>CM077151.1:204041072-205324821 GCA_039583875.1 Platanthera guangdongensis | reverse complement strand
CTGATTCCAGAAAAATTCTCCCACCTTCAGAATCTACCTTGTTGCTTTATCAAAGAATCCTCTTTTGCTAAGTGTATTACTGCAATGAGTGGAGTCATTTACACAATCAGAAGTGATCAATAAACCTGCTACAGCTGTGGAGCCTAGTAAATACTTTCCAAGCCTTATCACTATTTTGAAAGGCAAAAGGTTAAGGCTGAAGAACTTAAGAAGAAGGATCTCAAAGGCAAGAAGCCAGCTGAAGATACTGAAGCTCCAGTACAAGCAAGGATCTAGTCTGGCAAAGGCACTGTAATCAAGGAGCCTGAACAGCCTTAGGATAGATTGACTAGATTTTAGAATATTGTAATCTTCAGTTTTAAAATATATGTAATCTATTATTAACAAACTTTTTTTTTGAAGTTTAAACAAAACAATGATTCATGCTTATTATGTTTGTATCATATTCTGTGATGATATAATATACTTATTTTGTTTATATGTTACCCTATCATTGAATGCTTTCATACATCGGATTGTTTATTTTATTATAAGTGATGTATATCATTAACTAAGGGTTATGACTTCTTCAAATAGGGGGGAGATTGCTGGGTACATTGGAAAATATGTACCAGATTTGGAGAAGCCTCACCTAACTCAATGATATGCATCAAGTTGTATTTGATGTTGTGTTGAGTTATCATGTGCAGGTTAAGTAAATGGAAAAACTTTTTCTAAGTATAAGTGTCGACAATTGGGAATGGCTATGTCGACACCAAGGGCCAGATTGTGTCGACACCCAGAATTTGTGTCGACACATAGAAAATGTGTCGACAAAGCTGTGTTGACACCAAGGGCCAGATTATGTCAACATCCAGAATTTGTGTCGACATATAGAGAAGCTGTCGACACATTCCAGAATTCTGTCGACAATGACTGTGTCGACACATATAACTTCTGTCGACACACACCAGAATTCTGTCGACACCAACTTTGTCAAGACAAGGAGTGATTGTGTCGACACACAGGACTTGTGTCAATACATTCCACAGAAGTTGTGTCGAGAAGTAAAAGTGAAGCTGTGTCGACATCATCAAGACTTGTGTCGACACATGGACTATGTGTGTCGACACATGTGAAGTATTCACTCGACACTCTCTGCTGCTGAGTCAAAGTCCAATGAAGGTTGAAGTAATACAACTGGAGACTTGAAATATGTCATTACTGACATTGTTGTCACATCTGTTAGAGGTGTCAAAAGACCGTTTGGAACTGGAACAGCCGGTAACCATGGATGAAGCCTATATATAGATATGCTCTCTCAACAATTGGCATCGATTTGTGAAGAAGTGATCGTGAACATGATCAGTGAATGATGAATAATCTCTGAAGGATTGAAGATCCAGAAGAAGAGAAAGAAGAAACAATCAATAGATTGTAGAGAGAGAAAAAGAAGAAGGAGAGAAGTCCTCATCCAGTGAAGGCAGATCCTGAATAGTCTGCCAGAAGAATTCAGATCAATTCTGAAGAAGAATTCAAATTAATTTCTGAATAAGAAGGAAGCTGATTGAAGATCAACTCCAACACCAAGAAGATCAACCTTACTTTGTTCAGATTCAAGAAGCTTTGAAGAAGCTAAGAAAGGTTGATCATTAAGTAATCAGTTCTATCAAGAACTGATCAAGAAGCCTTCAACCAATTTTCTCTCCATCTGGTTGAAGATATTATTATATTTTCATCAATAACTTTTGTAGGATCTATAATAGATTTGAGTGTAGGAGATTTATTTCTCTGAGTTGTAAGCCTAAATTGTAAACACCGAGGTAGGGCTGAGTGCCTGAGGTAGGGGAATCTTTTCCCTGAGTTGTAGGCCTGTGAAAGATGCTGAGGTAGGGCTTTTGCCTAAGTTGTAGGAGTGGAGTTTCACTCTAAGTTGTAGACCTGTGAAAGAGGCTGAGGTAGGGCTTGTGCCCGAGTTGTAGGAGTGTGGATTCACTCTGAGTTGTAGAAACCATTCTTGGTTCTGAGCTGTAAGATCTGCGGATCTGAGAAGGAAGAAGGAAGTTAGGCCGAATCTAGTACACTGCTAGATAGGAGAAGGGGGAAAGTTGATGTACCCATCATTTGGGGAACCACTATAAATCTGGTATGCAATCTATGGAATGCTGTGTGTATGTGAATGCTATGTTGTGATATCTACTGAATAAATTGCTAAACTAGATAGATTTGTCTGCCTAAGTTAGAAAAAGAATTGAACCTATTCATCCCCCCCTCTAGGTTTTTATGACATCTTGAAACCAATTCTTTTAGTGTGATCATGGGTGAGTCATTGCATAGCATACATACCATTATATAGCATTGCACAACAAGATCCTCATCGTATATGTTTGTATGGGCACTCTTATATGATGAGTTACCTTTATGTAACCTGACC
This sequence comes from Platanthera guangdongensis, assembly GCA_039583875.1. NCBI lineage: Eukaryota > Viridiplantae > Streptophyta > Magnoliopsida > Asparagales > Orchidaceae > Platanthera > Platanthera guangdongensis. Next base: position 205,322,408 of record CM077151.1, on the reverse strand, counting down.
CTTAACTTATAATCCTGTATGGGCATACTTATAAGTTAAGTTACTTTACTGCTGTAGACACGTGTACTTTATAGTTTGTAATTATTTATGTAGAACTGCTAGACTAAAATGCTATTAATCTTATTGTACCATTACCACCTGCTTGTACCTGTTACACTATTTATTTTACTTGTACCCTTAATATTTTCTTCGCTCGGTGCCGAGGAGTCGTCGGGGGAGCGGATGTGAATCCACTTAGTCTTTTCGACTAACGGTTGCTACGTCTTCCTTTTTAGGAGGTCACCCGGCAGGTAGAGCAGCCGCAGACCATGTAGCAGGGCAGCCATGCGAGGACGACAGGGCCTGAAGTGACGGTGTCGTCGTTACCGTCGGTTATGGATGTGAGTGTTGTGCGATTCTGATGTAGCCCGTTTGGGCAACTTTTATAGCTGTACTCTGATATTGTAGAAGCATGTTTTAGCTTCTCTTATTTGTTGTATTTGGACTAATATGCTTAGTGCGGATTTTACTTCTTTCTCTCTTTTATATTATGGTTGGGTTGGTATGTATATATTGATATTGGTTGTAGCCGACGGAATAGGCGTCTTGTGGTACAGGTTAGCCCGTGTGCTAATGCTACCACAAGGCGGCTGTTCAGGGAATAAGACCTCCTTCGTGCCGTGTTTTGCGATCCGGGAGGGGGGTGTTACAAATGGTATCAGTTTGCCACGATCCTCAACTAAAGAAGTCACTCTACAATGGTGCCACCCCAGCCCGATTAGTCTGTTTGGGGACAAACTGACTTAGCAGAAGCAATGGTGTGCCCATATGTAATTCACACTATGTTGACCAACTTTGACCTTACTATTAGTCAACCTGATCATAAGTTTGTGTTCTACGTGTAGATTCCAGTTCATGTTGAGCTGATCGGGGGTACTCCTGCCCCTTCCATACCAACTCGGTTTCAATAATCCGAGTTGGGGCAGACGCTCACCTCCATCCTGGATGCCTTTAGGGCACAACAGTCTCCGGTTCAACAACATGCTCCGGGCTCTAACTGGCTGAGCACCTTTCGGGCTCTCTACCCTCCCTCCTATCTCGGGACGGAGTCGGACGTACATACAGAGGAATCGCTTGACATTGTTCAAGAGCTATTGGCAGGGATCCGTTGCCCGGACAACTTGGCTGTATCATTGGCGGTGTCCGTCTTGGATCTACATGCTAAGAGGTGGTGGAAGTCACTCATGGGCTCCACGTTGCAAGGATAAGTGTATACCGAGATAAGTTGGAGCGAGTTCTCGGGTGTGTTCTTGGAGCACTTCATTCCTACATCGGCTCGAGACGAGCTCGAGCAGAGGTTTCTACTACTGAAGTAGTGATCAAAATCGGTTACAGAATACGAGCGAGAGTTCCAGCATCTCGCAAGGTTCGCGGACTCATATGACCTAGATGATAGAATGTGCGCTAAGCATTTCTACAAAGGGCTGCAAGATCCCCTAAGGCAGGCCCTTTTGTTTATAGCGGACGCTAGCTTGGCAGAGATTATCGACATGGTGAAGAGATTGGAGGCGGATCACTTGAGTAGTGGTAAGAGGCCTGCGGAAGATGTGATGGAAGCTAGTCCAAGAAATAGAAGGATGCAGGATTTCAGAGGAGGAAGAGGACATTAAAGAGGTGGAGGATGTTTCCACCGAGACTTTAGAGTGGAGCATCAAGTTCCACAGTCGCCTACGTTGCCACCACCGCCTCAGCCTCAATAATTTCAGCAACATGAAGGGCGTCGTGGTCTGGTTGTTTTGAATGCAACCAACCGAGCCACATTCGACATTTCTGCCCGTGGTTGTATGAGAATGTCCCACTTACTTCCCCTCTGGTAGCTCCGCGGGGGCGTGGTTATATGCGTGGTGGAGGACGAGGATCGCGAGGAGGAAACCCTGACCCTGCTCGGGATTAAGTGTATGCGCTGGACATGGCGCAAGAACGGAATACCCAAGATGTGATTGCAGGTATGATTTAAGTAGTTATCACGTTTATCTTTTTTTAAAACTTAAAGTTGCTTGAGACATACTAGACACCTAACAATAAGTTTTGGATATTGGTACTTAGACACCGTGATAATTGGCGGGAAGACGGCCTATGCGCTGTTCGATACCGATGCCTCACACTCCTTTGTGTCTAAGGACTTCATTAAGGACATGGAGGGCGTACAATACTTTACTAGTATAGCCCGATGAGTGCACCTACCGGACGTCTCGAAGATGATTGCAACCGCTAAGTGCGAGTTAAAGATATTCATTGGGGGAAAAGCCTTTGATACGCCTGCCATGGTCTTGAGAATGCCGGAGTTTGACATCATTTTGGGCAGGGCGTGGTTGGACTGGCACTTTGCAAGGATTGAATGTGCAGAGAAATGAATCTACTTGAGACATGGGGACTTGGATGTCATCTTCCAAGGTATTAGCTTCGCATCTCGTATGTTGTTATCTTCAGTTCAGACAGTAAAAGCCCATATGAAGGAGGATGAAGTCTTCATGATCTGGTACGAGTTGAAGGCTACGGCGTTGGATATGAAAGATGTACGGGTAGTGCGGGATTTCCCCGAGGTATTTGCTGAGAAACTGCCAGGATTACCCCTCATAGAGAAGTTGATTTTCAAATTAATCTTGTACCGGGTGCCAAGCCTGTATCCAAGGCCCCTTATCGAATAGACCCGAAGGAACTCGCGGAGTTTAGAGTTCAACTGCAAGAACTGGTGGAGTCAGGGTTTGTTCGCCCCAGTTCGTCACCCTAGGGAGCCCCTGTATTGTTCGTGAAGAAGAAGGATGGAACCCTGCGTTTGTGCATAGACTATCGGGAACTCAATCGGCTGACGGTGCGGAAGCCTTATCCGCTACCTCGGATCGACGAGTTGTTCGATCAACTAGTGGGAGAGCATTGGTTTTCTTAGCTAGACTTGCGCTCAGGGTATTATTAGTTGAGAATACAAGAAGGGGACATCCCGAAAATGGCCTTTAGTTCAAAATATGGAATTTACGAGTTCATGGTAATGCTGTTCGGGCTCACAAATGCCCCTTCGGCCTTCATGATCCTGATAAACAAGGTGTTTGAACCTTATTTGGATGTCTTCGTCATTGTTTTCATCGACAACATCTTTGTCTACTGAAAGATGGAGGAGGAGCATGTTGAGAAATTGACCTTGGCAGTGAAGAAACTAAAAGAGCACGCCTTATTTGCCAAGTTCAGCAAGTGCGAATTCTGACTTAAAGAGGTCGCTTTCTTGGGGCATGCGATCAGTGGAGCAGGAGTATCGGTGGATTCGTCCAAGGTGTGTGCCGTGAAGGATTGGTCACCTTTGAAGTAGGCGGCCGATGTGAGGAGTTTCCTTAGGCTTGCTGGGTACTACCGCAAGTTCATGAAAGGGTTCTCCAAGATTGCTTTCCCTCTTACTTCATTGATGAAGAAAGGTGTGCCATTTGAGTGGACACCCCAATGTGAAGCGGCATTCCAGGAGCTGAAGGATAGACTTACCTCCACCCCCATCCTTGCACTTCCATTTGGGAAGGAAGGATTTCAAGTTTACACTGACACATTATATCAAGGGATGAGAGCGGTGTTGATGCACCATAGGCACGTGATTGCTTATACTTTGAGACAACTGAAGAAGCATGAAATCAATTATCCGGTTCATGATCTGGAGCTGGGAGTAGTGGTGTTCGCCTTGAAGGTCTGGAGGAATTATTTGTATGGCGTCCACTGCGAGATCTTTTCAGACCACAAAAACTTGAAGTACGTTCATACTCAGAAGGAGTTGAACTTGAGACAACGGCGGTGGTTAGAATTTCTATGCGACTATGAGTTCACCATGAACTACCACCCCAGAAAGGCGAACTCAGAGGCCGATGCATTGAGTAGAAAGGTACCAGGTTCTACCCCAGAGTCTTGGTTGATCAGTATGTAGTTGGCTCGGATTATTGAGGAGATGGATATTACGTTGATAGTTAAGGCTCCTTCAGCAGAGTATACATAGTACTTGGCAAGCATGAGCATAGTTTGTGATATCCGGGACCAATTCAGAGTGGAGCAAGGAATGGATGCGGCCCTTGCCCCGGCGATTAAGTCAATTGAAGATGGGACTACAGATGAGTATACGATAAAAGACGGCCTCGTTTAGTTTCGTGCCTGACTCTACATTCCCAAAGGCGGTAAAATCTGGGAGGATATCTTGAGAGAGGCTCATTTCTCTCAATATTCAGTGCATCCGGGCATTGCTAAGATGTACGCCGATTTGCGGAAGACCATGTGTTAGCCGGGAATGAAGAAAGATGTCAGATATTTTGTTACACATTGCGAAGCTTGTCAAATGGTGAAGGCATAATGCAAGAGTCCCGGTGGTTTGTTACAATCATTGCCCTTCACTGAGTGGAAGTTTGAGGATATCTCCATGGACTTTGTCTATGGGTTACCTCGCTCACGCTCAGGAAATGATTCGGTGTGGGTGATAGTTTATCGCCTGACAAAAGTAGCCCGATTTATCCCAATGAAGAAAGAAGCTCATGTGGATGTCTTAGTATGCCTCTTTGTGGATCAATTTGTACGGTATCATGCCGTGCCTAAGACGATCATGTCTGATTGTGATGGTCGGTTTACCTCCATGGAGTGGAAGCGGTACAGGCGTACTTGCGCTCGGGCCCCACCTTCAGCACCGCATTTCATCCTCACACGGACGGGCAATATGAAAGGACCATCCAGATATTGGAAGATTTGTTGAGATTATGTGTGTTGGATAGAGGATAGTCGTGGGAAAGACTCTTACAATTGGTAGAATTCTCCTACAACAACAGCCACCAGGATAGTATCGGCATGGCTCCTCATGAAGCTCTTTATGGAAGAATGTGTAGAACCCCCTTATCTTGGGTGCAAGATGAAGACCCAAAGGCTTTGGGGGTTGAATATATTGGATCCCTAGTAAGATTTTTGCTAGGTTCACTAAGTTAGGATCATATGACCCACAATGTATAGCCAGGGTCATGGGTGTTTCCTAGAGTCTAGGCCAAGTCCTTAGAATCAACATCACATGGACCAGCTATCAACAAGACTGTCAGAGACTCAAGACTTAGAGTTTTTCTAAAGAACAAGTAAAATGAGTTCGACGTTCGTCGAACTCAGGTCGACGATAGTCGTGCTCAGCTCGACGATCTCAGAGTAAATTCTCTGAGCTGATCTCGACGAACTTGGTACTCAGGTCGATGAACTTTGGACACTGTACTTCAACACTTCAAGATCAGAAAACATCTCTTTATTATAAGTTAAGAGTCATACTTTGCTCGATGAACTTGATTCTCAGCTCGATGAACTGTGACCACAACAGCTAGAGTTATCCAACAACAGTTAAGTGGTCCTCATCTCGACAAAACCAATTCTTAGGTCGACGAATTTTGGATACTTCACTTCAACACCTTCATCTAGAAGCATCTGAAATTATTCTAAGTCCAGAAATATTTTGCTGAACTTCAGTCGATGAAACCAGATATCAGCTCGAGGAACTCAATACACAGAAAAGGCAAAGTTTCTTGAGAATATAGTTCTGCTCTCTGCTCGATGATCTTGGAACTCAGCTCGACAGACAGAAGTCACTGGTCGACGAACTCTGCAACTCAGCGTGACAAACTGTGAACTCAGCTTGACGATTTCTATTATCAGTTCGACGAATCCAGACTTAGTTATTTTCCATCCTTCTGTCCCCTTCTTACTGCAATAATTCCTGAGTAATTAATGCTCAAATATTCTCTGGAATATAACCTTTAGAAAGAGCATTGATCATGGTCTTCTCTAGGATTTTTGCCAGCCGTTTTTCCATGGGACAGTTGGGGAAATAATTCAATATTGTTTATTCTCAAGGCCGTCAGTATTGATTGCAGAGGATTTCAAAATTCCGATAGACCATTTTTCATAGGAAATATAAAAGAGATTTTCTCTCTTCTTCCTGTAGACAGATAGAACAAGATACACAATACACAGAGACGACATATACAGAAAATAGTCAGTCTGAAACAAGAGATTCATTGTTGTCTGTCAACACAGAATTCTGACACAACAAGAAGCCATATTCCTGAAGATAATCAGCTATCTGAAGAAGAAGAACACCTAATCAAAATCAAGAATCTTCTGTCTTCAACACTCCAGGATACGTTAAAGGATAACTACATCACGATCTGTCAAAGAAGTTCCTGAACAACTGCTGATCAAGGTTATACTACTGAAGGCCTATTACCCTACAGCAAGGATTCTTCTACCTGAACCATTCTATATCTCAGGGTAAGTTTGTGCTAAAATCAAATATCCACCAGTCTTCTCAGTTGTATATTGAGAACGAAAAGACACAATCATCCCTCAACCCCACCCCACTGTATAAAGGGTTATAACTCCCTTCAAAAGATTTTCCTGGTTACAAGTCACCTGATCAAAAGACTTGAGGATTGGTTTTTGAGCACCTGATCAAAAGCTCATTGGTGTCAGGCACCTGATCAAAAATCTGAGTGGAGTCCTATCAGGGTGGTAGAAGAGTGGATGTACCGAAGTTTAGGGGAACCACTATAAATTCTTGTGCTGTCTGGATTGCTCTTTTCTTTTATTTTTGTGCTGTGGCTGTTTGTTAGGATTGCTATTTTAATTGTGTTCCTGCACTAGATTAAATCAGAAGAAAATTAAATATTGCCTGAATACTCTATTCACCCCCCCCCACCCCCTCTAGAGTATTCCTAATCTAACAACTCACTTTCAATTGGTATCAGAGCTTGTATTCCTTGGTGTACACAAGCTAACCCTTGAACCAAAGATCCTGTGTTAGATCAGATTTCATCTTTTATCTTTATTTTTATTTAGACTATATACACAGCAATGGCACAGAACAAAGACTATGCAAGCATCAGACCTCTAGTTTGCAACCTAAATAGGTTTGCCATCTGGAATGCAAGAATAAAACTGTATATGAACTCTATTGATGAAGATATCTACAATTCCATCTTGACAGGTCCTCCCTAAGCCACTACTTCTACATCTACAGCAGCCTCAAGCAAAAATGCAGTTCCACCACCTGAGTGGACTAAGGCTCATAAGAAGGCCAAGGTTGTTGATGCCAAGACAATGAACATACTAGCACAGACTATGTCAGATAATATCTTCCAAAAGATTGCTGAATGCACTTAACCCAAAGCCCTCTGGGATTCCCTAAACCAAATGGTGGCTGGATCAGCAGATGAAAGAAAGGATAGGAGATCCAACCTCATATCCTTATATGAGAATTTCAGGAAAGAGGAAGCTGAGTCAGTAGCTGAAATGTATAATAGGTTAAGCTCAATCATCAATGAGCTAAAAACCTTGGATAAGGACATCACCCTCACTAAGGTGAATGACAAGATCCTAATGTGCTTCCCAAGCTCATGAAATTCAAGGATCTGGCCTATCAAAGAAGCCAGAAGTTTAAATGAGATATCCACAGAATCTCTATTAGGCAAACTTAAGTCCTATGAACGGCTGATTAAATCCAGGGAGGTAGCTGAGCAGAGAACACCCCCTCCAGCAAGAAAAGAGCATAACATTGCTTTCAAGGCAGCTGAAGAAACAGAGACTCCCTCAACAAATGAAGAACTCATGAGTCTTTTTGCCAAAAGATTCTATAAGATGGCAAGATAAGATTTCAGGAGGAAGTCATCCACACAGGATGACAAACCAAGGTATGATAAAACACCAACTAAAGAAGTGGTATGCTATGGTTGCAGGAAAGCTGGACACTTCATCTCTGAGTGTTCAGAGAATCAGAAGAAGGAAAAGAGAAGTGAGACAGATACCAAGAGACAGCACAACAGCAGACCTTCTTCCAGCAAATACAAGAAGAAGGAGAAGGGTTTTGTGGCTGAAACCTGGAGTGAGACTAAAGAAAAATCAACATCTTCTAGCTCCAGTGAAGATGAGGAAGAGGCAAGGGCCAAGGAGGTTTGCGTCATGGCAATTGATGTTTCCAGGAGCCATTCAGAAGAAGAGGACTCAGACAATGAAGCAGTTTCAGATTCTGAAGCTGACAAGGTATTGTCTTCTTTTGATTACAGTTCTGATTCTTTTAAATTTGAATTTAAAACAATGTGTATAGACTTAATAAACTCATAAAAGGATATTAAAACTCTTAGGGAAAATTAGGAAACCTAGAGAATGTCAACTCTGAAAATAATAGGTTAAAAGATGAATTAACCTTAGCTAATGAACAAATAATAATGTTAAAGACTGAGCTTTGTGAGGCTAAACAACTTGAGGAAACTCTTAATGGAAAAGCCTCAAGCTGATGGACATCATAAGCACTGTAGATGCCATACTCAATGACAAGCTAGGCTTGGGTGCTTCATCAGGTTTGCCCCCCATCCTCAAGAAAAATATTCTGACTACCCTATTAAATTTGTTTCTCAAAAAGGGAAAGAGAAAATAAAAACAATAAATCAACTTTAGATCAAATCCCAAAATCAGTAAGTCAGAACAACAAAAATCAGAAAACTATTAAAAACAAGGTTCAGCAGAATTCGTCGAACTCAGATCGACGAGATGTTGCCAGTTCGTCGAACCCCACTTGACGAACGCTGAACGCAAATTATAACTATAATTATTTATCTAACTGCGATCGATGAACTCTGCATGGTTCAACGAGCAGAGGTCCATGAACGCGGGGCACAGAAAATGAATATGTTCATTCTCTCGGTAGAGATCGACGATCTCAACCCAATTTGTCGAACTCTGGTCGACGAACTCACAGAAATTCGTCGAACTCAGAATGACATAACCAAAACTGTAATCTTAACAGCAACTATAATAATTCCACGAAACCATTTAATCATGTAGCTGATTGGGTTATACCACCTAGGAGATATCACCATTTAGGATACAAATGCCAACTAGAATTTTCAGTCATTTCTAGCTTTTCATACTAGCAAAATAAAGGACCCAAGGTAACCTGGGTCAAGAACAATTAATTGTATTTCATTGGAGGTGAAAAGTTGTCCAAGTGTGAATCAGACTTGGTAATTGGATATTGGTTGCTCCAAACATATGACTGGCAGCAAGGCCATCTTACACAAATACAAGTCCAAGCTGGGGCCAAAGGTTATATTTAGGGATTCCAAATGTGGCCAGTTAGAAGGTTTTGGAGAAGTGAAGTTTGGAGTTATTATTTTCAAGAATGTAACTTATGTCAGAGGACTCAAGCATAACCTCATCTCGATAAGTCAGTTATGTGATGAAGGTTATAAGGTACACTTTAACTCATCTTCTTGTGTTATGTCTAATAAGCAAAATCAAACTGTTTTAATTGGAAATAAACAAGGCAACATATATTTAGTTGATTTTCTATCTGCCAATTCTGATATTTGCTTACTTAATATTACTAGTAATCAGAATGATTTATGACATAAAAAGGTAGGTCATGTAAACTTGAAAAACATTGCTAGGCTAACAAAAGACAACCTTGATAGAGGTTTACCTTCTTGTCCTTACAGGAAGGAAGGCCTTTGCAGGGCTTGACAACTAGGCAAGCAAACTAAATCTAGTTTTAAATCTGTTAATAAAATTGATTCACCTAGGATTTTGTATTTGCTACACATGGATATTTTTGGACCCATTGCTGTACAAAGCCTAGGAGGGAAATCCTACACCTTAGTTATTATGGATGACCTCTCCAGGTTCACTTGGGTATCTTTTTTGAGATCTAAGTCAGATACCTTTAAGGTTCTTACAGATTTTCTCAGGACCATACAGATTGAGTTCTCTACTCATGCTGCATTGATCAGAAGTGATCATGGCACAGAGTTTGAGTCTCTTATTATGCATGAGTTCTGTGAGAAGGAAGGTATCAAGCATTGCTTCTCAGCTCTTAGAACTCCCCAAAAAATGGGGTAGCTGAAAGAAAAAATAGGACACTCATTGAAGCTGTAGGTACATTGCTTGCAGATGCTTACATGCCCCTAACCTTTTGGGTAGAGGCTGTGAGCACAACAAATTATGTCCTGAATAGGAGTTTAATTCATAAACTAAATAATATGAATCCCTATGAATTACTTAAAGGGAAGAAACCTAAAATCAATTATTTTAAAGTATTTGGATGTATATGTTATATTCACAACAACAATAAAAGATACATTAGAAAGTTTGAGGCTAAGGCTGAAGAGAGAATCTTTCTATGATATTCCCAAGTAAGCAAAGCCTACAGGGTTTTTTAATAAATCATCTCTAAAAATTGAAGAGTCTATCCATGTTACATTTGATGAGGCTAACATGTCTTGCAAGGAGAAAGAGATCTCTACCAAAAGCAATTTGTAGGTACATCACTTGTGTGAGAATTTGGATGGACTAAACCTTACCCAAGAGGTTCCAACACATCCTTCTCCATAAGTCAATGAAGATAGTGAATATGAAGGCACTGAAGGGATTGATATTCCCCCAACAGCAAACATAATTCCACAAGAGGAATTAGTTCCTAATGCTGTTGCAGAACCAACTCAACCCACTGATCTTGTCAAACTAAGCGATCACCCCAGATCTCAAGTGATTGGAGACATATCGGCAGGTGTACAGACCAGACATCAACTCAACCAAGATTTGATGCATGCCTATTTTCTCTCTCAGGTTGAACCTCTATCCATCCATGATGCTGAGCAAGATCTCCACTGTATCATTGCAATGCAGGAGGAATTAAATCAATTTGAGAGATGTAGAGTTTGGGATTTGGTTCCAAGACCCCAAGACTATCCAGTCATTGGAACCAAATGGGTATACAAAAATAAATTGGATGCCCAAGGTACAATAGTGAGGAACAAGGCTAGGCTTGTTGCTCAAGGATACAGGCAAGATGAAGGAATATATTATGACCAAACCTTTGCACCAGTGGCAAGGTTAGAGGCAATCAGAATATTCCTGGCCTATGCAGCCTACAAGTGATTCAAGGTGTATCAGATGGATGTGAAGAGTGCATTCCTGAATGGAATACTTAAAGAAGAAGTTTATGTTGAACAACCTCCAGGTTTTGTCTCTCCAACTCACCCTTATCATGTTTTCAAATTGCATAAAGCTCTTTATGGTCTCAAGCAAGCTCCAAGAGCTTAGTATGAGACCCTAGCCAGCTTTTTGATAGAGCATTAATTCATTAGAGGTATAGTAGATAGAACACTTTTCACTGGACATCATAAGGATCAAATATTATTAGTGCAAATATATGTGGATGACATCATATTTGGGTGTACTGATTCCAAATTATGCAAGAGGTTCTCTGACCTCATGCATTCAAAATTTGAAATGAGTAGCATGGATGAGCTTTCCTACTTCCTTGGTCTCCAAGTGAAGCAGTTGCCTGATGGCATCTTCATCTCTCATGCTAAGTATGCTAAAGATCTTATAAAGAAGTTTGGGATGGCTGATGCTTCAACAAAGAAAACACCTATGACTACTAATGTTGTGATTAACTCTGATGCACATGGGAAACCTATGGATCTGAAATTATATAGGGGCATTGTTGGGTCCCTACTATATCTAACGGCAAGCAGACCTGATATCAGGTTTGCCACATGACTTTGTGCTAGGTTCCAAGTTAACCCTAAAGAATCTCATCTAATTTTCTTTAAAAGAATTTTTGAGATATATAAAGGGTTGTGTCCTAGTCTAGGCCTATGGTATCTTGCTGAGTCAGAATTTGATTTAACTCGATTTTCAGATGCTGACTTTGTTGGATGCAAGGTTGATAGAAAAAACACCTCAGGGACTTGTCAGTTCCTTGGTATGAGGTTGGTATCTTGGTTTTGCGAGAAATAGTCTTCTTTATCCACCTCAACTGCTGAAGCAGAATATATTGCAGCAGATAGTTATTGTTCTCGGTTGCTGTGGATCCAAAACCAACTCCTAGACTATGGTCTCAACTTAAATAATTCCACTCTCTTTTGTGATAACATAAGTGCTATAACAATAGAATAAAATCCAGTCCATCACAGTAGGAATAAGCATATAGACATTAGGCATCACTTCATTAGAGAGTGTGTAAACAAAAACAAAATTAATCTTGTCTATGTCTACACTGATTTACAAAGAGTTGATATATTCACCAAATCTCTAGATGCGAGAAATCACTTATTCTTTATAAACCAGATTGGAATGATCAATGGAAAAGACTTAGTTTAATTTCTGCCTGCACTCGATGAATTATCTAGAGTTCGTCGAACAGAGCTCGATGAACTAGGGAAAGTTCGGGAGATATTCGTCGAACGAAGGTCGACGAACTCTCTGTGAGTGAAGTTGTTTTCGTCGAACGGAGATCGATGAATCCACTTTAGAAAACTTTCGTCGAACGGAGCTCGACGAAATGTCTTCAACTTTTTCAGCTGAGCTCGACGAATTATTTCACTATCAATTATTTCGTCGATCTTAGGTCAAAGAATTTCTTATTTTTTGTTGAACGGAGTTTATCGTTTCATATTCCAGAAAATCTTATAACTATGTTTTCTTCGACCTCCGTCCCGCGCTTTCTGTTCCCTTTGCACTTAATTGCTATTTTTCTCTCTTGCAGGTGATTTCATGGCGATTCGAGCAGGAACCCTAGCTGCAATGAAGCTTGACACCGACTTTGATGTCGACTTCGATTCATTTCAACACTCAGACCCGATCTTTTTACATATTCTGGAACTTCTGGAAGAACAACAACTAAAGACCCAGATGACAACCAGAATCAAACTGTCTGGAATAGAAATTAGAGAGTGGGACTACACTTCATCAACATCAAAAGAGAATACCATTACAGGAACAATTGCGGATAACGCTATAACTCTCTCTCCCACAGCATTAACTGAAATTTTTGGATTGAACAATGGAGAAGAAGAACTGGAAATAAATTCTGAATATTATGATATGATGTTAAGTTTGATGGGCTATGCTGGAAATAATCCCCATAAACTGTTGAACAAACATTTATCTGTAGAATATAAATTTCTGGCAGATACTGTTGGGAAAGTCTTGCTAGGCAAGCACACTGCCCATGACTACATTACCAGGCATCAATTTTTGGTCATGTGTGCAGTGGTAAATAAGAAACAAGTAGAATGGGCTCAGATTATATATGATCTAATAAAGAAAAAGAACAATAAGAAGGAAGTTTCTTTTGGAAGGATCCTAGGGATCTTCCTAAAGGAGAAGGCTGCTGAATCACTGGTCTCCCCGACCATATTCATTAATGCCAGCAAGAGGCTCACTTGTGCCTTGTTTGGCAGGTGGGAGAGGACTATATCCAAGCCATCCAAGTCTTCAACCTCTTCCACCCCAGCTTCTGAAAGCACAAGGGCTGTTAGAGCCACTCCCCACCCTGCTGATGAGATCATCCCCACAACTGCATCCTTTCCAGCAACTCAACAACAATCACCATCCACAGTTCATCCTCCCTCTCTTCAACCACATCCACAACTCCAACAACAACTCCAACAAATTCATGTTCCTACTATAGTTACATCTTCGGCCACCTCTCCACCCCTAGATCTTACCAACATCCCCTCATCTCCTATTCAGGACTATCATCAACTCTCCCCTTCTCCAACACCACCTTCATCTACTCTTCCACCACACTTGTCCTCCATAACATCCTTCAATTTACTGACATCTCCTCCTAATTCTCCTCCTGCTCCACATCCATCCACACATGATGTACACATGCAAGATATCCCTCCTCCATCCTCACCACAATCAACAATCCCTCCAATTATTTCCCCTCAACCACCATCTGTAACTCCATCTGCCACTTCATCACTGTATCCCTCCACCATCTCATCTGTCATTACTCTCATCACACTGTCCTCAAAAATCTAATAGCAGAGGCCATTACACCTCTTCCGACTTCCATTTCCTCTTTATCTGCCCAGATCTCTGCCCTTTCTACTACCCCCTCTTCATTTAGGGTCATGGCTCATGTTATTACTGAAACCAGGCAGGGGGAGGTGCTTGATGAAGAAGCTGCAGCAGCTCAAGTAGCAGCAGTCTCAGTTTCAGTTTCAACTTCTCCAGCTTCACCAGATGAAGAGGCAGTAGCAATAGCAGTAGATACAGAGCTTATAGATATAGATTTAATTGATTTAATTCAGTTTATTGAGAATGACATGGATATGTAAGATGCAGTCCCAGAAGAGTCAATTACTGCTGGTGATTTCATTTTAAATCCCACAGTAGATTTGGTTAATTTGTTAAGCATTTTTGATACTACATACTTGAGATTCTTTCCAGCAGAGTATACTAAGCCATCGTTGGCTATTATCCCATACACCTCTCTAATAAGCCCTAAAGTGGCTAAGCAGCTTAAGGACAACTTTGCTTCTCAAGAGGTTCCTATTTCACCTCTTCGTAAAGTTGTTTCCCCAGTTGTCTCTTCCCCTTCAGTCCCAACTTTTGTAATGGATGACTCACCCTTGCCTGATCTGGATGAGTTAATCAGGGATGACATTGAAGAAGAGAATAAGGCAGCTGCTGAAAGCACTGTTATAGTTATTTCTCCAGCTCCTCCTAAAATTTCTCTTCCAACTCCAGCTCTAGCATCTACTCCAGCTCCATCCCAAGTTGAGAAAGCCATTATATCTGATGAAACACTAAAAAAGCTAGATGCTTTATATGATAATCCACAGGATAGCAGTGATGATGATGATGATGATGATGAGGATTCTGATGAGGATGCTAAGAAAAAGAAGAAGCAGTATCTAAAAAGAGAAAAGCTCCTCCTACTCCTGCTCCTAAGCCAAATCCAACCAATGACACTCCCTACTATATTATCCAGAAGATAACTCCATATAAAGGGATGCCAGCTTGGATGTGGTTATCCAAAAATGAACAGAAAGAGAGGAAGAGAAGCAGAAGATACGCCCCTCCTCCATCTCAGAAATACAGAAAACATCCACCTCCTCCTCCTCCAGCTGCTGGTGCTTCAGGCACAACTTCCCAAAGATCTACCCAATTCCAAACATATCAGAGACATCAAGGGAGATCTTCTTCTGAAAGCAGCCAGCATAGGCATTACTCATCAGGAAAGCAACATCAATTTCAGCATCAACCACAGTAGTAGCATCAACCACAGCAGCAGCATCAACAACAGCTATCATTCTCTGCAGATCAGAAAGCTGAAAGTCCTAAAAGAACAAATTCTCCTCCTATTCCTTTTGAAGATCCTGAAATAACTAATACGGCTAGAATGGCCAAGTTCGAAGAACTTGTAGGCCTTTCTATGATTAACAAGGCCAAAGCTGAAGGAAAGGATCCTTCTGAGTATTCCACAATGTCTAAATACAGGAATGAAGAGCTTAAGAGGTTAGATAAAGCAAATAAGTTTTTCAATGTTGATGACTACATGAAGTTGCACCCAGAAGCAGTTGTCCCCAGAGCCACATCTTTGAAGATTATAGGGGCTGCTGATATGACCATGACAAAAGTGCAAGCTTCAGATCAAACAGAGAAATTGTCTTTACCAAGCCTGGAGATAAAGGTAAAGAAATAATGCCCGAAGAGAAGAAAAAAAAGAAGTGATTCTGAATTGCTTTACTTCTGTTATGTTCTTATAACTGCTTTCTATTTCTTAATAAAGCTTATGTACATATATATATCTGCTGCATGTATTATTGATCTCTGCCAGATATATGCTTTCTTACCTTGTGATTTTTAATTTTGATTTGAGTCTGTAATTAGTGACCTCACCCAAATAGGGGGAGATTGTTGGATCCATAGTAATATTTGGGCTAGGTTCACTAAGTTAGGATCATATGACCCACAATGTATAGCCAGGGTCATGGGTGTGTCCTAGAGTCTAGGACAAGTCCTTAGAATCAACATCACATGGAACAGCTATCAACAAGTCTGTCAGAGACTCGAGACTTAGAGTTTTTCTAAAGACAGAGTAAAATGAGTTCGACGTTCGTCGAACTCAGTTCGACGAAAGTCGTGCTCAGCTTGACGATATCAGAGTAAATTCTCTGAGCTGAGCTCGATGAACTTGGTACTCAGGTCGACGAACTTTGGACACTATACTTCAAAACATTAAGATCAGAAAACATCTTTTTATTCCAAGTCCAGAGTCAGACTTTAGTCGACGAACTTGATTCTCAGCTCGACGAACTGTGACCACAATAGCTAGAGTTATCCAGCAGCAGTTAAGTGGTCCTCAGCTCGACGAAACCAATTCTTAGGTCGACGAATTCTGGATACTTCACTTCAACATCTTCATCCAGAAGCATCTGAAATTATTCTAAGTCCAGAAATATTTGGCTGAAATTCAGTCGACGAAACCAGATATTAGCTTGACGAACTCCATACACAGAAAAGGCAAAGTTTCTAGAGAATATAGTTCCGCTCTCTGCTCGACGATCTTGGAACTCAGCTCGACGAACAGAAGACATCTGGTCGACGAACTCAGCAACTTAGCTCGACGAACTGTTAACTCAGCTCGACGATTTCTGTTATTAGTTCGACGAATCCAGACTTAGTTATTTTCCATCCTTCTGTCCCCTTCTTACTACAATAATTTCTGAGTAATTAATGCTCAAATATTCTCTGGAATATAACCGTTGGACAGAGCATAGATCATGGTCTTCTCTAGGATTATTGCCTGCCATTTTTCCATGAGATAGTTGGGGAAATAATTCAATGTCGTTTATTCTCAAGGCCATCAACATTAATTGCAGAGGATTTCAAAATTTTGAAAGACCATTTTTCACAGGAAATATAAAAGAGATTTTCTCTCTTCTTCCTGTAGACAGATAGAACAAGATACACAATACACAGAGACGACATATACAGAAAATAGTCAGTCTGAAATAAGAGATTCACTGCTGTCTATCAACACAAAATTCTGACACAACAAGAAGCCATATTCCTGAAGATCATCAACTATCTGAAGAAGAAGAACAACTAATCAAAATCAAGAATCTTCTATCTTCAACACTCTAGGATACTTCAAAGGACAACTACATCACTATCTGTCAAAGAAGTTCCTGAGCAGCTGCTGATCAAGGCTGTCTACTGAAGGCCTATCACCCTGCTGCAAGGTTTCTTCTACCTGAACCATTCTATATCTCAGGGGAAGCCTATGCTAAAATAATATATCCACCAGTGTTCTCAGTTGTATATTGAGAAAGAGAAGACACAATCATCCCTCACCCCCCCACTGTATAGAGGGTTATAAATCCCTTCAAAAGTTATTCCTGATTACAAGTCACCCGATCAAAAGACTTGAGGATTTGTTTTTGAGCACTTGATCAAAAGCTCATTGGTGTCAGGCACCAGATCAAAAATCTGAGTGGATTCCTATCAGGGTGGTAGAAGAGTGGATGTACCCAAGTTTAGGGGAACCACTATAAACTCTTGTGTTGTCTGGATTGCTCTTTTCTTTTGTTTTTGTGATGTGGCTATTTGTTAGGATTGTTGTTTTAATTTTTTTCCTGCACTAGATTAAATCAGAAGAAAATTATATAAACCCTGAATACTCTATTCACCCCCCCCTCTAGAGTATTCCTTATCTAACAACTCACTTTCAGAATATATTAATGATACCGATGCGACGGTTAGACTGATACAGTATCCCATGTTGGAGGTTCAAAGTCGGCAGGCGAAGTATTATAATGCAAGACAACAGATGGTGGAGTTTCAAGTAGGTGATAATGTGTTCCTGAAAATCCGATCGATGCATGGAGTGTCACGTGTGCGTGGTGTGAAAAAGCTCAGCCCAAGGTATGTTGGGTTGTACACTATTTTGTAAAGGATTGGCCCGTTGTCCTATCGGTTGGAGTTACCATCTGAGCTAGAGAACCTCCATGACGTGTTCCATGTGTCGTCGCTTCGGAAGGCGTTGTTGCAGCCCGATCAATACATCCCCATAACTGATGGTTCTGTGGCGTCTGATAGGTCTGTGCAACTATAGCCGGTGTGGATCGTAGATAACGAGACAAGAATGTTACGTCGCAAAAGTATTCCCTTGGTGAAGGTGCTATGGTCCAATCATGGGAAGGAGGAATATACATGGGAGCCAATGGATTTGATGCAAAAACGCTATCCGGAGTTGTTTTCGCAAGGTCATTTTATTTAAAAGCATATTATATTTTTTGTTATGCATTTCTCACCATAGACTAAGTCTGATTTCGGGGACGAAATCTTTTATTTTGTTTATAGGATTTGTAACGTCCCAAATCGCACTGGGCCCCTCGTGCATGTTTCTTAGACTTAGGAGACTGACTGGGGTTCAGGGGAGTGCCGACAACTGGGCAGCACATGTGAATAGGATTTGTAACACCTGAGTCTTTGGTCGACACAATGGTGTGGACACAATGGTGTGGATACAATGGTGTCGACACAATGGTGTCGACACAATAGTGTCGACACCCTGGTGTCGACACACTGGTGTCGACACCCTGGTGTCGACACACTGGTGTCGACACCCTGGTGTCGACACACTTGTGTCGACACACTGGTGTCGACACACTGGTGTCGACACACTGGTGTCGACACACTGGTGTCGACACACTGGTGTCGACACACTGGTGTCGACACACTGGTGTCGACACACTGGTGTCGACACACTGGTGTCGACACACTGGTGTCGACACACTGGTGTCGACACACTGGTGTATGATAGGGGTAGAGACACGGGCGTGTCCCTACCCATGTCACTTTTTATATAAAAGGGGAAGTGAAAAACCTAGCCGTTTCCATACTCATTTCATCCCCTATTTCTTGAGAGAAACTTCAGTAGAGAGCGAAACTGCTGGAGAAAGTTTTGGAGGAGAAGATCCGCCATCGCCGTGAAGGAGAAGATGCCGCCAAGAATAGTTACATGATCCATGGCCAGAAATAGTGGAAACACCGGAAATGAGGTGAGATTCCTCCCCTATCCCTTGGTGCTAGATCTGTAGTTATCTAGGCAAGATATCGACTCAAAAGAGTCTAGACTTGCGAGATGGTGATTTCTCTTGAAAGAGGCCGTCGTAGGGCTTGTGCTCTAAGGCTAGTTGTGTCTTCAACCTCTCCAACCTTCTATGCAAAGATGGGGGATGGCTTTGTGAAGAGTAAATGCCTCATGAGGGTGAATAAGGGTGGAGGAACTTCTGGTGTGATTTGGAGGATCGACTTGAGGAGGAAGATGAACCGATGCCGTTCATTCCTCTTTAGAAGTGATGTGCCTACTTATGATGGTTTAGGGTGTCCCCAAGTTTTCCTAGACTGGGTTGAGGAAATAGAGTGCTATTTTGAGTGGTACAAATCGACTGACACAGATAAGGTGCAAGTGGCGAGAATAAAGTTGTTAGGTAGAGCTAAGATATCCTGGTTGAATGTGGAACGACGTCTGAGAAATGAGAACGGTAAATTACTTATTGTTTGGGAAGACATGAAGGCCATACAGACAGAACAATACATCCCTACGTACCATCGAACGCAGATGTTAGATGATTTTGCTATCCTTAAATAAGGGAATAAGTCGGTCTCTGAGTATATGAGTCTACTTAAGAATATGATGGTTAGGTGTGGTGTGAAGGAGGTGTCAGAGCTCACCCTCTCTAGGTTTTGTAAGAGGTTAAACCACTACATCCAGGGTAAAATACTGCATTATGGTCACAACGACCTAAACACCACTTTTAATGTTGCATTGGATATTAAGAAGCATAATGTTCAAAAGAATAAGACTCACTCATTTCAGAAGGGAGAGCCCGTCTTAGGACCACCACCACTTTTAGGAAAAACATTCCTAATAGTTTTTATATCTTCGACTCCAAAAATGTTACTGCTACGGTGTTGCCTCTGTTAGACTCGACGACTGAGCCTCCTAAGATTGTGATTGAAACAAATGCGGATTCTGATGTAGATGTAGTATCTCTTGATTTTGAGGATTACCCTGTAGGTGAGAGTATTTCGACATATACGTTAGTGCCCAATGTTTCTGATGAGTCTGAAATTGAAGGAATACCTAGTGATTTAGAAGATGATGTATATGATGATTACATTTCGATTTGTGAGAGTATTACGTTGCCTATTACGTGCCCTACTAGCGTTGTTTGTAATCACCCTAGTATTGAGTGCCCTCTCCAGGCTACGATCTCCATCATATTAGAGCCTACGATTACACCTACTGATATTATATCTTAGTTATCCGAGGAGCCTGAGAGTGAGGATGTTCCTATTATTATTGTGGATGAGTTACGATCAGAGGGAAGGGTAATTTTGGACGATACTGTTATTGTACACCTGGCTAAGAGTTCTTTGATGATATCACCAATGTGTGAAAATTATATTGATTTGGATGTTATTTCGGGTTTTATTTTGCCAACCCTTCCTCCCGTTCATTTGCGCACATTGGATGACTTTTTAGGACGTGAAACTGGTAGTCCTAGTCGGAGTTTCTGCATGACGCCCACTTTATTAGTTCCTACATTGGCGTTATCTTAGCGTATAGATATTACTAGGTTGAGTTCACTAGTATTTGGTCTATTCACCACACCACATAGATCCGACCATGCGTCATATTTGACGGTTTATTTTTCTGCGTGTCTGTCAACGTTTCTATCCTCGAATGTTTCTGACTCTTTAGCTATTGTGCCTCTGCTTGTGGTGTCCCATAGAAATACTTATATACCACACCCGGTCGCACACATTTACCCACTGCCTTTTGATGACCCTCATTTCCACTCGTTAGTGACTTTAAAAAAGCCCCTTGAGTTGTATCGCTCGCACTTCCTTTCACATCTGGGAGCGACCAACTCCATTATTTATGATGAGTGATTCTCCTTGCCATATCTTCATGCCAAGTGTGAAAATATTAAATATAAAATTAGAACTGCGAATTTGGAGCTCATTAAATCATCTATGATTATAAGGCTCCCGTTCCACATAACTTAACCCCCTTATTCTCCGCATTTAGGTATAGCCATGTAGCACATAGATTCTCTCCTCATGTATCTTGGATTTTAGTGTTTCATTTTAAGTTATATCGTACGCACTTCCACTCCTTTTAAAGACCGTCTGATGCTAGACTTGGTGTTTTAGGTTTACTCTGTTCAGTCCGCGAGCGGATTCCTTCTGGCTCCATTAATAAACTAATACGTAGGAATGCAGACCCATCCATGATTATGAAGAACATCGGATTTCATTCTTTTATTTTAGATTTTTATATAGCACAGGGTGTTTCACTTTATTTCAAGTTTCCGGACAAATTACTGTACGTTCTGTTCCACCTGAGTGGCTTTCTTCGCCATTCTTCTCTACCACTACATGTTCTCTTGGGATGGGGAGGGTTTGTTCTGTCATGTCTATTTCCCTTGTTGATTCCATGGTTCTTGAACCGAATGGTAAGATTCAAGTTTTATTTATTTTGCTTGACACCCTTTCGAGTTTCGTCGGAAGTTTTGTTGTTTCTTTGTCAGATAGGTTCACAGTGCTGATGGATGTACATGCTACTACGACATGGATAGCGGGGCCAGATTTGCCCATGTTGCTGCTGATTTGGACTATTCTTCCCTCATAGGCCACTAATCGGTGATGAGTAATTTTGAGTGGGGTAGGATTTATGGCGATGATGCTGATGCGGCCGTGGATCCCCATCATAGAGAATTCGTGGATTGGGACGGTCGTTGCCGCAAGCTCGAAGATGGGAGACTACCACGATGTTTCTTCGCCAGCTCTGCTGCCGCTACATGTTTTGCTTGACATATGCCGCCACAAATAAATAAAATATATAATTATAAATTACATAATTATAATTATATATTTTATCATTTATATTTTTGCAATTTTATTTTAAGAGTTTATTTCATTTCATGTATTATGATGGGTGTTTAAAACCATCATTTGTTGTTTTTGATTATTCCATATGTAAGATGGGTGCATATAACCATCAAGAGTGGTTTAATTTTCAACGGTGGAGATTGAGTGGTGTAGCCTATATATAGGCCATGTCATGAAGGATTTTGTATAGATGAAGAAAAGAAATTAAACCCTAAAACTCTTGTGAAGAATTTCCCTCCTCCCAAGGTAAACTTCGGCCCCCTATTTCCCCCTCTCCCTTTGGCCGTCGGCCACCTCTCCCTCCTCTCCTTCTCTATATTCTGCCACCTCTCCTTCCTCTATCTATGTCCCAGCCACTTCTTCTACTCCTTCTCCTACTCCTCCTTTGTTAACCTTGGCCACCCCTCCCTATTCTCCAACCCACGCCCCAACTCCCTCCAAAACTGCCGGCCACCTCCACCCCTTAGAAAATCGAGACCATCCTCCTTGCCAACCCTAGTCGGCTTAGCCTAAGCCACCACCCTCTCCCCCCTCCACGTTCTCTCCCTCGGCCACCAACTCCCACCACCAACCTGACCACCCCATCTACATCCAAACCCGACCTCCCTCACCCTTATAAACCCTAGCCGGCCACCCACTTCATCACCAAAGCCTAACCCCGACCAATCCATCACACAAAATCCGACCATCATCAAACATCTTGGGAAAATTATTCTCCACCACCTTTCCTCATCTTGGTCAATAAATTAAGTTCATCGACCTAAGTCTAGAGAATAAAGTCTGGACTTAGAATGCTGAAGGTAGAGGCCAATGATCGTCGACCTGAGAATCAAGTTCGTCGAGCTCAGCTCAGAGAATTTTCTCTGAGATAATCGAGCTGAGCACGACTATCGTCGACCTGAGTTCGACGAACATCGAACTCATTTTACTAAGTCTTTGTAAAATCTCTAAGTCTTGAGTCTCTTGCAGTCTGATGATGGCTGGTCCATGCATTGTCGATACTATGGACTTGGCCTAGACTGTAGGACACAACTATGACCCTGGCTATGCATGATGGGTCACAAGATCCTAACTTAGTGAACCTAGCACAAATCAAATTAAGGATCCAAAAATCTCCCCCTATTTGTGTTTGGTCACTAATTACAGACTCAGACTAAACAAAAAATAAACAAAGCAGGAAAACATATATCTGGCAGAGAAAAATGAACACATGCAGCAGATATATATACAGATAAGCTTTGTTCAGAAATAAGAAAGTATTTAGAAACATAACAAAAATTAACCAGTTCATAACTTATTTCTTTTGCTTCTTCTCTTTTGGCTTCTCTTCTTTGCTCTTGTCTGCAGGCTTGGTAAAAACAATCTCTCTATTTGGATCAGAAGCTTGCACTTTGGTCATGGTCATATTAGCAACCCCTATAATCTTCAAAGATGTGGCTCTGGGGACTACTGCTTCTGGGTGCAATTTCATATAATCATCAAAATTAAAAAATTTGTTAGCTTTTTCAAACCTTTTAAGCTCTTCTTTCCTGTACTTTGACATTGTTGTATATTTTGAGGGATCCTTTCCTTCAGCTCTGGCTTTGTTGATCATTAAAAGGCCAACAAGTTCTTGGAACCTGGCCATCCTAGCTGAAGTACCTATTTCTGGATCTTCAAAGGGTACATGAGGAGAAGGAGGTCTGTTGGAGCTTTCAGCTTGTTGATGTTCAGGAAGTTTTTGCTGCTTTTTGTTGTTGATGTTGTTGTTGTTGAGGAGGCTGGTGCTGCTTGCCTGATGGATACTGTCTTTGATGGCTGCTCTCTGAAGATGGTGACCTACCCTGATATCTTTGATAAGTTTGAAATTGGGTAGTCCTTTGAGAAGATGTGCCTGAAGCACCAGTAGCTGGAGGTGGAGGAGGAGGAGGGTTCCTTCTGTATTTCTGAGTTGGAGGAGGGGAGTATCTTCTGCTTCTTTTCATTTCTTTCTGTTCATTTTTTGATAACCACATCCAAGCTGACATCCCTTTATATGGAGTTATCTTCTGAAGAATATAGTAGGGAGTGTCATTGGTTGGATTTGATCTAGGAGCAGCAGGAGGAGGTGTTTTCCTCTTCTTAGACAATTTTTTCTTCTTTGGATCCTCATCAGAATCCTCATCCTCCTCTTCCTCATCATCATCATCAGATCCCTGAGGATTATCATATATATCATTTAAAGCTTTCAGGGCCTCAACAGAAATAATAGGCTTCGCATATATAGATGGAAATGCAAAAGGAGCTGGAGAAAGAACTGTAATTGGATCTGGAGCTGGAGGAGAAACTACAATAGGAGCTGGAGAACTAACTGTGACAGTGCTTTCAGTAGCTACCTTATTCTCTTCTTCAATGTCAGCCAAGATCAAGGCATCAAGATCTAACATTAGAGAATCATCCATAACAAAACTGGGGGCAGAAATAATTTCTGGAGAGGATGGGATGACTACAGGTTCTGGAATAACAAAACTGTCTCTTAGTTGCTTGGCAACTTTAGGACTGAGAGGAGAAGAATATGGAACAATAGCCAAAGATGGCTTAGTATAATCTGCTGGATGGAAGCTCAATAATGCAGTATCAAACATTTTCAACAAATATTCTAAATATACTGTGGGATTAATGATGAAATCACCAATAGTAATTATCTCTTTTGTATCCATGTCAGTCTCAATAAAATTAATAAAATCAATAAAATCTGTATCTTCTGTTGTTTCTTCCTCTGTATCTGCTGGAGCTAGAGCTGCTGAAACTAAAACTGCTGCTATTGCTGGAGCTGATGCAGCTTCTTCATCAAGCATCTTCCCCTACCTGGTTTCAGTGTGAACTGGAGCCAGGCCCCTGACTGAAGATGGGGCGGCAGTAAGGGCAGATATCTGGGCAGATAGGGTAGATATGGAAGTAGCAAGAGGTGTAATGACCTATACTATTATTGTTTTGATGAACGGTGTGATGAGGGCAAAGATAGATGAGATGGTGGAGGGATCCAGTGGTGGAGTTGCAGTTGGTGTTTCAGATGGTGGTTGGGTGGAAACATTTGGGGGGATGGTAGGTGTTGGTGTGGATGGAGGAGGAGCATCTTGCATTTGGACATCCTGGAGGGATTTAGTTGGAGGAGGAGTAGTGGGAGGAGATGATAGTAGATTGAAGGATGGTATGGAGGACAAGTGGGGTGGAAGAGAGATGATGGTGGTGATAGAGCTGGTGAAGCATGAGGAGATTGATGAGGTGTTCCATGGAGAGATAGAGGAGGTATAGGAAGAAGAGTATGTATTGGAGAGATATGAATGGTGGAAGATGGAGGTGTGGGAGTATGAATGATGGTGTGGGCTATGGAGGGAAGTTGTGGTTATGATTGTTGTTGGGGTTGTTGTTGAGTCTGAGGTTGAGTTGGGAGGACTGTGGTGTGTGGTAGGTGAGTTTGGAGTGCTGGAAGAGATGGTGTGGGTGGAATGATCTCTTCAGCATGGTGTGGAGTAGCTCTAACTGCCCTTGTGCTCTCAGAAGCTATAGTGGAAGAGATTGAAGCCTTAGAGGGCTTGGATATTGTCCTCTCCCACCTGCCAAACAAGACACAAGTTAGACTTTTGCTGGCATTGATGAATATGGTCGGGGAGACCAGTGATTCCACAGCTTTTTCCTTTAAGAAGATCCCTAGGATCCTTCCAAAACAAACTTCCTTTTTATTGTTCTTTTTCCTGATTTGATTAAAGACGATCTGAGCCTAAGCCACTTGCTTCTTATTAACCACTGCACACATAACCAGAAACTGATGCCTGGTTATATAATCATTTGCAGTGTGCTTGCCTAGCAATACTTTCCCAACAATATCTGCCAGAAACTTATATTATGAAGATTAATGCTTCTTCAAAAATTTATTAGGCTTATCTCCAGCATAACCCATCATGCTTAACATCAGCTCATATTCCTCATTCTCAATTTCCAGTTCATCTTCTCCATTACTCAATCCAAATATTTCTGTCAAAACGGCAAGAGATAGAGAAATGTCGTTACCCGTAATTGTTCCAATCATGGTATTCTCCTCTGTAGTTTAAGATGTGTAGACCCATTCTCTAATCTTTGTTCCAGATATTTTAATCCATGTTGTCATCAGATTCTTCAGTTGCTACTCTAATAAAAGTTCCAGAATATTTAGAAATATCGGGTCCGAATGCTAAAAAGAATCAAAGTCGACATCGAAGTCGGTGTCGTACTTCATCGCAGCCAATGTTCCCGCTGGAACCGCCATGAAATCAACTGCAAGAGAGAAAAACGGCGATCAAGTGCAATGGAACAGAAAGCACGAGACGGAGATCGAAGAAAACCTAGATATAAGGTTTTCCAAAATATGAATCGATAGACTCCATTCCACTAAAATTAAAACATTCTTCGATCTGGGTTCGACGAAATAATTTGGAGTTAAATGATTCGTCGAGCTCAGTCTGAAGAATTGAAGACATTTCGTCAAGCTCCGTTCGACGAAAGTTTTCTGAAGTGGATTCATCGATCTCCGTTCTACGAGAACAACTTCAATCACAGAGAGTTCGTCGACCTCCGTTCGATGAATATCTCTCGAACTTTCCCTAGTTCGTCGAGCTCCGTTCGACGAACTCTGGAAAATTCGTCGAGTGCAGACAGAAACTAAACTAAGTCTTCTCCATTAATCATTCCAAGCTGATTTATAAAGAATAGATGGTTTCTTTCATCCAGAGGTTTGGTGAAGATATCAGCTCTTTGTAAATCAGTGTAGATATAGACAAGTTTAGTTTTGTTTTTGTCTACAAACTCTCTTATGAAATTATGTCTAATATCTATATGATTAGTCCTACTATGATGGACTAGATTCTGTGCTATGGCAATAGCACCTGTTTTATCACAAAGTAGAGTTGAATTATTTAAGTTGAGACCATAGTCTAGTAATTGATTTTGAATCCACAGCATCTAGGAACAACAGCTGCCAGCTGCAATATATTCTGCCTCAGCAGTTGAGGTAGACACAAATGACTGTTTCTTACAAAACCAAAACACTAATCTCATACCCAGGAACTGGTAGGTTCTTGAAGTTCTTTTCTTGTCCACCCTGCATCCAGCAAAATGAGCATCTGAGTATCCAATTAACTCGAATTCTGATTCAGTGGGATACCATAGGCCTAGACTTGGACAACTCTTTATATATCTCAAAATTCTTTTTAGGAAAATTAGATGAGATTCTTTAGGGTTCAATTAGAACCTAGCACAAAGGCATGTAGCAAACATGATATCAGGTCTGCTAGCTGTAAGATATAATAGGGACCCAATAATGCTCCTATATAATTTTTGGTCAACAGGTTTCCTATGTGGATCAGAGTCTATTACAACATTTGTAGCCATAGGTGTTTTCTTTGCTGAGGCATCAGCCATCCCAAACTTTTTGATAAGCTATTTTGCATATTTAGCTTGGGAGATGAAGATGCCATCAGGGAGCTGCTTCACTTGGAGACCAAGGAAGTAGGAGGGCTCACCCATGCTACTCATTTCAAATTTGTAATGCATGAGGTCAGAGAACCTCTTGCATAATTTGGAATCAGTAGACCCAAATATGATGTCATCCACATATATTTGTACTAACAGTGTTTGGTCCTTATGATGTCTAATGAAAAGTTTCTTATCTACTATGCCTCTAATGAACTTATGCTCTATCAAAACGCTAGCTAAAGTCTCATACCAAGCTCTTGGAGCTTACTTTAGACCATAAAGAGATTTATGCAATTTAAGAACATAAGAGGGGTGAGTTGGAGAGACAAAATCTGGAGGTTGTTCAACATAAACCTCTTCTTTTAATACTCCATTTAGAAAAGCACTCTTCACATCCATCTGGTAGACTTTGAATTTCTTGAAGGCTGCATAGGCAAGGAATATTCTGATTGCCTCCAACATTGCCATAAGTGCAAAGATTTGGTCATAATCTATTCCTTCCTCTTTCATATATCCTTGAGCAACAAGCCTAGTCTTGTTTCTCATAATCACTCCTTGGGAATCCAACTTGTTTCTGTAAACCCATTTGGTTCCTATTACTGGGTAGTTTTGGGGTCTTGGAACCAAATCCCAAACACTACATCTCTCAAATTGGTCTAATTCCTCCTGCATTGCATTGGTCTAGTGGGGATCTTGCTCTACATCATAGATGGATAGAGGTTCAACCTGAGAGAAAAAACAGGTATGCATCAAATCTTGGTTTAGTTGATGCCTTGTCTGTACACCTACTGATATGTCTCCAATCACTTGAGATCTGGGGTGATCCCTTAGTGTGACAAGATCAGTAGGTGGAGTTGGTTCTGCAACAACATTAGGAACTAATTTCTCTTGTGGAATTATGTTTGCTGTTGGGGGAAGATTAATTCCTTTAGTGCCTTCATGTTCACTTTCTTCAATGACTTGTGGAGAAGGATTTGTTGGAACCTCTTGGGTGAGGTTTAGTCCATCCAAACTCTCACACAAGTGAGGTACCTGCAAAGTGCTTTTGGTAGAAATCTCTTTCTCCTTGTAAGACATGTTAGCTTCATCAAATGTAACAAAAATAAACACTTCAATTTTTATTAATGATTTATTAAAAACCCTATAGGCTTTGCTTACTTGGGAATATCCTAGAAAGATTCCCTCTTCAGCCTTAGCCTCAAACTTTCTAATGTATCTTTTATTATTGTTGTGAATATAACATATACATCCAAATACATTAAAATAGTTGATTTTAGGTTGCTTCCCATTAAGTAATTCATAGGGAGTCCTATACTTTAGTTTATGTATCAGGCTTCTATTCAGAATATAATTTGCAGTGTTTACAGCCTCTGCCCAAAAGGTTAGTGGCATGTAAGCATCTGCAAGTAATGTACATACAACTTCAATTATTGTCCTATTTTTCCTTTCAGCTACCCCATTTTGTTGGAGAGTTTTAGGAGCAGAGAAGCAATGCATGATACCTTCCTTCTCACAGAACTCGTGCATAAGAAGAGACTCAAACTTTGTGCCATGATCACTTCTGATCAATGCAACATGAGTAGAGAACTCAATCTGTATGGTCCTGATAAAATCTGTAAGAACCTTGAAGGTATCTGACTTAGATCTCAGAAAGGACACCCAAGTGAACCTTGAGAAGTCATCCACTATAACTAAGGTGTAGGATTTCCCTCCTAGGCTTTGTACAACAATGGGTCCAAAGAGATCCATGTGTAGCAAGTATAATATCCTAGGTGAATCACTTTTATTAACAGATTTAAAACTAGATTTAGTTTGCTTGCCTAGTTGACAAGCCCTGTAGAGACGTTCCTTCTTGTAGGGACCAAAAGGTAGACCTCTCACAAGATTGTCTTTTGATAGCCTAGCAATGTTTTTCAAGTTTACATGACCTAGCCTTTTATGCCATAAATCCTTCTGATTACTAGTTATATTAAGTAAGCAGATATTAGAATTGGCAGAAAGAAAATCAAATAAGTATATGTTACCTTGTCTATTCCCAATTAAAACTGTTTATTTTTCTTTATTAGCAATAGTGCAAGAAGATGAGTTAAAGTGTACCTGATAACCTTCATCACATAATTGGCTTATAGAGATGAGGTTATGCTTGAGTCCTCTAACATAAGTCACTTTCTTGAATGTGACTGCTCCAATGTTGGAACACCCTATTACTAATTTGGGTCAGGATCACTATGTCTCTTAGGAACATATTTTGACCTCATTGTATAGATCTAAAGGTCAAGTAGAATTGAGTTAAGGGTTAGTACTTAGGTTAGGAAGCTGCCCTCAAGACCCAAGTTTTTCAGTTTGGAAACTAAGTCATTTCGTCGAGCTCACTTCGACGAATCGTCGAACTCCAATCGACGATCGTTGAGCTCACTTCGACGGATCGTCGAACTCCATTCGACGATCGTTGAGCTCAACTTCAATAAGTCGTCGAACTCCATTCGACGATCTTCGAGCTCAGTTCGACGATCTTGACTCCAGTTTGATTCTCTATCTCTGAGCTCAGTTCGACGATAGTTGAGCTCAGATCGACGATCTCTGTTTCTGTCAAAGTCCAAATCTCTGAGCTCAGATCGACGATAGTGGAGCTCAGTTCGACGTTTTTTTGAAGAGTTAAATGTTTTTCAAAATTCAAATTCAGACAGTTGAAGAATTATTATCAGTATTTAATTCAGAAGATCTTGTAGCCGTTTTCATTTAATCTGGAGCAAGTTTTAAGGAATTATCAAGGAATGTTTTATTGGACTTTCCTCCAGAAGACAAAAGCAATTAAGGAAGTAATTAATGACAGGCTAACGGCTATTCTGGACAGTGGATCATTTCTATTCAGAGAAAAAGGAATAAAAGACAAGATTTTTGAATTCTAAGTACAGGAAGAAGAACAGGGAGAGACACATATTCTGCAATATTCATTCTCTGCAAAACTTCTTCTGCAACAACATCTTTCACAACACCAACTATTACACAAGAAAAAGAAAAAGAGTTGTAGACATTCTATGTCTCAAGATTCAAACAAGAACACACATTCAAAGGAGATCAACAAAACTGAAATCTTCAGATCTCTTGTGATTCAAGTGTTCAAGGCCATCAACATGCAAGACTCCAGACACCTCACATTTCAGCTGTTGCTGAAATCATCATTTGCTGGAGATCAATTTTCTGAAGGCCTATCACCCTACTGCAAAGCTTCAATTCCTGAACAACTACAGATCTCAGGGGGAGCTTTGACAACATCAATATCCACAGAGTCTTCTCAGCTGCTTTGAGAAAGAGAAGACTTCCATCACACTCTCTTCCCCACCTTTTTAAAGGGTTTTTCAAACTCCCTTCAAAAGTTTGTGTGTGGTTTTTGAGCACCTTATCAAAAGCTCATTGGTGGCAAGACACCTGATCAAAAAATCTGGTTTGGTTTTTGAGCACCTTATAAAAAGCTCATTGGTGCCCAGGACACCTGATCAACTCATCCTGCAGTGGATTCCTACCTAGGGTGGTAGAAGAGTGGATGTACCCAGGTTGATTGGGGAACCACTGTAGCTCCTTGTTTCTTCTGGTTGCTTGTCTTTATTTTTGTTTTTGGCTGTGATTATTTTGTGACTAGGTTGCTCTGTGATTAGATAGGTTTGCTTCCCTGTTCACATTAGAATACAACAACTGTTGTAAAAGTTTTTAGCAAGCACCATACTCTATTCACCCCCCTATAGAGTATATCAGATCTAACTCACACTTTCAATTGGTATCAGAGCGAGGTTGGTTAAAAATACCACATCTCAGTGGTTACACAGACTAACACCTGAACCCAAAGATCCCTAGTGAGATCTGCTTGTTTTGATTTTGTTGTTAGAATTATTTCTTCACAAATCATGGCCCAAAACAAAGATTATGCTAGCACCAGACCTCCAGTGTGCAATCTATCCAAGTTTACACTTTGGAAGGCAAGGATTAGACTCTACATGAATTCTATTGATGAGGACATTTTTAATTCTGTTTTGACAGTTTGTCCAAGACCTCCAGAGAACACAAGCACAAATGTTGTTCCACCTCCATCAGGAACAGATGCTGATATCAAGAAGTGGAAAGTAGCAGATGCAAAGGCTATGAATATCTCAGCCCAGACTATGTCTGATGACATTTTTCAAAAGGTGGCTGAATGTAATTCAGCAAAGGAAATCTGGGATAAGCTCTCTGAAATAGTCTCAGGATCAGCTGATGAAAGAAAGGACAGGAGATCCCACCTCATATCCCAATATGAGAATTTCAAGAAAGGAGAAGTTGAGTCAGTAGCTGAAATGTATAACAGACTCAGTCTCATAGTCACTGAGCTGAAAACCTTAGACAAGGAGATCTCATTGACTGAGCTAAATGACAAAATCCTAATGTGCTTCCCAAGCACTTGGGACTCAAGAATCTGACCAATCAAGGATGCTAGAAGTCTGAATGAGATTACAACAGAAGCTCTCTTGGGCAAGCTCAAGTCTTATGAGCTGCTCATTAAGAACAGAGAAGAAGAGCAGAAGGCTGCCTCACCAGCCACAAGAAAGGAAAAGACAATAGCTTTCAAAGCCACTGAAGATCAGCCAGAGGACAAAGTCACAGGCAATGATTAGCTGCTTAGTCTACTGGCTAAAAGATTTTACAAGATGGCCAGGAAGGACTTCAGGAAGAGATCATACAAAGAGCATGACAAGCCAAGATATGATAGATCAAATAATAAAGAAATTGTTTGTTTTGGTTGCAGGAAACCAGGGCACATTGTGCCTGACTGTCCAGAGAACAAAAATAAGGACAGAAAGGACAAGAGAGAAAGAAGAAAACACAAGGACTTCAAGAAGAATGGCAATGGCAAACCCTCCTCCAGCAAGAACAAACACACAAGGAAGGGATTTGTTGCTGAATCTTGGAGTGAAACAGAAGAAGAATCAGAAGCTTCATCCAGCTCCAGTGATGATGAAGATGATGCTGAAGAAAAGGAGTTCTGCATGATGACAATCAATGCCTCTCAACATAATTCAGATGCAGAAGAGTCAGAGTCAGACTCAGAGACTCAACTTGATGAGGACCAGGTAATTAGTTCTTTTGATTTCATTTCTGAGGACTTTAAGTATGAATTTAAAGCACTGTGCTTAGACTTATTAAAATCTGAGAAGGAAATTATCTCTCTCAGAAATCAATTGTCTGAACACAGTTTCTTAAAATCAGAAAACCTCAAACTCTCTGATGAATTGGAGTGTTGTAGGGAGCAGATAGCTTCACTGAAAAGTGAGCTATCAGAGGCCAAAAAGCTTGAAGAATCCCTTAATAAGAGAAGCATCAAGCTAATGGACATCACAAGCACAGTGAACTCCAGATTCAATAGTACACTGTGCTTGGGTGCTTCATCCAGCCAACCTATAGTACTAACAACCCCAATCAAATTTATCTCTGATAAAGAGAAGGGAGTTGTAGAGGTACCTAGGAAAAATTCTGATCTGCCTAAGAAAACCAAGTTTCAGCAAAAATCGTCGAACGGAGCTCGACGATCGCCGAACGCAGATCAACGATCTCAGGCAAAATCGTCGGACTCATGTCGACGATCTCTAATTCCTGAACTCTGCCACAGTCGACCGTCGAACGGAGCTCGATGCTCTGACCCAAGATCGTCGAACGAAGCTCAACGATCGTCTAACAGAGATCAGAGCTTTGGAATTTCTTTCAAGGGTAAATCAAAATCCAATCCTAGGGGTCCCTCATCCCAAAGATTTAACCCTTATACTGAATGGATAATACCTCCAAGGAGATATCATCCTGAAGGTTATAAGAGTCAACCAGGGATGTCATTTATTTATGAATTTAAAGGTTATCAACCTAGGCCCAAGGTAAACTGGGTCAAAAACAAGTGAATTATTTTATGTGCAGGTGAAGACCTATCCAACATCAAAGCAGCAATGGTATTTGGATAGTGGGTGCTCAAAGCACATGACAGGAAATAAGGACAACCTCACATCCTTTAAAGCCAAGCTTGGACCCAAAGTCATATTTGGTGATTCAAACTTTGGACTGACAAAAGGATATGGTGCAGTTCAAATTGGCACAGTCACATTCAAGAAAGTAGCCTATGTGGAAGGACTGAAGCACAATTTGATCAGTATCAGTCAGCTATGTGATGAAGGCTATCAGGTGAATTTCAGCAAAGCCTTATGCAAGATCAAGTCAGAGGACAACAAAACTGTGTTGACAGGTAAAAGGAAAGGTAACATCTACTTAGTAGATTTTCTTTCAACAGATGTAGACATTTGCCTGTTTAATTCTGTTAGTAGACCTAATGTTTTATGGCATAAGAGACTCGGGCATATAAACCTTAGAACCATTGCTAGGCTATCCAAGGACAACCTTGTTAGAGGACTACCTTATGGCCCCTACAAGAAGGAAGGACTCTGCAGGGCTTGTCAATTAGGCAAGCAAACTAAAAATAGTTTCAAGTCACTTAATAAGAGTGATTCACTTAGGATTTTGTATCTGTTACACATGGATCTCTTTGGACCCATTACAGTACAAAGCTTAGGAGGGAAATCTTACACTTTAGTAGTTATAGATGACTTCTCTAGATTCACATGGGTGTTCTTTTTGAGGAAGAAGTCTGATAACTTTAAGTGTTTGATAGAGTTTCTCAAATGCATACAGACTGAGTTCAATACTCACATTGCCCTGATCAGAAGTGATCATGGGACAGAGTTTGATTCTCTTCTTATACAAGAGTTCAGTCAGAGTGAAGGGATCAGGCACACTTTCTCATCTCCTAGAACTCCTCAACAAAATGGGGTAGCTGAAAGAAAAAATAGAACCCTTATTGAATCTGTCACTACATTATTGTCAGATACTCATCTTCCTCTATCTTTTTGGGCAGAGGCAGTAAACACCTCCAACCATGTGCTGAACAGAAGTTTAATACATAAACTGAAGGGCAAGAATCCCTATGAATTTCTCAAAGGGAAGAAACCTAAAGTAGATTACTTTAGAATTTTTGGTTGTATCTGTTATATACATAATAATGACAAGAAGTATTTAGGAAAATTTCAAGCTAAAGCTGATGCATGAGTGTTTCTAGGATACTCCATGATCAGTAAGGATTATAGGGCTTACAATAAATCAACTCTTAAAATTGAAGAATCTGTTCACATATCTTTTGATGAAACTAACATGTCTTTCAAGGAGAAGAACACTTCTACCATAGAACCTTTGCAGGAACATTCTCTTGCTGAAGACTTGGACAGACTACAAATTACTCAAAAGGATGAAATCAGTGAAGATGAAGAAGACATTCAATATTATGAAGAGAAACTTCTTGAAGAGCCAGTTGTTGTACCACAAGAGGAAACAACAACACAGGTTGGTGAACAATCAACACCCCCTGTTGATTTAGTAACATCAAGAGACCATCCAATTTCCCAAGTAATTGGAGACATCTCAGCTGGTGTGCAAACCAGAAATCTGGTCAACCAAAACCTGTTGCACACTTGCTTCCTATCTCAAATTGAACCTCAATCCATTCAAGATGCAGAGCAAGATCCACACTGGATCGTGGCAATGCAAGAAGAGTTGCATCAATTTGAGAGGAACAAAGTTTGAGAACTAGTACCAAAGCCTAAGGATCACTCCATTGTTGGAACAAAGTGGGTGTTCAGAAACAAATTGGATGATCAAGGAGTAATTGTAAGGAACAAGGCAAGGCTAGTTGCTCAAGGGTACTCTCAAGAAGAAGGCATAGTCTATGACCAGACTTTTGCACCAGTTGCAAGGTTGAAGGCTATTAGAATCTTCTTAGCATATGCAGTACATAAAGGTTTCAAAGTATACCAGATGGATGTAAAGAGTGTATTTCTCAATGGAGACATCAAACAAGAAGTCTATGTCAGACAACCTCCAGGTTTTATCTCTCCAATCCATCCTGATTATGTTTTTAAGTTGAACAAAGCATTATATGGTCTCAAGCAAGCTCCTAGAGCATGGTATGAGACCCTGACATGCTTTCTCTTGAAAAATGAATTTATAAGGGGTAGAGTAGACCAAACTCTTTTCATTAGAACCCATAAGTCCCATACCCTACTAGTACAGATCTATGTAGATGATATTATTTTTGGTTCTACTGATTCAAACTTCTGCAGAAGGTTCTCCAACATAATGCATTCTAAATTTGAAATGAGTAGCATGGGTGAGCTATCCTTCTCTCTAAGATTGCAAGTCAAACAACATGCTAAAGGCATATTCATTTTTCAAACCAAGTATGCAAAAGAATTGGTTAAGAAATTTGGTATGTCTGAAGCATCTTGTATGAAAACACCTATGGCTACTAATGCTGTATTGGATGCTGATGAACATGGGAAACTGATGAGTCCACTTTATATACCTATTTTCGGACTCATCTGGGCTAGTTTTCACACAGTTGCACTTCACTTTTAGTTCTTTATCGTTTCTATTTCAACTAATCTTTATTTCCATAGGAAGTGCACATTTATGCCCGTGGTTGTGTATTTTGTTATTTTTATAGTTTGTACTCCCTTTTGTGATTGTCTGGAATGTCTGCACAGATTAGTGATTTGTTTTTCCTATCGGTACATGGGTCGTGTGCGTGTTCTGGGATGGTTGTGAAATAGGAATACAGCGCACGATCATGGGATATAATGCGCACGACCACTGGTCGTGCGCCCCTGATCGTGCGTACTACTCTTCGTTTTCCAGAATCAGCCTGGGGTAAGCGCACGATCACTGGACATAATGCGCACGACCACCGGCCATACGCCACTGATCGTGTGCATTGATTCCTCATTTCTGGAGTCCTGTCTGGGGTAATCGCACGACCATTGGACTTAATGCGCACGACCACTGGTCGTGCGCCACTGCTCGTGCGCGTTATCCCAGTTCTTCTTCCTGATATTCCATGTTAGTGCGCACGAGCACCGGACATAGTGCGCACGACCACTGATCGTGTGCATGTGATCATGCGCATTGTTCATTTCTGCTTTTGTATAAATAGTGCAGGTCTCGCCCTAATTCACAGGGAGGATACATAGCTCGACATTTCTCCGTCATTTTCCGCCTTCTCCATCGTTCCCCTTCATCTTTCACCCTAGGGAGGTGCTTCGGGTAAGCTTTCACCGCCAAATCCAAGCTGGAGCTTCCTTTCGGCCTTCTCCTTCATCCGTGAGCTTCAAGTAGGGTGAGACGCCATAGCCATCAAGCAAAGGAAAGCTAGCAAACTTCGTCCGCTATCGTGAGACGAAGAAGACGGGCCATTGGAAGGTGGTGACAGCCCTTCTCTATCCCGAACACAGTTGAGGACCGAGCTTGGACGCGGAATGACAACACGACGATTCCAACCGTGAATCCTCAGCAAGGCTTCGGATTCGGTCGATCTCTTGACTTGTTCTTGCTTTATTGTTGAATATTGGTGTATAACTTTATTTTTATTGATGAAGTATGCTTAGTTTGTAAAACGATTTTATACAATCATGTCTATGTGATTTTGTATGTTTTCGTTATTTACTTAAGTTGCGCCATATTCCATCCACCACCATCCACCCTTGCCGCACTAGCAATTGCTAGTGGCGGGCGTAGCGAAGAGGTGCTCATAACCCTCATTACGCCATTCTAACCACCTCATCCGCTAGCCTTCTCGTCCATCCGCCTAGTGATTCGGTGCATAGCGGCCCAACTAGTCTTCCATCCCGCCTAGCGAAGCATCGCATAGCGGCGTTATATAGGAGTAGTTATTAGTATTTTATTTTCTTTATCCGCAAATATCAAAGCCCCTTTAGTTAGATCTGACCTAAGGACTTCAATCTCAAGTCCTCCTCGAAATTAACTCCACCTTACTGTGTTCCTTGTGAGATCTATACTTGGGAAAACCCCCATTTTATATTACTTGTGCGACCGGTTCACTGCCGTGATCTTTAGTATCAAGTTTTTGGCGCCGTTGCTGGGGAACACAGTCATGTGAGTTTTTGGAGAGGGAGATAATAGATTGAAGCTCTTTTCCATTTGTGCATATCATTCTTTTTTTCTTATTTGCTTTGGTTATTAGACTTTTTATTTTGCTTATTTCTTTTTACCCTTTTCTGATTTTTGATTTAGATAGCAGATCCGTGCTATTTTCATTTTAGTTGTGTAGCACTTTTTCAGTAATTATTTTTATTCGTGATGGATCCTGATGTTGGGTGCCATATCCTTGACACTTTGCGCCGATCCATCGATGTCATTGCTGTTATGAATGTCGAGCATTGCATTCAGTGTTTGTTATGTCAAGGTGTGGGCCACATGTTGAAGGATTGCCCTCGTTTGTGCAAGCCTTCTCCCTCTGAGGGCGTGTGCACAACAACCTCCCGTTCACGGAAGACTGTTATGGACAGGCCTACCATGGTGTTGCCTGGCCCATACACTGATATAACGCACTTTGCTCATTCTTTACCCGTTGAGATTACTGAAGAATCTCTGGCCGCATACAGCTCTTTCAAGGGTCCCTCGATCCCTTTTTACGAGCTTTCCTCGAGTGATGATGATCATTCTGGTGTTAGCCAACAAAAAGAGGAGCAGGAACTCATGGACGCTCCTGTATGGGACGATGAGATTGTTCCGGTCGTCGACGGGGTGGCCTCAGCGAATGATTTTGCGATGGGGCCTACTCATTCAGTGCTTGATTTTGAGAGCAGCCTTGCCCCTCCGCAATTTTTGCCGGATTGTGCTATTCCTCTTTCTTGTGAGTCGGTTGATGATGTCGTTCTTGTTGATGATTCGGTGCCCGATGTTGCGCCGAAGTGGGATGATGATTCCTCTATCTCCGACGGAGAAGGTTGATCTTCGGAACACTTTTACGCACCCCGGTGGGATGAGGAATACCCTCTTTCCGATGCGGAGGTTTGCACCTCCTTATTGGATGAGGCCGTTCCTCTAACCACCGCGGACCTCGAGTTCTCGGATTCCCCTCAATACGACTCGTATGATACCGATGATGATCACTGCTTGGATCCTACTGAGAGTGACACCGGGATCACTCTCCCATTTTCTGATTATTTTAGTTCTTCGTCTCCTTTATTTCTTGATCCCCCTTCTCTATCTGAGCCTGTGCAGGCTGAGTCTCCACGGGTATGCTGGGATGATGATGAGCCTGGTGTTCTTGCCGTTGCCATCACATCCTGCACACCTGTGGTTGACGATGCCTTGCTAGGCGAGGATAATTTTTGTGATACGATGAGGGAGGACCAGGCCTCCTCCTCATCCTATTTCCTATTTGCTCTGCCTGCGAGGAGCAGGTATGATTATTTAGGCAGAGGGGTAACTGCTCTATCACCGTATCGGTACCCGTTACTGAAACGGATATTAGGCCACTTACCTGTGCACTTTTTATTTCATAGGCCTATAAGCTAGAACTGTTTAGAATTTAATAAGTCGTGCTGGGATGACAATAACCCCAGTACTTATCTTTCATTTTCTGCATTTTCTTTTTCATGTCTATTTAGTTTTAGTATTTTTTTGTAGTTTGTATATTTTTGTTTTGTTTTTGCGGAGCTCAACCCTGCAGGTATTCTTGACAACATCGCATTGGCGGGGTTGTGATTATTCGTATGGCGGGTCTGCTTCAGGTTTCCACGCATCTTCTGGTATGCTCACTAGCTGAGCATTGGGTAACCTCTTCCCTTAGCTCTTTTTGAGTTTAATTTCTATATCATTTGCTATGTAGTTTAGTTTAAGTCAGGGGGAGAGATTTGTTACCTTTTGCACGCACACATTTCTTGTGCATACTAGAAGCCTGTATTGTTTTATTCTCCTTAGTTCATTGCATCACACACCACTGCACCCACATGACCGCGTGCTTAGCTTTTTGCGTGCTGCGAGTTAAACTCATTTCTTCGTTAGATTTGGGAAAATTATGGTGCTGACATAGGATTGTGAGACGGAGTAAAATGTTGACCTTGTTGTGCTCCTAGTCAACTGCTCTTGTCTCGTGTAGAAATTGGAGTAGATTTAATTTTTCTGTATGCTTTTAGTTTTATATTTTTCTAATTGCGTAAATACTTTTTATTCTACTCAAAAGTTGGTGAATCCGGTGTGAATCCAACGGTAGCTTAGGGATGTGTGTAGACGGTCGTTAGGTTCATATTGCTCGAGTCGGGAGGAGGGATAGTCTTTCTCGTTGGCTAAGAACTTGCCCCAGGCTATTCTTGAAGCATGAGTATAGGTTAGTCATGCATGAGCGTGATGTAGGCCATCATTTTGGCACTGTTGAGCTTTGTACCGTTCCTGACGTCTTATTCTTGCTAGCCCCGTTGTGCCCACCCCTCCTTTTGATTCAGCTCCACCATGATTTCACCAAAGCCTCATAGCCAATCCTAGTCGCACACACAAGTTGAGCTTTAGTGTTTACATTTTAATGTTGGGGTGTGATGTGTTGATTTTACTTGTGATTATATTTGCTGAAATTGCAAAAATAAAAAGATGATTTGAATAAAGAATATATATATATATATATATATATATATATATATATATATATATATATATATATATATATATATATTTGTAAAGAAAAAAAATATATGAATGAAAAGAAAAGGTTTTAATTGAAAATCATTTTGGAAATGTGATTATATATGGAGTAGGCGGTGCACACACCCATATGTTAAAAGTTAAGTTTGGGGGTGTGGTGTACCCGCGTGTATGTTGCTTAGTAGAGGGATTCCTTTCATACTAGCTCATTTGGGTTAGGTGCATAGCCTTCCTGTTTATCATTGTTTACCTCACCGAAACCCAAGCCCCATCTCTTCACCTAAAGTCCTACTGATTCGTGTGTGAACCAAACCAGTGCTGTGGAGAGAATGCAAAAGGGCAAGCATATGGTCACCGACATTGGTGGATTCCTTTGGAGGTTATCCGGAGGCCCGATCTTTGGCAATGCTCGCCTAGCGATTAGTCTACTTTCTCCCTACGCATGACCGGATGATTCACCGTGATTCTATTTTTGAGTAATAATAAAATGTTGATACGCATTGTGAAAAATATAAACTATTTTGTATACTTAGAAATTTCTTCTATTATATTTTTACGCGCGCGAGCATGCGACTTCGCATGGTACTTCGTATCGCAATTTCTTTGTTAACTAGTATTTTTCCCTATCTGCTTAGATTTTGTTTGCTCAGGACGCGAAAATAGTTAAGTCTGGGGGTGTGATGAGTCCACTTTATATACCTATTTTCGGACTCATCTGGGCTAGTTTTTACACGGTTGCACTTCACTTTTAGTTCTTTATCGTTTCTATTTCATCTAATCTTTATTTCCATAGGAAGTGCACATTTATGCCCGTGGTTGTGTATTTTGTTATTTTTATAGTTTGTACTCCCTTTTGTGATTGTCTGGAATGTCTGCACAGATTAGTGATTTGTTTTTCCTATCGGTACAGGGGTCGTGTGCGTGTTCCGGGATGGTTGTTAAAAAGGAATACTGGGCACGATCATGGGATATAATGCGTACGACAACTGGTCGTGCGCCCCTGATCGTGCGCACTACTCGTCGTTTTCCAGAATCAGCCTGGGGTAAGCGCACGATCACTGGACATAACGCTCACGACCACCGGTCGTGCGCCACTGATCGTGTGCATTGATTCCTCATTTCTGGAGTCCTGTCTGGGGTAATCGCACGACCATTGGACTTAGTGCGCACGACCACTAGTCGTGCGCCACTGCTCGTGCGCGTTATCCCAATTCTTCTTCCTGATATTCCATG
Source organism: Platanthera guangdongensis (assembly GCA_039583875.1). Classification (NCBI taxonomy): domain Eukaryota; kingdom Viridiplantae; phylum Streptophyta; class Magnoliopsida; order Asparagales; family Orchidaceae; genus Platanthera; species Platanthera guangdongensis. The sequence goes on along the minus strand of CM077151.1, from coordinate 205,281,362 downwards.
CCAGTGCGCACGAGCACCGGACATAGTGCGCACGACCACTGGTCGTGCGCCTATGATCGTGCGCATTGTTCATTTCTGCTTTTGTATAAATAGTGCAGGTCTCGCCCTAATTCGCAGGGAGGATCCGGAGCTCGACATTTCTCCGCCGTTTTCTGCCTTCTCCGCCATTTTCCTCCTTCTCCGCCGTTCCCCTTCATCTTCCACCCTATGGAGGTGCTCCGGGAAAGCTTTCACCGCTAAATCCAAGCCGGAGCTTCCTTTCGGCCTTCTCCTTCATCCGTGAGCTTCAAGTAGGGTTTGACGTAATAGCCATCAAACAAAGGAAAGCTAGCAAACTTCGTCCGCTATCGTGAGACGAAGAAGACGGGCCATTGGAAGGTGGTGACAGCCCTTCTCTATCCCAGACGCAGTTGAGGACCGAGCTTGGACGCGGAATGACAACCCGACGATTTCAACCGTGAATCCTCAGCAAGGCTTCGGATTCGGTCGATCTCTTGACTTGTTCTTGCTTTATTGTTGAATATTGATGTTTAACTTTTTTTTTATTGATGAAATATGCTTAGTTTATAAAATGATTTTATATAATCATGTCTATGTGATTTTGTATGTTTTCGTTATTTACTTGAGTTGCGCCATATTCCATCCACCACCATCCACCCTTGCCGCACTAGCAATTGCTAGTGGCGTGCGTAGAGAAGAGATGCTCACGACCCTCATTCAACCATTCTAACCACCTCATCCAATAGCCTTCTCGTACATCCGCCTAGTGATTCGGTGCATAGCAGCCCGACTAGTCTTCCATCCCGCCTGGCGAAGCATCGCATAGTGGTGTTGCATAGGAGTAGTTGTTAGTATTTTATTTTCTTTATCCGCAAATATCAAAGCCCCTTTAGTTAGCTCCGACCTAAGGACTTCAATCTCAAGTCCTCCTCGAAATTAACTCCACCTTACTGTGTTCCTTGTGAGATCGATACTTGGGAAAACCCCCATTTTATATTACTTGTGCGACCGGTTCACTGTCGTGATCTTTAACATCAGAAACCTGTTGATCAGACAACATATAGAGCAATGATTGGCTCTTTACTGTACCTTACAGCTAGTAGACCTGACATAATGTTTGCTACATGCATATGTGCTAGATTCCAGGTGAGCCCTAGAGAGTCACACCTAACATTAGTTAAAAGGATTCTCAGGTATGTTAAAAGTTGTCCAAATCTAGGTCTCTGGTATCCAAAAGATTCAGCATTTGACTTAACTGGATTTTCTGATTCTGATTATGCTGGATGCAGAATTGACAGGAAAAGCACCAGTGGCACTTGTCAGTTTCTTGGTGACAGACTTATCTCTTGGTTTTGCAAGAAACAAACATCTGTGTCAACTTCAACTGCTGAAGCTGAATATATGGCTGCAGGTAGTTGTTGTTCACAAATATTGTGGATTCAAAACCAACTCCTAGACTATGTCTACAACTTAGACAAGTCTAAAATCTTTTGTGATAATACCAGTGCTATTTCTATAGCTCAAAATCCAGTCCTCCACAGTAGGACAAAACACATAGAAATTAGGCATCACTTTTTAAGGGATAATGTTGAAAAAAATAAAATTTAACTTCAATATATCCTAACTGATTTGCAAAGGGGAGATATTTTCACCAAACCCTTGGATGAAAAGAAACACACCTTCTTCCTAAATCAGTTAGGAATGTTAGATGGAGGAAGTTTAAAATAAGTTCCAAGATCTTAAAACTCTAAAAATTGACCAAGACTAGGCAAACATCTTGATTTTTCTAGTGTCTAGAGTGTTTCTGTTCTCTGAACTGCGCTCGACGATTTTCTCCCAGATCATCGAACAGAGATCGACGCTTTACAAAATCGTCGACCAGGGTTCAGCGCTTCTCAGATAGTGCTCAACTATCTCTCCAGGTCAACGATCGTCGAGCGGCGCTCGATGATTTTGTTTTCTAAACTATCGTCGAACGGAGCTCGACGCTCTCCAATATCGTCGAACGGAGATCGACGATATTGAAGACCTTTCAGATTCCTTTAGAAGCCCCGATCGTCGAACTGAGTTCAACGATCTTTCCTTTTCTGCGTCGAACCCTAATATAAAATTCATTTTTCGGCCGTCGTTCTCCTTTTGCGCTTTCAATCTCTCTGCAAATTTTCTCTTTCCCTCCAAACCTCTCTACACTTGGTCGTTTGGTTGTTTATTTTTTGCAGGAAACCATGGCCGTCTCTGTCACCGTTCTGGCCGCCATGAAATTTGATGCAAGATTCGATATTGACATGGATTCTTTTAGCACCAGTGATCAAATCTTCCAAGACATTCTAGAACTGTTCAAGGAAGAAAAGCTTGTTGCTATCATGTCTACCAGAATAAAACTGCTTGCAGATGAAATCAAGGAGTGGGTGTATACTTCCCACAACCAGGACCAAAATACAGTTGTTGGATCAATTTCAGGAACTCAGGTACCTCTTACACCTGCTGCCCTGACAGAAATTTTTGGATTAAATTCTGGAAGAGATTCTGTTGAAATGTATGGAGAAGAATTTTCTACCATGCTTGATAGAATGGGTCATTCTGACGCAAACCCTAGCAAGCTGCTGAAAAAGAATTTGGCTGTTAAGTACAGGTTTTTAGCTGATGTTGTAGGAAAAGTTTTGTTGTCCAAGCACTCAGCCCATGATACCATCTCCAGGTATCAGCTGTGTTTGATGGGTGCCCTAGTGGATAAGAAACAATTAAACTGGGAGAGATTTTCTTTGATCTGATTAAGAAAAAGATAAATAAGAATTTTGTGAATTATGGAAGGATATTAGGGATGTTTCTTCAAAACAGATGCCCTGCCCTGCTAGTCTCAACTGGGATGCACATCAATGCCTCTAAGAGTCTCTCCTGTGCCCTCTTTGGCAAGTGGGATAGACAGATAGTGAAGCCCAGCAGACCCTCTGCAGCTGCAACTTCAGGCACAAGGACTGTTACAGTTTCTTCCCATCAAGTCTCTGCCCCTGCAGAAGACTTGCCTGCTGCTTCTCCTCCTCCTCCACCTCTTATTTCATCTCCACCAGTCACCTCCACCATTCAAATTTCATCCACCATCATTATTTCTAGCCCATCTCCTACTTCAATTCCATCTCCAATCCCTACACTCACAGAAGAAATCTTCCGCCCTCTACATCACTACCCTGAACCAGATTTTGAAACATCATCTCACATTCCATCATTCAATATGATAGATGATTCATTTATGGATGATTCACCTTCATCCCCTCCTGATCTACCCTCTTCATCCACATCATATCAACAGCTACTTCAAGATATCATTGCTCAACCCTCCTTCACAACTTCTATTTCCATTCCACTCTCTTCAATTTCAACAATCCCCGCACCTCAACCTTCCTTTCCCCCATACACCAGCTCTCCACCAACATCTCCAGCTGCTCCACCTTCATTCTCTACCTCTGCTCAAGTCCCTACTGAGCATGTAGATATTCCAGCCTTAGCTGACAAATTGTATGAGCTGATAGCTCCCAGGCTCTCACTTCTGTTGGAGACCTCTTTGGCTCCACTCTTCAAGTCAGTTGCAGACCTATCTGCCAAGCTCTCCTCCATCTTTCCTCCTCAGGCAATCCCTTCCTTTGGGTGCCTTGATCCAGCTATCTCTGAATCTAGGCAGGGGGAGATGCCTCATAAAGATGTTAGATTGCCTGCTGCTGCTGCTGCTGTTACTTCAACTCAAGCTCAAGCTTCAACACCACCTCAGGTTGTAGTTTTCTCAGTGCACCTCAGGTCACTTTTATCAGACTTTGATTATATATATTTCAGCTTTCTTCCAGAGAACACTGCAGTCCAGCAATCTGAAGACCTCTCCAAGGCTATTGTGCCCATTTCAAGCTGCGACACCAGTGCTATACATTCCTTTGTAAATTCAGTTTATGCTGCTGGTTCTGTTGCTGCTGCCCCTACTGCTGTTATTGATGATACTGCTGATGATTTAGTTTCTAAGGATTTACATACGACAGAGGCACATGACTTTGAGCTTGCTGTCACTACTGATGCTGCCCCTGCTGATGTTTTTGTATCTGAAACTGTTTTCTCTGAATCTGCTGCTGCCCCAGTTACTGTTGTTACTACTGCTGCTGTATCTTCTGAGAGTGTTGCTCCTGAAAGTTCTGTATCTGCTGTATCTACTGCTGCTGCTACAACTTCTGCCAGTGCTATTTCTGCTTCTACTGCTGCTGCTACAATTGCTGTCACTACTATTACCTCTGCTCCAACCCAACAACAGAAAGATTATCTGAAAAGGATTGATGCTTTATATGATGAACAAAGCTCTGAAAGTGATCAGTTCAGAACTAATTCTGATGATTCCTCAGCTACTATAGCAAGGAAAAGAAAAGCAAGAAGAAAGGCAATGAAAAGAGTTCCTCTAGCTAAAGTCAAAGATACAAATGATATTCCCTACTATATTCTGCATGACTGCCCTATAACAGAACACTGGATGCAATATTCCAAGAATCAATTAAAGGCTATGAAAAAGAAAAGAAAATATGACAAAGGATCTTCTCAGTTTCATCATCCTCCTCCTCCTCCTCCTTCACCAGGTGCAGGTGCAAGTGGTAGCTCTGCATCTCAACTCTCTGCCAGAAGACAAACCCCCTATCAGCCTCATGGAAGATCTCAACATAGGGGAAGCCAATCCAGAGGCTATAAATCAAGGAGAGGAAACTACAGAGGCAACCAAAGAGAACTTCGAGTTTATTCAAAAGGTTATTCCAGACAGCACCCATACTCAAGGGAAGGACAAGGTTCATCTGATACAACTTCAGGTCCTTTCCCTTATAAGCTCAAAGAATTAGTCTCCTCCAGAGCTCTCCAGATAATTCCTCTAACATATATGAGCCTCCAGTGCCTTTTGAAGATCCAGAGAACAATCCAACTTCTTGGACAGCCCGGATGAAAGAGTTAGCTGCTCTGGACCAGATCAAGAAAGCCAGAGAGCAAGGCAGAGACACTTCCAACATTACTACTCTATCTGAACAAAGGAAAAAGGAACTGGAAAGATACTCCTCCAGCAAGTTCTTTGATTCTGAAAGCTACATGAAACTGCACCCTGAAGATGTAGTACCAAGGCCTAAACAACAAACATCTCTAGGTGCAGCTGATGATAGAAGATCAAAGAAGGAAGCTATTGATCCAAATAGAGAAATTAAACTTATAAAAAGCAAAGGAAAGGAGTAATTCTGTAAGGTGACAATATATTCTTTTTTCTGATCAATCGGAGATTATTTCTGTGTTTCTGCAATGTTTTGTTGTTATATTGTTGTTCTGTATGTTTATAATTTTCAAATTCCTGTAAATAGTAATCCTAACCCAAATAGGGGGAGATTGTTGGAACACCCTATTACTAATTTTGGTCAGGATCACTATATCTCTTAGGAACCTGTTTTGACCTCATTGTATAGATCTAAAGGTCAAGTAGAATTGAGTCTAAGGGTTAGTACTTAGGTTTGGAAGCTGCCCTCAAGACCCAGGTTTTTCAGTTTGGAAACTAAGTCATTTCGTCGAGCTCACTTCGACGAATCGTCGAACTCCAATCGACGAGCGTTCAGCTCACTTTGACGGATCGTCGAACTCCATTCGACGATCGCTGAGATCAATTTCAACAAGTCGTCGAACTCCATTCGACGATCTTCGAGCTCAGTTCGACGATCTTGACTCTAGTTTGATTCTCTATCTCTGAGCTCAGTTCGACGATAGTTGAGCTCATATCGACGATCTCTGTTTCTGTCAAAGTCCAAATCTCTGAGCTCAGATCGACGATAGTGGAGCTCAATTTGACGTTTTTTTGAAGAGTTAAATGTTTTTCAAAATTCAAATTCAGACAGTTGAAGAATTATTATCAGCATTTAATTCAGAAGATCTTGTAGCCATTTTCATTTAATCTGGAGCAAGTTTCAAGTAATTATCAAGGAATGTTTTATTGGACTTTCCTTCAGAAGACAAAAGCAATTAAGGAAGTAATTACTGACAGGCTAACGACTATTTTGGACAGTGGATCATTTCTATACAGAGAAAAAGGAATAAAAGACAAGATTTTTGAATTCTAGGTACAGAAAGAAGAACAAGGATAGACACATATTCTGCAATATTCATTCTTTGCAAAACTTCTTCTGCAAGAACATCTTTCACAACACCAACTATTACACAAGAAAAAGAAAGAGAGTTGTAGACATTCTTTGTCTCAAGATTCATACAAGAACACACATTCAAAAGAGATCAACAAAACTGAAATCTTCAGATCTCTTGTGATTCAAGTGTTCAAGGCCATCAACATTCAAGACTCCAAACATCTCACATTTCAGCTGTTGCTGAAATCATCATTTGCTGGAGATCAATTTTCTGAAGGCCTATCACCCTACTGCAAAGCTTCAATTCCTGAACAACTACAAATCTCAGGGGGAGCTTTGACAACATCAATATCACATAGTCTTCTCAGCTGCTTTGAGAAAGATAAGACTTCCATCACTCTCTCATCCCCACCTCTGTAAAGGGTTTTTCAAACTCCCTTCAAAAGTTTGTGTGTGGTTTTTGAGCACCTTATCAAAAGCTCATTGGTGGCAAGACACCTAATCAAAAAATCTGGTTTGGTTTTTGAGCACCTTATCAAAAGCTCATTGGTGCCCAGGACACCTGATCAACTCATCCTGTAGTGGATTCCTACCTAGGGTGGTAGAAGAGTGGATGTACCCAGGTTGATTGGGGAACCACTATAGCTCCTTGTGTCTTCTGGTTGCTTGTCTTTATTTTTGTTTCTGGCTGTGATTGTTTTGTGACTAGGTTGCTCTGTGATTAGATAGGTTTGCTTCCCTGTTCACATTACAATACAACAACTGTTGTAAAAGTTTTTAGCAAACCATACTCTATTCACCCCGCCCCACCTCTAGAGTATATCAGATCTAACTCACACTTTCAATTCACTTCTCCAAAACCTTTAGATTGGCCACACTTTGAATCACCAAAGATAACCTTTGGTCCCAGCTTGGACTTATGGTTGTGTAAGATTTCCTTACTGCCAGTCATGTGCTTGGAGCAACCACTGTCCAGATACCATGTTTGACAATTTACTGGACAACTCTTCAACTACAATGAGAAATTATTAATTATTCTTGACCCAGGTTACCTTGGGTCCCTTATTTTGCAGGAAAGAGAAACTGGATATAATAAAATATTCAGGTTGAGACTTATATCCTAGTGGGTGATATCTTCTAGGTGGTATTACCAAATCAGCTATAGGATTAAATGGTTTTCTAGAATTATTAGAGTTGTTGTTATAATTAACATTCCTGTTGAGTCTTTCTACATTCGACGAATTTCTATGAGTTCGTCGACCAGAGTTTGATGAATTTGATTGAGATCGTTGATCTCTGCCCAGAGAATGAACATATTCATTTTCTGTGCCCCACATTCGTCGACCTCTGCTCGATGAACCATACAGAGTTCATCGATCGTAGTTAGATGAATAATTATAGCTATAGTTTGCGTTCAGCGTTCATCGAGTGGGGTTTGACGAACTGACAACATTTCATCGATCTGATTTTGAAGAATTCTGCTGAACCGTGTTTTCAGTAGTTTTCTGATTTTTGTTGTTCTGACCTATTGATTTAGGGATTTGATCTAAGGTTGGTTTATTGTTTATTTTCTCTTTCCCTTTTGCAGAAATAAATTTAAAGGGGGTAGTCAGAATATTTTTCTTGAGGATGGGGGGCAAACTTGATGAAGCACCCAAGCCCAGCTTGACATTAAGCCTGAAATTTACAGTGCTTATGATGTCCATCAACTTGAGGCTTCCCCCATTGAGAGTTTCCTTAAGTTGTCTAGCCTCACATAACTCAGTTTTTAATCATATGATTTATTCATTAGCTAGGGTTAATTCATCCTTTAACTAATTATTTTCAGAATTAACATTTTTTAGGTTTCCTAATTTTTCCCTAAGAGTCTTGATTTCCTTTTCTAAGTTAATTAAATCTATGCACATGGTTTTGAATTCAGATTTAAATGAATTAGAACTGTAATCAAAAGAAGATAATACCTTCTCAGCTTTAGAATCTGAAACTGCTTCATTTTCTGAATCTTCTTCTTCTGAATGGCTCCTGGAGGCATCAATGGCCATGAGATAAACCTCTTTGTCCCTTGCCTCTCCTTCATCTTCACTGGAGATGGAAGATGTTGATTCATCCTCAGTTTCACTCCAGGATTCAGCTAGAAAGCGTTTCTCCTTCTTCTTATATTTGCTGGAGGAAGGTCTGTTGTTGTGCTATCTTCTTGTATCATTCTCTCTTCTCTTCTCCTTCTTCTGATTCTCTGGACACTCAGAGATGAAGTGTCCATGTTTCCTGCAACCAAAACACACCACTTCTTTAGTTGGTGTTTTGTCATACCTTGGCTGGTCATCCTGCCTGGATGACTTTCTCCTGAAGTCTTTCCTTGCCATCTTGTAGAATTTTTTGGCAAAAAGACACATCAGCTCTTCATTTGTGGTTGAAGTCTCTGTCTCCTCAGCAGCCTTGAATGCAATGCTTTGTTCTTTTCTTGTTGGAGGAGGTGTTCTTTGCTCAGCTTCCTCTCTGGATTTGATCAGCTGTTCATAGGACTTAAGATTTCCTAAAAGAGATTCAGTGGAAATCTCATTTAGGCTTCTGGCCAACTTGATGGGCCAGATCCTTGAATCCCATGAGCTTGGGAAGCACATAAGGATCTTATCATTCACCTCAGTGAGGGTGATGTCCATGTCTAAGGTTTTTAGATCATTGATGATTGAGCTTAACCTATTGTACATATCAGCTACTAACTCAGCTTCTTCTTTCTTGAAATTCTAATACATGGATATGAGATTGGATCTCCTGTCCTTTCTTTCATCTGCTGATCAAGCCACCATTTGATTTAGGGAGTCCCAAATGGATTTGGCTGAGGTGCATTCAACCACTTTTTGAAAGATATCATCTGACATTGTTTGTGCTAGTATATTTATTGCCTTGGCATCAGCAATCTTTGCCTTTTTCTGGCCTTAGTCCACTCAGGTGGTGGAACTGCAGTTGTGCTTGAAGATGTTGCAGAAGTAGATGCTTGAGGGGGACCTGTCAAAATGGAGTTGTAGATATCTTCATCAATAGAGTTCATGTACAACTTAATTCTTGCCTTCCAGATGGAAAACCTATTTAGGTTGCAAACTGGAGGTCTGGTGCTTGTATAGTCCTTGTTCTGTGCCATGTTGTGTGACTATATATCTACTGGAAATGAAAAGATAGATCTAACTGAGGATCTTTGGTTCAAGGGTTACCTTGTACAAACAAGGGAATCCTGCTCTGATACCCATTGAAAGAGATGTGTTAGATCTGAAATACTTTAGAGGGGGTGGGGGTGGGGTGGGAGGGGGTGGGGGTGGGGGAGGGTGGTGGGGGTGAATAGAGTATTCTTAAATCCTTGAAAAACCTTTACAGCTTTTGCTGTAATTGAGAAAGTGCATAAACAACTTAATTAAATATAAACACAGCAATCCTAAAAAGCACAAACACAGCAAGAACAAAAAGAAGGGGCAACTAGACAACACAAGAAATTTATAGTGGTTCCCCAACATGGGTACATCCACTCTTCTACCACCCTGGTAGGAATCCACTCAGATTTTTGATCAGGTGCCTGACACTAATGAGCTTTTGATCAGGTGCTCAAAAACCAAACCTCAAGTCTTTCGGTCAGGTGACTTGCAACCAGGAATAACTTTTGAAGGGAGTTATAACCCTTTATACAGTGGGGGGGGTGAGATATGATATTGTCTTCCCTATCTCAATATACAACTGAGAAGACTTGTGGATATGATTTTAGCAAATGGCTCCCCCTGTGATGTAGAATGGTTCAGGGAAATCTGGAGCTTTACTTTAGGGTGATATGTCTTTAGTCTTTAAGCCTTGACCTGGAAAGATCTTTAGGAACTTCTTGACAGGTGGTATTAATGTTGTGCTTTGAAGTGTCCTGGAGAGTTGAAGAATGAAGACTCTTGATTTTAATTGATTGTTCATCTTCTTCTGGTAGCAGATGTTCTTCTGGTCTAGGTCTTCTTGGGTTGCTGTATCAGAGTTCTTAGAGAGAGCAGGGAATTTCTTGTTGCAGACTAATTGTAATTTTCTTGTCTGTGTGTCTATGTTCTATTCTTCTTTGTTGTACTCATTAGGAAAAGAGAGAAAATCTCTTTTATATTTCCTGTCAAAATTGTCTTTTGAAATTTGAATTTCTCTACAATCAATGCTGACGGCCTTGAGAATAAACTGCATTGATCTATTTCCCCAACTGTCCCATGGAAAAACGGCAAGCAATAATCATGGAGAAAACCATAATTAATGCTTTGTCTACCGTTTATATTCAGAGAATATTGAAACATTAATTACTCAGGAATTATTGCATTAGGAAAAGGACAGAAGACTAGAAATGACTAAGTCTGAATTCGTCAAACAGATAACAGAAATTATCGAGCTGAGTCCACAGTTCGTCGAGCTAAGAAGTTATGTTCGTCGACCAGACATCTTCTATTCGTCGAGCTGAGTTCCAAGATCGTTGAGCTGAAAACAGAACTGCACTCTCTAGATACTTTGTCTATTCTGTATATGGACTTTGTCGAGCTGATAACTTGTTTCATCCACTGAAGTTCAACAAAGTATTTTTGGACTTAGAATATTTCAGATGCTTCTGGAATGAAGTGTTGAAGTGAAGTATCCAGAAATCATCGACCTGAGTATTTGTTTCGTCGAGCTGAGAACTACTAACTGCTGCTTCATAACTTTTACCAAAGTGTTAACGTTCATCGAGTGGAGAATCTTGAATTCGTCGACTGGAGATGATTCTGGACTTAGAAAAATTGAGAAACTTCTGGAATAATAAGGTGACATAGAGAACCCAGAAATCATCGACCAGAGAACTAAGTTCGTCGACCTAAGTCTAGAGAACAAAGTCTGGACTTAGAATGCTGAAGGTAGAGTCCAAAGATCATCGACCTGAGAATCAAGTTCGTCGAGCTCAGCTCAGAGAATTTTCTCTGAGATTGTCGAGCTGAGCATGACTATCGTCGACCTGAGTTCGACGAACGTCGAACTCATTTTACTGAGTCTTTGGAAAATCTCAAAGTCTTGAGTCTCTGGCTGTCTGATGATGGCTGGTCCATGCAGTGTTGATACTAAGGACTTGGCCTACACTCTAGGACATTACTATGACCCTGTCTATACATGTTTGGTCACAAAATCCTAACTTAGTGAACATAGCCCAAATCTAACTAGGGATCCAACAAGCTCCTCAGGGCGTAGTAGAGCCCTCTATAGTGAGGAGATGTGTAAGACGTCATGTAATCCCGCTAACTCCGGCTGTAGCTCCAGTCTATAAGCCAAGGGGCTGATACGCTCCAGGATCCTGTAAGGCCCCATATATCTCAGGCTGAGTTTCTTACGCCCGCGAACCCGCGAGACTCCATGCATCGGCCGTATCTTCAAGAAAACTCGGTCTCCCACCTGTAATTCTACCTGACGATGGATCGCATCGTAATATTTGGCCTGCCTACTCTGGGCTTCTAACATCCTGTCCCTGATCAATCTAACCTGAGCATTAGTATCCTCCACAAACTCTGAGCCGAGTTCCTGCGAATGTTCATCCTGAATCCATGATAGTGGGGTCCTGCACTTCCGTCCATATAATGCCTCGTAAGGGGCCATGCTTATACTGGACTGATGGCTGTTATTGTACGAAAACTCGATCAGCGGCAGCAACCTGTCCTAAGGCTCGCTATGGTCCAAAATACATAGGCGCAGAATATCTTCCAATGTACAGTTGGTACGCTCCATCTGTCCATCGGTCTGAGGGTGAAAAGCCGTGTTGAATGTCAACCGAGAACCCCGATGGGCCTGCACTGACCTCCATGCCTTGGATGTAAACCGCCCATCCCGATCTGAAACAATAGTCCTGGGTAATCCATGATGTTACACAAACTGCTCGATGAATCTCTGTACAAATATACTGACCGGAGAGTCCTTCTCCACTGGAATAAATCTAGCCACCTTCCTTAGTCTGTCCACTATCACCCAGATCAAGTCATTCCCCGCATGAGACCGGGGTAGCCCATGTATGAAATCCATGGCAATATCCTCAAACTTCCACTCCGGCACCGGAAGTGGCTATAGTAAACCGGTCGTATTCTTGCACTCTGCCTTTATGATTTGGCAAGCCACGCAGTGCGTCACAAAATACGTAATGTCCTTCTTCATACCTGGCCAATACATCGTATTCTTCAGGTCCACTAACATCTTAGTGATCCCCGGGTGCACTGAGTATCTACTACAGTGTGCCTCCGTCATGATGTCCTCCTGAATCTGGCCTCCTGCCGGTATGTAGACCTTGCCTCTGAAATATAGGAGCCCATCCGTCAAGGACTAATCCCCTTCCATGCCTTCCTCCAAGGCTCTGAATATTAACTTTGCCCTTGCATCCATACTCTGCCCATCTCTGATGCGATCATGAATGTCATCGGTGGCAGTCATCGATACCAGGTACTCCGTATATAACTCTAGATCATCCTCAGACACTAGTGATATCTCCATCTTCTTAAACGATTCTACTAAATCCAGGGCCATCAGCTGCGGGCCTATTCCTGGCGTACTCTCTCTTCGGCTCAGAGCGTCTGCCACCACTTTTGTTTTCCGGGATGGTACTGCATGGTGTACTAGTAGTCCGACAGAACCTCCACCCATCGTCTCTGCCTGATGTTCAGCTCCTTCTGCATGTCTACATACTTCAAGTTCTTGTGGTCTGAGAATATATCGCAGTGTACCCCGTAGAGGTAGTGTCACCAGATCTTTAGAGCAAATATAACTTCCCCCATCTCCAAGTCATGTACCGGGTAATTCTGCTCATGATTCTTCAGCTGACGGGAAGCATAGGCTATCACGTGCCCGTTCTGCATCAGAACGACACCCATCCCCTGGTAGGAAGCATCCGTGTATGCCTGGAATCCTTCCTTCCGTGATGGAAGAGCAAGGATAGTAGCCGAGTAAAGCCAACCCTTTAGCTCCAGAAAGGCAGCCTCTCCTTGTGGCGTCCTAACAAAAGGAAACTCCTTCTTCCGGGATGTAAGAGGGAGGGAAATCTGAGAGAACCCCTCTATGAACTTTCGGTAATAACCGGCAAGTCCTAAGAAAATCCGAACATCCGTGGTCGTCTTCAGCGGTGGCTAATCTCGTACTTCCTGGACCTTCGCCGGATCTACTGCCAAACCTGCTTCACTGATGACATGGCCCAAAAATGCCACCTCCTTTATCCGGAATTGGCACTTCCTGAACTTAACATACATCTTATGCTCTCAAAGCTTCTCCAAAGTCAAGGCCAGATTTCTTGCGTGCTCCTCTTAAGTCCTCGAATAAATAAAGATGTCAATGAATATGATGATGAAGACATCTAGATATTCTTCGAACACTTGGTTCATCAAGGCCATGAATGCGGATGGTGCATTTATGAGCCCGAAGGGCATCACGCTAAACTCGTACAGTCCATATCTACTGCTGAAGGCTGTCTTCGGGATGTCCTCCTGAATGCGTAACTGGTAGTACCCTGATCTCAGGTCCAGCTTTGAGAACCAATGAGCTCCCTCCAGCTGGTCAAATAACTCATCTATCCTTGGCAAGGGATGCATATTATGGACCGTCAGCCTGTTCAGGGCCCGGTAATCAATACAGAGCAGAAGTCTCCCATCCTTATTTTTGACGAATAGCACCGGAGCTCCCCATGGTAACGATCTCGGCCGGACAAACACGGCTTCCACTATCTCTTGAAGCTGGTTTTGAAATTTCACCAACTCCTTCGGGGCCATTTGGTAAGGAGTCCTAGATACCGGTTTAGTCCCCGACATGAGCTGAATCTGGAAGTCCTTCTCCCGATGCGGGGGTAGCCCTGGTAGCTTCTCTGGAAATACATCGGTGAAGTACCGCACCACTGGAATATCTGAAATAGAGTCATTGGCCACAACCATCTCGAAGAGAACTTGATAAACTTCGTCTCCCTGTAGGTGGGCCATGACAGCCTGCACAGACGATAATAATATGTGGCTGGCTGGAATAATACCTTCGATAACAATAAAGGAGTCCTCGTGCCTCACAGTGATCCTCTTCGCCGAGCAGTCAATCTGGGTATGGTTCCAATGTAACCATGTCATGCCCAGGATTAGATCATAGTCTGGCATCCTCAAGATCGTCATTGGTGCCTCAAATGCCTTCCCGTCGATCTGCGCCTCCATTTGTAATGAGAAGAGGTCATTAGCTCTGATTTATCGGGTAGACGGACCCTCATCATCCTTACTGTGAATTGCTCCATGCCTGCCAGTCCTTTCACGAAATCTTCTGAAACAAATGAGTGTGAAGCACCGGTGTCGAAGAGTGTGTGAGCGGGCTTGCTGCTAATGAAAACCACGCCTGAGGTAATTAAGTGTCTTAGTATTCTAGCTATAGTTATTCTTTTCTTGATTTCTAAATAGTATATGTCTATGAAAACTAGTTCTTAGGAAGGAAGGAATATAAATGTACTAGCATACCTGTTATAACCTGCTCCGTGTTCCGGGGTTGTGCTAGATCTAGAGCATACACTTGCTACACTTCTGGCCTGTGACCTCTACCTGATATCCACCCTCCTCGGTCGCCAAACTGCCGACGAGGTGGGGCACCCTGAAGTGCTGGTGGGGGTGCTCGCCTCATGTGACAATTCTACTTAAAATGTCCTGGCTGCCTGCACTGGAAGCATACTGATGCCTGCTCTATTCTCCTCGGTATCTCCAGTATCTGTAAGGGCTGGAGAGCCAATACCCCCTGGTTCCTCTACTCCTGTCCAATCTCCAGACGGGTTGATCCCCGTTTCTTCTTTCCCCAATGACCTGGCCTCGCGGATGGTCTCTATGGCCTCCAATCACTGCATCATCAGCCGGTCTCTTCCGGCTCTTGACTGTAAGCTGATCTGCTTCCCTTTTCTTAGCCATTTCCAGAATCCTGGCCAAACTTCCCTGGGAGACGAAGAGGAGTGCCTGTCTCATGTTGTCGTGCAGCCCCTTGTAGAACCTCCTGGCGTAGCCAGCGTCGTCCAACTGATAAGAGTCTGCATAGCGGGCTAGGCGAGTAAACTCTTGGTAATACTCCAGCACTGTCCCATTGCACTGCTTCAACAACAGAAACCTATCCTCCAACTCATCCCTTGGCGACTGAGGTACGAAATGTCCCAGAAGTGCTGCTCTGAACTCTCCCTAAGAGATATCTGCACAATCCATATCTACAAAAGTGGTGTCTAGCTGTGACTTCCACCACCTCTTTGCGTGTGACTATAAGCAGGAGACTGCCAAAGTAACTACATCCTCAGTGGGGCATCGAATCCCGAAAGAATCTAATAGACGGTATCTAACAATTCCTCCGTGCGAACTACCGACTCCGTCCCCTAGTAGTATGGAGGGGAAAGTGCCCGGAAGGAACTCATCCAGTTGGCCCCGGGATTTGGTTGTGGAGCCGGGGCATGCTGAGCTCTGAAGGCCTCCAGGATGACCATCAATGTTTGCCCCATCTCCGTCTGCTGAAACGGAGCTGGAGCCAGCGGAGGTGGAACTATATTCGGAGCCTGTGGTGTCCCCTGCTGTGGAGTAGGGTTAGTCGGAGGCTACAAGGAAAACTTTCCAATTGTTATATAGCATACTAATGGAATAAAAGAAGGAGAAAAAATGGAATTATGCATGTGATTTCCCCTATGGTCACATCACTGCTTACGCTGCTAGTTTGTCCACAAACTAAGCTTGCGCGGGGGTGGCCTAAGGTTTTTGTGGAATACTTCTCTTTCGATCGAGGTTTGCTTTGATACCACTTGTAAGACCCCCCCCCCTTTTATTTTTCAAACTCCGGGGTATTATTCCCAGAACCGCCGTTTTGCGGTGGCCCCGAGACTCGGGAAAGCCGCCACTACAAAACGTCGATTCTGCCAGCCTTTTCGATCATCACAGAGAGAGCAGTAATCATGAATGAAATATAATTGAGTCCACAAACATCATATATAAGGAGAAACCACACAAGTCCATATGTAAAGAAGAGAGAGAGTACTGCAAAAGAAACTGTACAAACGAAATATAAACGGGCTTAAACCCGGTACATCAGATCCTCACTAGAATCTCTCGCGAAAGCTATAAGAAAAACTAATCACTCATGGAGCTGGTAACCTGTTCTCCGGTGCTAGACTGGCCCACCTCCATGCGCATCGTACTCCGCTGGTGCTGGTCCCTGTCTCCCATCCGGAGCCCCTGTAATGTTGTGGTCTGAAAACCATTAGTCATAAAGACTAAGTCCTATCATCCCCTACCCATCCCCTATAGCTCCTAGGCATCAAGTGGGGAGGAGGAAAGGGAAGCTATGAAGGTGGAGAGTAAGTAGAGTAGGTGACAGTGGAACTATTCTTGCAGTTAATTATAATATACATGCATCTAAGGAAGAAAGGTACAGGCTAGCAGTTCTATAATAGTATGTAGTAAGGTAAACAATTAGAGTAAAGCAACATATGTAAGAAAGACATACTAAGAAGTAAGTAACCTTAACATATATGAATGCACATACAAACTTATAAGTTAGGGGTATTTTGCAAGGCTCCGATCATAAAAAAGTCTCATACCAATTTATACATTGGGGTGTCGGTTATATGCAGTATGAGTGTAGTGATATGTTATTCCATGATTCATGCAAGTGCAACTCACGCACACGACTCTATGCGAACAGACCTTTTGTTCCCCCTATTTGGGCAGCTAGATTCACTCCCAGGAACATCCGTAGTGGCAAACATAGACAGTGGGTCGGGCCCCCCACTCCTGGGCGGGTATCCACACTACCAGGCCTAGCCCTTCCGTATGCTCCTAGAAGAACACAACCTAGAGTATCCGCGTACTAATGCTGGCCATATCCACCAGACTTTCTTTGGCTAAGTGTCCCACAATGCCACCGGCCACCCAACCACCTCCCCGGCCAGCCACCGCCACCACCACTACCGTTGAGGTGGTGGCAATCGCCAGGCGGAGGCACAGTCGCCTGAGGGGTGGATTCCAGTGATCCCGATAGGTTCATTTTTGTGGAAAAACCAGGAGAAAGCTTCCCCCAATCGGGCTCAATTGAGCCCAAATCTTGGCCCTAACGATTCCTATGATCTACCCACAGTGAGAGAGGAAGGGGAGGACCTTCCTTGTAGCCTAGAGACACATTGATTGCCGGGAAGCCAATGGTGGTGGAGGAGTCGTCGGCATTCTGCAACAGCACAGTGAACTCGCTTGTCTTCTTCAGGTAAGGTGTGGAAAATCATGACCTGGATCCAGGGATGCGTTTAAAATAATAAAATGGGGGAGGGGAGGGGTATAGCTGTTGGTGGCCGTTAATGGCCCTCTTAATGGAAATCTCATCCATGGTGGGAGGCGGGGTGAATCTGGGCTCAATCCAGCTAGGAAATGGCTGGAAACTTCTCCTCTTCCCCCGAGGAGTTGAATCCAGCTATTAAGAGTGGAATGAAGAGGCCAATGCTTCAATGACCATTAATGGCCATTGAAGGTGCAATTTGGCCATGGTGGGGTAGCACCATTCCGGCCATGACAGCCACCAAAATGGCCCCCTGGTCTTCCTGGTTTAAATGGTGATTTGGATCAGCCAATGAAGAATGACCCTTGGCCTCTTTGGCCATGAATGGCTCTCTTTCACCATTTCTCTCTCCTCCATTAAAGAGGAGTTGGAGATTTCTCTCTCCTAGTCATCTAGGTTGACCTTGCTGACCACTCGAGCCTATTAGTAGCCCTCTTACTCATATTTTTCTTGAAAATGAGGTTAGCCCAAGTGGGAGGAGGGCTTGAACTTAGGTTAGCCCATTTGAGCTAGGTTTTACCTAAGTCAATTTGACCTTTTGAGTTGCCATCAATGGATCCTTGGTGACCCATTGAACTCCCCTAAGGTCTATGTAGGGTTGGGTATGGTTGACTTGGTACCTTGGAGGTCACATGACCCTTAGTAAGGGCACTTTGACCACTTTGGGGCTAGAGTTGACTTGGGTCAACATAGCCACTAGGGTTGACCCCAATAGGTCCTTGGTGACCCATTGACCTCAATTTAGGGTTAGGAGGGCATGGGTGGGGTCCACATGGCTAAGGGAGGGTAAATTGACCGTAAGTAAACTAGTTTGACCCATTTAGTGTTAGGGTTGACTTAGTCAACTTAACCACTTTGACTGCCCACAGCTGGTCCTTAGTAGCCCTATGGACTACCCAAGGTATTAGGGGTGTTGTGGTATGGTTATGGGATCAAGGTGTAGCCCTAAAGTCAAACCTTAGGTCTAAATGTTAAGGATGAGCTATAGGCAAACAAGGTGATTTTCACCTTGGCCCTTGTTCAATTGGTCCTTTGAGCTTCTGATGGTTTTGTCATGACCTAATCATGACAAAACAAAATCCAAGGGGTCTAGTTGTTTGAGGTATGTTACAGATGTTTCCCTGAACTTGCTGTTGAAGGTGTTAATCACAATAGCTAGCTTGCTTGAACTCTTAGATTAAAAGTTTGGACTTGTCCTTTAGGCTCTGCAACAGTGTCAATACAAAGAAGATGAAGTCCAGCCCTTTTTGAAAATCGATTCACTTTTTCTACTGATCTGTAGCTTTCTTTTATCTTCCACAGTCCAATGACTCTTTGAGAATCAGGAATAACAGTATTTGTTGGCTGCAACTTTGCTTTTTAATTAAATGCAGTACAGTAGGTGTGCGGTACCGTTTATCATATACTGTAGACTTCCCGTAATAATTTTAAATTCTGCTGACATCAGCACCCGTGGACTTAGTCAAAAATAGAAGATTCTTCAAAGGCATTGAGTGAATAGCCTTTACTCAATGCCAAAACACTTAGCCAAGTTTTTTGTACCATTAGGCATCGCGTTATCATTCATCACTCGATAAATTATAGACTTTATAGTTTTTCAGCTTAGGCGTTGAGTGAACTTTCATCACTCAATGCATTTGTACTTAGCCAATATTTTTGTTAAGAAATTGTTGAGTGAGTGACCTTCACTCAATGTTTTTATCCTTAGACAAACTTTCTGTTGATAGGCGTTGAGTGCGTTGAGTGAGCTTTCATCACTCAATGTATATTTGACTTTCCTGTCATCTTGATGAGGCGTTAAGTGAACAGCCTTCACTCAATGCTTCTGTACTTATGTTATTTTCATTTGTACGAAGGCATTGAGTGAGCTGTCTCCACTTAATGATTTATGCCTTTGCCTGTCTTCCCGATGAGGCATTGAGTGAACTGCCTTCACTCAATGCTTCTGTACTTAGCTGATTTCTCTATTGAGTTGGTATTGAGTGAACTGTCCTCACTCAACGTATTTAGACTTAGACAGATTTTCTATCTACTTCTTCTGAGGCTTTGACTGAAGCTTGTTTTGTCGATGCTTTCTGAGGGTGGCGTTGAGTGAACTGGCTTCACTCAATGCTTCTGGACTTACCTAGATTTCTTCTCAGTTTCTTTGGCTTTGACAACATAGAGCTTTACTTGATGCTTCTTTCTTCATGCGTTTAGTGAGCAATCCTCACTCGACGCTTCTGGTCTTAACCAGAAATCTTCATTGCCAATATTGAAGCTTTGACTGTCTGAGCTTTACTTGATGCTTCTTTCTTCAGGTGTCGAGTGAGCTGTCCTCACATGATGCTTCTGGACTTAACCAGAAATCTTCCTTTCCAATGCTGAAGCTTTGACTGTCTGACCTTTACTCGACGCCTCTTGTTATATGACATTGAGGGAATTAACTTCACTCAACACCCATGTACTTAACCAAAATTCTACTTTATCAACAGTCAGGCTTTGTCTACCCATACTTTACTCAGCGCTTTTTGATATATGGCATTGAGTGAACTGCCTTCACTCAACGCATGTGGACTTAGACATATTTTTGTCTTCTAAGCATTCTTCCTTATGTCAGCCTATCACTGTCACTTAGACAACCTTTCTAATCATTGTGACAAAGAATGTCCTGCACACATTGAAATTAGAGCATGCATCAAATACATCTATGTGTATTCCATTGACTTTTTTTACTTCTAAAAATCTGGGAGATTGTGATAAATATACCTAACAATCTCCCTCTATTTGAAGAAGTCAAAACCCTTGGTCAAAACTCTTAGTCAATGATATACACCATCATATGCAGTAGATAAAACATTATATTTGAAAAAGAGTAAAAGTATAACAAGTTATTGGTTACCACATTTTCCCTGCCTGCATAGTGATCACATTTTCCCTGCCTGCAAAGTGTTCACATTTCCTACTCCCCCTTGATCATTTTCTTCTCCCTCATTTTGACTTCTTCAGAAGGATCAATGGTCAGGGAGGTGCTGGCCTCCTCTATTTTCCTGATCAATTCTTTCTCTAATTATCTTCTTCTCCTTCACAACTTTGTCTTCTCAGCAGTAGCATTCCATCTCAGACTCAGAGAAGTTTATG
Source organism: Platanthera guangdongensis (assembly GCA_039583875.1). Lineage (NCBI taxonomy): Eukaryota > Viridiplantae > Streptophyta > Magnoliopsida > Asparagales > Orchidaceae > Platanthera > Platanthera guangdongensis. The sequence continues at coordinate 205,260,798 of CM077151.1, read as the reverse complement.
ACTATGTCATAAATAATCTCTGGAGTAGGGAGTTCAGAGTTAATCACCCCCTTAGTCTGTGCATTATCCTTACGAAATACAAAGCAACAGTGTTGATCTTAGAACTCCACCGTTGCAACTCCTCGCTCCTTCTCAACAAGAAGCTGAACCTATTCCTGCAAGTGCTGGACTTGCTCCCCCTTAATAGGAGAATCTTCTATCATACTCTCTAATAAACACTTTAGTCCATTTCAGTCTTGATATAACTTGAAAGTCTTAACAACCTCTAAGAAGAAGTAATTCCTACAACAAAAACAAAATAAGGTGCAACTGAAGCTATTCCAAGTTCAACATACCCAACTCAAACTTGAAGGTGTTGAACTTGACTTTATCGAGTGGCTTAGTGAAGATGCCAGCAACTTGCTTGTCTATAGTGACAAACTCAAGAGTGATGTCTTCATATTCCACATGTTCTCTGATAAAGCGATACCTAATCTCTATGTGCTTAGTCGTGTTGTGAGAGACATGATTCCTAGCAATAGAGATTGAACTAGTCGAATCACAAAACATAAGAGTTTTATTTATTTTGACGATTTAGTCCTGGAGCTGATGTTGGATCCACAAAAACTATGCGCAACAACTTCCTGCTGAGATATACTATGACTCAGCTATTGAGATATACTTGTCTACTTCATACTGCTCCAAGACACAAGTCTTTCGCCCAAGAACTGATAGGTTCTAGATGTCCTTTTCCTGTCCTCTCTACAGCCCGCAAAATCTGTATCTGAATACCCTATTAGTTCAAAATCTATATCCATAGGGTACCATAGGCCAATATCTGGTGTGCGATTAAGATATCTAAAAATTCTCTTAGCAACAGAGTAGTGAGACTCTTTAGGGCTAGCCTGGTATCTAATAAAAACACATGTAGGATACATGATGTCCGACCTACTTGTAGTAAGATATAAGAGGGAGACAATTATCCCTCTATACAAAGTTTCATCAATAGGTTTCCCTGCCTCATCTTTGTTTATAGACATACTTGACCTCATGGGAGTTTTCATTATGGAGGCACTCTACATTTCAAACTTTTTGATTAACTTCTTAGTGAACTTGGATTGAGATATGACAATCCATCTTCAGTCTGCTTTACTTGGAGCTCCAAGAAGTACTTTAGCTCACTCATGCTCCTCATCTCAAACTTCCCTTGCATAAGTTTGGCAAACTTCTTGCAAAGGTTATCATCAGTAGACCCAAAGATTATGTCATCTACATAAATTTTTGCTAAGATGATCTTGCCTTTAGATTCCCTTAGGAATATAGTCTTGTCTATCTCCCTCCTTGAGAATTTATTATCAATGAGGAAGCTAGACATGGTCTCATAGCATGCCCTAGGGCATTGCTTCAACCCATATAGAGCTTTCTTAAGTCTATAAACAAAATCAGGAGAGTTAGGATTGACAAAACCTGATGGCTATTCAACATAGACTTCTTCCCTTAAGTCATAATTCAGGAAGGCTGCCTTCACATCCATCTGGTAGACTTTGAATCCCTTGTGTTAAGTCTATGCAAGGAATAGTATAATGGCTTCCAATCTGGCTACTGGTGCAAAGGCTTGATCAAAATCAATACCCTCTTACCCTCTTCTTATTTATATTCTTTATCCACTAGTGTAGCTTTGTTCTTGATTATAATGCCATTTTCATCAAGCTTGTTTTTGTAGATCCACTTGGTTCCTATGACATTATGTTCATGTGGTCTGTGAACTAGCTTTCAGATCTCACACCTCTTGAATTGGCTCTATTCCTCTTGCATTGGCATAATCTAGAACTGGTCTATGTTGGCCTCTTCAAATATTTTGGTCTCAACTTGTGACAGAAAGCTCAAATACAAGGCTATGTTGATACTTCTACTCCTTGTTATAACTCCTTGGTTAGCATTACTAATTATTTAGTGTCTGGGATGATCCTTAGATGCCTGACAGGTGGAGGCAATCTTCCTTAAGCATCTTGAGCCTTAGTGGTTGCATCTTGCGGATCTTTATCCACATCATGTGTGCCTTCTACTTCTTCTAGAATATACACTCCATCATCTTCATATTGGACTATTGGAGCAGCTTTCTTGATGGTTAGCTTATCAATCATCAGCTCTATACCTGCAGGTCTAGACGAGGAGCTAGGTCAATCATTGTTAATCATAGTAGACTCATCAAATACTATATGTACAAACTCTTCTACAACTTGATTTTTCAGGTTGTAGATCCTATAGGCCTTGCTATGATTATTGTACCCAACAAATATCCCATCATAGGATTCAGCAACAAACTTAGTCATATAAGATTTACCATTATCGAGCACATAACATTTGCTACCAAAAATCCTGAGATAGGTCAGGTTTGGTTTTCTATTCCTCATGGTCTCATTGGGAGTCTTCTTGTAGCTCATAGTGATAGAAGCTCTATTTAGGACATGACATGCAATATTTACTCCCTCAGCCCAGAAATATTCTGCGATAGATGTGTCACTTAGCAAAGTCCTACCAGCTTCTATTAGAGTTTTATTCTTTCTCTCAGCAATCTCATTCTGTTGGGGTGTTCTTGGAGAAGAAAATTCTTGATGAATCCATTGCTCTTCACAAAATCTTGTCATGCCTTCAGACATGAATTCAGTCCAATAATCACTTCTGATTTTGACCACAGTACTATCTAACATATTCTGAATGTTCTTGGCAAAAGTCCTGAAGATATCAAGGATTTCAGACTTTTTCTTAAGAAAGAAAACACAAGCAAACCTATAGGAGTCATCAATAACTACAAGGGTGTAGAATTTCCTACCTTGACTATGAACTGGCATAGGACCAAACAAGTCCATATATAGGAGATTTAAATACCTCACAGAGTCTTTGGTCCCAATGCTCTTGAAAGAAGCTTTGGTCTGTTTTCCCTTTTGGCATGTAGAACAAATATCTTCCTTGGTGCATTTAATCTTAGGATCATTCCTTTCTAACTCTTCACAGAAGAGCTTACCAATGGTCTTATAGTCCAAATAAGCTACTCTCTTGTGCCATTGTACATAGTATGAGACTTTATCATTTGCAACTAGACATATAGGGGATTCTTGACTTAAATATATAAAGTTTAGAGAAAACACATTTCTACTCCTATTGCCTGTCAAGATGATCTCTTAATCACTCGTCCTCTTAATTTGGCACGCTTCCTTGTGGAATACAAAGATATAGCCGAGATCACAGAGTTGGCTTATGCTTATCAGGTTATGTTGCAACACTTCAACATAAGCCACTTTTGAGATGGTGACTATGCCATTGGTGATCTAACCATAGCCTTTGGTGACTCCACTATCTGAATAACCAGAGATTACTTTGAGTCCATCCTTCACTAAAGTGTACTCCTTAAGGTTTCTCCTTGTTCCAATCATGTGCCGAGAACATCCAAATATCATATGAGGGTATGGGCACTTGGAATATCCTACAAAACATAATTTAATTTACCTTAGGACACCAATTTTTAATTGGTCCTAGGTTCTGGTTAGCCTGAAAAAGAAATTTTCTTCATGCATATTTTCTGACAAGAAGACTAGCACTTGCTCTGGGCACAGTTGGATTGTGCAAGCAATCTAAGGCAAAATGGACCACTTTGTCACAACACCAACACTCATGTATATTATATATTCTTTTTTGAGCAGGTCTGGCAGTTTGGTTTGCTGCTGACTGTACAAAAGGAAGAGCAGCAGCCTTCTTCAAGTTCCTTTCGGCGAGGATCTGACTGAAAGAGAGTTTTCTAGTAGAATTACTTGGCTTGCTCTAAATGCCATCAACAACAATATTCCTTGCAGAGGACATACTATTGATAGCATCATAGATAGAAAAATCAGACTTACTGATAGACTTACTCCTTGTCCGAGTCTTTGCTAGTTGGTCTTGAGAGCTATCCACTACCACATTCTTGAGTATGGGGGATGGTGCACCAAATACAAATGGTCCATAATGGGAAATTTGAATTTCATCATGGGGAGCCTTAAAGGCACTCATGCCCTTGCTATATTTTCCACCATAGTTGTTAACATTTTTGTTCACACTTGTGGATCTTCCATTCACCCATTGACCATAAATACTCTCATGGTCATACCTATTTGATGGAAACATCACATCTGATGCCCGGGGCTGAATTGGGACTTTGCCTTTCCCTTTGTGATGGGAAACTCTAGTGTTTCCTTTGAGTCACAAACCCTCTTATCCTTTTGAGAGGTGAAGGAATCTATTAAGGGAAACACTAACTTTGGATTAGAGTAACTAGACATAATTCTTTTCTCCCTCTTGAGTTTCTCTTCGAGATCCCTAATGATCAAGTTCTTGTTGTTGATAGCCCTAATTTGGATGATTGAGATAGTATTCAATTGGATAACTTCCCTCATTTTTTGATCCAGCAAGGATGCTGACTCAGATGGCTATGAAGCAACTAGCTGTAGGTAGATAATCTACTCAGCCTGCTTATTGGCCAACTTCTTGCTTCTTTTCAAAGCATCCAGAAGGGCACCATACTTGTCAATCAATTGATTGACATCTTCTCCAAATTCAGAGTCATCTTTATTAATGGATGTAGATGCTTCTGAATTGGGACTAGTCTCATAGCCAGTCTCAGATGAGGAGCTAGATAGATATTGTACCTTTTCTAGGCCAGGCTGATCCTAGCAGGATTATTCATCTGACACAGCTGTCAACCCATAGCAGGTGTTGGCATCTACATCCTCATCATCATCCTCTATGTAACTGAATGAATGTGATAGAGGGGCCCTGATACCTATCATAACAGCAAGATATTCTTCAACTTCTTCAGCAGCAAATAATGCTATGTAGGCCTCTTCTTCTTCAGACTCAGAGGATGCTTAGTCAGACGGGGTCCAGCTCTTCTCAGTCTTGGTAAGGAAGTTCTTTTTCTTCTTGCCCTTGAGATGGTGTTGCTTCTTCTCACCATACTCTTTTCTCTTGACTGGGCAGTCAGTAATTACATGTCCAGGTTTGCTGCAGTAATAACAAACAATTCTAGAAGAAACTTATTTACTAGGTTTAGAGTCATACCTGTCTCCCTTGGAGTATTTCTTCTCAGCCTTGTAGTGGTACTTATTGTCATGATAGGAGGAGGAAGGTCTGCTCCTCCACTACTACCCCTTCATCATCTTCTTAAACTGCCTAGAGAAGGCAACAAATTCTCCCTCAGACATGTTGTTGTCTGATGTGATTGGCTCCGTGTTTTCTGATTCAGCAGGCCTCCTTGGAGGAGAGACAATCCACTCCTTGCTCTTCTTGGTGCTCTAATATTTGAAGGCCACAGTCCTTTCCTTGGCCTGGGATTTACTAATTGTCTCCTCCACCTTCCTAGCAGATAGCTGCTTCTCATAGGAGAGCAACTTCCCAAACAGTGTGTGAGGGGGAGTATCAACAAGCTTTTCCACCTCTCTAATGGAACAGATCTTTGTATCCCAGTTTTTATTTAGAGATCTGAGTAACTTAAAATTTAGCTCATAATATCTAAAGACCCTCCCATAGGTCATCAGCTCATTCAAAGTTCTGAAAATATTTTTAAAGCATTCTATAATACAATCGTTCTTATTCTGTCTGAAGGCTTCATATTCTTGGTTGAGCAGAGATTTTTTGTCATCCCTGACCTCCTTAGTGCCTTCCATGTAGATGAAGACAGTGTCCCACATCTCCTTGAAAGTCATGCAGTGAACAAGATTCTGGAAAGTAAAATCATCAATAGAACTGACTATAATGTTCTGAGATCTCTTTTCCATGGTGGCTAGAATGACCTCATCCTTGGTCATATCTGAATACTTATTGGGGTTCTTGACTGTTGCATCAAGTGCTAAGATCTTCATAGGGATGAAGGGTCCCTCTTGAACGGTTATAAAAATCCTTGCGTCAGATGCTTCGATGAAAAGGCTGAACCTCTCCTTCCAGATCCCAAAGCTTTCCTTTTTTAGATTAGAATCTTCATGGAACCTAGCTGCTTATGTTTCTCTCCTGGACCCATAAGTACTATTCTATTAGCTACCCTTGGAGATCAACTCAGACTGTTAAGTCCTCTTTTAGCAACCTGGCTCTGATACCACTTGAAAGTCTTTAGATTCGAGAGTAGCTAACACCTAGAGGGGGGGTGAATACGTTTCAGGTCTTTTTTATATTTCCCTTTTTTAGGTGTGTTCTGATTTTGTTATACTTAGCTTTCAAGATATTCAACATTAAAACACACAAGATTTATAATGTTTCCCCAGATTATGGGTACATCCACTATCCCTCCAACCTTTCTAACAGTGTGTTAGATAAGACACTTCTCCAAAACTCGAATCCAAAGAGCTTACAACTCAATCCCTCAGGATCTCTCAGTCTCCTTCAAGGCCTACCTCAGACACAAAGCCCTACAACTTAGAGAAGTTATCTCCTATAACTCAGGCACACATGACCTACCTCAGACTTGAGCACATGTCCTACAACTCAGATCTAGTCCAGGATCCTACCTTAGATTCACCTTAGAATCCTACCACTCAGATCTACAAAAGATCCAACACTCAGCCTTTATAAAATTGGCTTAAACTTAGATTTATTAAGATCCTACTTGATGAAAGGTTTGTTGATGATGATCTGACCCCAGAGAAATGTTCTTTATGTCTTCTTCCTTCTGTCCTGAGAAAACTTAGTTCAGCTTTCTTCTTCACAGCTTCTAGAAAATGTTCTTCAGAAATGATCAGCTAGAACTGTGAAGTATCTACATCTAGGTTTTGGCTTTGCTGCTTCTTCTTTCTCAAAGATGTTTCTCTGAACTTGCTGTTGAAGGTGTTAATCACAACAACTAACCTGCTTGAACTCTTAGATAAGAAGTTTGGACTTGTTCTTTAGGCTCGGTAACAGTGTCGAGAGGAAAAAATGAAGTCCAAACTTTTTCAAAATCGATTCTCTTTTTCTACTGATCTGTAGCTTCATTTATCTTCCACCGTCCAACGACTCTTTGCGCATCAGGACCAACAGTAGTTGTTCGCTTTAACTTTGCTTTTGCATTAAATGCAATGTAGAAGGCGTGCAATGTCGTTTATCGTGTACTGTAGATTTCCCGCAACAATTTGAAATTCTGCTGACGTCACCACCTGTGGAATTAGTCAAAAATAGAATATTCATCATAGGTGTTGAGTAAATAGCCTTCACTCAGCGCCAAAACACTTTGCCAATTTTCTAAACCATTAGGCGTCGAGTGATCATTCATCACTCGACGAATTGTTGACTTTTATAGTTTTTCAGGTTAGGCTTTGAGTGAACCTTCACCACTCAACGCATTTAGACTTGTCCAATATTTCTGTTGAGGAAGCGTTGAGTGAACGACCTTCACTCAATGCTTTTATCCTTAGACAAACATTTTGTTGATAGACGTTGAGTGCGTTTATTGAGCCTTCATCACCCAATGCATACTTTACTTTCCTGTCATCTTGATGAGGCGTTCATTGAACAACCTTCACTGAACGCCTTTGTACTTAGTTGATTTTCATCTATATGAAGGCGTTGAGTGAGCTGTCTTCACTCAACGCTTTTTGCCTTTGTCTGTCTTCTCGATGAGGCATTGAGTGAACTGCCTTCACTCAATGCCTCTGTACTAAGCTGGTTTCTCTATTGAGTTGGCATTGAGTGAACTGTCCTTACTCAATGTATTTGGGCTTTGACAGATTTTTTTTATCAACAACATCTGGCGCTTTGACTGATGCTTGTTCTGTCGACGCTTTTTGAGTTTGGCATCGAGTGAACTGGCATCACTCAACACTTCTGTACTTAGCTATATTTTTTCTCAGGTTCTCTGTCCTTGACAGCATAGGGATTTACTCGACGCTTCTTTCTTCAAGTGTTGAGTGAGCTATCTTCACTCGATGCTTCTGAACTTAACCAGAAATATTCCTTGCCAATGCTGAAGCTTTGACTGTCTGAGCTTTACTCGACACTTCTTTCTTCAGGCATCGAGTGATTTGTCCTCACTCGATGTTTCTGGACTTAAATAGAAATCTTCCTTACCAATGTTGAAGCTTTGACTATCCGAGACTTACTCGATGTCTCTAATTATATAACGTTGAGTGAACTGCCTTCACTCAATGCCTATGGACTTAACAAAAAATTTGCTTTGTCAATAGTTAGGCTTTGACTGCCAATACTTTACTCAGTGCTTTTTGACATCTGGCGTTGAGTGAACTGCCTTCACTCAATGCCTATTGACTTAGACAAATTTTTGTCATCCCAGCATTCTTCCTTGTGTACACATGTCACTGTCCCTTAGACAACCTGTCTAATCATTGTGACAATGAACATCCTGCAGACATTGAACTTAGAGCATGCATTAAATACATCTATATGTATACCATTGACTTGTTTGACTTCTAGAAATCTGGACATTGTGATTAATGGACCTAACAGGATTTGTGGTAAAGTCCTCCAAGCTTGAGTGTTGGACTTTGAGTTAAAGTCCGAGGTAGGGCCTGTGTGCCTGAGTTGTAGGAGAATATTTCTCTGAGTGTAGGTCCTTGGGCCTTAGTGTAGGACTTGGAGGAGTCTAAGAAACCCTGAGGGGTTTGTGTTGTGAGCTCTTGGAGTCGAGTTGGAGAAGTTGGCCTTGTCTAACAAACTGTTAGAAAGGTGGGAGTGATAGTGGATGTACCCATACTCTGGAGAACCGCTATAAACCATCTGTGTGCAGATATGTTTTCCTGAAAGCAAACCTAAAGTAATCACAACTCACCAAAGTCAAAAGAAATCACAAAAAGGAAGAAAAACCTACTTAACTCCCCTCTAGGTGTTTAGCTACTCTTGAATCTAAAGACTTTCATATGGTATGATCACCAATGGCATAGTCTCAATCAAAAAAGTGGCTTATGCGTAAGGGTTGCAGTACAACCTAATAAGCATAAGCCAACAATGTGATCTAGGCTATGCCATTGTCTTCCACACGGATGAGTATTTAATTAAAAGATCGAGTTACCAAGAGGTCATTTTGACAGGCACTAGGAGTGAAAATATTTAAAGTTTAACTTTTTATGTTTAAGTTCAGACACTCCAGTGTGTCTAGTTTGTAATGAGAAAATATCTTACTGTGTGCACTGGAATAAGAGGCTTGCCCACTTAAACTACAAGATCATTAGAATGCTCTTCAGTGAACAGCTAGTCAGAAATGGACCCAATATGAGATGCACCAAGGAGGGCATTTGTTTTGCATGTCAAAATGGCAAGCAAACAAAAGTGTCTTTTAAGAGCATTGGGGCTAAGGATTCTGTGAGGTGGTTTTACCTCCTGTATATGCACTTGTTTGGTCCTATACCAGTTCATAGTCTAGGTGGGAAAGTGTATACACTTGTGAGAGTTGAGGACTATTCCAGATATGCCTCGGTTTTCTTTCTAAAGAAAAAGTCTGAGACCCTAGACATCTTTATGACCATTGTTTGACAAGTTCAGAATGAAAAAGGCACCTCTGTGTTCAAGATCATAAGTGACCAAGATATTGAATTTCATCCTGAAGGCATGACAAAGTTTTGTGAAGAACTATGGATTTATCTGGAATTTTCTTCTCCAAGAACACCCAGTAAAATGGCATAGCTGAGAGGAAAAACTGGGCTCTTATAGAGGTTAGCAGGACACATCTCAGTGACAGTTCTCTCCCAGAATACTTCTGGGCTGAGGCAGTGAACACTGCTTATCATGTATTGAATAGAGACTCTATCACCAAGTACCACAACATGACTCCATATGAGATGATGAAAGGCAGAAAGCCAAATCTAGCCTTTCTAAGGATCATTGGTAGTAAGTGCTTTGTGCTTAATAATGTGAAGTCTTACTTGACTAAGTTTGCTGCCAAATCCTATGAAGCGATATTTGTTGGGTGCAACATTCATAGCAAAGCATATATAGTCTACAACTTGAACAATCAAGTAGTGGAAGAGTCCGTTAATATAGTATTTGATGAGTCATTAATGATTAATAGTGAGCTGCCAAGATCCTCTAAATCTACAGATGTAGTGATGAAGATGGATAAACTATACATCAAGGACACTTCTCCAACTACCCTAGAAGGAGGTAATGATGTGTACATTCCAGAAGAAGAACAAAGTACATAGGATATGGCTGAAGACCACAAGGATCCAGCCACTGAAGTTCATGGTGTTAAAGTAAGAATGCCTCCAGCAGTCAGGTATTTTAGGGATCATCCCAGAAATCAGATCATAGGAGATGCTAGCCAAGGAGTTACAACCAGGAGCAGAATCGTCAACATTGCCATGTTCTCCAACTTCCTGTCTCAGGTTGAACCTAAAAGGTTTGAAGATGCCACCAAAGATCCATTTTGGATTGTGGTTATGCAAGAGGAACTGAACTAGTCCAAGAGATGCAAGGTCTGGAAATTGGTTCCCAGACCACAAGGACATAACATCATTGGAACCAAGTGGTTCTACAGGAATAAGATTGATAAAAATGGTTTTATAATCAAGAATAAAGCGAGATCGGTTGCCAAGGGATACAGACAAGAAGAAGGTATTGAATTTGATCAGACCTTTGCACAAGTAGCAAGATTGTAAGCTATTAGACTGTTCCTTGTATATGCTGCACATAAAGGATTGAAGGTCTACCAAATGGATGTCAAGTCAGCTTTACTAAATGGTGACCTAAAAGAAGAGGTCTATGTTGAGCAACCCTCGGGTTTTGTTAATCCTAAATCTCCTGATTTTGTATTTAAGCTTATAAAAGGTTTGTATGGGTTGAAGCAAGCTCTTAGGACATGGTATGAAACTTTGTCTAGCTTTCTCATTGAGAACAAATTCTCAAGGTGAAAGATAGATAAGACACTATTCCTAAAGGAAGTCAAGGGTAACATCATCCTCGTCCAAATTTATGTAGATGATATAATTTTTGGCTCTACTGACGATGGTCTCTGCAGATAGTTTGTCAAACTTATGCAAGGGAAATTTGAGATGAGTAGTTTGGGTGAACTCAAGTACTTATTGGGCCTCTAAGTAAGACAGTCTGAGAATGGATTATCCATCTCACAGTCTAAGTTCACAATGGAGTTAATTAAAAAGTTTGGAATGAAGAGTGCCTCCACAATAAAAACTCCTATGGGGTCAAGTGTGTCATTAGACAAGGATAAGACTGGGAAACCTATTGATGAAGACTTATACAGAGGAATAATCGGCTCCCTCCTCTACCTCACTACAAGTAGGCCAGACAATATATATGATACATGTGTTTGTGCTAGATATCAGGCTTGCCCCAAAGAGTATTATTATTTTACAGCTAAAAGAATATTGAGATATGTCAAGGGCATAGCTGATCTTTTCCTATGGTACCATAGGAATAGTGATTTTGAATGAACTGGGTATTAAGATGCAAACTTTGCAGGCTGTAGGGAAAACATGAAAAGCTCCTCTGGCTCCTATCAATTTCTACAAAGGAGGCTAGTATCTTGGAGTAGCTAGTAGCAAACCAGTGTTGCAATATCAACTACTGAATAAAAATACATATCTGCTGGAAGTTGCTGTGCTTTGCTATTTTGGATCCAGCATCAGCTTCAGTACTATAACATCAAGCTAAGTAAGAATCCTGTGTTTTGTGATTATACTAGTGCCATAGCTATTATTGCTAGGAATCATGGCTATCACAGTGGGACTAAGCATATAGAGATTCATTTTATTAGACAGTATGTGGAATGTGGGGAGATCACTCTTGAGTTTGTCCACACTGACAAGCAAGTATCTGATATCTTCACCAAATCACTAGATGCAGTGAAGTTCAACTCCTTCAAATTTAAATTGGGTATGATGAACTTAATCTTGCTTTAGTTCCCCTTCATTTTCTGTTGCTGGTAGTATTTACTTATATAGGATAACAAGGAAATTATGGACTGTGTCCATGCATCAAATGTGCTAAGTCTAAGGGCTCAGGTGTCTAGTGCACTGAGTCAACATCAGCCATTAAGAGCGTTGAGTGCATCAAATCCACTAAATGCAAACATCCACGGACTTCTATTTACATCTAATCTACATGATTAATCTCAGCTGTTTACCTCCTCATGATCATCACAACAGGTTCACGCCTCTCCACATTCTCAAATTAAAGGTTTGTATAAATAGAAAGGTGTGTGCATAGAACAAAAATACACTACTCCTATCCCTTCTCTGCCCCCTGCGACGAAACGACAAAAGCTTAGAAAATCTAAAGATATTCACAAGAGCAATGTCGCCAAGAGGATTAGATTTCCTGTTTGAGGGAACAGAGTTGGTGAGAAATGGGTTCAAGGATGCACTAGAGGGAGGTTAGCTTGTTCTCCACCCCATGCAGGTCACTGACCTATAATATGTTATTTTAGAGCCCAGCCTGCTTTGGAAAAGGGAAGTACTTGAGTTATACTCAAATGCAAAGGTCGACTCATCATCCGCTAAATTCAGGTCTTCTATCGGTGGAAATAAGGTCAAGGTCACCCCCAAAAGACTGAGCAGGGAACTACAACTACCCAGGTTCGGGATGTCAGATAAAGAAGAAGAATTGGACCAAACTGATGTTAGAGCTTCCCTAAAGTGGTGTGGATTGTCAAAACGCTCCACTAGATCAATCTTGAGAAGAGAACTGAACCTGAAAGGAAAATTCCTAGCAGATGTAGTTGGGAAGGCACTACTGTGCAAGTCAGGCTCTCATGATAAAATTTCTAAGAAGATGTTAGTGTTGTTGGCAAGGGTAATTATTTCCAAGAAAATAGATTGGGAAAGGGTACTCTTTGGCAAAATTTTATAATGTATCCGTGAGCCAAACCTGGGGAGGATTCTATCTATGTATCTTCACAACACAGTTCTAGGGATCCTTAACATAAGGCTTGGAACAAAAATCCATCATATGTGGAGGATGGACTCATAGATGCTCGATAGATGAGATAGAGTTCTATTGCCACATGCACAGACTGTTGATAAGGAGAAGAAAGCTATTCTAATTACTAAGGAGAGCATAGATAGAAGTTCCTCTGAGAAGAGTGAAGAGGAACCACATAATGCCCAGTTGACTGAGTCTACTGAAGTGACTAGAAGAGGCATGAGTGCTCTGGTATCAATATCCTCGGAACCTGCTACAAGAAGATAATCGGCTAGAACACAGTCTGAAGAAATCCAAGCTAAAACCATGGACATTTTGTCAAGCTAGCTAGTAGAAAATATCTGTGCAGATATTGAGGGGGAGATTGTCAGGGAATATACTCCACCTGAGGTGGAGCTAGCTCTGTCTGATATTTAGGACAAGCTTGACTCCCTCCTAGACATTCTATAAAGCAGAATAGAGCAGATTCCTAATAAGCCTGTATTGCAGCTTCCCCATACTCTAGTTAAGGATGAATAAGCTCCTCCAACAGTGACAAAAGAGGTTCAAGTCACTACTATAGGAGATCAGATTGTCTCTCAGGATAATGCTGAGGCTAATGGGGAGATTCAATCTGAACTCCTAGCTCAAGTTACAATGCAAGATATTGTACCCTCTAAATCTGACAAGGACATTACTGTTGCTGATGTACAAGTTGAGGTACATTCTCTAGAATTTATGACGGCTGATCCATAAGACATGATTCCTGCCAGGGTTAGGGATGAGGAGGTTTGTAACCAAGGCACAACTATTAAAGCTGATCAAATTTCATCCTCCTTCCTAGCACAACTAAAAGGTTTACTAGATGATCATATATGCCAACTGGAGCACTATATTGATGAATCCATCAAGGAAGTGAGACAAAATCTCTCTACTAAAATAAAGTCCATCAGGTTTGAGGTCAACTTGCTAAAAGAAAACACTGTATCATTCTTTATGAGGGCTACACCTATTGTCACATTCACTAAAGGTACACTTCAAGAGATTAGACAAACCTAAAATGATATTCTCTAGAACCAGAACATCACATCTTGTAATATGGAGATGGTCCACAATGCCTAGACACTGATGGAAGTACACAGGATCACCATTGAAAGGAGAATGGATACATGCACGCAAATTATAGATGACCATATGCTCCATGTCAAAGACCAAGTCACCAAGGGTGTAAACTACAAAGATGTAAAGATAGCTGAAGTCAGCACCTCCATGACCAATACTACATTTGAAGAAGTCAGAAAGGGGGAGAAAGCAATGATAAAGGCAAATACTGAGAATGCAGTGTGGACTATAAATGTAATCAGAGGCTCAATGAGACTTAAGCAACTCTCATATGAAAACATTGAAACCGCACCAATCCCTGAAGATTTGTATGGTGCTCAATATGGAGATCTGAGTGATGTTCATTATGCTGAACAAAATGGTGCTCAGTGGGCTGAACCTTCAGCTGTAGATGTAATTCCTACATTCAGCCACACGTTTGATCAGATTGTCAGGGCCAAAGAGAAGTATATTGCTGAAGGAGAGGAAGAAGTAAGGTTCAGTAAGAAAAGATATGGAGAAGAGATGGAGACCAGGCCTGATTTTGAGAAGTGCAGTCCTCAATCAAGGACCATCATCTTGCCTGCCTGGGATCAAATTAAAGACCACAAAGCTAACAGGGGAAAGCTCTACAGCTCCCTAGAATGGGCCAACCTTGAAAGGAATGAGGAACTGAGAAGAAGATTCAGAAGTGACAAAAAGTTAGGGGCACTACCACCAGATGTTGTGGAGCCCAGCAAGTACTTACCCAAGCCCTACAATTACTTTGAAAGACAGAGGGAAAAGGAAAAGGACAATAATGACAAGGAGATTCTGGCAAGAAACACAGTAGGGGGATTGTGATTAAGGAACCAGAAACTTGAGATGTTTCATGATTTCCTTAAAGGGCTATAGGAATGTGAACGTTTTGCAATAAGCACATAATCTAATTATGAATCTTTCCTTCTATAAAAATCATATTTCTATGTGTTTTCATCTTATTAATTTCATATTCTATGATGTTTACTTGAAAAATTATGATATGTATATCATTGACTAAGGTTCCGACTTCTTCAAATAGGGGGAGATTGTTGGGTCCATTGATCATAATGTCCTAGATTTGAAGAAGGCCATAATTCAATGGTATACACATGAATGTATTTAATGCATGCCTTTAGTTCAATGAATGCATGTAGTTCTCTGTTGAACTGATTTGACAGGCAGTCTGAGTCACAAAGATAAATGGGCTCATGATAGGATGCTGGCGAAGCAGAAATCTGGCTAAGTCTAGAAGCATTGAGTGAAGACAGTTCACTCAACGCCAAGAAGCAAAAATGTTGACTGTACCTCCAATAGTCAAAGCTGCAGTGCTGCAGTCAAGAATTCTATCTAAGGACAGAAGCATTGAGTGAGGGCAATTCACTCAACATCTAATTAACAAGGATTCTGACTAAGGATAGAAGCGTTGAGTGAAGTGTACTCAATGCCTATATTCAGAGAAATCAATCTAATTCTAGAAGCATTGAGTGATGAATGCTCACTTGACTCCTATGCTTTTAGACTATAAAAGTTTATATGCATTTAGTGAGGAAGGCTCACTCAACACTCTCAGTGCCTCAAGTTACATAATTCCGCTAAGTTCTCTTGCATTAAATGACAATGTTTCACTCAACGACTGTGCAGTCTGTCTGAAATTTACTAAGTCCAGAAGTGCTGACTCATGCTGACGTCAGCAGAAATTCAAATATCGCGGGATTTGTAAACAAGAATATAAATGGCACATCATGCCTTTAGTACAACTGTAAAAGCAAAAGTCATGGTGCAGTTGCCATTTACGGCCAGCCCATACTGTACATGGAGACATTGAGCAGTGAGATATAAAAGAATAGTTCCGTGAAATTAGAAAATATCTTAATGGGAGAAAAGTAGTTGCCTTCTTCCTCTAGACTGAGTTAAAGCATTCTAAGAGCTTGTTAAAAAGTTAGTTTGTGAATCACAGACCAAGTTTGCAATTTAAGGAACTTTTCACCGAAGATCAAAACTTCTTTCAACAACAAGGTCAGGAAGATTACTTTCTGAGAAAGAAGAAGCAATCTCTGCATATAACTTCTCAGCACAAGCATAACCAACATTAAAGATCTTTTCTTGGTGTTGTCAAGAAGATAGGACTGAGTCTTCTCAATTCAGGAAGATGCTGACTCAGTGATTACTTCTCTAGAGTCATTAATCACCAACAAACTTAATCTCACTATAGGATCTTAGCTGATCGGAGTTGTAAGCCTAAATTATAAAGGCCAAGTGGTTGGATCCTTCTGTGGATCAGAGTATAGGATCCTTCTGTAGATTAGAGATAGGGCCTATGTGCTTGAGCTGTAGGAGAGTTATTCTCTGAGGTAGGTTCCTGAGGTGGATCTGAGTGTAGGGCTAACCTACTATCTTGAGTGTAGTACTTTGGATAAAAGTCTAAGGTAGGTGATCTATTGATCACTGAGTTGTAGGAGCATCATATGCTCTGAGTTGTAGGGCCTTGGGCCTGAGGTCGGACTTGGAGTAGTCTGAGAGATCCTGAGGGATCTGTGTTGTAAGCTCTTGGAGCCGAGTTTGGAGAAGTTCTCCTTTTCTAACACACTGTTAGAAAAGTGGGAGGGATAGTGGATGTACCCAAACCTTGGGGAACCACTATAAACACTTATGTGTTGTTGTGTTTTCGTGAAAGCTAACTTAAAACTAAGACACAACACACCTAAGGAAGAAGATAGTCATAGAAAAAGGACACAAAAATATATTCACCCCCCTCTAGCTTTTTATCAACTCTTGTAAACAAAGACTTTCAAGTGGTATTAGAGGGAGTACTGAAAGTAAATAAGCAGGACCAGTACGAGACTGGAGTACTGAAAAGAAAGAACTGAACTGAAATAAATAAAGGAACTGGACCAGTGCAAGACTGGAATAAATCATAATGAAAATGGATAGTAGTCCAATCACTCCATTGAGGAGGGGTCAATTCCATCTCTGCTCTTGAGAGGCAAGTTCAGTTCCATCTCCGTTCTAAGGAGGCATGTTCAGTTTCATCTCCATTCACAGGAGTTAAGTTCAGTTCCATCTCTATTCTCATGAGGCAAGTTCAGTTCCATTTCTATTCTTAGGCGGCTTCTTTTGGGTCTCACCCATTATTAATATCTGATATTAAGGTCAGTTGCGCCTCTTAAACACGGCTTAATCAGAATTATATTTAGGGATTACAACCTTATTATAATAACTCGCACTTCGTTATAAAGATCGCCGAAGGCTAAATAACCGCAAGAGGTTTATCACCATCTCTTAACCTCTATTGCTCGCATCAGGGCAAATCAAGTTTCTATGTGAAGCCCAATATCATTTTCTTCCGATTTAAACCTCTTTTTTGTAATAAAGAGTCGTAAATTGAGGAAAACCAGAACTCAAGGTTGAATTTTAGAAAACATAAACCTTAAGAGTTCTTTGAGTTATTTCGAGATTCGATTGAGCTTCAATAATTCATTAAGTCTCGAACAAACCGTTACTTTTATATTTAAAAATAAGCCATATTTCAAATTACTAGACTACGACAGTGGGATAAAATATAAAATACATGTTCCTCAAAATAATGTTCATTGCTTCGAGGTCTTACACAACCTCTAACAATATTTAAAATTCGATATGATTATTTTAAATCATTTTGAGGTCTTACATAGCTCTAGCATCTTTAAAATAGGCTCGTCTAAATCAATATATTAAAAATGACAGAAATGCCTCAAAATTCCACACACACATTGTAACGACCCCATCCGTTCATATAGCATATAATAAAAGGTCTGGCCGGGGCCCTACACCATATGCCACAAAATAGGCGGCGAAGTCACGGGTTAATATCCGAGTTGCGCATCCTAACTCATAGCATGCTAGTGGAAGATTATAACATAAATACTGAACTCCAACCATGAATGTCCACTAATATAAATAACCACATTTATATATGAATGTACACCAAATACAATATCATTTGGCCTTATGGCCTTACAATTGCTCTTTACAAGTGTGGATTCCAAACATCAGCACGCAGGCCGGCCACACATGAACAAAATACTACATTCTTTATGAAGGCTAGCAGCAGCAGCAGCAGGGACTTCAGCCCTTATATGTCCCACTTGGCTCTCCAGCACTTATACAAGGACAGCCCACCAAACGGTGGCAAATAAGGCAATGGTCAACATTCAGCTGACCAATTTATAATGACCTTACCCCTTTCTCGGGGTAGTGGTATTCCTTCCCTGCAGGCATAGCAATACATAGGCAGATAGATATATCACACATTATGCTCTCACGCACAACCAATTCATCACAACCGTCAGCCACGCGGCCCGACGATCCGTGCACTCAGGGCACATTCTTAGTGTACCGGCGAACCAGGGTCCCACCACCGTTCCAGGTCAAAACCCGACGGTAAAATTGAGCATTTAGTCTTTCTGGCACGCAGGCCTAAGACTCTCATTATGCGCTTCAACTGACCGCACTTTTAGGTCGTCAAGTCGGACGAACATAATGTAGGTACGGATCAGCCACCCCCCGTAGCTCAAGTCACCTTGCCATCACCGAATACCAACATACTCGAGGCTCAATATAAGGAACGGGTCGGTTTCACTTTTCCTGTTCGGCACGAGGCCTTTCCAAGAGTCCATCAAGCTCACAATAGCCACACTGTCCACCAAGGACTGGCTTCAAAATAGACATAATGTCCACCATAGACTGGCTTCATACTAGCCATAATGTCCATCATGGACTGGCCTCATAGTCAATAAGGGCAGTTCATGCTAGCGTCCTTCAAGATCGCTTAGCGGGTTCCACAGAACTCACTTTCTGCACCCAACTCCGCCCAAACCCTACAACATGCTGCAGTGCCAGAAAACTGGTCTTGCCATAGCACACAGCACAAGCATCACAAGGGTATTTTCCTGAACTACCACTATAGTACTTCCTGCTACTGCCCTTCACAGGTCCAACCCATAGACTCCACAAACTACATGTTTAACCACGGAGTCTTCTCCGGTGTGCAAATGAAACATCACCAATCCAGACTAACATGTCCAGATGGGCTTCACACAACATGCCTATTCCGTACTATACAGTTCTGGATCTATATGCAAGACTATTGGGGATTCCAAGAATCAACTAGGGAAATCCCTTCGCAATCCACCCTCTGGTGGGGGAAATACCTGCACATGCCAAAAAGGAAGGACTTCTCATGTCCAAGAATGAAGATCGTTACCCTTGGCGACCTCATTGGAGCCATGGAATTCTAGCCGACTGGAAAGCACCGCAGCGGCCTTGCCTCCACAATGCTAGCCTCGGATCTCGAATCGGAACTCTACAGCTCCACTGGTGGCCGGCTCCTTTTCTCCTCCTCCTCCTTGCACTCCCTTCTCTCTAGCTCTCTTAGAAATAGAATGGCCAAAGTTCAAACGAGGATTCTCTTCTCATTCTTGGCCTTACAGCAGCAGGGATAATCCTGGGCCATCAGATCCCAGATGAAGGAAATGGACGGCCACAAATTTTTCACAAAGGTCGATTTTTTGGCTGACGCGGCCTGTGACACGCCCGTGACACGGGCCGTGTACCTTAAGCTGCACACAACCGACTTACCCAGAGTAGGACACGGCCATAGGTCTGTGTGCCCTAACACTCCTTCAGACAAGCCTATGTCTGTGGTCGTGTACCTTAAGTGGCTCACACCCGACTTAATGATAATACGTTTGCAGTCAATTTTATTAGGATATTTTCGGGGTTTTAAATCCAATCATGTCTTGTAAAGTACTTGTTTTGATTCCCCTTTGTATATATTTTTGTCGCTAATGCATTTTTTCTGCTTTTTGCGGGTTTTCACGGCTTTCAGCCGAATTTTGCTATGACACGCCCCAAGGTCACGCCCTACCAGGGCGTGTACCTAGGGCGTGTAACCCAGAGGAATGAAGCAATTGGTCCGAAACTGCATTCCGTGGAAACTTAGTGTACACGCCCTCGGTCACGCCCGTGACACACCCGACAAGGGCGTGTACTATAGGCGTGTCCCCAGGTTCCGAGGAATCGCCGCAGCGCGCTCGTTTTTTCCCGCTCCACCGCCGCACCGAAAGTGTCACGCCCCAGGGTCACGCCTGACCCGGGCGTGACATATGGGCGTGTACTTCAGCAATTCCGCCCGTCACCTCCAGCATTCAATTTCAGCTCCCAAAGTCACGCCGCAAAGAACACGCCCCAGGGTCACGCCCTACCAAGGCGTGACCGGTGGGCGTGTACCGCAACAACTCCGTCAGAATTCAATTCCTGCCCGAAAAAGTCACGCCGAATGTGTCACGCCCCAGGGTCACGCCTGACCAGGGCGTGACAGGGGGGAGTGACCCGACCCGAAAAATTCTATAAATAGAGCCCAACGCCAGGGGTTTTAGACAACTTTTCGCTTTGAGAGGGGAGGTTCTGTCCTTTGTTTTTCTGAACTTTTTAAGCATGTATTTTCATTTCTAGTTCGTAGCTCTAGCTTTATGCTTTCCCTGTATTAGCTCCTAGCTTCTTTCTGTAGTATGATGCTAATGATAGTGTAGTTTCCTTTTCATGTTCTTGTAATCTCTGGTTTTCAAGCTGTAAGATCACTATTTCTCTTAATAAAAAGTGTTATTTTCTTTTTCTTTCATGCTCTGTTTTCAGTATTTTTCTTCTACTCATCTCCCTCTTCCACCTCACCATGATTAACTAATCCTCCATGTACTCGATCTAATTGATCCGAGGTTCGAGTGATTAGGTTATGATGCTTTGAATCTTACCTTTTCTGTTTAGGGTTTGGCTTTGAATTACTCTTGATTTATCACGGGTTGGAGGTATATTATCGATATATACTCTCCACCTTTGCTTTCATTCTGGGCTAGCCGAGAGGCCGAAGGTTTGAAATGAGCACTCAAGAGTAAAGGGAGTTGTTTGCACCCCTCGAGAGAGGCAGACGTTCAAATCTCCCGGATTGGAGTAAAATCCATTAGAGGGGTTCACCGCGTAAAGCGAGTTTTAGGCCTCCGATTTAGTCGAAAGTCGTTCGGACCTTCCTAAACTCAGTTAGGCACGGCCTTCGAGAGAAGCGTGTCAATATTCATGGAACCTCCACGGTCAAAGACATTTACCCTATTTAGCTTAGGTTTATTTATCATATTTTTCTAACCACTCTTGCCGAGGTGATTTCTGATCGAGTGCATTTTCCCTTCATCGTTACTAAGCTTAAGTTAATCGCTCTTTTAGCTCTCTTTATCTTTTCATGCAAGTAGTTCTCTTCCTTTAGTACATTTAGCTAAACCTTATTTTGCCGTCGATAAAATAATAGATTTCGTGTGAGTAAGCTTACTCAACTATTCCCGGATTTCAATACGACACTTGTGTCCCCTAGCTGCATTTCGATAGGTATACTTGCCTTGATGAATTGTTAGTTTGGTATTTTCTCTTTGCAGATATCTCAGAGACAATCAAGTTTTTGGCGCCGTTGCCGGGGACCGAGGGCGTGTACACGGGCGTGACCGAGGGCGTGTACACTAAGTTTCCACGGAATGCACTTTCGGACCAATTGCTTCATTCCTCTGGGTGACACGCCCCAAGGTCACGCCCTACCAGGGCGTGTACCTAGGGCGTGTAACCCAGAGGAATGAAGCAATTGGTCCGAAACTGCATTCCGTGGAAACTTAGTGTACACGCCCTCGGTCACGCCCGTGACACACCCGACACGGGCGTGTACTATAGGCGTGTCCCCAGGTTCCGAGGAATCGCCGCAGCGCGCTCGTTTTTTCCCGCTCCACCGCCGCACCGAAAGTGTCATGCCCCAGGGTCACGCTTGACCCGGGCGTGACATATGGGCGTGTACTTCAGCAATTCCGCCCGTCACCTCCAGCATTCAATTTCAGCTCCCAAAGTCACGCCGCAAAGAACATGCCCCAGGGTCACGCCCTACCAAGGCGTGACCGGTGGGCGTGTACCGCAACAACTCCGTCAGAATTCAATTCCTGCCCGAAAAAGTCGCGTCGAATGTGTCACGCCCCAGGGTCACGCCCGACCAGGGCGTGACAGGGGGGCGTGACCCGACCCGAAAAATTCTATAAATAGAGCCCAACTCTAGGGGTTTTAGACAACTTTTCGCTTTGAGAGGGGAGGTTCTGTCCTTTGTTTTTCTGAACTTTTTAAGCATGTATTTTCATTTCTAGTTCGTAGCTCTAGCTTTATGTTTTCCCTGTATTAGCTCCTAGCTTCTTTCTGTAGTATGATGCTAATGATAGTGTAGTTTCCTTTTCATGTTCTTGTAATCTCTGGTTTTCAAGCTGTAAGATCACTATTTCTCTTAATAAAAAGTGTTATTTTCTTTTTCGTTCCTGCACTGTTTTCAGTATTTTTCTTCTACTCATCTCCCTCTTCCACCTCACCATGATTAACTAATCCTCCATGTACTCGATCTAATTGATGCGAGGTTCGAGTGATTAGGTTATGATGCTTTGAATCTTACCTTTTCTGTTTAGGGTTTGGCTTTGAATTACTCTTGATTTATCACGGGTTGGAGGTATATCATCGATATATACTCTCCACCTTTGCTTTCATTCTGGGCTAGCCGAGAGGCCGAAGGTTTGAAATGAGCACTCAAGAGTAAAGGGAGTTGTTCGCACCCCTCGAGAGAGGCAGACGTTCAAATCTCCCGGATTGGAGTAAAATCCATTAGAGGGGTTCACCGCGTAAAGCGAGTTTTAGGCCTCCGATTTAGGCGAAAGTCGGTCGGACCTTCCTAAACTCAGTTAGGCACGGCCTTCGAGAGAAGCGTGTCAATATTCATGGAACCTCCACGGTCAAAGACATTTACCCTATTTAGCTTAGGTTTATTTATCGTATTTTTCTAACCACTCTTGCCGAGGTGATTTCTGATCGAGTGCATTTTCCCTTCATCGTTACTAAGCTTAAGTTAATCGCTCTTTTAGCTCTCTTTATCTTTTCATGCAAGTAGTTCTCTTCCTTTAGTACATTTAGCTAAACCTTATTTTGCCGTCGATAAAATAATAGATTTCGTGTGAGTAAGCTTACTCAACTATTCCCGGATTTCAATACGACACTTGTGTCCCCTAGCTGCATTTCGATAGGTATACTTGCCTTGATGAATTGTTAGTTTGGTATTTTCTCTTTGCAGATATCTCAGAGACAATCAAGTTTTTGGCGCCGTTGCCGGGGAAGCAACGCTTGTTGATAAATTGAAAACGCGAATATATTAATTTTATCACTTCTCTTTCTCAGCCTTCTTCTTAATTTTTTTCCCGCCTACTCACTTGAGTTAAATGGCTGGATTTTGTTAAGTGTGCGTATTTTTAATTTTTCCGCCTACTCACTTGAGTTAATTGGCTGGATTTATTTCAAGCAAGTGTGCGTATTTTAATTTTTCCGCCTACTCACTTGAGTTAATTGGCTGGATTTATTTCAAGCAAGTGTGCGTATTTTATTTTTCCGCCTACTCACTTGAGTTCATTGGTAGGCTTTATTTCAGTAGAGTGTGTTTACTTTCTGTAGAGTGGGTGTGTTTTAATTTTCTGTCGAGTGCGTGAGTATAGCTTTTAATTTCCGCCTACTCGCACAGAGATAAGTGGCTGGATTTTAATTACCGCATTCGTAATAGAAACCCACATCACAAAATTTTCTACACCACCTAACTCTCTCGAAAAGGGCAAAGTGGCTCTAAATGCCACTATCTTGTCTAGTACCTTGCGAACCCTTCACCGGGTAGCCCTTGGGAAGTTCGGGAGTTAAAATATAAAAAAATCTATTTCAAAAAATTTTTTCCAACTTCATTAGCTTTTTTACTTTTTAGTCTTGCTTCTCCTCTTTTCTTCTAGTGTATGACCCGCGGTAGTCCGTCGGTTACTTTGGACCTGGACCACGAAATTGAGCGTACTCTTCGGAGAAGATCGCGATTTCAAGGCCCTACTACCCAAGTGCCGGTTGAGGATTCCGAGTCATTTTCTTCCTTAAGAATGGCAGAACCCAACGTGGAGGAAGTCGTGCAAAGGCCTATGTCCTATTATGCACGACCAAATCTCGAGGGTACAGAAACTAGTATAGTTCGCCCTGCAATAAATAATAATAATTTTGAACTGAAGCCTAGCATAATTCAAATGGTGCAGCAGTATGTGCAATTTGACGGGCTTCAAGATGAAGACCCGAACGCACACATAGCCAGCTTTCTTGAGATTTGTGACACCTTCAAGATAAATGGTGTCACAAATGATGCTATTAGGCTAAGATTATTTCCTTTCTCTCTTAGAATTAAGGCTAAGCAGTGGCTGAACACCCTTCCTAAAAATAGCATAACTACTTGGACGCAATTAACTGAAAAATTTTTGGCCAAGTATTTTCCGCCTGCTAAAACTGCTAAACTTAGGAATGACATTTCTGCCTTTGGACAAATAGACTCTGAGACCCTTTACGAAACCTGGGAAAGATTTAAAAATTATAAAGACGATGCCCACATCACGCTCTGCCTGTATGGTTGCAGGTGCAGACGTTTTATAATGGGCTAAATCAAAGCACGAAGCAAATGATAGACGCAGCTTCTGGCGGTACTTTAAACCATAAGACCCCGGAAGCAGCTCTTGAGCTGTTTGAAGACATGGCCATGAACACTTACCAGTGGCATGTGCCTAGGTCCCGCCCAAACAAACCTGCAGGTCTCTTTGAAGTGGACAACGTCTCACAACTCGCACTGCAAGTTGAAATATTAAGCAAAAAAATACGGAGATGACTGCTGCCTCCGCCCCTCAGGTATGGGAATCTGCAACTCCTCCCGCCGAACATTTGGATTATGTAAATAATATGCCTAGAACTGCTTTTAATAATTTTTCTGCTGCGAATTATCATCCTCCTGGTTTTAATTTTCGGAATAGTTATAATCCTGCGTTAAGAAATCATCCGAATTTTTCGTGGAGCAATCCATCGAATGCTGTGCGCCCGCCACCGCAAAGTGATTTTTCTGCTCCACCACCACCTCCTCAAAGTTTTCCAAAACCTCCAAATTTGGAGGAAGTGTTTTCAAAATACATGAATGCTAATGACGCTACGATTAGGACCTTAACCGGAAGTGTTAAAAACTTAGAAAATCAGGTAGGACAGCTCGCTAAAATGATTTCTGAGCGACCCGTAGGGTCTCTTCCTTCCAATACCGAGCCCAACCCGAGAGAGCAAGCGAAAGCTATAACTCTTCGGAGTGGGAAGAAAGTTCCTGGTATGGTAAGTGAAGAACCCGAGGCAAGCTCCGCTCCCGTTTTAAAAAATCAAAGCTCCGTTCCCGTTTTAAAAATTCCACCCTCTGCCGAAAAAATTATCACTCCTATCGTAGAAAAAGAACTCACTCCACCACCCACCTTTAAAAATAATCCATCCCCGCCATACCCTTCCGAACTTAATAAACAACGACAGGATGATCAATACACCCGTTTTTTGGAAATGTTTAGGCAAATCCACGTAAATCTGCCTTTCCACGAAGCCATATCCCAGATGCCGAAGTACGCAAAATACCTTAAGGACCTCCTAACTAACAAGAAGAAGTTAGAGAACCTTTCTCATGTCACGTTAAATGCCGCGTGCTCGGCGGTTTTGACAAACGGATTACCGAAAAAATCAGTGACCCGGGTAGTTTCTCTATCCCGTGTGTCTTCGGTGATCTCTTTGTCAAACACGCTTTAGCCGACTTAGGTGCGAGTATTAATCTTATGCCCCTCTCGTTGTTTAAAAAGTTAGGAATTGGTAGTCTCAACCCCACACGCATGAGTATCCAGCTAGCCGACAGGTCAATCAAATACCCGTTAGGAATAGTGGAGGACGTCCTAGTCAAAGTTGACAAGTTCATCTTCCCGGTGGACTTTGTCATTTTAGACATCGAAGAAGACGTCGAGGTTCCCCTGATCCTTGGCCGACCCTTCCTTGCCACCTCCCGAGCTATCATTGATGTAAGCAATGGTAAGCTCTTCCTTCGAGTGGGCGACGATGAGGTAACTTTCTCTATCACCCCCTCGATGAAGAACACACTAGCTAATGATGACTCCTGTTTTTTCATGGATACCATAAGTGAAGAATTCTTCTCTCCCACCTCTGATTTTGACAAAGAATTTTCCAATTTTTGTTCCTCTCCTACTCTTCCAACTGAATCTCTACACATAAGTGAAGAATCCTCCACTCGCCCCTCTGATTTTGAAATAGAATTTAATGATTTCTGTTCCTCTTCTACTTTTCCAACTGAATCGCTGCACGAAGCCTCCATGGCCGCTAGCAACACCCCTTTTAATTTTACATATAAAAAAGTGTACGAGGACATAGTTTTTGAAAAAGAACAAATTTCCAAGACCTCGTATGATGACCCCCCTACCTTGGAACTGAAAGAACTACCAGAGCACCTTCAATACGCTTTCTAAGAAAAGGACTCTAAGTTGCCTGTCATAGATTCAGCCTACCTCACGGATGCACAAAAGAATAAACTTCTTTCAATTTTACAAAAGCATCGCCAAGCTATTGCTTGGCAGATTTCTGATATCAAGGGCATAAGCCCATCTTTCTGCACTCATAAAATCTTAATGGAAGATAATTCTCGTAACTCTATACAACCTCAGCGCCGTATAAACCCAAACATGAAAGACGTAGTTAAGGGCGAGTTTATGAAATTGTTAGACGCAGGAATTATCTATCCTATATCCGACAGTAAGTGGGTTAGCCCAGTACAGGTAGTACCAAAGAAGGGAGGGATAACGGTCGTAAGTAATGAAAATAATGAATTAATCCCGACTCGGACGGTGACCGGATGGCGAATGTGTATAGATTACCGTAAGTTGAATGACGCCACCCGCAAGGATCACTTCCCCTTGCCGTTCATTGATCAAATTTTAGAACGACTTTCCGGACATAGCTTTTATTGTTTTCTCGATGGCCTCTCGGGGTATCTTCAAATCCCCATCTCCCCCGAGGACCAGGAGAAAACTACGTTTACTTGTCCCTTCGGCACCTTCGCCTACCGAAGAATGCCGTTTGGATTGTGCAATGCGCCGGCTACATTCCAACGATGTATGCTCGCCATCTTTGACAAGTACGTAGAAAACATTATGGAAGTCTTCATGGATGATTTCTCCGTCTTCGGGAATTCCTTCGATAGTTGCTTAGAGAACCTTGAAAAAGTCTTAGAGCGATGCGAAGAAACTAACCTCGCCCTAAATTGGGAAAAATGTCATTTTATGGTAAGGGAAGGGTTAGTTTTGGGACATAAAATTTCTGAAAGGGGTATTGAAGTAGACGTTGCGAAAATAGAAGTTATCGAGAAACTGCCGCCACCTACGAACATAAAATCCATAAGAAGTTTCCTGGGTCATGCGGGTTTCTACTGCCGCTTCATAAAGGACTTTTCCAAAATCACCAAGCCCCTTACCCATCTCTTAGAAAAAGACGCCCCATTCATCTTTGATGACCTCTGTCTAGCTGCCTTCAATTTAATAAAAGAAAAATTAGTCAATGCGCCAATCATGATAGCTCCGATGTGGGATCTCCCATTTGAAATAATGTGTGATGCGAGTAGTTATGCGGTGGGAGCCGTACTAGGTCAACGTATTTCCAAAAACTTCCACCCCATTTATTACGCTAGTAAAACACTCACATCTGCACAGGAAAATTACACCACAACCAAGAAGGAGCTCTTAGCTGTAGTATTCGCATTTGACAAATTTCGCCCTTATATTACTCTTTCGAAAATTATTGTTTTTACGGACCACTCGGCCCTTAAATATCTTCTCTCTAAAACGGATGCCAAGCCTCGCTTGATTCGCTGGGTCTTACTCCTCCAGGAGTTTGACTTAGAGATCCGTGATAAGCGAGGTGCCGAGAACTTGGCCGCCGACCACCTTTCGCGCCTAGACAACCCGTTTATAGAACAATTAGATGAAAATTCTTTTCATTACTATTTTCCTGATGAGAAGCTGTTCATAATTAACACATCTACTTCTCCTTGGTTTGCCCGCATCGCCAACTATCTAGTGGCTCGTGTGCTCCCAAAAGAGTTCTCGTCTCAGCAAAAGAAGAAATTCTTTTCTGAATTGAAGAACTACTTTTGGGAGGACCCGCATCTTTTTAAAGTCTGTGCAGACCAAGTGATCAGGAGGTGTGTTTCCTTTGATGAAGGATTAGATATTATTAAACATTTGCATGAAGGACCGACAGGTGGGCACTATCAAGCTGCTCGCACCGCTCACAAAGTGTTAAGCGCGGGTTTTTACTGGCCCAGCCTGTTTAAAGACGCGCATACCTTTGTGAGTAGGTGTGATAGTTGCCAACGGTCGGGGAATATTTCGAATAAAAATGAAATGCCACAAAATTATTTTCTAGAGTGCGAAGTTTTCGACCTCTGGGGGATTGATTTTGTTGGCCCTTTTCCTTCTAGCTTCGGGAATAAGTACATTTTAGTTGCCGTTGATTATGTTTCACGTTGGGCCGAAGCCCAAGCTCTTCCTACGAATGACGCCCGAGTCGTAGTTAATTTCCTCAAAAAATTATTTTCTCGATTCGGTACGCCGCGCGCTATCGTTAGTGATAGGGGTTCCCATTTCTGTAACGCGCAATTTTCAAAAATCCTAACTAAATATGGCGTTACTCATAAGCTTTCCACTGCCTACCACCCCCAAACTAACGGACAAGTCGAAGTAGTGAATAGAGAGATAAAAAGAATTTTAGAAAAGACTGTTTCCACATCTAGAAAAGACTGGTCCGCCAAATTAGACGATGCTCTATGGGCCTACCGAACAGCGTACAAAACCGCCCTCGGATGTACGCCATATCGGTTGGTTTATGGAAAATCGTGTCATTTACCCGTAGAGTTAGAGCACCGCGCCTTTTGGGCCTTGCGATTTTTAAACTTCGATCCCAACTCTGTCGGCGATTTTTGAAAATTTCAACTTAACGAACTCGACGAGTGGCGCTCTTACGCATATGAAAATAACAGACTTTATAAAGAGCGGACGAAGCGTTTACACGATCGACATCTTAGGCACCCAAAAATCTTTAAGCCGGGCGACCAAGTGCTTCTTTATAATTCTCGTTTACGTTTATTCCCGGGTAAATTAAAATCACGTTGGTCTGGGCCTTTTACTGTTTTAGACGTCTTTTCTTATGGTACTGTTTTAATTTCTCACCCTGATAAGGGTACTTTCAAAGTGAATGGTCAGCGTCTTAAACTGTATTTCTGTGATGATGTCAGTCTCAACCCTGTTAACTCTATCTTTCCGGTCCTGACATTTGATTAATCTGAACATTATTTTACTCACAAACTTTGACATTTATTCGAACTTTATTTTTAAAACAATATTTGGGACATTATTATTTTGATGCGTCGAGCTCAAACGACGCTTTAAACAAAGGGCGCTCTTGGGAGGCAACCCAAGTTATCTTTTAAACAAAGGGCGCTCTTGGGAGGCAACCCAAGTTATCTTTTTCTGTTTTCTTTCTTTTACACTTTTTGCCCCGACTGGCTCCGGCAAGCTGAAACTTCTGCGATCGCCTGCTCCAACGGTTCTGCTTCCATGACCAAGTCCACCGGACGACGTTTCATGCAGATCCACAGCACATGCATGGAGGAGCGGCATCACTCAACTTGCCCTGCAAAATAAAACCGGGGAAGTACCTGTTTTTCAATTCTATCTTTTTTTTCTGTACTTTACTTTTCTCTCGTTCTCCGACCTCCTTCTCCATTGCGGACAATGTAGATTTTAAGCTTGGGGGAGGACTTCCTCCTTCTTTTTGTTTTCTTTTTGTTTTGTAAATATCCCAAAAAAAAAACAAAATCCAAAATTTCAAAAAATTTCAAAAAAATTATTATATATATATAGCTGCATTTTGGTATTTCAATAAGTACCCCATGTTTATGTTTTGTTTTTTTCACAACTTCTTTATAAACAACGTAGTTAATTATAATTTTTCTAATCATTCTTTTTAATCATATTTCACAAGTAAAATGTTGGCCATGCTGTGTTTCTAATTCACGGTAGCATGTTAAGGTAAAATATTTCTCTAAACCGTGCATTTCTATTATGGTTTTCCGTTCTTTATTTTCTTTACTTTCTCTAAAAATTTATCATCCACTATTTTCCTTTTCGTCTTTAGATGATTTTTGTAAGAACATATTTTGAATAACGTAGTAGATATGAACGATCCAAGTGACATATTATTTTTATTTTCAAGATAATTTCATCAATCTTCTTTTATTATCTCGAACTTGCTTTTTGAAATTTATCGACTCTATGTTTTAAATAAATTTAAAAAAAAACGCGTGAAAATGATTTAGGCCATTTTTGTTTACGTTTGAGCTTTCTTGCGAACCTAAACTCTTTTACCACTAGTTAGCCGCTTTTGAGCCCTTTTTCCAAATTCATTTGATAAACTCCACACACATTTTCATTTTCTCCAAAGCCCAAATTCCTACCTATCTAATCACGCTAATTTTGTTTGATAGGAAATTTTGTCTGAGATATTGTTGAAAAAGGTGTACTCAAAAGCAATAAATTGAAAAGAAAAAAAAACAAAAATGAATGAAAATAATAATAAAAAAATGAGAAAAAAATGAGATAAATAATCATAAAGAGAAAAAAATAAATTTATTTATACATATTTTGTTTAAAATAAATTTATTTTTTTTGAAACTCGTTGTTTTGGTTTAGTGTGATTTTTAAGCCTCCATGTTTATATTTGAATTCCACTCCTATTCATATTCCTAAACCAAACGTTTCGGTCCTATTAAGTCCTTTTGATTCACGCCTTTTTTTTAATTTTATTTAACAACTAAGAAAAGAAGAAAAGTAAATCAGTTTTAGTTTTGGATTTAAACTTAGTAAACTTAGATTTTTGTTATTTAATTGATATAATTAAATGCGTTGCTTGGATCCAGTAATAACTCAATACGTTCTTTTCATTTTCATTGCCTTACTTAAATCTATTTAAAGAATTTCGTCAAAATTCTGGATGATTTATTTTTATTAAGTAAAGTTTATAAAAGTTAAACCATACCTAAATAATTGTTTTAGATTTACGTTTTACATTCTCCCTACCTAGAATTTCGAATAGTACTTGTGTGAGTATGATTAAAACTTTTTGAATTAGTCACTTTTTATGATTAGCTTGTCTTTATATCTTTGCTTGGGGACAAGCAAAACTTAAGCTTGGGGGAATTTGATAATACGTTTGCAGTCAATTTTATTAGGATATTTTCGGGGTTTTAAAGCCAATCATGTCTTATAAAGTACTTGTTTTGATTCCCCTTTGTATATATTTTTGTCGCTAATGCATTTTTTCTGCTTTTTGCAGGTTTTCACGGCTTTCAGCCGAATTTTGCTGTGACACGCCCCAAGGTCACGCCCTACCAGGGCGTGTACCTAGGGCGTGTAACCCAGAGGAATGAAGCAATTGGTCCGAAATTGCATTCCGTGGAAACTTAGTGTACACGCCCTCGGTCACGCCCGTGACACACCCGACACGGGCGTGTACTATAGGCGTGTCCCCAGGTTCCGAGGAATCGCCGCAGAGCACTCGTTTTTTCCCGCTCCACCGCCGCACCGAAAGTGTCACGCCCCAGGGTCACGCCTGACCCGGGCGTGACATATGGGCATGTACTTCAGCAATTCCGCCCGTCACCTCCAGCATTCAATTTCAGCTCCCAAAGTCACGCCGCAAAGAACACGCCCCAGGGTCACGCCCTACCAAGGCGTGACCGGTGGGCGTGTACCGCAACAACTCCGTCAGAATTCAATTCCTGCTCGAAAAAGTCGCGCCGAATGTGTCACGCCCCAGGGTCACGCCCGACCAGGGCGTGACAGGGGGGCGTGACCCGACCCGAAAAATTCTATAAATAGAGCCCAACTCCAGGGGTTTTAGACAACTTTTCGCTTTGAGAGGGGAGGTTCTGTCCTTTGTTTTTCTGAACTTTTTAAGCATGTATTTTCATTTCTAGTTCGTAGCTCTAGCTTTATGCTTTCCCTGTATTAGCTCCTAGCTTCTTTTGTAGTATGATGCTAATGATAGTGTAGTTTCCTTTTCATGTTCTTGTAATCTCTGGTTTTCAAGCTGTAAGATCACTATTTCTCTTAATAAAAAGTGTTATTTTCTTTTTCGTTCCTGCTCTGTTTTCAGTATTTTTCTTCTACTCATCTCCCTCTTCCACCTCACCATGATTAACTAATCCTCCATGTACTCGATCTAATTGATCCGAGGTTCGAGTGATTAGGTTATGATGCTTTGAATCTTACCTTTTCTGTTTAGGGTTTGGCTTTGAATTACTCTTGATTTATCACGGGTTGGAGGTATATCATCGATATATACTCTCCACCTTTGCTTTCATTCTGGGCTAGCCGAGAGGCCGAAGGTTTGAAATGAGCACTCAAGAGTAAAGGGAGTTGTTCGCACCCCTCGAGAGAGGCAGACGTTCAAATCTCCCGGATTGGAGTAAAATCCATTAGAGGGGTTCACCGCGTAAAGCGAGTTTTAGGCCTCCGATTTAGGCGAAAGTCGGTCGGACCTTCCTAAACTCAGTTAGGCACGGCCTTCGAGAGAAGCGTGTCAATATTCATGGAACCTCCACGGTCAAAGACATTTACCCTATTTAGCTTAGGTTTATTTATCGTATTTTTCTAACCACTCTTGCCGAGGTGATTTCTGATCGAGTGCATTTTCCCTTCATCGTTACTAAGCTTAAGTTAATCGCTCTTTTAGCTCTCTTTATCTTTTCATGCAAGTAGTTCTCTTCCTTTAGTACATTTAGCTAAACCTTATTTTGCCGTCGATAAAATAATAGATTTCGTGTGAGTAAGCTTACTCAACTGTTCCCGGATTTCAATACGACACTTGTGTCCCCTAGCTGCATTTCGATAGGTATACTTGCCTTGATGAATTGTTAGTTTGGTATTTTCTCTTTGCAGATATCTCAGAGACAATCACTTAACTGGTACAGGACACGACCATATAACACGCCCGTATCACAGGCCGTGTGCCCCGAGACACACCCGTGTCCTGCCTGTCTTCACAAGGCCTCAATGACTTGGCCCATTCCCGAGAAATACACAGCCATGTGACGTGACCGTGTCACATGTGATACGCTAGTGTCATAGGCCGTGTTCCCCACTCGAGTATTATCGAACACATTTAGTCGAGTGGAGGTCGACGAACCAGAGGAGGACACGACCTCGGACACGCACGTGTCGTAGGGCGTGCTCCCTCTCGAGAACTCATCTAGTGCATTTCATTGAGCACTCGACAGGCTGCTCAGCCACACAGAGCAGGACACGGCTTGGGGCACGCCTGTGTCCCAGGCCGTGTTGCCAAACCTAAACCCAAACTTGGGATTTAGGGTGTTACAACCCTCCCCTCCATACAAGAAATTTCGTCCCGAAATTTGCGTACAGTAAGGGAACAAAAACAAGATGTTATAGATTCAAAATGTTTGTTACAATAAGGGGTGCACTATTCCACAGTTTACACAAACAGCTCGGGAAATTCAGCTCGCATGGTCTGTTCTCGCTCCCATGTTATCTCCTCGCGGCCACAATTATCCCAACGGACTTTGAGCATCCCGATTGTCTTGTTCCGCAATTGTTTATCGGCTCAATCCTCGATCTAAATGGGCCTAACGTTCATTGTTTGCCCATACTCCACCGGCACACGATCATTCTCGATTACTTGAGCTGGATCTTTGATGGCTTTCAAAAGCACAGATATGTGAAATACATCATGCAATCCACTCAGTTCCGCCGACAGAGCTAGCCGATAGGCAGCTTCCCCAACTCGCTCCACCACTTCAAATGGACCAAGATATCTCAGACTCAACTTTTTCAGACGCCAAATCCTGGACACACCTTTAAAGGGTTTGATCTTAAAATATACCCAATCTCCCACCGCAAACTCCACGTTCTGGTGCTTTGCATTGTAGTACTTTGCTTGTCGGTCCTGGGCTATCAGTAACCTTTCCCGAATAGCGCGTATCGTCGAGTTAGCTTCATCGACTTCTTTACTCTTATATAGTGTGGATTCGCCTGCTTTTGCCCAAGCTAATAGTGTACGGCACTTCTGACCATACAGACCTTCAAACGGTGTCATACCGATGCTCGCTTGGTAGCTATTGTTGTAGGAAAACTCCACCATATAGAGATGGTCTTCCCATCTCTTACCAAAATCCAGGGCGCATATTCGGAGCATATCCTCCATTATTCTGTTGGTCCTCTCAGTCTGCCCATCAGTTTGTGGATGAAAGGCCGTACTGAACGTCAACTTTGTTCCCAACATTTGATGGATTAGCTTCCAATCATTTGATGTGAATCGCCCATCACGATCACTCACGATGCTACGAGGAACACCGTGCAGCCGTACGATCTGCTCCACATAGAGCTTTGCCAAGCATTCCACTGAATTGTCTCGCTTGTTCGGAAGGAAGTGAGCCATTTTCGTCAACCGATCTACAATCACCCAGATTGAATCATTCCTGCATTGAGATCTTGACAACCCGTGCACGAAATCCATTGAAATATCATCAAACTTCCATTCCGGTATCGGTAACGACTTCAAGAACCCGCCAGGTTTCTGGCAATCCGCTTTCACCAAAGCACAAGTTTGAATTTTAGCCACATAATGAGCGATGTCTTTCTTTAGTCCTGGCCACCAGAACAACTTTTTCATATCCTTGAACATCTTTGTACTACCAGGGTGAATTGAGTATTTTGTAAAGTGAGCTTCATACATCAAGTCTTCTCTTAACTTACACATACTAGGGAGACACAAACGGCCCTCTTTCTGCAAAAGGCCGTCATCTCAGGAGAATTGGCCATCTAGCCCATCTTTTGCATAGCGTTGGAGACTTTCAACCAGCTCCGTTGCTCGTCGAATTTTGTCCGCAAGGTCATATTGTACCTCCATCCAGTTTAAGCATGCATCGGCTGTGGAATTCTTGTCAAAACAAGAGATCTTTAACGCTTCCAACTCCTGGATCAGACGTTCATCATGCATCTGCAACCAATTTGCCCTTGACGGAGTCCTATGAATCAAGGCATCAGTGACCACGTTTCCCTTCATGGGAGTATAATGAATATCAAAGGTGTAGTCCCCCAGGAACTCCATCCACCTTCGTTGTAGCATATTCAGTTCCTTCTGATCCAACAAGCACTTTAGGCTCTTATGGTCCGTAAAGATATCCACTTTTACGCCATAAAGATAATGCTGCCATAACTTAAGTGCAAAGATCACCGCCGCCAACTCCAAGTCGTGGACGGGATAATTTCGCTTATGCACTTTCAACTAGCGTGAGTCATAAGCAATCACTTTTCCAAACTATAGAAGAACGCAGCCTAAGCAGCTCCCTGAAGCATTATTATAGATCTCATAGCAGTCTGTACCACATGGCGACGTCAACACAGGTGTTGTGGTCAAATGACTCTTTAGCTTTTCAAAAGCTCGCGCGCACTCTGGCATCCAAACGAACTTCTGATCCTTCCTCATCAGTGTGGTCAGAGGCAAAGCGATCCGCGAGAGTTTTCTACAAAACATTTATAGTAGCCTGCCAGTCCAAGGAAGCTCCTGACTTCGGCCACCGAAGACAACACCGACCACTCCTGTATGGCTCTTATTTTTGACAGATCCACTACTATGCCCTCTCCACTTACCACATGGCCAAGAAAAGCCACCGAAGACAGCCAAAACTCACACTTTGAGAACTTGGCATAGAACTTATTCCTTCGCAAGGTATGAAATACCAACCACAAGTGTTTTGCATGATCAGCTTCTGATTGAGAGTACACCAAAATATCATCAATGAATACAATCACGAACAAGTCCAAGTACTCTCGGAACGTTCGGTGCATTAGGTGCATGAACACCGATGGAACATTACACATCCCAAACGGCATAACAGTGAACTCATAATGACTGTAGCGTGTTCCCAATGCAGTCTTTGGAATGTCACCTTCCCGAATCCTCAACTGGTAATATCCAAATTTCAAATCCAATTTGGAATAGACGGTTGATCCCACTAGCTGATCGAACAATTCATCTATCCGCATAATCAAATAATTATTCATCTCAGTCTGCTTATTCAATTCATGGTAGTCAATACATAACCGCAAACCACCGTCTTTCTTTTTCACAAACAGAAAAGGTGCGCTCCAAGGTGACATACTTGGGCGTATATATCCCTGCTACAACAACTCTTGCAATGGGACTTTCAATTCAGCCATTTTCTTTGGCGTGACACGATATGGCGAGCGGGCCACAGGATTCGGACCAGGCACCATCTCAATAGTGAAGTCGATCTCCCTCCGGGGTGGTAGCCCAGGAAGATCCTTCGGAAACACATCCGCAAACTCCGATACAATTAGAACATCACACATATTGGCCTTTGGCTCAACAGCCTGAATCAGCGTGAAGAATAACTCTGCTCCCTTTCGAACAACATTAACGACTTGGAGTGCAGAAATCAAGGTCCCGCCCAATCCTCGCATACCCGCGAACTTAGTCTCAAGCTCGATATTTTGGCCCAGTGTGATCTCTTTTGACTTATAATCAATAAAGGCATGCTGCTCCACGAGCCAGTCCATACCAAAGATCACATCAAATTTTGATATCGGTAGTACAGAAGCAGTCAAACAGAAATCTCGACTTCCAATTTGAACTGCCACATCGCAAGACCTATCCACAAGAATTAAACAACCATTCGGTAATAATACCCATACGCTATCTGTCTTCACCTGACTAGGTACTCCAATTCGAGCTACAAAGTCCATAGACAGAAATGAATGTGAAGCACCCGTATCAAATAGTGCTCTTGCTAGCGTGTTCCGAATCATAACAAAGCTTGTGGCAACCACATCACACACAAGCAACATACAAACATCTAATAAGAAAAGCAATCAATAACTTAACTCGTATGTATGACGACGTCACTTTACTTTATGGCCTCCTGCTAGCAAAGTTTATAGACTCGAGGCTGCGCCTGGGATGCAGAGGACTCCACCATTGCCTTTCCCTTCTCAGAATAAGACGCTCCCGTCTTCTTGTCACCCTTTGGTGGAGTAACCCGACAATCACGGGCTATATGCCCCACTCTTCCACAAGTAAAGTAGGTGCGATTCTCCGGCCTCGAAGTGGCCCCCGACATAACTGTTAAAGGAGCTTGCCTAGAAGGCTTGGACCTCTTGCCCCATTTCTTGTACGATTTTCCAGGTTGTGGCACTTTGAACTCTGGCTTTGTCATAGCCAAGGCCCTTTTTCCTTGCACCCGCTTCATATCATTGTCCAGTGAACATGCAGTGTCGACCAACTCTTGAAACCCTTGGTTCACGGAACTCAAGAGCAGGAATCACAACACATCCCACAATCCTTCGTGGAACCTATTAGTTTTTCGCTGCTCATCGGCGAAGATGGAGCCTGCATAACGGCCCAACCATGTGAACTCATGTAGGTAAGTCTCAACACTACTTTCTCCTTGTGTTAGCCGTTGGAACTCATTTTCATTGGTGATGCATTGTGCCACTGTTAGGTGCTTTGCCAGGAATAGTTGTGAGAACTCCTCAATCGATACTTGTTTTAACTGCCTGCCCGCTAAGTGGTTTAAATTGATCTCGTCCCACCAGAGCCGAGCCTCTCCTTCCAATAAGATGGTGGACAAGGTGACCTTCTGATCTTCCTCCATCCTGATCGTCGTCAATATACGCTTGACGCACGACAACCAGTCCTCCGGCTGCATTGGGGATCCCATACCCATAAATGTAGGAGGATTAAAGCACATGAACTGCTTTAACTGCCATTCAGTCGCTCGTGCATCAACAACTGCAACAGGTTCTAGACTTGCCCCCAACCTGTTCTAACACCACTGTCGGTTGTACTTTCCCACATGGCCGTGCTTGAAACATTGCAAATAGCGCCTCAGCAACTAAGCAGATAGATTCCACAGAAGGTGGAGGTGTAGGCACCTCAGCTGGTGTCATACTCTCATCAGACCGTTGGGGCTCCGACTACCCAGCACCACTATTAGTCACCTATAGGTGAACAAGACACACATTAGCGACCACCCACAAGCAATAACAATAATATAGGAACTTGCAGGTTACTCAAATAACTGTATTTGCATTCCTAAGTGGACATTCAAGAGTTCACTAGTGTTAACGCGGTTCACACTTACATGTGCTCGCCACCCCATAAAAGAATTCGACCACAGATTTGAAAGGGAAAGACCGAGACAGCTGATACCAAAATGTAGCGACTCCATCCATTTATATAGCATATAATATAAGGTCCGATCGGGGCCCCACACCATATGCCATAAAAACAGCGGCAAAGTCACGGGTTAATATCAGAGTTGCGCATCCTAACTCATAAAATGCTAGCAGAAGCTTTCAACATAAATACTGAACTCCAACCATGAATGGCCACTGATATAAATACCCACATTTACATAGAAATGTACACCAAATACAATATCGTTTGGCCTTATGGACTTACAATTGTTCTTCACAAGTGTGGATTCCAAACATCAGCGCGCAGGCCGGCCACACATCAACAAAATACTACATTCTTTATGAATGCTAGCAGTAGCAGCATCGGCACGGACTTCAGCCCTTATGTGTCCCACTTGGCTCTCTAGCACCTGTACAAGGATAGCCCAGCAAACGGTGGCAAACAAGGCAACAGTCAGCATTTAGCTCACCAATTTATAACGACCCTACCCCTTTCCCGGGGCAGTGGTATTCCTTGGCTGCAAGCATCGAAATTCATAGGCAGATAGATATATCACACATTGTGCTCTCACGCACAACCAATCCATCACAACTGTCTGCCACGCGGCCCGACGATCTGTACACTCAGGGCACGTTCTTGGTGTACCGGCAAACTAGGGTCCAACCATCATTCCTGGTCTGAAACCCGACGGTAAAATTGAGCATTTAGTCTTTCCGGCGTGTAGGCCTAAGACTCTCATTATGCGCTCCAACTGACTGCACTTTCATGTCTTCAAGTCTGATGGACATAACGCAGGTACGGATCAGCCACCCCCTATTGCTCAAGTCGCCTTACCATCACAGAATACCAACGTACTCAAGGAAAAATATAAGGCGCGGGTCGGTTTCACATCTCCTGTTCGGCACGAGGCCTTTCCAAGAGCTCATCAGCTCACATTAGCCACATTGTCCACCAAGGACTGGCTTCACAATAGTAATAATGTCCACCATCGACTAGCTTCACACTAGCCACAATGTCCATCACGGACTGGCCTCATAATCAACAAGGGGAGTTCATGCTAGCATCCTTCACGATCTCTTAGCAGGTTCCACAGAACTCACTTTCTGCACCCAACTCCGCCCAAACCCTGCAGCATCCTGCAGTTCCAGAAAACTGGTCTTGCCATAGCACACAGCACAAGCATCACAAGGGTATTTTCCTGGACTACCACTCTAGTACTTCCTGTTACTGCCCTTCACAGGTCCAACCCATCGACTCCACAAACCACACGTTTAACTAAGGAGTATTCTCCGGTGTGCAAATGAAACATCACCAATCCAGACCAACCTGTCCATATGGGCTTCACACAGCATGTCTATTCGTACTACATAGTTCCGGATCTATATGCAAGACTATTGTGGATTCCAAGAATAAACCCAAGGAAATCACTTCGCAATCCACCCTCTAGTGGGGGAAATCCATGAACATGCCAAAAAGGAAGGACTTCACATGTCCAAGAAGGAAGATCGTTACCCTTGACGACCTCTTTGGAGCCATGGAATTCTACCCAGCTGGAAAGCACCGCAGCGGCCTTGCCTCCACAATGCCGGCCTCGGATCTTGAATTGGAAGTCTGTAACTCCACCGGTGGCCGGCACCTTTTCTCCTCCTCCTCCTTGCTCTCCCTTCTCTCTAGCTCTCTTAGAAAGAGAATGGCCCAAGTTCAAATAAGGACTCTCTTCTCATTTTAGGCCTTACAGTAGCAAGGAGAAGCCTTGGCCATCAGATCCCAGATGAATGAAATGGACGGCCATAAATTTTCCACAAAGGTTTATTTTTTGTCTGACACGGCCTGTGACACGCCCGTGTCACAGGCCGTGTACCTTAAGCGGACACAACCGACTTACCTAGAGTAGGACACGGCCATGTGACACGCTTGTGTCACAGTCCGTGTGTCCTATCACGCCTTCAGATATGCCCATGTCTGTGGCTGTGTACATCAAACGGCATACACCCGACTGAACCCGAATAGGATACGACCATGTGACACGCCTGTGTAACAGGTCGTGTGCCCAGAGACACACCCGTATCCTGCCCGTGTTCACAAGTCCGTGTCACATGTGACACGCCCGTGTCACATGTGACAAGCATGTTTCACATGTGACACGCCTGTTTCACATATGACACGCCCGTGTCACATGCTGTGTTCGCCACTCAAGTATCGTCGAACACATTTACTCGAGTGAAGGTCGACGAACCAGAGGAGGACACGCCCTCAGACACGCCCGTGTCGCAGGGCGTGTTCCCCCTCGAGAACTCATCGAGTGCATTTCGTCGAGCACTCGACAGGCTGCTCAGCCACAAAAAGCAGGACACGACGTGGGACAGTCCCGTGTCCCAGGCCGTGTTACCCAACCTGAACACAAACTTGGGATTTGGGGTGTTACACGCATGTCCAATGCATGTATTTAACTCCAAGAATCTCTTATAAATATATAAAGAATTTTAATCGGAAGTTTTTGCAACTAGCAAAATTTACAATAATCTCGAGCATGATTTAAAATCTCAAAAATAACAAGAATGCTCAAAAATATTTCAAAATTTATCGTGACATGCTTTTAGTAAATATAAATCATCCATGAGATACCAATTGAAAGTGTCAAGCATCTACCTAAATCACCTATATGGGGGTGAATAGGTGATGTTTGTGTCTTTTCGTGGAATAAAAATTACATAACAAACAAGCACATAAACACCGAGATTTATAATGGTTGCCCGAGTTGGGTACATCCACTTTCCCCCCTCACCTATCTACCACGAAGGGCTAGATTCAGCTACTTCACCAAAATCAAATTTCCACAATCTTACACCTCGGAGCCACAACTCCTACAACTCGGAGACAAACTTCCTACCACTCGGAGAACAACCTCTCCTATAGCTTGATCCCCAAACAAATCTACTACTCGATCCACAAACAGATCTACCACTCGATCCACAAATGGATCTACCACACGGAGAAAAATCTCCTACAAAAGTAAATGAATATTTACAACAATATTACAATCAAACTTAGACAAGATTTAAATTCTTCAATACATAGTTCTTCTAGAATAGTAGATCCTGAAATTGCTGGGAGAACACGGAAGATGAAATCGTTGAAGATCTTGAATCTTGATTTGAATCTTCGATCGACTCGATTTAGAGAAGTATAGATCTCTCGAGAAAGTAGAAATCCAGTTGTGTATGTCGAAGAAGATGAATCGTGCACAGTACGTCAGCGGTCGATCGGAAAAATCGTGAAAGAACTGTATGTCGACGATGTTTATGATCGATTTCTAGAATTGGAAAGTTTTCTAGGTTTGAATTGAGAGAAATAACACAATTAGATGGAAAGGAAACGTCCCATAGCTATTTATAAAGATATCCTTGCCAACAGTATGAAAAATCTTTCCAAAATGAAACATAGAAATCACTGTGCATGGTCGACCGTGTAATACCCCCTATCCGTCGTATAACATATAGATGTAGGTCTGGACGGTGCCCGATGCCATATACCACAGACAGACCGATAGGTTACTAAATGAAACCAACATGTCAATAACCAATGTCCTACACAGAGTACATTCTAGCGGTAGCAATTTAAAAGTTGCAAAAATAAGAACCCAGCCAACAACATCAATGTCCACTACATAGACCCAACAGGAATGAACGTACAAATACACAAGTATTTGGCCTTATGGCCTTACAAGAGTTTACTTTAAACAAATAATGTCTTACAAACCTCAGCACGTAGGCCGGTCATACATTAGAATAAAAGTAAACATTCAAATAAAGGCCTTCGGGGGCCGAGTCAACAACAAGGGCTTTTGCCCGCTATTTGCCACTAGGCTCCGCACCACCTGCAAGCAACAATCCATCTAAGTGGTGGCAAACAAAAGCAACGGTCAGCTAAGCTGACCAAATTATAAAGATCCCGCCCCTAATCTTGGGGAGGCGATGCTCCTTCCCTGCACTTTAATAGCTTAGCCAAATAATAGAGAAATTACACATCATCACAGCCGTAGGCTTGCACAGCCACAGACACCGTGCTCTCAGGGCACATTCTCGGTGAACCCGATCAAAGTCCGCAGTCTCACCTCCGCCCCTTTAACGGCAAATCTTGTAAGCATTATGGTCTTTCTGGCTTAAGCCCAAGACCCTCCATCTATGCCAATGGCGAGTACCACATACCTTAGGTCTCTCAAACCGAACTACATAGAGCTGGTACGGTTCCGCCTAACCCATTGCTCACACCGCAACATCAAGATTCCTCGAGTACCAATCCGACCACACACTTTACATAACCCAGTTATGTGCAAGTTGGCTCCCAGGCCACCATGTTGGCAGAATCACGCATCTTCCCAGTTTTTCGGGTGCACCTCAAAGTTAATCCCCAAGGTTCCCTGTTGCAATATACCGTGTGGAAAACCCGAAAAACAATCATCGGTGCGGAGTATTCTCCGGTCATTCATGCAATGCAACATCACCGATCCAGACCAACTTGTCCGGGTAGGCTTCACACATCATGCCTATGTCTGTTTTCTGACTACGGACTCGACATAGAAAACAACGGGGACTATTCAAGTCTACCCGAACGAACACCTCACACTCTCCGCATACTCGCGAGAGCAGGCTTCCTATGCAAATGGAAAGAGAACTTCACATGTTCAAGATTAGAATCATTACCCTAGCATTTCTCTTTGGTGGCATGAAGATCTATGCTGATGAAAAGCACCGCGATGTCCTCGCCTCCGTAGATCCGAACAAGACTTGCAATTTGGGCTCCGAAGCTCCACCGGCGGCAGAATCTCTCCTCCTTTTTCTTCCTTGCCCTCCCCTCTCTCTAGAACTCTTAGAAAGACAAAACCCAAAAAGAATGAGGGTTTCTAACCCTATTCCTAGGTATATCCCAACAAGAACAACCCTGGGCCATTTGATCCCAAAAGAAGGAGATGGAAGACCACGATTCAGACTTAAAATCCAAAACTTGGGCCGAACACGGCTTGTGACATGCCCATGTCCAAGGCCGTGTGCCTCAATTGACGATGAAACTGGCGCATCCCGAAAAGAACACGTGCTCTCGACACGCCAGTGTCAGGCTTGACATGCCCGTGTCATCCAGTAAACACCCGTGTAGCGAGGTGTTTTCCTCCATCAACACAGGACCAAAACCAACCAGAAGAAAACACGGGTACTCGACACGCCCATGTCAAATTTAACACGCCCATGTCAGGCTGAACACGCCTGGGCTCCAGGCCATGTTCAACCCCCAACAC
Organism: Platanthera guangdongensis; assembly: GCA_039583875.1. Lineage (NCBI taxonomy): Eukaryota > Viridiplantae > Streptophyta > Magnoliopsida > Asparagales > Orchidaceae > Platanthera > Platanthera guangdongensis. The sequence continues at coordinate 205,217,276 of CM077151.1, read as the reverse complement.
AGCACGACTCATAGCCCGAGCAGGACACGGCCTGGGACACGCCCGTGTCTTAGTCCGTGTTTGCTGTCTCGACGATCGTCGACTATATTTTCGTTGACTACACGACCATCGTCGAACCCAAGCACGACATGGCCCGGGGACACGCCCGTGTCCCTGGCCGTGTGACCCCTACCAAGTCTCAAACGTGGCTCAAAATGCTACCCGTCCCTCTTTGAGTTTCAGGGCGTTACAACTCTCTCCCTCTTAAAAGTATTTCGTCCTCAAATTACAGAAAGGAAAGATATAAACAAAACTTAAATGGTACCTGAGTGGAATAACTTTGGGCACTCCTCTAGCATGGTCTGCTCTCACTCCCACGAGAGCTCCTCCCGACCACAGTTGTCCCAACGGACATTGACCATCCTAATTTCCTTGTTACACAATCGCTTGACTTTCGAGTCCTCAATGCGAACGGGCTTGACCTTCATTGTCAACCCATTATTAACTAGTACTTGATCGACCGCAAGCACTTATGAAAGCTCTTGCACCGCCTTACGCAGCACCAATATGTGGAATACATCGTGTAGACCACCCAGTTCTGTCGATAGCTTTAATCGATAAGTTGCTTTTCCAATCCGCTCCAGAACCTCAAACGGTCCAAGGTACCTCGGTCTTAGCTTCTTCAAGCGTCGTACCCGTGAGACACCATCGAACGGCTTAATCTTCAAGTACACCCAGTCGCCAATAGCGAACGCCATGTTCCTATGCTTGGCGTTATAATACTTAGCTTGTCGGTCCTGAGCGACTAACAATCTTTCTCGAATGGTTTGTACTAACGAGGTAGCATCTTCCATTTTTTACCGCTTGTATAGCTTCAACTCACCCGTTTCCAACCATGGTAATGATATGTGACATCTTCTACCATAAAGGGCCTCAAAGGGCGTCATTTGAATGCTCGCCTGGTAGCTATTATTGTAAGCGAATTCCACCAAGTACAGGTGATCTTCCCACTGCTTCCTGAAATCCAGGACGCACATGCCAAGCTTGTCTTCCAGCATCTTGTTGACCCTCTCGGTCTGATCATCCATCTGCGGATGAAAGGCCTTGCTGAAATTGTAATGCGCTGCACCGTTAGTGCATTTTCGCGTCCGTTAGGTCTGATTGACCAGATTTGGGGATATTTATCGAAAGAGAAATTTTTCGAGTTGCTAAGTTAAGTTTTGTGGCTTTTGACTTGCTCGTCAAGTATGTCACGATCCGAACATTTTTTATAGTTTCGGCGCGCGATTGTAGTTTTGTACTATTTACATTTATCTTAGACTTTGGGAGTGTATAACTAGAGATTGGCACGTCAGATTTAAGTTTTGACTTCGCCGTTAAATTCATAGCGTTAGGGTTCGCCTTTGGTGCGAGTTTCATTTAATTCGGCGCACGTTTGGGCTTCCATTCTGAGTCTTCTCGAGTAGCTATGGTTCTTCTCAAATAGCCCGCTTCAGATTTCGCTCATACGCAATTTTGAGGGTCAAAACGATGTCATATCAAAAAATGGTTACCATGGAATTTGTTCATCTCGACGAGATTTACAACTTTCATGTTGACCACTTTTCGATTTGAAGCAATATTAAGCCCTTATTTTCATTTTTCCTGCTGGAACTCGAGTGATAAGCTGCTACTCGGGTAATTCATGCTGGAACTCGAGTGATGTGCTACTACTCGATTAATACATGCTGGAACTCGAGTGATGAGCTGAAACTCGAGTAAACTATGCTGCTACTCGAGTAAAACATGCTGGAACTCGAGTGACATGCTGCTACTAGAGCAAATTATGTTGGAACTCGAGTGGTTCATGGTGCCACTCGAGTAGCCCCTCCCTGTCTGCGTTCGGGCGCCATTTTGAGTGTTTACAATGACATTGTATCAAAATAAGGTTAACATGAAATTTGTTCTCTCGACGAGATCTACAACTTTCATGTTGACCACTTTTTGATTTGAAGCCATATTGAGCCCTTATTTTTGTTTTTCCTGCTAGAACTTGAGTGATATGGTTCTACTCGAGTAATTCATGTTGAAAGCCGAGTGATATGCTGCTACTCGAGTAATACATGCTGGAACTCGAGTGATGAGTTGCGACTCGAGTAAAATATGCCGCTACTTGAGTAAAACATGATGGAACTCGAGTGACATGCTGCTACTCGAGTAAATTATGTTGGAACTCGAGTTGTTCATGATGCCACTCGAGTAGTCCGTTCCTGTCTGCGTTCGGGCCCCACTCTTCCTTTAGGACTTCTTCTTTTTCTTCATTGAACAGAACCATAATTGAAGAAAAATGAGGACGGCGATGGCAGAGCGTGAGATTTCGTGAACCTTCCGGTCGCCGCCGACGGAGCTCCGGTGCTCGAAATCTTCATTCGACCATAGATTTGAAAAGCTCTCGGCGAGATCTACGCCACCGTAGTAATTTTTTTCCCATTTCTTGAGATTTCTCGTTAGGGTTTTTTGGCGTTAACTTCCATTTTGTCCACTCTTGTTCAGATTTCGGCTTCTCTCGTCTCCCTTAGTCCCGATTTAGTGTTGTAATACTTAGGTGCTGTTCCGATTTTGAGATGGTGTTGTTGGGGGTATGAGTGTTGGTTGTGGTTATCATACCACCCAACCTAGAGGCCCCTTCTTTTTGTGGATCATCACAGTGGGGGTATGCATAGTTTCACCTGTCCTAAACTGTTGGTTTCTGGTTGGTCCGGTTTGTCCATGTTTGTGGACCACAATACCGATTGTAAAATGGTTGAGGATCCGGAGTTGGGCTTATAGCGCTTGAGGTTATCGCCCTCTCTGGCCTGCAACGCAGTCATACCACGTGTTGATGGTCCACCCTCATCCGAGCCATATTGTGCTCAGTTGTTTTCTTTTGGTTTATGCCACAGTTTGCTAAACTTTATTGATTATGCCCAGACTTGATCACCTTCGCACTTGGTGCATTCTTTTTAATTTAGAGGTTATTATATTGGCTAACCTTTCTCTACTTATTCTATTTGTCTAATTGTTGCTATTTTTTTTGGCATTCTTCCTCCTTGGGTTGGGTTTGGTACACCCTCCTTTATTTGGTTTACTCACTTGCTTACCTATTCTTTTACCACTTGTTTTTTTGCTTGCTGAGGTGTTCTTCTCTTGAATGCCTCAGGTTCAGGGCTGTAGCCGGTGGTGCTGCTGAGTAGTTTTATTGCTGGGTTTGCTGAGGGTGCCTCGAGGTTGTGAGGAAGCTTTTGTTCTTTTGTAGTATGCTTCAGACTTGAGAACTTGTAGTGGGTTCGTGTCAGGTGTTTGTCGCCCATTGATTGTTTAATTTCATTCTTGGATATTTGGATAGTTGTTAGTGTCTACTTTTGTGTTAGTAATTCTTGCTCTCTGGGAAGGATTTATGCTAGGATTCCTATAGGTATTTTCAACTATAAAACAAACTATTATTACTATATCTTGCACATCATGTTTTAAAACTCTAAATCACTATATTTAAATACCGTACAAACTACTTCGATATCATTACTATAAATTTAGTGTAATGCATGCCTTGAGTTTTTTCTTGGGATGCTAGACTCATGTAGGATGTCTAACCTATTTACTATAGTATTTTCTGCTGCATTTAACTACTTTTCTTCTAGTGGACTCGTGAGCCACTAAGCCGAGGGATACGACTAATTGTCTAACTTAAAATAAACTTCTTCAATAAAACATTTAAATCATATTTTTAGAATTGAGTCGGAGTGTTGCCTGAGCGACTGCAGTTATCCACTGCTGATGTGGCATCATGACGTGCATTTTCCCTTACTCTGATATTTTTTCGTTGTGGTGAAAATGCGGGTTATAATAGTTGGTATCAAAGCCAGGTTCTGCAAGAAGGGCAGTTGGTTTGGCAAGTTGGTCGAACAACTTGGCCTCAAGCAAAACTCTCCTCGTGTCATTCATTGCATACACACACCGGTATGTAATTAGTAGATCTTATGAAAGCATGAACACTACACTCATAGCACAAAAGAAGAAGTATGCTGGGCATATTATGTAGTATGAGATGTATAATATGTGTTTGTATATGGAACCACCATAGGTGGTGACATGTGACGGTTATGTACTATGAGATGCATAACCACCATCACATGGATGCCCATTATCACGTTTTACCTTTTTCGTTATATATAATATTATATAGTATGAGATGCATAACATTGTATGTGTACGCCGCTCATACATGCATTAAGTCTTTTCTTTAGAATGCATAACACTGCATACAAATCATATCATTGCATAAGCACACGTGCCAAGTTAAAGATCTACAGGATGACATATGTATTCACATAATTTGAAATAAAAATGTAATCATTCATGCACTCATATAACAGGCACAAGAGTCATAAGGATGAGGGTGTTTCCCCCTAAGTTGGACATGCCATCATTAATTTTAAATCCCAGAGCAAGCTAGCAGCATGAGCAAGTATCTAAGGTTGTATGTCTGAGCTAAGTTGTAAGTCTAGCAGGTTACGCTAGGTGTTGATAGATGATTTATTGTTTGTTTATAATATCGCCTAAGCGTCCGGTGAGGAGGACTACTCCCTAGCCGGAGGGAGAATCTTCTGGTGCATAGAGTGAGGTCGTAATAGAGGGATTACGACAGAGCAATGAGGCCCTATCGAGGCAGATGCTGGAGATGCAGTCGCAGATTCAGTCGTTGTTGTTAGTCATGGCTAGTCAGTCGCAGAGGGTGCAAGAGCCTGTCATGGATCTAGCTAGTCCTATTCCCCCCGCTCCTCCGGTGCCCCGGCATTGTTGCCACCAGAGATGACATTCATTTCACACATTCAAAGGTTAAGACCCCCTACGTATGATGGCAAGGCATTTTATGGCATTAGATGACTGGATGATTTCCATTGAGGAGATGTTCACCTACTCTGGTATATCTGTGGACCAGAGAGTGATGGTTGTCGCTTATCAACTCAAGGGAATGGCCGAAAGTTAGTGGTTGAGGGAGAAAGAAAGCTTGAAGGATGGATGCTCGTGGGAGTCCTTCAAGGAGTTGTTGTTGAAGAAGTTCTTGCCGTCTGTGGAAAAAGACAGGTTGATGAATGATTTCCTTCACTTGAACCAGAGGCAGCTTACTGTAAGCGAATATGAGGTGGAGTTCAGTAAGTTAAGCCGCTTTGCTCCTGACTTGGTATTGTTGGAATCCAACTAAGTCAAGCGATTTCTGAGTGGTCTTCGGAATGACATCTAGCAGCTTACCAGTGCCTACGGATTTAGGACTTATTCTGAGGTTGTAGAGGCTGCTCTGAAGGTGGAATCCATTGACAATGCCAAGGTCAGAGGTCAGCAGATGAGAAAGGATAAGAGGAAGTCTGTTGAAGGTAAGGAATCACAGGAATCTGGAACTATTGAGAAGAAAATAGGCAAGGAAGTGTGCAGTTTCTGTGGTCGGGCAGGCCACCCATTCGAGAGATGTTACCAGAGACTGGGAGCTCGGAAGCAAGAGTAGGTGCATGTGATTCAGGGCGCTACCAAAGAGAGGTTAGTGTGTTCCAGTTGCAACAAGATGGGTCATGATGCAACCCATTGCTGGTAGAACAAGACCTGTTATCTATGTGGGTGGAAGGGGCATATCAAGACCCATTGCCCATAGGCTCAACCCCCGTTGCAGCCAGTGCCACTTCAAGCCTTGCCGCCACTGCAACTCATGTTCAAAGGGAAGGGCAAGTTGAACGTGGTGTCCGCGAATGAAGCTCAGACGTCGACCCATGTTATATCAGGTTAGATTCTAACCTAGTCTTATTTTCTAGGTATGATCTAAATGTCAACGTTCTTTTCCCTTAGTCGTATATTTAATCTTATAGGAAAGTTTAAGGTAATTAACTGCTGGGCGCGTGTCCTTTTTGATTCCGGTGCTACCCACTCGTTCGTGGTTAGATCTTTTGTAGAGGGTCACCGTTTGACCCTCAATCCTGTTGGCGACCCGTTCTGTGTCAAGTTCCCCTCAGGTGATTCTGTGGTGTCAGATCAGGGAATTCAGTGTTGTACAGTCCAGTTGGGAGATTTTCTCGCGTTTGTGGATCTAAAGGTTATAGACCTGGAAGATTTTGATGTAATCCTGGGCATGGATTGGCTATCGAAGTACGATGTAGTAATCCAGTTCAAGGTCAGGCGCATGGACTTCAAGATGGATGACGGTCAATGCAGGAGCATTTATGGTTATTCGCGCCAAGATTCTTTGATCATTTCAATGGTAAGTGCTCAAAAGCTTTTGAATTCAGGATGCTTTTCCTGTTTGGTTTCAGTGTTGGCGACCGTTGTTAGTTTGCCGCTTGTGGAGTAGATTGTTATAGTGTGCGAGTTTCCTGACATGTTTCCTGATAATATTCCTGGACATCCGCCTGAGAGAGATGTTGAGTTTATCATATATTTAGAACCTGGTACCCGTCCTATCGCTAAGGATCCGTACCATATGGCTCCGCGTGAGTTGGGAGAGCTGCGTACCTAGTTAGACGAGTAGTTGTAGAACGGTTTCATTAGACCAAGTTCGTCACCGTGGGGTGCTCCCGTTCTGCTTATAAAGAAGAAAGATGGATCAATGAGACTGTGTATAGATTACAGAGAATTAAATAAAGTGACCATCAAGAACAGATATCCCTTGCCGAGAATCGATGATCTATTTGACCAGTTGCGTGGTAGCTCTGTATTTTCCAAGATTGACCTGCATTCGGGTTATCATCAGTTGAGGATTCATGAGGCAGACATTCCACGAACTGCTTTTCATTCGCGCCATGGACATTTTGAGTTCTTTGTAATGTCTTTTGGATTGACTAATGCACCCGCCACATTCACGTATTTGATGAACAGAGTATTCGAGGACTTCCTGGATCATTTTGTCATCGTGTTCATAGATGACGTTCTACTGTACGCAAGCAATGCTGAAGATCATGCACAACACTTGTGATTGGTTTTGTCAACTTTGAGAGAGCATAAGTTGTATGATAAGTTGAGCAAGTGCGAATTTTGGCTACCTCAAGTCTCCTTCTTGGGAAATGTGGTGAATAAAGATGGGATAACAGTTGTTCTGGAGAAGATAGCATCAGTGTTGGATTGGAGTAGGGCTACCACTCCCAAGAAAATAAGAAGTTTTTTAGGGCTGGCAGGCTACTATAGAAGGTTTGTGGAGGGATTATATACATTATCTGTGCCTTTGACAATGTTGACGCAGAAGCATGCAACCTTTATTTTGAGTGATAAGTGTGAAGAGGCGTTATAGGAGCTGAAAAGGAGATTATGCACTGCACCAGTTTTGACACTGCCTACTGAAGGACTGGAGTATGCTGTGTATTTGGACGCATCACATGTTGGGCTCGGATGCGTGTTGATGCAGGAGGGCAAGGTTATTGCGTATGGGTCTAGGCAGCTAAAGGTCCATTAACGTAATTACCCTACGCATGACCTGGAATTTGTAGCAGTGATCTATGCCCTCAAGTTCTGGAGACATCTGTTGTATGGCGCTATATGCAATATTTATACTGATCATAAAAGTTTGAAATACGTCTTCATACAGAAGGAACTGAATTTGCACTAGCATAAATGGCTGGAGTTTGTGCCAGACTATGATGTTGAGATCTAGTACCACCCTGGAAAAGCTAACGTGGTAGCCGACGCCCTGAGCAGGAAGACGACTAAAATTTTTAACCTTTCGGTGGATTCACAAGTGGAAGAATTTCTACTGATGGGAATTTCAGTAGGAAGTGGAAGCTCGACTAGTGAATTAGAAGTGTTAGAGCCTTCATGGATTACGCTTACTAGATTACAGCAAAAGGAGGATCCAGATCTATTTCATCTTTATAGTTGAGCTGCGAAGGGTGAGTTTCCAGAGTTTTATATTGATGGTATGGGAACCCTGAGATACCGTGGTAGGCTTTGCATTCCCGCTGTTAAGGATATTAGGTATCAGTTGTGCAAGGAGGCATGTGGTTCTAATGTAGCTTACCACCCCAGTTCGACCAAGATGTACCGGGATCTAAAATAGATTGTTTGGTGGATGGGTATGAAGGGTGATATTACAAGGTTTGTATCTAAATATTTCACCAGTAAGCGAGTTAAGGCCGATCATGGAAGGCCTGGAGGCAAGTTAACACCTTTGGAGATCCTGAGTTGGAAATGAGAGAGTATCCCGATGGACTTTATTATTGGATTCCCGAGAACTCCCAGAGGGCATGAATCAGTTTGGGTGATTGTGGATAGACTGACAAAGAGTTCGCACTTATGACGTTCAAGATTGACTACTCCATGAAGAAAATAGCTGAATTGTTTTTGGACGAGGTCATCAGGTTGCAAGGAGGACCTATCAGTATTATATCTTATCGAGACTCCTGGTTCTCGTCCTGTTTCTGGAAGAGCTTGCAAGAGGGGTTGGGTACCAACTTGAGGTATTCCACCTCCTACCATCCGCAGACAAATGGACCAACGGAAAGAGTAAATCAGATCGTGGAAGACATTATTAGATGTTACATTTTGGACCATGGTGGATCGTGGGATGAGCGTTTGAGGCTAATGGAGTTTTCCTACAATAATAGCTACCAGGAGAGGTTGCAAATGGCTCCATTTGAAGCTTTATATGGGAGATGTTGCAGGACTCCTTTATTCTTGGCTAAGGTTGGTGAGAGACCGTTGCTAGGTCTAGAAGCCCTTGAAGAGATGGAAATTTCAGTTAGGCTCATCCGAGAGAAGCTTCGGGTAGCACAGGAGTACTATGAAAAGTATGCCAATCGGCGCAGGACCGATTTGGAGTTTGCCATCGAGGATATGGTATTCCTAAAAGTTTCCCCGATGTTGGTGTGAAGCGATTTGGTAAGAATCATAAGTTGGACCCGAGATATGTGGGACCCTTTCGAATTGTTGAGCGGATTGATGTTTCAGCTTATAGGCTGGACCTACCGGCAAATTTTCCCAGAGTGCACAATGTTTTCCATATGAGTCAGCTGCGGAAGTGTGTGTTGAGCGACATGCAGATTCTCGAGGTTGTGCCCCAGTTGGAGCCAAATGTTTCTTTTGTGGAGGTGGCTGTTCGTATTTTGGAGTCTCAGGATCGAGTGCTGCGGAGAAAGACAATCCCCATGGTCAAGGTTCTTTGGAGAAATCAAGATGTCGAGAGCGCGACATGGGAATTGGAGTCGGTAATGAGGAAATCTCATCCGCATCTCTTCCCTTAGTTTTGGTAAGTCTCCTTGTTTTTGCGATGTTTGATTCTATCGTTTGGGTTATGTTTTGGTGTTGTATTAAGTTTTGGGGCGAAATTTATTTTTAGGGGGAGTGACTGTAATGCCCCAGATTTTTTCGATGATTTTATTTGATTTGATATCGTCATATTTATGACGTCAGGGCGTTACCCATTTTACGTCATGTTGTCGGTGTTGAACCGTTAGTGCGATTTCACGTCTGTTAGGTCTGATTGACCAGATTTTGAGATTTTCATCGAAACTGAAAGTTTTCGAGTTGATAAGTTAAGTTTTGTGGCTTTTGACTTGCTCATCAAGGTCGTCACGATCCGAGCATTTTTTTATAGTCTCGGCGCACGATTGTAGTTTTGTACTATTTACTTTTGTCTTAGACTTTGGGAGGGTATAACTCGAGATTGACACGTCGGATTTTGGTTTTGACTTCGCCTATAAATTCATGGCGTCAGTGTTCGCCTTCGGTGTGAGTTTCGTTTAATTCGGCACGCATTTTGGCATCCGTTCGGAGTCTTCTTGAGTAGCTATGGTTCTTCTCGAATACCCCGCTTCAGATTTCGCTCGGATGCCATTTTGAGGGTCCAAACAGCGTCGTATCAAAAAATGGTTAACATGAAATTTGTTCGCTTGATGAGATCTACAACTTTTATGTTGACCACGTTTCGATCTGATGCCATATTGAGACCTTATTTTCATTTTTCCTGCTGGAACTTGAGAGATATGCTGCTACTCGAGTAATACATGCTAGAACTTGAGTGATGAGCATCTACTTGAGTAAAATATGTGAAAGTGCAGGTTAGATCAGAAATACTCTAGAGGGGGGGGGGGGTGAATAGAGTATTGTGCTCACTATAATTTTTTTACAACTTTTGTTGTAAGCCTAGGTGAACAATTCAACAAGTAAAATAAATAAACACAGCAGACTAACTAATCACAGAACAACACAGCCAAGTCACAAAGAATGGCAACCAGATGACACAAGAAATTTTTATAGTGGTTCCCCAACCTGGGTACATCCACTCTTCTACCACCCTGGTAGGAATCCACTCAGTTTTTTGATCAGGTGCCTGACACCAATGAGCTTTTGATCAGGTGCTCAAAAACCAAAACCTCAAGTCTTTTGGAAGGAGGCTTGCAACTAGAATACTTTTGAAGGGAATTAAAACCCTATACAGGAAATGGAAAGAAAAGAGATGGTGTCTTCTCTGTCAAAAATCAGAGAGAAGACTTGTGGATTGATTGTAGCAGCTTTTGCTCCCCCTGAGATCTTGAATTAATCACGAATACTGGAGCACTGCTTCAGGGTGATAGGTCTTCAAAGACCTAGACTGCCTGGACCAGATTTAGCTTCAGGAACTCCTTTGAAGTAGTCCTTTAGTGTTGAGGGAAGAAGACTCTTAATAGAATTGATTGTTCTTCTTCTCCTTCTTGAAAATGTTCTCTGGTCAAGCTGATTGCAGTAGAACTTTTGATTTCAGTGTGATTGTTCATCTGTGCAATCTGAGAGTGTCTGTCTGATTGTATTGCTTGCTGTAATTTTGCTCTGTACTCTGTTACTGCTTAATCCTTTATCTTTCTGTGTATATCTTTCTCTGACTGAGGAACATTCAAAAATTTGAATCTCGAGCAGTAATGGCAGTCGGCCTTGGAAGGAATCGGCAATCAATGATTTCCCCAACGGTCCCATGGAAAAACGGCATGAAATAATCCAAGATTAACTGCACGTTCTAACGGTAACATTCCGAGAAGATCTGGCATTAATAACTCCGGATTCATCGCCAAGAACTGGGACATGAAACTTGAAAAAAACCTGGTCTGGAATCGTCGAATGGAGAACATAATTCGTCGAGCTGAATTTGAGTTCGTCGAGCTGAGCTTGACTTCATCGACCAGACAATCTTCATTATCAGACAGTATTCGTCGAGCTAAGAAGCAAATTCGTCGAGCGAAGAAAGATTGTGGACTTAACCAAATATTCTGCATCTGCTGATATTCTGTGTCGACATAAGCTGGTGGCAACTGATTGTCCTGATGCCGACACAAATCTTCTGGTGTCGACAGATATCCTGGTGTTGACTAAGATCCTGGTGTCGACACAAATCCTCTAGTGTTGACATTGAATTGTCTGGTGTTGACACATGCCCTAAGTGTCGACAAAAATACTCTGAGTTCAGAAATCGTCGAGTTGAGTACAACATTCGTTGACCTGAGAAGCTGACTTCGTCGACGTGAGAAGCTGAGAACTTGAGGTCCAAGTTCGTCGAGCATAGAATCCAATTCGTCGACCAAAGCTTGAAGCTAGACATAGAAAAATTCTGAAGTTGTCCTGACTTTGGCTTGATGTAGAAACCGAGTCTTCGTCGAACAGAGAACCAAAATCGTCGAGCTCGGTACCAAGAAATGTCTCACGATCGTCGAGCACAGAACTCCTTTCGTCGAGCTGAGTTCGACGAACGTCGAACTCATTTAACTTGGTCTTGAAATCCTCTAAGTCTGACGTCTCTGATGGTCTTGTTGAAAGCTGGTCCTTCTAAAGTTGAACCTAAGGACTTATCCTACACTCTAGGACACAACTTGACCCTGGCTATATAAGATGGGTCACATCCTAAGTCAGTGAACCTAGCCCAAATCAACTAGGGATCCAACAATCTCCCCCTATTTGGGTGAGGTCACTAACGGAGACTCAAAATAGAAAAACAAAGCAAGAAAAGAGATATAACTGGCAGAGATTTACCAACACATGCAACAGATATATATATATACACAGCTTTGTTTAACAGATAGCACAATTTGAAAAACAAAAACAGATAGAAAATGAAATAACAAGAAGATTACTTCTTTTGCTTCTTCTGCTTGGATTGGTCTTCAGATGTCTGCTCTCCTGGCTTCTTAAAAATGATTTCTCTCTTTGGATCTTGAGCTTGAGCTTTTGTCATAGTCATATCAGCTGCCCCAATAATGTTCAATGATGTTGCTCTGGGGACAACTGCTTCTGAATGAAGTTTCATATAATCATCAACATTAAACAGCTTGTTTCCTTTGTCAAATCTTTTCAGCTCTTCTTTTCTATACTTTGTCAATATTGTTAATCCAGAGATATCTTTGCCTTCAGCCTTGGCTTTATTAATCAAAGATAATCCAATCAATTCCTGGTATCTAGCCATTCTTGTTGTATTTGCTGTTTCAGGATCTTCAAAAGGAATTGGAGGAGAGAGGGGTCTCTTTGGACTTTCAGCTTTTTGAACTTCAGAAATTTGTTGTTGCTGCTGCTGCTGATGTTGACTTTGACTACCTGAGGAAGGATGCCTCTGATGGCTGCTTCCAAAAGATCTCCTTGGATGTCTCTGATATGTTTGCATTGGGGCAGATCTCTGGGAGCTAGAGGAGCCAGAGGCACCAGCTGCTGGAGGAGGAGGAGGAGGATCCTTCTTGAATCTGTGCACTGGAGGAGGGGAATATCTCCTGCTTCTCTTTCTATCCTTCTGTTGGTTTTTGGATAGCCACATCCATGCAGGAATCCCTTTGTATGGAGCAACATTATGCAGGATGTAGTAAGGGATGTCAGCATTGGGATTAGGCTTTGGAGCTAGAGGAGGAGGATCCTTCCTTTTCTTTGCTAGCATCTTCTTTTTCTTACTAGCAGCATCTTCATCTGAGTCATCATCATCAACTTATTCTGAATCAGAAGCTTGAGGGATGTCATACAGGGCATCCAAAGCTTTTAAATCTTTATCAGAAATGACAGCCTTTTCTGGAGGAAGGGCCGAAGGTTCAGGAACTGAGATTTCAGCAACAGGAAAGTATGGAGCTGCACAGGAAACCAAAACAGCAGGGACAAAGCTTTCAGCTGCTGCCCTATTCTCTTCTTCAATGTCAGCTAGAATAAGCTCATCCAAATCTGGTAGGGGAGAGTCATCCATAACAAAAGTTGGGACTGGAATTTCTTCTGGAATGACCTCTGAACTAGAAGCTGAGATGGAAGCTGAAGCTGAGATTGCAAAATTGTCACAGATTTGCTTAGCAACATCTACACTTACTGGAGAGGTGTATGGTACAATATCCAAATGTGGCTTAGTATATGGTAGCTGTACAAAAAGAGTATCAAAACTTTTCAACAAAGTAGATAAATTAACTGTGGGATTTTACTGGAAATCACCAACAGGTTTTATTTCCTCAACTGACTCATCTAGATCATTGTCAGTATCCATAAAATGAATTAGCTCAATCATTTCAGAATCAAAATCTGTCAAAACTTCTGTATCCTCATCTGAATCTGCATCTGCTGTAGAGAGAACTACTGCTGTGACTGTTGCTGCTATTGTATCTACATCTACTACAACTTCATCACTGATCATCTACCGCTGCCTGGGTTCAGGAGAACCTGGAGCCAGGCCCCTAGATGAAGAGGGTACAGCAGATAGAAGAGAGATTTGGGTAGGTAAAGAATTGATGGAGGTCACAAGAGGTGTAATGTCCTCTTAGATGAGAGATTGGATGAGGGGAGTGAGCAAAGATATGATGGTGGATACAGGGGAGGTTTCCAATGATGGAGAGATGGTGGATGAAGGTAGAGAAGTGGATGATGGAGGAAGAACAGATGGAGGATATAGAGGAGAAATAACATCTGGTGTGACAGAATCTGATGGTATGTTGTAGGATTGAATGGATGACAAATGAGGGGGAATAGGAGACTAAGGAGGAGTAGGAATTGTTGTCTCATGAGGTGAAGTAGGTGGTGTGGGAATGTTGGTAATGTCAAGAGATGGAGATGGGGGTGGAGTAGGCACATGAGTGTGTGGTGGAGATTTAGGTGTGGTAGCAGGAATGGAAGAGGAGGGGAGTTGTTTGGCTAGAGGTGCAGGAAGAGACGATGGAGATGGAAGGAACTCTTCTGCAGGGTGGGGAGCGGCTTTTACAGCCATGGTTCTCTCAGAATTTTTGATGGAAGAGGAAGAAGCCTTTGAGGGCTTAGAGATAGTCCTCTCCCACCTGCCAAACAGAGCGCATGTGAGGCGCTTGCTGGCATTTATGAAGATGGTCGGGGAGACCATACATTCAACAGCCTTCTCTAGGAGAAAAATCCCCAAAATTCTGCCGAAGCAGACTTCCTTCTTGCCGTTCTTTTTCTTTATCAATTCAAAGAAAATTGTGCCCCAGTTGACACGTCTCTTATTCACCACGGCGCACATAACCAGGAATTGGTGCCGGGTTATGTAGTCATGCGCTGAGTGCTTTCCCATTAGCACTTTCCCTACAATGTCTGCCAGAAATTAGTACACGGCAGACAGTTGCTTCTTCAGCAGTTTGTTAGGGTTGCTACCTGAAAAACCCATTAGTTTCAGCATATCACCAAACTCTTCAGAATCCATTTCTATATTGTCTTCTCCATTCATCAAACCAAAAATCTCATACAGAATTGCGAGAGATAGGGAAACAGCAGTATTCCCGATATTGCCTGTCAAAACATCATCCTCAGAAACAGTAGATATATAGACCCATTCTCTTATTTCAGTTCCGTGTAGTTTGATCCTTCTTGTCATGAAATCTTTTAAATTGAGTTCTTCCAATAGTTCCAAGATGTAGAGGAAAATAGGATCAGAATGCTGGAAAAACTCAAAATCCATATCGAATCCAGTATCAAACTTCATCACAACCAAAGCTCCTGTGGGAATCGACATTGATGACCTGCAAGAAAAACACAAAGAGAAACGGCGATGAAGAGCAATGGAACTAAAAGCGCGGGATGGAGGTCGAAGAAAACCTAGATATATTATTTTCCAGAATATGATTCGACAATCTCCGTTCCACGAAAAAGAAAAATTCTTCGAATTGAGCTCGACGAAATAAATTATAGACAGATAATTCGTCGAACTCATCCAGAAGAATCAAAAATAGTTCGTCGAACTCCGTTCGACGAAATATATTCTGAAGCAAAGTTCATCGATCTCCGGTCGACAAAAATTGTTTCCACACAGAGAATTCGTCGATCTCCGTTCGACGAGAATCTCTCAAACTTCCCTAATTCGTCGAACTCCGTTCGACGAACTATGGAAAATTCGTCGAATGCAGACAGAAACTAGGTTAACTCTTCTCCATTAATCATTCCCAGTTGATTTATAAAGAATAGATGAGTTTTCTCATCCAAGGGCTTGGTGAAAATATCTGCTCTCTATAGATCAGTAGGAATATGGATTAAGTTAATTTTCTTTTTGTCTACATTATCTCTAATGAAATGATGTCTTATTTCAATATGTTTTGTCCTAGAGTGGTGAACTAGATTCTGTGCTATAGCAATAGCACTAGTATTATCACAAAATAGTGTTGAATTATTTAAGTTGACACCATAGTCTAAGAGTTGATTTTGTATCCATAGCATCTGTGAACAACAGCTGCCAGCAGCCATGTATTCTGCTTCTGCAGTTAATGTAGACACAGATGTCTGCTTTTTACAAAACCAGGAGACAAGTCTCATACCAAGGAACTGCAAGTTCCAGAGGTACTTTTCCTGTCAACTTTATATCCAGCATAGTCAGCATCTAAGTATCCAATTAACTCAAACTCTGACTCTGCTGGATACCAGAGTCCTAGACTAGGGCAACTCTTTATATATCTCAAAATTCTTTTTAGGAAAATAAGGTGAGATTCTTTAGGGTTCACTTGGAACCTAGCACAAAGACATGTGGCAAACATTATATCAGGTCTACTAGCTGTTAGGTATAATGGGGATCCAACAATTGCCCTATAATTCTTCTGATCTACAGGTTTCCCTGCTGCATCAGAATCCACAACAGCATTTGTAGCCATAGGGGTTTTCATCCCTGAAGCATCACCCATCCCAAAATTTGATAAGCTCCTTAGCATACTTTGATTGGGAGAGGAAGATACCATCTGGGAGCTGCTTCACTTGGAGACCAAGGAAGTAGGAAAGCTCACCCATGCTACTCATCTCAAAGTTAGAATGCATGAGGCCAGAAAACCTCTTGCATAATTTGGGATCAGTAGACCCAAAGATGATGTCATCCACATATATTTGTACTAATAAAATTTGGTCCTTATGATGTCTAGTGAAAAGGGTTTTATTTATGGTTTCTCTTGTAAATTTATGCTCTAAAAAAAAGCTTGTTAAGGTCTCATACCAAGCTCTTGGAGCTTGCTTTAAACCATAGAGAGCTTTATGCAATTTAAAAACAAAAGAGGGTTGAGATGGAGAGATAAAACCTGGAGGTTGTTCTACATAAACCTCTTCTTAAAGTACTCCATTCAGAAATGCACTCTTGACATCCATTTGGTAGACCTTGAATCTCTTGTGAGCTGCATAGGCAAGGAATATCCTAATGGCCTCTAACCTTGTAACAGGGGCAAAGGTGTGGTCATAGTCAATTCCTTCCTCTTGCCTGTAGCCTTGAGCAACAAGCCTAGCCTTGTTCCTCACTATGTTGCCTTGAGCGTCCAACTTGTTCCTGTAGACCCATTTGGTTCCAATAACTGGGTAGTTATGGGGTCTTGGAACCAAATCCCAAACTCTACATCTCTCAAACTGATTTAGTTCCTCTTGCATTGTAATGATCCAGTGGGGATCTTGCTCAGCTTCATGGATGGTGAGAGGTTCAATTTGAGAGAGAAAACAGGCATGCATCAAGTCTTGGTTGAGTTGATGCATTGTCTGTACACCTGCTGAAATGTCTCCAATCACTTGAGATCTGGGGTGATCTCTAAGTGTGACAAGATCAGTTGGTGGAGTTGGTTGAACAACAGCTTCTGTAATTAATTCCTCTTGGGGAATGGTACTAGCTGTTGAGGGAAGTTCAGCCACTTCCTCTTGGATTTCTTCTTCACTTTCTTCAGCAACCTGTGGAGTAGGATGGTTTGATACCTCTTGGGTAAGGTTTAGTCCATCCATAGACTCACACAGTTGAGGTACCTGCAATACGCTATTGGTAGAAATCTCTATCTCATTATATGACATGTTAGCTTCATCAAAAGGTACATGAACAGATTCTTCAATTTTAAGGGTGGATTTATTAAAAACCCTATAGGCCTTGCTTACTTGGGAATTTCCTAGAAAAATCCCTTCTTCAGCCTTGGCCTCAAACTTTCTAATGTATCTTTTGTTATTAGTGTGAATGTAGCAAATACAACCAAAAACTTTAAAGTATGTGATTTTAGGTTTCTTCCCTTTAAGTAATTCATAGGGGGTCTTATTTTTTAGCTTATGTATAAGGCTTCTATTCAGGACATAGTTAGCAGTATTTACAGCTTCTGCCCAAAAGGAAAGAGGCATGTAAGCATCTGCCAATAATGTACCTGCAAATTCAATGAGTGTCCTATTTTTCCTTTCAGCAACCCCATTTTGTTGGGGAGTTCTAGGAGCTAAGAAGCACTGTCTGATACATTCCTTCTCACAGAACTCATGCATAAGAAGAGACTCATACTATGTGCCATGATCACTTCTAATCAATGTAACATGAGTAGAGAACTCAATCTGTATGGTCCTGAGAAAATCTGTAAGAACCTTGAATGTATCTGACTTAGATCTCAGAAAGGTTACCCAACTGAATCTAGAGAAGTCATCAACAATCAATAAAGTATAAGACTTCCCTCCTAGACTTTGTACTGCAATGGGTCCAAATAGATCCACATGAAGCAAATACAATATCCTAGGTGAATCACTTTTATTAATGGATTTAAAGCTAGTTTTGGTTTGCTTGCCTAATTGACTAGCCCTGCATAGGCTTTCCTTCTTATAGGGGGCAGAAGGTAAACCTCTAACAAGGTTGTCTTTGGATAACCTAGATATATTCTTAAGATTTACATGTCCTAATCTTTTATGCCATAACTCATTTTGATTACTAGTAACATTCAGTAAGCAGATATCAGTTGTGGCAGAAATAAAATCTACTAAATATATGTTAACTTATCTAAGTCCAATTAAAATAGTTTTGTTTTTATTATCAATAATAGAACAGGAAGTAGAGTTAAAATGTACCTGATAACCTTCATCACATAATTGACTTATGGATATAAGGTTATATTTAAGTCCTCTTACATAAGTTACTTTCTTGAAGGTCACTGCTCCAATCTTCACTATCCCATATCCTTCTGATTGACCACTATTGGAATCTCCAAAAATCACTTTAGGTCCTAACTTGGGCTTGTAATTGGATAGATTGCCCTTACTGCCTGTCATGTGTTTGGAGCAACCACTGTCCAAGTACCATGTCTGACTTACCCTTGGACAACTCTTCACCTATACCTGCAAAGAAAAACAAAATTCAATTGTTTTTGACCCATGTTACCTTCGGTCCTTTATTTTCTTGAAAAGTAAAGCTGTAAATAATAGATAAAGCTGGTTGTGATTTATACCCGAAGGGGTGATATCTCCTAGGTGGAATTACCCAATCAGCTACTGGATTAAATGTCTTATTAGTTGACTTAGAACTTCTGTAAGAGAAATGGTTGATGTTTGGTCTTTCTGGGTTCAACGAATTGTTGTAAGTTCGTCGACCAGAGTTCGACGAATAGGGTTGAGATCGTCGATCTCTACTCAGAGAATGACAGTAGTCATTTTTTGTGCCCCACGTTTGTCGACCTCTGCTCGACAAACCATACACAGTTCGGTGATCGCAGTTAGACGAATTGTTATATCTGAAGTTTGAGTTAAGCGTTCGTCGATCTAGGTTCGACGAACTAGCCACATTTCGACGATCTGAGTTTGACGAGTGCTGCTGAACTTTGTTTTAATTTGTTGTTTTGAGATTTTTGTTTCTCTTGTCTATGGGTCTTGGATTGTTTTCTGACATTGGTTTGTCTATTAATTTTTCTTTTCCCTTTGCAGAAATAAATTTGATGGGGGGTTGAAAGTATATTCTTCTTAATTATGGGGGGTAAACTTGATGAAGCACCCAAGCCCAGCTTGCCATTTAATCTGGCATTCACTATGCTTGTAATGTCCATCAGCTTGAGGCTTCTCCCATTGATAGATTGCTCAAGTTGTTTGGCCTCACATAATTCAGATTTTAATTTAATTATTTGTTCATTAGCTAAGGTTAATTGATCTATTAGCTTTATGTTCTCTGAATTTACAGATTCAAGACTCCCTAATCTTTCTCTAAGAGTTTTTATTTCCTTTTCTGAATTGATTAAGTCTAAGCACATAGTTTTGAATTCAGCTTTAAATAATTCAGAACTAAAGTCAAAGCTAGAGATAACCTGATCTGCCTCTAAGTCTGAGGCAGCTTCATCTTCAGAATCTTCTTCTGATCCAGAATTGCTCCTGGAGGCATCAATTGCCATTAGGCACACCTCCTTCGATCTTGCTTATTTCTCTTCTTCACTTGAACTGGAGGAAGATGTTTCTTCTTCTGTGTCACTCCAAGTCTCAGCAACCAATCCCTCGCCCTTCTTTTTATATTTGCTGGAGGAGGGTCTGTTGCTGTGCTTTCTCCTGGAATCCTTTTCTATGCTCTTCTCCTTCTTCTGATATTCTAGACATTCTGAAATGTAGTGTCCAGGATTTCTGCAACCAAACTACACAACCTCCTTGGTTGGTGTCTTGTCATACTTGGGCTTATGATCCTGTCTGGATGATTTCCTTCTGAAATCCTTCCTTGCCATCTTGTAGAACCTTTTGGCAAAGAGGCTCATGAGCTCTTCATTTGAAGTGGATGTCTCACTTTCTTCAGATGCTTTGAAGGCTATACTGTGCTCCTATCTAACTGGAGTTGTTGCCTTCTGTTCTGCTACCTCTCTTGATTTTATCATTTGCTCATAGGACTTCAATTTGCCTAACAGAGACTCAGTTGAGATCTCATTGAGGCTTCTGGCTTCTTTGATTGGCCAGATTCTGGAATCCCAAGAGCTAGGGAAACACATTAATATTTTGCCATTCACCTCTATCAAGGTGATGTCCTTATCCAGGGTTTTGAGCTCATTGATGATTGTGCTCAACCTGTTGTACATGTCAGCCACTGATTCATTCTCATCCTTTTTAAAGTTCTCATACAGGGATATGAGATTGGATCTTCTGTCCTTTCTTTCATCTGTAGAGCCAGCAACCATTTGCTTAAGGGAATCCCAAATGGCTTTGGCTTAGGTGCACTGAGCCACCTTCTGGAATATTTCATCTGACATAGTCTGGGCTAAGATATTCATTGCCTTAGCATCTGCCATCTTGGCTTTCTTGTATGCATCATTGTTTTCTGGAGGAGGCACTGCAGTCATGTTGGTTGAAGTGCTGGTATAAGCTGCAGGTGCTGGAGGGTACACCTGTCAAGATAACAAAAAAGATATCCTCATCAATAAAATTCATGTACAACCTAATTCTTGCCTTCCAGATGGCAAAATTGTTAAGGTTGCACACTGGAGGTCTGATGCTTGCATAGTCTTTGTTTTGGGTCATGTCTGTGAAGAGATAAATCTGGTAATAAAGTCAAAACAAACAGATCTAACAAGATGGATCTTTATGGTTCAGGTGTTAGCCTGTACAACCACTAAGGTGTGGTATTTTAACCAACCTCCCTCTGATACCAATTGAAAGTGCATGTTAGATCTGAAATACTCTGGAGGGGGGGGGGGGTGAATAGAGTATTATGCTCACTACAAATTTTTTACAACTTTTGTTGTAATCCTAGGTGAACAATTCAACAAGTAAAATAAATAAACACAGCAGACTAACTAATCACAGAACAACACAGCCAAATCACAAAGAAGGGCAACCAGATGACACAAGAAATTTTTATAGTGGTTCCCCAACCTGGGTACATTCACTCTTATACCACCCTAGTAGGAATCCACTCAGGTTTTTGATTAGGTGTCTGACACCAATGAGCTTTTGATCAGGTGCTCAAAAACCAAAACCTCAAGTCTTTTGGAAGGAGACTTGCAACCAGAATAATTTTGAAGGGAATTAAAACCCTGTACAGGAAATGGAAAGAAAAGAGATGATGTCTTCTCTGTCAACAATCAGAGAGAAGACTTGTTGATTGATTGTAGCAGCTTTTGCTCCCCCGAGATCTTGAATTAATCAGGAATGCTGGAGCACTGCTTCAGGGTGATAGGTCTTCAAAGACCTAGAATGCCTGGACCAGATTTAGCTTTAGGAACTCCTTTGAAGTAGTCCTGTAGAGTTGAGGGAAGAAGACTCTTAATAGAATTGATTTTTCTTCTTCTTCTTCCTGAAAATGTTCTCTGGTCAGGCTGATTGCAGTAGAACTTTTGATTTAAGTGTGATTGTTCTTCTGTGCAATTTAAGAGTGTCTGTCTGATTGTATTGCTTGCCGTACTGTTGCTCTATACTTTGTTACTGCTTATTCCTTTTTCTTTGTGTATATCTTTCTCTGACTGAGGAACACTCAAAAATTTGAATGTCGAGCAGTAATGGCAGTCGGCCTTGGAAGGAAGCGGCAATCAATGATTTCCCCAACTGTCCCATGGAAAAACGGCATGAAATAATCCAAGATTAATTGCACGTTCTAACGGTAACATTCCGAGAAGATCTGACATTAATAACTCCGGATTCATCGCCAAGAACCGGGACGGGAAACTTGAAGAAAACCTAGTCTGGAATCATCGAACGAAGAACATAATTCGTCGAGCTGAATTTGAGTTCGTCGATCTGAGCTTAAGTTCATGGACCAGACAATCTTCATTATCAAACAGTATTCGTCGAGCTAAGAACCAAATTCGTCGAGCGAAGAAAGATTGTGGACTTAGCCAAATATTCTGCATCTACTGATATTCTGTGTCGACATAAGCTGGTGTCGACTGATTGTCCTGATGTCGACACAAATCTTTTGGTGTCGACAGATATCCTGGTGTTGACTAAAATCCTGGTGTTGACACAAATCCTCTGGTGTCGACATTGAATTGTCTGGTGTCGACACATGCCCTAAGTTTCGACACAAATACTCTGAGTTCAAAAATCGTCGAGTTGAGTACAACATTCGTCGACCTGAGAAGCTGACTTCGTCGACCTGAGAAGTTGAGAACTTGAGGTCCAAGTTCGTCGAGCTTATAATCCAATTCGTCGAACAAAGCTTGAAGATAGACTTAGAAAAATTCTGAAGTTGTCCTGACTTTGGCTTGATTTAGAAACTGAGTGTTCGTCGAACAGAGAACCAAAATTGTCGAGCTCAGCACCAAGAAATGTCTCACGATCGTCGAGCGCAGAACTCCTTTCGTCGAGCTGAGTTCGACGAACGTCAAACTCATTTAACTTGGTCTTGAAATCCTCTAAGTCTGACGTCTCTGATGGTCTTGTTGAAAGTTGGTCCTTCTGAAGTTGAACCTAAGGACTTTGCCTAGACTCTTGGACACAACTTGACCCTGGCTATACAACATGGGTCACATCCTAAGTCAGTGAACCTAGCCCAAATCAACTAGGTATCCAACAATATGCTTCTACCTAAGTAAAATATGCTGGAACTCGAGTGACATGATGCTACTCGAGTAAATTATGTTGGAACTTGAGTGGTTCATGCTGCCACTCGAGTAGTCCGTTCCTGTCTGCGTTTGGGCACCGTTTTGATGGTCAAAGCCGCATCGTATCAAACAATAATTAGCATGAAATTTGTTCGTCTCGACGAGACCTACAACTTTCATGTTGACCACTGTTCGATTTGAAGCAACATTGAGCCTCTATTTTCATTTTTCGCACACCAGCTCGTAAATAGTCCATTTTTAGACAAAACTTTTTATAAATACCTATATATATATATATGCGTATACTTAGAATTAGAACCGGCCCCACTCTTACTATAGGACTTCTTATTCTTCTTCTTCTTCATTGAATCGAACAAGAACTGAAGTAACATGAGGACGGCGATGGCGGAGCGTGATATTTCGTGAACCTTCCGGTCGCCGCCGACGGAGCTCCGGTGCTCGAAATCTTCATTCGACCATAGATTTGAAAAGCTCTCGGCGAGATCTACGCCACCGTGGTAATGTTTTTCCCATTTCTTGAGATTTCTCATTAGGGTTTTTGGCCCTAACTTCAATTTTGTCCACACTTATTCAGATTTCGACTTCTCTCGTCTCCCTTAGTCCCGATGTGCGACGAGGTGTGATTTGGAGGCTTTATCTGGTAAAGCCAAGGAAAGTGACTCCTTTCCTCTCCTTTTCCTTAAGTTCTTATGGTAAGACTTTCATCTTATATTAATGTTCCTGTTTCTTTTATAGTATAAGATGTTAAAACATTTTAGGCTTACGCTTAGGGTAAATTTTTCGACGCCATTGAGCGTAGGACGTTGCGCTTAGTTTAGGTTGATTATAGGTCGTAGTCTTCGATTTAGTGTTGTAATATTTAGGTGCTATGCCAATTTTGAGATGGTGATGTTGGGGGTATGAGTGTTGGTTCTGGTTAACATACCACCCAACCGGGAGGCCCCTTTTTTCTGTGGATCATCACAATGGGGGTATGCTTAGTTTCTCCTTTCCTAGACCACTGGGTTCTGGTTGGCCTGGTTTGGCCTTGTTTGTGGATGACAGTACCGATTGTGAGACGGTTGAAGATTCGCAGTTGGGCTTGGGGCGCTTGAGGTCGTCGCCCTCTCCGGCCTGCAATGCAGTCATACCACATGTTGATGATCCACCCTCTTCCATGTCGTATTGTGCTCAGTTGTTTTCTTGTGGTTTATGCCACAGTTTGCTAAATTTCGCTCATTATGCCTAGACTTGTTCACCTTCGCACTTGGTGTATTATTTTTAATTTAGAGGTTATTATATTGGCTAACTTTTCTCTAATTATTCTATTTGGCAAATTGTTGTTGTTATTTTTTTCATTCTTCCTCCTTGGGTTGGGTTTGGTACACTCTCCTTTATTTGGCTTACTCACTTGCTTACCTATTCTTTTGCCATTTGTTTTTTTTGCTTGCTGAGGTGTTCTTCTTTTGAATGCCTCAGGTTCAGGGTTGTATCCAGTGGTGCCGCTGAGTAGTTTTGTTGCTGGGTTTGCTGAGGGTGTCTCGAGGTTGCGAGGTAGCTTTTGTTCTTTTGTAGTATGTTTCAGACTTGAGAACTTTAGTGGGTTCGTGTTAGGTGTTTGATGCCCACTGATTGTTTAATGTCATTCTTGGATATTTGGCTAGTTGCAAGTGTCTACTTTTGTGTTAGTAGTTCTTGCTCTCTGGAAAGGATTTATGCTAGGATGCTTATAGGTATTCTCAACTATAAAACCAACTATTATTACTATATCATGCACATCATGTTTTAAAACT
Source organism: Platanthera guangdongensis (assembly GCA_039583875.1). Classification (NCBI taxonomy): domain Eukaryota; kingdom Viridiplantae; phylum Streptophyta; class Magnoliopsida; order Asparagales; family Orchidaceae; genus Platanthera; species Platanthera guangdongensis. The sequence goes on along the minus strand of CM077151.1, from coordinate 205,192,834 downwards.
CAAAATCACTATATTTAAATAGCGTACAAACTACTTCGATATCATTACTATAAATTTAGTGTAATGCATGCCTTGAATTGTTTTCTTGGGATGCTAGACTCATGTAGGATGTCTAACCTGTTTACTATAGTATTTTCCACTGTGTTTAACTACTTTTCTTTTGGTGGGCTCGTGAGCCACTAAGCCAAGGGATACGGCTAATTGCCTAACTTAAAATAAACTTCTTCAATAAATCATTTAAATCATATTTTTAGTATTGAGTCGGAGTGTCGCCTAAGCGTTTGTAGTTATCCACTGCTGACGTGGCTTCATGACGCGTATTTTCCCTTACTCTGATATTTCGTCGTTGTGGCGAAAATGCGGGTTGTGACAGAAACTCAAATTTATTCCCAACATTTGCTGCAGCAATCTCCAGTCATTGGACATGAACCACCCATCTCGGTCACTCACGATGCTGCGGGGCACACCGTGAAGCCGAATAATGTTATCCACATACATTTTTTCCAATTTCCCCACAGAATCATTCTTCCTATGTGAAATGAAGTGCGACACTTTCGTCAAATGATCTACGGCCACCCAGATGGCGTCGTTTCCCTCCTGCTACCTTGGCAACCCATGCACAAAGTCCATAGTAATATCGTCAAACTTCCACTCCGAAATAGGAAAGGACTTCAAGAAACCTCCAGGCTTTTGGCACTCCACCTTCACTAAGGCGCATGTTTGACACTTCGCCACGTACAGTGCCACATCCTTCTTAAGTCCTAGCCACAAGAACAATTTCTTCATATCATGGTACATCTTCGTGCTCCCCGGGTGAATCGAGTACTTGGTATGATGAGCCTCGTACATCAATTCCACCCGTAGTTTTCCCACATTTGGGACGCACAGATGACTGCCCTTCCAAAGCAATCCATCCACAACATCAAATTGGGAATTTTCCCCATCCAAAGCCTCAACCATGATTTGCTTCATGTGGCCATCCATAACCAGAGCCCGTCGAATCCGATCATCCAGGTCACACTGAACTTCTATCCAGTTCAATAGCGCTTCAACACTAGACTGCTTGTCAATATAAGAGATCTCCAATGCCTCCATCTCCCGAACCAAATGCTCGTCATGAACCGACAGCCAGTTGGCTTGAGCTGGGGCATTGCAACCCAACGCATCTGCAACTGCAGTGCCTTTCCCAGGCACATAATGAATCTTGAATATGTAGTCCCCCAGGAACTCCATCCATCTCCGCAGTCGCATGTTCAGATACATCTAATCAAATAAGTACTTCAGGATCTTCTGGTCGGCATAGATATCGACCTTCACCCCATACAAGTAAAGCCTCCACAGCTTCAGGGCAAATATCATGGCCGCTAACTCCAAGTCATGGACTGGATAATTCCTCTCATGCACCTTCAGCTGATGCGAGACATAGGCTATCACACTTCCATGCTACAATAGGACACAACCCAATCCAATGTCTGAAGCATCGTTGTAGATCTCAAAGCCTTCGGTCCCACTCGACAAACTTAGAACATGTACCGTGGTCAACCGACTTTTCAACTCCTCAAAAGGTCGTACGCACTCCGGCGTCCAAACAAACTACTGCTCTTTCCTCGTCAGAGTCGTGAGGGGTAATGCTATCCGCGAGAAGTTCTCCACGAAGCGCCTGTAATAGCCGGCAAGCCCCAAAAAACTCTGGACTTCCGCTACTGTAGACAGTACAGGCCACTCTCGTATAGCAACAATCTTCGCTGGATCCACTGCAATTCCCTCTCCACTGACTATGTGACCAAGGAACGCTACTGAGGACAACCAAAACTCGCATTTGGAGAACTTGGCGTACAGTTGATTCCTCCTCAGTGTCTCCAACACAAAATGCAGATGCTTAAAGTGATCCTCCTCACTCTGCGAGTACACCAATATATCGTCGATGAAGACGATCACAAAGTGGTCTAGGTACTCTCTGAAAGTCCTGTTCATCTGATCCATTAATACTGATGGCGCATTAGTCAGCCCCAACGACATGACCGTAAACTCATAATGCTCGTATCTCGTACTAAAAGCTGACTTGGGGATACCACTTTCTCTTATCCTCAGCTGATAATACCCGGACTTAAGGTCCAATTTCGAGTACACTGATGACCCGACTAACTGATCGAACAGATCATCAATCCTTGGGATCGGGTACTTGTTCTTCTCCGTTAATTTGTCCAGCTTTCGATAATCGATACAGAGTCGCAAACTTTGGTCCTTCTTCTTCACAAAAAGGACCGGTGCGATCCAAGGCGATGAACTTGGATGCACATAACCCTATTCCAACAACTCTTGAAGTTCAACTTTTAGTTCTGCCACGTGGACCACTTATGTCACGGGATTTGAAAATCCGTCAATTATGGACTTAGAGAAATTTCGGAGAAAAAGAGGTGATAAACACGAGTAGGTAAATAACTACTCGAGTAGGTAAAGGACTACTCGAGTAAGTAAAGGAATGTTACTCGGGTATATAATTCATGACTACTCGAGTAGGTTGAGGACAACCACTCGAGTATGTAACTAGAACTACTCGAGTAGGTAGAAGGACTTACTCGAGTACATGTAATCAATTACTCGAGTACTTAGAAGATCTACATGAGTATACAAAAGGTTTCACGGGAAGTGGAGTTGAACTACTCGAGTACAGGTTATATTACTCGAGTAGGGGAGAAAAACTACTCGAGTGGTTTGGCGAACTACTCGAATGAATGGACTTGGAAAAACAAAATTTTGAACACTCGAAGATTAGCTACTCGAGTAGTCAGATTGAACAACTCGAGAGGATAAAATCTACTCGAGTATATGGAAAAGACTTACTCGAGTAAATGACTTAGAATATATTTAGGAGAAGAGAAATTTAGTTTACTCGAGTATGAGGCTTGAACTACTCGAGTAGTTAGTGAACTACTCGAGTATATAACTTATACTACCCGAGTATATAGAAAATTTACTCTTGTGAAGAAAACGGTTACACGAGTCAGAAACTATTACTACTCGAGTATATATATATATATATATACTTACTCGAGTGGTATACTTAGAAAAACTTGGAGAGTGAAATCTGTACTACTCGAGTAAGAAGAATGATCTACTCGAGTATAGGAATTCTGACTCGAGTAAAAAGCAAGTAATCTACTCGAGTAGTTAATGACCTACACGAGTAGAATACTTAGAAAAATTTTCAAGGTGGAAATTCTTTCTTCTTTGGTGAAATCAGCATCCAACTCTATTCACATAGTCCAAGTGCTTGAATATGAAGTGTATCCCAATAGAGAGGTTACACATGAGTCAACACCTTGGGTCATACAATGAGGGATTACATTGCATGGTCCTGTGTTTGGTGACCCATTGTAGACTGACATTGGTTTACACTTCCCATTGGAATCCTGCAACCACATAACTCAAACAAAGCATCAAATACAACCTAATTCATCTTAGTTCCAGGATGACATCATCAAATCCAGGTTAATGTGGACATATTTCCCAACAAAGTTTATTTATTTCCTGATACAAAGCTCATTGTATATATATATCTGCTGCATATTTTAAAGTTTTCTGCAGATATATTTTTCTCTTGCTTTGTAAATATTTTGTGTCTGTAATTAGTGACCTCACCCAAATAGGGGGAGATTGTTGGATCCCTAGTTGGATTTAAGCTAGGTTCACAAAACTAGGATTATTAACCCAATATGTATAGCTCGGGTCATGTTTGTGTACTAGAGTTTAGGCCATGTCCTTAGAGTTAACATTGCTTGGACAGCCAACATCAGACTGCAGAAGACTCCATACTTAGAGAAATTTCAAAGATCCAGGAAAGTGAGTTTGACGTTCGTCGAACTCAGCTCGACGAAAGTCGTGCTCAGCTCGACGAACTCAGAGATAATTCTCTGAGTTGAGCTCGATGAACTTGATTCTCAGGTCAACGATTTCTGGATGATCTACTTCAACATTCTAAGTCAAGAATGATTTCTCTGAACTCCAATTGACGAATCTATGTTATCAGCTCGACGATCTTGGAGCACAGAATTGGCAACTTTTATCAGATAGCAGTTAGCAGTTCTCAGGTCGACTATCTTGGATCTCAGGTCGACGAACAACAATTATCTGGTCGACGAACATGATTTCTCAGCTCGACGAACTCTGGACTCAGGTCGACGAAATCTGTTTTTTGCTCGACGATTTCTGTGTAGATCCCGACTTGGATTTTTTTTCCTTCCCTCTCTCCTTATTTTATTGCACTAATTCCTGAATAATCAATGCTTAATATTCTCTGAATATTACCATTTGAAGCAACATTGATTATGACATTCATCAGGATTATTACTTGCTGCTTTTCAATGGGATAGTTGGGGAAATCCAATTAATGCAGATATTCTATCCCGCTGTATTACATTCTCGAGGCCGTCAGCAATCAATGCAGGAAGGAATTCAAAAATTCAAAGGAGAAATTCCATTGAGAACATAAAAGTGATTTTCTTCCTTCTTCTAGAGAGACAGCAAGAACACAGCATGCAATAGAGGCAAGCAACAAGATAGCTAAGACCAAAGAAATAATACAAGGCCTATAGAAAAGATTAACAACAACATCATTCTAATACTTCTCTGTATTGAAAACAATCTTGACACTGCAAAAGAAGAAGAAGAACATCCATCCAAATGAAGAGACTTCTTCATTCTTCATTCCAGGATTCTTCAAGGACAACAAATCTTTATCAGTCAAGAAGTTCCTGGATCTCTTCTGATTAAGGCTAAAGATAGAAGGCCTACTCACCCTAAAGCAAAGCTCCAATCTTCCTGTACTACTCAATAACTCAGGGGGAGCTTTGATAACATCAAAGATCCACTAGTCTTCTCTGTTGTATTTGAGAAAGAGAAGACACCATAACTCTCTCACCCCCTCACTGTACAAAGGGTTCTTTAACTCCCTTCAAAATTTATTCCTTGGTTGCAAGTCACCTGATCAAAAGACTTGGGTTAGTTTTTGAGCACCTGATCAAAAGCTTATTGGTGGCAGTCACCTGATCCAAACCTGTTAGTGGATTCCTACCAGGGTAGTAGAAGAGTGGATGACCCAGTTTGAGTATCCAATATAAAAGTTCTTGTGTTGTCTGGTTGCCCTCTTTCCTTTTTGTTCTTGTTGTGCCTGTATTACATAGTTTTATTGTGCATGTGATAGTTAGATTTATCTTAGGTTGCTCTTTTACTTACAGCAAATTTTATTATTTATTAATTGCTTTACTCTGAAGTTTTTATAAACTGAAAAAGATTTAAAGATACACTATTCACCCACCCCTCTAGAGTATATCAGGTCTAACCTTCTCTTTCATCACCCATTCTGGAATTTTTGCTGTAAAAAATGAATCTCGTCATTGCTATTTGATTTCCATTGCCTGTTTGCACGACCAGTTCCACTCCGAGCTAAGACAGTCTGATTCTTTGGACCAGCAAAAAATGAGTAACACATAATAGTTTGAAACTATTTGTGGGAAGGTATTCCCAAAATGTCAATGGAATCTCAAAGGACAATGATTTCACCATGAGAGTCCCCCCGACTAGCTACAATGTTAAATGGAAGCGCACAAGCTGCAAACCAGACAACCTGCAAGGAATCTCACATGCAAGACTCCAGCAAATTCACCTGTCAGCAATATGTCGCGCCTAGTGAATATAATTGCCAGGCTAGAATCTTCAATGGAGGAGCAGACGTGCAGGATGGACGTGCATTGTGTTTAAGCTCTCACCCTACTAGCAGACTTAGGGGGTGTTATGACCTCAGGGGCATATCTTATGAATGATGGTCATCCATTGTTCTCTTCCTGCCACCGCTCACTCAGCGGAATGGGCTGCGCCATGTCCCACACTTGGCATTGCGGGGCGATGGTCGTGAGAAGCTTCACTCTCAACAAAGCATTCCTCCAGCAAGAATGAGGCAACAAAAGAGGAAAGAAGGAGAGGAGTCTGAGTCCTGCATCTAGGGAAGGTGTTAGGCACCTCAGTAGAACCCCGCGAACTGGTGGTAACAACACTTCACCTCTCTTAGAGCTTCTCACACAAAAGTCATGCACACCATCAAGAACCACCCTTTACTTTGGAGGCCCGAGGTGCTCCCCCCATGCAGGGTGGCCAATCCCTACACTGCCACTATCACCAGAGCTATGAGCATAACACAAAGGAATGCATATGCCTATAGGAGGAAGTAAAAAGGACCGCCCACCTCGGCCTCCACTTTGAATTCTAAATGAAGAAGGCTAAAGCGTAGCCTGCCAGAAACAAGCCGGCGGGGGGGGGGGGGGGGGGGGGGGGGGGCAAGGCTATCGAGGGACTCCCCCGGAGCACAAAAAGGTCCAAGTAGGTTAAATCCTCCAAGCACGTCGGGATCTTTGTCAAATCCACATCACATACGAGGAATCATTGGAAGCCTTCCTAATGAGGTGAGTGGAATATTTATCAATGTTGATTTGTCCGCCAACGTATTGTTTCAATCGACACATGTCAACGGGAACCTAACGATCCCCGTCTTAGGATGTGTCATCATGCTGGTAACTCTGGGAGACCCCTCGGTGCAACCCACATACAATGTCCAGTTCATTCATATATAAGCTACCTCAACATACAGCACTATTCTCCACGGTCCACTACTAAGGGTGCTTCGAGCGGACACACTCGCGCAAGGCATCACTATAGAGATTCAATTACGGGATGCGACCCCTAAAGATGTCACTAGGACGTAAAACAGGGATATTGTCAGAAAATCTAAAAAAACCAGCTTTGCATTCCATAAAAAGTTAATTTATATGAGTATGATCGACTATTTATAGGGTAAAAAGTAAAGAAGAAAAATACAACATTCGATGCCGGACTAAACTACAACTTGTAGACATGGCGAAAAAACATTTTTACACCGCAAAATAATAAGTGGTTAGGCTCAGACTGCTCAAACTAGAATACCCCAGACAAAGAAGCAGTCTGCTTCACATATGTATCCACCGGACTCAAGTAGCTGTCAGTGACCTCTGATCAAGAACATAAGTCCACTTCAAACAGGTATTCGTCGGATGCCAGTGGTAGTGCATGGCATCGGACCAGCTCGCTTCATATTGGTATCTACCAAACTCAATACCAGCTCGCTTCAGCACCAAGCCGCAACAACTACTGGTACACACAACTTTAGCTGCTCCCCTGACTATAACTCCAGCTGCCTCTATCCGCTGCGATTATAAACCTGTTCTCCAAGCCATCTCTAGCGAGATACAACCAGACTATAATAGCTTGCTAGCCTCCTAACAAGACTGCCAGAACTAACCGGCAGACCGCCTAGCTGTCAGGCCACCCAACCAAACTTTCAGTCCGCCAAGGTTCCGCGAAATCTAACAATCTGCAATATTGCAGGATCCAGTTCGCCAAGACTAACCGACAGACCGCCTAACTATCAGCCCGCTAGACCAAACCATCAATCCGCCCAGGCTCCATAAATCTAACACTCCCCCTCAAGCTAAAGCATATACATAAACCATTCCCAGGTTGTCACAGAAATTTGAAAGAGTGGCAGACACTGGATTGGTATAGACGTTTTCAATCTCCTTGTCTGATGTGATAAATAGAGTACAAGTTTGATTCTTCAAAATTTCTTCTCTAATGAAGTGACAATCAACTTCTATGTGTTTTGTCCTTTCATGAAAAATTGGGTTTTTTTGATATAAGTATATCAGCATGGTTGTCACAGAACATAGGTAAAGGATTATCATATAATTCTCAAAGTTCAAGCATAAGGGCACACAACCATTTCAGCTCGTAAGCAGTCGATGCCATGATCCAGTACTCAGCTTCAACACTTGATTGTGACACCATACATTGTTTCTTCCTCTTCAAGCTGATAACGTTCTCTCCTACAAAGGTGCATAGGTGGACTTCATATCCTCTTTATTGCCTGCATAACTAGCATCAGAATAGGCTTCAATCTTCAGATGGTTATGTTTTTGAAACAATAATCCCTTCCCTGGAGACCCTTTTACATAATCTAGAATTTTAAAGCAAAGCAAAGATGACACACTCTGGGGGTGTCGCAACCCGTATTTTCTTGATGTTTAAAGTATTATCAGAGTAAGAGAAAACACACGTAGTGATGTCATGTCGTGTAGGGGACAACTGTAGATGCTCAAGCAATGACAAACTTTTAATCAATTTCATAAAAGACATGTATTTTATGGTTAAAAACGTTATTTGAGTTTAAAGTTCAAGACCGTGTCTCTCGGTTTAATGGATCAACTAGTTCATATATGATAAAAATATAATTGTAGCGAAAAATCTCTATTTACTACATTCATTTATCCTATGTGAACGTGAAAACACAATAAATATGATAATGTGTGCAGTCTCTAAACATAGTATAAGTAAAAAGAAAGGAGTTTTATATCCATTAAAGTAGGTCGATATAAAGTTGAAGAGGTGCGATGAATGTAGATTTGTTTAGTTAAAAATCACTATCATGAAACCTAACATAAACATTCCTTGAGAGAGAAACACTTCAATAGTGAAAATGCAGTAGTAGAGGAGAAAGAAATACAACAGTTTGAAGTAGAAGAAACTATAGTATTGACGCCAACAAACATACACGAACTCATAACATTAACAATAAAATCCTGAACTTCTAACACCAAGAAAGAAAAAGACACCAACCACTCCTTAGCTGTAAGAGGGAAGGGAAAAACAGCTACAGGAGACTGGTCCAACAACTCGGTCGGATCTACTTGCTACATGCCTGAACCTGAGGCATTCTAAAGAAAAGAATGCTTCAGCAACTAAGAGCTCAAAGGCAACTTGAATATAAATCAAAGGTTTAAATAAGATCAGTGGGTTACCAACCTTACTGAAAAGCTACAAAACCACAAAAGTCAATAACATAATAGTAAGGAAAATGATTAGATTGGTACAAAGCGGCCATATGAGGATAAGACTTGCACTAAGTGCGTAAACGACTCTTAGTGTTGTTCTAATCATTTAAATATATATATATATATATATATACAAGCAGTCGTGCACGGGGGACCCCGTGCGAGCAACATTCGTCGTGAGTGCGACATTTGTCGAGGGGAGACATTTGTCGTGGTGGCGACATTCGTCGTGGGTGTGACATTTATCGAGGGGGCGACATTCGTCGAGGGGGCGACATTCGTCGCGGGGGCGACATTCGTCCCGGGGGCGACATTCATCGTGGGGGCGACATTCGTCGCGGGGGCGACATTCGTCGGGGGCGGCATTCGTCGGGGGCGGCTACATTGGTCGGGGGCGGCGACTTTGGTCCGGGGCGGCGACTTTGGTCCGGGGCGGCGACATTGGTCAGGGACGGCGACATTAGTTAAGGGAGGTGACATTAGTCAGGAGCGATGACATTAGTCGGGGGAGGCAATATTGGTCATGGGCGGCGACATTGGTGGAGAGTGGATGCATTGTCGTGGGGTGGGGGGGGGGTGGGGGAGTAACATTGGTCGTAGGGGGAAACATTAAGTGTGGAAGGAGATATTAGTCGTGGACGAAGACATTGGTCGTGGGGGAGACATTGGTCGTGAGGGCGACATTTGTCGTGGGGGCGACATTGGTCGTGAGCGGTGACATCGGTCATGGGCAGGGACATCGGTCGTGGGCGACGACATCAGTCGTGGGCGGGGACTTCAGTCGTGATTGGGGACATCGGTCATGGGCGGCGACATCGGTCGTGTGGGCGGGGCGATGTTGAAGCTTCCCTACCACTGCAAACTTATATATTCAATCACATTTTGTAAAAGTTTTTTTGGAGGACTGCTGCTTCAACTGTTATTAATTTCAGCTGACTAAAGAAAGAATAGCTTAGTGCCTATATTTAAGCAAAGACAATGAAACAATATAAAATATGTTACGTATCTTAGGAAAACTACATTAATTGCATAGAATCAAGTATAGAAAAACAAACTTGAAGTAGGAAGGAGGTTACCAGAAGGAGGAGCTTGTGAGTTGAGGCTGTCGAGGAGGAGAACCTCCTGCGGTGAGAAACTATGGAGGAGGCCTACAAACAAAGATAAACAGAAAAAATTATCTCCCTATTGTCATTACAAAGCAAATGAAAAAATACATTACAGTTTGATAGCCTAACATTTGGCTCCTAATATGACAGAGAGCATATAAAATAGAGAACACATGTCTTATGTGAGCAGAAAACAACTTTTGATAGCAGAGAACACATCACATAGAACTCCTAATGTTAGGCTAACACATCACATAAAATAACTTTTGATAGCAGAGAACACATCATATAAAGCAGAGAACATATCAAGCAGAAAATTCCATTTAGATCGTTCTAATCCTGTCAACTTCGGTTGGACTTACATCATTTCATTTCATTAGGCTAAAACATATCAAGCAGAAAACACATCGCATAAAACAACTCCTATGATTAGGCTAACAACAAATAAAAGCTCACAACAAACTCCTCATTACTCCATATCTTGATCAGCTGTTTTATATGCTCACAACAAACTTCTCACAGCAAACTCCTCATCACACAACATTCAAAAAAAGACTGGGAGATATTTTATATGTTGTTTTATGTGAGCAGCTATCATTACAAAGCAGATTGAATGAGGTGTTTTGCTAACAACATATAAAACAACCCCTAATATTGTGCTAGATGCAAATGAGTGAAAAAAACATTCAGAAAAAGACTAAGAAGATGGGTGAATTAGGGCAAGAAATTTTCGCCACTGCTGATTGGGAATGAGGTAATTTTGGGGGTATTTTGCTGAATAAGTGATGTAGGTTGAGAATGAGGTAACTTACTATCGTGAGAAGTTTGTCATGAGGAAGAATCCTAAATGCTTCAAGGGTTGCAATTAAAGAAACCTAAATGTCTGGCAAAGAAACAGAAACAGATCTCAACCAATTAAAACTGAAAATTAAAAAGAATCTTGATAATGAAATCACCCAAAGAATTTGGAGAGAAAACTAACCTTGATGAAATTGGGGTCGAATACAGGGAGATGGCCACATGAGTAACTCCTGTGGCGCAGCCTCTTGCCGCCTCCTGGGCTGCAACTTCAAGAACAAAGCCGGCGAGTGCGGACGCGAGATGGGGAAAGAGGTCGAGGAAGATGAGCAAAACCTAGGGTTTCAGCAGTATAGAACAGGCAAAAACGAAATAAAAAACGGAGTCAAAAACGAAATAAAAAACGGAATAAAAACCGAAATCAAAATCGAAATCAAAATTGAAATCAAACTTACTGGCGACCGGTGTGCAGAGCAGTGCGAATAGCAGTATATTTGGTCCTGGAATTCACACAGTGAGCAGAAGCGAAGGTCGGCATCGTTGTCAGCGTCGTCATCGCCTTCGGCGTCGTCGGCCAAGCGAAGGTTGTCGTCGGCCAACAACAGAGCTTGCGTGCTTGCTGCTTTTGGCATGGCGAGCGAGAGATCTATATTTGCGGTGTGAGGAATGAGATCTGTGGGGAAGGAGTTGCAGAGGGGAGATAGATGTTGTCGTCGATTGGCGGAGGAAGTTGCGAAGTTGGGTGGAGGAGTTGCGTATCGCGATGTTGTCATCGGCCAAGAGAAAGGCGAGGAGGAAGGGATTGGAGCAAGAGAAACCGCAATGGCTGCTGCTTCTCTAAGCCATTCGCGCTAGAACATTATCAGGTAGAATCCCACGTGGGAGGAGGGATTGCCGCAGGGAAAGAAGCACGGGAGTCACAGAGGAAGAAATCGAAAGTCGTAGAAGAAGCACGCGAGCCCTAGCCCTGTGCAGAAGAAGAAAACGGGGGTGTCGTGTTTTTGAGTTGGGGGAATAGTTCCGATATCTTTTAATTAAGTAATAATTCAACTGAATGACCGAAATACCCTTCAATTAACCCACAAAACCTGATTTTATGAGGGCATATTAGAATTTAAATGTTACACCATGCCCTCATTAGGCCTTCCCTTATAGTATAAAGATATATATATATATATATATATATATATATATCATAGAAATAGCATTGGTTAGCTTAAAGAGTGAATCATCAGTGTCGAACATAAAACGGTACTGAGGCGGTGACTATCTTTCCAACACAAACCATCAGACCAACACAACCAAAGAAACATGCACTGAGGTGGTGGTTATTTATTCACTGCCAACCAAAAGTACCAAATTCATTGCTCTTGTATCTTAAGGAGAAAGAAAAGAAGCGAGAAGAATAATAACAACAACACAAGAGGGCTAGACTGCCACTTGTCTTAGTTCTCGAAAGTTTTGGCATCCTTAGCATACCACGCCATGGATCTGCAACAAGAAACTCCTAACAAACAAAATATGAAAGTGTTGCTGTATGGAGACCGGGCAGTCTGGAAGTCTGACTCTGGCGGTTTAGAGACCGAGTGGTTTGTCGGTTTCTCTCCTATAGTTTGGTGGCTGGACTGTTTCTGTCATTATCCGGGCGGTCTGACGGTTTGTCTCAGGTGGCTTAGAGACCGGGCGGTCTGGCGGTCTCCTATGGCGGTTTGTTCTCTCTTTCTTGTGGTGGCCGGGAGGTTAGCCTATTCGTCTAACTATGCGGGCCTGTTTGTCTTGTTTTTATGTTAAACCGCTACACTTGTAATTATTTAGTACCACATTGCTTAATTGTAATATTTCTCATCTCCTCCATTCTATAAAAGGGAGGGTATACCTTTGTAATCGATACCTTTTTTGGATAATAAAAATTTTGTTGCTCCAATTTTTCGGTATCTTGTTTTCTTTTCGCACATGGTATCAGAGCCCTCGATCTTTTCCTCCTGATTCTATGAGCTTTCTCTGTCCGCGTGACCTGTCCGCGCGGCTTGCTCCTTCTTCTTGCAACCTATTTGGGACTTGTTCTTCTGCCTGTTTGCGCCCTGCTCGCGCGGTTTCCTCTTTGTCGCTGCCCTTTATGTGTTCCCAGCCTATCTCTCCTTTTTCTCTGCAACCTGTTTTTGCGGTTGCTCTACCTCTTCTCTCCCCGCGATCTCCCTTTATTCACGCGGCCAATTTCTGCTCGTGCGGTCTATGCTTTGTTCGCACGACCTGTTTCCCTTTCTCGCGAACTCCTCCCCATTCGCATGGTCTTCTCTCTCTCCTGTTCGCGTGGCATTCTCTCTAGCCATATGGTGTAGGGGTGTACGTGACACGGACGTGCTTACGCTAACGGAAGCTTACCCATCACAGAACATAAAAAATAAAGAGAGTGCTCCGACCAAAAGCGAACGTAAAGGGATTGGTTGGCTCTCAAAAATACGGGACTCGATACCACGTCCTTAGGACCTAACTCTCCAACAAGCACACAACTCGCTCTTAGCCGGACTCGATACCACGTCCTTAGGACCTACCTCTCCAACAAGCACACGCCTCACCGCACCTACACAAGCATCTATTCTTTTCACTATAAGCCGTCAATCGCAGCAATAATATATTTAGGAGCGGCGGTAAACGATAAAGAGCGATCAAGAACAAGTTCAGATTAACTCCCTTGTTAGCACAAAGTGTGCCCAAACTTGGAGAACAAGTCAAGGCTAGGCCTAGTTTGTTCTCCAATGGATCTTCCCAATCCGGATAACAAGAGGGTCAATAACAACGTTTCGGTTCAGATTTTTGCAAGCGGAAAACACTTTAAAATCGTAGAAAAGACGGTTGTATAACCTCCACAAAACCTCACAACAAGAAACACAAAGAAAAGGAAGAGATTACCCAACCAAGAAGATGATCACACAAGATTTGTGGGAGAGTCACTCTCTCCATGGTTCCACCGGTTTCTCACCGAATGGGGCTGCTTCCTTCTTCCACAGAGTCGCACTGATAGAAGCCACGCCGGAGTCGCACCGAACGGGGATGGAGGAGGCAAGGTTTGGCTTCACACAAAGGGGGGGGGGGGGTATTGGATTCTCTCCATGGTGGCCGAAATTTCTCAAGGGGGGTTTAGGTTTTCTTTTTCCAATCCTTTAACTCCTCATAATAGCCTCCTTTAAATAGGAGTTACAAAAGAGATCCAACCGTCCATGATGGAGATGAAATCTCATCCATTCGGGCGGTTAAATACACACCAAATGTTTAGTAGCACACCAACATGAAAATAAAAAATAATACAAGCCATATTTTTAAAAGTAATTAAAATAAAACTAAGTAAAACTTTTAAGCAAACTTTGCGCGCCGAGGACGGAGGTTGTATCGCAGCTTTCCGTTAGCGTCCGTGGCGTTGTCATGACGTCTCAAATCTTTAAATTATTGCGCCGCGGCAACCGGGTCATCATCAGGAAGTGTTGGAGGGGCCGCGCCATCAATCCTCCCGCACTCAAAATCTCGCATCTCCGAGGCGTGGTCCGAGAGAAAGCGGCGGAGAAGCTCGGCATCCAAACATTGAAGCTCTGTCGCGAGTACCCATGAGTCGTCCGAAGGTGGGCGGTCACGCCAACGGATGAGGAAGCGGTAGGTAGCACCGTCTGGAGTAGCAAGTGGCTCAGCAGCTAGTATCATATCTGGATGGAGAAACGTCTTGGGAAACCTGGGAAACATGTCAGCAGTAGGAATAAAAGAAGGCAACGTACCATCCGATGTTATACCTGCGTGGACCGAAGGAGAGAGATCATCCGAACTACCACTCCCCGACCCATTAGAAATGTCAGTGGAGGGAGAAGACGACAAAGAAACCAACTCTTGTGGAGGCGCAACAAACAGCGTCAAATCCGAGACATTAAAAATAGGGGAGATACCCCATTCAGCAGGCAAATCCAATACGAAAGCATTGTCACCTAGCTTCTTTATAATCCGAAAAGGACCGGCGCGCTTTGGAGCTAACTTTTTAACGGTGCCAGTTGGCATTCGTTCGGGAACTAACCGTACTAAAACCAGATCGCCGACCTTAAAGTGTGACACCTTCCTATGTAGATTAGCGTGCGCTTGATAAGACTCATATTGAGCGGTCAAGGTAGCTCGTATACGTGCATGTAAGTCGTGAATATGTTGGGCGAAGGATTGTGCAAACTGACTTGTTTTGTATGTGGGAGGTAAGGGGACCAAGTCAAGTGGCACCGGGGCCTTATACCCGTGAACAATTTCATTCGGAGACATACCCGTGTACCGATTTTTAGAATTATTGTAAGCCAGTTGTGCATGTGGAAGAAGTAAATCCCAAGTGCCTTTATGATTGCTCACGAGACATCTAAGAAGATTTCCTAGGCTCCGATTGACTACTTCCGTCTGGCCATCAGTTTGTGGATGATAAGCCGCAGAGAATAATAATTTTGTTCCCATAGGAACCCATAAGGTTTTCCAAAAGTAGCTAGTGAACTTGACGTCCGTATCCGAGACAAAAGTCTTCGGAACTCCACGGTGACTAACGAAGTTCTTAAAATACAGTTTCGCAATGTGAGAAGCGTCGTTGGTCTTACTACATGGGAGGAAGTACGCCATCTTGGAGAACCTATCCACAACAACGAGTATAGAATCATGACGTCGAAGGGTGGGGGGAAGGCCTAATACGAAGTCCATGCTCACGTCTTCCCACGGAACGGACGGAATAGGTAGAGGGGTGTATAAACCTACATTGGACTTAGTACCCTTTGAAACTTGACACGTACGGCAACTGCTCAGTACTTTCCCAACCATCGCCTTTAGTTTAAGCCAAAAGAATTTCTCCTCTACGAGCGTAATCGTTTTGTCTCTTCCAAAGTGACCACTCAAGCCACCACTATGTAACTCCCAAATGATGTGGAGTCGCAAAGAGGAGTGAGGGATACACAATTTTCCGTGTTTGAATAAATATCCGTCTCTAAGTGAGAAGGCCGTGATGGTCGCGGGAGAGCTATCCTGGGCAGATAAGTATGGCTCCTGAAAATCAGGGCATGTGGCCTATTCATCCTTTATGCACTCGAACCCTACCACATGGACTTGCATGGAGGAAAGTAAGAGGGTGAGGCGACTGAGTGCATCAGCAACTCGATTGTCGGACCCCCTAAGGTGCTTGAGAGTAAATGTGTATTCTAGCAAGAAGGATACCCATTTAGCATGGCGCGGGCTGATTTTGTGCTGACCATTGATGAATCGTAATGCTTCATGATCAGAGAGGATCACGAACTCCTTATGAAGGATATAGTGCCTCCAATGATGCAAACATCTAATGACCGCGTAAAACTCCCTATCGTAATTGGAATAATTTAATTTAGCACCCGCTAACTTCTCACTAAAATAACTAACCGGGTGACCCTCTTGACTCAAGACACCTCCAATCCCTACGCCAGATGCATCACAAGTAAGCTCGAAGACCTTGGTGAAGTCTGGGAGATGTAACACCGGTGCTTCAGTCATAAGCTCCTTAATACGATGGAATGCAAACGTGGCAGATTTGGACCATGTGAATTCGCCTTTCTTCATGTAGTCCGTAATGGGTGCCATAATGCTACTAAAATCGCGTATGAAACGGCGATAAAAGGTAGCTAACCCGTGAAAACTACGCACCTCACGAAGGCTAGTGGGCTCGGGCCAGTCTCTAATCACTTGAACCTTTCCTGGGTCAACACGAATTCCTTCAGAGCCAACTATGTAACCTAAGAATTCAACCTCTGAAACATAAAACGTGCATTTCTTAAGATTTAGATATAAGGTTTCAGTCCTTAAGGTGGAGAGGACTACTTTGATGTGGGAGAGGTGTTCGGCGGGGGAGGTACTAAAGACTAGGATGTCGTCGAAATATACTACAACAAACTTCCCCATATATGGCCTAAAGATGTTCGTCATCATCCGGGAGAAGGTGCTGGGGGCATTGGATAACCCAAAGGGCATCACAAGACATTCATACAACCCGTCCTTAGACTTGAATGCGTCTTCCACTCATCCCCCTCTCGGATCCTAATCTGGTGGTAACCACTCCATGAGTCCAATTTTGAGAAGATAGTGGCACCCGATAAGACATCCAAAAGATCATCTAGTTGCGAAATTGGAAACCTATATTTTATAGTAATTTTGTTGAGAGCTCGGCTATCAACACACATGCGCCAGGTGCCATCCTTCTTAGGGGCAAGAAGTGCGGGGACAGCACATGGGCTCATACTCGTCCTAATAAATCCCTTATTTAGCAAATCCCCTATCTGGGTTTGTAACTCCGTGTGGGCTGTAGGATTAAGCCTATGGTGTGGTTGATTGGGTAAGGACGATCCGGGGATAAGGTCTATTGCATGTTGTATATCTCTAAGCGGTGGTAACGATGAAGGCAACTCTTCAGTGTATACATCCCTAAACTCATCCAACAATACCCGTAGCTCTCGGGGTAAATCTTCCAACATGCCACTATCAGTCTTTGCACTCAGGAGAACGAGAGCATACATTATACCCCCAATGAAGGGATCTTTCACAAATTCCTTCCTACCAACTAAACTCAAGGCTTTCCTCTCTACTGGGACGGTGGTATCCTTAGCCAACACTACCAGCTCTTTTGGCACAGTTGGTCTCAAGGTGACAATCTTGCCATTGAATTTGAACTCATAAGTGTTTGCACGACCATAGTGCGTCACATCACGGTCGTATAGCCAAGGGCGGCCTAATAACACATGATAAATGTCCATCGGTAGGACGTCGCAACAAACCTCATCCGTGTAGAATTTGAAAGACAGGGGGACTAGGCATCGTTGGGTAACCTTAATAGTAACCTTACTAATCCAAGCGACCTGGTAGGGGGTCGGGTGCGGCTCGGCAGTCAAGGACATACGCTTAACAGCGTTCTCAGAAACGGTATTTACGCAACTACCACCATCGATAACTAATTTGCAAAGTTTTTCTCCACTCTTAAAGATCAGGGAAAATATGCTCGTCCTCTTCCAGTCGTCTATGGGACGAGGAGTGGTCATAATGCAACGCATCACCATAAGGCGGTGATCGTCCTCCAAGTCACTAGGGACTCCTTCGGGGTCGCTCTCCTCTTCGGCCTCATAGACATAATCATCAGGGTCGGTAGCGGACTCTAACAAGGCTATGGCCTTCGTCTTAGTGGGGCATTCGTAGGCATAGTGGCCTTGAACGCCGCATGAGTAACAAGTGGTGTTAGTCTTGCTAACCTTTTCGACGGGGATACGCTCACTAGCGGGGTTCTTGGTATTTCTAGCGGTGATCACTACGGATTTCGACTCAGAGGATCTAAATTTTCCCTTATCAGGAAATGTGGAAGAAGATGCCCCAGCGGTGGACTTATTCTTCGTATTAGAATAACGGGAGTGAGCCTTAGATGCTAGGTGCTTTTCAATGTCCAAGGCGGCATTAAAAGTCGCATTCAAGTCCGTATGACCGTAACGCAAGAGTTTCCGCTGAATGTCGGGGTGAAGTCCATTTCGAAATCTAGATAAAGTGACTTCGGGGAGCTCTCGAAGGTCACATCATACCATACAGTCCTTAAGTTCTCCCATATAGTCTGCAATAGTCATTGAGCCTTGCCGAAGAGTGGCAAGCTCGTCGAACATCTGCGTCCGATGGTACGCGGGAACGTACTGATCGGTCAGCAGGTTCTTCATCACAGCCCATCCAATGAGTGGGACCGCGTGCCCAGCTCCTAACCTACGTTCTTCATTCAGCCAATAAGTTTTGGCACATCCCGTTAATTTTATCCTGACAACTTGAACCTTTTGGGGGTCCGTGAGGTTGTGCCATTCGAAATAGCACTCCATGTCTATAGCCCAATGGAGGAAGATTTGGGGATCTCCCATGCCATCATAGGTGGGGGCATTTATCTTGATGGCCCTCGTGATATCAAATCCTCGCTCGGGGCGGGGTTCTCGAGGGGGCACATAGGGAGCGTTTCCCTCAGAATCCGAGTCAAAGTTCGGTTGGTGCCGGTTGGGCTGCCCAACATTAACGGGAGGTGGGGGTGGCCTTTCCTGATTTTGTAAGATCTGGGCTAAGACGTTCCTAAGCTCAGCCATTTCGGCACGAAGACCCACTATAGCCTCGGTGTTGGGATCACCATGCTCATTCACAGCAATCCTAGACGTAGACGGGGTTGTGTACTCCGTTCCTAGCTTAGTGCGCATTCAGGTTTGGGAGACCCCGGGCAAGATGAGTTTTCCTAGGGTTGAAGCAATACTGGAAATGGAATATTTTTAGATATTCCCGATGGGAGTAAGGCGTAGATCATTATTTTTTTTTTCAGATGTCGCAGAAAATGACAGATTTTAGCCCGCTATTGGCAAACCACAAAAAAAAATATTTTTTGATTATTTTTTTTCTAAGATTAGATGGACCGACAAGGAACGCAGCGAGGATGTTTGCAACATAGAAGTTGAAACAACCTGGCTCTGATACCAAATTGGTGTAGGGGTGTACGTGACACGGACGTGCTTACGCTAACGGAAGCTTACCCATCACATAACATAAAAAATAAAGAGAGTGCTCCGACCAAAAGGGAACGTAAAGGGATCGGTTGTCTCTCAAATATACGGGACTCGATACCACGTCCTTAGGACCTAACTCTCCAAAAAGCACACAACTCGCTCTTAGCCAGACTCGATACCACGTCCTTAGGACCTACCTCTCCAACAAGCACACGCCTCACCGCACCTACACAAGCATCTATTCTTTTCACTATAAGCCGTCAATCGCAGCAATAATATATTTAGGAGCGGCGGTAAACGATAAAGAGCGATCAAGAACAAGTTGAGATTAACTCCCTTGTTAGTACAAAGTGTGCCCAAACTTGGAGAACAAGTCAAGGCTAAGCCTAGTTTGTTCTCCAACGGATCTTCCCAATCCGGATAACAAGAGGGTCAATAACAACGTTTCGATTCATATTTTTGCAAGTGGAAAACACTTTAAAATCGCAGAAAAGACGGTTGTATAACCTCCACAAAACCTCACAGCAAGAAACACAAAGAAAGGGAAGAGATTACCCAACCAAGAAGATGATCACACAAGATTTGTGGGAGAGTCACTCTCTCCACGGTTCCACCGGTTTCACACCGAATGGGGTTGTTTCCTTCTTCCACGGAGTCGCACCGATAGAAGCCATGCTGGAGTCGCACCGAATGGGGATGGAGGAGGCAAGGTTTGGCTTCACACAGAGGGGGGGGGGGGGGGGGGGGGGCTATTGGATTCTCTCCATGGTGGCCGAAATTTCTCAAGGGGGGTTTAGGTTTTCTTTTTCCAATCCTTTAACTCCTCATAATAGCCTCCTTTAAATAGGAGTTACAAAAGAGATCCAACCGTCCATGATGGAGATGAAATGTCATCCATCCGGGCGGTTAAATACACACCAAATGTTTAGTAGCACACCAACATGAAAATAAAAATTAATACAAGCCATATTTTTTAAAAGTAATTAAAATAAAACTAAGTAAAACTTTTAAGCAAGCTTTGCGCGCCACGGACGGAGGTTGTATCGCAGTTTTCCGTTAGTGTCTGTGGCGTTATCATGAGGTCGCAAATCTTTAAATTGTTACACCGCGGCAACCGGGTCATCATCAGGAAGTGTTGGAGGGGCCGCGCCATCACCATGCGACTTCTTTCCCTCTACTTTGCTCTTCTTCTTGCTGCGGCCTTACTTGCCGCACGTCCTGCTTGTTGGTTGCCCAGCTTGGTGTTTCTGCCTTTGTCGCCGCGACCTTCTCTCCGACGAAAGTCGTGCTCTGCTCGACGAACTCAGAGACAATTCTCTGAGTTGTGCTCGACAAACTTTGAGCTTAGGTCGACGATTTCTAGATGTTCTACTTCAACATTCT
Source organism: Platanthera guangdongensis (assembly GCA_039583875.1). NCBI lineage: Eukaryota > Viridiplantae > Streptophyta > Magnoliopsida > Asparagales > Orchidaceae > Platanthera > Platanthera guangdongensis. The sequence continues at coordinate 205,172,098 of CM077151.1, read as the reverse complement.
AAGACCAGAATCATTTCTCTGAACTCTAATCGACGAAGTTATATTATCAGCTCGATGAACTTAGAGCACAAAATTGGCAAGTTTTATCAGAAAGCAGTTAGCAGTTCTCAAGTCGACGATCTTGGATCTCAGGTTGACAGACAATAATTATCTGGTCGACGAACATGATCTCTCAGGTCGACCAACTCTGGACTCAGGTCAATGAAATCTGTTCTTTGCTTGACGAATTCTGTGCAGATCCAGACTTGGATTTTTCATTCTTCTATCCTTATTTTATTGCAGTAATTCCTGAATAATCAATGCTTAATATTTTTTGAATATTACTGTTGGAAGCAGCATTGATTATGACATTCATCAGGATTATTACTTGCGGATTTTCAATTGGATAGTTGGGGAAATCCAATTAATGTAGATATTTTCTCAAGCCGTATTACATTCTCCAGGTCGTCAACAATCAATGCAGACAATTCAAAATTCAAAGGAGAATATATAGAGAAATATAAAAAGAGAATTCTTCTCTTTCAATGCAGAGACATAGAGATATAGAGATAACAGAGATAAGAAAGCAAAAAAAAAGAACACACTCAGTGAACAAGACAGACATATGAAAACAATTCAAGAACAAATCTCTCTGTCTTCATCAAAGTGTTCTTCCTCTAGTAAGCTTCCAATAGACAACTAAACTTCAATCAGTCTATTGCATACTTGAGATCTTTTCTAGAAGGCCTACTTACCCTATAAAGCTTCCATTCTTCCTGAACAAATCTTCATCTCAGGGGGAGCTTTGACACCATCAACGATCCACTAATCTTCTCTGTTACCTTGAGAAAGAGAAGATAACATCAAGCTTCTTTTTTACCCACTGTACACAGGGTTCTAGCTCCCTTCAAAAGTTAATCACATTGTTTTTAGGCACCTGATCAAAAGCCTGAAGGGTTTCCTGATCTACCTGTAGTAGATCTTGTGGTGACAGGCACCTGATTAAAAACCAGATTGATGACAGGGCACCTGATCAAAATCCTTAGTGGATTCCTACCAGGGTGGTAGAAGAGTGGATGTACCCAAGTTTTAGGGGAACCACTATAAATTTCTTTTGTCGTATGTGATGTTATTTTAATTCTTTTTGTGTGCTGATTGCTAGGTAGCTTAGTTTTTATATCCGTACTCTCTGAATATACTTATTAGTATCACTAATTTTCAACTCTGAAATAAAAATCTAAAGGATTTTAAAATACTCTATTCACCCCCCCCCCCCTCTAGAGTAAAACAGTATAACCCTTCTGGTGGTATATCCTTTACCATAGCTTTCATCGTCTTCCTGAGTCCCATCTCTTTGATGACTGAGATGCTAGTGACGCTCTTGTTCGTACTTGATTAGCTAACAGCCTTTCTGATGAGTGCCTTCCCATCATTCTCCATGATGAAAAGGTAAAGGCGGCTTGGCTTCATCATTCCGCTCTTTAATCCAAGGGGGCTCAGATGTATCGCATCTATAATCTCTATGCAGACCTCTTTACCCATCCCTCCATGTCTCATGTTGTCTCCTATCAATAAGTTTAGTCTCTTGGAGCCTAAATTCTTCACAGCCGTCCATTCTTTGCGGATCTGGCCGAGAAACATAAGCACTTCCAGTAGCTTCTGGTTGTGTACTATCTTCTATGTCTTTCGGAGTCCTATGACATGATCCATCAACAGATCCTTGGAGAGGCGGATTCTCCCACCTTGGATGTCACTGCTTCCCGCATCGCTGCTATTACATCGCTGCTATAGCATCCGCTGCAATCCTCCCTACCGCTCCCCGACACATATGCTCATCATACTCAACAGGATGGCTCTAGTGGCCGAAGCCATCAATCCGGCAGACGCGTACCTTCCCGTTTTCTCTTCTCTTACTATGGCTGCATCGGTCATACTATTGATCGTTGCTGCATGAAGCATCCGCATATTCGCCCATCTGGTGATGCTTCCAGCTCCTATTCGAAGTAATTCGCTTGGGCGGTCATGTCTTCAGGTAGTGCCTATATGGTGACTCAAGGTAAATGGCCGATTGACTCTAGTGCTATTAATCATATGACCGGCATTCCTTAGTGTTTTTCTCTCCTAGAAAAACATGATCGGTTGCCACGATCTTTATTGTGGATGGCTCTCCCTCACAAGTCAAATGGACGGGAGTGGTTCAAGTCACTCCTTCTCTTTGCCCGGTAGACACCCTCTACGTGCCCCAGTTTCCATGCAATATGTTGTCTATTACTTCTTTTTTGCAAGCAACTACACTGCTCTGTCATATTCACCCCTACTTCTTATTCTTTTTAGGAACCGAACTCCGAAAGGACGATTGCTACTGGGACTAAGAGCGGCAGCCTCTACTTCCTTGACAATGTATCTGCTCTGTCAGTTTTTTCATATTGTTCTCGGATCTTCTACAATGGCATCTTCTCCTTGGTCATCCTCCTCCGCGACTTCTTCATCAGCTTCTGCCGCCCCTACCTCAAGACAGTCCTCCTCTTAATTATGATGCCTATCAGCTTGGTAAGCATCACCGCTCCTCATTCCTGCCAATGCAAGGTCGTCGCACTTACCATCCATTTGATCCCGTTCACTCTGATGTCTGGGTTCCCGCTCCTACCCTCACAATAGGTCGGTGTAGTTAATATTTTGTAACTTTTATTGATGACTTCTCTCACTGTACGTGAGTGTATCTCTTAAAGATCGCTCAGAATTATTATTTGTATGGACATTTTTTTTACGTTATGATTAAGACTCAGTTTTATATCTCTATTAAAATCTTTTGCTCTGATAATGCCAAGTAATATCTTAGTCATGATATTTCTTCTTTTTGTATGCAAAATGATATTATTCATCAAACTAGCTGTGTTTATACCTCACAACAAAATGGTGTGGCAGAATGCAAAAACCGTCACCTCCTTGATGGAACTCGCACTCTGATGACACAAATGCAGGTTCTTTGCTCCTATTTGGGCTATGCCGTTCTCATTTCCTGCTATCTGATCAATCATATTCCCTCCATGGTTCTCCACGGTCAAACCCCATTCTCTATTCTCTATCCGGGCAAGGATGCAATTCCTCTCCCTCTATATATCTTTGGGTGTGCGGATTTTGCGCACGCTCCCTCCGCCGCCTGTGACAAAATCTCCCCATGTGCCACCTCATGTGGCTTTCTGGGTTACTCTAACACTGAGAAAGGTTATTGTTGTTTTGACCCTACACTTCGCAAGCAGTTCATCTCTACGCACTCAACCTTCTTCAAAAATGCATCCTATTTCCCCGGCGACTCCTCTTATCTTCCTGATGTTCCTGCTTCTCCTACCATCCCCTCCGTACCATCTACACATACCGAGAATTCTCCTCCTCCATAGTGTCCACCATCCCCTCCTCCTCTCTCTGCCTCTGCTATCTTCCTCTTCTCTGCAGTCGTCTCTCTACTATCGGGCCAGCTCTCTCTGTCGTGGATGCAACGGATACTGAGGAACACGCTGACCTGGATTTTCCCATTGCTCTTCACAAAGGGGTGCAGACATGTACCCAACACTCAGTTGTTGTTGTTGTTTCCTATGCTCATCTTACTCCTTCTCGCTGAACTTTTGCATTGGCGAGCTCTACCACTGCAACTCCCCACACCTACCATGAATCCCTTGTTATTCCTCACTGGAAGGTTGCCATGGATGAGGAAATTGCCACCCTCTCTGAGAACGGTACATGGGCCCTTGTTTCTCCTCTGTTGGGCACTGATGTTGTTGACTATCGCTGGGTCTTTGTTGTGAAGTTTCGTTCGGACGGCACTTTGGACCCTTGTTTCTCCTCTGTTGGATGGCTATGAGGAACGCCTTGTTACAAAAGGCTTCACTCAGACTTATGGTATGGATTATTTTAATACATTCTCTCTCGTTGCTCTTCTCAACACTATTTGGGTACTCCTCTCTACGGCCATTAATAGGGATTGGCCCATTTCCCAACTGAATATCCAAAATTCATTTCTCTATTGTGATCTTCAGGAGGATGTCTATATGGAGCAACCTCCTGTTATGTTGCTTGGGGGAGACACGGGTATGCAGGCAGAAGAAGGCCATCTATGGACTAAAGCAGAGCCCTTAGGTGTGGTTTGACAAGTTTATCGGCATTGTGGAGGCCGTGGGTTTCACAAGAAGTTCAGTCGATCACTCATTGTTCATTTGCAAAACCTCCCTGGGTTTGGTGGTTCTTGGCGTGTACGTGGATGATATTTTTCTCACTGGAGATGACTAGGCTGGGGTAGCCTTGACAAAGAAACATCTTTGTCAACACCTGGTCACGAAGTATATGGGCTCCCCAAAATACTTTCTGGCAATAGAAATCTCTCGAAAGCCCAACTCCTTGGTCCTCTCCCAATGTAATTATGTTCTTGATCTTCTAAATGAGACAGGGTTGACTGGGGCTAAACCTTCCAGATTCCTCATGGCTACTATAAAAGATAAAACCTGTAAAGATGACTCGCCTCCACTATCAGATGTTATGAGGTACAGGCGTCTGGTCGACAAACTCATTTATCTCAAGCTAACCAGACCCGACATCTCCTACACTGCAGGTAAGTTTAGCCAGTTCATACAAGCTCCTAAGGAGTGTCATCTACAGTCTGCCCTGAGGATATTGGAATATATTAAAGCAGCGCTAGGTAAAGGACTACTGTTTCATAAGAATGGTCATTTAAAGGTTGAAGCGTACTCGAATTCTAGCTATGTTGATGATAAAGGAGATCGCAAGTCCACATCGGGCTTTTGCACCTTTGTGGGGGGAACCCTTGTGAGCTGGAAGAGCAAGGAACAGTTGGTCGTCTCCAACTCTAGTGTCGAAGCTGAAAATCGGAGTATGGCGTCAACCACTTGTTAGTTAAAGTGGTTACGAGCTATCATGATGGACTTAGTAGAAATCTACAATCATCCTCTACCTATGTTCTGCGACAACATGACTGTTATATATATCTCAAAAAATCTTGTATTTTTTGAGAGAACAAAGCACATCGAAGTTGACTGTCATTTCATTAGAGAAGAGATCATGAAGAAATAGATTTGCACTTCTTTCATTACATCAGACAACGAGTTGGCAAATATCTTCACCAAGGCTGTATCTGCTTCCTATTGGATCTCGTGGCCAACCTTAGAGGGGGGGGAGGTGGGTGAATAAGGTTTGATGCGTTAAATGGAATTTAAAAATATTTTGCTCTAGGAAATCAAGTCATGGAAGCTACTGCGGGGCATTAGGAATCTAAGGCGTGGCAGTACGTTTGTGGACTCGTTTTCATGCACAAGTTCATTCGCAAACCCACACCACAAACACTTACTTTATACAACCAGAACAATCATACAATCAGATGAAGAATAAATAAAAGTTCCATTGCATGAATAAAAATGATAATTGTTCAAAGTGATTAAACGAACATGATCTACGTGACGTCGGAGATCGAAGATGATGAAATATAAAAACTCTTTTGGTTTTCTATACAGACAAACTACCCGGACCGGTTGGCTCTCTCCCACTCCCTCCAAGAAAGTACTTCGTGCTGCACTTCCCCTCCATGCAAGGAAGGGTCTTAGAGCACCGCTAGATCCTCCAGATCTAGACGTCCTTATCCCCAGGATGATTTCCCATGGAATACTTCCCCGGTATCTGACGACCCTTATCGGTCGATTTTTCACTCCTCAAGATTTGGAAAAGTCAAAAGTTTTTTACAAAAACATGTGATATAAATATTCAAAAGAATTACGTTCTGCCTCTCAAAGACTACTCCGTTGTGCGATCCGCAACTAGTGCTTAAGATCTCCGTTTGTTAGCAACCGGTCGGCTATTTGTGTTCGTTGTAGATCTTGGATCTTCGGAGTATTTCGATCACGAGTGGGAGAGAGACGACTATCTTCTCCTTTGACGGAGACTTGTGGAATGGATGGCAAGAAGGCGGCTGAACCCTAGAATTAACTAACTCCCGTCTTTTCTTTTTCACCCAATCATCAGGCATATAAACCAAGGCAGCCTTTTATATGTCTTTGTGAAAATAGGCTACCGCCGGCAGTAAGAATAGAGCCCGGTGGTAGGTTCGCTCCCTTGTTGTGTCAGCTGTCCTCTAAATTTGGAAAGAAATATTCAAAACAAATATTTGCCCTTTCAAATATGCTAGTTCCATGTGGTTACCGCTTCCGCCGCGCGGTAATGTTGGACGCAACGATTCACCGTTCAGCAAGCACAGTGCGGTAGGGCTAGCGCCAATTTTGTTCAGAGCGCTAAGTCCAAATAAATCATTTTTTAGCGCCTAATGTAGTACTGGCGTTTGGCGGTAGACCAGCGATCGACGAATCTGGCTCGATATTCGTCAAAGGGCTAGTGCAGGGCTATAAATGTTGTCGCCTGCGGTAGAGTAGCATTCATCGAACGACCATGCTTGACGTTCGTCTACCACCTAGTACGGTGAGTTAGCACTAATGCCTGGCGGTAGGTAAGCAGCTCGAGGAACCTGGCTCGACGCTCTTCGAGCGGATAGCGCGTCGCAGTAAGTGATAGCGCTTGGCGGTAGCATCCATTCAACACCACTGTATCGATGTACTCAATGCTTTTCTTCTGAGCGCTCTTGACGCAGTGTTGAGTGAGCTATTGCAAGGCGTTAGTACTAGAACTTCCTGATAACATCCCGAGTGTCGGGTCCATTTAATTTCAGCTACCGCTCAGCGGTAACTTCGAACGCCCGGTGGTAACATCTGTAGGAATCTTCTTCTCTTCACTTGAACCTGACAACCTGCAAACTCTATCAATAGAAGACATGATCAAATACAATCTAGGAGTTGATATTCTCAAACACAGGACATGTGAAACATCAGCCCAACAAACTCCCCCTTTTGATAATATCAACTTCCGTTCATGAGAAATAATCAATAAGATAGAGTGCGTGGATAAAGAATAAACATTATGGTCTACCAACAGGTTGTAGCAGGTGCTCTATATGGTTTCCCTACACATGCTCCCCGTATCTATATGTTCGACATGCTCCCCCTATATATGGGCAGTCCCACTACATGTGGCCTCTCCTAATCCCGTACTCAAGAGCGTACTCATGAACATTTTATTCTCCACTTTTGATAATATCATAAGGGTGGTCAAGGACAACCAGACATGTAGGATATGAAAAAAAAGGAGAACTGATGAGCATTGAGACAAATATTAAGTAGTGCACACACAAATGTAAAGATAAACATGACACATAGAGATGTCTCAACAAAGATACATATCAGAGAATTTCAAGCACATGAGTCACACAGTGGAGCAACATACACAGTCAGAGACAGTCAATTTTTAGATTTAACATGAATTGAACAACATAGACTTAACTTAGCACACAACGAGTACGTCTATAATACTATATGAGTAAGGAAGTAATCTTGTGACACAAACATTGAGAAACATCGTAAGTGTGAATCCTGTGCTAGTCGTATTGTGTTAAAGAGAAGGATAGTGTAGTTGCAGCCCAATTCTTATGCGCGGAAGTCTTAGACAAGGCAATGACATGTGTACGTGTAACATCGATAGCGAGATAACACCAAGAAACAAAATATTGTCCCTGTGAATCTCGATCGGCTAGGAAACTAACACAAGAGAAATAAGATGAATAATCACCTCACATGTCATTCTATGTCATACCAAGGCAAAAAAAGTAGTGGCACTAAGCTAAATATAGAGTCTATGAAGAAGATCGAAGTGACTCGTTAACCATGGTGCTCATCCTCACAATGCTCATGAAGGCTTATTAGGAGGAATGAGTAGTGCTTGGGGGACCGTGACAAGAGATGTGATAGATTCCATAGTTTTTTTTTGTTTAGCGTAAATCTCTCACTTTAATCATTTTTTAAAAGGTTCACAGAGCCTCAAGTCAATCGAAATTTATCCACCTAGGTAGATACACTTTAACTCGTATACATGCGACCTTTGAACTATAGTTTTGGCCCAAAGTTTCACACCTGGTATAATCACAAATGTATCGTGACATTGATTATTCAACGTATTTCTAGCGTGTTACAATATAGTGTCACGATTTATAGCTTTTACACATAACATTTTTCATCTTGAGTGCACCGGCTAGGGATGTGTGTATCATGTGAAGTCGTTCCCTTATCTAAATCCTCACACATACCTAGAGTCATAGTCAACACACACGACCTCGTCTTGTGGCACTCAATAGCTAAGCACCTATAGATTCAGCCCACTATGACCGGAGGATAATGTTTACATAGATTACACGTCTAAACTCAAACATTATACGTACGCGTTATGGTCTATGCCGCAGTAAAGTGAGCCCCCAGGTTGATTACTATAAGTTGCCACTTAATGAAAAAGATGTTACCGCTTGTTAAGAGGATTATCATGATCGGGCATAAGTAAAGTATCAACGTCCTATGATTACTCCCACTACATAGATGCTTTCTATAAAAAATTTTAAGATAATCCCCCTAAATCAAGAGATTGATGCGCGATATTCTCCCCCTTGTTGGTAGAATAGAAGAAGGGTAGAGGTGAGTGTATGCAATGAGAATTAAAAAGAGGTCTATGTAATAGAAGGAAAAATGGGATACATTGAGCATGATCATAGGTAACACTCTATCAGTTATTAGGCAAAATGCATGCATGATTGAAATAAGAAAAAATATAAATGTTGCATTTTTAAGCACATAATACAACTTCATACTTATAGTTTATCACTTATTGAGAGAGTAGATATTCATGATTAAATACATGTAGTACGCATAAAAATATGTTAAGCACTCTGAGGATAAACACACACACACACACACACACACACACACACACACACACATATATATATATATATATATATATATATATATATATATATATATATATATATATATATATATATATGATCATATTAAGGTTATGGAATTTCAAACTTGATACGATGATGTTTTAAATTCAATACAAATCCAAGAGATGCTATTACATTGGAATTTTTGCAAGCATGATTTCAAAATATCAAAGAATGATACAAACCACAATGTGAGCTAATTTGTATTTCAAGTAAAATTAAACATTATAGCGGTCATGCTTTGCTATCTAGTGCATTTACTTATGATTTTAGAGAATAATGTAGGTATGCATTTGGATGAAATTCTCATGAGTGAAAGTTTTATGAGAAATAATGATGTGTACAAATAGTGTTTTGATAAAGTATACAAGTGAATTAATCAAAACACATGACGTATATAATGAACAAACATACCATTAAAATGGAAAAATAATATTACTTCCACTATTTTTAATGCGGCCAGCTTCCATCACACCCTCAGTGGGTCTCTTACCACTCCAAAGTGGTTTCCCTCTAGCCTCATTGCCATGTCACTTATCTCTGCTAAGTTGAAGTCTACTATAAACAAAAGGGCTTGGCTCAGGGGGTCCCGCAAGCCTTTGTAGAACCGTTTAGTGTATCCTCTGTCGTTCAACTCATAGGAGTCAGCAAATCTGTCCAGATGCTGAAACTCTCACTGGTACTCTGTCACTGACTTGGATCCCTACTTCAGCTGCAGGAATCTTTCTTCAAGTTCATCTCGAGTTGTCGAAGCGATAAAGTGCTCTAAGAAAGCTTCAGAAAACATGCTACAACTAATATCCTTGTAGTCTCTTCCTTGGAAGGTGGAGCCCTTGAAGGACTTCCACCAACTTTTCGCATGCAGTTCCAGAAGTGACACTACTAGGGCCACATCCATATTGTTCGGACATCTAATTCCTGCAATCAGCTCTTGCACGGTGTTAAGCCATTCCTCTATACACACTGCCGACTCTGTCCCAAGGTAGGATGGAGGGGAGAGAGCTTGGAAAGTGCTCAACCAATTAGTGCTCGACGCTTGTTGTTGTACAGGGGCTTCTTGGGACCTAAAGGCATCCAAGATAGCTGTGAGAGTCTTCCTTAGATCCGATTGCTGAAACTATGTGGGTACAGACGGGGCGGTAGTGCCCCAACAGACTCAACGTGCACCGGGATCTACACGTAAGGTACAAACCTAAGGTCAGGTTGGCTAATCTTTAGGTGAAAGTTGGACATAATTAGTGTGAATTACATATGGGCACATCACTATATCTGTTAAGTCAGTTTGTCCCTAAACTGACTAATAGAATGCGGGTGTTCCGCTGTTGAATGACTTCCTTAGTTCAGGATCGTAGCAATCTGATACCATTTGTAAGACCCCCCTCGCGGAACAAAAAACACGGCACGAGGGGAGTCTTATGCCTAGAACAGCCACCTTGCGGTAGCATTAGCACACAGGCTAACCTGTACTACAGTACGTCTATCCTGCCGGGTATAATCAATATCAATCATTGCCAACTCAACCAAGAATATAAAATATAAGTCAAATCCACGCATATATAAAATAGTCCAAAAGTACATCAAATAAAAGAAGCATCAACAAAATTCTATAACATCAGAGTACATGTACAATATAAGTCTATATAAATCACATCACTCACTAACTGTAGCGATGGCACCAACCCGTCAGGCACTGTCATCCTGGCCTGGCTGTCCTACTGTATAACTGCTGCTGCTCTGTTTGTAGGGTTCCCTCCTAAAAAGTAAGACGTAGCAACTATTAGTCGTAAAGACTAAGTGGCTTCACATCCGCTCTCCCGGTGACTCCTCGGCACCCAGCGGAGAAAATGGACAAGTGTAATATATATATAAGAGTAGTAGTACAAATGGGTGGTAAAAGAGTGAGTAATAATAATGTATATCAGCAGTATAATAAACGAGTAAGAAATATACTCTAGCAGTTCTAACATCTATTAAAATTACAATAGAAAGTAACTCAACTTATATGAATGCCCATACAGACATATAAGTTGAGGATCGACTCAGCAGTAAAGTAACTCATCGTATAAGAGTTCCCATACAAATTATACAATGAGGATCTTGTGTATGCAATGTAATGTAATGACATGAATGCAAGCAATGATTCACCCATGAACACGCACATGCAATTGCTATGTCGACACAGACTTGTAGTTCCTACTTTTCGAATAGGTAGAAAACCTCTCAGGCGTCAACCATCATGGCCAGGCGGTGACAGTGGAGCAGGCTTCTCCACTTCTAGGTGGGTAACCACACTACTAGGCATAGGCCTCCAAATGCCTTAATGCTAAAAACACAACAACATAGCTCACATGCGTACTACGGCTTAGAAGGGGTCTCGGGTAGATGTGCACCAAGATCCTATGGTGTAGGGGAGACCGTGATACGTGCTCGACTACACTAACGGAAACTATCATCACAAAGCATAAAAGCAAGATAGGAGGACTCCGACCAAAAGCGAACGAAAAGTGGTCGGGTTGGCTCCCAAATCCGAATGATAAAATCAATATAGAAGATTCCAGCCGGACTCGATACAACGTCCTTAAGACCTACCTCTCCAACAAGCACACAACTCACTGCACCTACACAAGCATCTATTGTACCAACTTGAGCTGTTTCAAACGCAGCAATAATTTATTTCGGAACAGCGGCAAAATTCAAATGGCGGGTCGAGTTCCAGTTGAGATTAATTCCCTTGTTGACACAAAGTGTTCCAATCTTGGAGAGCAAGTCAAGGCTAGGCCAAGTCTCGCTCCCACAACGGATCTTCCCAATCCGAAATACAAGAGATTCGATAACAACGAAGCCGGATCAGATTTTGCAAGCGATGTATTTTAAAATCACGGAAAAGACGGTTCGCAAAAGCCTCCACAAACTCAAAAACAGAATCACTAAAGATGAAGAGATTACCCAACCAAGAACATCAATCACACAAGATAGGTGGGAGATTCACTCTCTCCACGGAACCACCGGTGTCACACCGAATGGGGTTGCAATCCTTCTTCCTCTGAGTCGCAATGAAGGAATCCAAGCTGGCTTCGCACCGAAGAGGGGAGGAAGGAACCAAGGGGGCGGCTTCACACCACAAGGCCGGCGGCTTGGAGTCTCTCCTTGGCCGAATTTCTCCTAGGGGGTTTCTTTGGATTCAAATTCTTCTTCTCTATTAATTCTCATAAAGAGGTCTCCTTATATAGGAGTTACAAACACATAGGAGTTAAAAATACATAGGAGTTACAACAAGCCCTTAACCATCCATGATGGAGATGTAATCTCATCCATCCGTATAGTTAAGTACACACCACAAACTATGAAATGTCCAAAAATAAAAATTACATAACATTTATGAATATAAAATTATCATCCAAACATGGAATAATTTTATATTCATCAATATAAAATAAAAGTGCATGAAATTACATAATTAATTATTCACGGCGGATTCGGCACGCCGCGGGCGGAGGTTGTAACGCGGTCTTCCTTCAGCATCATCACGACACCTAAGATCTTTGTGTCGTTGTGCCTCGGCAACCGGGTCATCATCAAGTAGTGGCGGAGGGGCCGCGACATCAATCCTCCCCCACTCAAAATCACGTATCTCCGATGCGTGGGCCGAGAGATAGCGGCGGAGATGCTTGGCATCCAAATGTTGAAGCTCTGTCGCGAGTACCCATGAGTCGTCTGAAGGGGGACGGTCACGCCAATAGATGAGGAAGCGGTAGGTAGCACCATCAGGAGTAGTAAGTGGCTCAGCAGCAAGTTTCATATCTGGAATGAGAAATGTCTTGGGAAACCTGGGAAAAATGTCAGCAGTAGGAAAAAAAGAAGGCAACGTACCATCCGATGTTATACCTGCGGGGACCGAAAGAGAGAGATCATCTGAACTACCACTCCCCAACCCATTAGAAATTTTAGTGGAGGGAGAATACGGCAAAGAATTCAACTCAGGTGGAGGCGAAACAAACGACGTCAAATCCGAGACATTAAAAATAGGGGAGATACCCCAATCAGCTGACAAATCCAACACGAAAGCATTGTCACCTAGCTTCTTTATAATCTGAAAAGGGCATGTGCGCTTTGGTGCTAACTTTTTAATGGTGCCAGATGGCAAGCTTTCGGGAACTAACCGGACTAGGACTAAATCGCCGACTTTGAAGTGCGACACCCTCCTTTGTAGATTAGCGTGCGTCTGATAAGACTCGTATTTAGCAGTCAAGGTATCCTGTATACGTGCATGTAGGTCATGAATATGTTGGGCGAAGGATTGTGCAAACTGACTTGTCTTGTATGTTAGGGGCAACAGAACCAAGTCAAGAGGCACAGGGGTCTTGTACCCGTGAACAATCTCGTTTGGAGACAGACCGGTGGAATGATTTTTGGAATTATTATAGGCCAACTGGGCATGGGGAAGAAGAAGATCCCATGTACCTTTGTGATCGCTCACTAGGCATCTAAGAAGGCTTCCCAAGCTCCGATTGACCATCTCCGTTTGCCCATCGGTCTGAGGGTGATAGGCAGAGGAAAACCATAACTTGGTACCCATTAAGACCCAAAGTGTTTTCCAGAAATAGCTCGTATACTTAACATCTCTATCCGAGACTATTGTCTTCGGCACTCCCCGGTGACTAACTACTTCTTTAAAATACAATTTTACAATATGAGATGTGTTGTTGGTTCTAGCATACGGAATAAAGTATGCCATTTTAGAGAACCTATCCACAACGACAAGAATGGAGTCGTGTTGACGGAAAGTAGTTGGTAGGCCTAAGACAAAGTCCTTGCTCACGTCTTCCCATGGCGTAGAAGGTATAGGCAAGGGCGTATATAATCCTACATTGGTTTGGTGCCCTTGGATACCTGACAGGTACGACAAATACTAACTACCCTTCCCACCATTGACTTAAGTTTTGGGCAATAGAATTTCTCCTCAACTAGCATAATGGTCAAGTCCCTGCCGAAGTGGCCACTTAACCCTCCACTATGGAATTCCCAGATGATATGGAGGCGTAACGATGACTGCGGAATACACAACTTCCCATGTCTAAATAGATAGTCATCCTTAATGACGAACGCAGATATAACCGTGGGGGAGCTATCTTGGGCAGATAGATATGCGTCCTGAAAATCTGGGCATGTGGCGTACTCATCCTTGATTCGCTCGAATCCTACGACATTAACCTCCATAGTGATGAGTAACAGGGTTAGGCGACTAAGAGTATCTGCGACTCGATTGTCAGCTCCCTTAAGGTGTTTGAGACTAAAAGTGTAAACATGTAGGAAAGATACCCACTTAGCGTGACGCGGGCTGATTTTATGTTGGCCATTGATGAACCACAATGCTTCATGAACGGAGAGGATCACAAACTCTTTAGAGAGGAGATAGTGCCTCCACTGGTGTAAACATCTAATGACGGCATAAAACTCCCTATCGTAATTTGAGTAATTCAATTTGGCGCCCGCTAACTTGTCACTAAAATAACTCACAGGGTGTCCTTCCTGACTCAAGACACCTCCTATTCCCACTCCAGAAGCATCACACGTAAGCTCAAAGACCTTTGTGAAGTCCGATGGGCAAACGGAGGTGGTAAATTGTAGCTTGGGAAGCCTTCTTAGATGCCTAGTGAGCGATCCGCAACAACCTACTGTGCGGATCAGTTGGATGATGAGAGTTTGCCTGAAAGCTCTTTATCAAGGATATCACGGGATCAAAACCTAGCCTCAACAACCTACCGTGCGCCTATGGTTGGGCCCAGAGATGGGTTGGGGTGTACGGCCCACGGGCCTGATAAAAGGGACGCCATGGTGTGACGCCATGGTGGGCCCGGCAGTGGGCCGCCAGATGTGGGCCTATGGCTAGGCCAGGTGCAAGGACTGGTCGACAGAGCGGGTCGGCTCTGGGTCACTGCATCATCCTAACCCAACTGGCCTATCTTCATTGCACAGAAGGTACCTCTGTGAATAAATCACCAAAGCACCAAGGCCAACCATACACTAGCACGGAGGGTGGGTCAGGAAGTAAGCACCGAGGACGAAGGCCCAATCATGCAAGTCTAACTGTCAACTGTCGTTAGTGTGACGACTGGCGAGCCCATAGACCAGCTACACTATCCTTAACCCAGGATTACGACACCGCATGTCGAATCACACCTCATGCAATTTCACATCATTGTTGAATGAAAGGTACCTCTGTGGACAAACCACGAGAGGACCAAGGCCAACCATCCAAATATGTCTCTTTTCATCATAACCAACCCAGTGTAGCCAAACACCTGGACTTACACCCTTTCACAATCTAGTGCCCCAAGGCGCTTAAGGGTTTATCATCAACATAATGGTACTTCACATATTCATCAACCATTTGATTAACATAATTACATACAGACCATGGTCACATAACTTTAACATCAGCTGGTTACAATCTTTTTACCATGTTCAAACCATTCATGCACTCATGGATCTATTAACTAAATGCCAACTACCATTTGTTCATACCAATCAATACCAATTATGTACAATAACTTCAAGCCAGCATCATCATTATTCAACATATTACCATTGTTAAGTACGTCCTTATTGATTCATATATTTAAACCATTCCTACCATCCCAACACATCAACCCAATCGTTCACAACACCATGTGTTCGTTAAGGATCCATCCAACAATTGCCATTAATAAAGTTTAGTCATTGTGCGAACAGAAAAAGAGAGTCCAGAAATTGCACAAACAAAAATTTTTCTATTCAAAAAAAGGTCAATTACATGGTATAGCCTCCCTTTTATAGAATGAAGGAGATGGGAGTGATTAGCAATAAATAATGTGGGACTAAAAAATATCATGTACAAGCGTTTAACATAAATACAAGTCGACCAAGCCGCGCGGTTTGATGAATGGGCAAACCACCCGGCAACCACAAGAGGAATACACCAAGTCGCCACAATAGACCTCCAGGTCACCCGATCTCCAAGTCGCCAGGGACTGATTAACAAACCTCTAGAGCACCGATAGCAACAGGCCAGCAACCAAACCGCAGGAGAGAAACTGACAGACCGCCCAGACTGTAACCCGCCTGAGTCAAACTGCAACACTCCCCCTTTAGTTGGAGCATATATATCGATCATGCCCAGCTTATCGCAAATGTGATGAAAAGAGGCGGATACCGGCTTGGTGAAAATATCAGCCAACTCTTTATCATAGGTGATGAACAGAGTACAAATTTGTTCCTTCAGAATCTCCTCCCGAATGAAATGGCAGTCAACTTCAATGTGCTTGGTTCTCTCATGGAAGACCGAATTTTTTGAGATGTATATGGCGGTTTTGTTGTCACAAAACATAGGTAGAGGATGGTTGTAGACCTCTCCTAAGTCAAGCATGAGAGCCCGTCACCACTTCAACTCACACGTGGTCGATGCCATGATCCGATATTCTACTTCTGCATTGGACCTGGGGACGACCGATTGTTTATTGCTTTTCCAGCTTACAAGGTTCCCCCCACAAATGTGCCAAAACATGAAAGTTGACTTGTGGTCTCCTTTGTCATCGGCATAGCTTAAATCAGAGTGTTCTTCAACCCTTAAATGGCCATTCTTCTAAAAGAGAATCCCTTTCTCAGGAGCTTATTTAATATACTTCAATATCTTCAGGTCCGACTGTAGATGGAACTCCCTAGGAGCTTGTATGAATTGGATACCTTGCCAACAACATAGGCAATTTAGGGTTTAGTCACTGTGAGATATATGAGTTTACCAACTAGACGTCTGTACCTTGTAACATCAGAAAGAAGAGGAGAGTCATCTCTCCATGTTTTATCTTCTCCAGATGACATGGGACATCGGGCAGGTTTAGCCCCAGTCAACCCTGCCTCTTTTAATAAGTCAAGAGCATACTTCCTTTGGGAGAGGATAAGAGAAGCGGGCTTCCGAGAAATTTTTATCCCCAAAAAGTATTTTGGAGAGCCAATATCCTTTGTAACCAAGTGTTGCCGAAGATGCTTCTTTGTCAAGATTATCCCAGCTTGGTCATCTCCAGTAAGAAGAATATCATCCACATATACTGCAAGCACCACTTGACCCAGAGAAGTTTTACGAGTAAATAAGGAGTGATCTGCAGAACTTCTCGTAAAACCTACGGCCGCCACAATCCCGCAAACTTGTCAAACCAAGCGCAAGGACTTTTCTTTAGGCCATAGATAGCCTTCTTGAGACGGCAAACCTATGTCTCCCCCGGAGCAACATACCCTGGAGGTTGCAACATGTAGACATATTCCTGAAGATTCCCATAAAGAAAGACATTCTTCACATCCAGCTGTGAAATCGGCCAATCTCTGTTAACAGCCACAGAGAGAAGGACCCGAATAGTGCTGAGATGAGCAACTGGAGAGAAAGTGTCAAAGTAATCAATGCCATAAGTCTGGGTTGTAACATCCCATTTCCAACTAGACCCCTAGGAGTGGTTTTGTCCATGACTAGGTCATGACAAACCCTAGGAAGCCAGGAATGGGCCAAGGGATAGGAGACAAAATGTGGAAAATCATCATGGTCTGCAAATAGTAGAACTCTGAACAATAGTTTAGGATGACCATGGGCTACATCTTGACCCAAAGACCCTACCACAATACCCCCCTAATACCTTGGGAGGCCCATTAGAGCCATAAGGACCCATTGGGGTCAACCAAAGAGGCTCAGTTGACCAAGGTCAACCCTAGCCCTAAATGGGTCAAACTAGACTACTTAGGGTCAATTGACCTACTCCTAGACTAGAGGACCACACCTATGCCCTCCTAACCCTAAAGTGAGGTCAATGGGTCACTAAGGACACATTGGGGTCAGCCCTAGAGGCCAGGTTGACCCAAGTCAACTCAAGCCCCTAATCTGGTCAAATTACCCTTACTTAGGGTATGTGACCTCCAAAGTGCAGGGTAACCCTACATAACCCTACCTAGACCTTAGGGGAAGCCAATGGGTCACCAAGGACCCAATGGGGTCAACCCAAATGGTTATGTTGACCCAAGTCAACTCTAGCCCTAATCTGGTCAAAGTACCCTAACTAAGGGTATGTGACCTCCAAAGTGCAGGGTAACCCTACATAACCCTAACTAGACCTTATGGGAAGCCAATGGGTCACCAAGGACCCAATGGGGTCAACCCAAATGGTTATGTTGACCCAAGTCAACTCTAGCCCTAAAATGGTCAAAGTGCCCTTACCAAGGGACATGTGACCCCCAAGATGCCCAACCAACCCTATTCAAGTCTTCCTAGACCTTAAGGGAGTCCAATGGGCCACTAAAGACCCAATGGGGTCAACCTAGATGATCAAATTGACCCAGGTCAACCCTAATTTAAGCCAAGTCAAACCTAGCCCAAAGGGGCTAACCCAAGCCCAAGCCACTTCTTCCTTAGGCTAACCTCGCTTTCATGATCATCATGACTAAGGGGGCTGCACTTAGCCAATGGAGTTGACCAGTCAACCAGGGGTGACTAGGAGAGAGAAGGGAGCTTCCCTCCATGTTAATGGTGGAGTGAGAAGATGGGGGAGAGGACGGGAGAGAGTGGAGCCGGCCAAGGGAGGCTAACCGCCACCTTTAATGGCTTCAATCAACTCCTCTAGGGAAGAGGAGTTGATTCCAGCCATTTCCCGGCCACCAAGGGGTGGATTCAGCCCCCCTCCACTCAACCTGAGCCACACCATAAATGGTGTTGATGGGCATTGAAGAACCAGCCGCCCCCCCTCCCCAATTGCCATTTAAACACCATCAGTGGGCAGAGGGGAACATTTTCGAGCCTTTACCTGGAGGAGACGGGCCGTCCCACTGTGTTGTTGCAGAAGCCGAGCGCCGCCTCCTTCAACAATGGCATCCCGCCGCTCCTCCCGCATTCAGGCCGCTAGGAAGGTCCTCCCCCTCTCCTTAACTCACGGGTAGATCATAGGACTCCTTAGGTTTAAGTTTCGGGCTCAATTGAGCCCGATCAAAACCAGGATTTTCAGGTTTTCGGCAAAAAATGATCCTGCTATAACCGCCGGAAAACGCCTCTCCGGCGCCAGAGCCGCCGCCTGGCGATAGCCACCACCTCAACGGAGGTGGTGGTGGCGGTGGCCGGCCGGGGAAGGGGCTGGATCGCCGGCGGCAGGGCTTGGAAATGGCTCCAGGCGGGATGGATCCTGGCCGTTGGCTCAATATAGAAGATGACGGGATTCCGTCGAATCTGCGTCAAGATTCGTGCTTCTCCTGATTCTAAACTATAAGATATTAAATTCTGATATTCTGATTTATGTCACAGTTTTAGTATTATTTGGTTTTAATTTTTACAAATACCTAGGCTCACTTGGTGGGAGAACCTCCAACATGAAAGTTGTAGTTTTTTTGTGTCTACTGTATGTTAAAATTGGTTTGAACCAATTTGGATGCATGGTCTGACCAGGGCACCCATTTTGGTGAGACATGTACCTAGGGCTAGGCAGTCATTAAACTGAGTGCCCACACCTCATCCCTGGTCCAAATCACTTGAAATTTCGGCAGGGAGCCTAACCTAGCAATACCTAGGGCCTGCCCAAAACTCAGAATTTTTGGACACACTTTTTCTAAAGTTTTTGCTTTTATTTAATAAAGCTAGGGTAATTTAATTAAGTGGTCAAATGACCTCCAAACCCTCCCAACTTTTGGTGAGAGGTCCCTGGCATCAAGGCCTAGTTCTGTACAATATTTCATCTTATTTTGATATGTTTTGGTCAGGGAATCACCAAACCCTAGTTTGGCCTTTAGAGGGTATTTTTGATTACAAGTGCCCTATGGACTTAGGGTGGTCCCCTCCCCTCAACAGAGGCTGAGGTTTTGGACACTGACTTGGCATGGCTAATGTCACCCTCTTATGGAAAATGGGATGATTTAGGCTTGATTCACCCTAGGGTTCAACCATAAACCCTAAGGAAGGACTTTTGAGGGTTGTGAAGGACATGGGGGCAAATGCCCTTGTATGGCCTTGGAAATCCAGATGAATTGAGGGTAATGTAACTTAAAATCTCTGGTAGGAAGATTAGAAGAATTGAAGCAAGGTAGACACCTCAAACCCTAACCCTAGATTTAGGGTAGGAGCACAAATTTGAAGATTCAGCCACTAAACATTCCCCAAATGTTATGAAACTTGGGTAGAGTAGGTTTTAGGCCACCTAGAACCTATGGTAATGTTTGTAGAATTTTATGGATTATATTTTTGGCACTTCATTTGTTAATTAACAAAAGGCCCAAAATGATTTTTGATTTTCTTATGGACATTATGTGCTTCTAAATATGATGAAACTTGGTCAGCGGTTAGTCTAGGGCTAGTTGAACATCTCTGAATTTTTATCACAATTCTTAATTAATTTATTTGGTACTTCCTTCATTAATTTCAGTAAGGGGCTTTGGTAAAGAAAATTCATTATTGATGATATATCTGTTGAAAAATCATCTGGCTTAGGTTTTGATGTTTTTGGGCCAAAAAGTACATGTAGAAATTTATTTATAATTTTTAGAGGTCTGTTTTCAGAACTTTCTTTACAAGGCCATATTTTTGAGAATAGGATAATTAATTAATTTAGGGAATAATTCTTTCAAACCATTTATGAAAGTTTACTTAGAGGTTTTATGTGCCCTTACAATCATCTTGGAATTTTCTCTGAATTTTTGGAAGTATTTTTATTGTGCATCCCCTTTTAATGATTTATTTTGGAATAAATTGGAAATAAAATTTAAGGGCTAAAATCTTGCTGGAAAATTTGGAGATTCTGGATTTTTAGATGATTACCCATCTTGCATTTATCATAATTTTAGTGGAGCTTTATCTTACATAAATCTTGTACTTCCTGTTCAACCTTGGAACTTTTGGCTTTTAAAATAAATAAATAAATTAGCGTTTAAATTATGAAAATTAGGAAATTGTGGATTCAGTCTAAATATGCCAATATAGACCTCTAATAATTATTATATGAGCATTGGATGATCATATTGCATACTTCCTTTTTACGGGTCATATAGCTTAAGTGGTCTGCATTTAGCAAAACTGCAGGAAATCATTTGGGATATGAACTAGAGCACATGTGTTGGGTGTTGTTGGGTTGTTGGAAAGGATAAATAGAATTAGGTGCATCTTTGGAAGATAAGTGAGTAGGGTGTTGTTTTGTCTAGGGTTTAGAGGCGCTCGGGTCCAACGAAAGATCGTCCTCCCCGAGGAGAGTTGGAGTCAAATCACCCTAGGATTAGCCTATCAGAACATGAGAAAGTAATGGGTAAGGGAATCAACCAACAACAAAAATAAGTACCTTGCGAAAGGGAACGCTGGGCGTAATCCCAACATAGTTCCTAGTGCCCCTTGAGAGCCCTTCACAGGAAATACCGGGGGCAGTCTTGGGTTAACGTAAACTGTTTTAACAATCTGAAAAGAGTAACTTAGTAATTAGGGTTGAAACTTTCACAAACACTATTAGCACCGGAAGTTAGCTGGGAGCTTCGGCTCGGATGGTTAAAAGACGGACTTTGGGTCCGGGGAGCTTCGGCTCGATTGTTTGAGACGGACGTGTTGGTCCGGGGAGCTTCGGCTTGGGTTTTGATTATGCTAAATTTGCATGTGCATAAAAGGAAGGAAAAATTAAGGTGGTGGGTCTTCGGTATTGGAGGGTCGATGCACCGACGCCAATACGTTGACTCGGCAAGTGTGGTTAGCACTTCGCCAACAGAAGTCCGGTGCGCCAGCCGACAAGAGTACGCAGGAGTCCGCTTCGTGCACCAAGCATTGAGGCGTACGATAGGTCTGACCGGTAGTGCTTTACTGGTTTAGAGGTGTGCGAGGCCCAACCCACCGCTTCCGTCTGCCACTACGGAGGTATTCTAGGAGGTTACGACTCCAGAAAGGGGGAACTAAAGGTCTGTGTGCACAGAGTCGGGTGTGTGTGTTGCATTTGCATGTTCCATCATACCCACTTGCATGTCATAGCATAATCGTTTCATTCAACCCTGACACCTAAACTATAAGTGGAATGGGACGCTTATACTTTAGGCCCTGCAAAACGACCCCTTGGTCTATAAGCTTGTGTGAGAAAGTTTATAAATTAAGGTCAATTTTTGATATATAAATACATATACTGCTGTTTGATAACCGACACCCCAACGTATAAATTTGTATGTGACTTTTTATACGATGGCAGCCTTGCAAAAGACCCCTTGGCTTATGTGGTCTCACATAAGTGAAGGTTATTTTCCCTATTTAATCTTATTGTCAATATCTATTGTATAATTTCTAGCATAGGTCCGCTGCCACCTGTTTTGATTATTCTCCACCTTCAAGTCCTCCACTTTCTTCATCTCCGCTCGGTGCCTAGGAGCTGTGGGGGAAGGGGCGGGGGATGATAGGACTTAGTCTTTTAGACTAACGGTTTTCGAACCGCATCACTTTAGGGGATCGTGGAGCCCAGCATGGAGGAGCAACCCCAGAGACCGGAGCGCTTGGAGGTGGGGCAGTCTAGCTCCGCAGTTCATACTGCCGGGACCGTGAGTCTCGACCTTGAGTAGTTTTCTGCTTTCACTTCTGCTTGAGTGATTTTGTAGTGAGGATATGATGTACCGGGCATAAGCCCGTATTTTGCTACTCTGATGTTTTATTCTGTGGACACTCCCTTCGTGGAGATTTATTACTATGATATGTGATTTTCTGTGGACTGATAGCTTCCATTACTTCTTTGTGCTACTTTTCTGTGATCGAAATCGGCCGGCAGAATCGGCGCTTTGTGGTGATGACCCTTCAGGACGTGAAGGAGTCACCGCAAAACGGCGGTTCTGGGCCTAAGACCCCGGAGTCGAAAGGAAAAAAAAAGGGGGTCTTACAAGTGGTATCAGAGCAGACCTCGATCGAAAAGTAGAAGTCCACAACCCTGGGTCACCCCCGCGCGAGTTTAGTTTGGGGACAAACTAAGCAGCGGAAGCAGTGGTGTGCCCATATGAGGGATCACATGTAAATTGTCCACTTTGTGTGAGGTATTGAGTCAATTACCTACTAATGTAGTTCGTTTTGCAGCCCCCAGCTCAGCCCACCCCACAAGGTGGAGCTCAGCAGACTCCAGACATTGCACCACCTCTCATGGTCCCCACACCTATCCTTCAGTCAGACATGGGGCAAACTCTTATGGCTATCCTTGAGGCCTTCCGGGCTCAGCAGGCTCCAGCCCAGCAGCCAAACCCAGGGGCCAACTGGATGAGCACCTTCCGAGGACTCTCTCCCCCGTCATACTTGGGGACAGAGTCGGCAGTGTGGACAGAGGAGTGGCTGGATGTTATGTACGAGATGTTGACCGGGATACGGTGCCCTTGGGAGGAGAGGGTGGCTTTGGTGGTATCTTGCTTGGAGTCCCATGCCAAGAGGTGGTGGAAGACGCTGTTGGACACGACGTTTGCCGATAGGGAGATTGCAGAAATTACTTGGGAGGAATTCAGGGCCACGCTGGTGGAGCACTTCGTTCCGCAGTCGGCCAGGGACGAGTTGGAGGAGCGGTTCTTACAGCTGAGGCAGGGCACTAGGACGATGGTGGAGTACCACCAAGAGTTCGACCATTTGGCTCGATATGCAGGTTCTTACCAGCTGGACGAAGCAGGATACGTCAAGAGATTCTATAAGGGCTTAAAAGTGGAGTTGAGGGAGGCCTTGTTGTTTGTATCTGACGGGCCTATCTCCCGGATTTTGGAGATGGCAAAGAGGATTGAGGCCAATTGGCGCACCACTCGGGGCTGGAAGCGGCAAGCGGAGGATCAGGGCCGGAGGGCCCGAAATGATCAGCGGGGAGGCACCATACCAGATGGGAGAAGGACAGAGGAGCAGCCTCGTCAGGAGGTGAGGCAGGAGCCGAGAGAGCAGGTGGTTTTGGCCCCTCAACCTCTTCGAATACAGGAGATGCCGAGACCCGGGGGTATGGCGTATCCCCCGCCGAAGTGCTTCCATTGTCATCAGGTGGGACACCTCCGGAGAAACTGCCCCATGAGGGGGGCACCACCTCCAGCACCACAGGGTGGCCCACCTGCCCAGCATTTCGGAGGCCGAGGACGCGGCCGAGGACGTGGTTATCAGGGAGGAGAGCGAAGACAGGAAAGGGAGCAGGCATTTGCCTTGGATCTGGCACAACCTCGAAATCCAGAGCAGGTCATCACAGGTAAATCAAGATGTTTAAATTGTTTAAACTAAATTCCCGTTCTCAATTGCCCAACAAGTAGAACTTCCCTAGGTAGAATAAATAGAAAAGAAAACGTGTTATAAAATACTAAGACCTTTAATCATCTCAGGTATAGTCTTCATAAGCGGCAAGCCCGCCTATACTCTGTTCGACACGGGTGCCTCACACTCGTTTGTGTCGGAGGCCTTTCTGGAAGGGCTGGAAGGAGTTGAACGGTTCACAGGCCGGATGAGGAGGGTGCGTCTACCCGACGGATCGGAGATACTCACCTCAGCCCACTGCAGCATGGAGGCGGAGATTGGATGAAAGTCGTTCGAAGTTCCGGCAACGGTCCTGAGGATGCCAGTCTTCGAGCTGATCCTGGGCATGACTTGGCTACAGTGGAATCATGCCCAGATTGATTGTCAAGCGAAGAGGATCACCGTGAGGCACGGGGACTCTACCATCATCATCGAAGGTATAAGACCTGCCTCACTTATACCCTTATCTTCGGTACAGGCTGTTAAGGCCTATTTATAGGGGAAGGAGGTCTACGAAGTGCTGTTTGAGATGGTGGAGGCCACGAGTTCTATATTGAATATCCCGGTGGTGCGGGAGTTTGAGGACGTCTTTCTAGAGAAATTACCCGGATTACCCCCGAACAGGGAGCAGGACTTCCAGATACAGCTTGTGCCGGTGGCCAAGCCAGCGTCCAAGGCACCTTACCGGATGGCCCCAAGGGAGTTGACAGAGTTTCGGAGCCAGCTTCAGGAGTTAGTGGAAGCCGGATTTGTCCGGCCAAGCTCTTCACCTTGGGGAGCCCCGGTATTGTTCGTCAAGAAGAAAGACGGGACCCTCAGATTGTGCATCGACTACCGAGCACTAAATCGGCTGACGGTCCGGAACACCTATCCGCTGCCAAGGATAGACGAGCTATTCGACCAGCTGCAGGGAGCGCAGTTCTTTTCGAAATTAGATTTGAGGTCGGGATACTACCAGCTTCGGATTCGAGAGGAGGACATTCAGAAGACTGCTTTTAGTAGCAGATATGGATTATTTGAATTTACGATGATGCCCTTCGGGCTCACCAATGCACCCTCGGCGTTCATGACTCTCATGAACCAGGTTTTCAAGGAGTACCTAAAGGTGTTTGTCATTGTGTTTATCGATGACATCCTCATCTACTCGAGGACGGAGGAGGAGCACACTCGCCATCTGGCACTGACCCTACAGAGACTGCGGGAGAATCATCTATATGCGAAGTTTAGTAAATGTCAGTTCTGGCTGAAGGAGGTGGGCTTCTTAGGCCACATTATCAGTGGAGCCGGGTTGGCAGTGGATCCGACAAAGATCCAGGCTATTCGGGATTGGCCGCAGCTGAAGACAGCCACCGACGTACGAAGTTTTCTAGGACTTGCCGGTTACTACCGGAAGTTCGTGGAGGGATTCTCTCGAATCGCCCTCCCGCTCACATCCTTGACGAAGAAGGAGGTACCGTTCGTGTGGACCCCGCAGTGCCAGGCAGCTTTCCAGGAGCTGAAGGATCGGCTAACCTTGGCTCCCATTCTTACTCTCCCCTCGGGGAGGGAAGGATTTCAGGTCTACACTGATGCTTCCTACCAGGGTATGGGAGTTGTACTGATGCAGAAGGGCCATGTGATTGCATATGCATCTCGCCAGTTGAAGAAGCACGAACAGAACTATCCGGTGCACGACCTTGAGATGGGGGCGGTCGTTTTTGCTTTGAAGGTCTGGCGCCATTATCTTTATGGAGTCCACTGCGACATCTATTCCGACCACAAGAACCTGAAATACGTGGACACGCAGAAGGAACTGAACATCAGGCAGAGGCGCTGGGTGGAGTTCTTAGCAGATTATCAGTATGAAATGCACTACCATCCAGGGAAGGCAAACGTGGTGGCGGACGCATTGAGTCGGAGAGCTACCACTTCCGAGGTCGGGCCCCAGGTTATGTCTATGGAGCTGGTGAGGAGATTGGAGGATATGCACATCACACTAGTGTCGTCCGAGGACCCCGGGCTTTACATGTAGTATTTAGCTGCGGTGAGTGCTACAGATGATATCCGGGACCGAGTCAGAGAGGGACAGAGGCGAGATGTCAAATTGGAGCCGATATTCTGGGCTTTGGAGAATGGTACAGCGGGAGATTACACGATGAGGGACGGCGTGGTATGCTTCAGAGGTCGGATTTATATACCGGAAGGACGCCGGGTCCGGGAAGATATTATGGCAGAAGCCCACCACAGCAGATACTCGGTGCACCCGGGCATCACGAAGATGACTGCGGATTTGAAGAAGACTATGTACTGGCCTGGCATGAAGAAGGATATCACTCGGTTTGTGACCCACTGCGAAGCTTGCCAACTAGTGAAGGCAGAGTGCAAAAACCCCGCGGGTTTGTTGCAACCACTCCCGGTACCAGAGTGGAAGTTCGAAGACATCGCGATGGACTTTATTCACGGACTTCCCCGATCACGAACAGGAAATGACTCGATTTGGGTCATCGTCGATCGGTTGACTAAGGTAGCCAGGTTCATACCAATCAGGAAGGACGATGCTGTGGGAGTATTAGTACGGAGATTTGTGGAGCAGTTCGTTCGATATCACGGGGTGCCCAAGGCGATCGTGTCGGATCGGGATGGTCGGTTCACTTCCAGGGAGTGGAGATCCGTGCAAGCTTACTTAGGCACGCGATTGACCTTCAGCACTGCATTCCAACCCCAGACGGACGGGCAGACAGAACGCACCAACCGGACGCTGGAAGATCTTTTGAGGCTATGCATTTTGGACCGCGGGGAACCGTGGGAGAAACTCTTACCCCTGGTCGAGTTCTCCTTTAACAACAGCTACCAGTCCAACATCAGGATGGCGCCTTACGAAGCCTTGTATGGAAGGAAATGCCGGACCCCGCTTTCTTGGGTTCAGGACGAAGATCCGAAGGTGTTGGGATCAGAGTTTGTTGAAGACACCGAGGCTCAGGTGAGGCTGATCAGAGACAGGATGCTAAAGGCGCAGAGCAGACAGGCTAAGTACTATGATGCCCATTATCGACAGGTGGAGTTCTAGGTGGGGGACCGAGTGTTTTTGAAGATCTGGCCCATGCATGGAGTCTCGCGGGTGCGTGGTCGGAGGAAGAAGCTCAGCCCAAGGTACATGGGCCCTTACAGGATCCTGGAGCGGATCGGGCCCCTAGCCTACAGGCTGGAGTTACCACCAGAGCTGGAAGCTCTGCACGACATCTTCCATATTTCTTCGCTGAGGAGGGCTCTGCTATGCCCGAAGCAGCAGATTTTGACCACCGAAGGGCCGATAGCTTCATACCGGTCAGTTCGTTTGGAGCTGGTTAGGATCGACGACCGAGGAGTACGGGTCTTGCGTCGCAAGAAGGTCCCACTAGTCAAGGTCCTGTGGAGGAACCACGACCAGGAGGAGCATACCTGGGAGCCGCAGGACCTGATGTGACAAAGATACCGAGAGCTGTTCAGTCAGGTATACCTCACAAACCCCTCAAGAGGTTTCATTTATTTTCCTACGTTAAACTAGCAAGGGCTGCTTTAGGCAGGTAGAGGCTTATCTTTTGTTTATTGGGGGCTTATCTTTTGTTTATTGGGATCTTGGCTTCATAAGTTGGGTGGATTGGTCATAGATTAGGTTTCACTTAAAACCTAGTTTAGCAAACATGGCATCGTGATGAGATGTTACAAGTTTCTCTCTTCGGTAGAAATTCCCGTAGGCTTAACCTTGATTTCGGGGACGAAATCTTTATTTTGTTTATTGGGATCTGTAACATCACATTTCCAACCTGACCCCTAGGAGTGGTTTTGTCCATGACTAGGTCATGACAAACTCTAGGAAGCCAAGAATGGGCCAAGAGATAGGAGACAAAATGTGGAAAATCATCATGGTCTGCAAATAGTAGAACTCTGAACAATGGTTTAGGATGACCATGGGATACACCTTGACCCCAAGACCCTACCACAACACCCCCCTAATACCTTGGGAGGCCCATTAGAGCCATAAGGACCCATTGGGGTCAACCAAAGAGGCTCAGTTGACCAAGGTCAACCCTAGCCCTAAATGGGTCAAACTAGCCTACTTAGGGTCAATTGACCTACTCCTAGCCTAGAGGACCCCACTTATGCCCTCCTAACCCTAAAGTGAGGTCAATGGGTCACTAAGGATACATTAGGGTCAGCCCTAGAGGCCAGGTTGACCCAAGTCAACTCAAGCCCCTAATCTGGTCAAAGTACCCTTAATAAGGGTATGTGACCTCCAAAGTGTAGGGTAACCGTACATAACCCTACCTAGACCTTAGGGGAAGCCAATGGGTCACCAAGGACCCAATGGGGTCAACCCAAATGGTTATGTTGACCCAAGTCAACTCTAGCCCTAATCTGGTCAAAGTACCCTTACTAAGGGTATGTGACCTCCAAAGTGCAGGGTAACCCTACATAACCCTACCTAGACCTTATGGGAAGCCAATGGGTCACCAAGGACCCAATGGGGTCAACCCAAATGGTTATGTTGACAGAAGTCAACTCTAGCCCTAAAATAGTCAAAGTGCCCTTACCGAGGGACATGTGACCACCAAGATGCCCAACCAACCCTATTCAAGTCTTCCTAGACCTTAAGGTAGTCCAATGAGCCACTAAAGACCCAATGGGGTCAACCTAGATGATCAAATTGACCCAGGTCAACCCTAATTTAAGCCAAGTCAAACCTAGCCCAAAGGGGCTAACCCAAGCCCAAGCCACTTCTTCCTTAGGCTAACCTCACTTTCATGATCATCATGACTAAGTCGGCTGCACTTAGCCTATGGAGTTGACCAGTCAACCAGGGGTGACTAGGAGAGAGAAGGGAGCTTCCCTCCATGTTAATGGTGGAGAGAGAAGATGTGGGAGAGGAAGGGAGAGAGTGGAGCAGGCCAAGGGAGGCTAACAACCACCTTTAATGGCTTCAATCAACTCCTCTAGGGAAGAGGAGTTGATTCCAGCCGTTTCCCGGCCACCAAGGGGTGGATTCAACCCCCCTCCACTCAACCCGAGCCATACCATAAATGGTGTTGATGGGCATTGAAGAACCAGCTGCCCCTCCCCAATTGCCATTTAAACACCATTAGTGGGCAGAGGGGAACATTTTCGAGCCTTTACCTATACGAGACGGGCCATCCCACTGTGCTATTGCAGAAGCCGAGCGCCGCCGCCGTCAACAATGGCATCCCGCTGCTCCTCCCGCATTCAGGCCGCCAGGAAGGTCCTCCCCCTCTCCTTAACTCACGGGTAGATCATAGGACTCCTTAGGTTTAAGTTTCGGGCTCAATTGAGCCAGATCAAAACCAGGATTTTCATGGTTTTCGGCTAAAAATGATCCTGCTATAACCGCCGGAAAACGCCACTCCGGCGGCAGAGCCGCCGCCTGGCGATATCCACCACCTCAACGGAGGTGGTGGTGGCGGTGGTCGGCCGGGGAAGGGGCTGGATCGCCGGCGGCAGGGCTTGGAAACGGCTCCAGGTTGGATGGATCCTGGTCGTTGGCTCAATATAGAAGATGATGGGATTCCATCGAATCTGCGTCAAGATTCGTGCTTCTCCTGATTCTAAACTATAGGATACTAAATTCTGATATTCTGATTTATGTCACAGTTTTAGTATTATTTGGTTTTAATTTTTAAAAATACCTAGGCTCACTTGGTGGGAAAACCTCCAACATGAAAGTTGTATTTTTTTTGTGTCTACTATATGCTAAAATTAGTTTGAACCAATTTGGATGCATGGTCTGACCAGGGCACCCATTTTGGTGAGACATGTACCTAGGGCTAGGAAGTCATTAAACTGAGTGCCCACATCTCATCCCTGGTCCAAATCACTTGAAATGTTGGCAGGGAGCCTAACCTAGCTATACCTAGGGCCTGCCCAAAACTCAGAATTTTTGGACACACTTTTCCTATAGTTTTTGCTTTTATTTAATAAAGCTAGGGTAATTTAATTAGGTGGCCAAATGACCTCCAAACCCTCCCAACTTTTGGTGAGAGGTTCCTGGCATCAAGACCTAGTTCTGTACAAAATTTCATCTCATTTGGATATGTTTTGGTCAGGGAATCACCAAACCCTAGTTTGGCCTTAAGAGGGTATTTTTGATTACAAGTGCCCTATGGACTTAGGGTGGTCCCCTCCCCTCAACAGAGGATGAGGTTTTGGACACTGACTTGGCATGGCTAATGTCACCCTCTTATGGAAAATGGGATGATTTAGGCTTGATTCACCCTAGGGTTCAACCACAAACCCTAAGGAAGGACTTTTGAGGGTTGTGAAGGACATGGGGGAAAATGCCCTTGTATGGCCTTGGAAATCCAGAAGAATTGAGGGTAATGTAACTTAAGATCTCTGGTAGGAACATTAGAAGAATTGGAGCAAGGTAGGCACCTCAAAACCCTAACCCTAGATTTAGGGTAGGAGCACAAATTTGAAGATTCAGCCACTAAACCTTCCCCAAATGTTATGAAATTTGGGTAGAGTAGGTTTTAGGCCACCTAGAAGCTCTGGTAATTTTTGTAAAAGTTTATGGATTATATTTTTGGTACTTCATTTGTTAATAACAAAAAAGGCCCAAAATGATTTTTGATTTTCTTATGGATATTATGTGCTTCAAAATATGATGAAACTTGGTCAGAGGTTAGTGTAGGGCAAGTTGAACATCTCTGAATTTTTATCACAATTCTTAATTAATTTATTTGGTACTTCCTTCATTAATTTCAGTAAGGGGCTTTGGTAAAGAAAATTCATTATTGATGATATATCTGTTGAAAAATCATGAGGCTTAGGTTTTGATGGTTTTGGGCCAAAAAGTACATGTAGAAATTTATTTATAATTTTTAGAGGTATGTTTCCAGAACTTTCTTTACAAGGCCATATTTTTGAGAATAGGATAATTAATTAATTTAGCGAATAATTCTTTCAAACCATTTATGAAAGTTTACTTAGAGGTTTTATGTGCCCTTACAATCATCCTGGAAGTTACTCTGAATTTTTGGAAGTATTTTTATTGTGCATCCCCTTTTAATGATTTATTTTGGAATAAATTTGAAATAAAATTTAAGGGCTAAAATCTTGCTGGAAAATTTGGAGATTCTGGATTTTTAGATGATTACCCATCTTGCATTTATCATAATTTTAGTGGAGCTTTATCTTGCATAAATCTTGTACTTCCTGTTCAACCTTGGAACTTTTGGCTTTTAAAATAAATAAATAAATTACCGTTTAAATCATGAAAATTAGGAAATTATGGATTCAGTCTACATATGCTAATATAGACCTCTAATAATTATTATATGAGCATTGGATGATCATATGACATACTTCCTTTTTACGGGTCATATAGCTTAAGTGATCTGCATTTAGCAAAACTGCAGGAAATCATTTGGGATATGAAATAGAGCACATGTGTTGGGTGTTGTTGGGTTGCTGGAAAGGATAAATAGAATTAGGTGCATCTTTGGAAGATAAGTGAGTAGGGTGTTGTTTTGTCTAGGGTTTAGAGGCGCTCGGGTCCGACGAAAGATCGTCCTCCCCGAGGAGAGTTGGAGTCAAATCACCATAGGATTAGCCTATCGGAACATGAGAAAGTAATGGGTAAGGGAATCAACCAACAACAAAAATAAGTACCTTGTGAAAGGGAACGCTGGGCGTAATCCCAACATAGTTCCTAGTGCCCCTTGAGAGCCCTTCACAGGGAATACCGGGTGCAGTCCTGGGTTAACGTAAACTGTTTTAACAAGCTGAAAAGAGTAACTTAGTAATTAGGGTTGCACCTTTCACAAACACTGTTAGCACCGGAAGTTATCTGGGAGCTTCGGCTCGGATGGTTAAAAGACGGACTTTGGGTCGGGTAGCTTCGGCTCGATTGTTTGAGACGGACGTGTTGGTCCGGGGAGCTTCGGCTCGGGTTTTGATTACGCTAAATTTGCATGTGCATAAAAGGAAGGGCAAATTAAGGTGGTCGGTCTTCGGTATTGGAGGGTCGATGCACCGACCCCAATACGTTGACTCGGCAAGTGTGGTTAGCACTTCGCCAACATAAGTCCGGTGCGCCAGCCGGCAAGAGTACGCAGGAGTCCGCTTCGTGCACCAAGCATTGAGGCGTACGATAGGCCTGGCCGGTAGTGCTTTAATGGTTTAGAGGTGGGCGAGGCCCAACCCACCGCTTCCGTCTGCCACTACGGAGGTATCCTGGGAGGTTACGGCTCCAGAAAGGGGGAACTAAAGGTCTGTGTGCACAGAGTCGGGTGTGTGTGTTGCACTTGCATGTTCCATCATACCCACTTGCATGTCATAGCATAATCGTTTCATTCAACCCTGACACCTAAAGTATAAGTGGAATGGGACGCTTATACTTTAGGCCCTGCAAAACAACCCCTTGGTCTATAAGCTTGTGTGGGCAAGTTTATAAATTAAGGTCAATTTTTGATATATAAATACATATACTGCTGTTTGATAACCGACACCCCAATGTATAAATTGGTATGAGACTTTTTATACGATGGGAGCCTTGCAAAAGACCCCTTGGCTTATGTGGTCTCACATAAGTGAAGGTTATTTTGCCTATTTAATCTTATTGTCAATATCTATTGTAGAATTGCTAGCATAGGTCCGCTGCCACCTGTTTTGATTATTCTCCACCTTCAAGTCCTCCCCTTTCTTCCTCTCCGCTCGGTGCCTAGGAGCCGTGGGGGAAGGGGCGGGGGATGATAGGACTTAGTCTTTTAGACTAACGGTTTTCGAACCGCATCATTTTAGGTGATCGTGGAGCCCAGCATGGAGGAGCAGCCCCAGAGACCGGAGCGCTTGGAGGTGGGGCAGTCTAGCTCCGGAGTTGATACTGCCGGGACCGTGAGTCTCGACCTTGAGTAGTTTTCTGCTTTCACTTCCGCTTGAGTGATTTTGTAGTGAGGATATGATGTACCGGGCATAAGCCCGTATTTTGCTACTCTGATGTTTTATTCTGTGGACACTCCCTTCGTGGAGATTTATTACTATGATATGTGATTTTCTGTGGACTGATAGCTTCTGAAAGTGCAGCTAGATCTGATATACTCTAGAGGGGGGTGAATAGAGTATATGGTGCTTTGAAACTTTTTACAACAATTGTTGTAATAAAAGTGAGCAGGGAAGCAGTAATAAACCTAATCACAGAACTAAGTTAATGAAAAGCTAATCATAGAAAAATCAAGGACAGAAACAAACATAAAGACAAGCAAAACCAGAAGACACAAGGAAATATAGTGGTTCCCCTAAACTTGGGTACATCCACTCTTCTACCACCCTAGGTAGGAATCCACTGCAGGATGAGTTGATCAGGTGTCCTGGGCACCAATGAGCTTTTGATAAGGTGCTCAAAAACCAAATCAGATTTTTTGATCAGGTGTCTTGCCACCAATGAGCTTTTGACAAGGTGCTCAAAAACCAAGCTCAAACTTTTGAAGGGAGTTTGAGAAACCCTTTACAGAGAGGGGGTGAGAGAGTGATGGAAGTCTTCTCTTTCTCAAACAACTGAGAAGACTATGTGGATTGTTGATGTCAAAGCTCCCCCTGAATCCTTGAGAACTTCAGGAAGAAAAGCTTTGCTGAGGGTGATAGGCCTTCAAAGATTGAACTCCAGCAATAGATGATTTCAGCAATAGCTGAAATGTTGAATGTCTGGAGTCTTGAAGTATGTTGGCCTTGAACACTTTGGACAGGAGAGATCTGAAGATTTGAGAAAGCTTGATCTCCTTGGATGTGTGTTCTTGAGAATTCCTTGAGACAGAATATTTTGTTGAAGATTATTGATGTCTGTCTGTATGTCTGTGTTTGTTTCTGTATTCTATTAGCGACTCAAAAAATTCTATCTTTTATTCTCTGGTACTGAACAAAAACATTCTCTGAGAGGAATAGCCGTTGGCCAGCATTAATTGCATCCTTAATTGCAAAATCTCTTCTGGAGGAAAGTCCATAGAAATATTCCTTGAAAATCCCTTGAAACTTGGTCCAGAAATGAATGAAAACGGGTAGGAAATCTCTGAATTAATTGCAGAATAACTCCTCAACTGATTTTGAATTTGAATCTAGAAACATCCTTGAAGTTATCTGAAAACGTCGAACTGAGCTCTGCTATCGTCGAACTGAGCTCAGCGATCTGGAAATATACAGCAGCAAAATATCACCGATCTGAGCTCAAAGATCGTTGAACTGAGCTCAGAGATAGAAATCCAAAGCTGAGTCAAGATCGTCGAACTGAGCTCACCGATCGTCGAATGGAGTTCGACGATATAATGAAGTTGAGCTCAGCGATCGTCGAATGGAGTTCGACGATCTGTCGAAGTAGAGCTAGACGATCGTCGATCGGAGTTCGACGAATCGTCGTGCTGAGCTCGACGATATGACTTAGTCTCCAAACAGAAAATCTTGGTCTTCAGGGCAGCTTCCAAACCTAGACTTCTAACCCTTACACTCAATTCTAATTGACCTATTGAGCTATACATGAGGTCAAGCATTTGTTTTCTAGAGACATAGTGATCCTGACCCAAATTAGTAATAGGGTGTTCCAACAATCTCCCCCTATTTGGGTTAGGATTACTATTTACAAACTTTGGAAAAAATTAAATAACAACATTCAAGCAGCAAAACAGAAAAGCAACAAGCTAGACATTGCAGAACCACAGAGATATATAACATCCAGATAATCAGAAAACACAGAGAATGTCACCTTACATTATCATTTCTTTTCTTTGCCCTTAACAAGTTTGATCTCTCTGTTAGGATTGAGGGCTTCCTTCTTTGATCTGGTGTCATCTGCTGCACCTAAGGATGTTTGCTGTATAGGCCTGGGAACCACAGCTTCAGGATGCAATTCCATATACCTGTCAGAATCAAAGAACTTGCTTGATGCATATCTTTCTAGCTCTTTCTTTCTTTGTTCAGACATTGTTGAGATATTAGATGAATCTTTTCCTTGCTCTCTAGCCTTTTTGATCTGATCCAGTGTAGCTAGTTCTTTTAATCTTGCAGTCCAAGCAGCTGGATTGTTCTCAGGATCCTGAAAAGGTACAGGTGGCTCATATCTGTTAGAGGGATTGTCTTGAGGAGGCCTGGAAGACACAGTTTCTTTCAGCTTATAGGGAAAAGGACCAGATGTTGTATCAATTGAAATTTGTCCTCCCCTAGAATATGGGTGTTGCCTTGAGTACCCTTTGGAGTAGACTTGGAGATCTCTTTGATTTCCTCTGTATCCTCCTCTCCTGGATTGAGATCCCCTGGATTGGCTTCCCCTATTATAAGATCTAGCATGAGGCTGATAGGGGGCCTGACTTCTGGCTGGGGGTTGAGCTGCAGAGCTTCCACCTACACCTGCATCAGGAGGAGGTGGTGGAGGAGGATGAGAGTGTTGGAATTGAGAGGAACCCTTTTCATATTTTCTCTTCTTTTTCATTGCCTTCAGCTGATTCTTAGAGTACTACATCCAGTGCTCAGTAATAGGGCAGTCATGTAGAATGTAGTATGGAATATCATTGTTGTCTTTGACCTTAGCAGGAGGTACTCTCTTCATAGCTTTGCTCCTTGCCTTTCTTTTCCTAGCAATGGTAGCAGAAGAGTCATCAGAGTCTGTTCTAAATCATCACTTTCAGAACTCTGGTCATCATAAAGAGCATCAATTTTCTTCATTAAGTCCTTCTTGAGCTGTACAGAAGCGGATGAGGCAACAGATGGTGTAGCAGCAGGTGTTGAAGCAGTAACAGAAATGACAGCAGCAGATACAGTAGAATCAGTAACAACAGCAGCAGCAACTATAGGCTCTGGATAAGTGACAGCAGCAGCAACAGTCTCACTAACAACAGTAGAAACAACAGCAGAGAGATCATCAGAAACTGCAGAAGGTTCAAACTCAGGTGCCTCTGACATAAGAATCTCCTTGGAAATTGGTTCAACAGTAATAACAGAAACTTCAGCAGCAGTATCAACATTTTCAGCAACAGTAGAGGCAACAATATCCGAAGCAACAATAATGCTTTCATCAGAAGAAGCAGCAGCATACACTGAGTTGACAAAAGAGGTGATGATGCTTGGGTCACAGCAAGAAAATGGCACAAGTGCCTTGGATAGATCCTCTAGAGGCTGGACATCATTGACCTCTGGCAGACAACTGAAGTAAAACTGATGAAAATTTAAAAGCAAAGACCTGAGGTCTATTGCAAGGACTGGAGCAGGAGGAATTTGTGCTTGAGGCACAGCAACAACAGCAAGAGCAGGAACTGAAGAAGAAGCAATAACAACAGCAGTAGCAGATAGGCTCATAGAAACAGCAGCAGCAACAGCAGCAGCAGGAAGACTCACTTCATAGGGCATCTCCCCCTGCCTAGATTCAGACAAGGCTAGATCAAGGCACACTGCTGTAGGGGCTGCCTGAGGGAATATAGAAGAGAGCCTAGCAGAGAGAGTTGTCACTGACAGGTGTAATGGAGCCAAGGAGGTCTCCAACAGAAGAGAGAGCCTTGGGGCAAGCAACTCCTATAACCTGTCAGCAAGGGCTGGAAGGTCTACTTGCTCAAGGGTGACTGGAGCAGAGGTAGAAGATAGAGGAGCAGCTGATGGTGAGGGTAGTGGAGAGCTGGTGAATGGGGGAAGAGATGGCTGAGGTGTTGGTAAGGTGGAAATGGAGGACAGTGGGATGGAGATGGATGGGGTGAATGTGGGTTGGTCAATGATTTGTTGTAGAAGGTCTTGATAGGAAGTGAAGGATGAGGGTAGCTCAGGAGGAGAGGATGGAGAGTCATCCATAAAGGAATCATCAATGAGGGTGAAGGATGGAATGGAGGGGGATGAAGTGACATCTGGTGGAGGGTAGGAGAATAATGGATGGAATTGTTCTTCTGGTGTTGGAAGAATAGGTACTAGAGATGGTGTGGATGTTGGAGAGGGGCTGGATATGATGATGGTGGATGGAGATGGAATGGTAGAAGGTATGGGAAGGGATGGAATTGGAGGAGGAGGAGGAGAGGCAACAACAACAGGCAGGTCATCTGTAGGGGCAGAGACCTGTGGAGAAGTGACTCTTAGAGTCCTTGTGCCTGAAGGAGTGCTGAAGGAGGGCCTGCTGGGCTTGCTGATTTGTCTGTCCCACTTTCCAAAGAGGGCACAAGACAGTCTCTTGGAAGCATTTATATGGATTCCAGAGGAGACCAGCAAAGCAGGGCACCTGTGCTGCAGAAACACCCCAATGATCCTTCCAAAGTTGACAAAACTTTTGTTGATTTTCTTCTTGAGAAGGTCAAAGAAGACTTCTCCCCAATTCAGATTTTTCTTATCTACAAGGGCTCCCATGAGGCAGAGCTGATACTTTGAGATTGTATCATGGGTAGAGTGCTTAGCCAGTAGCACTTTCCCAACAAAATCTGCCATGAATCTGTATTCCACAGATAGGTTCCTTTTGAAGAGCTTGCTAGGGTTGCCCTCTGAATGACCCATTCTGGCAAGCAGGTCAGAATACTCTTCTCCAGACAGGTCAGTAGTATCTTCACCATTTCTCAACTCAAAAACTTCTGTTAAAATTGCTGGGGTTAAGGGTACCTGAGTTCCAGATATAGACCCAACAATGGTGTTGTTATCTTGATTGTGGGCAGTATAGACCCATTCCTTTATCTCATCAGATGCCAGCTTGATCCTTGTGGTCATAATGGCAGTCAGATTATGGTCTTTGAATAATACCAAAATATCTTGAAAAACCTGGTTAGTTGTGCTGAAGGATTCCATGTCAATATTGAAACCAGCATCAAACTTCATGGCAGCAAGAACAGCAACAGACACAGCCATGGGTACCTGCAAAAATTCAACAAACAAAACGACCAAGTGCAGAACTGTTTGGAGGGAAAGAAAGTTCTTGCAGAGAAATCGAAAGCGCAAAGGAGAACGACGGCGAAAAATGAATTTTATATTAGGGTTCGACGCAGAATTGGAAATATCGTTGAACTCAGTTCGACGATCGAGGCTACTAAAGGAATCTGAAGAGTCTTCAACATCGTCGATCTCCGTTCGACGATATTGGAGAGCGTCGAGCTCCGTTCGACGATCGTTCAGAGAATAAAATCGTCGAGCGCCGTTCGACGATCGTTGACCGGAAGAGATAGTTCATACTATCTGAGAGACGCTGAACTCAGTTCGACGATTTCGGAAATCGTCGATCTCCGTTCGACAATCTTGGGGCAAATCGTCGAGCGCAGTTCAGAGATCAGAAAAACTCTAGACACTAAGAAAAATCAGAATGTTTGCCTAGTGTTGGTCAATTTTTAAGCTTTCAAAAACTTGGATATTATTTAAGACTTCTTCCATCTAACATTCCTAACTGATTTACGAAGAAGGTGTGTTTCTTTTCATCCAATGGCTTGGTGAAAATATCTCCCCTTTGTAAATCAGTTGGGATATAGTGTAGTTCAATTTTATTCTTTTCAACATTATCCCTTAAGAAATAATGCCTAATCTCTATGTGTTTTGTCCTACTATGGAGGACTGGATTTTGAGCTATAGAAATAGCACTGGTGTTATCACAAAAGATTTTAGACTTCTCTAAGTTGTAGTCATAGTCTAGGAGTTGGTTTTGAATCCACAAGATTTGTGAATAACAACTGCCTGTAGCCATATATTCAGCTTCAGCAGTTGAAGTTGACACAGATGTTTGTTTCTTACAAAACCAAGAGACAAGTCTGTCACCAAGGAACTGACAAGTTCCACTGGTGCTTTTCCTGTCAATTCTGCATCCAGCATAATCAGCATCAGAGAATCCAGTTAAATCAAATGCTGAATCTTTTGGATACCAGAGACCTAGATTTGGACAACTTTTAACATACCTGAGAATCCTCTTTACTAGTGTTAGGTATGACTCTCTAGGGCTTACTTGGAACCTAGCACATATACATGTAGCAAACATTATATCTGGTCTACTAGCTGTAAGATACAGTAAAGAGCCAAGCATTGCTCTATATGTTGTCTGATCAACATGTTTCCCATGTTCATCAGCATCCAATACATCATTAGTAGGCATGGGTGTTTTCATACAGGATGCTTCAGACATACCAAATTTCTTAACCAACTCATTTGCATATTTGGTTTGAGAAATAAAGATGCCTTCAGCATGTTGCTTGACTTGCAATCCTAGGAAGAAGGATAGCTCACCCATGCTACTCATCTCAAATTTAGAATGCATTAGGTTGGAAAACCTTCTGCACAATTTGGAGTCAGTAGAATCAAAAATAATATCGTCTACATAAATCTGTACTAGTAGGGTATGGGACTTATGGGTTCTAATGAAAAGAGTTTGGTCTACTCTACCCCTTATAAAACCATTTTCCAAGAGAAAGCATGCTAGGGTCTCATACCATGCTCTAGGAGCTTGCTTGAGACCATATAATGCTTTATTCAATTTAAAAACATAATCAGGAAAAGTTGGAGAGATAAAACCTGGAGGTTGTCTGACATAAACTTCCTCTTTGATGTCTCCATTTAGAAATGCACTTTTGACATCCATCTGATATACCTTGAAGCCTTTGTGTGCTGCATAAGCTAGAAATATTCTGATGGCTTCTAATCTTGCAACAGGTGCAAAAGTCTGGTCGTAGTCTATTCCTTCTTCTTGAGAGTATCCCTGAGCAACTAGCCTTGCCTTGTTCCTTATAATT
This sequence comes from Platanthera guangdongensis, assembly GCA_039583875.1. Lineage (NCBI taxonomy): Eukaryota > Viridiplantae > Streptophyta > Magnoliopsida > Asparagales > Orchidaceae > Platanthera > Platanthera guangdongensis. The sequence continues at coordinate 205,132,320 of CM077151.1, read as the reverse complement.
ACTCCTTGGTCATCCAATTTGTTTCTGAATACCCATTTTGTTCCAACAATGGAATGATCCTTAGGCTTTGGCACTAGTTCCCATACTTTGTTTCTCTCAAATTGATGCAACTCCTCTTGCATTGCAATGATCTAGTGTGGATCTTGCTCTGCATCTTGAATGGACAGAGGTTCAATTTGAGATAGGAAGCAGGTGTGAAACAAGTTTTGGTTGACCTGATTTCTGTTTTGCACACCAGCTGAGATGTCTCCAATTATTTGGGAAATTGGATGGTCTCTTGATGTTAGTAAATCAACAGGGGGTGTTGATTGTTCACCAACCTGTGTTGTTGTTTCCTCTTGTGGTACAACAACTGGCTCTTCAAGTTGTTCTTCAAGTTGTTCTTCAATATGTTGAGCATTTTCTTCATCTCCACTGCTTTCATCCTCTTGAGTAACCTGTAACTTGTTCAAGTCTTCAACTAGAGAATGTTCCTGCAAAGGTTCTATGGTAGAAGAGATCTTCTCCTTGAAAGACATGTTAGATTCATCAAATGATATATGAACAGATTCCTCAATTTTTAAAGATGATTTATTATAGACCCTATAAGCCTTGCTGATCATGGAGTATCCCAGAAACACTCCTTCATCAGCTTTGGCTTGAAATTTTGCTAAATATTTCTTGTCATTATTATGAATATAGCAAATACAACCAAAGACTCTAAAATAATCAACTTTAGGTTTCTTCCCTTTGAGTAATTCATAGGGAGTCTTTCCCTTTAGTTTATGTATCAAACTTCTATTCAGCACATAGTTGGAGGTGTTCACTGCCTCTGCCTAAAAGGATAGAGGAAGGTGAGCATCTGACAACAATGTAGTGGCAGATTCAATAAGGGTTCTATTTTTCCTTTCAGCTACCCCATTTTGTTGAGGAGTTCTAGGAGCTGAGAAAGTATGCCTGATCCCTTCACTCTGACAGAACTCTTGCATAAGAAGAGAATCAAACTCTGTCCCATTATCACTTCTGATCAGGGCAATGTGAGTATTGAACTCAATCTGTATACATTTGAGAAACTCTGTCAGACACTTAAAGTTATCAGACTTCTTCCTTAGAAAGAACACCCAAGTGAATCTAGAGAAGTCATCTACAACTACTAAAGTGTAGGATTTCCCTACCAGGATTTGTATTGTGATGGGTCCAAAAAGATCCATGTGTAACAGATACAGTATCCTAGGTGAATCACTCTTATTAAATGACTTAAAGCTGTTTTTAGTTTGCTTGTCTAATTGACAAGCCCTGCAGAGTCCTTCCTTCTTGTAGGGGCCAGAAGGTAGTCCTATAACAAGGTTGCCCTTGGATAGCCTAGCAATAGTTCTAAGGTTTAGGTGTCCTAGTCTTTTATGCCATAAAATATTTGGTCTACAGACAGAATTGAACAAGCAGATATCTACATCAGTTGAAAGAAAATCTACTAGATAGATGTTACCTTTTCTTTTACCTGTCAACACAGTTGTGTTGTCCTCTGACTTGATTTTGCATAAGGCTTTGCTGAAGGTCACCTGGTAGCCTTCATCACACAGCTGACTGATGCTAATTAGGTTGTGCTTCAGTCCTTCCACATAAGCTACCTTCTTGGAAGTTACTGATCCAATCTGAACTGCACCATATCCTTTAGTCTGTCCAAAGTTTGAATCACCAAAGATAACTTTGGGTCCAAGCTTGGCTCTAAAGGAAGTGAGGTTGTCCTTGTTCCCTGTCATGTGCTTAGAGCACCCACTATCTAAGTACCATTGCTGGTTAGATGTTGGATAGGTCTTCACCTGCACATAAGACAATTGATTTGTTTTTGACCCAGTTTACCTTGGGCCTAGGTTGATAACCTTTAAATTCTGAAATGAAAGACATCCCAGGTTGACTCTTATATCCTTCAGGATGATATCTCCTTGTAGGTATAATCCATTCTGTATAATGGTTAAAGATTTGGGATGAAGGACCCTTAGGATTCAATTTTGATTTGCCCTTGAAAAATTTTCCAGAGCTCTGACCTCTGTTCGACGATCTTGGAGCTGCGTTCGACGATCTTGGGTCAGATCGTCGAGCTCCGTTCAACGGTCGACTATGGCTGAGATCAGGTACTTGAGATCGTCGAGCTGCGTTCGACGATTTTGCCTGAGATCGTCGATCTGCGTTCGACGATTTTGGCTGAGATCGTCGATCTGCGTTCGGCAATCGTCGATCTCCGTTTGGCGATCGTCGATCTCCGTTCGACGATTTCTGCTGGGACTTAGTTTTCTGGGGCAGATCAGAATTTTTCCTACCAACCTCTACAACTCCCTTTCCTTTGTCAGAAATGAATTTGATTGGAGTTGTTAGAACTATGGGTTGGCTGGATGAAGCACCCAAGCCCAGTGTACTATTGAATCTGGAGTTCACTGTGCTTGTGATGTCCATCAGCTTGAAGCTTCTCCCATTAAGGGATTCTTCAAGCTTCTTGGCCTCAGAGAGCTCACTTTTCAGTGAAGCTATCTGTTCCCTACAACACTTCAACTCCTGAGAGAGTTTGAGGTTTTTTGACTTTAAAGTATTGTGTTCAGATAATTGATTTCTGAGAGAGATAATTTATTTCTCAGACTTTAGCAGGTCTAAACACAGTGCCTTAAATTCAGATTTAAAGTCCTCTGAACTAAAATCAAAAGAACCAATTACCTGATCTTCTTCAGGTTGAGTCTCTGAGTCTGACTCCGACTCCTCTTCTTCTGAATTATGCTGTGAGACATTGATTGTCATCATGCAGAACTCTTTTTCTTCTGCATCATCCTCATCATCACTGGAACTGGATGAGGCTTCTGACTCCTCTTCAGTATCACTCCAGGATTCAGCAACAAACCCCGTTCTTGTATGTTTGTTTTTGCTTGATGAGGGTTTGCCATTGCCATTCCTCTTGGAGTCTTTCTCTTTTCTTCTTTCTTTCCTGTCCCTTCTGTCCTTGTTCTTGTTTTCTGGACAGTCAGGAACTATGTGCCCTGCTTTCCTGCAACCAAAGCAAATAATGTCTTTATTATAATTATTAGTGGACTTGTCATACCTTGGCTTATCATGTTCCTTGTATGATTTCCTTCTGAAGTCCTTTCTGGCCATCTTGTAAAACCTTTTGGCCAACAAACTGAGTAGTTCATCATTGACTGTGGCTTTGTCTTCAGGCAGATCTTCAGTTGCCTTGAAGGCTATGGTCTTCTCTTTTCTTGTGGCTGGTGAGGCAGCCTTCTGTTCTTCTTCTCTATTTTTGATAAGTAGCTCATAAGATTTGAGCTTACCCAATAGAGCTTCAGTGGTGATCTCATTCAGACTTCTGGCATCCTTAATTGGCCAGATTCTTGAATCCCAAGTGCTAGGGAAGCACATTAGGATCTTGTCATTGAGTTCAGTTAGAGAGATCTCTTTGTCCAATGTCCTGAGTTCACTGACAATTAGACTTAGCCTGTTGTACATGTCTCCCACTGACTCAGTTTCTCCCTTCTTGAAATTCTCATATTGAGAGATGAGATGGGATCTCCTATCCTTTCTCTCATCAGCTGAGCCTGAGACTATTTCTGAGAGTTTGTCCCAAATTTCCTTTGCTGAATTGCATTCAGCCACCTTTTGAAATATGTCATCAGACATTGTTTGGGCCAAGATGTTCATAGCCTTGGCATCAGCTACCTTCCATCTCTTGATATCAGTATCTTTTCGTGATGGAGGTGGAACAGCATTTGTACTTGTGTTCTCTGGGGGTCTTGGACACACTGTCAAAACAGAGTTAAAAATATCTTCGTCAATAGAATTCATGTACAGTCTGATCCTTGCTTTCCAAAGTGCAAACTTGGATAGATTGCACAGTGGAGGTCTGGTGCTAGCATAATCTTTGTTTTGGGCCATGATTTGTGAAAACAAAATCTAATGATAAAGTACAAAAGAAAGCAGATCTAACTTGGGATCTTGGGGTTCAGGTGTTAGCCTGTACAACCAATCTGGTATGGTATGTTTAACCAACCTCACTCTGATACCAATTGAAAGTGCATCTAGATCTGATATACTCTAGAGGGGGGTGAATAGAGTATATGGTGCTTTGAAACTTTTTACAACAATTGTTGTAATAAAAGTGAGCAGGGAAGCAGTAATAAATCTAATCACAGAACTAAGTTAATGAAAAGCTAATCACAGAAAAATCAAGGCTAGAAACAAACATAAAGACAAGCAAAACCAGAAGACACACGAAAATATAGTGGTTCCCCTAAACTTGGGTACATCCACTCTTCTACCACCCTAGGTAGGAATCCACTGCAGGATGTGTTGATCAGGTGTCCTGGGCACCAATGAGCTTTTGATAAGGTGCTCAAAAACCAAATCAGATTTTTTGATCAGGTGTCTAGCCACCAATGAGCTTTTGACAAGGTGCTCAAAAACCAAGCTCAAACTTTTGAAGGAAGTTTGAGAAACCCTTTACAGAGAGGGGGTGAGAGAGTGATGGAAGTCTTCTCTTTCTCAAACAACTGAGAAGACTATGTTGATTGTTGATGTCAAAGCTCCCCCTGAATCCTTGAGATCTTCAGGAAGAAAAGCTTTGCTGAGGGTGATAGGCCTTCAAAGATTGAACTCCAGCAAGAGATGATTTCAGCAATAGCTGAAATGTTGAATGTCTGGAGACTTGAAGTATGTTGGCCTTGAACACTTTGGACAGGAGAGATCTGAAGATTTGAGAAAGCTTGATCTCCTTGGATGTGTGTTCTTGAGAATTCCTTGAGACAGAATATTTTGTTGAAGATTATTGATGTCTGTCTGTATGTCTGTGTTTGTTTCTGTATTCTATTAGCGACTCAAAAAATTCTATCTTTTATTCTCTGGTACTGAACAAAAACATTCTCTGAGAGGAATAGCCGTTGGCCAACATTAATTGCATCCTTAATTGCAAAATCTCTTCTAGAGGAAAGTCCATAGAAATATTCCTTGAAAATCCCTTGAAACTTGGTCCAGAAATGAATGAAAACGGCTAGGAAATCTCTGAATTAATTGCAGAATAACTCCTCAACTGATTTTGAATTTGAATCTCGAAACATCCTTGAAGTTATCTGAAAACGTCGAACTGAGCTCTGCTATCGTCGAACTGAGCTCAGTGATCTGGAAATATACAGCAGCAAAATATCGTCGATCTGAGCTCAAAGATCGTCGAACTGAGCTCAGAGATAGAAATCCAAAGCTGAGTCAAGATCGTCGAACTGAGCTTACCGATCGTCGAATGGAGTTCGACGATATAATGAAGTTGAGCTCAGCGATCGTCGAATGGAGTTCGACGATCTGTCGAAGTTGAGCTAGACGATCGTCGATCGGAGTTCGACGAATCGTCGTGCTGAGCTCGACAATATGACTTAGTCTCCAAACAGAAAATCTTGGTCTTCAGGGCAGCTTCCAAACCTAGACTTCTAACCCTTAGAATCAATTCTAATTGACCTATTGAGCTATACAGGAGGTCAAGCATTTGTTTCCTAGAGACATAGTGATCCTGACCCAAATTAGTAATAGGGTGTTCCAACAGCTTCCATTACTTCTTTATGCTACTTTTTTGTGAACGAAATCGGCCGGCAGAATCGGCGCTTTGTGGTGATGACCCTTCAGGACGTGAAGGAGTCACCGCAAAATGGCGGTTCTGGGCCTAAGACCCCGGAGTCGAAAGGAAAAAAAACGGGGGTCTTACATGGGTAAAGCCCTTGGCAATAAGTCGAGCCTTATAACGATCCACACAACCATCGGGGAGAAATTTCAACACAAAGACCCACCGACATCCAACAACATCTGTGCTGAGAGGTGGAGGAACCAGGGTCCAGGTACCTCATTCAGTGAGAGAAGCAAACTCTTCATCCATGGCAGCCTTCTAATATGGAATGGTAAGGGCCTCTAGATAGGAACGGGGGGTGGAAGTGGTAGAGATAGCCATCATAAAGTTCCTGTGAGCAGGTGTCAGATGATCATAGGAAACAACGGCCGCAGCGGATGCTTTGTATAAGCCAAAACCCCTTTGCGAAGGGCAATGGGGAGTTCCAGGTCAGCAGGTTCCTAAGTATTCGGAGAATCCGTGGTGGATAGAGCTGGCCTCAGAGTAGAGAGCGACGACGGCAAAGAGGAGGGAGATTGCAGCGGTGGAGATGGAGGAGAATAGGATGGAGAGGGAGGCCTAGGAAAGACCTCGGTAGGAGGGGATGGGATAGAGGGAAGAGGAATGCCAGGGGGAGAGGAGAGGAGTCGTTAGAGAAATATGGGGCATTATTGTAGAAGGTAACGTCCGCGGAGACGAACTGCTTGCAAAGAATGGGGTCAAAACAACAGTAGCCTTTATAAGTGGTAGAGTAGCCTAGAAAGACACATTTGGTGGAGCGAGAGGAGAGTTTGTCTCAGGTCGCGGAGGGAGCAAGCTCAAAGGCTGTGCACCCAAAGATACATAGAGGGAGAGGAAAGGGATCCTTTCCTGGATAGAGAATAGAGAAGGGGATTTGACCGCGGAGAATAGTGGAGGGAATGTGATTGATGAGATAGCAAGAAATGAGAACAACATAGCCCCGGTAGGAGCGAGGGACATGCATTTACGTAAGTAAGGTGCGAGCAACATCAAGGAGGTGACGATTTTTGCGTTCCGCCACCCGATTTTGTTGGGAGGTGCAAACACAACTTGTTTGATGAATAATCCCATGTTGCATTCAAAATGAGGAAAAAGCTTGACTAACGTACTCTTTGGCATTATCAGAGCATAATACTTTAATAGAAACATCAAATTGATTTTTAATCAAATGATAAAAAGATTGACATACATTAAAAAGTTCAGAGCGTTCTCGTAAGAGATACAACCAAGTACATCGAGAGAAATCATCAATGAAAGTAACAAAATAAGAGCTACCCCAACCAATGATGAAGGTAGGAGCAGGACTCCAGATGTCAGAGTGAACAAGATCAAATGGATGGGTAGAACCACGAACTTGCTTCGGCAGGAAGGAGGAACGGTGATGCTTGCCAAGCTGACATGCATCGTAGTTGAGAGGAGAACTGTTCGAAGGGAGGTGAGGTAGAAGCTGATGAAGAAGTCATGGAGGAGGATGCCCAAGGCGGAGATTCCATTGTAGGAGATCTGTAAAAGAGGAGGAGAAGGATGGCAGAGCAAAAATGTTATCGAGGAAGTAGAGGCCTCCGCTCTAAGTCCTAGTAGCAATCGTCTATTGGGAGCTCGGATAATGAAAAGAGCAAGAAGTGGGAGTAAATGTGACGGAGAATTGATGTTGCTTGCACAAAGACGTAATTGACAACAAATTGCAGGGAAACTTAAGCACATAGAGAGTGTCGGGAAAGCGAAGAGATGGAGTGACATGAACCACTCCCATCCCATGAACTGGGGAGGGAGAGCCGTCTGCAACATGGACCGGGGGCAACTGATCATGTGTTTTAAGGAGATAAAAGAATTGCGGATTACCCGTCATGTGATTAGTTGTACCAGAGTCGATGAGTCATTTACCTTAAGTAACCACGTGAGCACTACCTGAGGAAGTGACCACCGAAGCGGACGTCTTGGAAGAGGAGGTGGAATAGTCACCAGAAGGGCGAAGATGTGGATGTTTCAGCCAGCAGCGATCCAAAAGATGCCCGGTGTGGCCACAGTGAGAGCAGAGGAAGCAGGAAGAACTTCGACCACCAGAATGGTGGTTGCGACTGCCAGAGTCACCCCGTTGAGTCTGGTGAGCATAGTTTTTTGGAGGAGGATCATCGGTAAGGTGGTGGCATTTGCGTTGTGAGAGGAGGAGGAAGGTGAAGGAGACGCTCCAATCCAGGTAGTTGGAGATAACAAGCTTTGAGATGGTGCCAAGATTTTCGGAAGGAATGGGAGGAGGAGGCGGAGTTGCCACAAGAGTAGAGGTGGTCGTAGAAGAACCGGACAGGGCCATAGAAGAAGCTGCAAGGGTAGAAAGAGGGCGAGGGGGATAAAAGGCCGCGCGGGTAGAGAAAAAACCACAGCGGACACAAGGAAAGGAACAGTAGCGGATAGAAGAAGAATCCTCAATAGAGAAAAGGAAAGAAGTCGAGCGGGAAGAGAGCACACTGCGTGAATAGAACACCGAGAAGCCGCGAAAGCAGTCCACAGAGAAAGAGCGAGAAGAAGAATGTCGTGCAAACAAAGAGCAGCGATAAAGGAGGAGAGGTCGCACGAACAAGAGGCAAGAAAGAGATCAAGTCACGCGGACAGAGGAAGGCACTGAATCTGGCGAACAAGATCATGGGCTCTGATACAATGTGTGAAGAGAAAAAGAGAGTCCAGAAATTGGACAAACAGAAATTTTTGTATTACAAAAAATGTATCAATTACATGGTATAGGCTCCCTTTTATATAATGGAGGAGATGAGAGAGATTACAAATAAATAATGTGAGACTATAAAATATCATGTACAAGCGGTTTAACATAAATACAAGTCGACCAAGCTGCGAGGTCTGATGAATGGGCAAACCGCACGACAAGCACAAGTGGAAGACACCAAGTCGCCACAATAAATCGCCAGGTTGCCCAGTCTCCAAGTCGCTCGGGACAGATTGACAAACTGCCAGAGCACCAACAACAACAGGCCAGCAACCAGACCACAGGAGAGAAACAGATAGACAGCCCATACTGCAACTCGCCAGAGTCAGATTGCCCGGTATCTTATCTGCAACAATCATAATTAACAAGACGTTAACGTTGTTGTACTATAGTTTCTTCCTACCAAATTTTAGCCGATTCAACACAAAGCCGAGAATCACTGTGCAGGAAGATTACTGTACAGAAACTTTGATCGGGGATTCCTGATGCTACAGGAATTCGGTGAATGTGTGTAACCACTCGTTGGAAAGGTATTTTCAAGGTCCACAACTTTAGTGTTTAGTCTAAAACCCATATATGGACACATCATGTACGAAAATGGCCTTGAAGATCGCGGTGCGCAGAAAATATATTTCTGAGCCCTCCTAATGCGAGACGAACGACATCGATTAGTGTTCTTCCTCCAACCAATATTCCCAAATCACATACAGAATTCGTCCACCCTTTTTCACCCTCAGAATGTCAACTTGTTTTGCGAAACCAAGTCGCGATCTTCTCATGGAAGGAAGGAGTGGTCGAAGACATCTTATCTCTAGGGCACAAGCCCTAACATGGTCTTCTCCTAGGAAAACTTCTTCTCACGAATCAAGACTCTTTTGAGTTGATATCTCTCCTAGGAATAACTAGAGATCTCGCACTAAGGGAAAGGGTAGGAAGCTCACATCATTTCCGGTGGTTCCGAGGTTTTTGACCATGGATCTTGTCACCCTTCTTTGTGTCATCTTCTTCTCACTCATTGATGTTCGTTCTACACGGGAAAGAGAGGAAGAGAGCGGAATTTCTTCCAAAAATAAACTCCGGCGGCTTCTCTGTTTCATCAGGATTGCACAGTAACGGCTCGACAAAGATAACTGTTCGGCAAACTGGTAAAGAGACGGCTAGGGTTTTCCGCATATGCCTTTTATAATGAGAAATTACGGTAACTCCATTTCCATTTGTCGGCCAGACATTGGACAGCCTAATATTGATTTAAATGAATCATGTTGAAAGGATGCGGCCCATTTAAGTCGATTTGGCGTAATTCCCAAAAATCTGGTTCAGCAGCAAACAGGGCCGAAAATTATCCCAAGGAAAAAATTTTCTAAGTTAAACAACATTCGACGAATTTTAACCCAGTCCGACGAATGGCGCTCGACAACTTTAGTGTTCGATGAATTTACCTGAGTTCGACGAATCAGCGCTCGAAGAATTTAGCGTTTGATGAATTTACTAGAGTTCAACGAATCAGCGCCTGACAAATTTAGCATTCGATGAATTTACCTGAGTTCGACGAATCAACGCTCGATGAATTTGGCGTTTGACGAATTTATCTCAGTCTATGGCGTTGAGTGATGTTGAGTTTAATCAACGCACTCAGCTCCCCGAGCCAGAAATATTCCAAGTTAAATTGCGTTGAGAGCGTTCAGTCCACTCAACGCTCACAATGCCTACAGAGGCCAGAAGTTTTTCTAAGTCAAATGGGGTCGAGAGCTTTGAGTCCACTCAACGCTCTCAATGCCTGCAACGACCAGAGATTTTCTAGTTATAATTGCGTCGAGTGCATTAAGTCCACTCAACGCTCTCAACGCCTAACCTGCCAGACTATTCTAAATAAAATGGCATCGAGAGCATTGAGTCCACTCAACGCTTTCCATGCCTAACACGTCAGAATAGTTAATTGGAGTCAAGAGCGTTGAGTACACTCAACGCTCTCCACGCCTAACCTGCCAGAATATTTTCTAAATTAAATGGCATAGAGAGCATTGAGTCCACTCAACGATCTCAATGCCTAACCTGCCAGAATATTTTCTAATTTAAATGGCATTGAGTGGTTTCGAGTCCACTCAATGCCTAACATTCATAATGCTTTTTAAGTAATTTCCTGATCCAGTCGTTGAGTCCGGTCGACTCACTCGACACTCCCTGAACCTGAGTTAATTTTCTTTACACAAAACACATCCGAGGGGTCTGGTATGAAATGGGATGTTACACTGGAGGGGCTGCTAGAAGTTGAAGAGGAGGTGGAAGGAGTCGTAGGGGGCAATGTAACCTGGGGTGTCCTAGCTGGTGGCAATGGTAGCATACCATCGGAGGGTATCCTCTATCATCCTATCTCCTCTACTCCTGAGCACAGTACAATGGCGAAGCCAATAGGGCAGGTGGCTGCTACTCCTGTCTAGCATTCAGATGAGGATGTCCTACGCCTCTCCTATGTCTGATATATCCGCCCCTCTGTGGGCCCATGCCTCTTTATGGGCCTCTTCGCCTGCTCCCTCCTCCCGCTCTCATAGAATCGACTGATCTCTTTCCCCTATCCTGTACCATCAAGTGGTCGGCCTCCCACCTCTTGGCTATCTCTATGATCTTTTCCAAGCTGGCATCAGCAACAAAGAGAAAATCCTGCCTTAGATGATCTCGTAATCCTCTGTAAAACTTCTTTAAATAATCCTGCTTGCTCATAGCGCTAGAAAACCCCGCCATATAGGAAAACTGCCGCTGATACACTATCACTGAACGACTCCCTTTCCTTGGGTGCAAGAACTGCCCCTCCAATGCGTCTCTATTAGTCTGAGAAACAACATGCTCCAGCAAGGCCTCACTAAACTGCTCCCATATAAATTATGAGATCTCATAATCCATAAATGTGGAGTATATGAAGAACTTCGACCACCTCTTGTCATGGCCACCCAATGTCATAGTTGCTATGAAAACAGCCTCATTGGATGGGCAATGAATCCCTGCTAGCATCTCTAGGATAGTGTCAAGCCGCCCCTCTGTCTGATCTGCAAAATCATTCCCAAAGTAGGTCGGAGGGGAGAGGCCTTGAAAGGTAGTTAGCAAATTTGAGCTCGGTTTTGGCCGCGGAGCCGAAACATGCTGAGCTTGGAAGGCCACCAAAATGGTTGTGTGGGTCTGGCCTAGCTTCATTTGCTGGAATGGAGTAGCAGCTGGCGGATGAGGAACAATGGCCTAACTCATTGATTAAGGGACTATACAATGTGATTTTTACCCATGGGCACACTAATGCTTCTATTGCATTGTTTGTCCGCAAACAAATGCTCCAGCGGGTTGGCCCAGTGTTGTAGACTTACTTCTTTATTGATTGTTGTTCAAGTGATACCAATTGTAAAATCCTTCCTCCCGGTTATTAGGCACGCCCGAGAAGAGATTTTATGCCCAGGACCGCCTCCTTATGGTGTTACCAACTACCGAGTTAGTCGCCACCGCATGATGTCGATCCTTATATCTAGTATGATCATTTTATAGTATGCTAAATAAAAGTATTTATTAAAACATAGTCCACAATCAAATCTCAATATATATAAGAAAGAAATAAAACAATAGTCCACAATGAGTAATAAAATAAAACTAAAGAGAGTTAGGTCTTATGCCCGGTACATATCCAAAATACAAAACTCTCTCTCAATCAACTAATGCAGAAGCTCAATAAAAACACTCATCAAACCGTCACTAGGTAGTAGTAATGCGCGACGACTGCTCCTCAAGTCTGACATCCTCGTGTCGCTGGTTCTCGTTGTTGGACTAGCACTGCATCTCCTCGCATCCCTAAAATGATATGGTCTACCAACCGTTAGTCAAAAGTCTAAGTCATTATCATCCTAGTCTCACCCCCCTGGACTCCTAGGAACTGTGCGAGAGAAAGGAAGTGGAGGACAACATATTTGAATGGAAAAATACGTGACATGACACTATCTAACAGTAGTATATATATATATATAGAGTAACACTAAAATGCAGTATTGGTAAAGTAAGGGCAGTGCAGTATTGTATTGTAAAGAAAGGTAAAGTAAACGAACTACACTACCATCACATAACATACCTTAACTTATATGAATACCCATACAAACTTATAAGTTACGATTTTTAGGTAACTCATCATATAAAAGATCTCATGCTAATTTATATGATGAGCGTCTAGAAACACAAACTAAAATATACTATCTACATATGTCATGTTATGTAGTGCAATACATTGATTATAATGCAACTCACCTACCCGTCTCTGTGTGCATAGACCTTTCAAATATTCCTCACATTTTAGAGGTAGCTAGCCTCTTAGGTACAAACTGTCGTGGCTCGTGGTGGTAGTGGAGCAGGCATGTCCACTACTAGGCGGGTAGGAATAGTACCAGGCCTAGATCTTGTTGTGCGAATAGAAAAATAGAAATCGATAATTGGACAATAACAATGTTTTTATTTCCAAAAAAATATCTCAATTACAAAGGTATGACCTCCTTTTTATAGAATGGATGAGAAGAGAGAGATTACAAATAAGCAATGTGAGACTAAATACATTTATGGTGATTAGCAGCTAGACAAAATATGACTGCATAGGCAGTGCGGTTAGATTAGAAGGTTAACCGCCCGACAATAACTACAAGCCGCCAGAGGTTAGATAGAGTGAAATAGCTAGAGGCTAGGAGGAAGCTAGACCGCTCGGTTACCAAGTCACTGGAGAGAATCCACCAGACCACCCAACTATCAAGTTGACAGAGTGAAACCACTAGATCACCCGATCTACATACTGCAAGAGGCAAGCTTCCAGACTTCCCGGTCTATAAACCACCAGATACAAGCCGCCAAACCGCCTGATATGACCCTCCTCCTCAAGCTGGAGCATATATATCAATCATTATCAACTTGTCGCAAATGTGAAAAAGGAAGTGTTGGACCGATGTTTCACATTCCCTGTGTTTGAGAATATCAACTCCCAGATTTTATTTGATCATGTCTTCTGTTTATAGAGTGTGCAGGTTATCAGGTTTAAGTGAAGAGAAAAAGCTTCCTACAGATGTTACCGTCGGGCATTAGAAGTTACCGATAAGCAGTAGCTGGAATTAAATGGACCTGGTGCTCTGGAAGATATCAGCAAGCGCTAGTACAAATTCCCCGCACTAGCACACTTAACACTGCGTTGAGAGCACTGAGAAGAAAACATTGAGTTCGTCGAGATAGTGGCGTTGAATGGATGTTACCTCCAAGCGCTATCACTTATCGTGACACGCTATCCGCTCGACAAGCGTCGAGCTGGGTTCGTCGAGCTACTGACCTACCGCTCGATATTAGTGCTAACGCACCGTGCTAGGTGGTTGATGAACGTCAAGCATGGCCGTTCGACGAATGCTACTCTAACACATGCGATAGTATTTATATCCACGTGATAGCCCTTCAACGAATGTCGAGCCAGATTTGTCAATTGCTGCGCTACCGCCAGATGCCAGTACTACCGCAGGCACTATCGAAATGAATTATTTATACTTAGTGCTCTGGATTAAATCGGCTCTAGCCCTTCCGTGCCACGCTTGCCAAATGGCGAATCATTGTGTCCAACATTACCGTGCAGTGGAAGGGGTAACTGTAACGCCCCCAGTTTTTTTGGCAATTGTGTAATTTTTGTTTGGCATTACGTTGGCATGTTTTTTGGCCTTTGCCATTGTTAGAGCGTGATCTTCTCTCTTTCGGCCATTGAGTGGCTGGTTTGGTGGCCTATTTGCAAGATTCCCTAGCAAGCTGGAGTCTGTTTTGGTGACTCGGTGGTGCCTCTTCGGGAATGCTTGTGTTTTGGCTTCTGGCAAGGTTAGCCCAAGTTTTGTTTGTCGGATGATGATTTCGACTTCGCCACTAGATTCGTAGTGTGGGTATTTAGCTACGGTGTGAATTTTGTTACATTCCGAGATAGTTTGCTCGAGCCCGGATCGTTTTGCTCGGGAATAGCATGGTTAAGAAGAAGTTGTAACATATGAATATGAGGTTATAACATATTGGTTGCTGATTTCCTCCCTAGGTGCAAAGTTATGGTTGAAATTTCTTGTAGCAGGGGAGAGTTGTAGCATTGCAAATCCTGGAAATTTGGAAAATTTGAGTGACACGGCATGGGATACAGGTGTGTCCCAGGGCTTATCTGGCTTGGGTTGCGCTGATTTCCGCGAGGTAGACGAATTTCGGTCGACGAAAGTTTCGGGGGCGTCACGCCCGGTAACACGGGCGTGACAGGGGGCGTGTCGAGAGGTCGACGAATTGAGGTCGACGAATTGAGGTTGACGAAGTGAGGTCGACGATCGTCGAGAGAAGGGATACATGGCCTGTGACATAGGCGTGTCACAGGGCGTGTTTTGCTGGTCGAAGAACATTGTTCGACGAAGTTCGCTCGATGAATGTCGAGTGTCGAGTCAAGGGGTTACATGCCATGAGTCACAGCCGTGACTGGGCCAACACGGGCGTGTCTCCTAGCGGTTTTCATTCTAGATAAGCCTGAATGGTCGGTTTGTGTGCCACTTAAAGTACACGCCCTGGGGCGGGGCGTGTCATGGGGCGTGTCAGGCCCGAATGTTTACTTTTTCAGAAAATTTTTCAGGCATTCAATTTCTTTATTTTTTTATCTAAGGGACAATACTTTTTCCCTGGGTAATAAGGCCAAAAATGAGTCTTTCTCCTTTTCATTCTTATTCTTCTTTGCATTCCCCATTTCCAAGAGAGAGAGAGAGAGAGAGAGAGAGAGAGAGAGAGAAAGGGAAGGGAAAGAGGAACCAGCTGCACTCGCCTAGATATTTCTCCTTAGTTAAGATTTCCTTGCTCTTGGGCTAAGCTATGGGCTGTCAAATTTCTTAGTTTTCCCTATTTTGTTCACCTCAGGTTTTGCGGTTTTATGGATAATTTTGCCTAGCTGTGCTAAAGCTGAAATAGCGGTTGTGTGCCTTGAAGGTTGAGGCAAGTGGTTCTCTTTGCCCTTGCCAAGTTTTCCTTTACTTTTATAATTTATGGCTAGTTGTGTGGTAAATTTCCTGTAGAAGTTGGGGTTGCTGATTTTTTGTCCAAACCATGGCTGTAGCCGGGTAGAAATAGGAACGTACAGAATTGTTTGTTGTAGCTCTGTATAGAAAACGTTGCGTGCTTGCTTAGGATGGAATTTCAGGTTTTGTGGTTAAGACTTTTGACGTTGAGTGAGTATAAGATGGGGTATTTCGGGTTAATGGTGTTTCTCGGCTTGTTCTAACGGCCGAGTCGTGAATTATGGCAGGTGGTTTTGTTTGATGGCTTTGTGAGGGGTGGTGTGGTGTAAAGCCTTGGTGGCCACCATTATGGTGTAGAGAGCACCTTTTGGCCCCAATTTGGGCTAGTTGTTTTATGGTGTAAAGAGCACCTTTTGGCCCGGATTTGGGCTAGTTGTTTTATGGTCTAGAGAGCACCATTTGGCCCCGATTTGGGCTGGTTGTTTTATGGTGTAGAGAGCACCTTTTGTCCCCGAGTTGGGTAGGTTGTTTTATGGTGTAGAGAGCACCTTTTGGCCCCGATACGGGCTATTGTTTTTTTGGTGTGTTGCACCTTAGGGCAGCCACCGTTGAACCCTTGAGTATTATGGCTTTACCACTGCTAATATTCACAAGTTAGGACTGCTCGTTCATTTGTACTTTTGGCATATGCTTGCCTTGTTGCTCCTGCAGATTTTAGCAGGATATGTTGATTATCTCTCGCACTTGGTGCATCTTGATCCTGCCTTGGGCAGTGTGTTAACTTTACTGTTCTATTCAGTTCCCTTTTACTCATTTAATAGCATTGGTTGTGGGGTTGGTAAGCCCTCTTTTCTTACTTATGGATCTAGTGCTCTGTTTCTTTTCCTTATATACTTGCTGAGGTATTCATTCTTTGAATGCCTCAGGTTTAGGTGATAGCCGATTTAGCGGCTAGTGTTCATTTTGGTGGAGCTTGCTTGTGGCCTCCGGGGTAGCTGAGGTTGTTGTTCCTCGATTTGGCGAGCTAGTTTTCTTCCTTTTGTTTAGACATACATACTCTTTAGTGGGTTCATGTCAGGTTGTTGATGCCCACTGGTGGCTTACTTTTAATGCTTTAATATGAACTGAGTAGTACTAGTTTTGACTTTTTGGCGGTTGTTTCATTGCTTCTGGGAATGTTTTATGCTAGGTTGCATGTTAGGTATTTTGAAACCCTAAAAGTATTACTATATGTATCTCATGCATGTCATGATTTTAAAACTAAAGCACTACTTCTCGAGTACGTAAAGTGCTATTTTTCTTATACTATAATAAATCTAGAGTCCTGCATTCCATGATTTGTCTTTTGGGGTCATTGACACTCATGTAGGACGTAAAATTCACTTAACCAAATTATTTTCCGCTGCGTATAAATATATGTTTGTTTAGTGTGGACTAGCTGATCCACTGTGCCGAGGGATACGGCCATCAAATGTAACTGGTGTTCTTTCTTATTAAATTATTCAACGAACTAGAGTATGGGTTTTTCCTGAGCGCGTGCAGTTATCCCCTACACGGCGTGGCATCATAAGACATATTTTCTCTTGCTCTGATATGATTTAAATGTTTGAGAAAATGCCGGTTGTGACAGTTGGTATCAGAGGGAGGTTTGCTTGACAATTGGTTGGGCAACCTTTCCTTGTTTAGTGTTAGTTATTTCGTGGCATACCATACACACACCGAGGTGTCATCGGTACGTCTTGGCTGAAGCACGAGCACTACACTCATAAGCATACAAGAAGTATACCGGGCATATTATATAGTATGAGATGCCTAATATGTATTTATATATGGATCCACCATAGGGGCAACATATGAGGGTTATGTAGTATGGGATGCATAACCTCACAACATGGCTGCGACTAGCACATTTTCTTTTTCGTTGCATGCAAAAGTTATGTAGTATGGGATGCATAACATTTTCATGTTTACGCCACCCATGACATGCATTAAGGCCTTTTTAGAATGCATAGCACAACATGCATATCATAACATTGCATAAGCACAACATGTCAAGCTAAAGATTTACATGATGACACATGTACACACATGGTTTTAAGTCAAAAAGTAATATAAATTCATGCATTCATGATCTAGGCACATGAGTTAGTGTGATGAGGGTGACTCATCGTAGGTTAGGCATAACATCATCTTTGAAAACCCCCAGAGCAAGTTAACAGTTGAAGTTCATATGTAAGTATGTGTGTCTGTACCAGGTCATTTTGTGCTAGCAGTTGAGCTAGGTCTTGATTCGTGCTGATGTAATTATAGGATGTTGAAGCATCCTGTGATGAGGCAGACTCCCCAGTCTGAGGGCGAGTCTTCGGGTGCCCAGAACAATGAAATTATGGAGTGTCTGCGACATAGTAATGAGGCCTTGGCAAGGCGGATGGTGGATGTGTAGTCTCAGATCCAGTCTATGTTTTCTATGGTGTCTGGGCTGGCTCCGAGGGTGCAGACCCTGCTGTGGGTTCAGCTGTTCCTGCCCCTCCTACTCCTCTGGTGCCTCCCGTAGTGGTTCCACCCGATATGACATTTATCACCCAGTTTCAGCGACTTGGACCACCTACTTATGATCGAAAAGCAGATTTCATGGTGTTGGATGATTGGTTGATAGAAATTGAGGAGATGTTTTCCTACTCTGGTTTCACTGATGGTCAGAGAGTGATGATCGCTGCATATCAACTTAAGTGGTTAGCAAAGAGTTGGTGGTTGCGAGAAAAGGAGAGCTTGATGGAAGGATGCTCTTGGGACTCTTTTAAGGGGATGCTCCTAAGGAAGTTTTTACCCTCAGTCGAACGGGACCGTTTGATGAACGAGTTTTTACATCTGAAGCAGAGGAAGCTCACAGTTAGTGAGTATGAGATCGAGTTCAGCAAACAGAGTCGGTTTTCCCCTGGCATGGTAACTTCCGAGGCGAATCGAGTTAAGCATTGTCTTGGTGGCCGAAGAAATGATGTGCAGCAGTTAGCATGTGCATATGGAGCAGCAAGCTATGCTGCCATAGTGGAAGCAGCTTTGAGAGTTGAGGCAATTGAAATGCTAACCAAAGAGGGCAGTGGATGAGGAAAGATAAGAGGAAGCTAGTGGAAGGGAAGAGCCCTCAGGTGCCTGATGCTTCTTCGAGGAAGAAGAGCAAAGAGGTTTGTAACTTCTGTGGCCGGTCAGGCCACCCCTTCAAGAAATGTTTCAAGAGGTTAGGAGTTCAGAAGAAGGAGCAGGTTCATGCAATTTAGGGTGCTCCTAAGAGGGACTTGGAGTGTATGTTGTGTATGAGTAAGGGGCATGATATTGCCCGTTGTTGGTCAAAAGATAAAGTTTATTATCAGTGTGGAAAAAAGGGGCACATCAAGACTCAGTGCCTGCAGTTTCAACCTGTGTTTCAGCCAGTGCCACTCCAGGCATTGCCACTGCCTCATCTATTGGATAAAGGCAAAGGAAAGCTGAATGTGATTTCTTCTGAGGACGCTCAGAATTCGACTCAGGTTGTATCAGGTTAGACTTTTTCCCTAGTTCTAATGGTTTAGTTCGTAATTATAGCTTTACCAAATGTTTTCTTAGACACGTGTGCACCTTTCTAGGAAAATTTAAGTTAAAGAACCATTGGGCGCGTCTTCTTTTCGAATCTGGTGCTACCCACTCATTTGTGGCTAGAGCCTTCGTGGACCGGTACTGTTTGGAACTAGATCGAGTAGGGGATGGCTTTTGGATCAAGTTCCCTTCTGGTGATTCTGTTGTTTCAGACTGGGGCATTTTGGCTTGCTCTATTGTGTTGGGGGATTTCTTAGCTAAGGCAGATCTGAAGGTAATTGACTTGGAAGACTTTGACGTTATCTTAAGCATGGATTGGTTGTCGAGGTATGTTGTTGTGATCCAGTGCAAGGGTAAGTGATTGGACTTCAGAAAGGATGACGGTCAGCCTGGGAGTGTTTATGGTGATTCGCGCCAGGATTCTCCAGCTATTTCTGCAGTATGAGCTAAGACGTTGCTAGTTTCCGGCTGTTTTGCTTGTTTGGTCTCAGTTTTGGAGACCGTTGGTAGTTTGTTGCGTTTAGAAGAGATTCCTGTTATGCACGAGTTTTCATAAGTTTTTCCTGATCATCTTCCTGGTCTTCCGCCTGACAGAGATGTTGAGTTTGTGATATATTTGGAGTCAGGTATGCGTTCTATTGAAAAGGCGTCGTACCGAATGGCCCCGCGAGAGCTGGCAGAGTTGCGTATCCAGCTGGATGAGTTGTTAGAAAAGGGTTTTATCAGACCAAGTTCATCACCTTGGGGTGGACCTATTCTGTTCGTTAAAAAGAAAGATGGGTCGATGCGGCTTTGCATTGATTATCGAGAACTAAATAAAGTCACTATTAAGAACAAGTATCCCCTGCCAAGGATTGACGATTTGTTTGATCAGCTGCGTGGTAGCTCAGTATTATTGAAGATTGATCTTCGTTCTAGTTATCATCAGCTTAAGTTCCGTGAGTCAGATATTCCACAGACTGCTTTTTGATCAAGGCATAGGCATTTTGAATTCTTAGTAATGTTGTTTGGTTTGACCAACGCGCCCTCAGCCTTTATGGATATGATGAACCGAGTGTTCAAAGACTTTATGGATAAGTTTGTAGTTGTATTTATCGATGATGTTCTCATCTATTCCCGCAATGCTGAGGAGCATGTTCAGCATCTGCGTTTGATTTTACCTGCTTTGAGGGACCATAGGTTGTTCACCAAATTGAGTAAGTGCGAATTTTGGTTGCATCAAGTTTCATTTCTAGGCCATGTGATCAACAGGCATGGGATTTCAGTTGATCCAGAGAAGATAATTGTAGTGATGGAGTGGGGAAGACCGGACACACCCAAGGAGATTAGGAGCTTTTTGGGGTTGGCCAGCTATTACAGAAGATTTGTGGAAGGTTTCTCTACTTTGGCTGCACCTTTGACTTGATTAACCTAGAATAATGTGTCTTTTGATTGGAATGATAAGTGTGAGGAAGTATTTCTTGAGCTCAAGAACAGATTGTGTACGCTCCTGTTTTGACTTTGCCTACGGAGGGCATGGGTTATGATGTTTTATGGATGCATCGCATGTTGGGCTTGGATGCGTGTTGATGCAAGACGGAAAAGTAATTGCTTATGGGTCCAGGCAACTGAAGATTCATGAGAAGAACTACCTTACACATGACTTGAAATTTGCAGATATTATATTTGCGTTGAAGTTATGGAGACATCTACTTTATGGCGCGCGGTGCAAGATTTTTACTGATCATAAGAGTTTAAAGTATGTCTTCACCCAGAAGGAATTGAATTTGTGCCAGCGGCGATGGTTGGAGTATGTTGCCGACTACGACGTTGAAATTCAGTACCATCCGGGCAAGGCTAATGTGGTGGCCGACGCCCTAAGTCGGAAGACGGGAAAGATTTTTAATCTCTCCGCCGATCGATTAGTGGAAGAATTCTTATTGATGGATATTTCTGTAGGGTGCTGTGACTTGCAGAGTAGTTTCGTGGCAACAGAACCTTCTTGGATTGCACTGACGCGATTTCATCAGAAAGATGATCCAGATTTGTTACACTTATATCTTAGAACTGAGAAAGGGGAGTTACCTGATTTCTCGATTGATGTTGCGGGTACGTTGATGTAACGCAGCAGATTTTGTGTCCCCGCTGTTATGGACATCCGAGATATGTTATGCAGAGAAGCTCATTGTTCGAGCATTGCTTACCATCCAGGATCTATAAAGATGTATCGTGATTTGAAGCAAATTGCCTGGTGAACATGGATGGAGGGAGATATAGCCAGATTTGTGTCGGAATTCTATACTTGTAAGCGTGTCAAGGACGATCATGGAAGACCTGGTGGCAAGTTGACATCGTTGGAAATTCCAACCTGGAAGTGGGAGTGCATTTTGATGGATTTTATTACATGTCTACCGAGCTCTCCGAGAAGATACGATTCAGTTTGGGTGATCGTGGATAGATTAACGAAGTGTGCTCACTTCATGTCGTATAAGTTGAATTATCCAATGAAGAAGATAACTGAACTGTATGTGAATGAGGCTATTCGATTGCATGGTGTTCCAGTCAGCATCATTTCAGACTGAGACTCACGGTTTACATCTCGCTTCTGGAAGAGTTTAGAAGAAGGTTTGGGTACGGATTTTAGATATTCTACCGAATACCACCCGCATACCAATGGTCAGACAGAGAGAGTGAATCAGATCGTGGAAGATATGATTAGATGCTATATCTTATACCACGGAGGAGCCTTCGATGAGCGTTTGCGGCTTATGGAGTTTGCGTATAACAACAATTATCAAGGAAGCTTGCAAATGTCTCCTTTTGAGGCGATGTATGGGAGACATTGCAGAACTCCTCTCTTTTGGACTGAGGTTGGTGAGAGATCTTTGTTGGGTCTGGATGCTCTTGAAGAAATGGATGTTACTGTGAAGCTTATTCGGGAAAAGCTTCGGATAGCTCAAGAACGTTATGAGAAGAATGCCAATTGGCACAGATCAGATTTGGAGTTTGCTGTGGGGGACTTAGTATTCCTTAAAGTTTCCCCAATGATCGGCATAAAGTGATTTGGTAAAGATCGGAAGTTGGACCCAAGGTTTGTGGGACCGTTCAAGATTGTTGAACGGATTGGTATGTCAGCTTATAAGTTGGAATTGCCCGCAACCTTTCCTGGTGTTCACAATGTTTTTCATGTAAGCCAACTCCAGAAATGTGTGCGAAACGACAGGCAGGTTTTAGATTCTATGCCTCAATTAGAGCCAAATCTTTCTTATGTGGAGGTGCCTGTCCGCATTTTGGATTCTCAGGATCGCATGTTGTGACGAAAGAAGATCCCGATGGTGAAAGTGTTATGGAGGAACTAAGACGTGGAAAGCACGACTTGGGAATTAGAGTCGGCTATGAGGGAGGATCACCCTCATCTGTTTCCTTAAGCTTGCCATGTATGGTTTCTTCCATTTACCTCTTTGGTTGTTATGTTTCTTCTTTGGTAGAAGTGTTGTGCGTAAAGTTTTGAGGCGAAACGTTCTTTTAGGGGGAGTGACTGTAACGCCGACGGTTTTTTTTTGGCAACTGTGTTATTTTTGTTTGGCGTTACATTGGCATATTTTTTGGCCTTTGCCGTTGTTAGAGCGTGATCTTCGCTCGGCCTTTGAGTGGCTGGTTTGGTGTCCTGTTTGCAAGATTCCCTAGCAAGCCGGAGTCGGTGTTTTGGTGACTTGGTGGTGCCTCTTCGGGAATGTTGTTTGCGTGATCTTCACTGTTTTGGTGACTCGGTGGTGCCTCTTTGGGAATGCTTGTGTTTTGGCTTCAGGCAAGGTTAGCCCAAGTTTTGTTTGTCGGATGATGATTTCGACTTCGCCACTAGATTCGTAGCGTGGGTATTTAGCTACGGTGTGAATTTTGTTACATTCCGATATAATTTGCTCGAGCCCGGATCGTTTTGCTCGAGAATAGCATGGTTAAGAAGTTGTAACATATGAATATGAGGTTATAACATATTGGTTGCTGATTTCCTCCCTAGGTGCAAAGTTATGGTTGAAATTTCTTGTATTAGGGGAGAGTTATAACATTGCAAATCCTGGAAATTTGCAAACTTTGAGTGACACGGCCTGGGACACAGGCGTGTCCCAGGGCGTGTCTAGCTCGGGTTGCGCTGCTGGCCGTGAGGTCGACGAATTTCGGTCGACGAAAGTTTCGGGGGCGTCACGCCCGGTGACACGGGCGTGACAGGGGGCGTGTCGAGAGGTCGATGAATTGAGGTCAACGAATTGAGGTCGATGAAGTAAGGTCGATGATTGTCGATAGAAGGGGTACACGGCCTGTGACATGGGCGTGTCACAGGGCGTGTCCCGCTGGTCGACGAACTTCATTCGACGAAGTTCGCTTGACGAATGTCGAGTGTCGAGTCAAGGGGTTACACACCCTGAGGCACGGGCGTGACTGGGCCAACACGGGCGTGTCTCCTAGCAGTGTTCATTCTGGATAAGCCCGAATGGTCGGTTTGTGTGCCGCTTAAAGTACACGCCCTATGGCGGGGCGTGTCATGGGGCGTGTCAGTGCCGAATGTTGAATTTTTCAGAAAAAGTTTTTATCCATTAAATTTCTTTATTTTTTTATCTAAGGGACCAGACTTTTTCCCTGGGTAATAAGGACAAAAATGAGTCTTTCTCCTTTTCATTCTTCTTCTTCTTCGCATTCCCCATTTCCAAGAGAGATAGAGAGAGCAAGGGAAAGGAAAGAGGAACCAGCTGCTCTCGCCTAGATTTTTCTCCTTAGGTAAGATTTCCTTGCTCTTGGGCTAAGCTATGGGCTGTCAAATTTCTCAGTTTTACCTATTTTGTTCACCTCAGGTTTTGCGGTTTTATGGATAATTTTGCCTAGCTGTGCTAAAGCTGAAATAGCGGCTGTGTGCCTTGAAGGTTGAGGCAAGTGGTTCTCTTTGCCCTTGCTAAGTTTTCCTTTACTTTTATAATTTATGGCTAGTTGTGTGGTAAATTTCCTGTAGAAGTTAGGGTTGCAGATTTTGTGTCCAAACCATGGTTGTAGCCGTGTAGAAATAGGAACGGGGGGAATTGTTTGTTGTAGCTCTGTATAGAAAATGTTGCGTGCTTGCTTAGGATGGAATTTCAGGTTTTGTGGTTAAGTATTTTGACGTTGAGTGAGTATAAGATGGGGTATTTCGGGTTAATGGTGTTTCTCGGCTTGTTCTGACGGCCGAATCGTGAATTATGGCAGGTGATTTTGTTTGATGGCTCTGTGAGGGGTGGTGTGGTGTAAAGCCTTGGTGGCAACCATTATGGTGTAGAGAGCACCTTTTAGCCCCGATTTGGGCCAGTTGTTTTATGGTGTAGAGAGCACCCTTTGGCCCCGATTTGGGCTAGTTGTTTTATGGTGTCGAGAGCACCTTTTGGCCCCGATTTGCGCTGGTTGTTTTATGGTGTAGAGAGCACCTTTTGGCCCCGATTTGTGCTGGTTGTTTTATGGTGTATAGAGCACCTTTTGGCCCCGATATGGGCTGTTTCTTTTTGGTGTGTTGCACCTTAGGGCTGCCACCGTTGAACCCTTGAGTATTATGGCTTTACCACTGTTAAAATTCACAAGTTAGGACTGCTCGTTCCTTTTTTATTTTGGCATATGCTTGCCTTGTTGCTCCTGTAGATTTTAGCAGGATATGTTGATTATCTCTCACACTTGGTGCATCTTGATCCTATCTTGGGCAGTGTGTTAACTTTACTATTCTATTCAGTTCCCTTTTGCTCATTTAATAACATTGGTTGTGGGGTTGGTAAGCCCTCTTTTCATACTTATGGATCTACTGCTCTATTTCTTTTCCTTATATACTTGCTGAGGTATTCTTTCTTTGAATGCCTCAGGTTTATGTGATAGCCGATTGAGCGGCTAGTGTTCGTTTTGATGGATATTGCTTGTGGCCTCCGGGGTAGCTGAGGTTGTTGTTCCTCAATTTGGCAAGGTAGTTTTCTTCTTTTTGTTTAGACATACATACTCTCCAGTGTGTTCGCGTCAGGTTGCTGACGCCCACTGGTGGCTTACTTTTAATGCTTTAATATGAACTGAGTACTTCTAGTTTTGCCTTTTTGGCGGTTGTTTCATTGCTTCTGGTAATGTTTTATGCTAGGTTGCATGTTAGGTATTTTGAAATCCTAAAAGTATTTTCCGTTGTGTATAAATATATGTTTGTTTAGTGTGGACTAGCTGGTCCGCTGTGCCGAGGGATACGGCCATCAAACTTAATTGGTGTTCTTTCTTATTAAAATATTCAACAAACTAGAGTATGGGTTTTGCCTGAGCGTGTGCAGTTATCCCCTGAACAGCGTGGCAACATAACACATATTTCTCTTGCTCTGATATGATTTAAATGTTTGAGAATATGTGGCTTGTGATAGTAACCGCGATGCGCGACGATATTTGAAACGACAAATTTTTATTTTGAATATTTCTTTCCACATTTAGAAGACATCTGGAACAACAAGTGCACGAACCTACCGTCGGGCGCTAGTCTTACCGCCAGCGGCACCTATTTTCACGAAGACATATGAAAGGCCGTCTTGATTTCTATGCCTGATGACTGGGGAAAAAGAAAGGAAGGGAGTTCGTTAATTCTAGGGTTCGGCCGCCTTCTTGCGCTCCATTGCACAAGTCTCTGTCAAAGAATAAGATAGTCATCTCCCTCCCACTCGTGATCGAAAGACTCCGAAGATCCAAGATCTACAATGAACACGAAGAGCCGACCGGTTGCCAAAATACCGAGATCTTTAGCACTAGTCGTGGATCGCTCCATGGAGTAGTCTTCGAGAGGAAGAACGTCATTCTTTTGAATATTTATATCTCTTGATTTTGTAAAAACGTTTGACTTATCTAAAGCTTGAGAAGAGGAAAATCGACCGGTAAGGGTCGTCGGATTCCGGGGAAGGATTCCGTGGGAAATCATTATGGGGATAAGGACTTCTAGATCTAGAGGATCTAGCTGGGCTCTAAGTCCCTTCCTTGCGTGGAGGTGAAGAGCGGCTCGAAGACCTTTCTTGGAGGGAAAGGGAGAGAGCCATCCGGTCCGGGTAGTGGGTCGGTATAGAAAACCAAAAGAGTTTTTATATTTCATTGCCTTCGATCTCCGGCGTCACGGAGATCCCGTTCATTAAATCACTTAGAACAATTGTCATTTTTATTTGTGCAATAGAACTTTTATTTCTTCTTCATCTGATTGTGGGTTTCCGAACGAACTTGTGCAGGAAAATGAGTCGAGATATGCACCTCCGCGCTTTAGACACCTAACGCCCCGCGGTAGCTTCCAGGACTTGATTTCCTTGTGCGAAATATTTTTAAATTCCATTTAACGCGTCAAACCTTATTCACCCCCCTCCCCCCATCGCTCTAATGTTGGCCACGAGATCCAACAAGTGTTATCAGAGGGTGGTTATTCCAAAATGGTTTCACCACTAGGAATAATGGCCAACGCTGACCATGAATCGACCAGCTGGGATGAAAAATTATACACTGAAAATTCATTTGCACAACCTCTATTAATAGGATTGAACTAAAACTAATGGAGAACACTGATGAAGAAATTCTGAAACTTAGGGATAGATCTTAACTTACACTAGTTAGAGTTATATCTATATTCTTAGAAAAGAAAATCACAACACAAAAGTAAAGAAAACAGAGCAAGCAACACAGAAGACACAGGGATTTACAGTGGTTCCCCAACCTGGGTACATCCACTCTTCTACCACCTTGGTAGGAATCCACTACAGGTTTTGATCAGGTGACTGCCACCAATGAGCTTTTGATCAGGTGACTGCCACCAATGAGCTTTTGATCAGGTGCTCAAAAATCAATCCACAAGTCTTTTGATCCGGAGACGTTCAACCAGGAATAACTTTTGAAGGGAGTTAAAGAACCCTTTATATAGGAGGGGAGAGAGAGTGATGTTGTCTTCTCTGTCAACAGTCTAAGAGAAGAATTTAATGGATTTGATGATGTCAATGCTCCCCTTGAAATATTGAGTTGTTCAGGAAGGTTGGAAGCTTTGCTTCAGGGTGAGTAGGCCTTCAGATTGATGATGTCTCCAGCAAGCTTCTTAGACTGATATTGATTGTGTGTCTCTTGAGAAGCCTGGAGCAGATGTAGAACTCTGTGTGTCTTGATTGATGCAGAGTTTCTCCTTTTTTTGTAAAAATGGAAAGCCTTCACTATGTTATTGTTCACTATATGTTCTCTGGTACTCTGTATTTCTTGTTATTCCCTTCTATGTCGAATTCAAACATTTGAATTCATTTATCTTAAAGACGGGAAAAGCATTCCCGAGAGTAGAAGATACCTTGGGAATTAATCCTGAATTAACTTCTGAAAGATCCCCATTTAATGTTGCCTTTGAACGACTATTTCCTATTAGGAATGTTCAACATTAAATGTCTTGGGCATTGATTGTAATTAATTCTGTCAACTGTAACTAATTGCACAAAATTCATCGACCGGAACTCGCAGATCGTCGAGCTCAGTTTCTTATTTCGTCGAGCTGTCTTGAGCTCAGCGATCGTCGACCTGAGCTTGGAGTTTGTCGAGATTAGTCCACAGT
Source organism: Platanthera guangdongensis (assembly GCA_039583875.1). NCBI lineage: Eukaryota > Viridiplantae > Streptophyta > Magnoliopsida > Asparagales > Orchidaceae > Platanthera > Platanthera guangdongensis. The sequence goes on along the minus strand of CM077151.1, from coordinate 205,104,826 downwards.
TCTTCTTTAACTTTTTGACACAGCTTCTGTGGAATGTGTCGACATAAGTCCTGTGTGTTGACATAATTGCTTCTTGTCTTGACATAGTTGTAGTTTTGACAGAAATCTGGAGTGTGTCGACACAAGTCCTGTGTGTCGACACAATTGCTGTCGAGAGATGTTCTGTGTGTCGACACAAGTCATGTGTGTCGACACAATCTGGCTTCTGGTGTCGACACAGTTGTTGTCGACAGAGGTTCTGTGTGTCGACACAAGTCCTGTGTGTCGACACAATCTGGCTTCTGGTGTTGACACAGCCTTTCTAAAGTGTCGAGAAAATTGCTTGAGTCTCTGGCTGTCTGTTGAAGGTTGGTCCATGTGATGTTGATTCTAAGACTTGGCCTAGACTCTAGGACACAACCATGACCCTGGCTATACATGATAGGCCAATCTAAACAAACCTAATAGTGATCCTTGCCCAAATCAGAATTAGGGTTCCAATAATCTCCCGCTATTTGGGTGAGGACACTATTTACATAAAAATAAATAAAAATACAAAGCAAAAACAATCTGCCTGATTTATAAGAATTTTTAGCAGATGTACATGAGTGCTTTTAAAATAAAATAAATAAAATAAAGCTATTTCTGCATCCTTCCAAGCAATCAAATAATCTCCCCCTAATAACTTTTCTTGCACACATTCCTTGCCCCTAATCTGAGTAGACTTTATAATCTATTAGAATAAATAGTCTCTCTCTACTGTTGTAGCCTTTCAAACAATCTCTCACTATACAGCCACTGATGAATCTCCTATATTGGCTGAGACTGAAGTCTTTTGGTTACTATCAAATACACTGTTTCTCTGTGGTAAGATAGGTCTTTTCCTGAAAAGAGATGTTAGAAGTTCTGGACCCAGATTACCTTGGGTCCTGGTTCTCTTTTATAATAATTAGAAATAAAAGAATATCCAGGTTGATTTTCATAACCAAGTGGATGATATTTTCTAGGGGGGATTATCCACTCAGTAAAAGGATTTGTAAAATGTTGATTCTGATTTTGGAATAAGTTAAAATTTTTGCTCTAAAATTTTGATTTCGACAAATTACGGTCATTTCATCGAACTGAGTTTGACGAATGGAATTGAGATCATCGATCTCTACTAAGAGAACAATGGAAATTGTTTTCTCTGTTCCATTTTCGTCAACCTCTGTTCGACGAATCATATTTTTTTCGTCGAGCATAGATTCCTGACCAGTTAAGATTGAAATCTTTGTTCATAGTTCGTCGAGCTTTGTTCGACGAATGAAGTTGTTTTCATCGATCTCAGTTCGACGAATTATTTTGAACAAAAAATTTCTGAAGATTTTTAAATTGATTTGATTAATTCTTTTGTAATTCTTCAATAATTTTTTCAATCTCCTTTAACTTATCTTTTCCTTTAATTGATTCTAAATAACTTAGTTGTTCAAGAGCATTCTTTAAATCTTTTTTGAGTGTTATATTTTCAAAGGATACAGTATTTAATTTCTCTCTGAGAAGTTTTATTTCCTTCTCAGATTGAATTAAGTCTTTACACAATAATTTAAAATCATTTTTAAATTCCTCTGATGAAAGATCAAGGGTATAGATTACCTGATCTTCTTCTGATTCACATTCTGATTCTTCATCAGAGTCTGATTCTTCATTCAGGTTGCTGCAAGAGGCACTTATTACCATTAAGCAGAACTCTCTTGATCTTGACTCTTTTTTAGCATCAGTTGTACAGGATGAATCTTCAGAGTCACTCCAGGTTTCAGCTTTAAAGTTTCTTTATTTTGCTGATCCTGCAACCATTGCTGTGAGGGAGCCCCACATATCTTTTGCAGATGAACATTCAACAACTTCCTGAAAAATGTCATCAGACATTGATTGTGCAAGAAAGTTAGTTGCTTGTGCAACAACAATCTTCAGCCTTTTCTGGGCATCTATCCATTGAGATGATAGAACAACATTGATACTTGTTGTTTCCTGAGGTTGAGTTGGTCCTCACAAAAAGGAATTAAAAATGTTTTCATTAATGGAGTTCATATAAAACTTAATCCTTATATTCCATAGTGCAAGCTTATCTAGGTTGCACATAGGTGGTCTGGTGCTTGAAAACTCTTCATTTTGTTCCATGATAAACTTTAAAGGTGTATAAGATCTATCAGATCGTTTTGGTTCAGGTGTTAGCCTGTAAAACCAAGAAAAATCGCTCTGATACCAATTGAAAGTTAGGGATAGATCTTAACTTACACTAGTTAGAGTTATATCTATATTCTCAGAAACAAAAATCAGAACACAAAAGTAAAGAAAACAGAGCAAGCAACACAGAAGACACAAGGATTTATAGTGGTTCCCCAACCTGGGTACATCCACTCTTCTACCACCCTGGTAGGAATCCAGTATAGGTTTTGATCAGGTGACTTATACCAATGAGCTTTTGATCAGGTGCTCAAAAACCAATCCTCAAGTCTTTTGATCAGGAGACTTGCAACTAAGAATTACTTTTGAAGGGAGTTAAAGAACTGTTATACAGGAGGGGAGAGAGAGTGATGTTGTCTTATCTGTTAACAGTCTAAAAGAAGACTTTAGTGGATTTGATGATGTCAAAGCTTCCCCTGAAATATTGAGTTGTTTAAGAAGGTTGGAAGCTTTGCTTTAGGGTGAGTTGGACTTCAGATTGATGATGTCTCCAGCAAGCTTCTTAGACTGATATTGATTGTGTGTTTTTTGAGAAGCCTGGAGCAAATGAAGAACGCTTTGTGTCTTGATTGATGCATAGTTTCTCCTTTTTTATAAAAATGGAAAGCCTTCATTGTATTATTGTTCACTGTTTGTTCTCTGGTACTTTGTGTTTCTTGTTATTCTCTTCTGTGTCGAATTCAAATATTTGAATTTATTTATCTTGAAGACGGTAGAAGCATTTCCGAAAGTAGAAGATGCCTTGGGAATTAATGCTGAATTTACTTCTGGAACAACCCAATTTAATGTTGCCTTTGAACGACTATTTCCTATTAGGAATCTTCAACATTAAATGTCTCGGGCATTGACTGTAATTAATTCTACCAATTGTAACTGATTGCACAAAATTCATCGACCGGAGCTCGCAGATCGTCGAGCTCACTTTCTTATTTCGTCGAGCTGTCTTGAGTTCAGCGATCGTCGACCTGAGCTTGGACTTCGTCGAGCTGAGTCCATAGTTCTTCTTTAACTTCTTGACACAACTTCTGTGCAATGTGTCAACACAAGTACTTTGTGTCGACATAATTGCTTCTTGTCGTGACCTAGTTGTTGTTTTGACAGAATTCTGGAGTGTGTCGACACAAGTCCTGTGTGTCGACACAATTGAGGTCGACAGATGTTCTGTGTGTCGACACAAGTCCTGTGTGTCGACACAATATGGCTTCTGGTATCGATATATTTGATGTCGACAGATGTTATGTGTGTCGACACAAGTCCTGTGTGTCGACACAATCTGGCTTCTGGTGTCGACACAGCCTTTCTGAAGTGTCGACACAATTGCTTGAGTCTCCGGCAGTCTGTTGAAGGCTGGTCCAAGTGATGTTGATTCTAAGTACTTGGCCTAGACTCTAGGACGCAACCATGACCCTGGCTATATATGATGGGTCAATCTAAATAAACCTAATAGTGATCCTTGCCCAAATCAGAACTAGGGTTCCAACAAATTCCTTATATTATTAGACATAGAAGTTTGGAACATGACGTGTGTCAAGCACCCGAATAACTTAAATAAGCACGAATGCTATTTGAATGCCAAAGCTATGAATGGTCTATTCTGTGGGCTTGGACAAGTCATTTTAAAACTTATCTATACGGTTCAAACTGTATATGATAACTGGATGTTTCTTGAGCAAACGTTTAATTCTCCCTCTATAGATAATGAATCCGATCAATTTCTCATGGATCCAAGTGAAGAACCAAATGGAGACTTACTCTCAGAGTAAGACAGGACAAACACATCAAGCGGAAGAGAAGATGAAAACATATCATTGGATGAGGAAAACCAAGAGGAAGAAGACAAAGGAACCTTGTGTTCAAATCATGCCTTGTCTAAGAGCGATGTAAGAAAAACAAATTCCTTTCTTTTATGCATTTTTATTTCTACATTAAATATCCTAGATGTGGCTAAACGTAGAATTAAGAAACTGAAAAGTATTAATTCAAAACTACATTTAGAAAATAATCTTTTAAAAGCACATGTTAGTGTAGAATCTATCGCTGACGTGACTTGTCTTCCCAACTACTCTTTAAATAAAATTTCTACACCTTGTATATATTTTAATGAATTAAAATAAAAATATATGGTTCTTGAACAAGGCTTCATTTTACAGAAGAACAAAATGATAAATTATGTCTAGAAAACTCATCATTGAAAAGTGACTGTGCTGAATACAAAAATTATAAAGTTCAAATCAAAGAAATGAACGAGACATTCGAAGAATTTAGGAGTAAGTATGAATCTCATATAGAATCTGTAGTCTCTACTCTTAAAAATAGCACAATCGCGTACAACAATGCTAGATATAATCTTAAAATTAAAAATAATGGATTAGTTACAAAAATCAACATGCTTAATGAAATTATGTTTATAAGCTCACAACACACAACTCCCAAGTTTCAAGCAAAACCTGAAAGCATGTTGAATACGAATTGTCATATACTAACTAAGTCAATCAAAGGGAGTAAAAAATGTCAAGCATTTGTAAATGAAATTCCAAAGTAGAAGAATCATCGTCATTTGCAACCTCAAGCCACTCCCAGTTTAAAATCAAATGAATGTAAATTTCCTTCGAAGAATCACTACACTATGATTCCTTATGTTAAGCAACATAATCTTAACTTAGAGAACAATTTCAACATCTTAAAGTCGTCAACGCAAAATTGTTCGACTGAAGTTCATCGAATAAGAACTCGTGGAAATCTAAAGGAAAATTGACAACATAAAAATAACATTAAACTAAAGTATGAATGGAGGCCCATCACTCAAAATAACACACCTATTCCACTTGAAAGGGCACATTCAATATTATCTCCTCATGGTCTATCATGCTCTGTTTAGGTATCTAAAGGAACCACAACACTTGGTTTCTTTTTGACACCTAAATCTATTATCCATTAGTATCCACCAATTGCGTGAAGTAGAAACTAGTTAAACGAAAAGTACTCGATAATCTACTTCACTATATGCATATTGTTCTTTTTTTGTTTTTGTTTTGTTATGTTTTGTCTTGTTTTTTGCTTTTGGTTTGGTATTTTTTAAGCCAACATGCCATGGACACTTAAGATATATTTCCTCTATATGGCTTTCTCTCTTATTGAGATTAATGATAATTCAATCTAACTAAATAAATTGGAATAAAAGTCATATCATTGCTAAGTGTTTATAATTTACCTTCTATAATCATTTTATCATGCTGTCCTAGTATACATGTGATCATTCACCCAGTAAGTATGTCTCACAATTGCGGGGGCATAGGTGTGTGTGAATTTAGAAATGCTAACTTGTAAACCATGTCTTGTCCTTAACCAAGGAGGGTTCTAGTAGGTCCTTGTGTGGCACTAGGGGGAAAGAGTGTTAGGTTGAGCAGGTTTTTCTGTGTGCACATGGGATTATCACCCCACCCTATGACATGTCTACAGCTCCTCATGCCCATCCGTCACTTTGTACGAGGCTAGGGTGTAGACATATAACTTGGGTATTGGATCATTGGGTATACTTAGGATTCACATATCCACTACATGAACATTATTTCACTTATCATGTATGTTATATTTATGCACTCTAATCTATCATGATATCTTGTGTTTGCATCATATATCACTTTGAGCTCTCATGTTTTTAGAAGAACACAAGCAATTTTTGAAATTTATAGATACATGATTATAAAATAATTTAAAAGAACAAAAATTTATATATCTCTGTGTGTTTATTATTTTGTATTTTGTTAAAAAATATCAAAAAATTTATAATAAAAACTGCTTATTATTTAATGTCATTGTCAAGGATGAATACATTCTATTAATTAGAGATTAAATAAAATGGTGTATTTAATTGTCAAGTTTCTTAAAACATTATTTTGGTTATATCATGACTTGAATATTATCTTATTATGTGCAATGAAATCGAATATAAAAAACATGTGTATGATTGCTTAGTGTGCCTCTAAGTTTGAGTAATGTTTTGTGTTTGATAATGATTCTATTCACTCACCTATTTTTATAACCTACATGTTATTTTAATCGTATACCTGCATGACTACTTAGTGTAATAATATAATAATTAAAATGCATAAATAGATTTCCTACAGTACACTAAATTGAGTATTTCAATTCTTTATTTTTTTCATGCACTTATTCTTTGGAGAAATGTCTTTACAAAAATTGCTACTTTTTGCACAAGTGAATTCGGGGTCCTTTGTCACTAAAATAAAAATCAAATAAAAATTGACAAAGAAAACTCCACCAAGCAATACTCACCCTCCTGATAAGTCTTAATAAGCATTGTGAGTTTGAGCATCTTAGAAAAAGAATTGTAAAGTGTCTTGTAGCAAACAAAATTATCACCATTTCTCTTAGTACATTGGATCACAAAAATAAAAATAACACTAAAAATGGCATAAATGTGATTCCCCAAGCACTATTCTACTCCCTAATAAGTCCTAATAAGGATTGTGTGTAGAGCACCTTGGTAGTTGTACTTCTTACTCATGCTTAATGTAAGCACTCTGAGAGAGACCTAATGTATGATGAGATCGATCCCTAATGATCTCTATCCCTAGAACAAAAGAAGCTTCCCCAAGATACTTCATATCAAAATGTTTGGATAACAATTGCTTATATTCATGCAGGAGTTCCAAATCACTACTCACAACAAAAAATCATCTATATAGAGAATTAAGAAGATGAATTAGCTCCCACTGATCTTGAGATATATGCATTGGTCTACCTTGTTTTCAACAAAACCAAATGAAGTAATTGATGCGCAAAACTATGCCTACAATCGGCAACGATACGTGTACCGTATTTAACCTAGTATAGGTTTATAAAAACTAAGGTCGTATTAGGCTGGGGGCAGTTGAGTAATTCTATTTTGAAAATCACTATTATCTTATCAATTAGAATCTTGGAGTTTGGGTTGCGAATAGTAAAAAAGTAGAGATGTTAATCGAATTAATTTGACAGTTTAAAAGCTAGTACCCGATCTTTGAATCACCTTGGAAATAGAAAATATGGAATGAAAGTAGCATGAAATTCTCTTGTTGAAGAGGCTTTGACCGTAGAGGTTCCCAAAGCTTGAGCACTCCTCTTTCGAGGATTAGATACAACTAAGCTTAGGTGTATTGACTGAACTCTGATTCTTAAATCGCATCACCTAAGACTTATTTTGGGTAGTGAGGCTCGCTATTGGAATTTACTCCAATCCAGAAGTGTTATGTCATCCTCTCTCGAGGGTTGCATTCTACTCCTTTTACCTATGAGCAATCAAATCATCTTACAAATCTCTCGGCTAACTAAAGAGTGAAAACAAATTGAGAACTATATATCAATGATATAGCCCCATAAATTTTTTGGTAAGAGGAAAATCGTAAGCGTTCAACAATTAAAGAGAAATAAATCTAAAATCATAACAATATTATCTCATCCTCGGATCATCTCGATCCAGTACTAAAGGAATTAGTTACTCATGTAAATGGTAGAATCATTAATATAAAAAAATGCAACATCATGAAAACGTATGAAAATGACAAGAGATGACTTGAAATAGGATAAAATTTTAAGTGAAATAGAGATTAAATTTTATTGGTATTTGAAAAAAGATTATAAGGGATAAATGTGCGAGTTTACAAATAGACAAACAAGATTATAGAAGAACAAGTAAATTAAACACAGAAAATGACAACCTTTTTCACTCACAAAATTCGGCCTAAAGCTCTAATGATTTCTTCCTGGGAATGAACAACTCTCAAAATGAAGTTCTAGACTAGAATTTTCTATCCAAATGAATACTCTAAATTTCTAAACAAAACATTCAATGTCCCTTCCTCCATCCCAATCAACCCTATTTATCGGTGCAAAATAAAATCCTGCTGTAGGCAACTGAGGCTGGTATTTATTGGAGGCTTAATTGCTGAAGGCGGGAATAATGGAGGCTTAATTGCTGATTGCGTGAATAGTGGAGGTTTAATTGCTGAAGATGAGAATAGTGGAGGAGGTGCTGGATTGCTAAAGTGGCATTGCTCTGCTTGGAGAAGGTGGAGGTTGTCGAGAGCTTGGAAGAGAGCTTCATACATGCAAAGGTGGCGGCCTAAATCATCATGCAAAGGTGGTGACCGGGCTCCATGCCGACGAACCTATCTCGAATAAAAATAATGTAAAGAACAGCTGGATATTGCACAGAAATTCCCCCAGGCCTGCCGCATTCCTACAAAATAGAAAATATATGAGTTAGAATATAAAATATTATTTTTTATGAAATTTTTGTAAAAATAATGAACAACTGTAATTATTTATTTAAATATCTAATAAGATAATAGCCTTAAATGATGACTAATTTACTAGTCATCAAATACCTTCATACTTACTCGTTGCTCGTATCGAGCAAACCATTCTTTGTAAAGGTAGGGAAATCTAATGCTTGATAGAGTTTCAAAAGCTAGCGAGTAAAATGTGAAATCTTTTGCTGGCATGCGTAGATATTTTAGTAGACAGACGTTCTGGGCATAAATACTAATTTATGAAATAATTAAAATGCATTTCATTTATTTATTATTACTTTTAAAAATAATGATCGGTTAATCTCAAAGTTATGTAACGGGAGAAAGTAGCGCGATCGTTGAGATTAAAAAAAACTAGATGTTGACTCTTGGGGTGGCCTCCATTGAAATCCATTAATGATGATGGCCATTGGATTGTCTGTTGTACCATCTCCACTACACTTCATACTAAATTAACTCTATGGATTTTTAGGACTTAGGATATAACTTAAGGTTTGGGTTTAAGAGCGAGGTAAACAATGATAAACATGAAGGTGCATTCCACTTAAACAAAGAGTTTTGAGCTAAAATTTTATTTCTTTTTTCTTCATAATTGGGATCATTCCAAGTATGTATGTGTATACCTAGGACGCATATCATTATGAGAATTTGCTTTTCATTGTTGGGATCATTACAAGTATGCATGTGCATACATAGGACACATATCACTATGAATTTTTTTTTCTTTTTGAATCAACACACACATATTTTTTCCTTCATAGTTAGGATCATTCCAAGTAAGCATGTGCATACCTAGACCCCATATCACAATGAAACTTTACTTTTTAACTCAACAACCACATTTTTCAATAAATTAGCTCAAAATTTAAGTGTATATATGGGTTAGGGTTTTTTTTATTTTGGTGGCAAAATGGTGAGGGTGGATCAAAATAAAAGGATAAGATGGCTCAAATTTATTTTAACAAAGGTAGTAATTTTAAGATTGGATGCAAGGGCTCAAACTATCCAAAGAAAAGCCTAAATCATTTTCATAAGGTTAATTATTCTAAAGTGCAAAAGTTTTGAAGAGAGCAAATGGCCAGTTCTAGATATCGAGATAGGACACCCTTCCATTCAAGTCGAGTAATAGCTTTCTAACGATCTTCTACACACTCACCTTAACAACTATTATATAAAACCATATTCAAATTAGAAGTAAAATAAAATCTTGACGGGCAAATTAAAAGGAATCATAATTTTATATCTATGACCAGAATTTAGTTCTATAAAAATACTACCCAAACATATGTTTTTGCCTAGAAGCACTGCATGAGTCAACAATTTTACGCAAAAGTTTCAAAACTAATCTAGCACAAAAAATTCTTAGGTACATGAAGAATTAAGTATACTTGGAACTAATCAACTAAGTAAGGGCTAGAAATTGTTTAATGAAAACTTTTTCAAAACAAATAAACCCACTTTTTTTAAAAAAGTTTATTAAATTAGGTTACCCCTCCATACTTAGAAGTAGACATTGTTCTCACTGTTTAAAACTAAGTATGAAGTTGAAAAATTTAAACTACACATACACCTCCATACTTAAAATTAAACATAGTCCCCAATGTTTAAAACTAAGTGTGGGAATTAAACAAAATTAAAAAGATGCTAAAAAATAGAATACAAGAAGACTTCCCTGATTAGTCATCGGGGTTGCCACCCATATCCTTTAAAAAAAATCCTGCAAAATATGATAAGACAAGAGAAACAACAAACATATGAAAAGATAACTATGAGGTGCCTCACACAAGCACTTTGTTTACCATTGCGTAGCTTGACTAAGTGGCATTTTTTAAAAGTTTGGGAGGTTAAGTGATTCCATTTTTCAGGTTGAGGGATCGCCGAGGTGATATAATTTTAATCGGTGCCCATTAACCTTGAATGGGCCATTTTCTAGGTGCTTTATTAGCACGGTTTCATAGACGTTTGCACACATTCATCTAACTCATTTTATTGGAACTTTCTTTGATCGGAGAGTCAGTTTAAATGTAGATTTAAAAATTTAAATGCCTAATATGTGTGATGTTCTAATTCCGCCTGTAAATGACATGCTTTTCCGTAGACCAATCGGTACGGTGTACAACTGATGGCGGTCTTATACGTTGTTCGATAAGCCCATAAAGCATCCTCTAATTTTAATGTTCAATCTTTTCTATTAACCAACACCGTTTTTTCTAAGATTCTTTTTAATAATCGGTTAACTATCTCCACTTGGCCATTTATTTGTGTGTGATAGGCGGTTGAGAGTTTGTGCATGACGCCATACTTAGCTAAAATTTTAGCATGTCGGCCGTTACAAAAATGAGTGCCCCTATCACTAACCAGCATGTGTGGTGTGCCAAATTTAGAAAATAATTTTTTTAAAAAAGATTTACAATGACTCTTACATCGTTAGTGTGAAAGCTTGTGCTTCCGCCCACCTTGATACGTAGTCGACCGTAATAAGGGTGTACTTATTATTGTGAGAAGGTGGTTGTGAACCTACGAAATCTAAATCCCATAAATCAAAATTTTCACATTCTAAAATTATATTTTGGGCCATTTCGCCCCGGTTAGAAATATTACTTGACCATAGGTACATATCGCATTTACTAACAAGGGTGTGAGGGTCTTTCAATAAGGTGGGCCAATAAAAGCCCGCCATTAGAGCCTTCCTAGCGGTGCGGTTTGCTTGATAGTGTCTACCGGTCGGTCTCTCGTAGCAGTGCTGCAAAATTTGGAGCGTTCCTTGCCCAGTAGACACCTTCTTAACACTTGGTTCGTGCAAACATGAAATAAAAAGGAATCCTCCCAAAAATACTTTTTCATGTCTGAAAACAATTTCTTCTTTTGTTGACTCGAAAATACTTTTTGGAGGATCCGTGCCACTAAATAATTGGCAAGATCCGGGTACCAAGGGTGGAAGAAGTCGTTATCTGATCGGTGGCGAGGAGGCGCTCTTTAGGAAATTTGTCAGCAATATCAGCCTCTACTAGCGCTCCTGTAGCCAGATTCTCCAATCTTGAGAGGTGGTTGGCCACCAAGTTCTCTGCTCCCTTCTTGTCTCAAATTTTCAAGTCGAATACTTGTAAGAAGGGAACCCATCAAAAAGCCGGGGCTTGGCATCCCCTTTGTTCAATAAGTACCGTAGCTCTGAGTGATCTGAAAAAATATTAACTCTTGAAAGCGTTAAATAAGAACTGAATTTATCAAAAGTAAAAACAATGGCCAAAAGTTCCTTCTCCGTCATCGTATAATTAACTTGGGTGGACATGAGTGTTTTGCTTGCGCAATAAATAGGGTGAAAATATTTATTCACACGTTGGCCTAAATAGCCCCTACAACAAAATCATTAGCATCACACATGATTTTGAATGGTAAAGTCCAATTTGGCGCAATTAAAATCGACGAGTTTATTAGTTTCTTTTTAATTTTTTTCAAAAGCTTTTAAATATTTATCATCAAAAATAAACGAGGATTCGTTTTCTAAAAGATGAGTTAAAGGTTTTGTTATTTTAGAAAAATCTCGAATGAATCGTCTATAGAATCTCGTGTGTCCTAGAAAAATCCTAATCGATTTAATATTAGTAGTCAGAGGAAGTTTTTTATGAATTCAATCTGGGCCCGATCGACCTTGATCCCCTTAGTAAATACTTTATGTCCGTGGACCAACCCCTCTCGGACCATAAAGTGGTACTTCTCCCGGTTGAGTGCATAATTCGTGTCTTCGCAACGTTGAAGAACACTATCAAGATTATTAAGATAATTTTTAAACGAATCCCTTAATATAGAAAAATCATCCAAAAAAACCATCATGACATCCTCCACTAACTTGTCAAAAATAACCAACATACATCTTTGAAATGCAGCCGGCATGTTACAAAGACGAAAAGGCATCCTACGATAGGCGAATGTACCGAACGGGCAAGTAAAAGTGGTTTTCTCTTGGTCGGGCAAAATTAGGATTTGAAAATATCCCGAAAGACCATCAAGAAAACAATAATGAGAATGTCCAGAGATACGTTCTAAAATTTCATCAATGAAGGGTAACGAGATGTGATCCTTACGGGTGGCATCATTTAATTTTCTATAATCTATGCACATCCGCTGACCCATAACAATACTGTTTGGGATCAAATTTTTATTAGAAACTACCGTACTTCCCCCTTCTTTGGCACAACTTGAACCGAGCTAATCCAAGTGCTATTTGAAATTGGATAAATAATACATGTGTCTAATAATTTTATAATTCCTTCCTTAACGACGTCCTATATATTTGAGTTTAGACTTCATTGAGGTTGAATGGTGCTGCTAGAATTATTTTCTAGCATAATTTTTTGCATGCAAAATGATGGACTAATCCCCTTAATATCAGAAATTTGTCATGCGATTGCATGACGGTGATTATTTAAAATTTCGGTTAATTCGGAAATTTCTGAATCATTAAGCATAGATGAAATTATCATGGGCAATTTTGAATCTTTTTCTAAAAATAAATATTTTAAATGTACCAACAATTGTTTTAATTCTAAACTCGGCGACTCATGATTAGATGTTTTTACGTTAAAAATATTCAATTTTATTTCTTCAAATTTAAGCGACGGAGTTATTTATTTTAAACAAAATAAATTTGGAATATCCGGATTTTCAAATGAAGGAGAGATCATTTCAGAAAATGATGTTATTTCCTCTTTAAAATTTATTTCTGAGATAAAACAAGAGTCGTCATAAGAGAAAAAGTTTTTCAAGGAAGAGCCGATACTAAAAGTAACTTCTTCATGCCCCACTCGTAGGAGAAGCTTTCAGTTACTTACATCTATTATTTCCTTAGAGGTTGCAAGAAAGGGGAGGCCTTGTATAAGGGGAACTTCGGCGTCTTCCTCGATGTCTATAATGACAAAGTCTACCGGGAAGATAAACTTGTCTACTTTAACTAAAACATCCTCTACGATGCTCATTGGGTATTTTATTGACCTATCCGCTAGTTGGATGCTCATTTTAGTTGAGGTTGGTGTACCCAATCCAATCTTTTTGAATACAGAAAATGACATCAAATTTATACTAGCACATCAATCAGCTAAGGTGTGTTTAATTAGATAATTGTCGAATAGAAACAGGATCAAAAATCATCGTGGATCATTTAATTTTCCCGATAGTTTGTTTAAAATAACTGTCGAGCACTAGGCATTTAGAGACATGTGCGAAACATTTTCAGGATTCATTTTATTAGATAACAAATCTTTTAAATATTTTGCATATTTAGGCATTTCAGAAAGTGCTTCGCAAAAAGGAATATTAATTTGGACTTGTTTCAAAATATCAATGAATTTTTTATATTGCTCCTCATTACGCTTGTTAATAAACTTAGAAGGGTAAGGGACTGTAGGATTATTAAAATTTTGCGGAGCTAAAGAAGAAGAAGGCAAAGTAGGTGATTGTTAACCCAGAAATCGGCGATCACTCCAAAGGTAGCAAGCTTGCAAGTCGCGGCCTTCTCCATGTTCCTCATGGAGGTCACGACCAGTCCTCTAAGGATGCGCGGACAGCCTCTCTGTCCGCTCAGGACGCACGACTAGGGCGGTCTCCTCAGTCTGACTGCCAAGCTCGTGCAACAGCCACATGTTCTGCAGGGGATGTAGACTGCTTCCTCAGTCCACACCTGCAGGCCGCGTGGTTAGATCAGCTAACCGCATAATGGTTCTCTCTATTCTGATAGGTTTTGGAAACCAACTAAGTCGCGGACTTACATTGCCATCCACACAGATCGCCATATAGCCGCATACTCGACAGGAGTCACAGTCTTCTTCTTCAGCCCACTCCTGCAAGTCACACAACAAGAAAGGCAAATCGCCACATCGCCAGGCAACCTGCATACAGGTTGCCCAACAATACGTAACAAGCTTCATGTCCACAGTCGGCGACCAACACTCATTCTCTTGCAATTTGCGGACTCGATCTCACTCCACCCAAGAGCATGGTGTAACACCCCTATCCGTTGCATAGCATATAGCTGTAGGTCCGCCGAGGGCCGACGCCATATACCACAGACGGACCGGGTGATTACTCAATGGAAACCATCCAACCAATATCCATCATCCTACACAGTGTCATTCTGGCGGAAGTAATTTATAGTTACAATTTAAAGAACCCAACCAAATATGAATGTCCACTACTCAAAGCAATAGGAATGAATAACAATACATAGTACAATGGCCTTAAGGCCTTACATTTATTTACTCAAATTACATGTCTTGCAAACCTCGACACACAGGCCAGTCACACATGAATAAAGCAAATAAACACTCAATATTTAGGCCTTCGAGGGCTAGCTCAGCAACTTGGGCTTTAGCCCACTATTTACCGTTTGGTCCTGCACCACCTGCAAGTAACAATCCACCGCAATGGTGGCAAACAAAGGCAACGGTCAACTAAGCTGACCAAATTATAATGCTCCAGCCCCCAAACCCGTGGCGGCGATGCTCCTTCCCTGCACTTTATTAGCATAACCAGGTATTATATAGTAATAATACTACATCACAAGCATGGGCACGCATGACCACACACCCCGTGCTCTCAGGGCACATTCTCGGTGAACCCGGTCAAAACCGCAGTCTAACCACCACCACTTGGACGGAACATCTCGTGAGCATTTGAGTCTTTCAGGCAGATGTCACGTCACTTGAAAACATCGACAGCCTAAGACCCGACCTCTATTCCCTCGGTAGGCACCGAACTGCATAGAGCAGGAACGGTTCCACTCAACCTGTTGCTCACTTCTCCAAGACACATAAAGTTATCGGTGCGGGTTAAGCTTCCCCGAAGCCCGCGAATCGAACGCACAATATTACATAAGCCAGTTATGTGCAAGTTGGCTCGCAGGCCACCAAGACGGCAGAATCATGCATCTGCCCAGTTTTTCGGGTGCACCTCGAGGTTATTCCCCATGGCTCCCTGTTGCAATCTACCGCGTAGAAAACCCGAAAAACAACCAATTGCACGGAGTCTTCTCAGGCCATTTATGAAATGTAACATCACCGATCCAGACCAACTTGTCTGGGTAGGCTTCACACATCATGCCTATATCCGTTCTCGATTACGGACTCTATATGTACATAACGGGGACTATTCATGTCTACCCGAAGGAACGCCTCAACTCACCACAAACTCGCGTGCGAGGGCTTCCTATGCAAAGGAAAAGAGGACTTCATATGTCCTAGGATGAGAATCGTTACACTAGCGCTTTTCCTTGGCGCTATGGAAATGTATGCGGATGTAAAGCACCGCAATTTCCTTGCCTACGTAGATCCGAAGTCGGCTCGAGATTTGGTGCTATAAAACTCTGCCGGTAACCGGATCTTGCCTCCTTTCTTCTTCCTTGCTCTCCCTTCTCTCTAGACTTTTAGAATGAGACTAAGAGAAAGAAGTGAGGGATTTGAAATCCTATTCCTAGGTATATCCTAGTAAGAACAACCCCCAGCCATCGGATCCTAAAATAAGGAAACGAACGGCCACGATCCATAGCTGAAATGCAAAACCTGGGCCGAACATGTCCTGTGACACGCCCGTGTCCACGGCCGTGTTCCACATTCGTCGTCGAAATCAACGCGTCTTGAAAAACACACGGGCACCTAACACGCCCGTGTTCGACTGGACATGCCTGTGTCATCCAGTACACACCCGTGTTCTCAGGTGTGTTCCTCCATCAACACAGGACCCACACCATCCCGACACGCAAACAGATCTTGGACACGCCTGTGTCCTATTTGAAACGCCCGTGTCAAACCCAAACAAGCCTGGGCTCCAGGCTATTTTCACTGTCTCGACACTTTGTCGAGTACAGTGGTCCACCACCTGACACGGCCTTGGACACGCCCATGTCCTAGGCTGTGTTCCCTGTCTGACACATCGTTGAGCGAAAATGTCGACTTCCCGGGAAAATCGTCGACACGAGCTCGACACGCCCTGGGACATGCTTGTGTCTCAGGCCGTGTTCGCTGCTCGACGATCGTCTGCTCCAAAATTCGTTGACCTCTCGAGAAAATCGCCGACCCATACACGACATGACGTAGGACACGCCCGTGTCCCAGGTCGTGTGCACCCTGCCAAATTCCAAACTTGCCTTAAAATGCCTCCCGTCGCTCTTTTGAGTTTCGGGGCGTTACAACACTCTCCCTCTTAAAATAATTTCGTACTCGAAATTACATAATGGAAAGAAACATAAAACTTAAACGGTACCTGAGTGAAACAACTCCGGGTACTCCTCAAGGATGGTGTGCTCTCACTCCCAAGAGAGCTCTTCCCGGCCGCAATTATCCCAACGGACCTTGACCATCCTGATATCTTTTGTAACACCCTTATCCATCGCATAGCATATAGTAGTAGGTCCGGCCGGGGCCCGACGCCATATACTATAGACAGACCGGGTGGTTACTCATGGAAACCATCCAACCAATCATAACATCCTACACAGAGCATTCTAGCTGAAGCAGATTAATAAGTTGCAATAAATAACCCAGCACTAAAGCATGAATGTCCACTAATACCAAATATGAATGTTATACATATACTAGTACAAGCCTTAAGGCCTTACAACATGGTTCACTTGATATTACATGTTTTACAAACCACGGCACGCAGGCCGGTCATACATGAATAAAGTAGTAAACACTCCACTTAGGCCTTCGAGGGCCGGTTTCGCAAATTGGGCTTTAGCCCGCTATTGACCGCGTGGTCAGCAGCACCTGCAAGCAACAAACCACCGCACGATGGCCAAACAAGGCAACGGTCAGCAATGCTGACCAAATTATAATGATCCCACCCCCGGCTCGGGGCGGCGATGCTCTTCCCCTACATTTCATTAGCATAAGCGCGAAATATAACAATATTCATTTCATCACAGACGTTGGCTCGCACGGCCACACGCACCGTGCTCTCAGGGCACATTCTCGGTGAACCGGTCGATGTCACGTCATTTAAAGCAATAGACATTCCGGACTCACCACCGCCACTTTGGCGGTCAAACCTATGAGCATTTTGTCTTCTTGGCCTAGGTCACGACAATTTAAGCCATAGACCGCCGAAGATCCTAATCTATGCCAACGGCAAGTGCCACGTACCCTTAGGTCTCTTTAACCGAACGACATAGAACGGGTACGGTTCCATCTAACCTGTGCTCACATCGCAACGACAATTAAAGCCATTTGCGCGGGTCAAACTTCTCCCGAGTCCCATTTCCATCACAATTCACATAACCCGGTTATGTTCAAGTTGGCTCTCAGGCCACCAAGTTGGCAAGATCACGCATCCGCCCAGTTTTCCGGGTGCACCTTTGGGTTAATCCCCAAGGCTCCCTGTTGCAATCTACCGTGTAGAAAACCCAAAAAACAACCAATAGCACGGAGTGTAACGCCCCCGATTTTTTCGATGATTTTATTTGTTTGGGAACGTCAGATTTATGACGTCGTGGCGTTACTTTTAACGTCAATTTGACGGCGCAATGTCGTTAAGGCAATTTCGCATCTGTGTGGTCGAGTAGGCCGAATTCTTGCTGTAATGGGAAGATTTTGCATTTGGAATTTAAGTTAAGTAATTTTGGACTTGCTCGTCAAGTTTCATCGCAATCCGAGCATTTTTGGAATCTCGTCGCGCGATTGAAGTTTTGGATTGTTTATGTTCGCCGTATACTTCGAAGATTAATATCTCGGGAATGGCTCGTCGGATTCTGGTCTTGATTTCGCCATTAGATTTGTAGCATTAGTGTTTGCCTTCGGTGCAAGTTTCATTTAATTCGGCGCTCGTTCGGGCTTCCGTGCTGAGTCGTCTCGAGAAGCTATGGTTCTACTCGATTAGCCCGTTTTAGATTTTACTCGGGCGCCTTTGTGAGTAGTAGGTATGTTACTACTCGAGTAGGTATGCTGTTACTCGAGTAGGTATGCTGCTACTCGAGTAGGTGTGCTGCCACTCGAGTAGGTTGTTTCAGTTTGCGTTCAGAGGCCGTTTTGAGAGTCAAAACGGCGTCGTATCAAAACATGGTCAACATGAAATTTGTTCGTCTCGACAAGATCTACAACTTGCATGTTGACCACTTTTCGATTTGAGGTCGTTTTAAACCCCTAATTCTGTTGTTTCCGCTATAACTCGAGTGCTGAGGTGCTACTCGAGTATATGCTGCTTCTACTCGAGTAAGTCATGTTTTACTCGAGTAATGAGCCTCTACTCGAGTATATTGTGTTACTACTCGAGTAGGGATGTTATTACTCGAGTAGGTATGTTACTACTCGAGTAGGTATGATGTTACTCGAGTAGGTATGCTGCTACTCGAGTAGGTATGCTGCCACTCGAGTAGGCTATTACTGTCTGTGTTCAGGGGCCGTTTTGAGGGTCAAAACGGCATCGTATCGAAAAATAGTCAACATGAAATTTGTTCATCTCGACGAGATCTACAACGTTCATGTTGAGAACTGTTTGATTTGAAGTCATCCTAGAGCTCTATTTTGGGTTCCCGCAAAACTGCTCGAAATAAACCGTTTTTGACAAAACTTTTTATAAACATATATATATATATATATATATATATATATATATATATATATATATATATATATATATATATATATATATATATATATATATATATATATATATATATATATCTTGGACTTAGGTTTTAGAACCAAAATTCATCTTCTCCGTTATTTTTCTCCCGAACCAGAGCAGCGAGCGAGAGAGAGAGTTTCTTTTTCGTGAATCTTCCGGTGGCCGCCGACGGTTCTCCGGTGCTCGAAATCTTCAACCGAACTTAGATCCGGAAAGCTCTCGCCGAGAGCTACGCTATCGTGGTAATTTCTTCCCCATTCCTTGAGTTTTTTTCGTTAGGGTTTTTCGGCCCTAATCCCTTTTCCACCATTTTTGTCTAGATCTCAACCTCTCCCGCATCCTTTTGCCCCGATCTACGACGTGGAGTGATTCGGTGGACTTTTCCGGTAATACCAAGGCAAGTGGTGGTTTCTCCTCATTTCTCCTTGTCCGATTTGATGGTAACGGCTATGTTTTCATGTTCCGTAAAATTTTCTACGCTTATTCTTCCAAATTATTGCTATGATTAACCGCTTTGTTGATCACATGTTGTTATGATGTTTTGCCATGCTAACTCGATCTTGTCTATTTATGTTTAATCGTTCTTGAAGTGTCTTACTGATGGCTTAAATGCCTTAGCTCTCGTTATCAAACGTATTAGAGTTTAATTAGTATTGTAAATCGTTCCTAAGGGTTGATCAACCATGTCCGGAATCTAGTAATGTCAAGTAGAGTTTGTCGAGCCAAATCCCGAGATATTTGTGTTATGATTTTTTTTGGGTTTCTTGAATGCGGGAGTTAGTGGACGATTCCACCTCCGCGGTATTTATTACCTTCATTAGTGCCCTGTGGAAGTCTACCTGGTTTTTGGATGCCTGCGGTGTTTGGTGGAGAGCATGAGACTCCCTCGCAGTTAGATGGATAATATATCTATTTGTTTTGAGTGGTGTGTCCAAGAGTGACCACTACGCCTGTGTTTTTCGGTGGTGTGTCCAAGAGTGACCAATTCGCCTTGTTTTTGGGGTAGAGTCAACCACAGGTGCCTAATGAAGGTTTTGTACTTTCTTTCTGGAGAGATATTTTTGTAGTCACCTTATAGCCATGTGCGTCTGGTGCACCCTTGTGGAACGTGACAAGTCACGTTAGAGTTCTTTTCCTGTTGATGCCCAGTTTTCTTTTGTACATTACTTCAGTACTTTTGGTCTTGGGTTGGTACCCCGGTTGAACCCTTTGATTATTTTGGTTTATTACTTTTCCTGCCACCATTTGTACCTTCTTGCTGAGGTGTGCTGTTTTTGGAATGCCTCAGGTTCAGAGCAGTAGCAGTTAGCAGTGCTGGTGTTGGATTTCTGGGGGCAGTGTTGGTCATGGTTGTTTCCTCGTCTTAGCGAGGTAGTTTGTTGTTGGTTTAGTTTTACTAGTTCAGACACGCTTTTGTACGTGGGTTCGTGTCAGCTTGCTGGCGCCCATTGATTGTTAGTTGTTGATACTTGCTAGCTGCTCGTGTATTTAAAAGTGGATGTTTTACTTGCTCTCTGTGAGGATTTATGCTAGGAATGCATGTTAGGTATTTTAAACTATAAAACCTACTACTACTACTTCATGCATTGCATAATTTGAAACTCTAACTTGTTATTTTTGGCGACCGTAAAAGCTATCTTCCCTACTATAATAAATTTAGAGTCTTGCATAGCATGAGTTGTCCTTTAGGGACGTTTTTACTCATGTAGGATGTTTGAGTTAATCTAATCAAGTATTTTTCCGTAGCGTATAATATATTTTGATTCGTGGACTAGATGAGCCACTAAGCCGAGGGATACGGCTAACTTCTGCACTTAACTGATTTTCCTTAAAATAACTTAAAAGGAACCTTTCTTCATTGTCGGTTGGTGTCTGCCTGAGCGTCCGCAGTTATCCCCTGCTGACGTGGCATCATGACACGCATTTTCCCTTACTCTGATAAACTTTATTGGCAGTGAAAATGCGGGTTGTGATAGTTGGTATCAGAGGGAGGTTGCTTGACAATTTGTCGGGCAACCTTTCCTTGTTGGTAATAGGTGTTTAACATCATATCATACACACACCGATATGTCATCAGCACGTCTTGGCCGAAGCACGAACACTACACTCATAGCATAACATGAAGTATACGGGACATATTATGTAGTATGGGATGCATAATATGTGTCTGTATATGGATCCACCATAGGGGCAACATGTGAGGGTTATGTAGTATGGGATGCATAACCTCACCACATGAATGCGACTAGCACGTTTCTTTTTCGTTGCATGAGAATGTCATGTAGTATGGGATGCATAACATTTTCATGCGTACGCCGCTCATAACATTCATTAGGGCCTTTTTAGAATGCATAGTACAATCATGCATAGCATAACATTGCATAAGCACAACGTGCCAAGCTAAAGATTGCGGGATGACGTATGTACACACATGGGTTTAAATCAAAAAACAAATATAAATACATATATTCATGTCATAGGCATAAGAGTCAATAGGATGAGAGGATATCATCCTAAGTAGGACATAACATCATTATAAAATCCCAGAGCAAGTAGCAGCATAAGCGGGTGTCTTTTAAGTATGGTTCTTAACTAGTTGTGTGGCTTTATCGTAAGCTAGGATTTTGATGAGTTGTTCGTTTGCTTTTTAGAATGCCGCCAAAGCGTCCTGCGACGAGGTCGACTCCCCAGTCGGAGGGTGAGTCATCAGGTGCGCAAAGTGACGCGATTATCGAGAGTCTGCGTCAGAGCAATGAGGCTCTGTCAAGGCAGTTGGCTGCGATGCAATCGCAAATTGAGTCTTTGTTGTCTGCCGCTCCCGCGCAGCAACCTTCAGCGCAAGAGCCCGCCTCGGGCCAAGTCGTGCCCGATACCCCTGCTCCTCTAGTTCCCCCGATGGCGATAAAACTAGAAATGAATTTCATATCGCACTTCCAGCGGTTGGGGCCTCCCACCTTCGACGGGAGTACTGACTTTGTGGTTATAGATGACTGGATCATCTCCATCGAGGAGACGTTTTCGTATTCTAGAAGCCCAGAAGGTGATGATTGCAGCCTATCAGTTAAAAGGTCTGGCGAAGAGTTGGTGGATTCGGGAAAGAGAGAGCCTGAAGGAAGGCTGTACTTGGGAATCTTTTAAGAAGATGTTGCTGAAAAAGTTTCTTCCCTCGGTCGAGCAAGACCGCTTGATGAATAACTTCCTGCATCTAAAGCAGAGACAGCTCACCGTGAGCGAGTACGAGATTGAGTTTAGCAAACAGAGCAGGTTTGCTCCGAATTTGGTAGTTTCTGAAGAGGGTAGCTTGAAACGTTTCTTGGGAGGACTACGAAGCGATGTCCAGCAGTTGGCATGCGCTTACCAAGCTGAAAGTTATGCTGAAGCAGTGGAAGCCGCTTTAAAAGTGGAGGCGATTGAAAACTCCAAGAATCGCGGTGCTGCGGCAAGGAAGGAGAAAAGAAAAGGTATTGAGTATGGTAGCACCAGGGCATTTGGCCCTTCTTCGAAGAAGAAAAGTAAGGATGTGTGTAGCTTCTGTGGTCGACCTGGCCACCCCTACGAAAGGTGCTTCAAGAGGACTACAACCCTGAAGCAGCAGGTGCATGCCATCCAAGGTGCACCCAAGGGAGAGCTTGTGTGCTCGTTCTGTGCAAGGAAGGGTCATGATGTGACTCGTTGCTGGATGAAAGAAAGGGTTTGCTTCCAGTGTGGGCAGAAGGGACACTAGAAGTCTTCGTGCCCCCAGTTTCAGCCCCCACTGCAGCCTGCCCCACTTCGAGCTCTGCCGCCGCCGCCAAGCCTGGATAAAGGAAAGGGAAAGCTGAACGTGATATCCAGTGAGGAAGCCCAAACCTCTACGCAAGTGATATCAGGTTAGCCTCAGTTTAATCTATCCTAATTAATTATCCTTGTTGCCCTAGTTATTGTTCGTTTAGTTACGGATGTTACGGTTTTAGGGGAGTTTAAGGTGCAGAATAGGTGGGCTCACGTCCTTTTCGACTCGGGTGCCACCCATTCCTTTATGGCCCGGAGATTTGTCGATAAGCACCATCTGAGTGTGGACCAATTAGGAGGCTCCTTCAATGTCAAGCTCCCTTCCGGTGATTCGGTGATATTTGGAGTTCTGAGATGCCCTATCTGTCTTGGCAATTTTCTGGCTTATGCGGATCTGATGGTTTTGGATCTGTCTGATTTTGACGTAATTCTGGGCATGGACTGGCTGTCCAAGTATGATGCGGTCATCCAGTGCAAGGCTAAGCGATTGGATTTCAGAATGGACGATGGATAACCTATGAGCGTCTATGGATTTCAGGACAGAGTTTCTCCTGTCATTTATGCGGTATGTGCTTATCGTGCTATAGGGTCTGGTTGCGAGGCGTTTTTGGTTTCTATTTCTGCTCTGGAAACAGCTTTTGTTACGCCACGTCTTGAGGATGTCTCGGTGGTGCGAGAGTTTCCAGATGTCTTTCCTGATAGTCTTCCAGGACTTCCTCCTGAAAGGGAGATAGAGTTTGTGATAGACCTCGAACCGGGCACTCATCCCATTGCTAAAGCACCGTACCGTATGGCTCCGCATGAGTTGGACGAGTTGCATACTCAGCTCGATGAGTTGCTGAGGTGTGGTTTTATTAGGCCAAGTACTTATCCATGGGGTGCTCCTATTTTGTTTGTCAAGAAGAAAGATGGATCGATGAGACTTTGCATCGATTATAGGGAATTGAACAAGGTAACAATTAAGAATAGATATCCCCTGCCAAGGATTGATGATTTGTGTAACAACCCCATCCGTTCATATGGTATATTCTAGAAGGTCCGGCCGGGGACCCACAGTATATATCACAAAACAGGCGGTGAAGGTACAGGATGATATCAGAGTAGCGCATCGCACCTATCACAAATCATTCTAGCGGAAGCCTAGACTACAACTTGAACTCCTCATGAATGTCCAAACATAAAACTCCACATTTTATACAATATAGGAATGTCTTACAACAAGTCAACAGAGTTGGCCTTATGGCCTTACAGGGCTATCAAACAGTGGCCTAAACAAATTGGCGCGCAGGCCGGCCATAATAAAAGAAAACGCACAACAACACAGATAGCCTTCGAGGGCTAGCAGCAGCAGCAGCAACAGCAGCAGGAACATCAACCTCTATGAGTCCCGCTCGGCTCTCCAGCACCTGTACAGGGACAATCCACCCAACGGTGGCAAACAAGAGCAACGGTCAGCGTTCAGCTGACCAAATTATAACGACCCTACCCCTTCTCTCGGGGCAGCGGTACTTCCCTGCAAGCATAGCAAATCACAAGGATGGCAATATATATATCATCAAATGTGCTTTCACGCACACAAGCCATCACAACCGTTCGCCACCCGGCCCAACGGTCCGTGCACTCAGGGCACATTCTTGGTGTTCTGGCAAAGCTCTTGCCCACCACCGTATTAGGGTCATAACCCAACGGTAAATCTCTTGAGCATTTACTCCATGGCGTGCAGCCGGAGTTAGTCTTCCTACACCGGGATGGCCCGTAGCCCCCCATTGTGTCATGGCGCGCAGGCCGAAGACTCTTGCTATGCGCTCCAACAGACCGCACCTTTTGGTCTCACGTCGGACGGACATAGCGCAGGTCGGATCCTCCACCCCCCGTTGCTCAAATCGCCTTGCCTTCTCCGAGTACAGCGTACTCATGGCTATAACAAAGGCGCGGGTCGGTCTCACCAATCCTGTTCCTGGCATTCAAGCCTGGGCATATCTCGATACCCATTTCCTTAGCACAACAGCGGGTCTTTCCTGGGCCTCCCAGTACTTCCTGTGACTCTCTTCACAGGTGGACACCGCACAAGCACAAATGTCAGGGGTCTTTCCTGGCTATCCTGCCAGTACTTCCTGTTACTCGTTTCACAGGTGGACACCCTACGACATCAAGCATCACAAAGGGTATTTCCTGGTCACACCAGTACTTCCTGTGCCACATCCACAGGTTAGACCCAAACACATCACATGGCTATTTTTCCTGGGCTACCACCCCAGTACTTCCTGCTACTCCTTTTCGCAGGCATAACCCATAGACTCCTTAACCTACACGTTATCACGGAGTCTTCTCCGGTTCGTATGCAACATCACCAATCCAGACCAACCTGTCCAGATGGGCTTCACACAGCATGCCTATTCCGTACTTCATTTCCGGATCTATATGCTAACAAAGGGGATTTCAAGCATCCACCCAAGGATTTCCAAAATCAGCCACCTCTTGGTGGGGGAAATCACAAAGCTATGCCAAAAACGAAGCCTTCACATGGCTAGGAAGAAGAGTCGTTACCCTTGACGACCGCTTCGGTGCCATGGACTCAAATCTAGCTTGCAAGACTCGCAAGATCGTTTCCTCCGCAACGCCGGCTTCGGAACTCTTGTCGGTAAACCGCAGCACCACCAGCAGCAGCCCCCCTTTCCTCTTCCTCCTCCTTTCTCTCTCTCTTTCTCTCTTAACTTGAAGAAAGTTCAAGGCCAAGGAAATGAGAATCATTTCTCTGATTTCGGCCTTTAGAAAAAAAGAGGAAGAGGCTTCAGCCCTTGGATCCCAGCTGAAGGAATGGACGGCCACGATTTTGCCAAAAACACAGATTTTGACCCGACACGGCCTCGGACACGGCCGTGTGCCAGGCCATGTGCCTCAAGCGGTGGTCAACCGACTTATCCAAACCAGTGACACGCCCATGGGACACGCCCGTGTCATGGGCCGTGTCACCAACACGCCTTCGAAAACGCCCGTGTCTGTGGCCGTGTGCCTGGGTGAAAAAAATCTCAAATCATCCCGAGACTTCACACGGCCTGTGACACGCCCGTGTCCCTGGCCGTGTGCCCAGACACGGCAAAAAGAAACACGCCCTGTCGAAATCCTTCGGCGGGCTGAGTTCGTCGACCCGATTTGACACGCCCTGTGACACGCCCATGTCACAGGCCGTGTTCAACATCTCGATACTCGACACTCACGTCTTGACACTCGACGATCGTCGAGATAAAGTCGTCGAGCACGCGACACGGCCTTGGACACGCCCGTGTCCTGGGCCGTGTGCCCCCTCTCGACACATCGTCGAGCGAAAAATCGTCGAGACAAAGCCCGATCGTCGACACAACCTCGACACGCCCTGCGACACGCCCGTGTCGCTGGCCGTGTCAGCTGACACGCCCTGGGACACGCCCGTGTCCCAGGCCGTGTAACCCAAAAATTCCTGTTTCCGAGATTTGGACTGTTACAATCCTCCCCTCCTACAGAAAATTTCGTCCTCGAAATTCAGACACAGGAAGGCAACGGGAAACAGCAAGAAATATGTTACAACATACAAAATTTTATGTTACAACATCCGCTAGATTACACAAACAGTTCAGGGAACTCTTCGCGCATGGTTTGCTCTCGTTCCCATGACAGTTCTTCACGGCCACAATTGTCCCACCGGACTTTCACCATGCCGACCGTCTTGTTCCGCCACTGTTTCTCGGCTCGATCTTCGATCTGAATGGGTCTCACTCTTGTTGTTAGCCCATACTCCACTGGCACACGCTCATCCGCGATCACTTGAGCTGGCTCTTTCACGGACTTCCGAAGCACTGAGATGTGAAAGACATCATGCAACCCACCCAAGTCTGCCGATAGAGTTAGCCGATAAGCCGCTTCGCCCACTCGCTCAACCACTTCAAAAGGACCCAAATATCTTGGACTCAACTTTTTCAATCGTCGAATCCTGGAGACACCTTTGAATGGCTTGATCTTCAAGTAGACCCAATCGCCAACCGCAAATTCCACGTTCCGGTGCTTGGCGTTGTAGTACTTCGCTTGTCGATCTTGAGAAATAAGCAATCTCTCTCGAATCGTCCGTATGGTTGAGTTTACTTCCTCAACCTCATTTGGTTTAACAACCCGAGCTTCGCCCGCTTCTACCCAAGCCAAGGGAGTACGACACTTCCATCCATATAAAGCTTCATATGGTGCCATCCCAATGCTCGCCTGGTAGCTATTATTATATGCAAACTCTACCATATAGAGATGATCTTCCCATCTCTTTCCGAAGTCAAGGGCGCACATTCGGAGCATGTCCTCCATTGTTCTGTTGGTACGTTCAGTTTGGCCATCCGTTTGGGGATGAAAGGCCGTACTGAAAGTCAACTTCGTGCCCAACAGTCGGTGAACTAGCCTCCAATCATTTGACGTGAATCGCCCATCTCGATCACTTACGATGCTCCGAGAAACACCGTGAAGCCGCACAATCTGGTCAACATATAACTTTGCCAAACTTTCAACTGAATCATCCCGCCTGTTCGGGAGAAAATGTGCTACTTTCGTTAGCCGGTCAACAATCACCCAAATGGAATCATTTCCTCGCTGCGATCTTGGCAACCCGTGCACAAAATCCATGGAAATATCATCAAATTTCCACTCTGGGATCGGCAGTGACTTCAAATAACCGCCCGGCTTTTCGCATTCCGCCTTCACCATCGCACATGTTTGACATTTGGCTACATAAAGGGCAACATCTTTCTTGAGCCCTGGCCACCAGAATAGCTTCTTCATATCGTTGAACATCTTTGTGCTCCCGGGGTGAATGGAATACTTTGTAAAATGCGCTTCATACATCAGTTCTTCCCTCAGTTTCCCCACATTTGGGACGCACAAACGGCCCTCTTTTCGTACAAAACCGTCAATCCAGGTGAATTTGCCCTCTGTCCCTTCATTCACATAGCGTAAGAGATCTTCATCCAACTCTATTGCCCGTCGAACTCGGTCCGCCAGGTCACATTACACCTCGGTCCAGTTCAAACATGCAGTGGCAGTGGAATTCTTGTCAACACAATAGATCTGCAATGCCTCCAACTCCTGGATAAGGCGTTTATCATGCCTTTGTAACCAATTCGCTCTAGCCGGAACCTGCCGACTCAAGGCATCGACGACAACATTCCCTTTCCCGGGCGTATAGTGAATCTCGAAAGTGTAGTCCCCAAGGAACTCTAACCACCTTCGTTGTCGCATGTTCAAGTCTTTCTGCTCTAAAAGATACTTTAGGCTCTTATGATCGGTATAGATCTCCACCTTCACTCCATAAAGGTAGTGTCGCCACAACTTGAGTGCAAAAATCACCGCCGCTAGTTCCAAATCATGGACGGGATAATTTCGCTCGTGCACCTTCAGCTGGCGTGAGCCATAAGAAATCACCTTTCCGCTCTGCAGAAGAACGCAGCCTAAGCCGCTCCCTGAGGCATCACTATAAATTACAAATCCGTCGGTTCCACGTGGCGAAGACAACACCGGCGCCGTGGTCAACCGAATCTTCAGCTCTTCAAAAGCTCGTGCGCACTCTGGCGTCCAAATGAACTTCTGATCTTTTCGCGTCAGTGTGGTTAGCGGCAAAACGATCCGCGAGAAGTTTTCCACAAATCTTCGATAATAGCCCGCAAGTCCAAGGAAACTCCTGACCTCGGCCACGGAAGACAACATTGGCCACTCCTGTATGGCCCTTATCTTCGCTGGATCCACTGCAATGCCCGCTCCACTCACCACATGGCCCAAAAATGCCACTGACGATAGCCAAAACTCGCACTTCGAGAACTTGGCATAAAGCTGATTTTGCCTCAACGTGTTCAACACCAACCGCAAGTGAATCTCATGCTCGGATTTGGACTTCGAGTACACCAGGATGTCATCAATGAACACTATCACAAACAGATCCAGGTACTCGCGAAAAATACGGTGCATCCGATCCATAAACACCGAGGGTGCATTGCACAGTCCAAATGGCATAACTGTGAACTCATAGTGCCCATAACGCGTTCCAAATGCGGTTTTGGGAATGTCACCTTCCCGAATTCTTAACTGGTAATAACCAGACTTCAGGTCCCACTTCGAATAGACGGTCGATCCCACTAGCTGATCGAACAACTCATCAATCCGGGGTATCGGATACTTATTCTTCTCAGTCAGCTTATTCAGTTCACGGTAATCGATACACAACCACAACCCACCGTCTTTCTTCTTTACAAAAAGCACAGGCGCGCTCCAAGGTGACATACTTGGGCGTATATAACCTTGCTCTAGCATTTCTTGTAGTTGAACCTTCAACTCCGCCATATCTTTTGGCGCAACGCGATATGGCGAGCGGGCCACAGGTTTCGCACATGGCACCAACTCGATCGTGAAGTCAATCTCCCGCTGCGGTGGTAGCCCAGGGAGATCCGCGGGAAACACATCTGTAAATTCTGCCACAATCGGAACCTCGCACAAACTGGCCTTAGGCTCAACAGCCTGAATTAGTGCAAAGTAACACTCCGCACCCTTCCGAACAGCCTTGACTACCTGGAGTGCAGACATCAATGTCCCGCCCACTCCTCGCATACCCGCGAACTTTGTCTCCTGTTCGGTATTCTGGCCCAACGTGATTTCTTTGGACTGGAAATCAATCATAGCATGCTGCTCCGCAAGCCAATCCATCCCAAAAATCACGTCGAATTCCGATATGGGCAAACAAATGCAGTTAAACAAAAATCCTGACTTCCTAATGGAACCGCCACATCGCAAGCTTGATCCGCAAGCATCCAACAGCCATTCGGCAACACCACTCTGACGCTATCTGTCTTTGAACGACTGGGTATCCCAAGCCGCATCATAAACTCACTAGACAAAAAAGAATGCGATGCACCTGTATCAAACAGTGCTCGCGCCAGCGTGTCCCGAATCATCACAAAGCCTATGACAAACATGTCACACACACAAACTGCAAACATAGGGGTACTAAGCAAAGCATACAGCTAAAAGCATAGGTAAAACTAAACTCATACATGTGACCACGTCACTCTGCTTGATGGCCTCTTGCAGGCCAAGATTGTAGACCCGGGGTTGCGCCTGCGAGGCAGAGGAATCCACCACCGCCTTTCCTTTTTCCGCATAAGATGCTCCCGCCTTCTTTTCACTCTTTGGCGGCATCCGACAATCGCGCGCAATATGCCCCATGCGGCCACAATTGAAGCAGACCCGAGTATCTGGCTTGGAGGTAGCCCCTGACGTTGCTCCCGTTGCAACGGATGAAGGAGCTTGTCCACTAGACTTGGACTTCTTGCCCCATCTCTTCTTATAAAATGGTTTTCCCGATCGGGGCGCCTTCCACTCCGGTTGCGTCACAGCCAAAGCTCTCTTCCCTTGCACCCTTTTCATATCCTTCTCCAGCGCGGTCACGGTGTCAACCAACGCTTGGAAACCTTGGTTCATAGAACTTGACACAAGGAACCTCAGCTCGTCCCTCAGTCCTTCATAGAACCGATTAGTCTTCCTCTGCTCATCAGCAAAAATAGAACCCGCATACCTCCCCAAGCGAGTAAATTCATGTAAATAGGCGTCAACACTGCCATCACCTTGTGTTAACCTTTGGAACTCATTTTCCATGGCTATCCGCTGAGCCGCAGGAAGGTGCTTCGCGAGGAAGAGCCTGGAGAATTCTTCCATCGATAATTGGGTTAACGGACGACCCGCCAAATGATGCAACTCCATCTCATCCCACCATAACCGAGCTTCGCCTTCAAGCAAGAAGGTAACTAACGTCACTTTCTGATGCTCCGCCGTTCCAATCGCCGTCATCACTCGCTTGACGCGCGATAGCCAATCCTCAGCCTGTGTCGGCGTTCCCGCTCCCGAGAACGTAGGCGGATGGAAACTCATAAACCGCGTTAGTTGCTTCTCAGCCGCTCGAGGAGCCACAGCCACTACAGGTTCAGGCCTCGCCGCCACCTGTTCTGGCCGCACAGTCGCTTGCTCCTGCCTAAGGGGCTGGCCTTGGATCATAGTAAATAAGGCCTCCGCAACTAAACGCACATGTTCCGCAGACGGTGGAGGAGTAGGCACCGCGGCTGGTGCCGTACTTTCATCAGAACGCTGGGACTCAGACGGCCCAGCTCCACTTCGTGTCACCTAAGGTGGACAAGACACACACATTAGCGGTTGTACCCAAGCAAACAACACAAAATAAGAACACGCAGGTTCCTCAAACACACAAATATGCATTCCTATCATGGACATTCAGGAGTTCATTCGTAGACTTTGGTTTGCACAAACACGTGCTCGCCACCCCACAAAAGAAGTCGGCCACGACTTCGAGAGGGAAAGACCAAGACAACCGATACCAAAAATGTAACAACCCCATCCGTTCATATGGTATATTCTAGAAGGTCCGGTCGGGGCCCCACAGTATATATCACAAAACAGGCGGTGAAGGTACAGGATGATATCAGAGTAGCGCATCGCACCTATCACAAATCATTCTAGCGGAAGCCTAGACTACAACTTGAACTCCTCATGAATGTCCAAACATAAAACTCCACATTTTATACAATATAGGAATATCTTACAACAAGTCAACAGAGTTGGCCATATGGCCTTACAGGGCTATCAAACAGTGGCCTAAACAAATTGGCGCGCAGGC
The DNA here is from genome assembly GCA_039583875.1 of Platanthera guangdongensis. Classification (NCBI taxonomy): domain Eukaryota; kingdom Viridiplantae; phylum Streptophyta; class Magnoliopsida; order Asparagales; family Orchidaceae; genus Platanthera; species Platanthera guangdongensis. The sequence goes on along the minus strand of CM077151.1, from coordinate 205,073,242 downwards.
CGGCCACAATAAAAGAAAACGCACAACAACACAGATAGCCTTCGAGGGCTAGCAGCAGCAGCAGCAGGAACATCAACCTCTATGAGTCCCGCTCGGCTCTCCAGCACCTGTACAGGGACAATCCACCCAACGGTGGCAAACAAAAGCAACGGTCAGCGTTCAGCTGACCAAATTATAACGACCCTACCCCTTCTCTCGGGGCAGCGGTACTTCCCTGCAAGCATAGCAAATCACAAGGATGGCAATATATATATCATCAAATGTGCTTTCACGCACACAAGCCATCACAACCGTTCGCCACCCGGCCCAACGGTCCGTGCACTCAGGGCACATTCTTGGTGTTCTGGCAAAGCTCTTGCCCACCACCGTATTAGGGTCACAACCCAACGTTAAATCTCTTGAGCATTTACTCCATGGCGTGCAGCCGGAGTTAGTCTTCCTACACCGGGATGGCCCGTAGCCCCCCATTGTGTCATGGCGCGCAGGCCGAAGACTCTTGCTATGCGCTCCAACAGACCGCACCTTTTGGTCTCACGTCGGACGGACATAGCGCAAGTCGGATCCTCCACCCCCCGTTGCTCAAATCGCCTTGCCTTCTCCGAGTACAGCGTACTCATGGCTATAACAAAGGCGCGGGTCGGTCTCACCAATCCTGTTCCTGGCATTCAAGCCTGGGCATATCTCGATACCCATTTCCTTAGCACAACAGCGGGTCTTTCCTGGGCCTCCCAGTACTTCCTGTGACTCTCTTCACAGGTGGACACCGCACAAGCACAAATGTCAGGGGTCTTTCCTGGCTATCCTGCCAGTACTTCCTGTTACTCGCTTCACAGGTGGACACCCTACGACATCAAGCATCACAAAGGGTATTTCCTGGTCACACCAGTACTTCTTGTGCCACATTCACAGGTTAGACCCAAACACATCACATGGCTATTTTTCCTGGGCTACCACCCCAGTACTTCCTGCTACTCCTTTTCGCAGGCATAACCCATAGACTCCTTAACCTACACGTTATCACGGAGTCTTCTCTGGTTCGTATGCAACATCACCAATCCAGACCAACCTGTCCAGATGGGCTTCACACAGCATGCCTATTCCGTACTCCATTTCCGGATCTATATGCTAACAAAGGGGATTTCAAGCATCCACCCAAGGATTTCCAAAATCAGCCACCTCTTGGTGGGGGAAATCACAAAGCTATGCCAAAAACAAAGCCTTCACATGGCTAGGAAGAAGAGTCGTTACCCTTGACGACCGCTTCGGTGCCATGGACTCAAAGCTAGCTTGCAGACCCGCAAGATCGTTTCCTCCGCAACGCCGGCTTCGGAACTCTTGTCGGTAAACCGCAGCACCACCAGCAGCAGCCCCCTTTCCTCTTCCTCCTCCTTTCTCTCTCTCTTTCTCTCTTAACTTGAAGAAAGTTCAAGGCCAAGGAAATGAGAATCATTTCTCTGATTTCGGCCTTTAGAAAAAAAGAGGAAGAGGCTTCAGCCCTTGGATCCCAGCTGAAGGAATGGACGGCCACGATTTTGCCAAAAACACAGATTTTGACCCGACACGACCTCGGACACGGCCGTGTGCCAGGCCGTGTGCCTCAAGCAGTGGTCAACCGACTTATCCAAACCAGTGACACGCCCATAGGACACGCCCGTGTCATGGGCCGTGTCACCAACACGCCTTCGAACATGCCCGTGTCTGTGGCCGTGTGCCTGGGCGAAAAAAATCCCAAATCATCCCGAGACTTCACACGGCCTGTGACACGCCCGTGTCCCTGGCCGTGTGCCCAGACACGGCACAAATACACGCCCTGTCGAAATCCTTCGGCGGGCTGAGTTCGTCGACCCGATTTGACACGCCCTGTGACACGCCCGTGTCACAGGCCGTGTTCAACATCTCGATACTCGACACTCATGTCTTGACACTCGATGATCGTCGAGATAAAGTCGTCGAGCACGCGACACGGCCTTGGACACGCCCGTGTCCTGGGCCGTGTGCCCCCTCTCGACACATCGTCGAGCGAAAAATCGTCGAGACAAAGCCCGATCGTCGACACAACCTCGACACGCCCTACGACACGCCCGTGTCGCCGGCCGTGTCTGCTGACACGCCCTGGGACACGCCCGTGTCCCAGGCCGTGTCACCCAAAAATTCCTGTTTCCGAGATTTGGACTGTTACAATTTGTTTGACCAATTGCGTGGTAGCTCGGTATTTTCAAAGATTGATCTTCGCTCAGGCTACCACCAGTTGAGGATTCGAGAGGCAGATATTCCTCGAACCGCTTTTCGTTCACGACATGGACATTATGAGTTTCTGGGGATGTCTTTTGGTTTAACCAATGCACCTTCTGCCTTCATGGATTTGATGAATCGGGTGTTCAAGGATTTCTTGGACCGATTTGTTATTGTGTTCATAGATGATGTCTTGGTGTACTCTCGCAATGTTGAGGAGCATACTCAGCATTTGCGTCTGGTTTTGTCGACCCTGAGGGAGCATAAGTTATATGCGAAGTTGAGCAAGTGTAAGTTTTGGTTACCTCAGGTGTCCTTTCTGGGTCATGTGGTAAGCAAGGATGGTATTTCTGTGGACCCGACTAAGATTTCAGTGGTAATGGAATGGGAGAGACCTTCTACGCTGAAGGAGATTAGGAGTTTCTTAGGCCGAGCTGTCTATTACAGAAGATTCGTAGAAGAATTTTCGGTGTTGTCTGCTCCTCTAACTAGACTTACCCAGAAGAATACTGCTTTCATTTGGAGTGATAAATGTGAAGAGGCTTTCCAAGAGCTGAAGAGGAGATTATGTACTGCTGCGATTTTAACCTTACCTACTGAGGGAGTTGAGTATGCTGTGTATGTCGATGCGTCAAATATCGGACTTGGTTGTGTTTTAATGCAAGATGGTAAGGTGATTGCATATGGATCGAGATAACTAAAGATCCACGAGAGAAACTATCCGACGCACGATTTGGAGTTTGCTGCTGTAATTTTTGCACTGAAGCTTTGGAGACACTTATTATATGGCGCGATGTGCAAGATCTATACTGACCATAAGAGTTTGAAGTACGTCTTCACTCAGAAGGAGCTAAATCTGCGCCAGCGTCGGTGGTTAGAATATGTAGCAGATTATGAAGTGGAAATTCTTTATCATCCAGGAAAGGCTAATGTAGTAGCCAATGCCTTGAGTAGAAAGACCGCTAAGATTTTTAATCTTTCGGTGCAGTCCTTGATAGAAGAATTTTTGTTGATGGATATTGAGGTTGTGAGTAGTACTGTGCCTGCTAGTCTAGAAGCAGAAGAACCCTTTTGGATTTCCCTTACTCGAGCACATCAGAAGGATGATCCGGACTTGTTACATCTCCGGAATAGAACGGTGAAGGGAGAGCTACCCGATTTCTCTGTGGACGAGTTGGACACCCTGAAGTATCGGGGTAGATTTTACGTACCCACCTTTGACGATATTCGAGCTAAGATCTGTGCTGAAGCTCATGGTTCCAGTGTAGCCTACCACCCTGGCTCCACAAAGATGTATAAAGATCTAAAGCAAATTGTTTGGTGGTCAGGGATGAAGAACGACATCGCAAAGTTTGTATCGGAATGTTTTACATGTTAGCGTGTTAAGGCTGATCATAGAAGGCCTGGTGGTAAGTTGACACCGCTTGATATTCCAAGTTGGAAGTGGGAAAGTATTTCAATGGATTTTATCACCGGTCTGCCAAAGTCTCCCCATGGGCATGCCTCCGTTTGGGTGATAGTCGACAGATTGACAAAGTGTGCTCACTTTGTTCCATTTAAGATTGGGTACTCGATGAAGAAGATAGCTGAGTTATATCTTGAGGAGGTCATCAGGTTACATGGTGTGCCTGTTAGCATCATATCAGATCGGGACTCTAGATTTACGTCTCGCTTTTGGAAGAGTTTACAGTAGGGGTTGGGTACCGATTTAAGGTATTCCACCGCCTATCATCCTCAGACTAATGGTCAGACGGAAAGAGTAAATCAAATAGTAGAAGATATGATTAGGTGTTATATTTTGGATCATTGTGGCGCTTGGGATGAGCGTCTCAGACTCATGGAGTTTGCTTACAATAACAGTTATCAAGAGAGTCTGCAGATGGCTCCGTTTGAGGCCTTGTATGGGAGGTGTTGTAGAACCACACTATTTTGGGCTGAAGTTGGTGAGAGGCCGTTGTTAGGTCCGGAAGCCCTTGAATAGATGAATTGTGCTGTGACTCATATTCCAGAAAAGCTTCATGTGGCTCAAGAACGCTATGAGAAATATGCTAATCTTCGAAGGGTCGATCTGGAGTTTGCGGTTGGAGACTTGGTGTTTCTGAAGGTTTCTCCAATGTCCGGTGTTAAAAGATTTGGTAGGAACCACAAGTTAGACCCCCGGTATGTGGGACCTTTCCAGATTCTTGAGCGCATCGGAGTGTCGGCTTATAGGTTGGAATTGCCTGCGACCTTCCCTGGTGTCCATGATGTATTCCATGTGAGCCAGTTGCGGAAATGTGTTCGTAATGATCGTCAAGTCCTCGACTCGATACCCCAGATTCAGCCCAACCTTACTTATGTGGAAGAACCTGTTCGTGTTCTGGATTTTCAAGAGCGGGGGTTGCGGAGAAAGACCATCCCTATGGTCAAGATTCTTTGGAGAAATCAAGACGTCGAGAGCGCGACGTGGGAATTGGAATCGGTGATGAGGGGAACTCACCCGCACCGCTTCTCTTAGTTTCAGTTTTGTCGTTATGTTTTCAGTTATGTTTGATTTTATCGTTTTGATTGGTTTTGGAGTTGTGTTAAGTTTCGGGACGAAACTTATTTTTAGGGGGAGTGAATGTAACGCCCCCGATTTTTTCGATGATTTTATTTGTTTGGGAACGTCAGATTTATGACGTCGTGGCGTTACTTTTAACGTCGATTTGACGGCGCAATGTCGTTAAGACAATTTCGCGTCCGTGCGGTCGAGTTCGCTGAATTCTTGCTGTAATTTGAAGATTTTGCATTTGGAATTTAAGTTAAGTAATTTTGGACTTGCTCGTCAAGTTTCATCGCAATCCAAGCATTTTTGGAGTCTCGGCGCGCGATTGAAGTTTTGGATTGTTTATGTTCGCCGTATACTTCGAAGATTAATATCTCGGGAATGGCTCGTCGGATTCTGGTCTTGATTTCGCCGTTAGATTTGTAGCATTAGTGTTTGCCTTCGGTGCAAGTTTCGGTTAATTCGGCGCTGGTTCGGGCTTCCGTGCTGAGTCGTCTCGAGAAGCTATGGTTCTACTCGATTAGCCCATTTTAGATTTTACTCGGGCACCTTTGTGAGTAGTAGGTATGTTACTACTCGAGTAGGTATGCTGTTACTCGAGTAGGTATGTTGCTACTCGAGTAGGTGTGTTGCCACTCGAGTAGGCTGTTTCAGATTGCGTTCAGAGGCCGTTTTGAGGGTCAAAACGGCGTCGTATCAAAAAATGGTCAACATGAAATTTGTTCTTCTCGACGAGATCTACAACTTGTATGTTGACCACATTTAAATTTGAGGTCGTTTTAAACCCCTAATTCCGTTTTTTCCGCTATAACTCGAGTGGTGAGCTGCTACTCGAGTATATGCTGCTTCTACTCGAGTAAGTCATGTTTTTACTCGAGTAATGAGCCTCTACTCGAGTATATTGTGTTACTACTCGAGTAAGTATGTTATTACTCGAGTAGGTATGTTACTACTCGAGTAGGTATGTTGTTACTCGAGTAGGTATGCTGCTACTCGAGTAGGTATGCTGTCACTCGAGTAGGCTTTTTCTGTCTGTGTTCAGGGGCCATTGTGAGGGTCAAAACGGCATCGTATCGAAAAATGGTCAACATGAAATTTGTTCGTCTCGACGAGGTCTACAACTTTTATGTTGACAACGTTTTGATTTGAAGTCATCCTAGACCTCGATTTTGGGTTCCCGCAAAACCGCTCGAAATAAACCGTTTTTGACAAAACTTTTTATAAATATATATATATATTCTTGGACTTAGATTTTAGAACCAAAATTCATCTTCTCCGTTATTTTTCTCCCGAACCAGAGCAGTGAGCGAGAGAGAGAGTTTCTTTTTCGTGAATCTTCCGGTGGCTGCCGACGGTTCTCCGGTGCTCGAAATCTTCAACCAAACTTAGATCCGGAAAGCTCTCGCCGAGAGCTACGTTATCGTGGTAATTTCTTTCCCATTCCTTGAGTTTTTTTCGTTATGGTTTTTCGGCCCTAATCCCTTTTCCACCATTTTTGTCTAGATCTCAACCTCTCACACATCCTTTTGCCCTAATCTACGACGTGGAGTGATTCGGTGGACTTTTCCGGTAAAACCAAGGCAAGTGGTGGTTTCTCCTCATTTCTCCTTGTCCGATTCGATGGTAACGGCTATGTTTTTATGTTCCCTAAAATTTTCTATGCTTTTTCTTCCAAATTATTGCTATGTGTTGGGTATTGTATCCACAACGTACCTGATTTGAAGAAGCCCCTGAACAAGCTAAGGTAAATAGGCAATGTTTTTGACAAAATATTTCAAGTTGTGCTTGCAGTTATTCCACGCAAAGTGCACACCAATGTCAGGGTGCAGTAGGTCAATATACACGGGTCTGCACGACGTAATCCCTCGTTGAGCAGATCAGTGTGTTGGCCTACGTGTACTCTCTCTATTGGAGTGCACTTACTTTCAAGTACAGGGCTGTATTTATGCAAGAGCAGACAAGGAGCAAGGATGAGTCAAAGAGCAGCTCAGAGGCGTAAGACGAAAAATCATCTAAGTAAGAATCGACGAGAATCACCAAGTGATTCTCGCCGATTCGGCGAGAATCACTAGTGATTCTCGCCGAATCGTCGAGAATCACTGGCTGATTCTCGCCGGCTAAATCAGAGTGCATTCAAGTCAAATTCGACGAGAATCACTTTGTGATTCTCGACGAATCATCGAGAATCACTTTGTGATTCTCGCCGAATCGTCGAGAATCACCCTTGATTCTCGACGATTCGACGAGAATCACAGGTGATTCTCGCCGATTTTTACTTGGGCGATTTTCTGGAAAAAGCTGGACCGGATTCTGCCGCTGGCACTGTTTTGAACCGGATTTAGGGTTTCTTATGGTGGGACCCATAACGGTCATAAAAGAGTATTTCACTGTATAAATATACGCGTATTTTTGAACAGTAGATTAGCGAAGAAGAGTTGAAAAAGAGGAGCCGCGACGTGACCTAGATCGCGATTTCCGCCGCCGCCGCCGTCGCCGCCCGAGAGAGTTGATCGCCGGTCTTGATCGCGATTCTTCCTGATCTTCCGGCGACAGAAGCTTAGCCAAGCTTAGAGTCTCACGTGTCTAACCGGAGATCTCTTGTCTCTTGATTTGTTGATCGGGAAAATCTTCCCCATCCGAATCGATCGAGACGATTGATCCTAGTGTGACCGTTGGTAGACCTAGCTAGCTTCGCTACGAAGTTTTGATCTCCAGAGTACAACAGCCGCACATCGTTGTCGCCGCCGATCCCGTGAACCTAGCCGCCGCCCATCTTGCCGCCGCCGGTTCCGGGGAGATTCTCTCCAAGAGAGATCTAGGGTTGTGGACTCTTCGTGGACTTCAAAAACACGTCGTCAACGAAGAGGGACACCTTAGTCTCCAAACGTAGTTTGTATCTCTTGTACATTCTAGTTTTACTTTTGTTGTAAAGAAACGTTGGTTCCTAGTTGTAAGGGTTGGGTGCAACCCGTGTTGTGGGAGTGTTGACTCCTACGTGTGGAAGGGTTCCTTCCGATAGTGCAAGGATTGGATTTCAATCCTGTTGGTGAAGAGACCGAGTCGTCCCTTGTTGGGAGATAGGTCGAAGGGGGAAAGTGGATGTACCCAAATCGGGGAACCACTATAAATATCTTGTGTATTCCGTGTGCTGTGCTGTTTATTTTTATTGTGCAGGTACAATTTTAAATTCCGCAAAAACGCTGCACGTCACCTATTCCCCCCCCCCCCCCATAGGTGAAGATAGTTGACACTAGGTGGACTTTCAAGTGGTATCAGAGCCAGGTTGCTCATCAAAAAGGTTTACACCTTGAGCAGAATCCTGCCACCAGTGTTAGAAGCATGGAGCTGGATCATGAGATTTCTCCACTAAGACTTCCCACATGCACAAAGGAGTATTATCCAGTCTGGAAGATGAGAGTGTCATATCACTTGGAGGCTATCGATCCTCGAGCATCTTTCATCCTGGAAGAGGGTCCTTTTATTCCTATGAAGACCTCCGGCTCTGGAAAGAATATCCAAGTGCCCAAGTGTATTGCGGAGATGTCGGAGACGGAACTTTCCTTATTTAATCTGGACAAGAGGATTCGTCAGATTATCATGGATATCTGGTCTGGACCTTCTTGCTCTAGATTGGAAAAATGTGAGACGGCCAAATCTATGTGGGTGATGATCTCAGAGCTGATGTGGGGATCAGAGAAAGCTGGAATCTGCTGTCAACTAGGGGATGAAGCCTATGTGGGGGTCCTCGCCTCTGAAAATGAAGTCAAGGATCAATCGGACAGCATCAGAGCTCCAGTGTCCATGTTAGAGACTGAAGAGGCCAGTGAGGAAAGCAGCTCTGATGAAGATGACACAACGGTCACTGGCTCTAATGACAATAACACTGAAAAGCAGGTAACTTTTTCATCCTTCCCCGTTTCTCTTGAAGTTTCTGAAGACAGGAACTGTGTCCCTTCAGAAAATTCTGATTCCCTGAAGAGAGCCCTTCAGAAAAGCAACCTGCTTGTTGAAGAACAAGCTCGGGAGATTGCACGGCTGAAAATCTTGTTTGTTCTCCAATTGGCATCCAACAAGGTCAAGGACTCTAAAATCTCTGATCTAGAGAGTAGTCTAGAGATTGAGAAAAGGATAGTATCAAAATTTTTCAAGGTTGATGCTATGAAGAGAAAGCTAGAAAATGGGTGGATCTCCCGAATTATCAATTCGTGGAGAAATGGGGAAACGATATTCCGACCCCCCACTCCAAGCAGGAAGGCTACTCATCATGCCTTCAGGTATGATCACAGGAATAATCGTGATCACTGCAAGGGTGATCTGTCCTCATGTGGAGACACCCATAGTGCAAGGGCCGTCATGGCCACCCATGAGAGAATACCTAAGGCTCCTTCTGAGCCCTTTGTATTCTCGGCCACGGCCCATACTCGGCATGAATCGGCTGGTATCAGCTCTCAGAACTCTTCTCTCCACCCAAGGACACTGGATAGGGGGGTTAGAAGTCATGCTGTAAGTTCTCATGGGGCCTCAGGAAGGGGGCTGTCTGAAAGGAAGGCACCACCTCCCAGGCCTCGTGATGCTCGCTGCATGCATTCATTCCACCCTTCCACGTGTCACGGTGGAAGAGGCAGTTCTGGGAGCAGATTCCAGATTTATCCCGTTTGGACCTAGGCTCATGACTACCTCAGTCACTAGATCAGGTCAGAAACGGAGATACAACATTCACGAGTGTTGGTGCTGTGGCAAGGTGGGACACTTTGCCATAGACTGTTGGCACAACCCCTCTGTGTCAAGGGCCTATCCACATCTCCTGGGCAGAGGTAGTCTTCCTGACAGGATTTCTGAAGGAAGGCAGTCGAGTGTTTATGCTAACAAGAACCTAGGACCCAATATGTGTTGGGTTCCTAAGGTAAAGTAACTCTCTTTTGCAGGGTAGTCTAGGTTCCCGTAAATATAATGGGAACTAGACAGTAGATGTTTCAAGACTGAATTGGAACATGCATCTGGAATAACAGCAGTGACTTCTATATGGGCATACTCACATCGAGCACCTGGTATGTTTTAGTCAGAGAGGCTAAATGATAACTCTCATAATCCCAGGTTTGAAATGGCTCCAAGGACAACCGCTGGGCTGGTCACTGGATGCGAGCTGGTTCGAACAGGGTTCTCTCATGCCTCAGATGAATTCAGAAACATCATTATTAAGCTGGAAGAGGCTGAACTCTCATTCGTGCTGGAGCACCCGTGTAAAATCTTGGACAAGGAAGTACTGGAGTTCTTCGCTACCGCCAAACTCCGAAATGAAGACTCTCTCATTAAGAGCAAGGTTGCAGGGGCAACGATCAAGATGTCTGCAAACAAGCTAACCCAATACTTACAGCTCACTAGTTCAGAGCACGAGGACTATCTTGAGGAAGAAGACAAAACCAGGACTTTATTATTCTGTGGACTCGCTCGAGGAACTCGGTCGATAAAGCGAAAGGATATGAATGAAGAAGGGAAACTTCTGTCAGACATCATTGGGAAGGTACTCATATGCAAACCGGGTTCTCATGACCACATCTCTGCGGATATGTTCAAGATCCTGGTGGCAATTGTCTGCAGAAAAGGATTCAACTGGGGGGCATTGCTTTTTGAGAAGATAAAGGACACCCTCAGATCTCCTAGCTTTGGCCGAATCATCAGTCTGTATCTCAATCAGTTGAACGGAGATAAGTACGACATGAGTAAAGGTGTTCCTCTACATTACTTGAAGAAAATGGACTCGAGTGTTTTTGACAGATGGGAGAGGCGCATTGGGCAGGCTGCCGTGGTAGAACAATAGGAAGTATCTCCAGCCGAGGACGGAACTGTGGCTGATTCCTTAGTTATCCCCAGTGAAATTCCTGATGCTTTGACTGCAGGAATTGAGGGGGAGCCTCTACCCACTGATACTAATATCGTATCTGACATCTCCCAGATAGCCAGAGATGCAGTGGCGGATATACAAGAAGAAAGTGATGCTGTAGAGGAGACTGCTGACGAAGGGTTGGAAGATGATGCTGATGAGAATGATCTCATGGATGATGAAGGTGAGGAAGAAGGCAATGAGGGACAGGAAGCTTTGGAGACTCAGGATATCACGGAACTTCCATCTAACAAGCACACTCTTGAGATCGTTCCTGAGATCATTGGTGCAACAGTGGAGGGGGAGTCCGAGAAATCTATAGAGGCCGCAAGCATTCCCCCCTTAGAGACTGTGCTCGTGTCCAGCTCTACAGGTGCATCTGCTGAAGAGCAAGGCCAAGGAGTGCCTCTGGATCTTCCACTACGAGATGATCTAGCCAATCACACCGTGAATGTCATTCAGGGTATAGTGGATGAGCTTAAAGCATCTTTTGAGAAAGCTCAAAATAAAATGTTGAAAAGAATTAAGAAATCAGAGAATCTCATGCTCAAGAACATGGTGGAGATCAATCACAAACTGGACGTGATGGAAAAGAAGTTTGAAGATAAGTATACAGCGGCCGGCCAAGCTGTCACTCTTTTTATGGACGGATTGAAAAAGAACACCGATACTCTCGCCGTAGTGAATCAGAATGCTCATGTCGTAGCAAATAACATTCAAAAGTTTGATGGCAATATGTCGAAGCCAAAAAGGGGGAGCAAGGGGTCAAATGCTACAGACCCAAGTTTGCTCTCAAGAAATTGGTATTGGTAATGAATATCTCTCTCAGCTAAATTTCAAGGTTATGATTTTCATTCCCATACGCTTTATTCACCTTAGCTTGTAGGGTTTAGGCTTCTTCAAATAGGGGGAGATTGTTGGGTATTGTATCCACAACGTACCTGATTTGAAGAAGCCCCTGAACAAGCTAAGGTAAATAGGCAATGTTTTTGACAAAATATTTCAAGTTGTGCTTGCAGTTATTCCACGCTAAGTGCACAACAATGTCAGGGTGCAGTAGGTCAATATACACGGGTCTGCACGACGTAATCCCTCATTGAGCAGATCAGTGTGGTGGCCTACGTGTACTTTCTCTATTGGAGTGCACTTACTTTCAAGTACAGGGTTGTGTTTATGCAAGAGCAGACAAGGAGCAAGGATGAGTCAAAGAGCAGCTCAGAGGCGTAAGACGAAAAATCATCTAAGTAAGAATCGACGAGAATCACCAAGTGATTCTCGCCGATTCGGCGAGAATCACTCGCCGAATCGTCGAGAATCACTGGCTGATTCTCGCCGGCTAAATCAGAGTGCATTCAAGTCAAATTCGACGAGAATCACTTTGTGATTCTCGACGAATCGTCGAGAATCACTTTGTGATTCTCGCCGAATCGTCGAGAATCACCCTTGATTCTTGACGATTCGACGAGAATCACAGGTGATTCTCGCCGATTTTTACTTGGGCGATTTTCTGGAAAAAGCTGGACCGGATTCTGCCGCTGGCACTGTTTTGAATCGGATTCAGGGTTTCTTATGGTGGGACCCATAACGGTCATAAAAGAGTATTTCACTGTATAAATATACGCGTATTTTTGAACAGTAGATTAGCGAAGAAGAGTTGAAAAAGAGGAGCCGCGACGTGACCTAGATCGCGATTTCCGCCGCCGCCGCCGTCGCCGCCCGAGAGAGTTGATCGCCGGTCTTGATCGCGATTCTTCCTGATCTTCCGTCGACAGAAGCTTAGCCAAGCTTAGAGTCTCACGTGTCTAACCGGAGATCTCTTGTCTCTTGATTTGTTGATCGGGAAAATCTTCCCCATCCGAATCGATCGAGGCGATTGATCCTAGTGTGACTGTTGGTAGACCTAGCTAGCTTCGCTACGAAGTTTGGATCTCCAGAGTACAGCAGCCGCACATCGTTGTCGCCGCCGATCCCGTGAACCTAGCCGCCGCCCATCTTGCCGCCGCCGGTTTCGGGGAGATTCTCTCCAAGAGAGATCTAGGGTTGTGGACTCTTCGTGGACTTCAAAAATACGTCCTCAACGAAGAGGGACACCTTAGTCTCCAAACGTAGTTTGTATCTCTTGTACATTCTAGTTTTACTTTTGTTGTAAAGGAACGTTGGTTTCTAGTTGTAAGGGTTGGGTGCAACCCGTGTTGTGGGAGTGTTGACACCTACGTGTGGAAGGGTTCCTTCCGATAGTGCAAGGATTGGATTTCAATCCTGTTGGTGAAGAGACCGAGTCGTCCCTTGTTGGGAGATAGGTCGAAGGGGGAAAGTGGATGTACCCAAATCGGGGAACCACTATAAATAGCTTGTGTATTCTGTGTGCTGTGCTGTTTATTTTTATTATGCAGGTACAATTTTAAATTCCGCAAAAACGCTGCACGTCACCTATTCCCCCCCATAGGTGAAGATAGTTGACACTAGGTGGACTTTCACTATGATTAACCGCTTTGTTGATCACATGTTGTTATGATGTTTTGCCATGCTAACTCGATCTTGTCTATTTATGTTTAATCGTTATTGAAGTGTCTTACCGATGGCTTAAATGACTTAGCTCTCGTTATCAAACGTATTAGAGTTTAATTAGGATTGTAAATCGTTTCTAAGGGTTGATCAACCATGTCCGAAATCTAGTAATGTCAAGTAGAGTTTGTCGAGCCAAATCCCGAGATATTTGTGTTATGGTTTTTTTGGGTTTCTTGAATGCAGTAGTTAGTGGACGATTCCACCTCCGCGGTATTTATTACCTTCAGTAGTGCCCTGTGGAAGTCTACCTGGTTTTTGGATGCCTGCGGTGTATGGTGGAGAGTATGAGACTCCCTCGTAGTTAGATGGATAATATATCCGTTTGTTTTGAGTGGTGTGTCCAAGAGTGACCACTACGCCTGTGTTTTTCGGTGGTGTGTCCAAGAGTGACCACTTCGCCGTGTTTTTGGGGTAGAGTCAACCACAGGTTCCTAATTAAGGTTTTGTACTTTCTTTCTGGAGAGATATTTTTGTAGTCACCTTATAGCCATGTGCGTCTGGTGCACCCTTGTGGAACATGACAAGTCACGTTAGAGTTCTTTTCCTGTTGATGCCCAGTTTTATTTTGTACATTACTTCAGTAATTTTGGTCTTGGGTTGGTACCCCGGTTGACCCCTTTGATTATTTTGGTTTATTACTTTTCCTGCCACCATTTGTACCTTTTTGCTGAGGTGTTCTGTTTTTGGAATGCCTCAGGTTCAGAGCAGTAGCAGTTAGCAGTGTTAACCATGGTTGTTGCCTCGTCTTAGCGAGGTAGTTTGTTGTTGGTTTAGTTTTACTAGTTCAGACATGCTTTTGTACGTGGGTTTGTGTCAGCTTGTTGGCGCCCACTGATTGTTAGTTGTTGATACTTGCTAGCTGCTCATTTATTTAAAAGTGGATGGTTTACTTTCTCTCTGGGAGGATTTATGCTAGGAATGCATGTTAGGTATTTTAAACTATAAAACCTACTACTACTACTTCATGCATTGCATAATTTGAAACTCTAACTTGTTATTTTGGCGACCGTAAAAGCTATCTTCCCTACTATAATAAATTTAGAGTCTTGCATAGCATGAGTTGTCCTTTAGGGACGTTTTTACTCATGTAGGATGTTTGAGCTAATCTAATCAAGTATTTTTCCGTAGCGTATAATATATTTTGATTCGTAGACTAGATGAGCCACTAAGCCGAGGGATACGACTAACTTCTGCACTTAACTGATTTTCCTTAAAATAACTTAAAAGGAACCTTTCTTTATTGTCGGTTGGTGTCTGCCTGAGCGTCCACAGTTATCCCCTGCTGACGTGGCATCATGACGCGCATTTTCCCTTACTCTAATAAACTTTATTGGCGGTGAAAATGCTGGTTGTGACACCGAGTATTTTCTGGCATTATGCAATGCAACATCACTGATCCAGACCAACATGTCCGGATAGGCTTCACACATCATGCCTATGTCCGTTCTCGCTTACGGACTCTAAACAACGGGGACTTCACATATCTACCCGAAGGAACGCCTCCAACTCACCGCAAACTCGCGAGAGCGGGCTTCCTATGCAATGAAGGAGAGCTACTCATGCTCAAGAAGAGAATCGTTACCCTTGCGTTCTTCTTTGGCGCCATGGAAAAGTAAGCGGATGAAAAGCACCGCACTAGCTTTGCCTCCGTGGATCCGGAGTCGGCTCGCGATTTGGAGCTTCGAAGCTCCTCCAATGGCCAGATCTAGCTTCTTCTTCCTTCCTTGGCTCTCCTCTCTCTCTAAGTTTTAGAAAGATAACCACTCATGAAAAGTGAGGGTTTCTAAGGCCCAATCCCGGGTATATCCCTTCAGGAACCACCCCCAGCCGTTGGATCATTAATTAAAGAAACGAACGGCTTTGATTCGGGACTGAAATGCCCAATCTGGACCGCACACGACCTGGAACACGCCCGTGTCCAGGGCAGTGTGCCTCATTCGCCGTCAAAATCGACTCTCCTGGAACAACACACGAGAATCGAACACGCCCGTGTTCGACCTGACACGCCCGTGTTCCATCTTACACGGCCGTGTGGCCGACCGTGTATCCCCATCGATTTATCCCGAAAACAACCCGAGCACTGCACGGGTTCTAGGATACGCCCGTGTCCATACCCGTGTCTACCTCAACACGCCTGGGCTCCAGGCCGTGTACACGGTCTCGACACTCGACACATCGTCGAGCAAAGATCATCGACCTGACGACACAGCCTTGGACATGCCCGTGTCCTAGGCCGTGTGCCTTGTCTCGACACATCGTCGAGCAAAGTTCGTCGACTCCCGGGACGAGTGTCGACACGGGTCGACACGCCCTGCGACACACCCGTGTCGCAGGCCGTGTGCCATGTCTCGACACTTCATCGAGCACAGAGTGTCGACTTTACTAGCTGAGTGTCGACACGGGTCGACACGCCCTGCGACATGCCCGTGTCGCAGGCCGTGTGCCCAGTCTCGACACAATGTCGAGAGCAAAATGTCGAATTTGCCGGCTGAGTGTCGATACAAGCCTGACATGCCCTGGGACACGCCTGTTTCCCAGGCCATGTGCCTCCTGCCAGAACCCAAAACTGGCCCAAAACGTCCCACGTCGCTCTTTTGAGTTTCAGGGCATTACAACTCTCCCCCTCTTAAAAGAATTTCGTCCACGAAATTATATAAAGGAAAGACAAGTACAAAACCAAAATTTGTACCTGAGCGGAACAACTCCGGATACTCGTCAACCATAGTCAACTCTCGCTCCCAAGAGAGCTCCTCACGACCGCAATTGTCCCACCGGACCTTGACCATCCTGATCTCTTTATTGCGTAGCCGCTTGACCTCTGAGTCCTCAATCCACACAGGCTTCACTTTTGTTGTCAGCCCACTATCCACCGGCACTTGATCAACCGCGATCACTTGCGAAGGCTCTTACACCGCCTTCCGAAGCACCGAAATATGGAATACATCATGTAATCCACCAAGCTCCACTGAAAGCTTCAACCGATAGGCCGCTTCACCAACTCGCTCCAGAACCTCAAACGGCCCAAGGTACCTCGGGCATAGCTTTTTCAATCGCCGCACCCGCGAGACACCCTTGAACGGCTTGATCTTTAAGTACACATAGTCACCCACAGCGAACTCCACGTTCCTGTGCTTGGCATTATAGTACTTTGCTTGCCGGTCCTGAGCGATAAGCAACCTCTCCCTAATGGTTCTCACCAAAGAAGTAGCATCCTCCACTTCCAATCACTTATACAACTTTGACTCACCCGTTTCTAACCAAGACAACGACGTGCGACATTTTCTACCATATAGGGCCTCGAAAGGCGTCATCTGAATACTCACTTGGTAGCTATTGTTGTATGCGAACTCCACCAAATAAAGGTGGTCTTCCCATTGCTTTCCAAAATCCAAGACACACATGCGAAGCATGTCTTCCATGGTTCTATTGACCCTCTCGGTCTGCCCATCCGTTTGCGGATGGAAGGCTGTGCTGAATTTCGACTTTGTCCCCAACATTTGCTGCACAAGCCTCCAATCATTGGACGTGAACCGCCCATCTCGGTCACTCACGATGCTGCGGGGCACACCGTGAAGCTGTACAATGTTATCCACATAAAGTTTTGCCAACTTCTCCACCGGATCATCCTTCCTATGCGGAATAAAATGCGACACCTTTGTTAGCCGATCAACAACCACCAAATGGCGTTGTTCCCCTTTTGTGACCTTGGCAAACCGTGCACAAAGTGCATAGAGATGTCGTCAAATTTCCACTCCAGAATAGGCAAGGACTTAAGAAATCCTCCCGGCTTTTGGCACTACGCCTTCACCAAGGCGCAAGTTTGGCACTTCCCCACATAGAGCGCCACATCTTTCTTCAAACCCGGCCACCAAAACAGTTTTTTTACATCGCGGTACATCTTTGTGCTCCCCGAGTGAATCGAGTACTTGGTATGGTGTGACTCGTACAACAACTCCACCCGCAAATTGCCCACACTTGGGACGCACAAACGACCGTCTTTCCAAAGCAATCCGTCCTCCACAATGAATTGGGAATTTGAGCCATCCAGAGCCTTTACCATGAACTGCTTCATATGAACATCCATATCCAAAGCCTGCCGAATACGATCAGCCATGTCATATTGGACTTCAGTCCAATTTAGAACTGCTTCAGTACTTGATTGCCTATCCACACAAATAATCTCTAACACCTCCAACTCCCGCACCAACCGCTCATCATGCACCGATAGCCAATTGGCCTGAGCTGGGGCTCGGTGACTCAACACGTCCGCAACCGCATTACCTTTACCCGACACGTAGTGGATCTTGAATGTATAGTCCCCTAGGAACTCCATCCATCTACGTTGCCGGATATTCACATTCTTCTGATCAATTAGATACTTCAGGCTCTTGTGATCGGTGTAGATATCAATCTTCACACCGTACAAATAGTGTCTCCACAGCTTCAAGGCAAAAATCACGGCCGCTAACTCCAAGTCATGGACCGGATAGTTCCTTTCATGCACTTTTAGCTGTCTCAAGCCATAAGCTATTACACTTCCGTGTTGTAGTAGCACGCAACCCAAACCACTGCCCGAAGCATCACTGTAAATCTCATAGCCTTCGATCCCACATGGCGAACTCAGCATAGGCGCCGTGGTCAACCGACACTTCAACTTCTCAAAAGCTCGCGCGCACTCCGGCGTCCAAACGAACGTATCCTCCTTCCTCGTCAAAGTAGTGAGAGGTAACGCTATCCGCGAGAAGTTCTCTATGATGCGCCTATAATAGCCGGCAAGCCCCAGAAAGCTCCGGACTTCCACTACCGTAGCAAGCTCAGGCCACTCCCGTATCGCAATAATCTTCGCCGGATCCACAACAATACCATCTACACACACTATATGACCGAGGAACGACACTGAGGATAACCAAAACTCGCACTTTGAGAACTTGGCATACAGTTGATTCCTCCTTAGCGTCTCCAAAACCAAATGAAGATGCTTGAAGTGATCTTCCTTACTTTGCGAGTACACCAAAATATCGTCGATGAAGACGATCACAAAATGGTCTAAGTACTCTCTGAAAGTCTTGTTCATCAAATCCATGAACACTGACTGCGCATTAGTCAGCCTAAACGACATAACCGTATGTAACAACCCCATCCGTTCATATGGTATATTCTAGAAGGTCCGGCCGGGGCCCCACAGTATATATCACAAAACAGGCGGTGAAGGTACAGGATGATAACAGAGTAGCGCATCGCACCTATCACAAATCATTCTAGCGGAAGCCTAGACTACAACTTGAAATCCTCATGAATGTCCAAACATAAAACTCCACATTTTATAAACTATAGGAATGTCTTACAACAAGTCCAAAGAGTTGGCCTTATGGCCTTACATGGCTTTCAAACAGTGGCCTAAACAAATTGGCGCGCAGGCCGGCCACAATAAAAGAAAACACACACAATAACACAGATAGCCTTCGAGGGCTAGCAGCAGTAGCAGCAACAACAGCAGGAACATCAACCTCTATGCGTCCTGCTCGGCTCTCCAGCACCTGAACAGGGACAATCCACCCAATCGGTGGCAAACAAAAGCAACGGCCAGCGTTCAGCTGACTAAATTATAACGACCCTACCCCTTCTCTCGGGGCAGTGGTATTCTTCCCTGCAGGCATATTAGATCACAAGTATGGCAAGATATATATCATTAAAATGTGCTTTCACGCACACAAGCCATCACAACCGTTTGCCACCCGGCCCAACGGTCCGTGCACTCAGGGCACATTCTTGGTGTTCTGGCAAATCTCTTGCCCACCACCGTATCAGGGTCATCACCCAACGGTAAATCTCTTGAGCATTTACTCCATGGCGTGCAGCCGGAGTTAGTCTTTGTACACCGGGATGGCCCGTAGCCCCCCATTGTGTCATGTCGCGCAGGCCGAAGACTCTTGCTATGCGCTCCAACAGACCGCACATTTTGGTCTCACATCGGACGGACATAGCGCAGGTCGGATCCTCCACCCCCCGTTGCTCAAATCGCCTTGCCTTCTCCGAGTACCGCGTACTCATGGCTATATCAAAGGCGCGGGTCGGTCTCACCAATCCTGTTCTTGGCATTCAAGCCTGGGTATTTTGCTATACCCAATTTCTTATCACAACAGCGGGTATTTCCTGGGCCTCCCAGTACTTCCTGTGACTCTCTTCAGAGGTGGACACCGCACAAGCACAAATGTCAGGGGTCTTTCCTGGCAATCATGCCAGAACTTCCTGTTACTCGCTTCACAGGTGGACACCCTACGACATAAAGCATCACAAAGGGCCTTTCCTGGTCACACCAGTACTTCCTGTGCCTCATTCACAGGTTGGAC
The DNA here is from genome assembly GCA_039583875.1 of Platanthera guangdongensis. Lineage (NCBI taxonomy): Eukaryota > Viridiplantae > Streptophyta > Magnoliopsida > Asparagales > Orchidaceae > Platanthera > Platanthera guangdongensis. Next base: position 205,053,684 of record CM077151.1, on the reverse strand, counting down.
CCAAAAACATCACATGGCTATTTTTCCTGGGCTACCACCCCAGTACTTCCTGCTACTCCTTTTCGCAGGCATAACCCGTAGACTCCTTAAACTACACGTTATCACGGAGTCTTCTCCTGTTCGTATGCAACATCACCAATCCAGACCAACCTGTCCAGATGGGCTTCACACATCATGCCTATTCCGTACTCCATTTCCGGATCTATATGCTAACAAAGGGGATGTCAAGCATCCACCCAAAGATTTCCAAAATCAGCCACCTCTTGGTGGGGGAAATCACAACGCTATGCCAAAAAGAAGCCTTCACATGGCTAGGAAGAAAAGTCGTTACCCTTGACGACCGCTTCGGTGCCATGACCTCAAAGCTTGCTTGCAAGACTCGCAAGAGCGTTTCCTCCGCAACGCCGGCTTCGGATTTCTCGTCGGTAACCAGCAGCACCACCAGCAGCAGCTCCCTTTCCTTCTTCCTCCTCCTTTCCCTCTCTCTTTCTCTCTTAACTTGAAGAAAGATCAAGGCCAAATCAAATGAGAATCACTTCTCAGTTTTCGGCCTTTAAGAAAAAGAGGAAGAAGCTTCAGCCCTTGGATCCCAGCTGAAGGAATGGACGGCCACGATTTTGCCAAAAACACAGATTTTGACCCGACACGGCTTCTGACACGGCCGTGTGCCAGGCCGTGTGCCTCAAGCGGTGGGCAACCGACTTATCCAAACCAGTGACACGCCCATTGGACACGCCCGTGTCATGGGCCGTGTCACCAACACGCCTTCTGACACGCCCGTGTCTATGGCCGTGTGCCTGGGCGAAAAAAAATCCCAAAACATCCCGAGACTTCACACGGCCTGTGACACGCCCGTGTCCCAGGCTGTGTGCCCTGACACGGCACAAAGACACGCCATGTCGAAATCCTTCGGCGGGCTGAGTTCGTCGACCCGATTTGACACGCCCTGTGACACGCCCGTGTCACAGGCCGTGTTCAACCTCTCGACACTCGACACTCACGTCTCGACACTCGACGATCGTCGAGTAACAGTCGTCGAGCACGCGACACGGCCTTGGACACGCCCGTGTCCTAGGCCGTGTGTCTCCTCTCGACACATCGTCGAGTGAAAAATCGTCGACACAAAGCCCAATCGTCGACACAACCTCGACACGCCCTGCGACACGCCCGTGTCGCAGGCCGTGTCCTTTGACACGCCCTGGGACACGCCCGTGTCCCAGGCCGTGTCATCCAAAAATTCCTGTTTCAGAAATTTGGACTGTTACAATCCTCCCCTCCTACAGGAAATTTCGTCCTCAAAATTCAGACACAGGAAGGCAACAGTAAACAACAAGAAATATGTTACAACATACAAAATTTTATGTTACAACATCCTTTCTAGAGATTACGCAAAAACAGCTCAGGGAACTCTTCTCGCATGGTTTGCTCGCGCTCCCATGTCAGTTCTTCACGGCCGCTGTTGTCCCACCGGACTTTCACCATGTCGACCGTCTTGTTCCGCAACTGTTTCTCGGCTCGATCTTCGATCTGAATGGGTCTAACTTTCGTTGTTAGCCCATACTCCACCGGCACACGATCATCTGCGATCACTTGAGCTGGATCTTTCACGGCCTTCTGAAGCACCGAGATGTGAAATACATCATGTAATCCACCCAAGTCTGCCGACAGAGCTAGCCGATAAGCCGCTTCGCCAACTCGCTCAACCACTTCAAAAGGACCCACATATCTTGGACTCAACTTTTTCAATCGTCGAATCCTGGAAACACCTTTGAATGGCTTGATCTTCAAGTATACCCAATCGCCAACCGCAAATTCTACGTTCCGGTGCTTGGCGTTGTAGTACTTCGCTTGTCGATCTTGAGCAATAAGCAATCTCTCTCGAATCGTCTGTATGGTTGAGTTTGCTTCCTCAACCTCATTTGGTTTAACAACCCGAGCTTCGCCCGCTTCTACCCAAGCCAAGGGAGTACGACACTTCCTTCTATATAGAGCTTCATATGGTGCCATCCCAATGCTCGCCTGGTAGCTGTTATTATATGCAAACTCTACCATATAGAGATGATCTTCCCATCTCTTTCCGAAATCAAGGGCGCACATTCAGAGCATATCCTCCATGGTTATGTTGGTACGTTCAGTTTGGCCATCCGTTTGGGGATGAAAGGCCGTACTGAAAGTCAACTTCGTGCCCAACAGTCGATGAACTAGCCGCCAATCATTTGATGTGAATCGCCCATCTCGATCACTTACGATGCTCCGAGGAACACCGTGAAGCCGCACAATCTGGTCAACATATAACTTTGCCAAACTTTCAACTGAATCATCCCGCCTGTTCGGGAGAAAATGTGCTACTTTCGTTAGCCGGTCCACAATGACCCAAATGGAATCATTTCCTCACTGCGATCTCGGCAACCCATGCACAAAATCCATGGAAATATCATCAAATTTCCACTCTGGGATTGACAGTGACTTTAGATAACCGTCCGGCTTTTGGCATTCTGCTTTCACCATCGCACATGTTTGACATTTGGCTACATAAAGGGCAACATCTTTCTTGAGCCCTGGCCACCAGAAAAGCTTCTTCATATCGTTGAACATCTTTGTGCTCCCGGGGTGAATGGAATACTTTGTATAATGCGCTTCATACATCAGTTCTTCCCGCAGTTTCCCCACATTCGGTACGCACAAACGGCCCTCTTTTCGCAAAAGACCGTCAATCCATGTGAATTTGCCCTCTGGCCCTTCATTCACATAGCGTAAGAGATCTTCATCCAACTCTTTTGCCCGTGGAACTCGGTCCGCAAGGTCACATTGCACCTCGACCCAGTTCAAACATGCAGTGGCAGTGGAATTCTTGTCAACACAATAGATCTCTAATGCCTCCAACTCCTGGATAAGACGTTTATCATGCCTTTGTAACCAATTCGCTCTAGCCAGAACCCGCCGACTCAAGGCATCCGCGACAACATTCCCCTTCCCGGGCGTATAGTGAATCTCGAAAGTGTCGTCCCCAAGGAACTCCAACCACCTTCGTTGTCACATGTTCAAGTCTTTCTGCTCCAAAAGATACTTTAGGCTCTTATGATCGGTATAGATCTCCACCTTCACTCCATAAAGGTAGTGTCGCCACAACTTGAGTGCAAAAATCACCGCCGCTAGTTCCAAATCATGGACGGGATAATTTCGCTCGTGCACCTTCAGCTGGCGTGAGCCATAAGCAATAACCTTTCCATTCTGCAGAAGAACGCAGCCTAAGCCGCTCCCTGAGGCATCACTATAAATCACAAATCCGTCGGTTCCACTGGGCGAAGACAACACCGGCGCCGTGGTCAACCGAATCTTCAGCTCTTCAAAAGCTCATGCGCACTCTGGCGTCCAAACGAACTTCTGATCTTTTCGCGTCAATGTGGTGAGCGGCAAAGCGATCCGCGAGAAGTTTTCCACAAATCTTCTATAGTATCCCGCAAGTCCAAGGAAACTCCTGACCTCAGCCACGGAAGACAACATTGGCCACTCTTGTATGGCCCTTATCTTCGCTGGATCCACTGCAATGCCTGCTCCACTCACCACATGGCCCAAAAATGCCACTGACGATAGCCAAAACTCGCATTTCGAGAACTTGGCATAGAGCTGATTTTGCATCAACGTGTTCAACACCAACCACAAGTGAATCTCATGCTCGGATTTGGACTTCGAGTACACCAGGATGTCATCAATGAACACTATCACAAACAGATCCAGGTACTCGCGAAAAATACGGTGCATCAGATCCATAAACACCGAGGGCGCATTGCACAGTCCAAATGGCATGACTGTGAACTCATAGTGCCCATAACGCGTTCCAAATGCGGTTTTGAGAATGTCACCTTCCCGAATTTTTAACTGGTAGTAACCAGACTTCAGGTCCAACTTTGAATAGACGGTCGATCCCACCAGCTGATCGAACAACTCATCAATCCGGGGTATCAGATACTTATTCTTCTCGGTCAGCTTATTCAGTTCACGGTAATCGATACACAACCGCAACCCACCGTCTTTCTTCTTTACAAAAAGCACAGGCGCGCTCCAAGGTGACATACTTGGGCGTATATAATCTTGCTCCAACATGTCTTGGAGTTGAACCTTCAATTCAGCCATCTCTTTTGGCGCAACGCGATATGGCGAGCGGGCCACAGGTTTCGCACCTGGCACCAACTCAATTGTGAAGTCAATCTCCCGCTGGGGTGGTAGCCCAGGGAGATCCGTGGGAAACACATCTGTAAATTCTGCCACAATCGGAACCTCGCACAAACTGGCCTTAGGCTCAACAGCCTGAATAAGTGCAAAGTAACACTCTGCACCCTTCCGAACAGCCTTGACTACCTGGAGTGCAGACATCAACGTCCCGCCCACTCCTCGCATACCCGCAAACTTTGTCTCCTGTTCGGTATTCTGGCCCAACGTGATTTCTTTGGACTGGCAATCAATCATAGCATGCTGCTCCGCAAGCCAATCCATCCCAAAAATCACGTCGAATTCCGATATTGGCAAAACAAATGCAGTTAAACAAAAATCCCGACTTCCTAATTGAACCGCCACATCGCAAGCTTGATCCGCAAGAATCCAACAACCATTTGGCAACACCACTCTGACGCTATCTGTCTTTGCACGACTGGGTATCCCAAGCCGCGTAATAAACTCACTCGACAGAAAAGAATGCGATGCACCTGTATCAAACAGTGCTCGCGCCAACGTGTCTCGAATCATCACAAAGCCTATGACAAACATGTCACACATACAAACCTCAAACATAGGGGTACTAAGCAAAGCATACAACCAATAGCATATGAAAAACGAAACTCATACCTGTGACCACGTCAATCTGCTTGATGGCCTCTTGCAGGCCAAGATTGTAGACCCGGGGTTGCGCCTGCGAGGCAGAGGAATCCACCACCGCCTTTCCTTTTTCCACATAAGATGCTCCCGCCTTCTTTTCACTCTTTGGCGGCATCCGACAATCGCGCGCAATATGCCCCATGCGGCCACAATTGAAGCAGACCCGAGTATCTGGCTTGGAGGTAGCCCCTGACGTTGCTCCCGTTGCAACGGATGAAGGAGCTTGTCCACTAGGCTTGGACTTCTTGCCCCACCTCTTCTTATAAAATGGTTTCCCCGATCGGGGAGCCTTCCACTCCGGTTGCGACACCGCCAAAGCTCTCTTCCCTTGCACCCTTTTCATATCCTTCTCCAGCGCGCTCGCAGTATCAACCAACGCTTGGAAACCTTGGTTCACAGAACTTGACACAAGGAACCTCAGCTCGTCCGTCAGTGCTTCATTGAACCTGTTGGTCTTCCTCTGTTCATCAGCAAATATAGAACCCGCATACCGCCCCAAGCGAGTAAATTCATGCAGGTAGGCGTCAACACTGCCATCACCTTGTGTTAACCTTTGGAATTCATTTTCCATGGCTATCCGCTGAGCCGCAGGAAGGTGCTTCGCGAGGAAGAGCCGGTAGAATTCTTCCATTGAGACTTGGGTTAACGGACGACCCGCCAAATGATGCAACTCCATCTCATCCCACCACAATCGAGCTTCTCCTTCAAGCAAGAAGGTAACTAAAGTAACTTTCTGATGCTCCGCCATTCCAATCGCCGTCATCACTCGCTTGACGCGCGATAGCCAATCCTCAGCCTGCGTCGGAGTTCCCGCTCCCGAGAACGTAGGCGGATGGAAACTCATAAACCGCGTTAGTTGTTTCTCAGCCGCTCGAGGAGCCACATCCACTACAGGTTTCGGCCTTGCAGCCACCTGTTCTGGCCTCACAGCCGCTTGCTCCTGCCTAAGGGGCTGGCCTTGGATCATGGTAAATAAGGCCTCCGCAACTAAACGCACATGTTCCGCAGACGGTGGAGGAGTAGGCACCGCGGCTGGTGCCGTACTTTCATCAGAACGCTGGGGCTCAGACGGCCCAGCTCCACTTCGTGTCACCTAAGGTGGACAAGACACACACATTAGCGGTCGTACCCAAGCAAACAACACAAAATAAGAACACGCAGGTTCCTCAAACACACAAATATGCATTCCTATCATGGACATTCAGGAGTTCATTCATAGACTTTGGTTTGCACAAACACGTGCTCGCCACCCCACAAAAGAAGTCGGCCATGACTTTGAGTTTGAGAGGCAAAGACCAAGACAACCGATACCAAAAATGTAACAACCCCATCCGTTCATATGGTATATTCTAGAAGGTCCGGCCGGGGCCCCACAGTATATATCACAAAACAGGCGGTGAAGGTACAGGATGATACCAGAGTAGCGCATCGCACCTATCACAAATCATTCTAGCGGAAGCCTAGACTACAACTTGAACTCCTCATGAATTTCCAAACATAAAACTCCACATTTTATAAACTATAAGAATGTCTTACAACAAGTCCAAAGAGTTGGCCTTATGGCCTTACATGGCTTTCAAACAGTGGCCTAAACAAATTGGCACGCAGGCCGGCCACAATAAAAGAAAACACACACAATAACACAGATAGCCTTCGAGGGCTAGCAGCAGTAGCAGCAACAACAGCAGGAACATCAACCTCTATGCGTCCCGCTCGGCTCTCCAGCACCTGAACAGGGACAATCCACCCAATCGGTGGAAAACAAAAGCAACGGTCAGCGTTCAGCTGACCAAATTATAACGACCCTACCCCTTCTCTCGGGGCAGCGGTATTCTTCCCTGCAGGCATATTAGATCACAAGTATGGCAAGATATATATCATTAAAATGTGCTTTCACGCACACAAGCCATCACAACCGTTTGCCACCCGGCCCAACGGTACGTGCACTCAGGGCACATTCTTGGTGTTCTGGCAAATCTCTTGCCCACCACCGTATCAGGGTCATCACCCAACGGTAAATCTCTTGAGCATTTACTCCATGGCGTGCAGCCGGAGTTAGTCTTCCTACACCTGGATGGCCCGTAGCCCCCCATTGTGTCATGGCGCGCAGGCCGAAGACTCTTGCTATGCGCTCCAACAGACCGCACCTTTTGGTCTCACATCGGACGGACATAGCGCAGGTCGGATCCTCCACCCCCCATTGCTCAAATCGGCTTGCCTTCTCCGAGTACCGCGTACTAATGGCTATATCAAAGGCGCGGGTCGGTCTCACCAATCCTGTTCTTGGCATTCAAGCCTGGGTATTTCGCTATACCCAATTTCATATCACAACAACGGGTCTTTCCTGGGCCTCCCAGTACTTCCTGTGACTCTCTTCACAGGTGGACACCGCACAAGCACAAATGTCAGGGGTCTTTCCTGGCTATCATGCCAGTACTTCCTGTTACTCGCTTCACAGGTGGACACCATACGACATGAAGCACCACAAAGGGCCTTTCCTGGTCACACCAGTACTTCCTGTGCCTCATTCACAGGTTGGACCCAAAAACATCACATGGCTATTTTTCCTGGGCTACCACCCCAGTACTTCCTGCTACTCCTTTTCGCAGGCATAACCCGTAGACTCCTTAAACTACACGTTATCACGGAGTCTTCTCCGGTTCGTATGCAACTTCACCAATCCAGACCAACCTGTCCAGATGGGCTTCACACAGCATGCCTATTCCGTACTCCATTTCCGGATCTATATGCTAACAAAGGGGATGTCAAGCATCCACCCAAAGATTTCCAAAATCAGCCACCTCTTGGTGGGGGAAATCACAACGCTATGCCAAAAAGAAGCCTTCACATGGCTAGGAAGAAAAGTCGTTACCCTTGACGACCGCTTCGGTGCCATGACCTCAAAGCTTGCTTGCAAGACTCGCAAGAGCGTTTCCTCCGCAACGCCGGCTTCAGATTTCTCGTCGGTAACCAGCAGCACCACCAGCAGCAGCTCCCTTTCCTTCTTCCTCCTCCTTTCTCTCTCTCTTTCTCTCTTAACTTGAAGAAAGATCAAGGCCAAATCAAATGAGAATCACTTCTCAGTTTTCGGCCTTTAAGAAAAAGAGGAATAAGCTTCAGCCCTTGGATCCCAGCTGAAGGAATGGACGGCCACAATTTTGCCAAAAACACAGATTTTGACCCGACACGGCTTCTGACACGGCCGTGTGCCAAGCCGTGTGCCTCAAGCGGTGGGCAACCGACTTATCCAAACAAGTGAAACTCCCATTGGACATGCCCGTGTCATGGGCCGTGTCACCAACACGCCTTCTGACACGCCCGTGTCTATGGCCATGTGCCTGGGCGAAAAAAAATCCCAAAACATCCCGAGACTTCACACGGCCTGTGACACGCCCGTGTCCCAGGCCGTGTGCCCTGACACGGCACAAAGACACGCCCTGTCAAAATCCTTTGGCGGGCTGAGTTCGTCGACCCGATTTGACACGCCCTGTGACACGCCCGTGTCACAGGCCGTGTTCAACCTCTCGACACTCGACACTCACGTCTTGACACTCGACGATCGTCGAGTAACAGTCGTCGAGCACGCGACACGGCCTTGGACACGCCCGTGTCCTGGGTTGTGTGTCTCCTCTCGACACATCGTCGAGCGAAAAATTGTCGACACAAAGCCCGATCGTCGACACAACCTCAACACGCCCATGTCGCAGGCCGTGTCCTTTGACACGCCCTGGGACACGCCCGTGTCCCAGGCCGTGTCACCCAAAAATTCCTGTTTCAGAAATTTGGACTGTTACACCGTAAACTCCAAATGCCCGTATCTCGTGATAAACACTGTCTTCGGGATATCGCTCTCCCTTATTCGCAGCTGATAGTACCCAGCCTTGAGATCCAACTTCGAGTACACCGTCGACCCGACTAACTGATCAAAAAGATCATCAATTCGGGGGATCGGGTACTTGTTCTTCTCCGTCAACTTGTTGAGCTCTCGATAATCAATACACAGCCTCAAGCTTCCGTCCTTCTTCTTAACAAAGAGGATCGGCGCGCTCCAAGGCGAAGAACTTGGGCGCACATACCCTTGCTCCAACAACTCTTGTAGTTGAACCTTCAGCTCCGCCATTTCCTTAGGCGCTAGCCGATATGGAGATCATAACACAGGCTTTGCACCTTGCACTAGCTCAATCGTAAAATCTATCTCCCGCTGAGGCGTGGCTCCAGGAAGATCTGCGGGGAACACATCAGGGTATTCCGATACCCCTGAAATACAATCCAACGCGGGCTTCGGCTTTGCAACCTCCACTAGTGTAAAGAACAGTTCTGCACCGGCACGAACCGCCTTCACCACCTGAAGAGCAGACATCAACCTCTTGCTCGACCCTTTTAAGCCCGTAAAAGTCGTTTCACGACTTGCTCCCAGCTTGACTTCCTTGCTACCGCAATCTATATGGGTCTGCTGCTCCGAGAGCCATTCCATGCCAAATATGACGTCGAACTCCACCAACGGAAGTAACGACACTTGCAGATCGAACTCCTGATTCCCAATACGAATCTTAACATCGCAGATCCTATCGGCGCGCATCGAACACCCATTGGGAAACAACACATCCAACTTATCCTTCGCCATCGAAGAAGGGACTCCAATGCGTGATATAAATCCTTCGGACAAGAAGGAGTGTGAAGCTCCCGTATCGAAGAGTGCTCTTACCGGATTTTCACAAATCAAAACAAATCCTAAACAAGCAGTGGTAAGCTAACTTGTGCATAACATGTATTTAAAGAAATTGACTTGCTATAAAGTAAACCGTACCTGTCACCACATCAGCCTGTTTGATGGCCTCCTGTTGGCCAAGATTATAGACCCTTGGTTGGGCCGGAGCATAGTGGGACGCGGTCGACTCCACCGCCTTGCCCTTCTCTTCATAAGTCGCTCCCGGCCCTCTCTCGGACTTAGGCCGTCCGCTCCAACAGTCACGGGCAAAGTGCCCCGTCTTTGCACAAGTAAAACACGCGCCCGGGGTCCGACACGTAGTCGCCCCAGAAGCACCAGAAGGAGCTGGACCCGAAGTCCTATGCTTCTTGAAGGACCTCCGATAGCCGGACTTTGAAGTCGTCGGCACTTTGAATTCAGATTTCCTATCACCCAAGATTTTCTTTGCTTGTACATTCTTCATGTCCTTCTCCAAGTACCGGGCAGTGTTGACCAAGGTTAAGAAACCCTGCGTCATCGGCCCCGAGAGTAGTAACCTCAACTCATCTCTCAACCCTTCATAGAAGCGATTAGTCTTGCGCTCCTCATCCACAAAAGTGGAGCTAGCATAACAACTCAGACGAGTAAACTCGTGGAGATATTCATCCACGCTCCTCTCACCCTGAACCAACTTCAAAAACTCATTCTCCAACGCTATCTTCTGCGCCGAAGGGAGGTATCTAGCCAAGAACAATCTCGAGAACTCCTCCATCGAGACATCAACAAGTTGACTACCTCTCAATAAGTGCAGCTCCAAACCTTCCCACCACATTCTCGCTTCACCGTCCAGAAGGAACGTAGCGATGGTGGTCATTTGCCACTCCTCCGTCTCTGTTGATCTCATGACTCTCTTCACCCTGGAGAGCCAGTCTTCAGCTTGAGATGGGGTTCCCAACCCCGAGAATACCGGAGGGTTAAAGCTCATTACATGCTTAAGCTGCCTCTCGATTGCCCTCCTTGGCACCAACGGTTCCACTACCACTTGTTCCACTCTCCTCGGCTCAGCCTCTTGCAGCGGTACCTGCTCCATCGCAGGAGCGGGCTGCTGCGTTTTCCTTTCAGGCTGCACATTTATCACGACCAACACTACTTCGGCCACCAATCGTATGTTCTCAGCCGATAGAGGTATTGCAGGAGCAACATCTGGTGCACTGCTAGCCTCAGAAACTCGACGTTCCGACGGCCCAACACCACTTCTGGTCACCTATAGTGGTACAAAACACCGTTAAGCGACCAAATAAAATTGCAAAGAGCAATTATAGGAACACGCAGGTTCCTCAAACACGTGTATTTTCATTCCTAAGTGGACATTCATGGGTTCTTTTACTGTTATAACAATGACGCACATAACTTGCTCACCACCCCTTAAAAAGAATTTGCCCACGAATTCATCTTAAGCTCGACCAAAAACCAGTAGTCTGATACCAAATTATAACACCCCTTATCCGTCGCATTGCATACAGCAGTAGGTCCGGCCGGGGCCCGACGCCATATACTACAGACAGACCAGGTGGTTACTCATGGAAACCATCCAACCAATCATAACGTCCTACACAGAGCATTCTAGCGGAAGCAGATTAACAAGTTGCAATAAAGAACCCAGCACTAAAGCATGAATGTCCACTAATACCAAATAGGAATATTATACATACACCAGTACAAGCCTTAAAGCCTTACAACATGGTTCACTTGATATTACATGTTTTACAAACCACGGCACGCAGGCCGGTCATACATGAATAAAGCAGTAAACACTCCACTTAGGCCTTCGAGGGTCGGCTTCGCAAATTGGGCTTTAGTCCGCTATTGACCGCTTGGTCCAGCAGCACCTGCAAGCAACAAACCAACGCACGGTGGAAAAATAAGGCAACGGTCAGCAATGCTGACCAAATTATAATGATCCCGCCCCCGGCTTGAGGCGGCGATGCTCCTCCCCTGCATTTCATTAGCATAAGAGAGCAATATAACAATATTCATTTCATCACAGACGTTGGCTCGCACGGCCACATGCCCCGTACTCTCAGGGCACATTCTCGGTGAACCGGTCAATGTCACGTCAATTAAAGTCATAGACATTCCGGACTCACCACTAGCACTTTGACGGCCAAACCTATGAGCATTTTGTCTTCTTGGCCTGGGTCACGACAATTTAAGCCATAGACCGCCGAAGACCCTAATCTATGCCAATGGCAAGTGCCACGTACCCTTAGGTCTCTTTAAACGAACGACATAGAACGGGTACGGTTCCATCTAACTCGTGCTCTCATCGCAACAATAATTTAAGCCATTTGCGCTGGTCAAACTTCTCCCGAGTCCCATTTCCATCACAATTCACATAACTCGGTTATGTTCAAGTTGGCTCTCAGTCCACCAAGTTGGCAAGATCACGCATCCGCCCAGTTTGTCGCGTGCACCTTTGGGTTAATCCCCAAGGCTCCCTATTGCAATCTACCGTGTAGAAAACCCGAAAAACAACCAATAGCACGGAGTCTTTTCCGGCATTATGCAATGCAACATCACCGATCCAGACCAACATGTCCGGATAGGCTTCACACATCATGCCTAAGTCCGTTCTCGCTTACGGACTCTAAACAACGGGGACTTCACATATCTACCCGAAGGAACGCCTCCAACTCACCGCAAACTCGCGAGAGCGGGCTTCCTATGCAAAGAAGGAGAGCTACTCAGGCTCAAGAAGAGAATCGTTACCCTTGCATTATTCTTTGGCGCCATGGAAAAGTAAGCGGATGAAAAGCACCGCACTAGCTTTGCCTCTGTGGATCCGGAGTCGGCTCGCGATTTGGAGCTTCGAAGCTCCTCCAATGGCCGGATCTAGCTTCTTCTTCCTTCCTTGACTCTCCTCTCTCTCTAATTTTTAGAAAGATAACCACTCATGAAAAGTGAGGGTTTCTAAGGCCCAATCCCGGGTATATCCCTTCAGGAACCACCCCCAGCCGTTGGATCATTAATTAAAGAAACGAACGGCTTTGATTCGGGACTGAAATGCCCAATCTGGACCGCACACGGCCTGGCACACGCCCGTGTCCAGGGCCGTGTTCGTCATTCGCCGTCAAAATAGACTCGCTTGGAACAACACACGGGTATCGAACAAGCCCGTGTTCGACCTGACACGCCCGTGTTCCACCTGACACGACCTTGTGGCCGGCCGCGTATCCGCATCGATTTATCCCGAAAACAACCCGAGCACTGCACGGGTTCTAGGACACGCCCGTGTCCCTGCCCGTGTCTACCTCAACACGCCTGGGCTCCAGGGCGTGTACACGGTCTCGACACTCGACACTTCGTCGTGCGAAGATCGTCAACCTGACGACACGGCCTTGGACACGCCTGTGTCCTACGCCGTGTGCCTTGTCTCGACACATCGTCGAGCAAAGTTTGTCGACTCCCGGGACGAGTGTCGACACGGGTCGACACGCCCGTGTCGCAGGCTGTGTGCCATGTCTCGACACTTTGTCGAGCGCAGAGTGTCGACTTTGCTGGCTGAGTGTCGACACGGGTCGACACGCCCGTGTCGCAGGCCGTGTGCCCAGTCTCGACAGAATGTCGAGAGCAAAATGTCAACTTCGCCGGCTGAGTGTCGACACAAGCCTGACACGCCCTGGGACACGCCCGTGTCCCAGGCCGTGTGCCTCCTGCCAGAACCCAAAACTGACCCAAAACGTCCCCCGTCGCTCTTTTGAGTTTGAGGGTGTTACATCTTTATTGCATATCCGCTTGACTTCTGAGTCCTCAATTCGAATGGGCTTGACCTTCATCATCAACCCATTATTGATCGGCATTTGATCCACCGCGATCACATGTGAAGGCTCTTGCACCGCCTTCCATAGCACCGATATATGGAATATATCGTGTAGACCACTAAGCTCCACTGATAGCTTCAACTGATAAGCTGCTTCACCAATCCGCTCCAGAACCTCAAACAGTCTAAGGTGCCTCGGGCTTAGCTTCTTCAAGCGCCGCACCCGCGAGACACCCTTGAACGACTTGATCTTCAAGTACACCCTGTCGCCAACAGCGAAATCCACGTTCATGTGCTTGGCGTTATAGTACTTAGCCTGGCGGTCCTAAGCAATTAGCAACCTCTCGCGAATGGTTCGTACCAAAGAAGTAGCATCTTCCACCTCTTGTCGCTTGTACAACTTTAACTCGCCTGTTTCTAACCAAGACAACGGCGTGCGACATCTTCTACCATAAAGTGCCTCGAAGGGCGCCATTTGTATGTTTTCCTGGTAGCTATTGTTGTACGCAAACTTCACCAGGTATAGTTGGTCCTCCCACTGCTTCCCAAAGTCCAGGACACACATGCAAAGCATGTTTTCCATTGTCCTATTAACCCTCTCAGTCTGCCCATCCGTCTGCGGATGAAAGGCTGTGCTGAAACTCAGCTTTGTTCCCAACATCTACTACACCAGTCTCCAATCATTGGACGTGAACTGCCCATCTCGGTCACTCACAATGTCGCGGGGTACACCATGAAGCCGTACTATGTTATCCACATATAACTTTGCCAATTTCTCAACCGAATCATCCTTCCTATGCAAAATGAAGTGCGACACCTTCGTTAGACGATCTACGACCACCCAAATGGCATCGTTCCCCTTTTGTGACCTCGGCAGCCTGTGCACAAAGTCCATAGTAATGTCATCAAAATTCCACTCCGGAATAGGCAAGGACTTCAAGAATCCTCCCGGCTTTTGGCATTCTACCTTCACCAAGGCGCATGTCTGACACTTCACCGCGTACAGTGCCACATCCTTCTTCAGTCCTGGCCACCAGAATAATTTCTTCACATCGCGGTACATCTTAGTGCTCCCCGGGTGAATCATGTACTTGGTATGATGTGCCTTGTACAACAATTCCACCCGCAAAGTGCCCAAATTCGGGACACACATACAACCGTCTTTCCAAATCAATCCATTCACAACATCATATTGGGATTTTGACCCGTCCAGAGCCTCAACCATGAGCTGCTTTATGCTGCTATCCACATCCAAAGCATGCAGAATCCGATCAGCCAGGTCATATTGAACTTTCGTCCAGTTCAATAGTGCTTTTGCACTTGACTGCTTGTCTACGCAAGAGATCTCCAATGCCTCCAACTCCCGAACCAACCGCTCGTCATGGACCGACAGCTAATTTGCTTGAGTCGGGGCCCGGCGACTCAACGCGTCCGCAACTGCATTGCCTTTACCAGGCACGTACTGGATCTTGAATGTATAGTCCCCCAGGAATTCCATCCATCTATGTTGCTGCATGTTCAGATCTTTCTGATCCAACAAATATTTTAGGTTCTTATGGTAAGTATAGATATCGACCCTTACCCCCTACAAGTAGTGCCTCCACAGCTTCAAGGCAAAAATCACGGCTGCTAACTCCAAGTCATGGACCGGATAATTCCTCTCGTGTACTTTCAGCTGTCTCGAGACATACGCTATAACGCTTCCATACTGCAGTAGTATGCAACCCAAGCCACTGCCCGAAGCATCGCTATTGATCTTAAAACCTTCGGTCACACTCGGCGAACTCAGCACAGGCGTCGTGGTCAACCGACTCTTCAACTCCTCAAAAGCTTGTGCGCACTCCGACGTCCAAACGAACTTCTACTCCTTCCTCGTCAAAGTAGTGAGAGGTAACGTTATCCGCGAGAAGTTTTCCATGAAGCGCTTGTAATAGCCGACAAGCCCCAGAAAACTCCGGACTTATGCTACCGTAGAAAGCACAGGACACACTCGTATCGCAATAATCTTTGCCAGATCCACCGCAATCCCCTCTCCACTTACTATATGACCAAGGAACGCCACTGAGGACAACCAAAACTCGTATTTCGAGAACTTGGCGTATAGTTGATTCCTCCTCATCGTCTCCAAAACCAAGTGAAGATACTTGAAGTCATCTTTCTCACTCTGTGAGTACACCAAAATGTTGTCAATGAAGACGATCACAAAATGGTCCAAGTACTCCCAGAAAGTCTTGTTCATCAAATCCATGAACACTGACGGCGCATTTGTCAGCCCAAACGGCATGACCGTAAACTCGTAATGCATGTACCTCATACTAAAAGCTGTTTTAGGGATATCACTCTCCCTTATACTCAGCTGATAGTATCCAGACTTGAGATCCAACTTTGAGTACAACGTCGATCCGACTTACTGATCAAATAGATCATCAATCCTCAGGATCGGGTACTTGTTCTTCTCCGTTAGCTTGTTCAATTCCCGATAATCAATACAGAGTCTCAAGCTCCAATCCTTCTTCTTAAGAAAGAAGACCGGTGCGCTCGAATGTGACAAACTTGGACACACATAACCCTGCTCCAACAACTCTTACAATTGAACCTTCAGCTGTGCCATTTCCTCAGGTGCTAGCCGATACGGAGAGTGTGACACAGGTTTCGCACCTAGCACTAGCTCAATCATGAAATCAATCTCCCATTGAAGCGGGGCTCTAGGAAAATCGGCAGGGAACACATCAGGGTACTCAACTACCACTGAAATACTATCCGTCGTTGGCTTAGGGTTTGTAATCTCCACTAGCGTAAAGAACAGCTCTGCACCAACACGAACCGCCTTCACCACCTGAAGAGCAGACATCAACATCTTGCTCGACCCTTTCAAGCATGTAAAAGTCATCTTACCACCTATTCCCAACTTGACTTCCTTGCGACTGCAATCAATATAAGCTTGCTGCTCCGAGAGGCAGTCCATGCCAAATATTACATCGAACTCCACCATCGGCAGAACGACGCTAGCAAATGGAACTCCTGACTCCCAATATGAATCTGAACGCCACATATTCTCTCCACACGCATCGAACACCCATTCGGTAACAACACATCTAGTTTGTCCTTCACCATCGAAGAAGTTACTCCGATGCACGATATTAATCCTTCGGACAAAAAGGTGTGTGAAGCTCCCGTATCAAAGAGTGCTCTTGTCGGATACTCGCAAATCAAAACAATCCTAAACAAGCAGTGGTAATATAACACACGCATAACAAATATTAAAAATTTGACTTGCTATAAATTTAAATCATACCTGTCACCAGATCCACTTACTTGATGTCCTCGTGTTGGCCAAGACTATAAACTCTTGATTGAGTCGGAGCATAATGGGACGCGATTGGCTCCACCTTCTTGACCTTCTCTTCATATATTGCTCCCGGCTTCAACTCAGACTTTGGACATCCACCCCGACACTCACGGGCATAATGCCCCGGATTCCCACAGTTGTAACATGCGCCCAGGGTCTGACCCGTGGTCACCCCAGATGCACCAGTAGAGGGGGCTGGCCCCGAAGTCCTAGCTTTCTTGTTCCACTTCCAGAACACAAACTTTGAGGATTTCGGTACTTTGAACTCCGACCTCTTATCACCGGAGATTTTCTTCGCTTGCACGTTCTTCATATCCTTCTCCAAAGACCGGGCTGTGTTGAAAATGGTTAAGAAGCCTAGCGTCATCGGCCCCGAGAGTAGTAGCCTCAAGTCATCTCTCAGACCTTCATAGAAATGGTTGGTCTTACGCACCTCATCCGCAAATGTAGAGTTATCATACCGACCCAATCGAGTAAACTCGTGGAGATACTCATCCACGCTACTCTCTCCTTTCACCAATTTCAGGAACTCGTTCTCCAAAGCTATCCACTGTGCCAATGGGAGGTACCTTGCCAAGAACAGTCTCGAGAACTCCTCCATCGAGACATCCATCAGTAGCCTTCGTCTCAAAAGATGCAGCTCTAGACCTTCCCACCACAGCCTCACATCCCAATCCAACAGGAATGTCACTATAGTGGTCATCTGCCACTCCTCCGTCTCCATTGCTGTCAAGACTCTCTTCACACGGGAGAGCCAGTCTTCAGCTTGAGATGGGGTTCCCAACCCTGAGAATACCGGAGGGTTAAAGCTCACGAGGTGCATGAGCTGTCTTTTGGTTGCTCTCCTTGGCACCAAAGGCTCCACTACTACCTGCTCCACTCTTCTCGGTTCATCCCTTTGCAGCAGTACCTGCTCCATCGCAGGAGCGGGCTACTACATTTACCATGCAGGTTGTGCATTGATCATGGAAAACACTGCTTTGTCCACCAATCGTATGGTCTCAGCCGATGAGGTGTTGCAGGAGCATCGTTTGGTGCACTACTAGCCTCAGAAACTCGGCGTTCTGACGGCCCAGCACCGCTTCTGTTCACCTATAGTTGTCCAAAACACCGTTAAGCGACCAAACAAAATTACAAACAGCAATTATAGGAACACGCAGCTTCCTCAAACAAGTGAATTTTCATTCCTAAGTGGACATTCATGTGTTCTTTTGATGTTATAAAGATGACGCACACACATGTACTCACAACCCCTTAAAAAGAATTCGCCCACGAATTCATTTTAAGCCTGACCGAAACTAGTAGTCTGATACCAAATTGTAACACCCCTTATCCGTCGTATAGTATATAGCAGTAGGTCCGGTCGGGGCCCGGCGCTATATACCACAGACGGACCGGGTGGTTACTCAATGGAAACCATCCAACCAATATCCAACGTCCTACACAGAGTCATTCTAGCGGAAGTAATTTAAAGTTACAAGTTAAAGAACCTAACCAAACATGAATGTCCACTACTCAAAGCAATCGGAATGAAGAACAATACACAGTACAATGGTCTTAAGGCCTTACATTTATTTTCTCAAATTACATGTCTTGCAAACCTCGGCACGCAGGCCGGTCACACATGAATAAAGCAAATAAATAGTCAATATTTAGGCCTTCGAGAGCTGGCTCAGCAACTTGGGCTTTAGCCTGCTATTTACCGCTTGGTCCTGCAGCACCTGCAATCAACAATCCACCGCAACGGTGGGAAACAAAGGCAACGGTCAGATATGCTGACCAAGTTATAATGATCCTGCACCCAAACACGGGGTGGCGATGCTCCTTACCTGCACTTTATTAGGATAACCAAGTATTATATAGTAATAACACTACATCACAGACGTAGGCACGCACGGCCACACACCCCGTGCTCTCAGGGCACATTCTCGGTGAACCCGGTCAAAATTGCTGTCTCACCACCACCACTTGGACGCCACATCTCATGAGCATTTGAGTCTTTCAGGCAGAAGTCACGTCACTTTAAAACATCGATAGCCTAAGACCCGACCTCTATGCCCTCGGTAGGCACCGAACTGCATGGAGCAGGAACGGTTCCACTCAACCCGTTGCTCACTTCGCCATGACACTTAAAGTTATCGATGCGGGTTAAGCTTCCCAGAAGCCCGCGAATCGAACACATAATATTACATAAGCTAGGTATGTGCAAGTTGGCTCCCAGGCCACCAAGACGGCAGAATCACGCATCTGCCCAGTTTTTCGGGTGTACCTCGAGTTTAGTCCACAAGGCTCCCTGTTGCAATCTACCGCGTAGAAAACCCGAAAAATAACCAATTGCACGGAGTCTTCTACGGCCATTTATGCAATGCAACATCACCGATCCAGACCAACTTGTCCGGGTAGGCTTCACACATCATACCTATATCCGTTCTCGATTACGGACTATATATGTACACAATGGGGACTATTCATGCCTACCAGAAGGAACGCCTCAACTCACCGCAAACTCGCGTGAGAGGGCTTCCTATGCAAATGAAAAGAGGACTTCACATGTCCTAGGATGAGAATCGTTACCCTAGTGCTTTTCCTTGGCGCCATGGAAATGTATGCGGATGAAAAGCACCACAATCTCCTTGCCTCTGTAGATCTGAAGTCGGCTCGCGATTTGGAGCTCTAATACTCCGCCGGTAACCGGATCTAGCCTCCTTTCGTCTTCCTTGCTCTCCCTTCTCTCTAGACTTTTAGAAAGAGACTAAGTGAAAGAAGTGAGGGATTTGAAACCCTATTCCCTGGTATATCCCAGTAGGAACAACCCCCAGCCGTCGGATCCTAAAATACGGAAACGAATGGCCATGATCCGTAGCTGAAATGCAAAACCTGGGCCAAACACGGCCTGTGACATGCCCGTGTCCAGGGCCGTGTTCCCCATCCGCCATCGAAATCAACGCGTCTCGAAAAACACATGGGCACCCAACACGCCCGTGTTCGACCGGACACGCCCGTGTCATCCAGTACATGCCCATGTTCCCGGGCGTGTTCCTCCATCAACACAGGACCAACATCAACTCGAGACTCACACGGGTCCTGGACATGCCCGTGTCCTATTTGACACGCCTGTGTCAAACCCGAACAAGCCTGGGCTCCAGGCCGTGTTCACTGTCTCGAGACTTTGTCAAGTACAGTCACCGACCACCTAACACGACCTTGGACACGCCCGTGTCCTAGGCCATGTTCCCTGTCTTGACACATCAGCGAGCAAAAATGACGAGCTCCCGGGCAGATCGTCGACACGAGCTTGACATGCCCTAGGACACGCCCGTGTCTTAGGTCGTGTTTGCTCCTCGATGATCGTTGACACCAAAATTTTTCGTCCTCTCGGCCAAATCGTCGACCCATACATGACACGACGTGGGACACGCCCGTGTCCCAGGCCATGTGACCCCTGCCAAATTCCAAACTTGGCTTAAAATTCCTTCCGTCGCTCTTTTGAGTTTCGGGGCATTACATGTAGATGCTCCAGCCCTCCGTCAATCCGGACAACATCCAACATACTCTACTTCAGTCTGTCATGTCGCCCGGTTGCGGCCAACCCTTCAGTTTGCCTGTAGTAGATAGACTCCTCCAGCAGGAAGACGACATGCACTCCTTTAGAGAACCAAGTTGCTATACTTACCCGGTGACAAGCCTCTAGCAGAGGTGGACCAATCCCGTCCACCACAGTCTAGGCGAATTCATCCAGTCCGCCACATATCCCTCCAGCATTCCAGTACATGTTTCATCCCAACAGCAGGTGGACTATAC
This sequence comes from Platanthera guangdongensis, assembly GCA_039583875.1. Classification (NCBI taxonomy): domain Eukaryota; kingdom Viridiplantae; phylum Streptophyta; class Magnoliopsida; order Asparagales; family Orchidaceae; genus Platanthera; species Platanthera guangdongensis. Next base: position 205,033,155 of record CM077151.1, on the reverse strand, counting down.
CTTATCTCGCATAGCTCGTCGCGGGCTCGCTTAGTACAGCAGAGGTGGACCCGTCCCTGTCCGCCAATAACCAATCAACTCAGGAGGACAAGTCCCAAACCACATAACATAGTGCGGACTCGGCAGACTCATCACTCTACTCGCACAACTTACCGACTCACCGGGGGTAATGTTACCAAGACCGTTAACTCCTCGGGCATATAAATAGACCCCATACCTCTCACTTGTGTGGAGGACAACCGACAACAAGTTCAAGGCATCAAAGCCTGCAGACACAACTTCCTAGTCCTCGCGACCTTAGCAGCCCTCTCTTCCTCATTATGCAGTCCGCTCGACTTATTCAAGAAAGCTGCGGGATAAGTTATCCTCACAGTCTGCCAGCCTCTCTACTCAGTCCGTGCAGCCTCTAGCAACTTCTTTACTTAACCTCCAGCTTCCATTTGCATGCTTTATTTGATTTTCTAATGAAAAGGACACAACTCAAGCTGTAACATTGAATTATAATTAAATAAAAGCTTGTCGCAAGAGTGGTATTTAAGTCGTGGTGGGGGATATCTGTTGTTGCCACTACTAGCGGCCCCATCTTCTTCTCAACTCACCTCTCTCGACCTCAACCTGCTAACCAAACCGTCAAAGTAATCATCTGCTCGACAGTTCTAGATCAACCTCTCGGCCATCTCCGCACTCGGATCAATATCCTCCTTTCCTATATCCTTGCATCCCGGATCGACCGTGCTCAACTCTCGAGTAAGCTAGCAGAAGCTCGAATTTCCGCTCATCAATATTATCATGCGACCTTCAGATTTCAAGTAGACGGTGAAGTCCGACAATTAGTTAGGTCAGACCATCAATCAGCCTACAACTTTGCACCAAGTCCTGGTGAGGACTCCCTCTGGGAAGCATTGGATCAATCACGCAGAGAACTGCCCAATAGTTTCAGACACTCAATCGTGCTCTAACTGCTATCACACAGTGATTAAACATGCAATCTGCCGCAGCACCAATTCCTCCAGTTAATCTAACAACAACATTGGAGAATCAATAAGCCTATCCTCCAGCTTATCGGTCTGTCTATCCTCCTGCTTACACACCAACCTTTCTGCAAGGGACTGTAGCCCCTTTGCGCCCTCAAAATGATGAGTTTGCTGTTCATCAAAATTTTTTTCGGGAAGCTGCCCGGGGAATTTCTGCAAGATTTCTTATCTTTCAGGGAAGTCATCCTTACTCATCAGCTCTTGCTTTTGCTCGTCCCGCAATAGCTTTTCCCGTCTATACTCCTGCTCATTTTGCAGTTACAACTTATGCTCCCTTATTTCCTTATGCTGTAGGAGAGCAGGAAGAGCCATCATAATTTTCAGAGAATGTTTGTCATGAAGCAACTCCAGCTAATTTCAGAGAGCCGCGGTTACAAATCTATACTGGAGAGACTGATCCAATGATGCACGTTCAAGCTTTCTAATCAGTCGTAGCTCTCAAGACCCTTTCAGATGCTACCAAATGCAAGCTCCTTGTAACAACCTTTGTTGTACAAGTGAGGGATTGGTTCTATGGACTGTGCCCTCAGTCCATCACTTCCTTTGCTGATTTGTGAAGGGAGTTCCTGCTCAGGTTTTCTACTTCAACAAAGAGAAAGGGCGGTAAAGAAGCCCTCTTTGAGATCAAGCAACAAGAGAATGAGACTTGGTCTCATTTTGTGGATCGATTCCAAAAAGAGATTTTGGACATTGAAATCATTGATCAAGAAATGTATCGGGTGGCTCTAATACACGGTCTGCGTGAAGGGCCGCTTAAGTTTGAGGCCTAATTTCTGAGCACTAAGAACATATCAAGAGTTGATTGGTTTAGCCAACTCATACTTTCATGGTGAGAAGAGCAATCCCAGCTTCATCTCCAACCTTGTTGCAGAAAAAGATTCTCCTTCTTACAAGTAACCCCCGAGGTCTCCTCAGAAAGATTTTCCTTCTTACTTAAGGAATGGAAGAAGATTTCAACGTCATTGACACCTCTTCCTGAGTCAGGATCGTGCCTGAGATCAATTGTTATGACTACCAGCCCCAGCTCCACAAACAGCTTTGGTTCATCAGCAGTAAGATAATGACTTGCAAGAGTCCGAACTGGATGAGTCCTTGCAATAAGTAAGCCAAGTCATGAATGATAAGGATAATTACAAAAGGCCTTATCATCCAGTAGATCAAAGAGCAGAATATTCATATCTGTTCTATGAGTTTCGGAAAGAAAGCGAGCATTTAACTGAAAACTGTCGAGCGCTTTGTCAACTAGTGCAGAAGATGTTGTGGTAGGGTAAGATGCATGACTTGTTCCCGAAAGATGGCCACTCTGATCCATCAATTTCAAAAGGCAAGGAAGTAGCAGACATTCCTTGCTCCTCAAAGGGGGTGAGCCAAATCAATAATTACCAGAACCTTAATATTAGTGATTGCATCGATGTCGATGATGAGGGATCCTTTGGAAGACTATTCTGAGCAAGAGATGGACATCATAGTTCCAAAAGCTCCTCACAATCATTGCCGGAAACTCTTACTTTACATATTTCAAGCATTTTCTTTCTAAAACACTTCTAAGTGTTTCTCTCATTCATTTCAATGAAGTTTACGTCAAAGATCCCATACTGTCACTTTTTCCTTTTTTGAAGTGCTTCCTCCTTGTTGCAGTATGGAGGTCGGGCAGTCTGTTGCTCTTCGGAGGACGGGCGGTCTGGCGGTTTATCCTAGCCGGCTTGCCTGTCGGGTTGTTTCTATTTGGTATCCCAACAGTCTGGCGGTTTATCTCAGGCAACTTGGAGATTGGGCGGTCTAGCGGTCTCCTGTGGCGGCTTGTTCTCTGGGCCGCTTGTTCTCTCCTACTGTTGGTTGTCGGGTGGTTAGCCTGCTTGTCTAACCACACAACTTGTCTGGTTTGTCTATTTGTAAAGCCGCATATACTTGTAATTTTTTAGTCCCACATTGCTTATTTGTAATCTCTCTCATCTCCTCCATTCTATAAAAGGGAGGCTATATCTTTATAATAGATACCTTTTTTGGATAATAGAGATTTTATTACTCCAAATTTTCGATCTCCTTATTTCTATTCACACACTCTATTTTCTCTTTTCCAAAGAGATCACTGAACCATCGAGACATCACCGAGTCTTGCTTAAGTCCCCCTCGAGGCTAGACTCTGGGGTAAGAACACAATGATCACCTATAGTGGGGAGTGTTCGCGTATATGTAGTGGGAGCCATCTAACTCTTGTGTGGAGGATTACGGGACTTCATATCCAAGCCGGCATCTAACACAAAGCATGCATCAAGGGAAGTCCCATGTATTAGCTCTGTTGTGCTTCGCTAGGGATACATTATAGTTATGATGATCTTTGCTGGGCAAGCAATGGCGATCAATTGTAGCCTTGCCTCCTCAATAATCTCATGATTATAATAGTCAAATTCTCTATGGTACTCTCATTCCATGCTTACGCGGGGCCAACAATTCCGTTGATCTTTCCAAAGGCGAGCAATGTTATAGAACATTTGTCGCACTTGGCCTAACTCATCAGTGATGTTGTAAACCGAGGTATGAGAGCAGTGTATCTAATGATCCTTCCTAGGATTTTTTATGTTTTTCTCTCTTATGCCCTTCTAAAGAAAGCGCAGCCAGCTTGCTCTAGGTAGGACTACACTCCTGATGGCCTTTCTAGGGCAAGCGATGCATAAGGCCCACGAGTGCTCTCCTGTGGCACCATCTGGCCTTTTTTTGTCATCTCCGATTATAGACCTCTTTTTATCAACTACCTTTTCACAAGTTAACAGGTTAAATCCGACCTATCAAAATGATTTGCAACATTTATTTTGCTTATGCTCATCTTATATGCACTGCTTGCATGAAGCTCTATCAGATGACTATTTTCAAGCTCTTTATTACTCTTATAGGATGTTAATGACACCAATCATTAATCAAAGTATCTGGTTCTCCTTGATTGAGGAGCCATGCTATTGTACTCTAATTAGATGGTTTCATCTTGCTGATCAGGACTATTAAAGATATAATATCTGATCTCGCTAAAAGATCACTATCACAGTCTAATCTTTATTCGGTTATTAGCAGAGTTTGTCAGACATTTCTTCCGCTATCTGATCGTATCTATCTTATCATATCAACAGTTAGCATTTGCAAGTTCCATCCACGTACTTGCAGCTTAGCTTTTCTATCATATCTGCTTCTAACTCTTTTCTTGCCGAGATTAACAGATATTTGCAAGTTTTCTTCAGGTACATGCAACCTACTTTGCTATCATATATGTTTCTAACTATTTTCTTGCAAAGATTAGCAGATATTTGAATGTTCTCTTCAGGTACTTGCAACCTACTTTCCTATCGTATCAACATCTAACTCATTTTTGCTGAGATTAGCAGGTATTTACAAGTTCTCTTCAGGTACTTGCGACCTAATTTCCTATCATATCTGCTTCTAACTCTTTTTTTGCAGAGATTAGCAGATATTTGCAAGTTCTCTTCAGGTACTTGCAAGCTACGTTTCTATCATGTCTTCTTCAAACTCTTTTCTTCCAGAGATTAGTAGATATTTGCAAGTTCTCTTCATGTACTTGCAACCTACTTACCTATCATATCTGCTTCTAACTCTTTTCTTGCAGAGATTAGCAGATATTTGCAAGTTTCTTTAGGTACTTCCAACCTACTTTCATATCATATCTACTTCTAACTCTTTTCTTGCAGAGATTGACAGATATTTGCAAGTTCTCTTCAGGTACTTGCAACCTACATTCCTATCATATTTGCTTCTAACTCTTTTCTTACATAGATTAGTAGATGTTTGAAAGTTACATCCAGGTACTTGCAACCTACTTTTCAATCATATCTGTGTCTTACTCTTCCTTTTGCAGAGATTAGCAGGTATTTGCATGTTCCCTTTAAGTACTTGCAGCTTACTTTTATATATCATATCTGTGTATAACTTCTCTTTTGCAGAGACTAGCAGACGCTTGCATGCCCCATTCAGGTACTTGCAATTCATTTTTTTTCATGCCTACTGCTTACTCTTCCTTTTATAGAGGATAACAAGTGCTTGCAAGCCTCCATCAGGTACTTGAAAGTTATTATTCTTCTGTGCCTTCTTCTCATCTTTGTTTTGCAGAGCTCAGTGGAAGAAATTAACGTCTTCTTCATTTTACAAAAGCAATTCAGGTACACATGAGATGTACCCCCTTCTTCTCCTGCATTAACTTGTCCTTTGTAGGAAAAAGATAGGCATTAGCAAACTCCTTCTAAGGATAAATATCAGGTTCTATCTCTCCTTAACTCATACTTTTCCAAGGGGTGGATCACGATTTTCGCGGGTCTCCTACTTTTTGTAAGTTCCCTTCGGGACTTAAAAAGTGTGGGGATTATCTTAACCCAGAAATAGGCGATCCCTCCTAAGGTAGCCTTCTTGCAAGTCGCGGCCTGCTCCAGGTTCCGCTTGGAGGTCACGACTAGTCCTCTAAGGATGGGCTGACAATATTCTTTGTCCGCTCAGGCCGCGCGGCTGGGGAGGTCTCCCCAGTCTAACCGCCAAGCTCGTGCAGCAGCCGCTTGTCCTGTATGGGCTATGGACTCCTTGCTCAGTCCGCCCCTGCAGGCCGTGTTGTTAGATCAGCTAACCACACAATGGTTCTCTCTATTCTGATAGGTGCGGGCAACCAAATAAAGTCGCGGACTCGCATTTCCATCATCATATACCGCCATGTAGCCGCATAATCGGCAGGAGTAACAGTCTTAATCTTCAACCCTCTCCTGCAAGTCGCACAACAAGCAAGGCAAACTGATACATCGCCAAGTGACCTGCCTCCAGGTCGCCCAACAATAAGCAACGAGCTTTAGTCCCCACTCGACGACCAACTCTCATCCGCTTGCAGTTCGCTGAATCGATCTCAGTGGTCCTAAGGAGAGTGTATGATCCAGCCCTCCTTCAATCCTCACAACATCCAAGAGACTCTACTTCAGTCTGCCATATCGTCTGGTGGGAGACCAACCCTTCAGTCCGCATGCAGTAGACGAACTCCTCTAGCAGGAAGGCGACCTAGTCTACTTCAGATAACCAAGTTGCCAACCTCACCCGGCGAAAAGCCTCCAGTAGAGGAAGACCCATCCAGTCCACTGCAGGCTGAGCAGACTCATCTAGTCTGCCACTTATCCCTCGAGCTTCCCATCAGCTGCTTCTTCCCAGGAGTAGGAGGACTACACCTCAGCTCGCATAGCTAGGCGCGGGCTCACTTAGTACAGTAGAGGCGGACTCGTCCCAATCCTCTAATGATATATCATCTCAGGTGGACAAGTCCCAAACGGCATAGCATAGTGCAGACTCAGCTGACTCATCACTCTACGCGTATAACTTCCCAACTCACTGGGGTAATCTTAGCAAGACCGTTACCACCTCAGGACTATAAATAGCACCCATACCTCGCATTTGAGGGGAGGAAAACCAATGACAAGGTTAAGGCTTCAGAGCATGCGGACATAACTTCCCAGTCCTCACGACCTCAGCAGCCCTCTCTGCCTGATCGCGCAGTCTACTCGACTTAGTCAAGCGAGCTACGGGATCAGTTATCTGTGCGGTCTGTCGGCCTCTTTACAAAGTCTGCACGGCCTCTGGCGACTTCTTTCCTTAGCCGTCAGCTTCCCTTTGTACCCTTTATTTGATTTTCTCATGAAAAGGACACAACTCAAACGGTAACATTGAATTATAATTCAAGGAAAGCTCGGTGCAAGAGTTACATTTAAGCCGCGCCTGGCGAAATCTGTTGCTGTCGCTGCTAGTGGCACCCTCTTCTACTCAATTCACCTCTGTAACGCCCCGGATTTTTTTTGATTACGTACGCATGATGGGCATTACGTTGCTTTTGACTGTAGTTTGAGCATGGTTTTTCCCGCGGGCGTGCGAGTGGCTGTTTTGGTTGCCGAGTTGCACGATTCCCCAGCAAACCGGAGTCCAAATGAGGGACTCGGTGAGGCCTCTTAGGGAATGCTTGCACTTTTTCGCGCCCGGGAATGTTGCTCAACATAAGTTGCTGGTTTAGGAAACAAAAAAATGGTAAAAAGTGCTTAAGGCAAAAATGGTCTAGGACGACACAGAAACATTTTTCAAAATAGGAATTTTTTTTTGGGTGACACGGCCTGGGACACGGGTGTGTCCCAGGGCGTGTCAGTTGACACGGCCTGCGACACGGCCGTGTCGCAGGGCGTGTCGAGGTTGTGTCGACGATCGGGCTTTGTCTCGACGATTTTTTTCGCTCAACGATGTGTCGAGAGGAGGCACACGGCCGAGGACACGGCCGTGTCCAAGGCCGTGTCGTGTGCTCGACGACTTTTACTCAACGATCGTCGAGTGTCGAGATGTGGGTGTCGAGTGTCGAGAAGTTGCACACGGCCTGTGACACGGGCGTGTCACAGGGCGTGTCCAATCAGGTCGACGAACTCAGCCCGCCGAAGGATTTCGACAGGGCGTGTCTTTGTGCCGTGTTTGGGCACACGGCCTGGGACACGGGCATGTCCCATGGACGTGTCACTGGTTTGGATAAGTCGGATGACCACCGCTTGAGGCACACGGCCTGGCACACGGCCGTATCAGAGGCCGTGTCGAGTCAAATTTAGTGTTTTTGGCCGAATCGTGGCCGTCCATTCCTTCAGCTGGGGTCCAAGGGCTGAAGCCTCTTCTTATTTTTTCTTAAAGACTGAAATCAGAGCAAGATTTCCTTCTTCTCCTTTTACCTTCTCATTTTCCTCTTCTTCTTCATCTTCTTCTTCCTTCTCAAAGAGAAAGCAAAGAGAGAAAGGCTCAAGCAAGGCAAGAAAAGAGAAGCAGCCGTCGCGACATCGTCTCGTTTCAGGCAAGCGGTGTTCTCCACCCTTGCCAATCTTCATTCTTGATATGAATTATGCCAACATAGCTAGTGTTCCTCTTTCACTTTCCTAGCTTTAGTTTCTTGTGTTCTTAAATTTCCCTATGATGCAATTGCCTAGTGTGTTCTTCTTGATTCAAATGATGCTTAATTGGTGTAATTATCAATCCTCTTGTTTGTTTTATCAAAGGTCCCTATGCTAATTTGATACATGTAGCTAATTCCTTATGCTAATTCCCTATGCTAAATGACTTTGCTCTCCCATGTTTAGTTTTGTTGGTTATCACATCTATGCTAGGTTAAGTCATGTAGTTCTAGCTAATTGGATTCCTGTTCATATAACCTTTCAAATGTATGCGATTCTTCCTTGATCAAACACATATGATTCATGTTCCAAACATGTGATTTATGTAGTTATCACACTCTCTTATGTGATTCTTCTTTGATACAAAGCATGTGATTTATGTACTTATCACACTCTACGTTGGAAAGTGATAGTCGTGTGTAAGGGCGATGAAAGGAAATGTGTTACCTTGAGTTATGGGGCGTTTTGCGAGGCGAATTTGTGAACCATGGCAGGAGCGTTTGTGTGAGAATTTTGCAAGGGGTGGTGTGGTTTTCGCCGGTGGCCACCGAGTTTTGTTTTTGTGGTTAGAGAGACCACTTTGGCCCCGATTCGGGCTGGTTTTGTTTGGTGCGTTCCACTTTAGGGCCGCCACCGATAAGACCCTTGCGAAAGTGAACTTAACCGCTGCTTATGCTTCACTAGTATAATAGTTTCTTGTACTACGGATGATGGAATGGGCATGTGTTTTGCCTTTTGCTCCTGCGGGGTGAGCATGACGTGATGAACTTGTACGCACTTGGTGCGTTTGGCATGTGTTTTGGTGCATTTTCCACTTGTTTTCTTCACTTATATGAAACATTGCTACGGGGTCGGTAAGCCCCTTCATGATACTGCTCTTCTTTTTTGTTGTATCTTCGAGGATTGCTGAGGTATTCTTTCTTGAATGCCTCAGGTGCAGGTTGTAGCCGGTTGAGCGGCTAGGTTTGTTGGAGGCGTTTCTTGGGAGCTAACCGAGCTTACTTAGCGAGGTAGTTCTTTTCTTTGTTGTACAGACCTACATGTGCCCCAATGGGTTCGTGTCAGCTTGTTGGCGCCCATTGGTGGCTTACTTTACTTGTGATATATGAATACGAAACTGCTATGTGACTCATAGATGATGTCTTTTTGCTCTTGGGAAGGATTTATGGTAGGTTGCATTAGGTATTTTGAAGCTAAACCAAAACTATTATTGTATCTCATGCATACATGTTTTGATCAAGTAAAACGTATTTTCCAAATAACGTAAATAAAGAGGATTTCTTATATTAAGATCACCATAGACTGCATATAGGAGATCGTCATAAGTAAATAAAGGATTTCCGCCGCGTACCAATGTGTTTTGATACCTTAAGGCCGAGGGATACGACCATCAAATGAACTAGTTTTCTTACATCTAACTGTTGAATTTCAATTCATAAAGTAAGCGTCAAGGGTTGCCTGAGCGTGTGCAGTTATCCCCTGCACGACGTGGCATCATAACCCGTAGTTCCTCTTACTCTGATACGAGGTACTCGTTGAGGAAATGCGGGTTGTGACAGTTGGTATCAGAGGCAGGTTTGCTTGACATTTGGTCGGGCAAACTTTTCCTTGTCTTTTGTGTTTGTAAGCATCATCTCATACACAAACCGAGGTGTCATCAGTATGTCTTGGCCGAAGCACGTACACTACACTCATGGCATGAAAAGAAGTATACGGGGCATATTATGTAGTATGGGATGCATAATATGTGGTTGTATATGGATCCACCATAGGGGCAACATGTGAGGGTTATGTAGTATGGGATGCATAACCTCACCACATGGATGCGACTAGCACGTTTTCTTTTATTCATTGCATGCAATGCTATGTAGTATGGGATGCATAGCATTGTAATGCGTACGACCGCTCATGGCATGCATTAAGGCCTTTTCTAGAATGCATAGCACAGCATGCATACCATAACATTGCATGAGCACAACGTGTCAAGCTAAGATTTACATGATGACACCTGTACACTCATAGTTTTGGGTCAAATCAAGTCATGCATTCATCGGTTAGGCACAACTTAGTGGGGTGACGGTGAGTCATCTTTAGACTAGGCATATCATCATGCTTAAACTCCCAGAGCAAGTTAGCAGTTGATGTTCATATTGTTCTCTGTATGGTCTGTACATAGCCGTTGTGTGTTTTGTTGGGTTTGAGGTTGACAAGAGTGAACATGTTTCTAGGATGTCGAAGCATCCAGTGACAAGGCAAACTCCTCAATCCGAGGGCGAGTCTTCGGGCGCGCAAAATAATGCCCTGATGGATAGTCTACGCCAAAGTAATGAGGCTTTGACGAGGCAGGTGCAGGAGGTACAGTCCCAGCTCCAAGCTATGTCAGCCGCGATGTCTGGGCTGGCACCAAGAGGACAAGAGACGGTTAGAGGCCCCACTAGTTCGACTCCTTCAGTGGCAGCGACACCCCCAGTGGTGGTTCCTCCTGCGATGACTTTCATCTCGCAGTTTCAGCGACTTGGACCACCGACGTATGATGGAAAAGCAGACTTCGTAATCTTGGATGATTGGGTGATTACGTTGGAAGAAATGTTTGTGTATGCTGGTGTGACTGAGGACCAGAAGGTGATGCTTGCTGCCTATCAACTGAAAGGGTTGGCGAAAGGTTGGTGGTTACACGAAAAGGAAGGACTAGGGGCGGGCTGTTCGTGGGAAGCGTTTAAAGAACTAGTACGGCGCAAGTTTCTACCGGCAGTGGAACGGGACCGCCTGATGAATGACTTCTTGTACTTGAAGCAGAGGAAACTCACAGTGAGTGAGTATGAAATCGAGTTTAGCAAGTTAAGTCGGTTCGCTCCGAGCTTGGTGACTACAGAAGCTGACCGAGTAAAGAGATTTCTTGGCGGCCTCCGTAGCGACGTTCAGCAGTTCGCAAGTGCTTATGGAGCGACAAGTTACACCACGGTGGTTGAGGCGGCGTTGAAGGTAGAAGCTATTGAAAATGCCAAACAAAGAGTGCAGCAGATAAGGCAGGGCAAGAGACAGCTGGTGGGAGAGAAAATGTCCCACGAGTCAGACGTAAAGAAGAAGAAGGAACTATGTAGCTTCTATGGCCGAGCCGGTCACCCGTTTGAAAAATGTTTCAAGCAGTTGGGAATGCAAAAGAAGGAGCAGGTGCACGCCATTCAAGGTGCGCCAACCAGAGACTTGGAGTGTACATTTTGTGGGAGAAGAGGTCATGATGTGAGCCGCTGCTGGGCCAAAGACAAGGTATGCTTCCAGTGTGGCAGACCAGGACATCTTTGCGTAAGGTGCCCACAGGTGCAAGCTGTGTTGCAACCCGCACCACTCCAGGCTTTGCCTCCGCCTCCGCGCTTGGACAAGGGCAAAGGGAAGTTGAATGTGGTCTCTGCAGAGGAAGCGCATACATCACCGTAGGTTATCTCAGGTTCGATTCAGTCCTCTGGTTCTCGTTTTGTGTATGCCTCTTATGTGTAGTTCTTAGCATAGCATATATACCTTATAGGAAACTTTAAGGTAAAGAACCGTTGGGCGCGTGTTCTCTTTGATTCTGGCGCGACCCATTCATTTGTGGCTCGAACCTTTCTGGATCGATATCATTTGACACCAGAGCGAGTGGGGAATGCGTTTTTGGTGAAATTTCCTTCCGGCGCTTCTGTGGTGGCTGACTGGGGTCTTCTTGATTGTCCCAGTTTGTTGGGGGATTTCATAGCAAGAGTTGATTGCAAGGTGATCGATTTGGACGATTTTGACGTCATTCTGGGCATGGACTGGTTAGCCCGTTATGATGCCGTCATCCAGTGCAGAGGAAAGCGCTTGGATTTCATCAAGGATGATGGTCAGCCAGGAAGTGTGTATGGTGATTCTTGTCAGGATTCTCCAGGGATTTCGGCGGTATGTGTTCGGACGTTGTTTGTTTCCGACTGTTTTGCTTGTTTTGTCTCCGTTGTGGGGACTAGTGCTGTTTTACCGCGTTTAGAGGAGATTCCTGTTGTGCGTGAATTTCCAGATGTTTTTCCTACTGACCTTCCTGGTCTACCCCCTAATCGTGATGTCGAGTTTGTTATTGATTTGGAGCCGGGTACGCGACCGATTGCGAAAGCGCCGTACAGGATTGCCCCGCGTGAGCTAGCAGAGTTGCGTACGCAGTTGGATGACATGTTGGCAAAAGGGTTTATCCGGCCGAGTTCATCACCTTGGGGTGCACCGGTGTTATTTGTGAAGAAGAAAGATGGGTCGATGCGGCTTTGCATCGATTACCGGGAGTTGAACAAGGTGACAATTAAAAACAAGTACCCACTGCCAAGAATTGATGATTTGTTTGATCAACTGCGTGGCAGTTCTGTATTTTCGAAGATTGATCTCTGCTCGGGCTATCATCAGCTCAAGGTCCGGGAGTCGGATATTCCGCGGACTGCATTTCGATCACGACATGGTCATTTTGAATTTCTGGTGATGTCGTTTGGTTTGACCAACGCACCATCAGCCTTCATGGATCTGATGAACAGGGTGTTCAAAGACTACTTGGATAAATTTGTGGTGGTTTTTATTGATGACGTTCTTGTCTACTCCCGCAGTGCTGAGGAGCATGAACAACATCTGCGATTAGTATTGGCCACTTTGCGAGATCAACGGTTATTCGCCAAGCTAAGCAAATGCGAATTTTGGTTGCCACAAGTTGCTTTTCTGGGTCATGTCATTAATCACCATGGAATTTCAGTGGATCCCGAAAAGATTTCTGCGGTCATGGAATGGAGAAGACCGGAAACACCCAAGGAAATTCGAAGCTTCTTGGGCTTAGCCGGCTATTATCGCAGATTTGTCGAAGGATTTGCGACGTTGGCCGCACCTTTGACTCGATTAACCCAAAATAATGTGGCGTTTGAGTGGAATGACAAGTGTGAGGCATCATTCCTGGAACTCAAGAACAGGTTATGTACCGCTCCTGTGTTAATCTTGCCAACAGAAGGAAAGGATTATGACGTGTTCGTGGATGCGTCGCACGTTGGACTTAGATGTGTGTTAATGCAAGACAAAAAGGTGATTGCGTATGGGTCTCGGCAGTTGAAAATTCATGAAAAGAATTACCCAACGCATGATTTGGAGTTTGCAGCGGTGATATTTGCATTGATGTTGTGGAGGCACTTGCTGTATGGTGCACAGTGTAAAATCTTTACAGATCATAAAAGCTTGAAGTATGTCTTCACGCAGAAAGAACTTAATTTGCGCCAACGGCGATGGCTTGAGTATGTAGCTGATTATGATGTGGACATTCAGTATCATCCGGGGAAAGCAAATGTTGTAGCCAATGCTTTGAGTCGAAAGACGGGGAAACTATTTCATCTTTCCGTCGACCGACTTGTAGAGGAATTTCTATTGATGGATATTGCGGTGGGCAAATATGATCCGCAAAGTCATTCGGCAATAGAAGAACCGTCATGGCTGGTGCTTGCAGGACAACATCAAAAACATGATCCTGATCTTGTACATCTATTTCTTCAGACTGAAAAGGATGAATTGCCAGATTTTGCGATTGATGGTGCAGGCACGTTAAAGTATCGTGGACGATTTTGTATTCCCGCGGTTGGGGATATTCGCAAGATGGTGTGTAAGGAAGCACATGGCTCAAGTATGGCCTACCATACAGGCTCAACCAAAATGTACCGTGATTTGAAACAAATTGTCTGGTGGTATAGAATGAAAAGAGATATAGCGCAATTTGTCTCAGAATGTCATACCTGCAAGCGGGTGAAAGCTGATCATGGGAAGCCTGGTGGCAAGTTGACACCATTGGAGATTCCAACCTGGAAGTGGGAAAGTATCTTAATGGATTTTATTACCGGTTTACCAAGATCTCCACGAGGACATGACTCCGTGTGGGTGATCGTGGATAGGTTGACCAAGTGTGCTCATTTCATACCCTTTAAGGTCAACTACCCGATGAAGACCATAGCGGAGCTCTATTTGAGCGAGATCATCCGACTGCATGGTGTGCCTATGAATATCATTTCAGACCGAGATTCCCGCTTTACCTCTCGTTTTTGACGGAGTCTACAAGAGGGTTTGGGGACAGATTTGCGATATTCCACGGCTTATCATCCTCAGACGAATGGCCAAACCGAAAGAGTAAATCAAATTGTAGAAGATATGATTCGATGTTATATTCTTGAGTATGGCGGAGCATGGGATGAACGTTTGCGGCTTATGGAGTTCGCGTATAATAATAGCTATCAAGAAAGCTTGCAAATGGCTCCGTTCGAAGCTTTATATGGGCGTCGATGTCGGACCCCACTATTTTGGGCTGAGGTTGGCGAGCGGCCTTTGTTGGGTCCGGAAGCGCTCGAGGACATGGAAGTTGTCGTACGAGGTATTCGGAAGAAGCTCCGAATCGCACAAGAGCGATATGAAAAGTATGCCAACAAACGAAGGTCAGAATTAGAATTTGCGGTGGGGGATTCTGTTTTCTTGAAAGTCTCCCCAATGGTGGGGATTAAAAGGTTTGGAAAGGAGCGCAAATTAGACCCAAGATTTGTGGGTCCCTTCAAGATTCTTGCGCGAGTTGGTGCATCCGCTTACAAACTGGAATTACCCGTGAACTTTCCTGGTGTTCACAATGTGTTTCATGTTAGCCAACTTCGCAAGTGTGTGCGACATGACACGCAAGTGTTGGACGTGGTGCCGCCATTGGCGCCAAACCTTTCTTATGTGGAGATGCCCATCCGGATATTGGACTCCCAAGATCGCGTGTTGCGGAGAAAGATGATTCCTATGGTCAAGGTGCTATGGAAAAATCAGGATGTGGAAAGCGCGACGTGGGAACTCGAAACAACAATGAGGGCGGCTCATCCTCATTTGTTCCCGTAGATAAGCTGGTATGTGGCTTGGTGTTGGTTGCATTCATGTTTTGGTTGCTTATGTAATTGTTTTTGTGAAAGTTTCGAGGCGAAACTTTTTGTTAGGGGGAGTGATTGTAATGCCCCGGATTTTTTTGATTACGTACGCATGATGGGCGTTACGTTGCTTTTGACTATAGTTTGAGCATGGTTTTTCCCGCGGGCGTGCGAGTGGCTGTTTTGGTTGCCGAGTTGCACGATTCCCCAGCAAACCGGAGTCCAAATGAGGGACTCGGTGAGGCCTCTTAGGGAATGCTTGCACTTTTTCGCGCCCGGGAATGTTGCTCAACATAAGTTGCTGGTTTAGGAAACAAAAAAATGGTAAAAAGTGCTTAAGGCAAAAATGGTCTAGGACGACACAGAAACATTTTTCAAAACAGGAATTTTTTTTTGGGTGACACGGCCTGGGACACGGGTGTGTCCCAGGGCGTGTCAGTTGACACAGCCTGCGACACGGCCGTGTCGCAGGGCGTGTCGAAGTTGTGTCGACGATCGGGCTTTGTCTCGACGATTTTTTTCGCTCAACGATGTGTCGAGAGGAGGCACACGGCCGAGGACATGGCCGTGTCCAAGGCCGTGTCGTGTGCTCGACGACTTTTACTCAACGATCGTCGAGTGTCGAGATGTGGGTGTCGAGTGTCGAGAAGTTGCACACGGCCTGTGACACGGGCGTGTCACAGGGCGTGTCCAATCAGGTCGACGAACTCAGCCCGCCGAAGGATTTCGACAGGGCGTGTCTTTGTGCCGTGTTTGGTCACACGGCCTGGGACACGGGCGTGTCCCATGGGCGTGTCACTGGTTTGGATAAGTCGGTTGACCACTGCTTGAGGCACACGGCCTGGCACACGGCCGTGTCAGAGGCCGTGTCGAGTCAAATTTAGTGTTTTGGCCGAATCGTGGCCGTCCATTCCTTCAGCTGGAGTCCAAGGGCTGAAGCCTCTTCTTCTTTTTCCTTAAAGACCGAAATCAGAGCAAGATTTCCTTCTTCTCCTTTTACCTTCTCATTTTCCTCTTCTTCTTCATCTTCTTCTTCCTTCTCAAAGAGAAAGCAAAGAGAGAAAGGCTCAAGCAAGGCAAGAAAAGAGAAGCAGCCGTCGCGACATCGTCTCGTTTCAGGCAAGCGGTGTTCTCCACCCTTGCCAATCTTCATTCTTGATATGAATTATGCCAACATAGCTAGTGTTCCTCTTTCACTTTCCTAGCTTTAGTTTCTTGTGTTCTTAAATTTCCCTATGATGCAATTGCCTAATGTGTTCTTCTTGATTCAAATGATGCTTAATTGGTGTAATTATCAATCCTCTTGTTTGTTTTATCAAAGGTCCCTATGCTAATTTGATACATGTAGGTAATTCCTTATGCTAATTCCCTATGCTAAATGACTTTGCTCTCCCATGTTTAGTTTTGTTGGTTATCACATCTATGCTAGGTTAAGTCATGTAGTTCTAGCTAATTGGATTCCTGTTCATATAACCTTTCAAATGTATGCGATTCTTCCTTGATCAAACACATATGATTCATGTTCCAAACATGTGATTTATGTAGTTATCACACTCTCTTATGTGATTCTTCTTTGATACAAAGCATGTGATTTATGTACTTATCACACTCTACGTTGGAAAGTGATAGTCGTGTGTAAGGGCGATGAAAGGAAACGTGTTACCTTGAGTTATGGGGCGTTTTGCGAGGCGAATTTGTGAACCATGGCAGGAGCGTTTGTGTGAGAATTTTGCAAGGGGTGGTGTGGTTTTCTCCTATGGCAACCGAGTTTTGTTTTTGTGGTTAGAGAGACCACTTTGGCCCCGATTCGGGCTAGTTTTGTTTGGTGCGTTCCACTTTAGGGCCGCCACCGATAAGACCCTTGCGAAAGTGAACTTAACCGCTGCTTATGCTTCACTAGTATAGTAGTTTCTTGTACTACGGATGATGGAATGGGCATGTGTTTTGCCTTTTGCTCCTGCGGGGTGAGCAGGACGTGATGAACTTGTACGCACTTGGTGCGTTTGGCATGTGTTTTGGTGCATTTTCCACTTGTTTTCTTCACTTATATGAAACATTGCTACGGGGTCGGTAAGCCCCTTCATGATACTGCTCTTCTTTTTTGTTGTATCTTCGAGGATTGCTGAGGTATTCTTTCTTGAATGCCTCAGGTGCAGGTTGTAGCCGGTTGAGCGGCTAGGTTTGTTGGAGGCGTTTCTTAGGAGCTAACCGAGCTAACTTAGCGAGGTAGTTCTTTTCTTTGTTGTACAGACCTACATGTGCCCCAATGGGTTTGTGTCAGCTTGTTGGCGCCCATTGGTGGCTTACTTTACTTGTGATATATGAATACGAAACTGCTATGTGACTCATAGATGATGTCTTTTTGCTCTTGGGAAGGATTTATGGTAGGTTGCATTAGGTATTTTGAAGCTAAACCAAAACTATTATTGTATCTCATGCATACATGTTTTGATCAAGTAAAACGTATTTTCCAAATAACGTAAATAAAGAGGATTTCTTATATTAAGATCACCATAGACTGCATATAGGAGATCGTCATAAGTAAATAAAGGATTTCCGCCGCGTACCAATGTGTTTTGATACCTTAAGGCCGAGGGATACGACCATCAAATGAACTAGTTTTCTTGCATCTAACTGTTGAATTTCAATTCATAAAGTAAGCGTCAAGGGTTGCCTGAGCGTGTGCAGTTATCCCCTGCACGACGTGACATCATAACCCGTAGTTCCTCTTGCTCTGATACGAGGTACTCGTTGAGGAAATGCGGGTTGTGACAACCTCTCTCGGCCTCAACCTGGAAGCCTAACTGTCAAACTAATCTTCTGCTTGACAGTTCCAGATCAACCTCCCGGCCATCTCCGCACTCGGATCAACATACTCCTTTCCTCTATCCCCACATCCCGAATCGACCATGCTCCACTCTCGAGCACGCCAGCGGAAGATCGCATTTCCACGCATCAACAATGATGAAATATTTTGCGGAGAAGAAGGTGAAATGTTTACCTCAGGCTCGACCAAATTTGTAGAAGTTACCTTCTTTCCGCCACGGAGGGTAATTTCATTTGCACTCTCTCATGGATTTGGCTCGGTATTGCCCTACAATGGTCCTTGTTTGCGGATGAAAAACTTCTTGGCGAGCTATCCAATTTGATTTTCTAGATTCTTAATAGATCAGATCAGATTCCCGATATTGGACTCATTGGAGGCAATATATTTGGTGAAGACCTATTCAAGCGAAGAGGTCTTTGGAGGTGGTGGTGGAGCGAATCTGGGAGAACTCACTTGTGGTGGTTATTGAGCATTATTGGTGTTGCTTCATGAAACGTTTGGGTGACTCCTCATACCCGGTTTATAGCAATTATTAAAAGGAGTGTTATTATTCAGGTTATAAGGAGGACGATAGGAGTTCCCCATATAATCTACATGCTCTTGAACAACATTATTATTATTATTGTTATTATTAGCCCAATTAGTGGCGGAGGAAGTAGACATCTCAGGCACATTCCTTGTCAGCCATTCCACTTGTTGTGCTAAATTAGGGGTGGCCTTGACTTTGACGAGTCAGGTCGGCTTATTAGTGAGTGACCGTGGCACATTCCACAGCCAAGTAATCGTGGTCATTTCCTCAAAAAGCACTTGAGCAGCCTCAAGGTTTTCTAATTAAGATTCCCCCTGCTGCCACATCAATTATTTGCCTCATTTGGAGATTCAAACCATTATAGAATGTTTGAACTTGTTGCCATATTGGAAGGGCATGATGAGGACAT
Organism: Platanthera guangdongensis; assembly: GCA_039583875.1. Lineage (NCBI taxonomy): Eukaryota > Viridiplantae > Streptophyta > Magnoliopsida > Asparagales > Orchidaceae > Platanthera > Platanthera guangdongensis. The sequence continues at coordinate 205,014,507 of CM077151.1, read as the reverse complement.
CTCAGCAAAAGTTCCTTAAAGAACTCCCATGTGTCGTAGAGAGACTCCGAGTCTATTTCCATAAACGAGAGAATGTCCATACGCAATTTAGCGGACATTGTCGGAGGAAAATATTTCGCTAGGAATTTCTCCATCATTTCGGCCTATGGAGTGATGGAACCTTTAGGAAGAGAACCCAACTACTGTTTGGCCTTAGTGCACAAAGAAAAAAGAAATAAACGCAAATGGATGGCGTCATCGATGATGCCATTAATTTTAAATGTATCATAGGTTTCAAAAAAACAAGTAGATGTAAATTTGGATCTTCATCTGGTAAGACACCAAATGCAATTGATTGTTGCACCATTTGAATGATACTCATTTTAATTTCATGGGTAATAAACTAAAAGAGAAAAAAAGATGAAGAAGCAAAAGTAAGAATTATAATATTATAGTAAAATATATAGATTATTGTTTTTCAAAAATCGGGTTAAGTTAGTCTCGGACATCCCGAGGTCTATCCTGTGAAGGGTTCACATCGACGAAAAGCAGAAACCTTCCTTTCCGAGAATTTAAGTTGCACCTTTTTAAAATTTTTGGATAGAAGGGGGTCAGAAGAAGAGAAGTGATAAAATTAATAACTATTTCTTTTTCAAATTATAGACCATGTCCTCAGCAACGACGCCAAAAATTTGATGTGCAAAACTATGCCTACAATCAATAATAACAAGTGTACCATATCAGAAGTAGTATAAGTTCATAAAAACCAAGGTTGTTTTAGACTTAGGTCGGTTGAGTAATTTTACTTTGAAAATTATTTTTATCTTATCAATTAGAATCTTAGTGTTTGGGTTGCGAATAGTAAAAAACTAGAGATGTTAACGGAATTAATTTGACAGTTTAAAAGCTAGTACCCGATCTTTGAATCGCCTCAGAAATAAAAAAAATACGAAATGAAATTAGCATGCAATTCTCTTGTTGAAGAGGCTTTGACTGTGGAGGTTCCTGAAGCTTGAACACTCCTCTTTTGAGGATTAGATTCAACTAAGCTTAGGTGTACTGACCAAACTCTCATTCTCAAATCGCATTGCCGAAGACTTGCTTTAGGTACTGAACCTTGCTACTGGACATCACTACAATCCGTAAGAGTTACATCATCCTCTCTCGAGAGTTGTGTTCTACTTCTTTTACCTATGAGCGATCGAATCTCTTTATGAGCCTCTCGGCTAACTAAAGAACGAAAACAAAATGAGAACTATATATCAACGATATAACCACATAAAAATTTTGATCAGAGGTAAATTGCAAGTGTTTAACAATTAAATAGAAGCAAATATAAAATCTTAACAATAAATTTCATCCTCGGATCATCTCGATCGAATACTAAAGGAATTAGTTACTCATGGAGATGGCAGAATCATCATTATAAAAAATGCGACATCATGAAAAGTACGAAGGTGACAAGAGACAACTTGAAAGAGGAATAAAATTTTAAGTGCAATAGAAATGAAATTTTATTGCTATTCGAAAAATGATTATAAGGGATTAATGTGCGGGTTACAAATAGACGTACAAGATTATAGAGGACCACCTAAATTAAACACAGAAAATGACAACTTTTTTCATCCACAAAATTTGGCGTAAACCTCCAATGATTTCTTCCTTGGAATGAATAACTCTCAAAACGAATTTTTGAGTAGAATATTCTACTCAAATGAATACTCTAAATTTCTGATCAAAACCTTCAATGTCCCTTCCTCCATCCCATTCAGCCCTATTTATAGGTGCAAAATAAAATCCTCATATAGGCAATTGAGGCCGGCTTTTATTCGATGCTTAATTGTTGAAGGCGGGAATAGTGGAGGCTTAATTACTGAAAGCAAGAATAGTGGAGGCTTAATTGCTAAACACGAGCATATTGGAGGAGGTGTTGGATTGCTGACATGGCATTGGTCTGCATGGAGGTAGAGAAGGTTGTTGAAAGCTTGGAAGAGAGCTTCATGCATGCAAAGGTGGTGGCCAAAATCATCATGCAAAGGTGGTGACCGGTCTCCATGCTGACTAACCTATCTTGAATAAAAATCATGGACGCAATAACGAGATATTGCAAAGAAATTTCTCCCAGGCCTACTGATGAGTCCATTTTATATACCTATTTTTGGACTCATCTGAGCTTGTTTTCTCGTTGATGCACTTCACGTTAGAGCTTTATTTGTTCATATTTGTTATTAAGTCCTTTTTATGAGTAAGTGCACATTTACGCCTGTGGTTGTGTAATTTTTTACTTTTATTGTTTGTACTCCTTTTTGGGATTGCCTGAAATATCTGTATAGATTAGTGATTTGTTTTTCCTTTCGGTACAAGGGTCGTGTGCGTGTTCTGGGATGGTTGTGAAACAGTAATACTGCACACGATCATGGGATATAATGCGCATGACCACTGGTCGTGCGCCCCTGATCGTGCGCACTACTCTTCGTTTTCCAAAAATCTGCCTGGGGTAATCGCACGACCACTGGACATAGTGCGCACGACCACCGGTCGTGCGCCACTGATCGTGTGCATTGATTCCTCTTTTCCTGGAGTCCTATCTGGGGTAATCGCACGACCATTAAACTTAGTGCGCATGACCACTGGTCGTGCGCCACTGCTCGTACGCGTTATCCCAGTTCTTCTTCCTAATCTGCCAAGCCAGTGCGCACGATCACTAGACATAGTGCGCACGACCACTGGTCGTGAGCCCGTGATCGTGTGCATTGTTCAATTCTACTATGTATAAATATTGCAGGTCTCGCCCTAATTCGGGATCGCAGCGGGGATCACTCGACATTTCTCCGGCATTTTCCGCCTTTTCCGTCGTTCCCCTTCGTCTTCCACCCTAGGGAGGTGCTCCGGGCAAGCTTTCACCGCCAAATCCATGCCGGAGCTTCCTCTCGGCCTCCTCCTTCATCCTTGAGATACAAGAAAAGCTTGACCTAGCTTTCTCCATCAAGCTAGGGGAAGTTGTGCCATCCTCCACTAGATTGTGACACAAAGAAGACGGGCCATTGGAAGGTGGTGACAGCCCTTCTCTACCCTGGATGCTGTTGCGGACCGAGCTTGGACGCGGATTGACAACCCGATGATTCCAACCGTGAATCCTCAGCAAGGCCTCGGATCCGGTCGATTTCGCACACTTTTCTTCTCTTGTTGTTGATAGTTTTTTTGAACACTTTGTAATTGATGAAGCTATGCTTAGTGTAATATACCTTTATGTGTAATCATGTCTATATGATTGTATATTTTTGTTATATTTACTTGAGCTGCACCCATATGCCATCCACCACCATCCACCCTTATCGTTCTAGCAATTACTAGAAGCATGCGTAGTAAAGAGGTGCTCACAACCCTCATTCTGCCATTCTAACCACCTCATCTGCAAGCCTACTCGTCTATCTGCCAAGCGATTCGATGCATAGCGGCCCGACTAGTCTTCCATCCCACCTGGCGAAGCATCGCATAGCGGCGTTGCATAGGAGTAGTTGTTAGATTTGTACTTTCTTTTTCCGCAAATATCAACCCACCCACCCCCCCCCCCCCCCCCGCTAGTTAGCTCCAACCTAAGGACTTCAATCTCAAGTCCTCCTCCAAATTAACTCCACCTTACTGTGTTCCTTGAGAGATCGATACTTGGGAAAACTCGCCCATTTTATATTACTTGTGCGACCAGTTCACTGTCGTGATCTTTAGCATCAAGTTTTTTGGCGTCGTTGCCAGGGAACACAGTCGTGTGAGTTTCTGGAGAGGGAGATGTGAGATTACTTTCCTTTTCCTTTGTAAATCGCTTTTGTTTTGTTCTATTTCCGTTTTGCCTGCCTTTTTCTTATTTGTTTAGGCAATTATAGTAATATATTATTGGATTTTGTAATTTGCACAATTTATTTTCAATCTGCTGTTTCGACACCATGTGGGGATATTCGTATGCCCAATGTTGTTGGTGTGGAAAGCCTTCCAACGCTAGTCATGAATGCCCTACGAGAGATATTGAGCATAAGCCTCAGCGCACAATGCATGAAATGCTGTATTCGTACAGCCCTTCAAACACAGTGCCCCGAGCTTATGGTCAATCGTCCTCGCCACATACACCATTCTCTTATTCCTCTCTGGCCCCACAAGGACTGCAGAGTAATGGGACAAAGTGTTTGTATTATCGTAGAACAGATCATGTCCTGAAGGATTGTGTCGAGTACCTCCATGTTATGGAAGAGGATGATGAGCCGGACATCCGGATCATCCCGATTCCTACCCTTGGTGGCACACCTGCATCATCTGGTTATGTATCCCTGTCACCCTCATTTGTTGAAGGGAATGATGTGGACACAACCGCTAGATGTGTGGCTGATCTAGGTGTAACAGCCCAACTTTCGGAAACAGGAATTTTTGGGTGACACGGCCTGGGACACGGGCGTGTCCCAGGGCGTGTCAGCTGACACGGCCTGCGACACGGGCGTGTCGCAGGGCGTGTCGAGGTGTGTCGACGATCGGGCTTTGTCTCGACGATTTTTAGTTCGACGTTGTGTCGAGAGGGGGCACACGGCCCAGGACACGGGCGTGTCCAAGGCCGTATCGTATGCTTGACGACTTTATCTCGACGATCGTCGAGTGTCGAGACGTGTGGGTCGAGTGTCGAGAAGTTGCACACGGCCTGTGACACGGGCGTGTCACAGGGCGTGTCAAATCAGGTCGACGGACTCAGCCCGCCGAAGGATTTCGACAGGGCGTGTCTTTGTGCCGTGTCTTGGCACACGGCCTGGGACACGGGCGTGTCACAGGCCGTGTGAAGTCTCGGGATGATTTGGGATTTTATCGCCCAGGCACACGGCCACAGACACGGGCGTGTCTGAAGGCGTGTTGGTGACACGGCCCATGACACGGGCGTGTCCCATGGACATGTCACTGGTTTGGATAAGTCGGTTGACCACCGCTTGAGGCACACGGCCTGGCACACGGCCGTATCCGAGGCCGTGTCGGGTCAAAATCAGTGTTTTTGGCAAAATCGTGGCCGTCCATTCCTTCAGTCTGGATCCAAGGGCTGAAGCCTCTTCCTCTTTTTCCTTAAAGGCCGAAATCAGAGAAGGATTCTCATTTTCTTTGGCCTTGAGTTTCTTCAAGTTAAGAGAGAAAGAGAGAGAGAGAAAGGAAGAGGAAGAGGGAAAGGGGGCTGCTGCTGGTGGTGCTGCGGTTTACCGACGAGAGTTCCGAAGCCGGCGTTGCGGAGGAGACGCTCTTGCGAGTCTTGCAAGCAAGCTTTGTGGTCATGGCACCGAAGCGGTCGTCAAGGGTAATGACTTTTCTTCCTAGCCATGTGAAGGCTTCTTTTTGGCATAGCTTTATGATTTCCCCCACCAAGAGGTGGCTGATTTTGGAAATCCTTGGGTGGATGCTTGACATCCCCTTTGTTGGCATATAGATCCGGAAATGGAGTACGGAATAGGCATGCTGTGTGAAGCCCATCTGGACAGGTTGGTCTGAATTGGTGATGTTGCATACGAACCGGAGAAGACTCCGTGATAACGTGTAGTGTAAGGAGTCTACGGGTTATACCTGCGAAAAGGAGTAGCAGGAAGTACTGGGGTGGTAGCCGAGGAAAAATAGCCATGTGATGTTTTTGGGTCCAACCTGTGAATGAGGCACAGGAAGTACTGGTGTGACCAGGAAATGCCCTTTTGTGATGCTTGATGTCGTAGGGTGTCCACCTGTGAAGTGAGTAACAGGAAGTACTGGCAGGATAGCCAGGAAAGACCCCTGACATTTGTGCTTGTGCGGTGTCCACCTGTGAAGAGAATCACAGGAAGTACTGGGAGGCCCAGGAAAGACCCGCTGTTGTGCTAAGGAAATGGGTATCGAGATATGCCCAGGCTTGAATGCCAGGAACAGGATTGGTGAGACCGACCCGCGCCTTTGATATAGCCATGAGTACGCTGTACTCAGAGAAGGCAAGGCGATTTGAGCAACGGGGGGTGGAGGATCCGACCTGCGCTATGTCCGTCCGACGTGAGACCAAAAGGTGCGGTCTGTTAGAGCGCATAGCAACAGTCTTCGGCCTGCGCGCCATGACACAACGGGGGGCTACGGGCCATCCCGGTGTCCGAAGACTAACTCCGGCTACACGCCATGGAGTAAATGCTCAAGAGATTTACCGTTGGGTTGTGACCCTGATACGGTGGTGGGCAAGAGGTTGCCAAAACACCAAGAATGTGCCCTGAGTGCACGGACCGTTGGGCCGGGCGGCGAACAGTTGTGATGGCTTGTGTGCGTGAAAGCACCTTTTGATGATATAGCTTGCCATACTTGTGATTTGCTATGCCTGCAGGGAAGAATACCGCTGCCCCGAGAAAAGGGGTAGGGTCGTTATAATTTGGTCAGCTGAACGCTGACCGTTGCTTTTGTTTGCCATCGTTGGGTGGATTGTCCCTGTACAGGTGCTGGAGAGCCGAGCGGGACGCATAGAGGTTGATGTACCTGCTGTTGTTGCTGCTACTGTTGCGAGCCCTCGAAGGCTCTATGTTTTGTTGTGGCCGGCCTGCGCGCCAAGTTGTTTAGGCCACTGTTTGATAGCCCTGTATAGGCCATAAGGCCAACTCTTTTGTTCTTCTTGTAAGACATTCCTATATGGTATAAAATGTGGAGTTTTATGTTTGGACATTCATGAGGAGTTCAAGTGTAGTCTATGCTTCCGCTAGAATGATTTGTGATAGGTGCGATAGCGCTACTCTGGTATCATCCTGTACCTTCACCGCCTGTTTTGTGATATATCCTGTGGGGCCCCGGCCGGACCTTCTAGAATATACCATATGAACGGATGGGGTTGTTACATTTTTGGTATCGGTTGTCTTGGTCTTTCCCTCTCGAAGTCGTGGCCGACTTCTTTTGTGGGGTGGCGAGCACGTGTTTGTGCAAACCAAAGTCTACGAATGAACTCCTGAATGTCCATGATAGGAATGCATATTTGTGTGTTTGAGGAACCTGCGTGTTCTTATTTTGTGTTATTTGCTTGGGTGCGACCGCTAATGTGTGTGTCTTGTCCACCTTAGGTGACACGAAGTGGAGCTGGGCCGTCTGAGTCCCAGCGTTCTGATGAAAGTACGGCACCAGCCGCGGTGACTACTCCTCCACCGTCTACGGAACATGTGCGTTTAGTTGCGGAGGCCTTATTTACCATGATCCAAGGCCAGCCCCTTAGGCAGGAGCAAGCGGCTGTGAGACCAGAACAGGTGGCGGAAAGGCCTGAACCTATAGTGGTTGTGGCTCCTCGAGCGGCTGAGAAGCAGCTAACGCGGTTTATGAGTTTCCATCCGCCTACGTTCTCGGGAGCGGGAACCCCGACGCAGGCTGAGGATTGGCTATCGCACGTTAAGCGAGTGATGACGGCGATAGGAATGGCGGAGCATCAGAAAGTTACTTTAGTTACCTTCTTGCTTGAAGGAGAAGCTCGGTTATGGTTGGATGAGATGGAGTTGCATCATTTGGCGGGTCGTCCGTTAACCCAAGTCTCAATGGAAGAATTCTCCAGACTCTTCCTCGCGAAGCACCTTCCTGCGGCTCAGCGGATAGCCATGGAAAATGAGTTCCAAAGGTTAACCCAAGGCAATGGCAGTGTTGACGCCTATCTGCATGAATTTACGCGCTTGGGGCGGTATGCGGGTTCTATCTTTGCTGATGAACAGAGGAAGACTAATCGGTTCTATGAAGGACTGAGGGACGAGTTGAGGTTCCTTGTGTCAAGTTCTGTGAACCAAGGTTTCCAAGCGTTGGTTGACACCGCGACCGCGTTGGAAAAGGATATGAAAAGGGTGCAAGGGAAGAGAGCTTTGGCTGTGTCGCAACAGGAGTGGAAGGTGCCCCGATCGGGAAAACCATTCTATAAGAAGAGATGGGGCAAGAAGTCCAAGCCTAGTGGACAAGCTCCTTCATCCGTTGCAACGGGAGCAACGTCAGGGGCTACCTCCAAGCTAGATACTCGGGTCTGCTTCAATTGTGGCCGCATGGGGCCTATTGCGCGAGATTGTTGAATGTCGCCAAAGTGTGAAAAGAAGGCGGGAGCATCTTATGCGGAAAAAGGAAAGGCGGTGGTGGATTCCTCTGCCTCGCAGGCGCAACCCTGGGTCTACAATCTTGGTCTGCAAGAGGCCATCAAGCAGAGTGACGTGGTCACAGGTATGAGTTTAGTTTTGCATATGCTATTGGTTGTATGCTTTGCTTAGTACCCCTATGTTTGTGGTTTGTATGTGTGACATGTTTGTCATAGGCTTTGTTATGATTCGGGACACGCTGGCGCGAGCACTGTTTGATACAGGTGCATCGCATTCTTTTCTGTCTAGTGGGTTTATGACGCGGCTTGGGATACCCAGTCGTGTAAAGATAGATAGCGTCAGAGTAGTGTTGCCGAATGGCCGTTGGATGCTTGCGGATCAAGCTTGTGATGTGGCGGTTCAAGTACAAAGTCGGGATTTTTGTTTAACTGCATTTGTTTTGCCAATATCGGAATTCGACGTGATTTTTGGGATGGATTGGCTTGCGGAGCAGCATGCTATGATTGATTGCCAGTCCAAAGAAATCACGTTGGGCCAGAATATCGAACAGGAGACAAAGTTCGCGGGTATGCGAGGAGTGGGCGGGACATTAATGTCTGCACTCCAGGTAGTCAAGGCTGTTCGGAAGGGTGCGGAGTGTTACTTTGCACTAATTCAGGCTGTTGAGCCTAAGGCCAGTTTGTGTGAGGTTCCGATTGTGACAGAATTTACAGATGTGTTTCCCACGGATCTCCCTGGGCTACCACCCCAGCGGGAGATTGACTTCACGATCGAGTTGGTGCCAGGTGCGAAACCTGTGGCCCACTCGCCATATCGCGTTGCGCCAAAAGAGATGGCTGAATTGAAGGTTCAACTCCAAGAAATGTTGGAGCAAGGTTATATACGCCCAAGTATGTCACCTTGGAGCGCGCCTGTGCTTTTTGTAAAGAAGAAAGACGGTGGGTTGCGGTTGTGTATCGATTACCGTGAACTGAATAAGCTGATCAAGAAGAATAAGTATCCGATACCCCGGATTGATGAGTTGTTCGATCAGTTGGTGGGATCGACCGTCTATTCGAAGTTGGACCTGAAGTCTGGTTATTACCAGTTACGAATTCGGGAAGGTGACATTCCCAAAACCGCATTTGGAACGCGTTATGGGCACTATGAGTTCACAGTCATGCCATTTGGACTGTGCAATGCGCCCTCGGTGTTTATGGATCTGATGCACCATATTTTTCGCGAGTACCTGGATCTGTTTGTGATAGTGTTCATTGATGACATCCTGGTGTACTCGAAGTCCAAAGCTGAACATGAGATTCACTTGCGGTTGGTGTTGAACACGTTGAGGCAAAATCAGCTTTATGCCAAGTTCTCGAAGTGCAAGTTTTGGCTATCGTCAGTGGCATTTTTGGGCCATGTGGTGAGTGGAGCGAGCATTGCAGTGGATCCAGTGAAGATAAGGGCCATACAAGAGTGGCCAATGTTGTCTTCCGTGGCCGAGGTCAGGAGTTTTCTTGGACTTGCGGGCTACTATAGAAGATTTGTGTAAAAATTCTCGCGGATCGCTTTTCCGCTAACCACACTGACGCGAAAAGATCAGAAGTTCGTTTGGACGCTAGAGTGCGCACGAGCTTTTGAAGAGCTGAAGATTCGGTTGACCACGGCGCCGATGTTGTCTTCGACACGTGGAACCGATGGATTTGTCATTTATAGTGATGCCTCAGGGAGCGGCTTAGGCTGCGTTCTTCTGCAAAATGGAAAGGTTATTGCTTATGGCTCACGCCAACTGAAGGTGCACGAGCGAAATTATCCCGTCCATGATTTGGAACTAGCGGCGGTGATTTTTGCACTCAAGTTGTGGCGACACTACATTTATGGAGTGAAGGTGGAGATCTATACCGATCATAAGAGCCTAAAGTATCTTTTGGAGCAGAAAGACTTGAACATGCGACAACGAAGGTGTTTGGAGTTCCTTGGGGACTACACTTTCGAGATTCATTATACGCCCGGGAAGGGGAATGTTGTCGCAGATGCCTTGAGTCGGCGGGTTCCGGCTAGAGCGAATTGGTTACAAAGGCATGATAAACGACTGATCCAAGAATTGGAGGCGTTAGAGATTTATTGTGTAGACAAGAATTCCACTGCCCTTGTATGTTTGAACTGAATCGAGGTGCAATGTGACCTTGTAGACCGAGTTTGACGGGCAACGGAGTTGGATGAAGATCTCTTACGCTATGTGAATGAAGGGCCAGAGGGCAAATTCACCTGGATTGACGGTCTTTTGCGAAAAGAGGGCCGTTTGTGCGTCCCAAATGTGGGGAAGTTGAGGGAAGAACTGATGTATGAAGCGCATTATACAAAGTATTCCATTCACCCCGGGAGCACAAAGATGTTCAACGATATGAAGAAGCTTTTCTGGTGGCCAGGGCTCAAGAAAGATGTTGCCCTCTATGTAGCCAAATGTCAAACATGTGCGTTGGTGAAGGCGGAATGCCAAAAGCCGGGCGGTTATTTGAAATCATTGCCGATCCCAGAGTGGAAATTTGATGATATTTCCATGGATTTTGTGCACGGGTTGCCAAGATCACAGCGAGGAAATGAGTCCATTTGGGTGATTGTTGACCGGCTAACTAAAGTGGCACATTTTCTCCCGAACAGGCGGGATGATTCAGTTGAAAGTTTGGCAAAGTTATATGTTGACAAGATTGTGCGGCTTCACGGTGTTCCTCGGAGCATCGCAAGTGATCGAGATGGGCGATTCACGTCAAATGATTGGAGGCTAGTTCACCGACTGTTGGGCACGAAGTTGACTTTCAGTACGGCCTTTCATCCCCAAACGGATGGCCAAACTGAATGTACCAACAGAACAATGGAGGACATGCTTCAAATGTGCGCCCTTGACTTCGGAAAGAGATGGGAAGATCATCTCTATATGGTCGAGTTTGCATATAACAACAGCTACCAGGCGAGCATTGGGATGGCACCATATGAAGCTTTATATGGAAGGAAGTGTCGTACTCCCTTAGCTTGGATAGAAGCGGGCGAAGCTCGGGTTGTTAAACCAAATGAGGTTGAGGAAGCAAACTCAACCATCCGGACGATTCGAGAGAGATTGCTTATTGCTCAAGATCGACAAGCGAAGTACTACAACGCCAAGCACCGGAACGTGGAATTTGCGGTTGGCGATTGGGTCTACTTAAAGATCAAGCCATTCAAAGGTGTCTCCAGGATTCGACGATTGAAAAAGTTGAGTCCAAGATATTTGGGTCCTTTTGAAGTGGTTGAGCGAGTTGGCGAAGCGGCTTATCAGCTAGCTCTGTCGGCGGACTTGGGTGGGTTACATGATGTCTTTCACATCTCGGTGCTTCGAAAGGCCGTGAAAGATCCAGCTCAAGTGATCGCAGATGCTCGTGTGCCGGTGGAGTATGGGCTAACATTGAAAGTTAGACCCATTCAGATCGAAGATCTAGCCGAAAAACAGTTGCGGAACAAAACGGTCGGCATGGTAAAAGTCCGCTGGGACAATTGCGGCCGTGAAGAATTGACATGGGAGCGCGAGCAAACCATGCGAGAAGAGTTCCCTGAGCTGTTTGTGTAAGAGGTTGATGTACCTGCTGCTGTTGCTGCTACTGTTGCGAGCCCTCGAAGGCTCTATGTTTTGTTGTGGCCGGCCTGCGCGCCAAGTTGTTTAGGCCACTGTTTGATAGCCCTGTATAGGCCAAAAGGCCAACTCTTTTGTTCTTCTTGTAAGACATTCCTATATGGTATAAAATGTGGAGTTTTATGTTTGGACATTCATGAGGAGTTCAAGTGTAGTCTAGGATTCCGCTAGAATGATTTGTGATAGGTGTGATAGCGCTACTCTGGTATCATCCTGTACCTTCACCGCCTGTTTTGTGATATATCCTGTGGGGCCCCGGCCGGACCTTCTAGAATATACCATATAAACGGATGGGGTTGTTACACTAGGCTTCGACGTGGCTGAGCCTATCTCTCTTGTGCATACATCTCCAAGCATGGAGCTGATTCTTTGTGAGGAACCTGCGCTTGACTTTTATCCAAGCAAAGTTCTTCCGCCTTTTGTGCATTCTACTTCAGTCTTCTCTGATGATATTTTCGACGATGCAACACAAGTTGAGGCTTGTGATACATGGATTGTTTCCACTCCCATGGAGGAGGACAACCTTCGTGGTGTCGAGGTTTCTCCCTCAATACCAAAGGAAGAATTCCAATTCTTGGTGGAGGCCTCTATGGATCCGACCGAGCCTTGTAGCATTGTCGACATTGCTGACGATATTTTTCTACCTCAACCTTTGGGGAGTGAAACCAGGATCACTCCCCGATTATTTCTTTATATTCTTCGTCTCTTTTATTTCTTGACCCCCTTCCTTATCTAAGCCTGTGCAGGTTGAATCTCCACGGGTAAGTTGGGTTGATGTTGAGCCTTGCGCTCAGGATGTCGACGAGTGCATCCTCTTGTGTGAGGAGGTTCCTACCTCCTTCACAATGGAAGCCCTTGACGTCACCTTCGCCCCCCAGTGAACTTGTGGTGGACGAAACCTTGCTAGGCAAGGATTTGTTTTGTGGTGAGATGAGTGAGTACCAGGCCTCCTCCTCATCCTACTTCCTATTTGCTCTGCCTGCGAGGAGCAGGTATGATTATTTTGGCATAGGGGTAACTGTTCTATCGCCGTATCGGTACCCGTTACCGAAACGGTTATTGGAATAGTTACCTGTGCATTTTTCATTTCATTGACCCATTAGCTAGAAGCTTTTCATAGCCGAATAAGTCGTGCTGGGATGACAATAACCCCAGTACTTATCTTTCATTTTCTGTTCTTTTATTTTCATGTCTATTTTAGTTTTAGCAATTTCCTTTTGTATATTTTTCTTTTGTTTTCACGGAGCTCACCCCTGCAGGCATTCATAGCAAATCGTATTGGCGGGGTTGTGATTCTTCGTATTGCGGGCCTGCTTTAGGTTTCCACGCGTCTTCTGGTATGCTCATTGGATGAGCATTGGGTAACCTCTTCCCTTAGTTCTTTATGATTTTAATTTCTCTATCATACGCTGGTAGTTTAGTTTAAGTCTGGGGGAGAGTCGGTTTTGTAACCTTTTGCACGTGCACATCTCATGTGCATACTAAAAACGTTTATATTTTTATTTTGATTAGTTCATTGCACTACACACCACTACACCCACATGAGCGCGTGCTTAGCTTTTTGCGTGCTGCGAGTTAAACTCGTTTCTTTTGTATGATTTGGGAAATTTATGGTGCTAACATAGGATTGTGAGGCGGAGTAAAATGTTGACCTTGTTGTGCTCCTAGTCGAGTGATCTCGCATCATGTAGAAATTAGAGTAGATTTAATTTTTCTGTATGCTTTTAGTTATATATTTTTCTAATTGCATAAATACTTTTTATTCTACTCAAAAATTTGTGAATCCGGTGTGAATCTGACGGTAGCTTAGGGATGTCTGTAGACGGCCGTTAGGTTCATATTGCTAGAGTCGGGAGGATGGATATTCTTTCTCGTTGGCTAAGAACTTTCCCCAAGCTATTCTTGAAGCATGGGTATAGGTTAGTTCACTCGCATGAGCGTTATGTAGGCCATCATTTTGGCCCGGTTGAGCTTTGTACCATTCCTGACGTTTTATCCTAGCTAGCACCGTTGTGCCTACCCATTCCTTTGATTCAGCTCCACCTTTATTTCACCAAATCCTCAAAGCCGATCCTAGTTGCACTCCTAAGTCGAGCTTTAATGTTTACATTTTAATGTTGGGGTGTGATGTGGTGATTTTACTTGTGATTATGTGGATGTGCTCCAATGTTATATTTGCTGAAATTGTTAAAAGAGAAGCAATTTTAAAAAGAAAAGTTAAAAAAAATTAAAAAAAATGATGTTAATTGTGAAAAAGTAAAAAGTAAAAGTAAAATTGAAAATCCTATTTGATATGTGATTATATTTGGAGTAGGCGGCGCACACACCCATATGTTAAAAGTTAAGTCTGGGGGTGTGGTGTACCCGTATATATTTTGGTTAGCTGATGGATTCTTTCTTTGATAGCTCATTTGGGTTTGGTGCATAACCTTCCAGTTTACCTTTGTTTACCTCACCAGAACCCAATCCCCATCTCTTCACCTAAAGTCCTACTGATTTGTGTGTGAACCAAACCAGTGACGTGGAGAGAAGGCGAAAGCGCAAACATATGGTCATCAACATTGGTGGATTCCTTTGGAGGTTATCCTAAGCCCCGATCTTTGGCAATGCTCGCCTATCGATTAGTCTACTTTCTCCCTATGCGTGACCCAATGATTCACCGTGATTCCATTTTTGAGTAATAATAAAATGTTGATGCGCATTGGGAAAAGCATAAACTATTTTGTATACTTAGAAATTTCTTCTATTATATTTTTACGCGTGCAAGCATGCGACTTCGCATGGTACTCCGTATCGCAATTTCCTTGTTAGCTAAATCATTTTCCCTATCTGCTTAGATTTTGTTTGCTCGGGACGCGCAAACAGTTAAGTCTGTGGGTGTGATGAGTCCATTTTATATACCTATTTTCGGACTCATCTGGGCATGTTTTCTCGTTGATGCACTTCACTTTAGAGCTTTATTTGTTCATATTTGTTATTATTTCCTTTTTATGAGTAAGTGCACATTTACGCTTGTGGTTGTGTATTTTGTTACTTTTATTGTTTATACTCCTTTTTGTGATTGCCTGGAATGTCTGCACAGATTTATGATTTGTTTTTCCTTTCGGTACAGGGGTCGTGTGCGTGTTTCGGGATGGTTGTGAAACAGGAATACTGCGCACAATCATGGGATCTAATGCGCACGACCACTGGTCATGCACCCCTGATCGTGCACACTAATCTTCGTTTTCCAAAAATCTGCCTGGGGTAATCGCACGACCACTGGACCTAGTGCGCACGACCACCGGTCGTGCGCCACTGATCGTGTGCATTGATTCCTCTTTTCTTGGAGTCATGTCTGGGGTAATCTCATGACCATTGAACTTAGTGCGCACGACCACTGGTCGTGCGCCACTGCTCGTGCGTGTTATCCCAGTTCTTCTTCCTAATCTGTCATGCCAGTGCACACGATCACTGAACATAGTGTGCATGACCACCAGTCGTGCACCTGTGATCGTGCGCATTGTTCAATTCTACTATGTATAAATTTCGCAGGTCTCTCCGTAATTCGGGATCGCAGCGGGGATCACTCGACATTTCTTCGTCATTTTTCGCATTTTCTGTCGTTCCCCTTCATCTTCCACACTAGGGAGGTGCTCCGGGCAAGTTTCACCGCCAAATCCACGCTGGAGCTTCCTCTCGGCCTCCTCCTTCATCCTTGAGCTACAAGAAGAGCTTGACCTAGATTTCTCCATCAAGCTAGGGGAAGTTGTGCCATCCTCCACCAGATTGTGACACTAAGAAGACGGGACATTGGAAGGTGGTGACAACACTTCTCTACCCTGGACGCAGTTGCGGACCAAGCTTGGACGCGGATTGACAAGCCGACGAGTCCAACCATGAATCCTCAGCAAGGCTTCGGATCCGGTCGATTTCACACACTTTTCTTCTCTTGTTGTTGATAGTTTAGTTGAAATCTTTGTAATTTATTAAGCTATGCTTAGTGTAATATACGTTTATGTGTAATCATGTCTATATGATTGTATATTTTCATTATATTTACTTGAGATGCGCCCATATGCCATCCACCACCATCCACCCTTGCCGTTCTAGCAATTTCTAGAAGCGTGCGTAGCAAAGAGGTGCTCACGACCCTCATTACGCCATTCTAACCACCTCATCCGCATGCCTACTCGTCCATCCGCCTAGCGATTCGGTGCATAGCGGCCCGACTAGTCTTCCATCCCGCCTGGCGAAGCATCGCATAGTGGCGTTGCATAGGAGTAGTTGTTAGATTTGTACTTTCTTTTTCCGCAAATATACACCCCCCCTTAGTTAGCTCAACCTAAGGACTTCAATCTCAAGTCCTCCTTGAAATTAACTCCACCTTACTGTGTTCCTTAAGAGATCGATACTTGGGAGAACTCGCCCATTTTATATTACTTGTGCGACCGGTTCAATGCCGTGATCTTTAGCATCTCCTACCACATTCCTTCTAAATAGAAAACATTTGAGTTAGAACATAAAATATTATTTTTATGAAATCTTTATAAAAATAATGAACAACTGCAATTATTTATCTAAATATCTAATAAGTTAATAGCCTTAAATGATGACTAAATTACTAGTCATCAGTAATCACCTCACCAAATTTCACATACCATTGCCACGGGGCTTGCTTTAAACCATATAGAGATTTATTGATCCCGCACACAAGTTGGATATTATGACCAGATTTGGATCCCTCAGGCTGCACCATATAGACTTCTTCTCCAAGGTCATCATTCAAGAATGTTGTTATAGCATCCATCTCGTGTAGCTCCAAATCATAATGAGCTATAAGTCTCATAATGACTCTAAATGTGTCTTCAGATGAAATGGGAAAGAAAGTTTTGTGGTAATCAATCCCTTCACTTTGAGTAAAACCATTTGTAACCAGTTTAGTTGTTGGTTCCATAGTCCACAATCTCCTAGATTTGAAGAAGGTCTACAGGATAATGGTATATACATGTTTGTTTCTGATGCATGCTATAAGTTCTATGTATGCAGGGGGCACATTGTTACCTTGATTAGATAGATTATCCATGTGACAATGACAGGAGGACATAGGACAGGATGATGACAAGGCTAAAATTTGTCTAAGTCCAGATGCGTTGAGTGAAGGAAATTCACTCAATGCCAGATGGACTTATGCATTGAGTAAAGCTCAAGCAGTCAAAGCCTTAGTGAATCTTCCAAGAAATCTTTATTAGTCCATAAATGTTGAGTTAAGGGAGTTCACTCAACGCCATGCTGAGAAAGTGTCAACAGAACATAGTTCAGTCAAAGCTGCATTATTGGTTGATAAAGAATTCTGTCTAAGGAAAGAAGCATTGAGTGATTCAACAGAAAATCTGTTTAAGGATAGAAGCATTGAGTTAAGGCAGTTCACTCAATGCCTCTTCAATAAAATAGGTAAAGGTAGAAAGCATTGAGTGTAGATGACACACTCAATGCCTTCATACAGAGATAATGGACTAAGTCCAGATGTGTTGAGTGATGAGGGCTCACTCAACGCATATTCAATTAGACTGCAAATATTTATATTCATTGAGTGATGACTGATCACTCAACACCTGAAGATGCAAAAATCTACCTAAGTGTTTTGGTGTTGAGTGACATGTCTTCACTCAACGCCTATGTAGAATTGTCTGAATTTTGGCTAAGTCCACAAGTGTTGAGTCATGATGATGTCAGCATAAATACAACTGTTGCGGGAATGAAACAAAAGATAACAAATGGCACCGTTTGCCCATCGTACATCATTTAATGCAAAAGATAATTGAAAGTATCTAACGTCTTCCTAAATTATCTAGAGGGGGTGAATAGGTTATGTTTGTAACACCTTCCCTGTAATGACCGTATAATATTTGTCTGGCCGGGGCCCACAACTTACAGACGCCACAGCTTAATCATTAAAAGATGATATAAATCTACCCAACTCAAAACTCAGAATAAACCAGCGAAAACAAGCAAACAAAACTAGAAGTTATTCACCAAACTAGGAGTATCAAAATGGCCTTAAGGCCTTACACAACACGAGCACAAAGTTGAATAACAATACTACCAATGTGTGAAGCACTCCTAGGCTACCTCGACATGCAAGCCAAAATACAACTCAAGGATCACATAATAACATCAAAATATAAGCAAATAATGGTTTACTTCATGAGGCTTATGCCCTTTTGGCCGGCGAGCTAGCTCTTGCTTGCGATCCTTGTCCTGTAAAAATTTGTGGTAACGTAGGTCAGCAAAGGCTGACCTCAACCGTGTTACCAACACATCTCCTCTCGGTCGTCCCTAATAGATGTCAGGGTACTCCATCACCCTTCAGGTCAACACTTCATATGCAATGAATAATAACATGTAAAGCTATAAACAAGTTTGGATGTCCCAAGTAAACAAACATGTTTTTATATTACGCAAGTAATAAAGGGGGCCTACAATGCAACATGAATGAAATCCTAGGTTTCACCCAAGGTATCCTAATGCATATGCTTCTAACACATCATCATCAAATCGAGTACTTCCAATTTCCCCATCGGCGTTCAAGCTGCAAATATAAGGGTACTCTAATTTCGCCCTAGCAGCATATAAGCTGCCACACAGAACTCTTGTCTTGGCCCCACCCACTCATGGGTCTCAAACCCCAGCTTGCCTACAAACTCTGAATTCTCACGTCAGGGTTCTGCCATTCAAACAAAAAACTGATGCCAAGAAACCATGCTAAACCCCACCCGTTCGCGGCGACCCAGGACCGACACCAAAATCGGGACCAAGTCCATCGAAGGAGACACAGTGGGACCCAACTGGGATCGTCTGGGTTTGACCAAAGCTTGATGTTCTTGTCAGTTCCATAGAATGGGACTTTTCTCACCGGAACACTCTCTACACATGACTTTATAATGTCATGGGCTAGCCAGCCGACCACAGAGACAAACCACGCCTTAGCACATCACAATCCCTTGACTTTCCCACCCTACTCCAACACTTGTATCGTACCATCCTCTTCCCCCGCGTATACTCTAATTTCCACTCAGCCCGGTTCCGACCACACGTACTCATATGAGAAAGGGGAAATACATCATCACAGATGATATCTTGCCGCTAACAGATTTATACCAAATCCTTAAGCCTCATAATACATATCACTGAGTCGGACAAATGGTCGCGATAATGGCTTCACCCACAATGTCTAATCCACTAACGAAGCACATATCTAATGCAAAATCATGTTG
Organism: Platanthera guangdongensis; assembly: GCA_039583875.1. Lineage (NCBI taxonomy): Eukaryota > Viridiplantae > Streptophyta > Magnoliopsida > Asparagales > Orchidaceae > Platanthera > Platanthera guangdongensis. The sequence goes on along the minus strand of CM077151.1, from coordinate 204,995,560 downwards.
GGGACGGAAAAAATCGACCCGGTCTCTCCTCTTGAATCATGGCAAACTGAAGCCCTCTAAATTGAGAGATACAGAGTCTAAAATGCTTGAAAGAAAAACAAAGAAATCGTAGATGTCAAACATGCATCCTAAAATTGAGAGCAGAAGGGTCGTTACCCTTTGACTCCTCTTTCTTGCCATGAATCCCTTGTCTTGCACGAATGAAAACGAGCACCTTTGCGTCCTCTTCACGGATCTGGCCTCAGAGCGATGATCGGAGCTCTGAAGCTCCGTTAATGACGGAGAAAGCTCCTCTCTTCCTCCTCTGAAATCTCTCTCTCTCTCTCTCAAACCGTAAGTTAACTAAAAAATGAGAACAAGTGAGGGAAAGAACCGCTCAGCCATACTAAAATCCTTTGGGCAGATGATCGTAAGGTCCAAGAACAACTTTGATGTTAAATATAATGGCTAAGAAATAGATCTACAAACCTGCAATTAGTCGAGTGGTTCGGGCTTCGTCGATTGGCCTGCGCTCGACGAACATTTGAGAGCTTGACGAACAGCCAAGAGCCTGTTGAACAGCCAAGAGCCGACAACCGGCCAAGCTCAATGAAAAGACCCGAGCACGACAAATAACCCTCAGTTCGATGAAAAACACTGTTCTCGACGAAAAGCCCCCAGCTTGACTTTCGTCGAGCGGCCACAGCTCGACTTTCGTCGAGCGGCCTTGAGATCGACGAAGGCTACACGACTTTCGTCGAACGGCCTTTAACGATCCCTGAAATTCGTCGAACAACACCGGCTCCTCAAATTTGGGGTGTTACAACTCCTCCCCACTTACAAGAATTTTTTTCGCGAAATTAGTCTTCAAACAGGAAGACAGCAAGAAAAGTTTTGCAACAAATTTAAATATTATTACAACAACTTTACATAACTCAATTTCATTCAGGAAAACAGCAAGAGAAATGTTGCAACGCCTAAAAATACTGTTGTAAAATATCTAACACTGTTCCACTCAACATTATGCAAAAAACTCGGGATACTCCTCGCATATGGTTTGTTCTCGGTCCCAAGAGAACTCGCCCCGTCCGCAGTTGTCCTAACTCACCTTTACGAGATTCACCTCTTTGTTCAGCAAATGCCGAACTTCTGAATCCTTTAAGCCCACCAGATGGACTTTATTCCTCAGGTATTCTTCTATCGGCACCGTAGCTGGTACAATCACCACACAAACCTCCACCAAGGATTTCCTCAAGACGGAGACATGTAAAACATCATGGAATCCACTCAGCTCTGCGGATAATGCCAACTGGTAAGCTGCTACTCCAATGCATTCTATAAACTCGAATGGTCCCAAAATCTCAGACTCAACTTCTTGAGTCGGCAAATCCACAAAATGCCTTTCAACGGCTTGATCTTGAGATAGACACAGTCGCCTACCGCAAACTCCACACACCTATGACGAGCAATAAAATACTTTGCATGTCGGTCATGGGCAATCTTCATGCACTCTTGAATGGTTCACACCAACTCGCATGCATAAGCCACCACTTCTTTTCACAAAAGTTTGGTGTCTCCCGCCTCTATCCAGGACATTGGCATTCGACACCACCTTCTATACAAAACTTCGTATGGCGCCATCTTTATACTTTCTTAGTAACTGTCGTTATATGCAACTCTACCATGAAGAGGTTATCTTCCCACTTCTTCCCAAGTCAAGAGTACACATTCTTAGCATATCCTACATTTTATGGTTCGTTCTTTCTGGTTGTCCATCAGTTTGAGGATGGAACGCCGTACTGAACTTAAGCTTCATTCCCAGACTTTCCTGAAGCAATCTACAGTCTTTGGACGTTGATGAAGATTTTATAAGTTTTGAAAATGATCCAAACTAAACTCTCAACTAGGCAAGTGCACCTATCGAAATTTAGTATAGGAAATATCGTATTTAAACTCAGGGACCGTTGAGTACTCACAAGGAAGAGCTATTATTTTATCGATCGGAAAATTGGTTTTGCGAAAAACGAAAACGAACGTTAAATTAAGAGGAGAAATTCGATGAATAAAAGGCTAGCACTTGATCTGGAATCCCTTTGGGCTAGAATAAAATCCACGAAATTAAAGAGCACAAGCATCTAAATTATTAACTTCGACCGCGGAGGTTCCAAAGCTACGAAGCGCCTCTCTCGAGAATATGCACTCGACTAACCTTAGGTAGATTGATTAAGACCTCTCGGCCAGTCGAAAGACCTAAGCTTGCTTTAGGCGGTGAACCTCACTAATGGAGTTGACTCAAAGGCGGAAGAAATTTGCATTCCTCTCTCGAGGGGTGCAAGAAATTCTCTTTATCCTTGAGTGATCTACTTGTATCCACAACCTCTCGGTAAATCTAGGATACGAATCTAAGCTCGAATAAACATAATTTGCAACTTATGAATTCGAAGAGAATTTAAATCAACGATAAATCAAAGTTTAGAAAATAGAATGCATGCTAAATTGAGATAAAAATAAGAATTTTATTCCATTCCAAAGTTCATCATGATCAAGTGCTAATTGGGAAATTAGCTACTCATCATGATGGGAGAATTACATGAAAGCATAAAGAAAGACATGATTAAAGAACGACTTGAAAATAAAGGTTACACTATGAATTGAAAATGCAGGAAAAACAGTAAAGAAAATTGAATTAAGGTCCCAAAAATCTCCTCCTCAGCATCTGAAGCTGTCTGGAATTTATAGAAAAAGTTGTTGGGTGGTCACGCCCCTAGGTCACGCCCGTGACCTAGGGCGTGTCGGTCTCGGAACTGTCGTCTTCAAGCCTCCTGAACGTTGGCGCGAAACCGCCAAAAGTCATTAATTGGCGGGTCACGCCCCTAGGTCACGCACGTGACCTAGGGCGTGTCTTGACGGTTGTAGAAAAACGGCGGGAAGCAGAAACGGCGGGAATAACTCCGCCCGTTGTTGGAAGGGTCACGCCCATGGTCACGCCTGTGACCTTGGGCGTGTCTTGAGAAAACTGACAGCGCCTGAAACCACAGCATTAAGTCGGTACGCCGAGGTGTCACGGGGTTAGTCACGCCCGTGACAAATTTGTCACGCCCATGAACTGTTGTGCAAATTGAAACTACCGTTGACTGAAAGAATGGACCAAACACAGGATGTCACGCCTGGAGTACACGCCCGTGTGATGATGGTCACGCCCGTGACCTTACGGCATGTACTTTTAATTGACGTGGCAGATAGCTCTTCCACGCGCCGGTTTCACGCCAGTATGTCACGCCCGTGACCTTGTCGGTCACGCCCGTGACGTTGGCGTGTACATTTGAAATTTTTCTGCTTTTGTCCAGTTTTGTCTCCTGGTCAACCATATAGACTCCAAATTGAAATTTGCAGCCCAGATTGCCCTAAAATAAGAAATTAGAAAAATTCAATAATAAAATTACAAAATATAATCATAAACTAATTAATTATTAAATAAAAATAATATAAAAATATGGACAAAATTAGAGTTATCAAATACCCCCATACTTACTCGTTTGCTCGTCCCGAGCAAACAACTTTATATGGAGAGTAGAAAAAATTTTAACGCTAAAAACGAAAATTGAATATAAGGAGTAGAATGCGAAGTCTTATGCCTATGCTTGTAGTTATTATTGTAGAAGAACCTACTCAGCATACAAATTAGTTTTTTAATTTTCGAAAATGTGTTTCCACTTATTATTTTTACTTCAAAGATGGAAACCCGATAAATCTTCGAATCACGTTTAGGGAGAAAGTAGCGTGTTTGCTAAGATAACATTGCACAAATCGAATATCGGGATACCCTCAAAGAAATCCATCAATGTCGATGGCCATAGGCTTGCCCTTTCACACTCTCGCCACGACACTAGGTTAACTTATAAGCAAAAATCAGTAGGACTTAAGTAGGTTGGAATGTAGGCTTAGGTTTTTGGTTTGGAAAAACAAAGATAAATGCGATGGGTAGACACACCAAAACCTAAAGAGAGCTTGCACAAAAGAAATAAATTGAAAAACTCCGCCAATTCCTTTGTTTTTTTTCAATATGTTGAATATTTTTTCAACTTCCTCTTTTTTTTTTCCTTTTTTTTATTTGTTTGTTTTTAGAGGAGAAGTGAAAAATAGAAAAACTCTTGTATATTTTCAAAAGCCACCAAAATAAAATGACTCCTAATCACACATAAACTGGTTTTATGTATAATTTCAAGCTCGGTTTTAGATGTGTAATTAGGATGCTTTTTTAGGCTTTGGTAATGTATTGGTGGAGCAATAATAAAAGGAAGGGTATAGGCTCAAATTGGCTTAGTAAGGGTAAAACGTTAGGTACGGGTGCAAAGGCTCAAACTAGCCCAAAAGAAATGCATAAATCCTTTTCATGCTAATGAGTTTAACCTATGCAATGTCTTGAGAATAGCTAGAGGGCAAGTTCTAGACATCGAGAAAGAACCTCTTTCTTGATCGGCGAAATATCTCTCTAGTAAACTTCTACACACTCTCCTAAACTATTTTTAGATTTTACCGGTTTCCAAGTAGAAGTAAAATAAACTATTTCTACGCATTCAGAAAAAGAAAAATCTAATTGTATGCTGAATATTTAATTCTACTCAAATTCTACTAACATGTGCACTTAACTAGAAACACAGCATGGCCAACAGTTCTACTATAAAATTCAAAATTCAATTAAAGCATCAAAAAGTTTCTAAACTTATGTAAAAGTTGAATACCTAGAATTTCGCATGTGAGTAAATAGAGAAATAAAGATCTCCCTAATTTTGAAAGTAATCCTATTTTTTTTTGTATTTTTTTTGTATTTTTGTAAAGTAAAGTAAGCAAAAACAAAATTGCACAAAGGAAATAAAATCTTGTTTTTTTTTTGTATTTTTTTTTGAAAATCACTAAAATTTTTGTATATTTTGCTTGAGAAATATCCCCCCATACTTAAACAAGACATTGTCCCCAATGAAAAATAAATAAATAAAGAGAAAAGATAGGAGACTTCCCTGAAGCGGGTCATGCAGCATCAAAATGTACCTGAAAGACAAAGCTGGAGCAAAACATATTTTTTATGAAAATGAAAAGATACATGACAAAGGACAAGAAAATGATAAAAAGAAAAGATACAATAGGGCGGTCTACAATCCCAAAAAAAACAGGCTAATCCTCATCGCTATGCTGCCTCGGCTCCTGATAGTGCGTCCGGAGGTCTGAAAACTCACGCTCAATACGTGTCATGGAGGAGGCTTGATTTGTCGCTAGCGTGGTAAATCGACTGTCAAAACTCACAAATCGAGCATCAAAATCATCCTGCATCGTATCTAAGCGTGTGTGAAGAGACGCAAACTGACGATCCCAATAGCTCTGAGGGCCGGGCTCGAAAGAAGGGTCCTGCGGTGGTGGAGGAATATGGGGAGAGTGAATAGTGCCGCTGGGACCGACACCGTAATCAAGGCCAAGATCTCCACCACCGACTGCGGGGGGAATAGCCTCAAACTCTCCATCACGTCGACGCGCTAGGCCGAGGGCTTGAAGGGTCTGGAACTGGATGACTTGTGGCGTCTGGACGCAGCTGAGGCGTGGAAGAGCATCCCAAATGCCGAGCTGCTTCGCAAGGAAAGTGATGAAGTTCCCGCCGTGCACTGCTCCCAACCTCGCATTTTCGGCCTGGTGCCGAAAGAAAATTGCGAGCAGATAACCAAGGTTGAGGGGGACCCGGTAAAACATACTATATAAATATAGTAAGTCTGCCCGAGTCACCACCCCGTGGCTATCGTCGCGACCAGAAATAGTGAAGGTAAGGAGGTTGTGGAGAATACGTAAAGCAGGAGAAATGAGTTGGCTGCCTTTGGATTTCTTTGGGGTGTAGGGGCGGTGTCACTACTGATTTCCGCCCAAAAGGCGAGAAGGTTGAAATCGGTCGGGAAATCAGTAATTAAATCGAGATAGCCCATGACGACATTGAGCTGGCGGATGGTGAGCTGATGCACCATCCCACCTAGGCGAAAGATGATGAAGTCGTCATTGGCCGCCCAGCGGAACTCGAATGAAGCCAAGAACTCAACAGTGAGTTCAAGAAAGGCATGCTCGGAAATAGAGAAGAGGGAACTCCATCCAGGGGTGGACAGAAATCCCCGTACCAAATCCGCAGCTCCAAATGTGGCGAGGATCGCCCAATCTAAAATGCGGAACACGCCAAGGGGTTTGGCGCGTAGGCGCTCGCTGCGCTCCTACTGGGTTTGGTTTTGAAAAAGTAGCATGGCTTCCGCTGCGGCGGGATCCGCGGGGTGCTCGGAGGAGGAAGCGGTGGAGAGAGGGTGGTGTCGAGGCATTTTGGAAGAAGGGAGAAGAAGGAAGGATTCAGGTTAGCAAAGGGAGAAGAGAAGGGTGGATGGTGTGGAGGAAGAAGAGGGGGAAAATCCCTATTTATAGGGTTTTCGGGTTGGTCACGCCCCCTGTCACGCCCGTGACAGGGGGCGTGACAAGCACGGGACAAAAATAAAAGAGGATCCGAGGCCTCCTGCCTCAGATTCCCTGGTCACGCCCTAGAGTCACGCCCGTGACTCTGGGCGTGTAAGGCGTGTCCGGTGAAGGAATCCAATGCGCTGGCATTGGATTCCAAGGCCACGCCCCCAGGTCACGCCCGTGACCTGGGGCGTGTCTCATTAAAAAAAATAAAGGCAAAGGAATCCGAGGCGTTGACCCGGGGTCACGCCTCGGATTCGATAACACGGCCCCGGGTCACGCCCGTGACCCTGGGGCGTTTAACTGAAACGAGAATAAAAAAACATTTTTTTTGTTTTTGTTATTTTTTTTTCGGGCGAGTCACGACCGTGACTTGCCAGCGTCACGTGCGCGACACTAACTGTCACGGCCATGACTGGGCATGAAGAGAAGTTTTCCAGCTTCACTTCGTCGAACGAAATTTCGGGCTAGACACGCCCGTGACCAATGATGGTCACGCCCGTGATAGTACCGAAAGACGAAAGGAACGCTGCGCTCGACGAAACCACTCTCGGGTTTCGCTCGACGAACTAAACACGTCTCTGTCACGCCCGTGACCCATAGGTCACGCCCGTGACAGAGGCGTGTACGAGCAGAAAATTTTTCTTTTGTTTTCTTTTGATTTTTTTTTGTTTTTTTTATTTTTATTTTTTTGTTGTTAAGATTCAACTAAACGATAATAAAACAAAAGTTACCGTCTTGAAGAAACGCGTAGACTTGGCGCTCAACTCCGTCAATCGTCACGCCGAAAAAGATGTCCTTCAAACCTGCAAAAATTTAAATAAAATTAAAATTAAGAAGAAAAGATAAGCATGGGGTGCCTCCCACAAGCGCTTTGTTTATTGTCGTTGAGCTCGACCAAAGAGGGGCACTCGTTTATGGGTTCGGGAGGTTAATTTCCTCCCGGTACTCATTAGTAGTATCGCCGGCGAGGAATATCTTCAACCGGTGCCCATTCACTTTAAATTCTCCTTGTTCCGGGTGCGAGATAAGCACTGTCCCATAAGGCCATACCTCTTTTACAATAAAAGGGCCGGACCATCGGGACTTGAGTTTGCCCGGAAAAAGTCGGAGGCGCGAATTATAGAAGAGAACTTGGTCTCCCGGTTTGAAATCTTTAGGGTGCTTAATTTTTTTATCATGATAAAATTTTGTGCGCTCCTTATAAAGTTTATTACTTTCATAGGCTAAGGAGTGCCACTCATCGAACTCGTTAATTTCGAATTTCCGAAGCTCGGAGGACAAATTTTCATCTAGATTTAAAAATTTAAGCGCCCAAAAGGCGTGGTGCTCAAGCTCAACCGGTAAGTGACATGCTTTCCCATAGACCAATCGGTACGGCGTACAACCGATAGCGGTCTTGTACGCGGTCCGATAAGACCAAAGAGCATCATCAAGCTTGACCGACCAATCCTTCCTACTAGTACAAACCGTTTTCTCTAAAATTCGTTTGATTTCACGGTTAACTACTTCTACCTGGCCACTTGTTTGAGGGTGATAGGGGGTGGCTAACCCATGTGTAACGCCGTATTTAGACAAAACCTTAGCGAATTGTGCGTTACAAAAGTGGGTGCCCCTATCACTAACTATTGCCCGCAGTGATCCAAATCGTGAAAATAGTTTTTTGAGAAATTGGGTCACGACTCGGGCGTCATTAGTGGGAAGGGCTTGCGCTTCCGCCCACCGTGACACATAGTCGACCGCTATCAAAATATATTTATTTCCATGCGATGTTGGTAGCGGTCCAACAAAGTCGATCCCCCATAAATCAAAAACTTCTATTTCTAAAAATGTATTTAATGACATTTCATCGTGACGGGAAATATTACCTGAGCATTGGCATTGTTCACAACGACTTACATGGGCGTGAGCATCCTTGAAGATGCTTGGCCAATAGAAGCCCGCTTCAAGTACCTTCCGAGCCGTCCGATTAGCTTTATAGTGCCCACCGGCGGGTCCCTCATGACAATGCTTTAAAATTTGTGCGCCTTCCTCAAGAGAAACACACCTCCGCACTACTTGATCCGCGCAAACACGAAAAAGGAAGGGATCCTCCCAAAAATAATTTTTCAAATCAGAAAAGAATTTCTTCTTTTCTTAATAAGAAAAACCATTCGGGAGGGATCTCGCAACAAGATAATTTGCGAAATCGGCGAACCAAGGAGTGGGGAGGGTGATTACCTTATGAATGGCGAGAAGGCGCTCCTCGGGGAAAGTGTCGTCAATGTCCTCCTCCATGAGCTCCCCCGAATTGGGGTTCTCCAACCGCAAAAGATGGTCAGCCGCCAAGTTCTCCGCTCCTCTCTTGTCGCGAATCTCCAAATCAAATTCTTGGAGTAGTAAGATCCACCTAATCAATCGCGGCTTTGCATCTGTTTTTGCTAGTAAATATCTCAAAGCCGAATGATCAGTAAAAACAATAATTTTAGACAAAGTGAGATATGAGCGAAATTTATCAAATGCAAAAATTACGGCTAATAATTCTTTTTCGGTGGTCGTGTAATTTTCCTGTGCGGCGGTTAATGTTTTGCTTGCATAATAAATATGATGGAAGTTTTTATTTATGCATTGTCCTAACACCGCACTGACGGCAAAACTACTAGCGTCGCACATTATCTCAAAAGGAATCTCCCAATTGGGAGCGATCATGATAGGGGCGTTAATCAATTTTTCTTTAATAAGAGAAAAAGCATGCAAACAATTTTCGTCAAAAATGAACGACACATCTTTTTCTAACAAGTGGGTAAGAGGCTTAGTTATTTTAGAAAAATCTTTAATAAACCGGCGATAGACTCCGGCATGCCCCAAAAAACTACAAACGACCTTAACATTTGAAGGGGGAGGTAGCTTTTCTATAGTTTCAATTTTTGCTTTATCTACCTCTATGCCCTTACTAGAAATTTTATGACCTAAGACCAAACCCTCCCGTACCATAAAATGACACTTCTCCCAGTTTAAAACTAGGTTCGTGTCCTCACATCTTTGGAGTACACGGGAAAGGTTTTCCAAACATAAATCAAACGAATCTCCAAAAACGGAGAAATCGTCCATGAAAACCTCCATAATATCCTCCACTAATTCGTCAAAGATCGCTAGCATACACCTTTGGAAGGTTGCCGACGCGTTGCACAAACCAAAAGGCATCCTTCGATAGGCGAAGGTGCCAAACGGACAAGTGAAGGTTGTTTTTTCTTGGTCCTCGGGCGCGATTGGGATTTGAAAATATCCCGAGAGACCATCAAGAAAACAATAAAATGAGTGCCCAGATAGCCGTTCAAGTATTTGGTCAATAAATGGCAAAGGAAAATGATCCTTACGGGTTGCATCATTTAATTTACGGTAATTGATGCACACCCGCCATCCGGTAACGGTTCGAGTGGGAACTATCTCGTTTTTATCATTAGGCACTACCGTTAACCCTCCTTTCTTGGGCACCACTTGGACCAGGCTCACCCAAGAGCTATCCGAAATTGGATAGATGATACCCGCATCTAATAATTTTATTACCTCGGCCTTGACTACCTCCTTCATGTTAGGATTTAGCCGGCGTTGAGGTTGAATAGTTTTGTGAGCGTGTTCTTCTAAAAATATTTTATGGGTGCAAAAGGAGGGATTAATCCCTCTCAAATCCGTGATCTTCCACGCAATTGCGTGGCGATGAAGTTTTAAAGTATGAGATAATTTAATTTTTTCTTCATCGGTCAAGTAGGCCGACACAATAACCGGAAGTTTTGAATCCTCCGCTAAAAATAAATACTCTAAATGATCAGGGAATTGTTTTAATTCTACCGCGGGAGGTTCATCATAAGAAGTTTTCAAACGATCACTACCAATTTCTAAAAGTTCAAAAATAGGTGCGTGCGTGATCGAGAGATTATCACTATTTTCATGAGCAATTAAATCTAAATGTTCTAAATCGGCATCATGATCAATAGAAGATAAAGATGTTTCAGAAAAAAGAAAAGAGTCTTCTTTAGGAGAAGCCTCCAAATAATAACATGAGTCGTCATTTGAGAGCGAGTTTTTCATAGACGTGTCAATAGTAAAGGTAACTTCTTCATCTCCGACTCTAAGGAGAAGTTTCCCATTACTAACGTCTATAATTGCGCGCGAGGTGGCAAGAAAAGGGAGACCGAGAATGAGTGGGACCTCAGTGTCCTCTTCGATGTCAAAGATGACGAAATCTACCGGAAAGATAAATTTGTCAACTTTGACAAGAACATCCTCTATGATTGCCATAGGGAGCTTGACAGACCGATCCGCCAATTGAATGCACATTCTTGTGGGTTTAGGTTCTCCTAATCCCAACTTCTTAACTAAAGAATAAGGTATTAAATTGATTGAGGCGCCTAGATCGGCTAACGCACGTTTTACTAATAAATCACCAAACAAACAGGGAATGGAGAAACTACCCGAATCGGGTAATTTCTTAGGTAATTTATTAAGTAAGACTGCCGAACACTCCGCGTTCAATTGAACCATGGAGATATCCTCAAGTTTCTTTTTATTGGATAAAAGATCCTTGAGATACTTGGCGTATTTCGGCATTTGTGCTATTATTTCACAAAACGATAGATTAATTTGGATTTGTTTAAACATGTCCAAAAATTTACCGTGATGTTCATCCACCCGGTATTTTTGCATTCTAGATGGATAGGGAAGAGGTGGTTGATAAACTTTTGGTTTATTAAGAGTAGAAGGCTTAGGCGGAGGAGAAGATGGAGAAATTATTACCTCCGTATCAACCGGAATTGGAGAAGTATCAACCGGATTTGGAGAAGTGGTTACCTCCTTCCCGCTCCGTAAGGTGATGGCTTTGGCATGCTCCTTTGGGTTGGGCTCTGTATTGCCCGGTAGCGCTCCTTGTTGACAATCGGAGAGCATTTTAGCGATTTGCCCAATTTGTGTCTCCAAACTTCGAAGAGATCCGGTGAGATTCCGGATGTTGGCATCATTTGCAGTCGTATATTTAGTGAACAATTCCTCGAGATTGGGAGCTTTGGGAGCTTGCGGTGGAAAATAGCCGGGTGGAATCTTGTTTGGCGGGCGCGCCACGTTCCCCGGATTACTCCAAGAGAAGTTGGGGTGATTCCTTATACCCGGGTGATAGGTATTGCCAAAATTGTTACTCGGATTATAAGGTGGCCGATTCGGATTACCCATGTAATCCACATGCTCGGCAATAGTAGAAGGCTCCCAATATTGGGGCTCACAGGTAGATTTGGACGAGGAAGCAGACATCTCGTTCATCTGTTTTTGCAGTTGCTCAACCTGGAGAGACAAACTTGAAACCGTATCGATTTCATACATCCCGGCCGGTTTAGGTGGTTTAGACCGAGGTGTACTCCATTAATAGGTATTCAAAGCCATACCTTCTATAAGCTCTTGTGCGGCCGCCGGTGTTTTGTTATTAAGCGTTCCACCGGCGGAGGCATCGATATGTTGCCTAGTTTGAGAATTTAGGCCGTTATAGAAGGTTTGGATTTGTAACCAATCCGGAATTGCATGATGAGGACATCGACGAAGCAATTCCTTGAAATGCTCCCAAGTATCATATAACGTTTCCGAATCAAGTTGGGAGAAATAAGTGATATCATTGCGCAATTTAGCCGTTTTAGCCGGCGGAAAGTATTTCGTAAGAAATCTTTCCGTCATTTGAGCCCATGTTGTGATGGAGCCTCTTGGTAGAGAACCCAACCACTGCTTGGCTTTAGTGCGCAATGTAAATGGGAATAACCTTAGCCGGATGGCATCATCAGATACACCATTAATTTTAAAAGTATCGCATATTTCTAAGAAATTTGAAATATTCGCGTTTGGATCTTCATCTTGAAGCCCATCAAATTATACATATTGTTGTACCATTTGGATGATGCTTGGCTTCAACTCAAAATTATTGGGGGCAATAGCGGGGCGAACAATACTAGATTGAGTCTCGTCCAAGTTTGGACGGGCATAATGGGACATAGTCCTTTGTTCAACCGCATTTGGCTCACCCATATTGGAAGAAGCAGAAGAAGGAGATCTAGGAGAATGGGAAGAAGAACTAAATGAAGAAGGAGAAGAAGAAGGCGGTGACGGAGAGAGGATTAATGAAGGGTTAGGAGTGTCTCCTAAGGATTTCGTATCTTGAAAATTCGGAACTTGAAATCGTAAGCGGTGCCGAAGGGTTCGCTCGATTTCCGAATCCAAATCAAAAAGAGGCGACGGATTCCCTCGGTCATACACCAAAATAAGACAAAATAAATTTTTTTTTTATTATTTTGATTTTGAAATTTTTAAAACAAGAACAAAATGATAAAATTAATAGATCCTTGCTTTCAAAATATCAACAAAAACAATGTCCCCGGAAACGGCGCCAAAAACTTGATGAAGAATTTTATAGTTTTAAAATATATCCAAACTATAATCTCAAATAGGCAAGCGTACCTATCGAAATATAGTATAGGAAATGTCGTATTAGACTCGGGGCATGTTGGGTACTTCTACTCACGCAAATTGATATTATTTTATCGGAATATAAATTCAAGGTAATTAAAACTAAAGCTAGAAAACAAACTAAAAGATAGCACTTGATCTAGAATCCTGTTGGATTAAAATGAACCTTCATGAACATAAAGTACGCAAGACTCTTAAATTGCTCACTCGACCGTGGAAGTTCCTAAGTACAAAAGCGTCTCTCTCGAGCTCATGCTTTTGACTAACCTTAGGTTGATCGATTAAGACCTCTCGGCCAGTCGAAACCCCTAAGCTTGCATTACGCGGTGAACCACTCTATTGGATTTGACTCCAATCCGGAGGATTTATGTCGTCCACTCTCGAGGAGTGCATGCAACTCCTTTTATCTTTGAGTGATCTACTCGTATACGCAACCTCTCGGTCATTTAGGATACGGATCTTGGATCGAAAAACATATCCGCGAAATATGAATTCGACGAAATATAAATCAAAGATAAATCGTAAGCGAGCAAAATTAAGAACAAGACATTTGATAAAGAAAAGAAGAGTTTATTTTATTCCATGCTTCATCATGATCAAGCACTTATGGAAATTTAGCTACTAATAATTGAAAAGTACATTCTATCACTATGAAATAAAATAGTACAATTGCATGAAAAGAAAAATCTAAACTATATTGCAAATAAAATAAAATTGCATAAAATAAAACTAACTCTAAAGATAACCCGAAAATAAGCCACCCAACCCGATTTTCAACCCCAATGGTGGACTCCTCTCATCATTCCCCCTTGGCCATTAAGAAAAACAACCAAATTAAATGGGGGAGTTTCATAGTTTATAAAGAGGAGATGAATGGTGGACATAAATACTAAAATTAAGATGGAGTTGAAACATCAAATATTTATCAAATATTTAAGAGGAGGTAAATGGAGGGAGGAGATAATGAAGAAGAATATAAAGTTGGTGGTTTCATGGAATAAAGACGAGCTAGCGATTTCATGGAGAAATGAAGAGGGGAAGTAAACGGTTATATTAATAATAATAAAGTGCATGCATTTAACTATGACAGTTTTTAGAGAGAGAAAGGGGTGGTGATGTAGGTTGTATGATGAGGTGGCGGCTTTGACATGAAAAGGTGACGGCGATGGCGTTGTGCATGGGAATGATGAAAATAGTTGAATGTCGAAGACTTTCTTGGCACCGGTCATTTTGAGAGTTGGCGATGATGGCATAGCGGCATCAATGCATAATAATATATTTGTCATGAGCTTGCATGAAGAAAAGCTGAATGGGTGGTTGCGACATGAAATGCTTGATCGCCTTGAACGAGTGCAGCGAGACTTTGCCTTGGTTTCATGTAGACTGCATGAATTGCTCGGCCAACGCGACGACTTCGGTAGATATTTCTTCTGTAAACGTCGGGAGCGCGACCACGTCAATAAACCTACAAAAATAAATATACATTAAATTAGTAAACTAAAATATAAAATAAATGATTTGTAAATGAAAATATATAAATTATTATTAATTTTATATTAATTATTAAACTAAAATAAATACTAAAAATAGTTATAAATCCTACAAAAATAAATAAGGCTTAAATTATTTAACAGATATCAAAAAGATATAATTTATTAAACAGAATAAATAAAATATGATTAATTTAAACTAAATATTAAACTATATATTATAGTAAAAATACGCGTAAATATTACTTATCAAATACCCCCATACTTAAGCTTTTGCTATTCCAGAGGAAAAATATGAGAAGTACTTATAAGATATTAATATAATTTTTAATCAAACTAAAAATTTATTAAATCAAAAGAAAGTTAAAAATAAAATTTTAGGGATTCAAAATTTTAAGTCCTAAAATATGAAAGTAAAATGTGAAGAGCTAAATATTTAGCAAAGTTTTCTCTGATAAATTAATTAGAACTCAAAATTAAGTATTTAGCAAACAAAGTTAGATTAAAAATTATTAACACTTTTTCACTAAAAAGAAACTTAAAGGAAAATTTAAACTACTACTTATGCTCTCTTAAAATTTTAATTTAATTCTAAAGCAATAATATTGGTTATTGGGTTGGAAAAAGGAAAAAGGAAATTAAAGAGATCTTAGATTGGGGGTGATGAATTTTATCCTCTCACCCCACACAAATTTTTTTTTTGATGTTTTTTTTTCTCTTCAAACAAAATTGCTTATGAGTAATGAATTTTATCCTCTTACTCTTTTTTTGGGTGCATATGTTTACCAAGGAATACTTGATTCCCATGACATATGATCTAACCAAAAAGGAAAAATTGCATATGTGTACCAGAGGATAATGAATTTTATCCTCTTATCTCCGTGACATATAATCTAACAAGAAAAATTAAAAACAAGGGAAGGCTAAATAATATTTAGATTAAATTAAAATAATTAGAGAGCAACTATAGTAAATTTAAATTTCCTAAGAATCTTGAAGCATAAGTGATTATAATTAAAATCTAGAAATTGTTTAACTAAGCACTATAAAATTGAAACTAATTTGAATTAAAGAGAAAAAGGGCTAAATAGATTACTCTAAACAAATTTATTTCATAAATTTATTTCTTAAAATCAAATCGCCTAAAAATTAAATCTAACTAACTATGATGAAACAAAAAATTAGAAAATCAAAAATTATAGAAATTCTTATAAATTAACTCAAAATAAATTTCGAAAAAGTCACAAAAATTTAAGCTGGGGTTTATTATATATTTTTTTTACTTTTTTTACTTTTTTTTTATTTGTTTTCTATTTTTTATATTAAAAAGAAAAAAAATTAATTTTTAAAGATTTTTCTATTTTTTTGTTTTAATTTTTAAAGATTGTTTTTTCATTTTTTGTGATAAAAATAATAAATAAGAATCCACCCCCATACTTAAAAATAAACATTGTCCCCAATGTTTATAAATCAAGTAGGAGGGGGGAAAGAAAAACAATTTGTGAAAATTTTATGAAAAATTCAAAAAAATTAAAAGATAAGCAAGGGGTGTCTCCCAAGAGCGCTTTTCTTTTTCCCGTCTTTAAGCTAGACGGTTATTGTTAGGAGAATGGAAAATAAAAATGTAAGTGAATGGGTAACTCCCTTAATTCACGCTTGGGCGAATACGCCGAAGACGCTCGCCCAGCGACTCCTCCGCTTGTTTCTTGATCCTCCTTTTTTGAACATTTGACTTGAAAATGTAAATTCACATCACATATACATACCTGAGGTGATGTGAATTTCTGTAGATGAGCGGCAAATGGATCATTGACGACGTGTGATTGCAACGGCTCATCATCTTCATGAAATTCATTAGTTAAAGAAAAATCAAAAGCAAACGCGTTAGAAAAATCTTCGCAAGGAGGAGTCTCTTGTGAAGTTATAAGATTAGGCTCGGGTTGTTTATTTTCTAAAATTAATTTTTCATCCGAAAATTTATTTAAAATAAAATCGTCGGAACCATCAAGTTCATAAATTTTCGCTCCTAAAAAGTCATAAATTGTGCATGGAGATTCATTAATAGGAGGAAAATTGGGAGTAGTAGGAGGAGAAACATATTCTTCTTCTTCTCCTCCCTGAGCATCCATAAACCGAACAAGCTCTTGAAATAAAAGTTGTTGTTCTTCTTCAGTATAAACAACTACTGGGGTACATGAATAGTCATGTTTCTCATTAGCGACATTATCCGAAGGAGAAGAAAAATCATTAAACTTAAGAAAATTCTCACCCAAATTTTGGGGAAAAGAATCAAATTGAAATTGAGAAGATTCCCCAAAATTAAGAGAGAGAGCGTGCGGTGCGTAAGAAGAAGAACAAAAATTAGGACCTAAATAATTGTTCTCATAACTCGGAAAGTTTTTCGGTTGATCTTGCGAATAAGAAAAACCAAAATCCGAGTTAGAAGTAAAATTATTTAAATCAAAATAATTATTTGCATTTGAAAAATTATTTTCATGAAAAATAAGTGAATTGGAAAAATTAGTTTCATGAAAATTTGAAGCAGAATTAGCATCAAAGTGAGGATAATTGTTAATTTCAAAATTATTTTCATAGCAAACTTTTTTATAATAATTATAATAACAATTATCACTATGATGAGGAGCACCATAATAAGAACAAGAAATTTGACGTTGTCTTGCGGCTTGCAAAATATTGAGTTGATTTTGAAGCCTGGCTATTTGAGCGGCCAATTGAGATAACATTTTTTATAAAAAGAAAAATAAAATAACCATTACCTAATAGAAATGAATTTGAAAAAGAAAAGGAAAAAAAAGAATTAGGGATAGTGAAAGAGTGTGATAAAAGTAATAAAATTTGCGTTTTGAAAATATCAACAAAATGTCCCCGGCAACGACGCCAAAAACTTGATGAAGATTTTATAAGTTTTGAAAATGATCCAAACTAAACTCTCAACTAGGCAAGTGCACCTATCAAAATTTAGTATAGGAAATATCGTATTTAAACTCGGGGACCGTTGAGTATTTGTACTCACAAGGAAGAGCTATTATTTTATCGATCGGAAAATTGGTTTTGCGAAAAACGAAAACGAACGTTAAATTAAGAGGAGAAATTCGATGAATAAAAGGCTAGCACTTGATCTGGAATCCCTTTGGGCTAGAATAAAATCCACGAAATTAAAGAGCACAAGCATCTAAATTATTAACTTCGACCGCAGAGGTTCCAAAGCTACGAAGCGCCTCTCTCGAGAATACGCACTCGACTAACCTTAGGTAGATCGATTAAGACCTCTCGGCCAGTCGAAAGACCTAAGCTTGCTTTAGGCGGTGAACCTCACTAATGGAGTTGACTCCAAGGCGGAAGAATTTTGCGTTCCTCTCTCGAGGGGTGCAAGAAATTCTCTTTATCCTTGAGTGATCTACTCGTATCCACAACCTCTCGGTAAATCTAGGATACGAATCTAAGCTCGAATAAACATAATTTGCAACTTATGAATTCGAAGAGAATTTAAATCAACGATAAATCAAAGTTTAGAAAAGAGAATGCTTGCTAAATTATGACAAAAATAAGAATTTTATTTCATTCCAAAGTTCATCATGATCAAGTGCTAATTGGGAAATTAGCTACTCATCATGGTGGGAGAATTACATGAAAGCATAAAGAAAGACATGATTAAAGAACGACTTGAAAATAAAGGTTACACTATGAATTGAAAATGCAGGAAAAACAGTAAAGAAAATAGAATTAAGCTCCCAAAAATCTCCTCCTCAGCATCTGAAGCTGTCTGGAATTTATAGAAAAAGTTGCTGGGTGGTCACGCCCCTAGGTCACGCCCGTGACCTAGGGCGTGTCGGTCTCGGAACTGTCGTCTTCAAGCCTCCTGTACGTTGGCGCGAAACCGCCAAAAGTCGTTAATTGGCGGGTCACGCCCCTAGGTCACGCACGTGACCTAGGGCGTGTCTTGACGGTTGTAGAAAAACACCGGGAAGCAGAAACGGCGGGAATAACTCCGGCCGTTGTTGGAAGGGTCACGCCCATGGTCACGCCCGTGACCTTGGGCGTGTCTTGAGAAAACTAACAGCGCCTGAAACCGCAGCATTAAGTCGGCACGCCGGGGTGTCACGGGGTTAGTCACGCCCATGACAAATTTGTCACGCCCGTGACCTGTTGTGCAAATTGAAACTGCCGTTGACTGAAAGAATGAACCAAACACAGGATGTCACGCCTGGAGTACACGCCCGTGTGATGATGGTCACGCCCGTGACCTTAGGGCGTGTACTTTTAATTGACGTGGCAGATAGCTCTTCCACGCGCCGGTTTCACGCCAGTATGTCACGCCCGTGACCTTGTCGGTCACACCCGTGACGTTGGCATGTACATTTGAAATTTTTCTGCTTTTGTCCAGTTTTGTCTCCTGGTCAACCATATAGACTCCAAATTGAAATTTGCAGCCCAGATTGCCCTGAAATAAGAAATTAGAAAAATTCAATAATAAAATTACAAAATATAATCATAAACTAATTAATTATTAAATAAAAATAATATAAAAATATGAACAAAATTAGAGTTATCAGACGTGAAACGTCCATCGCGATCACAGACTATACTCATAGGAATCCCATGTAGTCATACAATGTTACGAACGTACAACTCTACCAGCTTCTCCACGCTGTCCTCTTTCCTATTTGGGAAGAAATGAGCAACTTTGGTCAAGCGATCCACGATCACCGAAATCGCGTCGTTACCCTACTGTGATCGAGGTAAGCCATGCACAAAATCCATGGAGATGTCATCAAACTTTGATTCGGGGATCGGAAGAAGCTTCAGGAACCTGCCCAGCTTCTGGCACTCGGCCTTTACTAAGGCGCAAGTTTGGCACCGACTCACGTACAAAGCTATATCACGCTTCAAACCAGGCCACCAAAAGGATTTCCTCATATCCAAGTACATCTTTGTACTGTCTGGGTGAATGAAGTACTTCGTAAAATGAGCCTCAAACATCAACTCCTGATGGAGCTTGCCGAACTGCGGTATACATATCCTTCCGTCCTTCCTCAAGACCCCATCAATAATCTCCTAGATGCTACCCTCGCCCTTTTGAGCTTCTACCACGAATGGTTGAAACTCTTCATCCAAACTAGTCGCTTTCCGAATATGATCAGATAAATCATTTTGCAACTCGATCAAGTTAAATCGAGCCATGCTTGACTCTCCTATTGCTACGCACTCAATGACAAGGGTCTCATAGTCCTACATTAGCTGCTCATCAAGTGCTTCGATCCAACCCCCTTGACTAGAGTATTTCCTACTCAAGGCATCCACCACCACTATAATGACCCAGTCAGGCTAGGCCAAGCACCAAGCATCGCCGGCCTACAAGGAGCCTAGGTTTAGGCCCTTTTTACTGCCCTACGACACCATTGGTAGTAAACATAAACATCAAGGCCTGCTGTCTCAATGCACCCCAACCAAATCTTAGTGCCTGTTTATCAGCAGCGGTAGGTTGTTACAGTAGGATCTTGTGGAGCCCTTAGAGGGGGGGGGGGGGGGGGGGTGAATAAGGGCTCTTTAAAATTTTGCAAACTTTTTATAAAATATGAAATTAGATACAACGTTTGAGACACATCAATGAAATGAAAATCAAGATTTTATTTCTCCAAAATATATATGTAAAATGATTCCAATAAAGCTTGAAATCAAGGCTTACAACGATAATGGATTTTAGCTTTTTCACCGATCCTTCTCCCAAGAACCGGTAGGCTATAGTCAATATCTCCCTAGATATGGCTACTAGCCTCCCCCTAATCAAACCTATGATCTAGACGCTGCACAAAACGCGGCGATTTACTCCTAAGCCACACAAGGACCTAGACACCACACACAAGGTAGTGATTTGCCCCTAAGCCACACACGGACTTAGACACCACACACAAGGTGGTGATTTTCCCGTCCCAATTACAAAGACAAAAAGTGAAAATGAAAGTACAATAGTAAAACTTAAAAACTCCCTCAAAATCACGAGCTCTGAAGATGATGGTGGACCGATGAGAAGATCTCCAATCTTGAACGCACGGTGGTATCTCCATCGCTCTTGAGATTTCAACAGACCAAGGGAGTTCGTCTGGAAATGGAGATGAAGGCTCTGAAGATTATCTGGGAAAACAAAGCTCTACACGACCAAACTCTTTCCTGAAATTTTTGGCCGTATATATCACTTCATGCTATCGCTGGCGGTAGAGTTAATGCCCCGCGATAGTGATAACTCTCCGTTGGTTGACACGTGGCACATGTCGCGCGGATTTTCAGATATGAGCGGAGAATGTGACGATCATGGGATATCGCTCGGCGACATCGGTATCGCCCCGCGATATCGCTGAACCGTGACTTCGTGCGCGGCAATGTACAGATTAAGGCTGACGACAGCAGGAACTGATTATACTATCGCCCGCGGTAGCGTTATCGCCAGTGATAGCGCGTTTTTCCTTTTCATCAATGCCATGCTCATCCATTCCTTTGTACATAAAAAATCTGTTATCCCTGCACATTTAAAACACATACCAAGATCAAATACATCCGGGATTTGTTATTCTCAAACTAAGAAGCGCGGAACGCATGCTCCAACAATCTCCCCCTTTTGATAATAACAAATCCACTAAGAAAGAAATTGTGTGAGATCAGGAGAATGTGAAACAATTCAGATAATCATTATGAATCAAAGTGCATAAATTGTTATAATAAACTCCCCATATAATAAAGACTTAATAAACTCCCCATATAATAAATACTATTTTCTCCCCCTGTATAAAAGAATAAATAATTACTCCCCCTAAATGTACTAATCAATTGATTTCGTAGTTAATCTCCCCCTTTTGTTATTAGCAAAAGATGGTGGAAAAAAAATGTAGCGAGGTGGAAATGCGGAAGCTGAAAGAAGCTGAGAGAGTATAAGTTAGTAATCGATTGGAGAAGCATGAGGAGTAGGACATGGACAGTAAAACCATGGAATAGTATTACCTTAAGATTTGGAATTTTATCAAAAAAATGCATGATATGGAAAAATTAATTTAAAAGTTGAATGTAAACATTGAAAACTGTCAGGTCAAGATATCGAAAACAGGAAAATCGATGAAATGAAAGAGAAGAACTATGACCGGTCCAATTCTCATGAGAAGAAATTTTATAAATGATAATGATGTGTACATGTGAAGAGTGATTTAGTATACATATTCCTTAAGAAATAATGTTACATGAAGGTTTGCAATATATGGATACAAGAAGCTAACATCTTTGCATAGTGAACATCATGTCATAAAGATTTTTCTTTTAAAAAAATGGCCAAGTTTGTTTGCACAAGACACTTTACAGTCCTTATTGATGAGTCCATGTTTTATACCTATTTTCGGAGTCATATGGGCTAGTTTTCACGCGTTTGCACTTCACTTTTAGTTCTATATCGTTCATATCTCATCTTATCTTTATTTCCATAGGAAGTGCACATTTATGCCCGTGGTTGTGTATTTTGTTATTTTTATAGTTTGTACTCCCTTTTGTGATTGTCTGGAATGTCTGCACAGATTAGTGATTGGTTTTTCCCTTCGGTACAGGGCTCGTGTGCGTGTTCCGGGATGGTTGTGAAACAGGAATACTGTGCACGATCATGTGATCTAATGCGCACGACCACTGGTCGTGCGCCCCTGATCGTGCGCACTACTCTATGTTTTCCAGAATCAGCCTGGGGTAAGCGCACGACCACTGGACATACTGCGCACGACCATCGGTCGTGCGCCACTGATCGTGTGCATTGATTCCTCTTTTCTGGAGTCCTGTCTGGGTAATCGCACGATCATTGGACTTAGTGCGCACGACCACTGGTCGTGCGCCACTACTCGTGCGCATTATCCAAGTTCTTCTTCCTGATATTCCATGCCAGTGCGCACGAGCACAGGACATAGTGCGCACGAGCATTGGTCGTGCGCCTGTGATCGTGCGCATTGTTCATTTCTGCTTTTGTATAAATAGTGCAGGTTCCGCCGTAAATGGAGATCGCTCATTTTCCTCCGCCGTTTTCATCTCCGAGGAGGGATTCCGCCGTCCTCCTTCAATCTCCACACTAGGGAGGTGCTCCGGGCAAGATTTCACCGCCAAATCCAAGCCGGCGCTTCCTCTCGGCCTCCTCCATCATCTCTTGGGTTCATTTCAAGTTTCAACGTCATAGCCATCAAGCAAAGGGAAGCTTTCAACTTTCGTCCGCTGTCGTGAGACGAAGAAGACGGGCCATTGGAAGGTGGTGACAGCCCTTCTCTATCTCGAACGCAGTTGAGGACCGAGCTTGGACGCGGAATGACAACCCGACGATTCCAACCGTGAATCCTCAGCAAGACTTCGGATTCGGTCGATCTCTTGACTTATTCATCCTTTATTGTTGTTTATGTGTTGTTGTAAACCTTATTTATAGATGATGTATGCTTATTTGTAAAACGTTCTTACAATTATGTCTATGTGATTGTTTGTGTTCGTTATTTACTTGAGGTGCGCCTATTATTCCATCCACCACCATCCACCCTTGCCGCACTAGCAATTGCTAGTGGCGTGCGTTGCGAAGAGGTGCTCACGACACTCATTCCGCCGTTCTAACCACCTCATCCGCTAGCCTTCTCGTCCATCCGCCTAGTGATTCGGTGCATAGCGGCCCGACTAGTCTTCCATCCCGCCTAGCGAAGCATCATATAGCGGCATTGCATAGGAGTAGTTGTTAGCCTTTTATTTTCTGTTTATGCAACATCAAAAACTCCCCTTAGTTAGCTCTGACCTGAGGACTTCAATCTCAAGTCCTCCTCGAAATTAACTCCACCTTACTGTGTTCCTTGTGAGATCGATACTTGGGAAAGCCCAAATTTTATATTACTTGTGCGACCGGTTCACTGCCGTGATCTTAAGCATCAAGTTTTTGGCGCCGTTGCCGGGGAACACAGTCGTGTGAGTTTCTGGAGAGGGAGACGTGAGATTTCTTTCCTTTTCCTTTGTAAATCGCTTTTGTTTTGTTCTATTTCTATTTTGCCTGCCTTTTTCTTGTTTGTTTTGGCAATTGTAGTAATATATTGATGGATTTAGTAATTTGCACAATTTATTTTGAATCTGCTGTTTCGACACCATGTGGGGATATTCGTATGCCCAATGTCATTGGTGTGGGAATCCTTCCCACGCTAGTCATGAATACCCTACGAGAGATATTGAGCATAAGCCTCAGCGCACAATGCATGAGATGCTATATTCGTACAGCCTTTCGAACACTGTGCCCCGAGCTTATGGTCAATCGTCCTCGCCACATACACCGTTCTCCTATTCCTCTCCGGCCCCACAAGGACCGCAGTGTAATGGGAGAAAGTGTTTGTATTGTCGTAGAACAGATCATGTCCTGAAGGATTGTGCCGAGTACCTCCGTGTTATGGAAGAGGATGATGAGCCGGACATCTGGATCATCCCGACTCCTACCCTTGGTAACACACCTTCATCTTCTGGTTATGTATCCCTGTCACCTTCATTTGTTGAAGGGAATGATGTGGACACAACCGCCAGATGTGTGGCTGATCTAGGCTTCGACGTGGCTGAGCCTATCTCTCATGTGCATACATCTCCAAGCGTGCAGCAGATTCTTTGTGAGGAACCTGCGCTTGACGTTTATTCAAGCAAAGTTCTTCCGCCTTTTGTGCATTCTACTTCAGTTGTCTCTGACGACATTTTCGACGATGCAACACAAGTTGAGGCTTGTGATACATGGGTTGTTTCCACTCCCATGGAGGAGGATTCTCCCTTGATACCAAAGGAGGAAGTCCAAGTCTTAGTGGAGGCCTCTATGGATCCAGCCGAGCCTTGTAGCATTGTCGAGCTTACTGACGATATTTTTCTACCTCAGCCTTTGGGGAGTGAAACCAGGATCACTCCCCCGATTATTTCTTTATGTTCTTCGTCTCTTTTATTTCTTGACCCACCTTCCTTTTCTGAGCCTGTGCAGGTTGAATCTCCACGGGTAAGTTGGGTTGACGTTGAGCCTTGCGCTCAGGCTGTCGACGAGTGCATCCTCTTGTGTGAGGAGGTTCCTACCTCCTTCACAGATGAAGCCCCTGCTGTCACCTTCGCCCCCAGCAAACTTGTGGTGGACGAAACCTTGCTAGGCAAGGATGTGTTTTGTGGTGAGAAGAGTGAGGACCAACGCTCCTTCTCCTCTTACTTCCTATTTCCTCTACCTGTGTTGGGCATGTATTACTATTTAGGTAGAGGGGTAACTGCTCTATCACCGTATCGGTACCCGTTACCGAAACAGATATTGGAACAGTTACCCGTGCACTTTTTATTTCATAGGCCCATTAGCTAGAACTATTAGAATGTAATAAGTCGTGCTGGGATGACAATAACCCCAGTACTTATCTTTCATTTTCTGCATTTTCTTTTTCATGTCTATTTAGTTTTAGTATTTCTTTGTAGTTTGTATATTTTTGTTTTGTTTTTGCGGAGCTCACCCCTGCAGGTATTCATGACAAATCACATTGGCGGGGTTCTGATTCTTCGTATGACGGACCTGCTTCGGTTTTTCACGCGTCTTCTGGTATGCTCACTAGCTGAGCATTGGGTAACCTCTTCCCTTAGCTCTTTATGATTTTAATTTCTCTATCATATGCTGTGTAGTTTAGTTTAAGCCTGGGGGAGAGCCAGCTTTGTTACCTTTTGCACGCGCACATTTCATGTCCATACTAGAAGTTTTTATAGAATTATTATGATTAGTTCATTGCATCACACACCACTGCACCCACATGAGCGCGTGCTTAGCTGTTAGTGTGCCGCGAGTTAAACTCATTTCTTCGTTAGATTTGGGAAATTATGGTGCTGGCTTAGGATTGTGAGACGGAGTAAAATGTTGGCCTTGTTGTGTTTCTAGTGAACTGCTCTCGTCTCGTGTAGAAATTGGAGTAGATTTAATTTTTCTGTATGCTTTTAGTTTTATATTTTTCTAATTGCGTAAATACTTTTTATTCTACTCAAAAGTTGGTGAATCCGGTGTAAATCCGACGGTAGATTAGGGATGTGTGTAGACGGCCATTAGGTTCGTATTGCTCGAGTCGGGAGGATGGATAGTCTTTCTCGTTGGCTAAGAACTTGCCCCAAGCTATTCTTGAAGCATGGGTATAGGTTAGTCATGCATGAGCGTGATGTAGGCAATCATTTTGGCCTGGTTGAGCTTTGTACCATTCCTGACGTCTTATCCTCGCTAGCCCCGTTGTGCCTACCCCTCCTTTTGATTCAGCTCCACCATGATTTCACCAAAGCCTCATAGCCAATCCTAGTCGCACACCCAAGTTGAGCTTTAGTGTTTACCTTTTAATGTTGGGGTGTGATGTGGTGATTTTACTTATGATTATGTGGATGTGCTCCAATGTTATATTTGCTGAATTGTGAAAATAAAATGAAGAAAAAGAAAAAGAAAAATATTTGTAAAGAAAAAGAAAAAGGAAAAGAAAAAAAAAGTGAACAGGACAAGTAAAATTGAAAATCCTATTTGAGATGTGCTTATTTTTGGAGTAGGCGGTGCACACACCCATATGTTAAAAGTTAAGTTTGGGGGTGTGGTGAACCCACATTTATTTTGGTTAGCTGATGGATTCTTTCTTTGATAGCTCATTTGGGTTAGGTGCATAGCCATTCTTATATATCTTTGTTTACCTCACCGAAACCCAAGCCCCATCTCTTCAGCTAAAGTCCTACTGATTCATGTGTGAACCAAACCAGTGCCGTGGAGAGAATGCGAAAGGGCAAGCATATGGTCACCGACATTGGTGGATTCCTTTGGAGGTTATCCGGAGCCCCGATCTTCGGCAATGCTCGCCTAGCGATCAGTCTACTTTCTCCCTACGCGTGGCCGGGTGATTCACCGTGATTCCATTTTTGAGTAATAATAAAATTTTGATATGCATTGTGAAAAGTATAAACTATTTTGTATACTTAGAAATTTCTTCTATTATATTTTTACGCGCGCGAGCATGCGACTTCGCATGATACTTCGTATCGCAATTTCTTTGTTAACTAGTTTTTTCCCTATCTGCTTAGATTTTGTTTGCTCGGGACGCGCAAACAGTTAAGTTTGGGGGGTGTGATGAGTCCATGTTTTATACCTATTTTCGGACTCATCTGGGCTAGTTTTCACGCGTTTGCACTTCACTTTTAGTTATATATCGTTCATATCTCATCTTATCTTTATTTCCATAGGAAGTGCACATTTATGCCCGTGGTTGTGTATTTTGTTATTTTAATAGTTTGTACTCCCTTTTGTGATTGTCTGGAATGTCTGTACATATTAGTGATTGGTTTTTCCTTTCGGTACAGGGGTCGTGTGCGTGTTCCGGGATGGTTGTGAAACAGGAATACTGCGCACGATCATGGGATCTAATGCGCACGACCACTGGTCGTGCTCCCCTGATCGTGCGCACTACTCTACGTTTTCCAGAATCAGCCTGGGGTAAGCGCACGACCACTGGACATACTGCGCACGACCACCGATCGTGCGCCACTGATCGTGTGCATTGATTCCTCTTTTCTGGAGTCCTGTCTGGGTAATCGCACGATCATTGGACTTAGTGCGCACGACCACTACTCATGCACATTATCCCAGTTCTTCTTCCTGATATTCCATGCCAGTGCGCACGAGCACAGGACATAGTGCGCACGACCACTGGTCGTGCGCCTGTGATCGTGCGCATTGTTCATTTCTTCTTTTGGATAAATAGTGCAGGTTCCGCCCTAAATGGAGATCGCTCATTTTCCACCGCCGTTTTCATCTACGAGGAGGGATTCCGTCGTCCTCCTTCAATCTCCACACTAGGGAGGTGATCCGGGCAAGCTTTCACCGCCAAATCCAAACCGGAGCTTCCTCTCGGCCTCCTCCATCATCTCTTGGGTTCATTTCAAGTTTCAACGCCATAGCCATCAAGCAAAGGGAAGCTTTCAACTTTCGCCCGCTGTCGTGAAACGAAGAAGACGGGCCATTGGAAGGTGGTGACAGCCCTTCTCTATCCCGGACGCAGTTGAGGACCAAGCTTGGATGCGGAATGACAACCCGACGATTCCAACCATGAATCCTCAACAAGACTTCGGATTCGGTCGATCTCTTGACTTGTTCTTCCGTTATTGTTGTTTATGTGTTGTTGTAAACCTTATTTATAGATGATGTATGCTTATTTGTAAAACATTCTTACAATTATGTCTATGTGATTGTTTGTGTTCATTATTTACTTGAGGTGCGCCTATTATTCCATCCACCACCATCCACCCTTGGCGCACTAGCAATTGCTAGTGGCGTGCGTTGCGAAAAGGTGCTCACGACCCTCATTCCGCCGTTCTAACCACCTCATCAGCTAGCCTTCTCGTCCATCCGCCTAGTGATTCGGTGCATAGCGGCCCGACTAGTCTTCCATCCCGCTTGGCGAAGCATCGCATAGCGGCGTTGCATAGGAGTAGTTGTTAGCCTTTTATTTTCTGTTTCTGCAACATCAAAACCTCCCATTAGTTAGCTCCGACCTGAGGACTTCAATCTCAAGTCCTCCTCGAAATTAACTCCACCTTACTGTGTTCCTTGTGAGATCGATACTTGGGAAAGCCCCCATTTTATATTACTTGTGCGACCGGTTCACTGCCGTGATCTTAAGCATCACTTGTCAAGGTGCTCAACCTCACAATGCTCATTAATACTTATCAAGAGGGTGAGTAGAGCTTGATTGGAGTATCCTAGTCATATGTAATTGGTTTTTTTTTGTTTTTCATTCATTTTTGTTTGTAGAAACTTTGACTTAGAACTCCGAATTCACTTGTATTGCAAACACAAAAAAATGGTTTTCTCAGAATGGCCATCAGTTTTGAAAATCAATTTGAATGAGGCATAAATGAAAATGTTAGCGATGTATTCGAATCTTTGAAACAAACCAATAGCATGTAAGAAGAAACTTAAGGATGTGTAATTATCAGCTCGTGTCAGTGTGAGCACATTATCAAGCATAAAATGTTACTCATACTTAGAGGCATGCAGAAACAAGTCTATTCAAGTTCCAGTCATCAACGATATAGGTATATATCAAGAGCACGACAAGTTAAAAAATAATGTTCAAAGAACTTATAAACTAATAATCACACATGTACTAGGTATCGTATTTTGATAAGCATCCAAAACTTTACTGTAATACTAGAAACAAGTTTTTTAAAAAAATTGCAGAATGTTTGAAAAGTGTGGCTGAAAAATGCCCTATCGCCAGCGGTATCGATACCGCTCGATGATAGCGGTTTTTGATATAAAAGTCGAAAAATCGGATGGGGCTGACACATCTCTTCCTTTTACCGACCCTGGACTGTTGGCCATCGTCTTCTTCAGCGGAAACCCTCAAGAACTCCAAAAAGTAAGGCTAGATCCCTCTTTATGGTTGTGTTTTACCTTAAAAAAATATTGATCTGGACTCTAGAGTATGAAAGGAGATAGATCTAGCAAGAAAATTTGATTTTGGTCATACATTTTGTTAAGGAAAAATTTTGAAGAAAAAATATCATTTTGATGCAAAATACCTTACAAAAATTGAGTTATAGGTGGTAGATCTTTGAGATGGAGTTAATTTTAGTAGCTTTTCTGAATTTACTAGAGGAAATCTACACGAACTTTCAAAATAGGCAAAGTTTTTACACTATCGCCCTGCGATAGTACTGTCGCCGGCGACAAAAAAGAAATCGGTGTAAATTAATTTTTTGAGTTAACACGATGTTGTCATAATGGTTTCAGGAAATGGCATCATCATCCTGTGCAAGAAAAAGTATCAGCCATAACCCACACGCATCATATCAAACATACCCGGGGATTGAGAATGCGTCAGTTGGTATTGCTAAACTTTTGGATGAATCATTGCCACTATATATCTATGAACTACTTGTGGAGTCAGGTATAATGTCTCTCATTGTACCGAACACTTTTAGCTCCATCTTTGTACGGGATTTTTATAATAATTTGGAAGACCCTAAATATACGGGTTTGGATGGAGGAGTAAGGTCTCGAATCCAAGGAGTTGAAATAGATATTACTCATGCTGATTTAAGACGAGAATATAATCTTGCCACTTGTGAGGAACATTTTATGGATATAGTGGAGAATTATCGAAAGGATCGTGATTGGAGGATATTGAACCAAGTCCTTCATGGAAAGGAAAATATGAGTTTGATTCAAGACGTCTCATCACTCTCTCGCGATGCATTTGTGATTCAAGATATATTAAGAAACACAGTTATGTTGAAGTCCGGTGACACAAGGAAGATCACGGCTCAATTGTGCTTAGTGACGTACTATGTATTAGAGAGAGTCAAGTTTGATGTGGCGGATTTTGTGTTATCCATCATACAATATACGTATAAAATGAAGCATCCCCTTAGGAGGAAACTGAATACACTTCCTTTAGGAAGTGTTATTCAAAGGATCGTATATCAAAAATATGACTGGATAGATCAAGAGTTCTACATTGATGATTGTATCCCAGCGATACATACCGTAGAACCAGCTAGAGGTCCATCTCCTAGGGCTGCCTCGTCATCAAGACAACCATTCCAAAGAGGAGGTTCTTTGCGTGAATCTATTGAGGATCTAAGGGAGACTGTGGAGGAGATGAAAGAGGAACAAAAGCGTAGCCATTCAGGTTTTCGAAAATTCATGAAGTTTCTGGTAAAGGGGCTGAAAATAAAGCCAACTCCGGAAGAAGAACGAGAATGGGGGAGTCCAGTCGAGGATCCTCCACGACATTCAATAAGGCGGACGCGAAGGCCTAGAGAACCAACTCCGACTTCCAGTGAAGATGTGAATGTGTCTACTGAAGAGAACATGGATGAATGACTTTTTATTGTCAGTGATGTAATCTTTTGTTGTTTACTAAATCTGGGATATCGCCGACGACAGTACTATCGCCTGGCGATAGTGAAAACTCTATTATTTTGTGGTTTTGTTGTTTGTATTGTCTTTTTCAGTGTTATCCTATGTGCTGTCCAGTTTTATATTATGTTTTATGTTATATTTATGTGCTGTCCAGTTCTTAATTTTGATTTATAATTCTAAGATACCAAGTTCTAATCTTAACCTTGAAAAGCGTGAATCATTAAGTGGTTTTGTGAAAATATCTGGTATTTGAGAATCTGTTCCAATAAAATTTATTTTAATATGTCCTTTCTTTATGTGATCCCTAATAAAATGATGACGAACATCTATGTGTTTGGATCTAGAATGTAAAACGGGATTGTTCGTTAAATCAATAGCACTTTTTCTATCACATTTTAATTCAACATTATTTTGGTGTACGCCAAAATCTTTTAGTGTTTGTGTCATCCAAAGTGCTTGAGCACAACAACTACCAAGTGCAATATATTCGGCCTCAGTAATGGAGAGGGCAACAGAATTCTGTTTCCTACTCGACCAAGAAATAAGTGTTGGGTCGATAAAGTGACAAGTGCCACTTGTGCTCTTTCGATCTAATGAACACCCCGCATAATCAGAATCAAAATATCCATGTAAAATAAAAGAGTCATTATGAGGATACCATAAGCCTAGTTTAGATGTTCCTATAAGATATCTAAAAATATGTTTCACCACTTTTAAATGTGATTCTTTTGGATTAGCTTGAAACCTAGCACGTAAACAAACGGCGAACATAATATTGGGTCTAGAAGAAGTTAAATATAATAAAGACCCAATCATACTTCTATAAAGGGTTTGGTCAATTGAAATACCACTTTCATCTTTTCCCAATTTCGATGAAGCACTCATAGGAGTATTTGCATGTTTAAGTTGTCAAATCCAAATCTTTTTAACATATCATGAATATACTTGGATTGACAAATAAAAATACCATCATGTTTTTGCGTAATTTGAAAACCTAGAAAATATGAAAGTTCTCCTACCATGCTCATTTCAAATTCATTTTTCATAATTTGAACTACTTCATTGCATAACTCTTCATTAGTGGCACCAAAAATAATATCATCAACATAAATTTGCAAAATAACTAAATCATGATCAATTTTCTTAATGAAGAGTGTATAATCGGCACTTCCCATTTTATAATCGTGCTTTAATAAGTATTGAGTTAAACGATCATACCAAGCACGAGGCTCTTGTTTTAATCCATAAAGTGCTTTATCTAATTTATAAACATAATTTGTATATTTTTCATTAATAAAGCCAGGGAGTTGTTCTACACAAACCTCTTCTTTTATATACCCATTTAAAAATGCAGTTTTGACATCCATTTGATATAATTTAAATCTTTTAAAGCAAGCAAATGCAAGAAATATCCTAACCGCTTCTAATCTAGCAACGGGTGCAAAAGTTTCATCATAGTCTACCCCTTCAATTTGTGCATAACCTTTTGCAACTAATCTGCCTTTATTTCTAACAATTCTAGAATCACTATCCAATTTATTTTTAAAAATCCACTTTACTCCAACTACAGGATGATTTTTGGGTCGTTCTACAAGATTCCAAACCTTATTACGTTCAAATTGATTAAGTTCTTCATTCATCATTTAAAGCGGTGGAAACATCTTTTGGTTCTACATCAGAGACAAAGCAAAGGTTTGAAAACAAAACATGTAAAGAAGAGCGAGTACTGACCCCTTTTTGTGGATCTCCAATAATATGCTCCTTCAGATGATCCTTTGAAAATATCAATTCCGTTGGAGGGACATGTTTTTCTCTTTCTTATTCTTCTTTTCCTTCTTTATTCCTTTCTTGTTCTTCATCATAATTTTCCATCAAAGGAAGGGGTTTATCTTCTTTTCCTGTAGTTTTCTTATCTACATGAAAGTGCAGCTAGATCTGATATACTCTAGAGGGGGGGGGGGGTGAATAGAGTATATGGTGCTTGAAAACTTTTTACAACACTTGTTGTAATATGAGTGAACATGGAAGCAATTATTAAATCTAATCACAGAATAACCTACAACAGAAATTAATCACAGATCTAAACTAATCACAAAACAATCATAGCCAGAAACAAAAGATAAAGATAAGCAAGCCAGAAGACATAATGAGCTATAGTGGTTCCCCTAAACTTGGGTACATCCACTCTTCTACCACCCTAGGTAGGAATCCACTGCAGGATGAGTTGATTAGGTGTCCTGGGCACCAATGAGCTTTTAATAAGGTGCTCAAAAACCAAATCAGATTTTTTGATCAGGTGTCTTGCCACCAATGAGCTTTTGACAAGGTGCTCAAAAACCAAGCACAAACTTTTGAAGGGAGTTTGAGAAACCCTTTACAGAGATGAGGATGAGAGAGTTATGAAAGTCTTCTCTTTCTCAAATCAGCTGAGAAGACTATGTGGATTTGATGGTGTCAAAGCTCCCCCTGAGTCCTTGAGATGTTCAGGAAATGAAGCTTTGCTGTAGGGTGATAGGCCTTCAGAAGTTGATCTCCAGCAAATGATGATTTCAGCAACAACTGAAATGTTAGGTGTCTGGAGTCTTTGAAAGATGTTTGCCTTGAACACTTGAGTCACAAGAGATCAGAAGATTTCAGATGTTTGATCTCCTTGGATGTGTGTTCTTGAGAGTATTCTTTGAGACAGAGAATATTTTCTTCTTGTTCTTCTTGTCTGTGTTCTTAGTGATAGAGAGACTCAAAAATCTTGTCTTTTATTCTCTGGTACTGAATAGAAAAACATCCTCTGTCAAGAATAGTCGTTGGTCTGACATTAATTACATCCTTAATTGCAATTGTCTTCTGGAGGAAAGTCCAAATAAACATTCCTTGATAGTCCCTTGAAACTTGGTCCAGAAATAAATGAAAACGGCTAGAAAATCTTCTTAATTAATTGCTGAATAACTCCTTAACTGTTCTGAATTTGAAACTTGAATATCCTTGAAGTCATCAGAAAATCGTCGAACTAAGCTCTGCTATCGTCGAACTGAGCTTAGCGATTTAGACTTAGATAGCAACAAAAATCGTCGATCTGAGCTCAAAGATCGTCGAACTGAGCTCAGAGATAGAGATCCAAATACTGAGTCAAGATTGTCGAACTGAGCTCGTAGATCGTCGAATAGAGTTCGACGATTTGTTGAAGTTGAGCTCAGCGATCGTCGAATGGAGTTCAACGATCTGTCGAAGTTGAGCTAGATGATCGTCGATTGGAGTTCGACGAATCGTCGTGCTGAGATCGACGATATGACTTAGTCTGAAACTGAAAATTCTGGGTCTTGATGGCAGCTTCCAAACCTAGGCTTCTAACCCTTAGACTTAATTCTAATTGACCTTTAGATCTATACAGGAGGTCAAAGACAGGTTTCCTAGAGACATAGTGATCCTGACCCAAATTAGTAATAGGGTGTTCCAACAATCTCCCCCTATTTGTGTTAGGATTACTATTTACAGAATTTGGAAAAATTAAATAATAGCATACATAGCAATAATACAGAAAAGAAATAATCAGGGCATGGCAGAACCACAGATATATATCATCCCAGACAGAATTCAGAATTCAAAATGAATGTCACCTTACAAAGTTATTTCTTCTCCTTGCCCTTTATGAGTTTGATTTCTCTATTGGGGTTAAGGGCTTCCTTCTTTGATCTGGTATCATCTACTGCACCTAAAAAGGTTTGCTGTTTGGGCCTTGGAACTACAGCTTCAGGATGCAGCTCCATGTATCAATCAGAATCAAAGAATTTACTTGAAGCATATCTTTCCAACTCTTTCTTTCTCTGTTCAGACAGTGTAGTGATGTTGGAGCAGTCTCTGCCTTGCTCTTTAGCTTTCTTAATCTGGTCTAGTGCAACAAGCTCTTTCATCCTTGCAGTCTAAGCAGTTGGATTATTTTCAGGATCTTCAAATGGCACTGGTGGCTCATATCTATTTGATGGATTATCTTGAGGAGGCCTGGATGAAACTACTTCCTTCAGTTTATAGGGAAAAGGACCAGAGTTGTGTCAGATGAGATTTGTCCTTCCCTGGAGTAGGGATGTTGCCTTGAGTATCCTTTTGAATAAACCTGGACTTCCCTTTGATTTCCTTTGTAGTTTCCTCTTCTGGATTGAGAACCCCTAGACTGGCTTCCCCTATGATAGGATCTGGCATGAGACTGATAGGGGGTTTGGCTTTTGGTAGAGGGTTGAGCAGCTGAACTTCCACCTGCACCTGCATCAGGAGGAGGTGGTGGAGGAGGATGAGGATGTTGGAATTGAGAAGATCCTTTTTCATATTTCCTCTTTTTCTTCATGGCTTTGAGTTGATTCTTTGAATACTACATTCAGTGCTCGGTTATGGGGCAGTCATGAAGAATATAATATGGAATGCCATTGTTGTCCTTGACTTTGGCTGGAGGTAATCTCTTCATGTCTTTGCTCCTTGCCTTTCTCTTCCTGGCAATAGTGGCGGAGGAGTCATCAGAATCAGTCTTGAACTCATCACTTTCAGAGCTTTGCTCATCATAAAGAGCATCAATCTTTTTCATCAATTCTTTCTTGAGCTGGGTTGAAGCAGATAAAGCAGCAGTGATAGGAGCAGCAGCAGATACACCTAGTATCAATTGTAGTTGAAGCAGAAGTAGAGGTTGAAGCAGCAGTAGATACAGAACTAGTAACAGAAGTTGAAGCAGCAGTAATAACAATAGTAGTTGGGGAAGCAACAGTTGTACTTTTAGAAACAGCAATGTCAGCAGCAGGAGGAAAGTCATCAGCAAACACAGAAGGCTCAAAATCATGTGCCTCTATCATATGGATATCAGCAGAAACTTGAACAACAGTAGCAGTAACAGAAATATCAACAAAACTTTCAGCAGCAGGAGGGGCAGCAGCATCAAAAACATCAGCAATGCTTTCAGCAGGAGTAGCAGCAGCATATACTGAATTAACAAAGGAAGTTATGATGCTGGGGTCACAATATGAGAAGGGCACAAGGGCCTTGGAGAGACCCTCTGGGTGCTGGACATCAACTCTCTCTCGAAAGCAAGCTTTCTCTGGCATACAACTGAAATAGGCTGAGTCAAATGCTGAAAGAAGAGACCTGAGGTCTATTGAGAATACTGCAACTGGAGGTCTAGCTGGAACTTGAGGAAGAGCAGCAGTAACAACAACTGAAGAAACATAATACACAGCAGGCAAGCTCACTTCATAGGGCATATCCCCCTGCCTGGATTCAGACAAAGCTGGATCAAGGCACACTACTGAAGGGGCTGCCTGAGGGAATAAGGAGGAGAGTCGGGCAGAAAGAGCTGCCACTGACTGGAGTAATGGATCCAAGGAGGTCTCCAAGAGAAGAGATAGCCTGGGGGCTAGCAATTCTTATATCCTGTCAGCTAGGGCTGGAAGATCTACTTGCTCAGCAGTGACTGGAGCAGAGGTAGAGGATGGAGGTGGAGCTACTGGTGATGGTAGTGGAGAGCTGGTGAATTGGGGAAGAGATGGTTGAGGTGTGGGGAAAGTGGTGATGGAAGACAATGGGATAAAGATAGATGGTGTGAAGGTGGGTTGATCAATGATCTCTTGTAGAAGTTCCTGGTAAGAGTTTGATGAGGAGGGCAGCTCAGGAGGAGATGAGGGTGAGTCATCCATGAAGGAATCATCAATAAGATTGAATGAGAGAATGAAGGGTGATGTGGCAGAGTCTGGTTGAGAGTAGGAGTACAAAGGATGGAATAGATCTTCTGTTGTTGGTAGAGTAGGGATTGGAGATGGTATAGATGTTGGAGAAGGGCTGGAGATGATGATAGTGGATGGAGTTTGAATGGTGGAGGGAATTGGAATGGTGGATGGAACTATAGAAGATGGAATAAGAGGAGGAGGAGAGGCAGCAGCAGGCAGGTCATCTGCAGGGGCAGAGACCTGAGGGGAAGTGACTGTGGCAGTCCTGGTGCCTGAAGGTGTGCTGGAAGAGGGCCTGCTGGGCTTGATGATCTGCCTGTCCCATTTACCAAATAGGGCACATGACAATCTCTTGGAAGCATTAATGTGTATCCCAGATGATACTAACAATGCAGGGCATCTGTTCTGCAGAAAAAGGCCTAAAATCCTCCCAAAATTCACAAAACTCTTATTAATTTTCTTTTTAATTAGGTCAAAGAAGACCTCTCCCCAGTTCAAATTCTTCCTATCCACTATGGATCCCATTATGCAGAGCTGATACCTGGAAATAGTATCATGGGCAGAGTGCTTAGCCAATAGGACTTTCCCAACTACATCAGCCAAGAACCTATACTCCACAGACATGTTCTTCTTCAGCAGCTTGCTAGGGTTAGCCTCAGAATGACCCATTCTTGCAAGCAAGTCAGCAAATTCTTCTCCAGATAAATCAGCAGAGTCTCCACCAGAACTTAACTCAAAAACTTCTGTTAGAATTACTGGGGTCAAGGGTACCTGGGTGCCGGAAATTGATCCAACAATTGTGTTTTGATCCTGGTTGTGGGCAGTGTAGACCCACTCTTTAATCTCATCAG
This sequence comes from Platanthera guangdongensis, assembly GCA_039583875.1. Classification (NCBI taxonomy): domain Eukaryota; kingdom Viridiplantae; phylum Streptophyta; class Magnoliopsida; order Asparagales; family Orchidaceae; genus Platanthera; species Platanthera guangdongensis. Next base: position 204,958,647 of record CM077151.1, on the reverse strand, counting down.
CAGCAAGTTTAATCCTTGTGGTCATGATTGTAGCAAGTTTCTGCTCTTTGAAAAACTCCAAGATGTCCTGGAAAACTTGATCTGTTGTGCCGAAGGACTCCATGTCAATGTCAAAGCCAGCATCAAATTTCATGGCGGCAAGAACAGCAACAGAAATGGCCATGGTTACCTGCAAAAATTCAATAAACAAAACGACCAAGTGCAGAAATGTTTGGAGGGAAAGAAAGTTTTTGCAGAGAAATCGAAAGAGCAAAAGGAGAATGACGGCGAAAAATGAATTTTATATTAGGGTTCGACGCAGAAAAGGAAAGATCGTTGAACTCAGTTCGACAATCGAGGCTTCTAAAGGAATCTGAAGAGTCTTCAATATCGTCGATCTCCGTTCGACGATATTGGAGAGCGTCGAGCTCTGATCGACGATCGTTCAAAGAACAAAATCATCGAGCGCCGTTCGACGATCGTTGACCGGAAGAGATAGTTCATACTATCTGAGAAACGCTGAACTCAGGTCGACGATTTCGGAAATCGTCGATCTCCGTTCGACGATCTGGGGGAAAATCGTCGATCGCAGTTCAGAGACCAGAAAAACTCTAGACACTAAGAAAAATCAAGATGTTTGCCTAGTCTTGGTCAATTTTTAAACTTTTAAAATCTTGGATATTATTTAAGACTTCCTCCATCTAACATTCCTAACTGATTTAGGAAGAAGGTGTGTTTCTTTTCATCCAAGGGCTTGGTGAAAATATCTCCCCTTTGTAAATCAGTTGGGATATATTGCAGTTCAATTTTATTCTTTTCAACATTATACCTTAAGAAGTGATGCCTAATCTCTATGTGTTTTGTCCTACTATGGAGGACTGGATTTTGAACTATAGAAATAGCATTGGTGTTATCACAAAAGATTTTAGACTTCTCTAAGTTGTAGCCATAGTCAAGGAGTTGGTTTTGAATCCACAAGATTTGTGAACAACAACTGCCTGCAGCCATATATTCAGCTTCAGCAGTTGAAGTTGACACAGAAGTTTGTTTCTTACAAAACCAATAGACAAGTCTGTCACCAAGGAACTGACAAGTTCCACTGGTGCTTTTCCTGTCAATTCTGCATCCAACATAATCAGCATCAGAAAATCCAGTTAAATCAAATGCTGAATCTTTTGGATACCAGAGACCTAGATTTGGACAACTTTTAACATACCTGAGAATCCTCTTTACTAATGTTAGGTGTGACTCTCTAGGGCTTACTTGGAACCTAGCACATATACATGTAGCAAACATTATATCTGGTCTACTAGCTGTAAGGTACAGTAAAGAGCCAATCATTGCTCTATATGTTGTCTGATCGACAGGTTTCCCATGTTCATCAGCATTCAATACAACATTGGTAGGCATGGGTGTTTTCATACAAGATGTTTCAGACATGCCAAATTTCTTAACCAATTCATTTGCATACTTGGTTTGAGAAATAAACATGCCTTCAGCATGTTGCTTCACTTGCAATCCTAGGAAGAAGGATAGCTCACCCATGCTACTCATTTCAAATTTAGAATGCATTAGGTTGGAAAACCTTCTGCACAATTTTGAATCAGTAGTACCAAAAATAATATCATCTACATAAATCTGTACTAGTATGGTATGGGACTTATGGGTTCTAATGAAAAGAGATTGGTCTACTCTACCCCCTTATAAATCCATTTTCCAAAAGGAAGCATGCTAGTTTCTCATACCATGCTCTAGGAGCTTGCTTGAGACCATATAATGCTTTGTTCAACCTAAAAACATAATCAGGATAAGTTGGAGAGATAAAACCTGGAGGTTATCTGACATATACTTCTTCTTTGATGTCTCCATTTAGAAATGCACTTTTGACATCCATCTGATATACCTTGAATCCTTTATGTGCTGCATAAGCTAAAAATATTCTGATGGCTTCCAATTTTGCAACTGGTGCAAAAGTCTGGTCATAGTCTATTCCTTCTTATTGAGAATATCCTTGAGCAACTAGCCTTGCCTTGTTCCTTAAAATTACTCCTTGATCATCCAGTTTGTTTCTGAACACCCACTTTTTTCCAACAATGGAGTGATCCTTAGGCTTTGGCACTAGTTCCCACACTTTGTTCCTTTCAAATTGATGCAACTCTTCTTGCATTGCAATGATCCAGTGTGGATCTTGCTCTGCTTATTGAATGGACTAAGGTTCAATTTGTGATAGGAAGCAAGTGTGCAACAGGTTTTGGTTGACCTGATTTCTGGTTTTCACACCAGCTGAGATGTCTCCAATTATTTGGGAAATTGGATGATATCTTGATGTTACTAAATCAACAGGGGGTGTTGTTTGTTCACCAACCTGTTTTGTTGTTTCCTCTTGTGGTACAACAACTGGCTCTTCAAGTTGTTCTTCAATATGTTGAATACTTTCTTCATCTTCACTGCTTTTCTCTTTTTGAGTAACCTGTAACTTGTTCAAGTCTTCAACAAGAGAATGTTCCTGCAAAGGTTCTATGGTAGAAGAGATCTTCTCCTTGAAAGACATGTTAGATTCATCAAATGATATATGAACAGATTCCTCAATTTTTAGAGATGATTTATTATAAACCCTATAAGCCTTACTGATCATGGAGTATCCCAGAAACACTCCTTCATCAGCTTTAGCTTGAAATTTTGCTAAATATTTCTTGTCATTATTGTGTATATAGCAAATGCAACAAAAAACTCTAAAATAATCAACTTTAGGTTTCTTCTCTTTGAGTAATTCATAGGGAGTGTTTCCCTTTAGTTTATGTATCAAACTTCTATTCAGCACATAGTTGGAGGTGTTCACTGCCTTTGCCCAAAAGGATAGAGGAAGGTGAGCATCTGACAATAATGTAGTGGCAGATTCAATAAGGGTTCTATTTTTCCTTTTAGCTACCCCATTTTGTTGACGAGTTCTAGGAGCTGAGAAAGTATGTCTGATCCCTTCACTCTGATAGAACTCTTGCATAAGAATAGAATCAAACTCTGTCCCATGATCACTTCTGATCAGGGCAATATGAGTATCGAACTCAATCTGTATACATTTGAGAAACTCTGTCAAACACTTAAAGTTATCAGACTTCTTCCTCAGAAAGAACACCCAAGTGAATCTAGAGAAGTCATCTACAACTACTAAGGTGTAAGATTTCCCTCCTAGGCTTTGTACTGTGATGCGTCCAAAAAGATCCATGTGTAACAGATACAATATCCTAGGTGAATCACTCTTATTAAGTCACTTAAAACTATTTTTAGTTTGCTTGCCTAATTGACAAGCCCTGCAGAGTCCTTCCTTCTTGTAGGTGTCAGAAGGTAGTCCTCTAACAAGGTTGTCCTTGGATATCCTAGCAATAGTTCTAAGGTTTAAGTGTCCTAATCTCTTATGCCATAAAATATTTGGTCTACAGACAGAATTGAACAGGCAAATATCTACATCTATTGAAAGAAAATCTACTAGATAGATATTACCTTTCCTTTTACCTGTCAACACAGTTGTGTTGTCCTCTGACTTGATCTTCCATAAAGCTTTCCTGAATGTCACCTGGTAGCCTTCATCACATAGCTGACTGATGTTTATTAAGTTGTGCTTCAGTCCTTCCACATAAGCTACCTTCTTGAATGTTACTGATCCAATCTGGACTGCACCATATCCTTTAGTTTGTCCAAAGTTTGAATCACCAAAGATAACTTTGGGTCCAAGCTTGGCTCTAAAGGATGTGAGGTTGTCCTTGTTTCCTGTCATGTGCTTAGAGCACCCACTATCCAAGTACCATTGCTGGTTAGATATTGGATAGTTCTTCACCTGCACATAAGATAATTCTTTTGTTTTTGACCCAGTTTACCTTGGGCCTAGGTTGATAACCTTTAAACTCTGAAATAAAAGACATCCCAGGTTGACTCTTATAACCTTCAGGATGATATCTCCTTGGAGGTATAATCCATTCAGTATAAGGGTTAAAGATTTGGGATGAAGGACCCCTAGGATTGGATTTTGATTTGCCCTTGAAAGAGTTTCTAGAGCTCTGATCTCTGTTCGATGATCGTGGAGCTGCATTCGACGATCTTGGGTCAGATCGTCGAGCTCCGTTCGACGGTCGACTATGGCAGAGTTCAGGAACTTGAGATCGTCGACCTGAGTTCGATGATTTTGCCTGAGATCGTCGATCTGTGTTCGGCGATCGTCGAGCTCCGTTCGACGATTTCTGCTGGAACTTAGTTTTCTTGGGCAGATCAGAATTTTTCCTAGCTACCTCTACAACTCCCTTTCCTTTATCAGAAATGAACTTGATTGGAGTTGTTAGAACTATGGGTTGGCTGGATGAAGCACCAAAGCCCAATGTACTATTAAATCTGGAGTTCACTGTGCTTGTGATGTCCATCAGCTTGATACTTCTCCCATTAAGGGATTCTTCAAGCTTCTTGACCTCAGATAGCTCACTTTTCAGTGAAGCTATCTGCTCCCTACAACACTCCAACTCCTGAGAGAGTTTGAGGTTTTCTAACTTTAAGGTATTATGTTCAGATAAATGATTTCTGAGAGAGATAATTTCCTTCTCAGATTTTAGCAGGTCTAAACATAATGCTTTAAACTCAGATTTGAAGTCCTCTGAATTGAAATAAAAAGAACTGATTACCTGATCTTCTTCAAGTTGAGTCTCTGAATCTGACTCTGACTCTTCTTCATCTGAATTATGTTGTGAGGCATTGATTGTCATCATGCAGAACTCCTTCTCTTCTGCATCATCTTCTTCATCACTAGAGCTGGATGAGGCTTCTGACTACTCTTCAGTCTCACTCCAGGATTCAGCAACAAACCCCTTTCTTGTGTGTTTATTCTTGCTTGTGTAGGGTTTGCCATTGTTACTTTTCTTTAAGTCCTTTTCTCTTCTTCTTTCTTTCTTGTCCCTTCTGTCCTTGTTTTTGTTCTCTGGACAGTCAGGTACAATGTGCCCTGGTTTCCTGCAACCAAAGCAGACAATTTCCTTATTATTGATTGACTTATCATACCTTGGCTTATCATGCTCCTTGTATGATCTTTTTCTGAAGTCCTTTCTGGCCATCTTGTAGAATCTTTTGGCCAATAGACTGAGCAGTTCATCATTGCCTGTGACTTTGTCTTCAGGTTGATCTTCATTTGCCTTGAAGGCTATTGTCTTCTCTTTTCTTGTGGCTGGTGAGGCAGCCTTCTGTTCTTCTTCTCTGTTTTTGATTAGTAGCTCATAAGATTTGAGCTTACCTAATAGAGCTTATGTGGTGATCTCATTTAAACTTCTGGCATCCTTGATTGGCCAGATTCTTGAATCCCAAGTGCTAGGGAAGCACATTAGAATTTTGTCATTAAGTTCAGTAAGTGATATCTCCTTATCCAAAGTCCTGAGTTCACTGACTATCAAACTAATTCTATTGTACATGTCTCCAACTGATTCAGCTTCTCCGTTCTTGAAATTCTCATATTGAGATATGAGGTGGGATCTCCTATCCTTTCTCCCATCAGCTGAGCCTGAGACTATTTCAGAGAGTTTATCCCAGATTTCCTTTGCTGAATTGCATTCAGCCACCTTTTGAAAGATGTCATCAGACATGGTCTGGGCTAGAATGTTCATAGCCTTAGCATCAGCTACCATCCACTTATTAATATCAGCATCTGTTCCTGATGGAGGTGGAACAGCATTTGTACTTGAGTTCTCTGGAGGTCTTGGACAAACTGTCAAAACAGAATTAAAAATATCCTCGTCAATAGAATTCATGTATGACTGATCCTTGTCTTCTAAAGTGCAAACTTGGACAGATTGCACACTGGAGGTCTGGTGCTAGCATAATTTTTATTTTGGGCCATGATTGGTGAAAACAAAATCTAATAATAAACTCAAAAGAAAACAGATCTAACTAGGAATCTTTGGGTTCAGGTGTTAGCCTGTGCAACCACCAAGGTGTGGTATGTTTAACCAACCTCCCTCTGATACCAATTGAAAGTGCAGCTAGATCTGATATACTCTAGAGGGGGGTGAATAGAGTATATGGTGCTTGAAAACGTTTTACAACACTTATTATAATATGAGTGAATAGGGAAGCAATTATTAAATTTGTTGGGTATTGTATCCACAACGTACCTGATTTGAAGAAGCCCCTGGACAGGCTAAGGTAAATAGAAAATGTATTTGACAAAATATTTCAAGTTGTGCTTGTAGTTTTTCCACGCTAAGTGCACACCAATATCAGGGTGCAGTAGGTCAATATACATGGGTCTGCGCGACGTAATCCCTCGTTGAGCAGATCAGTGTGTTGGCCTACATGTACTCTCTCTATTGGAGTGCACTTACTTTCAAGTACAGTGCTGTGTTTATGCAAGAGCAGACAAGAAGCTAGGATGGGTCAAGGAGCAGCTCTTGGGTGGAAAGACGAAAAATCGTCTAAGTATAAATCGACGAGAATCACCAAGTGATTCTCGCCGATTCGGCGATAATCACTAGTGATTCTCGCCGAATCGTCGAGAATCATTAGTGATTCTCGCCGACTCTATCCGGCTACCTCAAAGCGGTGCCAAGTAAGATTCGGCGGGAATCACTAGTGATTCTCGCCGAACCCATCGTTGAGCAGATCATGGCCAAGTAATATTCGTCGAGAATCAACAAGTGATTCGGCGAGAATCATCAAGTGATTCGGCGAGAATCACTAGTGATTCTCGACGAATCGTCGAGAATCACTAACTGATTCTCGCCGATTCGTCGAGAATCACATTTGATTCTCGCCGATTTTTACTTGGGCAATTTTCGGGATCAAGCTGGACCGGATTCTGCCGCTGGCACTATTTTGAACTGGATTTAGGGTTTCTACTTGTGGGACCCACAACGGTCATATTGAAGTTGTCTAGAGTATATATACGGGTATTTTTGAACAGTAAAGACACACAAAAAGAAGCCGAGCGACGATCTTGACCTAAAATCGCGAAACTGCTACGCCGCCGCTGTCGCCGCTCGCGCTAGTTGGTCGCCGCTTTTGATCGAGATTCTTCCTGATCTTCCGGCGACAGAAGCTTAGCCAAGCTTAGAGTCTCACGTGTCTTACCGGAGATCTCTTGTCTCTTGATTTGTTGATCGGGAAAATCTTCCCCATCCGAATCGATCGAGACGATTGATCCCAGTGTGACCGTTGGTAGACCTAGCTAGCTTCGCTACGAAGTTTGGATCTCTAAAGTACAGCAGCCGCACATCGTCGTCGCCGCCGATCCCGTGAACCTAGCCGCTGCCCATCTTGCCGCCGCCGGTTCCGGGGAGATTCTCTCCAAGAGAGATCTAGGGTTGTGGACTCTTTGTGGACTTCAAAAACACGTCGTCAACGAAGAGGGACACCGTAGTCTCCAAACGTAGTTTGTATCTCTTGTACATTCTAGTTTTACTTTTGTTGTAAAGGAACGTTGGTTCCTAGTTGTAAGGGTTGGGTGCAACCCGTGTTGTGGGAGTGTTGACTCCTACGTGTGGAAGGGTTCCTTCCGATATTGCAAGGATTGGATTTCAATCCTGTTGGTGAAGAGACCGAGTTGTCCCTTGTTGGGAGATAGGTCGAAGGGGGAAAGTGGATGTACCCAAATCGGGGAACCACTATAAATAGGTTGTGTATTCTGTGTGCTGTGCTGTTTATTTTTATTGTGCAGGTATAATTTTAAATTCCGCATAAACGCTGCACGTCACCTATTCCCCCCCCCCCATAGGTGAAGATAGTTGACAATAGGTGGACTTTCAAGTGGTATCAGAGGTTGCTCATCAAAAAGGTTAACACCTTGAGTTGAATCCTGCCGCTAGTCTCAAGAAGGAGGCAACCATCTACTATGGACGGGCTCAAGTTCACAGGCAAGATCCCAGTGTGCACCAGGCTCAACTTTCCTATCTGGAAGGAAAGGATCAGGTTCTACATGGAAGCAGTTGATCCTCGACTCTTCATGATCGTGGAGGAGGAACCTTATGTCCCCACTAAGGCCTCCACCATTGATCCTACCCAGAAAGTGCCAAAGAAACTTTCTGAAATGGACAAGGACGAGATGGTGCTAGTAGGACTTGACAAGAAGGCGCAAAACATTCTGGTCAGCGCGGTTGATGACTCAATGATACAGAACTTCTGCAACTACAGGAGAGCACAGGAGATCTGGCATTGCCTGATCATCCTAATGGAGGGCACTGATGAAGTGAGGGATGATCGGAGATCCCTCCTGAACCAGAAATATGAGGCCTTCAGACAAGGGCCTAAGGAAGAGATCGGAGTCACCTACGAGAACTTCCTCAAGATTGTCAACGCCCTCAAAGGATACGAAAGAGTGTTCACTAATGGTGAACTCAATGATAAATTCCTTAGGTGCCTTACTAAGGAATGGGACACAAAGATCTGCGCCATCCGAGAGTTTGGCAGACTAGCTGAAACAGACCCGCAAATTCGGTTCGGGAAGCTGATGTCCTATGAGCTTCAACTGAACACCAGGAAAGCAGAAGAAGAAGCAGAGAAGGCTACAGCCAAAGAAAAGACTGTGGCTCTAAAAGCCAGTCACTCCAGAAAAGGCAAGGGTGCGGTTTCATACCGTGCCAGGAAAAAGGATGAAGAGGAGGACTCCGAGCCATGCTCCTCTAGCTCAGAGCTGTCGGAGGAGGATTTCTCCCTCATCACCCGAGAGTTCAAGAAGTTCCTCAAGATGAGGAATCAAAGAAAGAAAGACAGCTCCTCCTCCAGGCATCAGAAGAAAAATTATTCTTCTGACATGTATACTTCTAAACCGAACAAACATCACTCCTCTGACATTATTTGTTTTGGATGCAATAAGCCAGGACACGTCGTGGCCGACTGCTACCAAGGCAAGAGAGAAAAAGGGAAAGAAGAGGAGCACAAATCCTCGAGAGATAAGAAGAAAGAGAGGAGCTACATCGCCAAAAGGCCAAAGACACTGAGTGAGTCTGACTCCTCAGACTCCAGTGATGATGAGGAAGGCTAATTTGGGCTGGTGGGTCGCTCCGACTCAGAAGGAGAATGCCCCCCATTTACTGGGAAGGTAAAAGCTCACACCCCTCTCTCCGACTCCGAATCTGATCCTGAGTCTCAGGATGATGACCCTGAGGATAGCCTTTCGGCCCATGAAGCGGAGCTCCTCGAGAAGTATGAGCTTCTGCTCAACACTTTCGAGGAGTGCCGTAAGAGACTGAAGGCTGAGAAAAAGGAAGTGAAATTCCTTAAGGGTGAGTGTGTCTCCCTAAGGGAAGAGGTCACTAGTTTGATTTCTCTCCGACAGGAGCACCTTGACCTGACTTCAAAGCATTCAGAGTCTCTTAAGCTCCTTGATCTTAAGCAGGAGGAAGTCGACAAGTTGGAAGAATAACTTGCGGCAGAAAGGAAGATCGTCAAGAGCTTCTCTATGACAAAAACAGTTCTTCCAGTAGTTGACACCTTCTCTGCTCAGGCCAAAGGAGCTGGCTTGGGGCATGTAGGGGTATCTGGTTCCTCATCCAGGAGAAACAGGAACCAGAGGAAGAATAAGGCCGCCAAGAAGGCCTCTGCTGCTGAAAAGGGAAAGGCTCCGCTCAGTCCTGTTGTGTTCAGAAAGCCTAGCTTTCCTTGCAACCAACATGACTTTGAATCAACTTTTGGTCATCATTTCTGGCCCTCGGTTGCAAAGCCAAAGAGCCGATATGATGGTTGGACCTATCCCCGGAACTTCGGTGAGAGTGCCCTCAAGGCACCTTATGAGGAAATCCACATGGGAAATTATGGTCAATTCTCTAGTGGCCATAATGGAAAGCAGTCACCAAGAGTCAAGCCTGTTATACTGACGAATCAGAAGGTGAAGAAGTCATGTGACTGCAATCACCATGAGGCCTCCACCTCCAGATCCAAGGCCCCGGCTGTACCCACCATTCCCAGGGTAAGGCAGGAGCCTAGGAAGAGGTACAACAAATTCGACTGTTGGTGCTGTGGCAAAGTCGGTCACTTTGCCGTGGATTGTTGGTTTAATCCAAGGTATCTCGAGACTCCCTATGTTAGCAATGCGAGGCCGACCACTCGTAGGGTTAACCAACCGAGGGGGAGTATGCTAACCAAGAATCTAGGACCCAAGTTCGATTGGGTTCCTAAGGGAAATTAATTTTGTTTTGCAGGAATGTCCAAAGGCCACCAAAACGCCAATCTGGTACTTGGACAGTGGATGCTCCCGGCACATGACTGGGACAAGAAGCCTGCTGCGTGATTACACTCCAGTCGAGAATGGACCCAAAGTCATCTTTGGAGGGTCAGATCGAGGAGTCACCAGAGGTTACGGTATGATTTCCAACGGTATAATCTCTATCACCGACGTGGCTTATGTTGAAGGGTTAAACCATAACCTGATCAGTGTAAGTCAGTTATGTGACAAAGGTTATGACGTTAAGTTCTGTAAGGATAAATGTCTGATAATTTCACGTACCTCTTCTGAGACGGTATTATCAGGCATTAGGAGCAGAAATATCTTCTGCTTAGATTTTCTCAATTTAGATTCATCTACCCCCATATGCCTTATGGCAACAGGCAGTGCATCTCTTTGTGAACAATGGCACAAGAGATTGGCACATATTAATTTCAAAACAATTAGTATGCTGTTTTCTAAAAACTTAGTAAGGGATGCTCCCGTTATCAAGTGCATCAAATATAGCCCCTGTCCTGCAAGCCAGATGGGCAAACAGACTCGGGCTACCTTTAAGAGCATTGCAGACAAAGTCTCTTCCCGATGTCTTTACCTTCTACATATGGACTTGTTTGGTCCAATGCAAGTTCATAGCTTGGGAGGCAAGTTCTATACGCTAGTGATAGTTGATGATCATTCTCGGTTTACTTGGGTGTTCTTCTTAAAACGAAAGTCAGATACGTTTGACATCTTCACTAGTTTTGTCAAGCAGGTTTAGAACGAATTTAACTGCTCAGTGGTCAAAATCAGAAGTGACCATGGAACAGAATTCGAATCTAGTGCTATGACAGAGTTTTGTGAAGAACAAGGTATCTTTCATGAGTTTTCCTCCCCGCGCACTCCTCAGTAAAATGGAGTTGCGGAGAGGAGAAATAGAACTCTCATTGAAGCCTGCACGACAATGTTAAAAGACGCTTCTCTCCCAGAATACTTCTGGGCAGAGGCCGTCAATACAACTTGCCATGTACAAAACCGAGCATTGATCAACAAGCATCATCGTAAGACGCCTTACGAGCTACTGAAAGGCAGGAAACCAACCATGTCATACTTGAGGATCTTTGGTTGCAGATGCTATGTACTGAATAATGGGAAGTACCCGCGTACTAAATTTGGTGAAAAATGCTTCGAAGGCATATTCATGGGCTATAGTTCCCACAGTCGGGCATATAGGGTCTTCAATAAGAAAACCCTAGTGGTAGAAGAATCAATTAATGTTGTATTTGATGAAGGAAGTTTGCTTAACAACAATTCTTCCAGTGGTATTCTTGAAGATGCAGGTGCACGACTTGAACAGTTGGATCTCGATGAGACCGCTAAAGATGAAACTCCTAAGTACGTCAAAGTTTCCACCTCCACGTCATATGGGAACGTTGAAGATCAAAATGGAACAAATCTCTTAGAAGAAGGAGAAGCCCAAGAAGTAGTCGAAGCTCCAGACGCCAGACTTCTAGAGCTCCGGCACGTGAGGGATCATCCTAGAGATCAGATCATCGGAGATCCTCATGTCGGTGTCAGAACACGAAGAGGTACTATTAACGAAATTTTGCATCTTAGCTTCCTGTCACAGGTTGAGCCAAAGAAGTTCGACGAGGCGAACAAAGATGCGGCATGGATTCTGGCCATGCAAGATGAACTACATCAATTCGAACGTTGCAACGTTTGGACGCTAGTTCCCAGACCATACAAGCAGAATGTGATTGGCACCAAGTGGATCTTCAGAAACAAGCTGGATGAACATGGTGTCATCATAAAGAACAAGGCAAGGCTGGTGGCTCAAGGTTACAGACAGGAGGAGTGGATTGACTTCGACCAGACCTTCGCACCAGTAGCAAGGCTCGAGGCAATCAGATTGTTCCTGGCGTATGCTTCGCACAAAGGATTCACAGCCTATCAAATGGATGTGAAATCAGCATTCCTGAACGGAGACCTGAAAGAGGAAGTATACGTCGCTCAACCCCCAGGTTTTGTCAATCCTACTTATCCCAATCATGTGTATTTTCTCAATAAAGCTCTATATGGTTTAAAACAAGCTCCACGAGCTTGGTATGAGACTTTATCTAGTTTTCTTCTTGAGAACAAGTTCTCTAGAGGTAAAATAGATAAAACATTGTTTCTCAGGGAAGTCAAAGGCAAGATTTTGCTGGTGCAAATCTATGTCGATGACATTTTATTCGGCTCAATGGACAACAATCTTTGCAAAAAGTTTTCTAAACTTATGCAAGGAAAGTTTGAAATGAGCAGTATGGGAGAGCTCAAGTATTTCTTGGGACTTCAAGTGAAATAGTCTGAGGATGGAATCTTCATCTCTCAGACGAAGTTCACAAATGAACTCCTCAAGAAATTCGGTATGGAGAATGCAACCTCAATGAGGACTCCAATGAGATCCACTATGTCTCTGGATAAGGATGAGAAAGGTAAACCTTTCGATGAAACCAAATACAGAAGCATCATTGGATCCCTGCTCTACCTTACTGCCAGTAGACCGGTTATTATTTTCTCCACATGTGTCTGTTCCCGATATCAGGTGAACACTAAGGAATCTCAATATGTCGCTGCAAAGCGAATTCTAAGATACCTTAAAGGTACTCCTAATCTTGGCTTGTGGTACCCGAGAAACAATGATGTCGAGCTAATAGGTTTTTCAGATGCTGATTTTGCAGGGAGTATGGATGACAGGAAAAGCACTTCCGGGACGTGTCAATTCCTCGGGAGAAGGCTTATCTCATGGAACAGCAAGAAGCAGAATTGTGTAGCTACCTCCATAGCAGAGTCTGAGTACATCTCGGCAGGCAGCTGTTGCGCACAACTCCTATGGATCAGAAACCAGTTAGCCGACTATGACCTTCAGTTCAAGGAAATACCAATGTACTGCGACTCCTCCAGTGCAATTACAATTGCCAACAATCCGGTATCGCACAGCAGAACGAAGCATATTGAAGTGCGCTACCACTTCATTCGGGAGCACGTGGAGAACAAGGACATCTCTCTCTGTTATGTCCCCACGGACAAGCAGATTGCAGATATATTCACAAAGACCTTAGACGAGGCCAAGTTCAGTCTTTTCAAAAATGAATTGGGAATGCTAAATTATGAGGAATGAAGACTACAGAAGCTCCAGGATCATGCCTCTAGGGGGAGCCTCAGCCAGGAACTCCATTGTTAGCACAGGTGCAAGAACTGAGGGGGAGCAAGGGGTCAAATGCTACAGACCCAGATTTGCAGAAGCCGAAAAGGGGGTGATTACCCTCTCGGCTAAGGCTAAGGTGGCTCCAAGTTTGCTCCCAAGAAATTGGTTTTGGTAATGAATAACTCACTCAACTCAATTTCACGTTTATGATTTTCATTACCATATGCTCTATTCACCTTAGCTTGTAGGGTTTAGGCTTCTTCAAATAGGGGGAGATTGTTGGGTATTGTATCCACAACGTACCTGATTTGAAAAAGCCCCTAGACAGGCTAAGGTAAATAGACAATGTATTTGAGAAAATATTTCAAGTTGTGCTTGCAGTTTTTCCACGCTAAGTGCACACCAATGTCAGGGTGCAGTAGGTCAATATACACGGGTCTGTGCGACGTAATCCCTCGTTGAGCAGATCAGTGTGTTGGCCTACGTGTACTCTCTCAATTGGAGTGCACTTACTTTCAAGTATAGGGCTGTGTTTATGCAAGAGCAGACAAGGAGCTAGGATGGGTCAAGGAGCAGCTCTTGGGTGGAAAGACGAAAAATCATCTAAGTATAAATCAACGAGAATCACTAGTGATTCTCGCCGAATCGTCGAGAATCATTAGTGATTCTCGCCGACTCTATCCGGCTACCTCAAAGCGGTGTCAAGTAAGATTCGGCGATAATCACTAGTGATTCTCGCCGAACCCATCGTTGAGCAGATCATGGCCAAGTAATATTCGTCGAGAATCAACAAGTGATTCGGCGAGAATCATCAAGTGATTCGGCGAGAATCACTAGTGATTCTCGACGAATCGTCGAGAATCACTAACTGATTCTCGCCGATTCGTCGAGAATCACCTTTGATTCTCGCTGATTTTTACTTGGGCAATTTTCGGGATCAAGCTGGACCGGATTCTGCCGCTGGCACTATTTTGAACCGGATTTAGGGTTTCTACTTGTGGGACCCACAACGGTCATATTGAAGTTGTCTACAGTATATATACGGGTATTTTTGAACAGTAAAGACACACAGAAAGAAGCCGAGCGACGATCTTGACCTAAAATCGCGAAACTGCTCCGCCGCCGCCGTCGCCGCTCGCGCTAGTTGGTCGCCGCTTTTGATCGAGATTCTTCCTGATCTTCCGGCGACAGAAGCTTAGCCAAGCTTAGAGTCTCACGTGTCTAACCGAAGATCTCTTGTCTCTTGATTTGTTGATCGGGAAAATCTTCCCCATCCGAATCGATCGAGACGATTGATCCCAGTGTGACCGTTGGTAGACCTAGCTAGCTTCGCTACGAAGTTTGGATCTCTAAAGTACAGCAGCCGCACATCGTCGTCGCCGCCGATCCCGTGAACCTAGCCGCCGCCCATCTTGCCGCCGCCGGTTCCGGGGAGATTCTCTCCAAGAGAGATCTAGGGTTGTGGACTCTTTGTGGACTTCAAAAACACGTCGTCAACGAAGAGGGACACCGTAGTCTCCAAACGTAGTTTGTATCTCTTGTACATTCTAGTTTTACTTTTGTTGTAAAGGAACGTTGGTTCCTAGTTGTAAGGGTTGGGTGCAACCCATATTGTGGGAGTGTTGACTCCTACGTGTGGAAGGGTTCCTTCCGATAGTGCAAGGCTTGGATTTCAATCCTGTTGGTGAAGAGACCGAGTCGTCCCTTGTTGGGAGATAGGTCGAAGGGGGAAAGTGGATGTACCCAAATCGGGGAACCACTATAAATAGCTTATGTATTCTGTGTGCTGTGCTGTTTATTTTTATTGTGCAGGTACAATTTTAAATTCCGCATAAACGCTGCACGTCACCTATTCCCCCCCCCCCATAGGTTAAGATAGTTGACACTAGGTGGACTTTCAAAATTTAATCACATAATAACCTACAACAGAAATTAATCACAGATCTAAACTAATCACAAAACAATCATAGCCAGAAACAAAATATAAAGATAAGCAAGCCAGAAGACACAAGGAGCTATAGTGGTTCCCCTAAACTTGGGTACATCCACTCTTCTACCACCCTATGTAGGAATCCACTGTAGGATGAGTTGATCAGGTGTCCTGGGCACCAATGAGCTTTTGATAAGGTGCTCAAAAATCAAATCAGATTTTTTGATCAGGTGTCTTGCCACCAATGAGCTTTTGACAAGGTGCTCAAAAACCAAGCACAAACTTTTGAAGGGAGTTTGAGAAACACTTTACAGAGATGGGGATGAGAGAGTTATGGAAGTCTTCTCTTTCTCAAATCAGCTGAGAAGACTATGTGGATTTGATGGTGTCAAAGCTCCCCCTGAGTCCTTGAGATGTTCAGGAAATGAAGCTTTGCTGTAGGGTGATAGGCCTTCAGAAGTTGATCTCTAGCAAATGATGATTTCAGCAACAGCTGAAATGTTAGGTGTCTGGAGTCTTTAAAATAAGTTGGCCTTGAACACTTGAGTCACAAGAGATCAGAAGATTTCAAATGGTTGATCTCCTTGGATGTGTGTTCTTGAGAGAATTCTTTTAGACAGAGAATATTTTCTTCTTGTTCTTCTTGTCTGTGTTCTTAGTGATAGAGAGATTCAAAAATCTTGTCTTTTATTCTCTGGTACTGAATAGAAAAACATCCTCTGTCAAGAATAGCCGTTGGCCTGACATTAATTGCATCCTTAATTGCAATTGTCTTATGGAGGAAAGTCCAAAGAAACATTCCTTGATAGTCCCTTGAAACTTGGTCCAGAAATAAATGAAAATGGCTAGAAAATCTTCTGAATTAATTGTTGAATAACTCCTTAACTATTCTGAATTTGAAACTTGAAAATCCTTGAAGTCATCAGAAAATCGTCGAACTGAGCTCAGTGATTTGGACTTAGACAGCAACAAAAATCGTCGATCTGAGCTCAAAGATCGTCGAACTGAGCTCAGAGATAGAGATCCAAATACTGAGTCAAGATCGTCGAACTGAGCTCGCAGATCGTCGAATAGAGTTCGACGATTTGTTGAAGTTGAGCTCAGCGATCGTCGAATGGAGTTCGACGATCTGTCGAAGTTGAGCTAGACGATCGTCGATTGGAGTTTGACGAATCGTCATGCTGAGATCGACGATATGACTTAGTCTCAAACTGAAAATTCTGGGTCTTGAGGGCAGCTTCCAAACCTAGGCTTCTAACCCTTAGACTCAATTCTAATTGACCTTTAGATCTATACAGAAGCTCAAAGACAGGTTTCGTAGAGACATAGTGATCCTCACCCAAATTAGTAATAGGGTGTTCCAACACTACACATGGAAAAAACTCATCAAACCTAACATGAATAGATTCTTCAACTATTTTTGTTCGTTTATTAAAAACTCTATAAGCTTTACTAGTTGAAGAATACCCAATAAACACTCCTTCATCACATTTTTCATCAAATTTTCCTAAGGAATCTTTAGAATTTAAAATAAAACATTTACAACCAAAAACTTTGAAATAAGAAACATTTGGTTTTTTATTAAAAATTAATTCATAAGGAGTTACTTTTAAAATAGGGCGAAACATTATTCTATTAATTACATAACATGCAGTACTCACAGCTTCAGCCCAAAAAGATTTTGGTAATGTAAATTCAGATAACATCGTACGGGCTAGCTCTTGAAGTGTCCTATTTTTCCTCTCCACTACACCATTTTGCTGTGTTGTGCGTAGAGCGGAAAATTCATGTTTAATTCCTAACTCCGTACAAAAGGAAATAAACTTTTCATTTTCAAATTCCCCTCCATGATCCGAACGTATGCATTTAATTTTTAACTCAAATTCATTTTGAATACGCAAACATAATTTAGAAAATTCTGAAAACGCATCAGATTTGCAGGTTAGAAACAAAGTCCAAGAAAAACGTGAATAATCATCAATCAATACAAATGTATATTTTCTACCTCCTATGCTAGAAGTATTAATTGGCCCAAATAAATCCATATGAATTAATTGGAGTGGCCTAGTATTAGAAATAATATTTTTACTTTTGAAAGATGATTTTGTAAATTTTCCTTTTCGACAAGGCTCATATAATGAAGATAAATTCTCATTTAGCAATGGTAAACTTTTGATTAATTTATCTTTTGAAAGTTTTTTAATTAACTTTGCACTAGTATGTCCAAGTCGCCTATGTCATAATTCTAACTCATCATTTTTGATAAAAAAACATTTTAAAGTAGAATTTAAAAAATCATAAAATTTAATCATATATACGTATGACATCTAGGTGCGGTAAAAACAATTTCATTTGTTTTGGAATCAATAATTTTGCATAAATTTGTAGAAGATTCAAACAAAACATTTAAAACCTTATCACATAGTTGGCTAATAGAAATCAAATTATGTTTTAAACCTTCTACGAACAAAACATTTGAAATTGAAAAACATTCGTTACCCACAACTCCGATGCCGATGATTTTTCCTTTTCCATTATCTCCAAATGTAACAACTCCTCCTTTCTTCATCTCCGGGCTAAGAAACTTCTCTTTATTTCCCGTCATGTGCTATGAACAACCTGAGTCCAAGTACCACACGTCTTCTTTGTCCTTAGCCTGCCAACACACCTAGAAAGAGGATGTGAGTAAAGATCTGGCTACCCAAGTGGTTCCACCCATAGTATAGGTAGAAGCCTTAGGCATCCAGATTTGCTTAATTTTACTTTTTCCTTTCTTCCAGCACGAGTCCGTGGTGTGACCAAATCTATTGCATTTGGCACAGGTAATGTAACGAGAAGAATATAACTTCTCTGGACTTTTACTATAAGAAAATGTAGTATCAGTTAATTTATTATTATCATAATTTTTAAAACTCGATTTTCTGGATTTCTCGCTATCGCCGGCGGTAGTGCTTGTCGCCGGGCGATAGTTTTCAGTCGTGTATCCGAGTCCAAATCTTCCAGATCCGTGACATTGGTAACCTAAGATCATATCCAGTGATCTTTGACCCAATCCAAACTTTTTCATGGCTAGTGTTAAGTCATGAATCTGGTTTCTCATTTCATTATTCTCGGATACTAGATTTACACATCTACGTTCAAAAGCTTTCTTTCCTTCATGGACTTTGGAAATAGAAGATTTCAGATCTCTCTCTAAAATCTCATTCTTTTTAGTGAGATTTTTTATTTTTGAATGAGATTTGGAAAGAGATTCTTCAACCTCTTTTATTCTTCCCATAAAGTGATCACACTCTTGGCAAGAGACTTTTTCTTTTCCAATAGTCTTATTTTCATTTAATAATTTTTTGTTTTCTTTAATAAAACTTTATTTTTAGTTTTAAGAAAATCATTATCTTTTAAACGTTTTTCAAAATATTTGCAAGTCTTTAAAAATTCAGAAAACAATTCATCATAAGTTGGAGGAGTTACCTCAGTGTCGCTTTGGACACTGCACTCGTCATCAGATATGACGCTTTTTCCCATGAGGCACATATTGGCCTCCTCCTCCTCGCTTGAGCTTGAACTGCTTGCATCCTCAGAGGTAGTATCATCCCATGTTTCAGCTTTCAGGACCTTCTTCTTCCCTTTGTGCTTCTTTTCTTTAAGTTCCTTCAAGTACTTTGGATACTTGCTTCGAATGTGTCCTAACTTCCTGCAATGATTGCACTCCGGTGGGGGTCTCTCTTCCTCCTCATCGTCGTCATCCTTTTGTTTTTTCTTTCTAAACTTCTCCTTCTTAAAATATTTTTTAAAAGTATTTCTCCTCTCCGGATTTCTCATAAATTTTTTAAATTTTCTAACAAAGAGTCTTTCCTCATCTTCTTCTTCCTCCTCAGAATTACTACATTCCTCTTTCTTAGATCTTAGAGCCAACCCCTTCTTCTTAGGCTCCATGTACTCTTGTTGTTGAATTTTCAATTCAACTTCATGAGTTTTCAAGTTCCCAATTAGGCTTTCAATATTAAGATATTTAAGATCATGAGATTCAGAAATAGCCGTCACTTTGGGATTAAACTTAGGGGGGAGAGATCTAAGAAGTTTTCTCACCAAATCACCATTTGAAAAAATTTTACCAAGCACTTTTGCATCATTCACTATCTTGGTGAATCTGGTGTACATTGAGTCTACGTCCTCATCCACTTCCATCCTAAACTTTTCAAATTCCGATTCCAGTTGAAACAGCTTCGAGTCCTTCACCTGCGAGGTACCTTCATGAGTTACTTCAAGTAAATTCCAAATCTCATAAGCATTATTGCAAGCACAAGTTCTACTAAATTCAGTCCTATCTAATGCAAAAAATAATGCATTCATGGCTTTTGCATTATTTTTGCACCTTAGCTTAACCTGATCATCCCATTTATCTTTTGGTTTTTCCATTACTACATCGCCTACTGTATAAGTGGGATGAGCATAATTAGTCTCTACCATATTCCAAACTTCAATATCAAGAGAAATAAGAAAACACTTCATCGTAGTTTTCCAGTAATTATAGTCAGATCCAGTGAATAATGGATGTCTACTAATGCCTTGCCCCTCAGAGAAAGCATGGTCATGCTGCGCCATAATTCCTGGTGGTGAAATCGTATTAGGAATAACCAGCTCCGATACCACTTGTAGGATCTTGTGGCGCCCTTAGAGGGGGGGTGAATAAGGGCTTTTTAAACTTTTGCAAACTTTTTATAAAATATGAAATTAGATACAACGTTTGAGACACATCAATGAAATGAAAATCAAGATTTTATTTCTCCAAAATATATATGTAAAATGATTTCAATAAAACTTGAAATCAAGCTTACAACGATAATAGATTTTAGCTTTTTCACTGATCCTTCTCCCAAGAACCGGTAGGCTATAGTCAATATCTCCCTAGATATGCCTACTAGCCTCCCCCTAAATCAAACCTATGATCTAGACGCTGCACAAAACGCGGCGATTTACTCATAAGCCACACAAGGACCTAGACACCACACACAAGGTAGTGATTTGCCCCTAAACCACACACGGACTTAGACACCACACACAAGGTGGTGATTTTCCCTTCCTAATTACAAAGACAAAAAGTGAAAATGAAAGTACAATAGTAAAACTTAAAAACTCCCTCAAAATCACAAGCTCTGAAGATGATGGTGGACCAATGAGAAGATCTCCAATCTTGAACGCACGGTCGTATCTCCTTCGCTCTTGAGATTTCAACAGACCAAGGGAGTTTGTCTGGAAACAGAGATGAAGGCTCTGAAGATTCTCTGGGAAAATAAAGCTCTACACGACCAAACTCTTTCCTGAAATTTTTAGCCGTATATATCACTCCATGCTATCGCCGGCGGTAGAGTTAACGCCCCGCGATAGGGATAACTCTCCGTTGGTTGATACGTGGCAAACGTCACGCGGATTTTTAGTTCTGAGCGGAGAACGTGACGATCGTGGGATATCGCTCCGCGACATCGCTATCGCCCCCCGCGATATCGCTGAACCGTGACTTCGTGTACGACAACTTGCGGATTAAGGCTGACGAAAGCAGGAACTGATTATGCTATCGCCCGCGGTAGCATTATCGCCAGTGATAGTGCGTTTTTCCTTTTCATCAATGCCATGCTCAGCCATTCCTTTGTACATAAATAATCTGTTATCCCTGCACATTTAAAACACATACCAAGATCAAATACATCCGGGATTTGTTATTCTCAAACTAAGAAGCGCGGAACACATGCTCCAACAGTTACCACGGGTTCTCGAACCTACAACATAGATAAGAGTCTTATTATAACTCCTCATCACCAACTGAACAAGACCTCTACTGTGATGGATTGGGAGATACCTTCTACACATAAGGAGATTAGGAGATTCTTAGGACTGGCTGGTTATTATAGAAGATTTGTGGAAGGGATTTCACTAATGTCTGCTCCTCTAACTAGACTTACACGGAAGTATACTGCATTCATTTGGAGCGATAAGTGTAAAGATACTTTCCAGGAGTTGAAGAAGAGATTGTGTACTGCTTCAGTCTTTGCCTTACCTACTGAAGGATTTTAGTACACTGTGTATGTGGATGCATCACACATTGGACTTGACTGTGTTGTGATGCAAGATGGAAAGGTGATTGCGTAAGGATCAAGACAATCGAAGATTCATGAAAGAAACTATCCTACGCATGATTTGGAGTTTGATGCTGTAATTTATGCGCTGAAGATTTGGAGACATTTATTGTATGGCGTGCTGTGCAAGATCTATACATACCATAAGAGTTTGAAGTACGTCTTCACTTAGAAGGAACTAAATCTGCGCCAGCGTAGGTGGTTAGAATTTGTGGCTGATTATGAAGTGGAAATTCTTTATCATCCGGGAAAGGCTAACGTAGTAGCCGATGCTTCGAGTAAAAAGACCGCCAAAATTTTTAATCTGACTGTACAGTCCTTGGTAGAAGAATCTTGTTGATGGACATTGAGGTTGGGAGTAGTGTTGTGCCTACTAGTTTGGAAGCAGAAGAGTCCTCTTGGATTTCCCTATCTAGAGTGCAACAGAAGGATGATCCAGATTTGTTGCATCTCTGGAATAGAACTGAGAAGGGAGAGCAACCTGATTTCTTCTTGGATAAGTTGGATACTTTGAAGTATCGGGTTGGTGATATTCGGGCAAAGACTTGTATTGAAGCACATGGTTCCTATGTTGCCTACCACCCTGATTCCACTAAAATATATAAAGACCTAAAGCAAATGTTTCGTGGTCGGGAATGAAGAATGATATAACGAAGTTTGTGTCGGAATGTTACACATGTCAGCATGTTAAAGCTGACCATAGAATGCCTGGAGGTAAATTTACACCGCTTGATATTACAAGTTGGAAGTGGGAGACTATTTCGATGGATTTCAACATCGGTTTACCGAGATCTCCCCGCGGGCACGATTCTTTTGGGTTATAGTTCATAGATTGACTAAATGTGCTCACTTTGTGTCTTTTAAGATTGGGTATTTTATGAAGAAGATAACTGAGTTATATCTTGATGAGGTCATCAGATTACATGGTGTGCCTGTCAGTATCATATAAGATTGACACTCTAGATTTACGTCACATTTTTGGAAAAAGTTTACAGTAGGGGTTGGGTTCCGATTTGAGGTATTCCACAGCCTATCAACCATAGATGAATGGTCAGACATAAAGAGTGAATTAGATCGTACAAGATATGATCAGATGTTATATTTTGGATCACGGTGGTGCTTGGGATGAGCGTGTCAGGCTCATGGAAATTTCTTACAATAATTTTTATCAAGAGAGTCTGCAGATGGCCACGTTTGAGGGCTTATATGTTAGGCATTGCAGGACTCCATTGTTTTGGGCTGTGGTTGGTGAGAAACCATTGCTCGGTCCGGAAGCTCTTGAAGAAATGAATTGTGTTGTGACTCATGTTCGAGAAAAGCTCTGTGTAGCACAAGAGCGCTATGAGAAATATGCTAATCAACGAAGGGTTGATCTTGTATTCGCTATTGGGGACTTGGTTTATCATAAAATTTCTTCGATATCTGGTATTGAAAGGTTTGTAAGGAATCATAAGTTATACCCCCGCTATGTGGGACCTTTTCAGATTCTGGAGCGCATCATCGTGTTTGCTTATAGGCTGGACTTTCCTACTACCTTCCCTAATGACCATGATGGGATTCATGTGAGCCAGTTGTGGAAGTGTGTTCGTAGTGATCGTCAAGTCCTTGGCTAGGTGCCACAGATTTAGCCCAACCTTACGTACGTGGAAGAACCTATTTGTATTTTGGATTCTCAAGATTGAGTGTTGTGTAGCAAGACCATCCCCATGGTTAAAGTTCTCTAGCGAAATTGAAAGGGGAAACTAGATCTGATATACTCTAGAGGGGGTGAATAGAGTATATGGTGCTTTTTAAAACACAAAGAAAAACTTTTGCAAAGCTTTACAACAATTGTTGTAATGAGTGTGAGCAGGGAAGCAGAAATAAAACTAATCACAACACTAAGCTATACAGAAACTAAGCACAAGAGAATCTAGGCCAGAAACAAAAAGAAAACATGCAGAACCAGATGACACAAGGAATTATAGTGGTTCCCCAAACTTGGGTACATCCACTCTTCTACCACCCTAGGTAGGAATCCACTGCAGGATGAGTTGATCAGGTGTCCTGGGCACCAATGAGCTTTTGATAAGGTGCTCAAAAACCAAATCAGATTTTTTGATCAGGTGTCTTGCCACCAATGAGCTTTTGACAAGGTGCTCAAAAACCAGATTCAAACTTTTGAAGGGAGTTTGAAAAACCCTTTACAGAGTGGGGGTGAGAGAGTGATGGCAGTCTTCTCTTTCTCAATCAACTGAGAAGACTAAGTGGATTGATGTCAAAGCTCCCCCTGAATCCTTGAAATCTTCAGGAAGATGAGCTTTGCTGAGGGTGATAGGCCTTCAAAGATAGATCTCCAGCAAAAGATGATTTCAGCAAGCTGAAATGTTGAGAGTCTGGAGTCTTGAAATGATGTTGGCCTTGAACACTTTGAGAGCTGAAGAGATCTGAAGATTTTTGAAAGCTTGATCTCTCTGATGAGTGTTCTTCAGAATTCTTGTTGACAGAATATTTTGAAAGAGTCTCTGTATTTTGAGTTGTGTCCTATTCTTGTCAATCTCTCTTTTTGTTCTTATCTATTCTCTGTCTTTATTTAAAAGCATTCTGTCTTTTATTCTCTGTGCCAGAATAGAATATCACTCTGTCAAAGATAGCCGTTGGTCTGCATTGATTACAGCCTTAATTGCATAATTTGTTCTGAAGGAAAGTCCACTGAATTGTTCCTTGAAAAATCCCTTGAAACTTGCTCCAGAAGTAAATGAAAACGGCTGGCAGATCTTCTGAATTAAATGCATAATAACTTCTATCTGATTTAAATTTGAATTCTAAAAAATAACTGAAATCGTCGAACTGAGCTCTGCTATCGTCGAGCTGAGCTCAGCGAACTGGAGAATGCAAGCAGCAAAGAAATCGTCGATCTGAGCTCAAAGATCGTCGAACTGAGCTCAGAGATAAGGATCCAATGCAGAGTCAAAAACGTCGACCTGAGCTCAGCGATCGTCAAATGGAGTTCGACGATATTGCGAAGTTGAGCTCAGCAATCGTCGAGTGGAGCTCGACGATATTATGAGGTTTGAGCACAGCGATCGTCGAATGGAGCTCGACGATCTGTCGAAGTTGAGCTAGACGATCGTCGACCGGAGTTCGACGAAACGTCGTGCTGAGCTCGACGATTGGACTTAGTCTCCAGAAAAACTTGGTCTTCAGGGCAGCTTCCAAACCTAGACTTCTAACTCTTAGACTCAATTCTAATTGACCTATTAAGCTATACAGAAGGTCAAACACAGATTCCTAGAGACATAGTGATCCTGACCCAAATTAGTAATAGGGTGTTCCAACAATCTCCCCCTATTTGGGTTAGGATTACTATTTATAGATTTTGAAAAATCAAACAACATCATACAATCAGAAAAACATAAAAACAACAGTACCTAGACATTACAGAACCATCATAGAGATATATAAATATGATATCCAGAAAGCAGTCAGAAAAACCAAGGATTGTCACCTTACAGAGTTACTTTTTCTCTTTACCTTTTACCATTTTGATTTCTCTGTTAGGATTCAGGGCTTCTTGTTTGGATCTGGTGTCATCTGCTGCACCCAAATAAATTTGCTTTGAAGTCCTGGGAACTACAGCAGCAGGATGCAACTCCATGTATCTGTCTGCATCAAAGAACTTGCTGGAGGCATATCTCTCTAATTCTTTCTGTCTTTGTTCTGACATTGTAGATATATTAGAGGTGTCTAGGCCTTTTTCTTGCTTTCTTTATCTGGTCTAAAGCAGCCAACTCCTTCATTCTAGCAGTCCAAGAGGCTGGGTTCTTTTCAGGATCCTCAAATGGTACAGGTGGCTCATACCTGTTGGAAGAGGTATCTTGAGGAGTCCTGGCAGTCACAGTTTCTTTGAGCTTGTAGGGGAATGGACCAGAAGATGTATCAGAAGGAACATGTCCTCCCCTGGAATAAGGGTGCTGCCTGGAATGCCCTTTAGAATATACTTGAGTCTCTCTTTGATTTCCCCTATATCCTCCCCTTCTAGAGTAAGAGCCCCTAGACTGGCTTTCCCTTTGATATGTTCTAGCATGGGGTTGGTAGGGAGCCTGGCTTCTAGCTGGGGCTTGGCTTGCAGAGCTGCCACCTGCACCTGCATCAGGTGGAGGTGGTGGAGGAGGATGAGGGTGCTTGGACTGGGTGGAACCTTTCTCATACTTCCTTTTCTTCTTCATTGCCTTTAGCTGATTTTTAGAGAACTGCATCCAATGTTCAGTAATTGGGCAGTTGTGCAGAATATAGTAAGGAACATCATTGTCATCTCTAACTTTGGCAGGTGGAACCCTTTTCATTGCCTTACTTCTTGCCTTCCTTTTCCTTGCAATGGTGGCAGAAGAATCATCAGAGGCAGTGTTGTAGTCATCAGATTCAGAGCTTTGAGCATCATATAAAGCATCAATCCTTTTCATCAAATCTTCTTTTAGTTGAACAGCAGCAGATGGGGCAGAAGCAGAAGCAGAAGGAGCAACAGAGACAGATACAGCAGCAGATGTAACAACAGATACAGGAGCAGCAGTAGAAGCAACACTGGTTATTTCAGGAATTATGGCAGCAGCAGGTTCAGAAACAACAACAACATCTACAGCAGGCTCAAAAACAACAGCCTCTGTCATCAGAGAATCCTGGGAAATGGGCTCATCAGAAACAATTTGATTTTCAGCAGCAGTTGGAACATTTTCTTCAGCAGCAGCAAGAACAATTTCAGAAGCAGATTCAGCCGTTTCTTTATCAACAGCAGCAGCAGTCATCACTGAGAGTACAAAGGATGAAATAATGTTGGGGTCACAGCCAGAGAAGGGCACCATTGCCTTAGACAGATCTTCTGAGGGCTGGACAGCAATAGCTTCTGGAAGGTAGCTGTAATATGCAGTATCAAATGCAGATAGCAAAGACCTTAGGTCTATTGCTAATACTGGAGTGGGAGCCTGAACTGGAGCAGCAGCAACAGGAGCAGCAGATAAAAACACAGCAGCAGCAGGAGCAGAAGCAGCAGCAACAGCAGCATGAAGGCTGGCTTCATAGGGCATCTCCCCCTGCCTGGATGCAGATACCTCTGTATCAAGGCACACTGCTGGAGGTGCTGCTTGAGGAAGGAGAGAGGAAAGCCTGGCAGACAGGGCTGCCACTGACTGTTGTAGAGGAGCTAAGGAGGCCTCCATGAGAAGAGAGAGCCTTGGGGCAATGAGCTCATACAACTTGTCAGCAAGGCTGAGAGATCTACTTGCTCAAGAAGAGGAGCAGAGGTAGATGGTATTGGGATGGCTGAGGAAGCTGGAAGTGGAGGGCTGAATGGTGGAGGGATGGATGGCTGAGGTGTGGGGATTGTGGAGATGGAGGACAAGGGTATGGATATGGAGGGAGTGAATGATGGTTGGTCAAGGATGTGGTGGAGAAGATCTTGGAAAGATGTTGAAGAGGATGGTAATTCTTGAGGAGAAGAGGGGGAATCATCCATGTAGGATTCATCCAGAAGGGTGAATGATGGTATGGATGGAGATGATGTGACATCTGGAGGTGGATAGGAGAACAATGGGTGGAATTGGTCTACTGGAGGTGATGAAATTGTTGCTGGAGATGGAATAGATGTTGGAGATGGGCTGGATATGGTAATGGTGGATGGAACTGGAGTGGTGGATGGAGCTGGAGGTAGGGTTGAACTTGGAGGAGGAGGAGAAGCAGCACTAGCAGCAGGCAGGTCTTCTGCAGGAGCAGAGACCTGGGGGGGAGTGACTCTTGGAGTCCTGGAGCCTGAAGGAGCAGTTGAAGAGGGCCTGCTGGGTTTGCTAATTTGCCTGTCCCACTTCCCAAATAGGGCACATGTGAGTCTCTTGGAGGCATTGATGTGCACTCCAGAGGAGACCAGCAGAGCAGGGCACCTTGCCTGAAGGAAAACTCCCAGAATTCTTCCAAAATTCACAAAGGTTTTGTTAATCTTTTTCTTTATCATGTCAAAGAAGACCTCTCCCCAGTTCAAGCTTTTCCTATCTACCAGAGCTCCCATGAGGCAGAGCTGATGTCTGGAGATGGTGTCATGTGCAGAATGTTTTGCCAACAGCACCTTGCCTACAACATCAGCTAGAAACCTGTATTCAACTGACAGGTTCCTCTTAAACAACTTGCTAGGGTTTCCCTCAGGATGACCCATCCTGGCAAGTATATCAGAAAACTCTTCTCCAGATAGTTCAGCAGTGTCTTCACCATTTCTTAAATCAAAAACCTCTGTTAAGACTGTTGGGGTCAGAGGTACCTGGGTTCCAGCAATAGATCCAACTATGGTGTTGTTGTCTAGGTTGTGAGCAGTATAGACCCATTCTTTTATTTCATCTGAGGCAAGTTTGATTCTTGTGGTCATGAGGGCAGACAAGTGCTGATCCTTGAATAAACTCAGGATGTCCTGGAAGATTTGATCAGTGGTGTTGAAGGAGTCCAGATCAATGTCAAATCCTGCATCAAACTTTATTGCGGCGAGGACAGCAACTGAGACGGCCATGGTACCTGCAAAAACTTAACAAACAAACCGAACAAGCGTAGAACTGTTTGGAGGGAAGAAAATTCTTGCAGAGAAATTGAAAGCGCAAGAGAGAACGACGGCGAAAAATGAGTTTTATATTAGGGTTCGACGCAGAATTGGAAAGATCGTTGAACTCAGTTCGACGATCTAGGCTTCTAAAGGAATCTGAAGAGACTCCAACATCGTCGATCTCCGTTCGACGATCTTGGAAAGCGTCGAGCTCCGTTCGACGATCGTTCAGGGAACAAAATCGTCGAGCGCCGTTCGACGATCGTTGACCGGAAGAGATAGTTCATACTATCTGAGGGGCGCTGAACTCAGTTCGACGATTCTGGAAATCGTCGAACTCCGTTCGACGATCTTTGGGGAAATCATCGAGCGCAGTTCAGAGATCAGAAAATCCTAGACATTAAGAAAAATCAGAGTTTTGCCTAGTCTTGGTCAATTTTTAGCTTTCAAAATCTTGGGTATTAATTAAGACTTCCTCCATCTAACATTCCTAACTGATTTAGGAAGAAAGTGTGTTTCTTTTCATCCAAAGGCTTGGTGAAAATATCTCCCCTTTGTAAATCAGTTGGGATATATTGCAGTTCAATTTTGTTCTTTTCAACATTGTCCCTTAAGAAATGATGCCTAATCTCTATGTGTTTTGTCCTACTATGGAGGACTGGATTTTGAGCTATGGAAATAGCACTTGTATTGTCACAAAAGATTTTTGACTTCTCTAAGTTGTAACCATAGTCTAGGAGTTGATTTTGAATCCACAATATTTGTGAACAACAACTGCCTGCAGCCATATATTCAGCTTCAGCAGTTGAAGTTGACACAGATGTTTGTTTCTTACAAAACCAAGAGACAAGTCTATCACCAAGGAACTGACAAGTTCCACTGGTGCTTTTCCTGTCAATTCTGCATCCAGCATAATCAGCATCAGAGAATCCAGTTAACTCAAATGCTGAATCTTTTGGATACCAGAGACCTAGATTTGGACAACTTTTAACATACCTGAGAATCCTTTTTACTAATGTTAGGTGTGACTCTCTAGGGCTAACTTGGAACCTAGCACATATACATGTAGCAAACATTATATCTGGTCTACTAGCTGTAAGATACAGTAAAGAGCCAATCATTGCTCTATATGTTGTCTGATCAACAGGTTTCCCATGTTCATCAGCATCCAATACAGCATTGGTAGGCATGGGTGTTTTCATACAAGATGCCTCAGACATGCCAAATTTCTTAACCAGCTCATTAGCATATTTGGTTTGAGAAATAAAGATGCCTTCAGCATGTTGTTTGACTTGCAATCCTAGGAAGAAGGATAGCTCACCCATGCTACTCATCTCAAATTTAGAATGCATTAGGTTAGAAAACCTTCTGCACAATTTTGAGTCAGTAGAACCAAAAATGATATCGTCTACATAAATTTGTACTAGTAGGGTATGGGACTTATGGGTTCTAATAAAAAGAGTTTGGTCTACTCTACCCCTGATAAAACCATTTTCCAAGAGAAAGCATGCTAGGGTCTCATACCATGCTCTAGGAGCTTGCTTGAGACCATATAATGCTTTGTTCAGTCTAAAAACATAATCAGGATAAGTTGGAGAGATAAAACCTGGAGGTTGTCTGACATAGACTTCCTCTTTGATGTCTCCATTTAAGAAGGCACTCTTGACATCCATCTGATAAACCTTGAAGCCTTTGTGAGCTGCATAAGCTAAAAATATCCTGATGGCTTCTAATCTTGCAACAGGTGCAAAGGTCTGGTCGTAGTCAATTCCTTCTTCTTGAGAATATCCTTGGGCAACTAGCCTTGCCTTGTTCCTTATTATTACTCCTTGATCATCCAGTTTATTTCTGAATACCCATTTTGTTCCAACAATGGAATGATCCTTTGGCTTTGGCACTAGTTCCCATACTTTGTTCCTCTCAAATTGATGCAACTCCTCTTGCATTGCAATGATCCAGTGTGGATCTTGCTCTGCATCTTGAATGGACTGAGGTTCAATTTGAGAAAGGAAGCAGGTGTGCAACAGGTTTTGGTTGACCTGATTTCTGGTTTGCACACCAGCTGAGAGTTCTCCAATTATTTGGGTAATTGGATGGTCTCTTGATGTTACTAAATCAACAGGGGGTGTTGATTGTTCACCAACCTGTGTTGTTGTTTCCTCTTGTGGTACAACAACTGGCTCTTCAAGCTGAGCTTCAATGAGTTGAGCATTGCCTTCATCTTCACTGCTTTCATCCTCTTGAGCAACCTGTAACTTGTTCATATCTTCAACTAGAGAGTGTTCCTTCAAAGTTTCTATGGTAGAAGAAATCTTCTCCTTGAAAGACATGTTAGTTTCATCAAAAGAAACATGAACAGATTCCTCAATTTTCAATGATGATTTATTATAGACCCTATAGGCCTTGCTGATCATGGAGTATCCCAGAAACACTCCTTCATCAGCTTTGGCTTGAAATTTTGCTAAATATTTCTTATCATTATTGTGAATATAGCAAATGCAACCAAAATTCTGAAATAGTCAACTTTAGGTTTCTTCCCTTTGAGTAATTCATAGGGAGTCTTTCCCTTCAGTTTATGTATCAGACTCCTGTTCAGCACATAGTTGGAGGTGTTCACTGCCTCTGCCCAAAAGGATAGAGGTAGATGAGCATCTGACAACAATGTAGTGGCAGATTCAATAAGGGTTCTATTTTTCCTTTCAGCTACCCCATTTTGTTGAGGAGTTCTAGGAGCTGAGAAAGTATGCCTGATCCCTTCACTCTGACAGAACTCTTGCATAAGAAGAGAATCAAACTCTGTCCCATGATCACTTCTGATCAGGGCAATGTGAGTATTGAACTCAATCTGTATACATTTGAGAAACTCTGTCAGACACTTAAAGTTATCAGACTTCTTCCTTAGAAAGAACACCCAAGTGAATCTAGAGAAGTCATCTACAATTACTAAAGTGTAGGATTTCCCTCCTAGGCTTTGTACTGTGATGGGTCCAAATAGATCCATGTGTAACAGATACAATATCCTAGGTGAATCACTCTTATTAAGTGACTTAAAACTGTTTTTAGTTTGCTTGCCTAATTGACAAGCCTTGCATAGTCCTTCCTTCTTGTAGGGGCCAGAAGGTAGTCCTCTAACAAGGTTGTCCTTGGAGAGCCTAGCAATAGTTCTAAGGTTTAGGTGTCCTAATCTCTTATGCCATAAAACATTTGGTCTACATACTGAATTAAACAAGCAGATATCTATAGTAGTTGAAAGAAAATCTACTAGGTAGATGTTACCTTTCCTTTTACCTGTCAACACAGTTGTGTTGTCCTCTGACTTGATTTTGCATAAGGTTTTGCTGAAGGTCACCTGGTAGCCTTCATCACATAGCTGACTGATGCTGATTAGGTTGTGCTTCAGTCCTTCCACATATGCTACCTTCTTGAAGGTTACTGAACCAATCTGGACTGCACCATATCCTTTAGTTTGTCCAAAGTTGGAATCACCAAAGATAACTTTGGGTCCAAGCTTGGCTCTAAAGGAATTGAGGTTGTCCTTGTTCCCTGTCATGTGCTTAGAGCACCCACTATCCAAATACCATTGCTGGTTAGATGTTGGATAGGTCTTCACCTGCACATAAAGCAATTTACTTGTTTTTAACCCAGTTTACCTTGGGCCTAGGTTGATAACCTCTAAATTCAGAAATGAATGACATCCCTGGCTGACTCTTATATCCTTCAGGATAATATCTCCTTGGAGGTATAATCCATTCAGTATAAGGGTTGAAGGTTTGGGATGAAGAACCCTCAGGATTCAATTTTGACTTGCCTTTGAAAAAATTTCCAGAGCTCTGACCTCTGTTCGACGATCTTGGAGCTGAGTTCGACGATCTTGGGTCAGATCGTCGAGCTCCGTTCGACGGTCGACTATGGCTGAGGTCAGGTGTATGGGATCGTCGACCAGCGTTCGACGATCTTGGCTGAGATCGTCGATCAGCGTTCGACGATTTTACCTGAGATCGTCGAGCTGCGTTCGGCGATCGTCGATCTTCATTCGGCGATCGTCGAGCTTCGTTCGACGATTTCTGCTGGGACTTAAATTTCTGAGGCAGATCAGAATTTTTCCTGGCAACCTCTACAACTCCCTTTCCCTTGTCAGAAATGAACTTGATAGGGGTTGTTAGAACAATAGGTTGGCTGGATGAGGCACCCAAGCCCAGTGTACTGTTGAATCTTGAGTTCACTGTGCTTGTGATGTCCATCAGCTTGATGCTTCTCCCATTGAGAGATTCTTCAAGCTTCTTGGCCTCAGAGAGCTCACTCTTCAGTGAAGCTATCTGTTCCCTATAGTTCTCCAACTCCTGAGAGAGTTTGAGGTTTTCTGATTTTAAAACATTTTGTTCAGATAATTGATTTCTGAGAGAGATGATCTCTTTCTCATACTTTAGCAGGTCTAAACATAGTGCTTTAAATTCAAATTTAAAATCTTCTGAAGTAAAATCAAAAGAGCTGATTACTTGATCTTCTTCAGGTTGAGTCTCTGAGTCTGACTCTAACTCCTCTTCCTCTGAGTTGTGTTGTGAGGCATTGATTGCCATCATGCAGAACTCCTTTTCCTCTGCATCATCCTCATCATCACTGGAGCTGGAAGAGGCTTCTGACTCCTCTTCAGTCTCACTCCAGGATTCAGCAACAAATCCTTTCCTTGTATGCTTACTTTTGCTGGAAGAGGGTTTGCTATTACCACTCCTTTTGGAGTCTTTCTCCTTTCTTCTTTCTTTTCTGTCCCTTCTGTCCTTGTTCTTGTTCTCTGGACAGTCATGAACTATATGCCCTGGTTTCCTGCAACCAAAGCAAAAAATGTCTTTGTTATTGCCAATGGACTTGTCATACCTTGGCTTATCCTGCTCCTTGTATGATCTTCTTCTGAAGTCCTTTCTAGCCATCTTATAGAATCTTTTGGCCAACAAGATGAGAAGTTCATCATTCGCTGTTCCTTTTTCTTCAGGCAGATCCTCAGTTGCCTTGAATGCTATAGTCTTCTACTTTCTTGTGGCTGGTGAAGCAGCCTTCTGTTCTTCTTCTCTGTTCTTGATGAGTAGCTCATAAGATTTGAGCTTACCCAACAAGGCTTCAGTGGTGATCTCATTCAGACTTCTGGCATCTTTAATTGGCCAGATTCTTGAATCCCAAGTGCTGGGGAAGCACATTAGGATCTTGTCATTAAGTTCTGTCAGTGAGATCTCTTTGTCTAATGTCCTCAGTTCACTGACAATTAGACTCAGTCTGTTGTACATGTCTCCCACTGACTCAGTTTCTCCCTTCTTGAAGTTCTCATATTGGGAGATGAGATGGGATCTTCTGTCCTTTCTCTCATCAGCTGAGCCTGAAACTATTTCTGAGAGCTTGTCCCAAATCTCCTTGGCTGAATTACATTCAGCTACCTTTTGAAAAATGTCATCTGACATTGTCTGAGCTAGAATGTTCATTGTCTTGGCATCAGCTACTTTCCACTTTTTGATGTCAGCATCTGTTCCTAATGGAGGTGGAACAGCATTTGTGCTTGTGCTCTCTGGAGGTCTTGGACACACTGTCAAAACAGAATTAAAAATATCTTCGTCAATAGAATTCATGTAGAGTCTAATCCTTGCTTTCCAAAGTGCAAACTTTGACAGATTGCACACTGGAGGTCTGGTGCTAGCATAATCTTTGTTTTGGGCCATGATTTGTGCAAACTAAATCTAATAGTAAAAATATAATAGAAGGATCTAGTTTGGGATCTTTGGGTTCAGGTGTTAGCCTGTACAACCAAACAGATATGGTATGTTTAACAAACCTCCCTCTGATACCAATTGAAAGGGGAAACTAGATCTGATATACTCTAGAGGGGGGTGAATAGAGTATATGGTGCTTTTTAAAACACAAAGAAAAACTTTTGCAAAGCTTTACAACAATTGTTGTAATGAGTGTGAGCAGGGAAGCAGAAATAAAACTAATCACAACACTAAGCTATGCAGAAACTAAGCACAAGAGAATCTAGGCCAGAAACAAAAAGAAAACATGCAGAACCAGATGACACAAGGAATTATAGTGGTTCCCCAAACTTGGGTACATCCACTCTTCTACCACCCTAGGTAGGAATCCACTGCAGGATGAGTTGATCAGGTGTCCTGGGCACCAATGAGCTTTTGATAAGGTGCTCAAAAACCAAATCAGATTTTTTGATCAGGTGTCTTGCCACCAATGAGCTTTTGACAAGGTGCTCAAAAACCAGATTCAAACTTTTGAAGGGAGTTTGAAAAACCCTTTACAGAGTGGGGGTGAGAGAGTGATGGCAGTCTTCTCTTTCTCAATCAACTGAGAAGACTAAGTGGATTGATGTCAAAGCTCCCCCTGAATCCTTGAAATCTTCAGGAAGATGAGCTTTGCTGAGGGTGATAGGCCTTCAAAGATAGATCTCCAGCAAAGGATGATTTCAGCAAGCTGAAATGTTGAGAGTCTAGAGTCTTGAAATGATGTTGGCCTTGAACACTTTGAGAGCTGAAGAGATCTGAAGATTTTTGAAAGCTTGATCTCTCTGATGAGTGTTCTTCAGAATTCTTGTTGACAGAATATTTTGAAAGAGTCTCTGTATTCTGAGTTGTGTCCTATTCTTGTCAATCTCTCTTTTTGTTCTTATCTATTCTCTGTCTTGATTTAAAAGCATTCTGTCTTTTATTCTCTGTGCCAGAATAGAATATCACTCTGTCAAAGATAGCCGCTGGTCTGCATTGATTACAGCCTTAATTGCATAATTTGTTCTGAAGGAAAGTCCACTGAATTGTTCCTTGAAAAATCCCTTGAAACTTGCTCCAGAAGTAAATGAAAACGGCTGGCAGATCTTCTGAATTAAATGCAGAATAACTTCTATCTGATTTAAATTTGAATTCTGAAAGATAACTGAAATCGTCGAACTGAGCTCTGCTATCGTCGAGCTGAGCTCAGCGAACTGGAGAATGCAAGCAGCAAAGAAATCGTCGATCTGAGCTCAAAGATCGTCGAACTGTGCTCAGAGATAAGGATCCAATGCAGAGTCAAAAACGTCGACCTGAGCTCAGCGATCGTCGAATGGAGTTCGACGATATTGCGAAGTTGAGCTCAGCGATCGTCGAGTGGAGCTCGACGATATTATGAGGTTTGAGCTCAACGATCGTCGAATGGAGCTCGACTGTAAGGCCCCTAGCCGATCCAACGTGACAGCGTCACGGCTCCGCTCTAGGCGACCCTACCGGGCTGCAGCCCAAGCAAACAACACAAAATAGGAACACACAGGTTCCCCAAACAAACAAATTTGCATTCCTATCATGGACATTCAGGAGTTCAATCGTAGACTTTGGTTTGCACAACACGTGCTCGCCACCCCACAAAAGAAGTCGACCACGACTTCGAGAGGGAAAGACCAAAACAACCGATACCAAAAATGTAACAACCCCATCCGTTCATATGATATATTCTAGAAGGTCCGGCCGGGGCCCCACAGGATATACCACAAAACAGTCGGTGAAGGTACAGGATGATACCAGAGTAGCTCAATTGGTGATGAGAGTTGAAAGAACTCCATAGTTAAGCGTGCTCGGGCTGGAGTAGTACTGGGATGGGTGACCTCCTGGGAAGTCCCCGTAGTGCGGGCTTGACTATCGAGTTTACCTCATCAAAGGGAGGCTGTGGCCACCAACAACCCGCCTGTGGAGGGAGAGGGGTTGGGGTGCTTGGGCTGCAGCCCGGTACCGTCGCCTAGAGCGGAGCCGTGATGCTGTCACGTTGGATCGGCTAGGGTCCTTACAACAAAAAGTGCACTTTTTATTGTAACACCCTAGCCGATCCAACGTGACAGCGTCACGGCTCCGCTCTAGGCGATGCTACCGGGCTGCAGCCCAAGCACCCCAACCCCTCTCCGTCCACAGGCGGGTTGTTGGTGGCCACAGCCTCCCTTTGATGAGTGAAATTCTCCCGTTAAGCGGACAGTACGGGGACTTCCCAGGAGGTCACCCATCCTAGTACTACTCCAGCCCGAGCACGCTTAACTATGGAGTTCTTTCAACTCTCATCACCAATTGATCTGCAGCTCAATTGGTGATGAGAGTTGAAAGAACTCCATAGTTAAGCGTGCTCGGGCTGGAGTAGTACTGGGATGGGTGACCTCCTGGGAAGTCCCCGTACTGTCCGCTTAACGGGAGAATTTCACTCATCAAAGGGAGGCTGTGGCCACCAACAACCGCCTGTGGACGGAGAGGGGTTGGGGTGCTTGGGCTGCAGCCCGGTAGCATCGCCTAGAGCGGAGCCGTGACGCTGTCACGTTGGACCGGCTAGGGGTGTTACATCGACGATCTGTCGAAGTTGAGCTAGACGATCATCGACCGGAGTTCGACGAAACGTCGTGCTGAGCTCGACGATTGGACTAGTCTCCAGAAAAACTTGGTCTTCAGGGCAGCTTCCAAACCTAGACTTCTAACCCTTAGACTCAATTCTAATTGACCTATTAAGCTATACAGAAGGTCAAACACAGATTCCTAGAGACATAGTGATCCTGACCCAAATTAGTAATAGGGTGTTCCAACAGAAATCAAGATGTTGAGTGCACGATGTGGGAATTGAAGTCGGCGATGAGAGAATCTCATCCACATCTCTTCCTTAGGACATGTATGTCTTCAGGTTTTGGTAATATTTGGGTTTTTTTCGTTTTGGTTTGGTTTAAAAGTTGGGTGAAGTTTTTGGACGAAACTTCTTTTTAGGGGGTGTGATTGTAACGCCCCCAATTTTTCGATGTTATTGTTGATTTAGTGTCATCATATTTATGACGTCGGGGCGTTACCTCCCTTCTTACGTTTTGTTGACGGCGCCGCACCGTTTGTGCATTTTTGCGTCCGTTGGGTCTGGTTGGCCAGATTTTATGGTTTTGATTGAGTTGAATGTCTTCCTTGATTTAAAGGATGAGGTTTTGAGGCTTTGGATTCGTCTAGTTTTATTATGATCCGATCATTTTGAAGTCTCGGCATGTGTTTGGACCCTCCTGGTGATTTTTGCTTGTGTAAGCATTTGTTGTTGTGTCTTAAGAATGGTACGTCAGATTCTAGTGATTATCTTCGCTCTAAATTCGTAGATTCACATTTTTATCCCAGATGTTAGTCACATTAGAATATCTGAAATTTACCATGGTTGGTACTCGAGATGGATAGATTTTTTCTCGAGAGTGATCGTTGTTTACTCGAGAGCTTTGGCCCTTCATTTCTCGAGAGGCCGAGACTTGTTCCAGAGTAGTGTGTTGATTCCCGAGAATGACTTTCCTTGTTCTCGAGAAAAAAATCCTCTAGCTCTCGAGTAACGCTTGTAGTTCTCAAGAGGTTTACTTTTGGTCCCGAGTAATGTTTGAGTTATTCCAGAGTAATACTAGTGTGTTCAAGTGAAGTACCCTATTATTCTCGAGATATGCAGTTTTTCCCTCGAGAAGTCCTTTTACTTCTCGAGAAGGTTATTTTTTACTTGAGTAATCTTCTTATGTACTCGAGATCTATTCTTATTCTCGAGAAGGTCGTCTTGTTCTCGAGAACTTCCCCTCGCATTCTCGAGAAGATCCGCTTGTACTCGGAACTGCCCTTGCTCTCGAGAAGTTTTGGCTCTGTACTCGAGAATTGGGTTTTGTTATTCCCGAGTGGTACTTCCTTATGTTCTCGAGTAATGCTTTTGTACTCGAGAAAATAACTTCTTCCTTACTCGAGAAATCTCTTTCTTCCACTCGAGAAAACTTTCTTCTATTCTCGAGTAATGCTTTCATACTGAAGTAATATTCTTTTGTTCTCGAGATCTGCCCATTGTACTCTAGAATTGCCTCCCAGGTACTCAAGAAATCTCTCCTTCGTTTCTCTAGTTACCTCCTTCACTCAAGAAATTTCCCTCTAGACTCGAGAAATTTTACTTGTACTCAAGAACTGTCCTACTGGTTCTCGAGAAGTCCATTTGAGTACTCGAGAAGTCTGTTGTTCACGAGAGGTATTTCTCGAGAAGGTATGTTATTCTCGAGAAGTGTCTTATCATGTTCTCGAGAAAGCCCTCATCTTGTTCTCGAGTAATCCAACCTTGCTCTTGAGAAATCCAGCCCTTCTCGAGAAATTCAGCTGCTCTCGAGAAATTTTTCCTTCGTCCCAAGAATTCCGGTTCAGCCGACCCTTGACAATACTTTAAGTGTAATGATCGAATATACTATTCATTCGATATTATATATATATATATATATATATATATATATATATATATATATATATATATATATATATATATATATAATATAGGATAAAATTCTTCTTCTCCTCCTTTGGTTGATTTTCTCCATTCTTCCCAAACTAGAGAACCGTGAGTGAGAGAGAGAATGAACGTCTGTCCGTGAATCTTTCGGTGGCCGCCGACGGTGCTCCGTTGCTCGAAATCTTCAACCTAATATAGATCTGGAACGCTCTCAACGAGCGCTACGCAATCATGGTAAAATTTTTCGAATTTCTTGAGTTTTCCTTTCTAGGGTTTTCGGCCCTAACTCCTAGTTTTTTGGCCATTTTTGTTAGATTTCATTTTCCCTCGTCTTTCTTGGTCCCGATCTACGGCGTGGTACGATTTGATGGTTTTCTCTGCTAAAACAAAGACAAGTGATGGATTCCTCCTTCCCTTCCCTTCTTTAACCTAATTTGCAGAATTTTCTAACTTCTTATTATCAATATTTACAACTAGCTGAATATATTGTTGTTTAAATACCTTGACTAATCGTATTTAAAATTTACATGTTCTCGATTTTGCTATCTTGCATGGTTAAGTGTTATACACTTTGATGATGTGGTTAAATCTCACAATTATAACCATTCCTCAACATTTATGTAGGACGTGTAAAGATTATTTAGGATTGTAAATTCTTCCCAAATGTTGATCAACCATGTCAAATCTAGAATTGTCTAGTAAAATCCGATGTGTCATTGTTGTCTTGAGATCTTTATCATGGTTTCCTTCGTGGCAATGTCGTCAGACGAGACAAGCCGCCAAGCCTCGATGGGGTTGTGGTGTGCCCCTAAGCTCTAAACCCGAATCATTATGGGGTGTGACTCCACGATTATTTTTCATTGTGGGTGTTATTTGTGGGAGAATCCACCGTCGTAACGTTTGATCCCTCTGTTAGTACTTCATGGAACCCTATTGGGTGTTTGGGATTTTGCGGTGTATGGTTGAGTATCCAATCTCCCCGGCATTTATGATGGATTAATATATCCATGGCGGTGTGTCCAGATGAGTTGACCACCCTGCCCATTTGGTTTTTTGGTGGAGTTGTCCACAGGTGGCTAATAGAGTCTTACTTTCTTCCTGATGATTTAATCATGACTTTTCCCCCTTATAGTCTTGTGCATTTATGGGCCTTTATTGTACATGACGCTTCGCGTAAGTGTTTCTCTTTTTGACTTTTGTACCTTACTCTTATACTTTATTCAAGTATCTTTCCATTGGCCTTGGGTTGGTACCCCTTGTTTTTGTTTACTTTTGGCTTACTTTCTGCCTTCACTTGTACATTCTTGCTGAGGTGTTCTGTCTTTGGAATGACTCAGGTTCAGAGCTATAGCAGATTGCGGTGCTGGTTTTGGAGTTCTTGAGCAGCAATATTGGTTGTGGTTTTTTCCTCGTCGTAGCGAAGTAGATATCTGTTTAGTTTGCTTTACTAGTTCAGCCATACCTTGTTTTTATGTGGGTTCATGTCAGTTTGTTGATGCCCACGAGATTGTTGATTTTGGATTCTTGCTAGCTGCTTAATTTTCTTTCTATGTATTTGGATTACTTGCTCTCTGGGATGTTTTATGTTAGGACTGCATGGTAGGTATTTTCAAGTATTAAAACTACTATTGTTACCTCATGCATTGCATATTTTTAAAATGTTAAATTATTACTTTTAACGACAGTACAAAAATCTACTTTTATTGCTATTATAAACTTAGAACTTGCATACCTTGAGGTGTTCTCTAGGAAACTCTAAACTCATGTAGGATGTCTAACCTTAGAAAAGAAGTATTTTCTGCAGCATTTAATTACTTTTTTGCATGTACTAGATGAGTCAGTAAGCCAAGGGATACGGCTAACTACTACACAAACTGATTTTGCCTCTAAATAACATAAAGACCTTTCTTCTATGTCATGTAGGAGTTTTGCCTGAGCGTCCGCAGTTATCCCCTACTGACGTGGCATAATGACGCACATTTTTCCCTTACTCTGATATTACTTTAATGGCGGTGAAAAATGCGGGTTGTGATAGTTGGTATCAGAGGGAGGTTGGTTTGACAAGTTGTTCGAACCAGCCAAACTAGTATAGTATTGCTTTCCTTCATTCATTTGCATAGACACACCGATGTGTCATCAGTACGTCTTAACCGAAACATAGTCACTACACTCACAGCATGATATGAAGTATACGGGGCATATTATGTAGTTTGGAATGCAGAATATGTGTTTGTATATAGATCCACCATAGGAGGGAACATGTGACAGTTATGTAGTATGAGATGCATAACCATCATCACATGAGTGCCCATTAGTACATTTTCTTTTCTCGTTGCATGTGATGTTATATAGTATGGTATGCGTAACATTTCATGTGTACACCGCTCATACATGCATTAAGGATTTTTTAGAATGCATATCACTGCATACATAGCATATCATCGCATAAGCACGTGTGTTGAGTTAAGGTTTACATGATGACGTATGTACACTCATGATTTTAAATAAGAATAAAGAATTCATGCATTCATATCATAGGCGTATGAGAAAATAGGATGAGAGGATATCATCTTAAGTTGGACATAACATCATAATCCCAGTGCAAGTTTGCAGCAAAGCAAGTGACTTTAAAGTATGATCTGAACTGGTTGTGTGACCTAATTGTAATCTAGGATTCCTATTGATAAGTCGTTCGTTACTTTTCTAGAAATGTCGGCTAGATGTACTGGGATGGGGTCAACTCCCCAGTCGGAGGGCGAGTCGCTTGGTGCACAAAGTGATACAGTGATCGAGAGTTTGCATCAGAGTAACGAGGCTCTAAAGAGGTAGTTAGTTGCGATGAAGTCGCAGATTCAGTCCTTATTTTTTACTGCTCCCGCGCAACAACCCTTAGCGCAAGATTCTGCAATGGGTCAAGCTGTACCTGCTATTCCTGCTCCTCTGGTACCCCCAGTGATGTTACTACCATAGATGAACCTTATGTTGCATTTCCAGCGATTGAGACCTCCCACTTATGATGGGAGTGCCGACATTATGGTATTGGATGACTGGATCATCGCTATCGATGAGGTGTTCGCGTATTCAGGGATTGTTGAAGCCCAGAAGGTAATGATTGTGGCCTACCAGCTAAAAGGCATGACAAAGAATTGGTGGATTCAGGTAAAGGAGAGTTTGAAGGAAGGATGCTCTTGGGAGTCCTTCAAGAAGATGGTGCTTAAGAAGTTTTTACCTTCGGTGGAGCAGGACCGTCTGATGAATAATTTCAAGTAATTGAAGTAGAGACATCTTGTAACACCCTAAATCCAAGGATTGGGAAAACGTTGGGTGACACGGTCTAGGACACGGGAATGTCGCAGGGCGTGTCTTGCTCAGGTGAGCAGCCAGCGAGTGTTCGACGAAAAATTCGTTTGTGAAAAATGAGGGAACATACCCTCTAACACAGGCATGTCAGAGGCCGTGTCCCCCTCTAGTCGACGAAATCAGTTCGACAGAATTGAGCTGCAGGCGCGTCTGCTACCATATATAGGCACACAACTTGTGACACGGGCGTGTCACAGGACATGTCCTTTGCTGGACATGCCCAGGGCATTTAAGTCCTGGTGAACACGGGCAGGACACGGTCGTGTCTTGGGGTACACGGCCTGTGACACGTGCATGTCACTGGTTGTGTCCCGATTGGGTTGATTTGGTTTTGTGCAGCCTGAAGTACATAGTCACAGACACGGGCGTGTCTGAAGGCATCTCAGGTGACACGACCCGTGACATTGGCGTGTACTAGTCTGGATGAGTCGATTTT
The DNA here is from genome assembly GCA_039583875.1 of Platanthera guangdongensis. Lineage (NCBI taxonomy): Eukaryota > Viridiplantae > Streptophyta > Magnoliopsida > Asparagales > Orchidaceae > Platanthera > Platanthera guangdongensis. The sequence goes on along the minus strand of CM077151.1, from coordinate 204,916,652 downwards.
GTGCCGTTTAAGGTACACGGCCTGTGATACGGGCGTGTTACAGGCCATGTCAGGCAAAAATTAGCTTTTTGTGGCAAAATCGTGGCCGTCCATTTTCTCAGCTGGGATCTGATGGCTCAGGGCTCTCCCTCTTTTCCTTAAGGCTGAAGATGAGAATGAAATCCTCATTTTCATTTGGCCATCATCTTTCTAAAAACCTAGAGAGAGAGAGAGGAAGTAGGAGAAGGAGCAGGAGAGCCAGCCACCGGTGGAGCTGCGGAGTTCCTATTCGAGATTTGAGGCTAGCGTTGTGGAGGAAAAGCCATTGCGGTGCTTTCCAGACGGCTAAATGTCGATGGATCCAAAGCTATCTTCAAGGGTAACGATCTTTCTTCCTACACATGTGAAGGCTTCCTTTTTGGCATGTTCATAGGATTTCCCCCACCAAAGGGTGGCTTGTTATGGGAGTCCCTTGGGTTGATTCATGGAATCCTCAACCATTTGGCATATAGTGTAAGCCCCCCCCTTTTTTTGAAACACCGGGGTCTTAGGCCCAGAACTGCCGCTTTGCGGTGACACCTTCACCCCCGGGAAGGTCATCACTACAAAATGCCGATCCTACCGGCCAAATCTATCACAACTGTAGCAAAATAATAAAGCAAGTCCACGCAAATCACATATATAGTAATAAACTCCACGAAGGGAGTGTCCACAGAAATAATAAAAGTACTAAATCTTGGGCTCATGCCCAGTACATCAAGTCCTCACTACATATCTCTCATCGCGGAAGCAAAACTAAAATAACTAGTAGCGAACAGGACTCACAGTCCCTGCCTTCTGAACTCCGGTACAAGACTACCCCATCTCCAAGCATGACGACCTCAGGGGCTGCTCCTCTATGCTGGGCTCCATGGTCCCCTAAAATGTTGTGGTTCGAAAACCGTTAGTCTAAAAGACTAAGTCTTATCATCCCTCACCCCTTCCCCCATGGATCCTAGGCACCGAGCAGGGAGAAGGAAAAGAGTGGACATGAAGGTGGAGAATAACAATAAGCAGATGGAAGCGAAACTAAACTAGCAGTTCTATAGTATATAAGATAACAATAAGGTAAAAAGACTGAATAAGAAAAGTAACCTTAACTTATATGAAAACACATAAGACATGGGATCTTTTGCAGGGATCCTATCGTATAAAAAGTTTCATACCAATTTATACGATGGGGTATCGGTTTTCTAGCAATCCTATATTTATATTTACTGAAATAAAACCTTAACTTATAAGCACACTCGCACGAACTTATAAACCAAGGGGTCGTTTTGCAGGGCCTATTGTATAAGCATCACATACCACTTATACAATAGGTGTCGGGTTATATGCAATGATTATGCTATGAATTACATTTATGCCTTGATGTGAACATGCAAGTGCAACTCAACCACTCGACTCTGTGTACACAGACCATTAGTCCCCCTTTCTGGAGCCCAACCTCCCAGCATACCTCTGTAGTGGCAAACGGAAGCGGTGGGTTGGTCCTCGCCCACCTCTAAACCGATAATTGCACTACCAGTCAGACCTATCGTATGCCTCAATGCTGCTGCACTAAGCGGAGCTCCTGCGTACTCTTGCCGGCTGGCGCACCAGACTTTATTTGGCTAAGTGCTAAACCACACTCGCTGAGTCAATGTATTGGCGTCGGTGCATCGACTCTCCAATACCGAAGACCCACCACCTTATACATTATGCAGATGCAACCTTGAGGTATAACCACCGAGCCAAAGCTCCCCGGACCATCCTGTCTGTCACAACAACTGAGCCAAAGCTCGTCGGGCCAACCTGCCCATCTTAATAACCACCGAGCCAAAGCTCGCCAGGCCAACCTGCCCATCACCAAATCCACTGAGCCTACTGCCCGAGTGACCCAACCTGCCAACACGAGACATCGAGGTGTGTGTAAGTGAATCCCTAGTTATACTAGTTACTCTTGCAATTCAGTTTTACCTACAGTTTTGGTTAGCCCAGGACTGCCTAGGGTATTCCCTGTGAAGGGCTCTCGAGGGCACTAGGAACTACGATGAGATTACGCCCAAAACTCCCTTTCCCAAGGCACTTACTCTTGTTGGTTGCTATCAAATTTCCCAAACTCTAACTTGTTATACTGGATCTAACCCTAGAGTATTTGACACTTTCTCTCCTACGGGAAAAACGATCTTTTGTCGATCCCGAGCACCACCTAAAACTATCCAATCCAACACTCTACTCTTCCTAACTTCCAATAATGAACTCATTTTTATTTATCCAAACCAGCAAACATCTAACCCCCACTCATGTGCCCAAATTCATATTCCAACATAACTTCTGCAGTTTTACTAAATGCAGACCAACATAAGCTATATGGTGTATAAAATGGGAGGTACTCAATATAATCATCTGATAACCCTATAAAAATATTGGGGGTCTATCATGACCTTTGTAGCCTAAATCCAGAATTTCATAATTTTCCTAATTTACCTGATAATTTATTTAATTATTCTAGTAATCCAAAACCCCAACTTTGAACATGAAGTACCAATTTCCGACAAACAAATGCTCCACAAAATTTTTGTTAAATAAAAGATGATAATATAACACAGATTCCAAAGTCTCTCAATTTTTCAGGATGGTGTAAACCCCTAATCCTAATTTTAAATATTACCTATAATAAATCATTTTAAAAGATAAGTGTAGCAAAAATACTTCCAAAAATTCTGAGAAACTTCTAGAATGATGGTAAGGGTAGAAAAATGCTCTAGGCCATGTTTCATAATTTATCAACAAAGAATGAGCCCTAAACAAAATATTGAATAAGTTTCCAAATTAATGAGCTTGTGAAGTAGGTACTACATATATGTTTCCAAAAATTCTAATAAAATTCATACATGACAATAATAGTCTAAAACTCCATATTCCTTATTTTCATATCTTTCCAATGGACAATGAATTCATAATAACCAAATATTTAAGTAGAGCTATAACATTCCTTACAAAGGAAGTACTAAGAGTATTGATCCAAAATTAGCAATTAAATTTCCAGAGGTTCATTCTACCCCTATGGTCATACTACCGAAGTTTCATTTCTGTTCAATGAGTTTTAGTAAGCTATTCTATCACTACAAGGTTTGTTCCCTAAACTAGGGTAAGGGTTTGTGGGGCCTACCCTTTCCCAAATCATCTAAGATTTTTACTAGAGGGCTTTAGATACCCTAGTACCCTCTCTACCAAATTTCAAGTCAATAAAAGTTCCTTTCACCTGATGCCCTTCACAAGACACAAAAGCCCTTCCCTAGGGTTTGGTCTTCGGTCCTAGGGCAAATCTATTCCAATCCACCCCATTTTCCATGGGAGGGTGTTAAAAGTCATTCCATGTCAGTGTCCCAAATTTCAACCTATGTTAAGGTGGTTTGGTCACCTAAACCAACAAGTGCACTTTTGACCTAAATACCCCTTATTAGGGCTAGGCTAAGGTTTGCAAGAATTCAATCCAAATCATCTCCAAATGAGATGAAAATTTATACATAGCCTCCTGAAGACTCTAAGGACCACTAAACAAAATTTTTTAGGGTTTGGAGGTCATTAAACATATTAAATAATTCCTACATGGATTATTACATTCCTACCAAAAGGTTAGGAACATGTTTTCCAAAAATTCTCAATTTTGGATATGTTCTAGATATATGTGTGCATGATCCCCATCCAAACTTTCATGTCATTTGGATGGCTGGATTGTTGGGGGCACTCAAAATAGTCTCTGCTCTAGCCTAGGTATAGTGGTCACCTAAATGAGTGATGTGGTCAAACCACTTACCCAAATTGGTGAAACCAATTTTAAATTACATTAGACTCATAGATCTACAATATTCATGTTTACAACTGTTTCTAAAATGCACCGTAGTATTTTTAATATTTAATTTAAAAAAACTCAATAAATAGGACAGAAAATTCAGAAATCAAATCTAAATAAAAGAAATGATCCAGCACGGATCTTAAAGCAAAATCATGGGACTCCTGGTCATCTTATTCCTCTAGCCAAGGGCTAGGATCAACTCAACTTGGAGCTTATTCCAAGACAATTTCCCGGCCACCAGGCCACCTCCCTGGCCGACCACCACCGCCACCACCTTCGTTGAGATGGGGGCTATCGCCGGGCGGCGGCACGGCCGCCGGAGGGGGTGGTTTCCGGCGAACCCTACCACTCCATTTTTTTGGAAAAACAATGGAAAAGTCATCACTTGATCTGACTCATTTGAGCCCTATTCTCATCCTAAAAGATTCCTAAGATCTATCCATAGAAGGAGTAGAGGAGGAACTTATTGGAGGGCTGGAGGCGGGTCGATCTTCGAGTTGCCATGTCCGGTGGTGGAGCTTTTCCGTGCTCTACAACTGTGCAACCAGAGGGCTTGGTTTCTTCAGGAAAATTGTTGAAACTCCTTCCCTAAGTCTAGGTAAGCTTTTAAAACATTCAAATGGGAGAGAGGATGAGTGTAGCCTCAATGACCATTAATGGCCACTAAAGGGAAAATTAAGGTCATGGTGGTTTCACCTTCCCTAGGCATGAATCCATCAGAAAACCTCCGATAACTTAAAGAGGGAGTGAATCTCCATCAATTGGGAGAGGAAATGAGGAGTCAATGGCATTCAATCACCATGAATGTTCATTTCCTCCCTCTTTCTCTCTCCTCCATTAAAGGGGAAAATGGAGCTTTCTCTCTCCTACCCATCAAGGCTGATTTTGATCTCTCTTCCAGCCTATTAGCACCCCACCAACTCATGTTAATAATATAAATGAGGTTAGCCCAAGTGGGGGAAATGAGTTTGAGCTTGGGTTAGCCCATTTGAGCTAGGTTTGACCTAACCTTGACTAGGGTTGACCTAGGTAAAATTGACCTTTTGTGTCACCATCAATGGGTCCTTGGTGACCTATTGGCCTCCTCTAGATTCTAGTTAGGTATGGGTAGGGTTGATATGGCACTCAAAAGGCCACTTGCCCCTTACTTAGGGCACTATGACCAGTTTAGGGCTAAGCTTGACCTGGGTCTACTTAGGCTCTGGAGTTGAACCCAATGGGTCCTAGGTGACCCATTAACCTCACCCTAGGGTTACGAGGACATGAGGGGGATCCAAATGGCTAAGGGAAGGTCAGTTGATCCTATATAGGTCAGTTTGACCCATTTATGGTTAGAGTTGACTTTGGTCAACTTATGTAAGACCCCGCCTCCGAGATCCCAAAACACGGCATGAAGAGGGGTCTTATGCCCGAAACAGCCGCCTTACGGTAGCATTAGCACACGGCTAACCTGTACCACAAGACGCATATTCTGCCGGCTACAACCAATATCAATATATACATGCCAATCCAACCATAATATAAGCAAGAAGAAGTCAAATCCACACTAAGCATATGAGTCCAAATACATCAAATAAGAGAAGCTAAAACACGCTTCTACAATATTAGAGTACAGCTATAAAATTTGCCCAAACGGGCTACAACAGAATATCACAACACTCACATTCGTAACCGAAGGTAGCGACGACACCGGCACTTCAGGCCCTGTCATCCTGGCCTGGCTATCCTGCTGTAAAGTCTACAGCTGCTCTACCTACGGGGTGACATCCTAAAAAGGAAGATGTAGCAACCGTTAGTCGAAAGACTAAGTGGCTTCATATCCACTCCCCCGGCGACTCCTCGGTACCGGGCGGAGAAAGGAACAAGGGTACAAGTATAATACAAGTAGTAAAGCAGGTACAAGCAGGTGAAAATAGTACATGAATAACAACATTATAAATTAGCATTTCTACTTGAATAACAATATTAGTAAATCAACAAGTACAAGTAACTACAACAGGAATGTAACTTAACTTATAAGAATGCCCATACAAACTTATAAGTTAAGGATCAGGTTACATAAAAGTAACTCATCGTATAGGAGTGCCCATACAAACTTATACGATGAGGGTCTTGTTTGTGCAATGCTATGTAATGGTATGTATGCTATGCAATGACTCACCCATAATCACACACATATAATTGCTATGTCGACATAAACTATCGTTCCCACTATTCGTGCAGGTAGCTAACCTCTCAGGCATCAGCCGCCATGGTCAGGCGGTGACAGTAGAGCGGGCATCTCTACTACTAGGCGGGTATCCACACTACTTCACCTAGGCCTCCATACGCCTCAATGCTAAGAACACAACATCGGAGCCTATGCGTACTATGGCCCAGCGAGGTCTCTGGTAGATGCGCACCGAGAACACAGCCCGAACTGGCCTGGTGTGACGTGGAAGGGGCCTCGGAAGAAGGCACGAGGACACAACTCAACCATTCACTTGGCACAGAAGGGGCCTCGGGACGTGAACACCGAGGACACAGCCCAACTCCCCAAAGACTAATTGTCAACTCCCGTCAGTGTGACGATCGGCGAGCCCGTAGACCTGCCACACTATCCTTAACCCAGGATTACGACATCGCGTGTCGACTCACACCACATGCAAATTCCACAACACCGTGGCATGGAAGGGGCCTCGGAAGTAAGCACGAGGGAACTACCAACCATAAATCTATACCAAATCTCAACACAAATCATCTAGTGATGGTCAACACCACACTTACCTCCATTCACAATAGTACCTGTAGGGAGACTACGCTCTAAGTATTGGACTAATACATTTCATTCTAACCATCATACATACTCATGGCCATATCTTATCTCCCTATTTGTCATTCTAAATGATTTCAACTTATTACAAACATAATGCGCCTTAGTAATAATCCACCAATTGTATCCAGTCATTTCATTAATCATATTATAAACATGGTGCGCATTTATAACAATCTATCAATTTTAGCAAGTCATATCATGCATTAAAGATTGCTCCAGAATTAAGTTTTTTGAAATCTAATTAACAAGATTTATCATTCATAGTACTATGGTGGTCAGCATAAACAACATCGATTCCACCGAATTCAAATTCATGTTATATAAACCCCAAAATTTAAGTGCAGAATAAATCTGGATAGCAAATTCAATCGAAGATTCCTGAAGCTATAGGTATCCAGTGAGGACGTGTAATCCCTCGATGGAATGGTCTTTCCATGGGTTACAACTTTGATATTCAGCCAACAACCCAGATTTGAGTGTATCCTAGTTGAAATCAGCCTTGAAGTCTGTTGCGTACAGAATACAATTTCTGCATGCAGGATTTATCAGACGTCATCTTCGTTCAGACTTTTCCGTGGTTACACACTTCGCATGAAGACGTGCAACCACTCTTTGAAAGGTATTTTTAGGAGCTACAGCTTTCGTGTTTAGTCGGAAGCCCAGATCTGACAGTATCCTACTTGAAAATGGCCAAGAAGATCGCTGCGCGCAGAATACAGATTCTGCACGCATCTTAAAGAGGAATGAACAGCATCGGTTCATCTTTCCCATCAAGTCGATCTTCCAAAATCACTCCAGAAATTCCTCCTCCCTTATTCACCCTCAAAGAGGCCATGATTCTTCACGAAACCATTCACCCATCATTGCATAGAAGAAAGGGGAGGTTGAAGAGATCTAAAACCTAGAACACATGTCCTAGCATGGCCATCCCTAGAAAACTCTTTCTCTCCATCAAAACTCTCTTGAGTCTATATCTCTCCTAAGAAAATAACTAAAGATCTAGCATCAAGGGAGAGGGTAGGAAACTCACGTCATTTCCGGCATTTCCACCATTTCCGGCCATGGATCTCGTGACTCTTCTCGGCGGCATCCTCTTTTCGACGGCGGCGACGGATCTTCTCCTCTAGAACTAGATCCAGTGACTTCCTTCTCTCAACAGGAGTTTCTCTTGGGAAAATGGCTGGAATGAGGAGTGAAAACGGCTAGTGTTATCACTTCCCCTTTTATATAAAAGTAACACGGTTAGGGACACGCCCGTGTCCTTACCTGTGTCCTGCTTAGGCGAAGCATTACGACAGTTTTTACGCTTCGGTTCGATACTCAACACGACACACAGGTGGGACACGCCCGTGTCGGCCCAGTCACGCCCATGACATGGGGCGTGTAACCCTCTCGAGACTTACTCGAGGGGACTTACTCTAGAGAAAACCAACTACTCGAGTACATGGATAGTACACACCAGTGTCATAGGGATGACACAGCCGTGTCACCCCCTCTTACTCGAGTACTTTTCCACCTACTCAGGTATATTTCGACCTATACGAGAACTACTCGAGGATGAGCGGGACACGCCCTGTAACACGCCCGTGTCACAGGCCGTGTGCCCCATACTTGACACTCGACGATCGTGGAGTGCTGGTCATCGACCAGAGGGAACACCCACCCTCCGACACGCCTGTGTCGGATGGGACACGCCCGTGACACGCCCGTGACACGGGGCGTGTCTCGCCCGAACACTTCATCGAACCTATTTTCGTCGACTTCGCGACTGCTACGCACCCGAGCAGGACACGCCCTGGGACACGCCCGTGTCCCAGGCCGTGTCACCCAAAAATTTGCCAATCCCATACTTTTGGCTGCTACATTCTTCTCAGTTGTTAGCACTCCCCTGAGCCCAAGTCAGCTCTCCTGGCTCAAAAACAGGCACAAGGGGCCTAGTGCGATTCGGGACGTTACAATTCCTATAAACAAAATAAAAGATTTCGTCCCCGAAATTAGGCTTAGGCTGTGGTGAGAAAATAATAACAGAAATATAATATGATTTTAAATAAAACTACCTTGAGCAAAGAACTCCAGATAGTGTTTTTGCATCACATCCATCGGCTCCCATGTATATTCCTCCTTCCCATGATTGGACCATAGCAGCTTCACCAAGGGAACACTTTTGCGGCGTAACTTTCTTGTCTCGCTATCTATGATGCGCACCGACTCTAGTCGCACAGACCTATCAGACGCCACAGCACCATCAGTTGTGGGGATGTATTGATCGGGCCACAACAGCGCCTTCCGAAGTGACGACACATGGAACACGTCGTGGAGGTTCTCTAGCTCGGGCGTTAACTCCAACCGATAGGCCAGCGGGACAATCCTTTCCAATATAGTATAAGGCCCAACATACCTTGGGCTGAGCTTTTTCACACCACGCACACGTGACACTCCATGCATCGGTCGGATTTTCAGGAACACTTTATCACCCACATGAAATTCCACCATCCAGTGCTTTGCATTATAATACTCTGCCTGTCGACTTTGAGCTTCCAACATGCGATCCCGAATCAGTCTAACTGCTGCACCGGTATCCTCAATATATTCAACACCCAAAGCCTTCGGGTCTTCATCTTGCACCCAAGATAAGGGGGTTCTACACCTCCTTCCATAAGGAGGCTCATGAGGAGCCATGCCGATACTAGCCTGGTGGCTGTTGTTGTAGGAGAATTCTACCAACGGTAAGAGTCTTTCCCACGACTCTCCTCTATCCAACACACATAATCTCAACAAATCTTCCAATGTCCGGATGGTCCTTTCAGATTGCCCGTCTGTCTGAGGATGAAATACAGTGCTGAAGGTAAGGCGCGAGCCCAAATACGCATGTACCGCTTTCCACTCATTGGAGGTAAACCGACCATCACGATTAGACACGATCGTCTTAGGCACGCCATGATACCATACGAATTGCTCCACAAAGAGGCGTACTAAGACATCCACATGAGCTTCTTTCTTTATTGGGATAAACCGGGCTACTTTCGTCAGGCGATCAACTATCACCTACACTGAATCATTCCCGGAGCGTGAGCGAGGTAACGCATGGACGAAGTCCATGGAGATATCCTCGAACTTCCATTCGTGGATGGGCAATGATTGTAACAAACCACCGGGCCTCTTGCATTCTGCCTTAACACTTTGACAAGCTTCACAGTGTGTAACAAAATAACGGACATCCTTCTTAATTCTCGGCCAACACATGGTCTTCCGCAAGCAAGCGTACATCTTGGCAATACCCGGGTGCACCGAATACTGAGAGCAATGTGCCTCTCTCAAAATATCCTCCCGTATTCTACCGCCCTTGGGAATGTATAGCTGACCACGGAAATAAATGAGGTCGTCTTTTAGCGTATACTCATCCGTAGTCTCATCTTCGATTGACTTGATTGTCGGGGCCAGGGCCGCATCCACTCCTTGCTCCACTCGGATTCGGTCCCGGATATCACAAACCATGCTCATGCTTGCCAAGTACTCCGTATACTTTGCCGAAGGAGCCTTAAACATAAAAGTAATATCCATCTCCTCAATCATCCGAGCCAACTCCATACTCATCAATCGAGCCTCTGGGCTAGAGCCTGGTACCTTCCTACTCAATGCATCAGCCACCGAGTTCGCCTTTCTGGGGTGGTAGTTCATGTTGAACTCATAGTCGCATAGAAATTCTAACCATCGCCATTATCTCAAGTTCAACTCCTTCTGAGTGTGAACATACTTCAAGTTGTTGTGATCTGAAAAGATCTCGCAGTGAACGCCATATAGATAATGCCTCCAAACCATCAAGGCGAACACCACTGCACCAAGCTCCAAATCGTGAACCGGGTAATTGATTTCATGTTTCTTCAGTTGTCTCGAGGCATAAGTAATCACGTGTCCATGCTGCATCAACACCGCTCCCATCCCTTGATGTGATTCGTCAATGTAGACTTGATATCCTTCCTTCCCAGATGGAAGTGCAAGGATGGGGGCGGAGGTAAGTCTATCCTTCAGTTCCTAAAACGCCACTTCACATTGGGGTGTCCACTCAAATGACACACCTTTCTTCGTCAATGAAGTGAGAGGAAGAGCAATCTTTGAAAATCCTTTTACGAAATTGCGGTAGTACCCGGCAAGTCCAAGGCAACTCCTCACATCGGCCGCCGACTTCAAGGGCGACCACTCCTTCACGGCATGCACTTTGGCCGGATCCACCGCTAGTCCTACTCCACTGATCACATGCCCCAAGAAAGCAACCTCTTTAAGCCATAATTTGCACTTGCTGAACTTGGCGAACAAGGCGTGCTCTTTTAATTTCTTCAATATCCAAGGTCAAGTGCTCAACATGCTCCTCCTCTATCTTTGAATAGACGAAGATGTCGTCGATGAATACAATGATGAAGACATCCAAATAAGGTTCAAACACCTTGTTCATCAGCCTCATGAAGGCCGAAGGGGCATTTGTGAGCCCAAACGACATTATAGTGAACTTGTACAGTCCATATCTTGAACTAAAGGTCATTTTCTGGATGTCACCTTCTTGTATTCTCAACTGATAATACCCTGAGCGCAAGTCCAGCTTAGAAAACCAATGCGCTCCCACTAGTTGATCGAACAACTCGTCTATCCGAGGTAGCGGATAAGTGTTCCGCACCGTCAGCCGATTGAGTTCCTGATAGTCTATGCACATACGCAGGGTCGCATCCTTTTTCTTTAAGAACATTACAGGGGCTCCCCATGGTGAGGAACTAGGGTGAATGAACCCTTACTCCACCAGTTCTTGCAGTTGAACTCTAAACTCCGCGAGTTCCTTCGGGGCCATTCGGTAAGGGGACTTGGATACCGGCATGGCGCCCGGTTCTAGATTGTTTAAGTTGGTGACCGGGCGGTCTGGCGGTCTGTCTTGGCGGGTTGAAGACCGCACGGTCTGGCAGTTTGTCTCAGCCGGCTTAGAGACCGGGCGGTCTGGCGGTCTTCCCTGGCAATCTCTCTTTCTCTCTGGTGGTAGCCGTGTGGTTAGCCCTACTGTCTAACCGCGTGGCCTGTGCGGTTTGTTTTGTATAATCCGCTTAGTCCTGTAAATTTTTAGTCCCACATCTCTTATTTGTATTCTCTCATCTCTCCTCCATTCTATATAAGGGAGGGCATACCTTTGTAATAGATACCTTTTTTGGATAATAAAGTTTCAGTTAAAACCATTTCGGTTTATCTTTTGTTTTAAAGTTTCAGTTAAAACCATTTCGGTTTGTCTTTTGTTCGGTTCTTACATGGTATCAGAGGACTCGATCTACTCCTCCTTATTCTGTGCCTTCCCTGTCCGCGCGGCATGTCTCACCGGTTTGCACCCTGTCCGCGCGGCCACTTCCTCTCCTTCTTGTTGCCCTCTGTGTGTGCGACTTTTTGTTTCCTGTTCTAAGTCGCCGCCTCTTGTCGCAGCAACCTGTTTTGTCCTGCTTCTGTTCGCGCGGCCTGTCCTCTAGCCATCCAACTTCTTACCCTCTGCTTAGGTCTGCAGCTTGGTCGTGGCTTTTCTGGCCGCTGGATTCTACCCTCGTGATCGCTGCAGCTTATCCTTTTTCCTATCCGTGCGGGTTGTTTCCTAACCGTCCAGCTTCCTTTTTCCTGCTCCTATGGCTCTTTCTGATGCCACTACTGCCACCACTCCTGTCACCAATCCGGCTCCGCCTCTTCCACCTACGCCTTCCGGGAACCTTGGGACCGTTTCCAAGCTTGTTGGCTCCAACTACCCGGATTGGAGCATCTCTTTCACCTTTCTACTTCGCTCACAACGCAAACGCCACCATCTTGTTGATGACCCACCTCCTATCACTTCACCTCTCTTTGATGACTGGGATGCAAGTGACGCGCTTGTGCGTACTTGGCTCGTGAACAGTCTTTCTGATGAGTGCCTTCCCATCATACATCATGATGAGACGGTCAAGACCGCTTGGCTTCTTCTTGCCGCTCTGTACTCCAAGGGGGCTCAGACGTCCCGCATCTATACGTTGTATGGGGACCTCTTTGCCCGTCCTACCTTGTCTCCTGCTGCTGCCTACCAACAGGTTCAGGATCTTGGGGCTGAGATTCTTCAGAATCGCCCCTTTTCTGCGGATTTGGCTCAATAACACAAGTACTTCCAGGAGCTTCTGGTTGTGTGTTATCTGCTCCGGCTTCCTGATACTTATGACATGATCCGCCAGCAAATTCTGGGTGAGGCAGAATCTCCTACCTTAGATGCCACCACTACCCGCATCGCTGCTGTCACCTCTCTCCTTCAGCGCCCCCTTTTGCCTGCTCCTCCTCCACCACCGGACAACTATTCTCATCACACTCAGCGGAGTGGCTCTGGTAGCCGCAGTCACCAGTTCGGCGGCCGTGCTTCTTCCCGCTACCTCTATTCTCATTGTGGCCGCACCGGACATACTTTCGAACGCTGCTGGACGAAGCATCCCCATCTTCGCCCCTCCAGTGACTCTTCCAAGCCGTCTGCCTCTGTTGTAACATCCTCAGGTAGTGCCTATATGGTGACTCAAGGTAAATGACTCATCGACTCTGGTGCCACTAATCACATGACGGGCAATCCTCAGTGCTTCTCTTTACTCGAACAACATGATCGGTTGCCCCCGGTCCTAGTTGTGGATGGTTCTCCCTCCCCGGTTCATGGGACGGGAGTGGTTCATGTTATTCCGTCACTATGACTAGCGGACACTCTCTATGTGCCCAAGTTTCCGTGCAATCTGTTGTCTGTTACCTCTTTATGCAAGCAGCTTCAGTGTTCTGTGACATTTACACCGACTTCTTGTTCTTTTCAGGATCCGAGCTCCCACCGGACGATTGCTACTGGGACTGAGAGCGGCGGCCTCTACTTCCTCGGCAACATTTCCGCCTTGTCCGCCTTCTCCTCTTCTTGTCCGGATCTTCTCCAGTGGCATCTCCGCCTCGATCATCCTCCACCACAACTTCTACATCAGCTTCTGCCCCACCTCCCTCCGTCTCGTACTCCTCTCCAATGTGACGTCTGTCATCTCGGCAAGCATCACCGTTCCTCCTTCCCACCAAGGCAAGGTTGGGGCTCTACTCGTCCGTTTGATCTTGTCCACTCCGATATCTGGGGACATGCTCCTACCCTCACCATTGGCTGGGGTAGTTCTTATTTTGTAACTTTTATAGATGATTTTTCTCGCTGTACTTGGGTGTATCTCCTCCGAGATCGCTCTGAACTTTTAGATGTATGGATCTCTTTTTAACAGTTAATTAAAACTCAGTTTAATGTTTGTATTAAAACCTTTCTCTCCGACAATGCTAAAGAGTATCTGAGTCATGCTTTTACATCTTTGTGTGTGCAACATGGCATTATTCATTAGACTAGCTGTGTTTACACCTCCCAACAAAATGGGGTGGCGGAACGCAAAAACCGTCACCTCCTCGATGTGGCTCGCACATTGATGACCCAGATGCATGTCCCTCGCTCTTATTGGGGCTATGATGTTCTCCTTGCCTACTACCTCATCAATCGCCTTCCATCCACCATTCTCCACGGGAAAACACCATTCTCCATTCTGTATCCGGGCCAGGAGCCTTTTCCTCTCCCACTCCGAATCTTTGGATGCACTGCATTTGGGCATACCCCATCTGCCACCCGTAACAAGCTATCCCCTCGCTCCACCAAATGTGTCTTTCTGGGGTACTCCACCACTCAGAAAGGCTATTGTTGCTTTAACCCTGTTCTTCGTCATCAGTTCGTCTCTGCTGACGTTACCTTCTTCGAGAATGCCTCCTACTTCTCGGTTGAATTCTCCTCTCTTTTCCCCGCTTCCTCTCCTCTTCCCCCAGCTTCTGATTCTCCTGCTATTCCCTTCGTTCCCTCATATCCTACCGAGATATCCACCCCTCCACCATCTCTGTCCCCTCCTCTCGCTCCACCTCTCTCTCCTACTTCTCCACCTCCATCTCCATCCTCTCCGCCGCCGTCGCTCTCTTCTCCCGGGCCAGCTCTCTCTGCCACGGACGCTCCGGATACCGAGGGGGCTGCCGACCTGGATCTCCCTGTGGCTCTTCGCAAACGGGTGCGGACATGTACCCTACACCCCCTTGCTGTTGTTGTTTCATATGATCGTCTTACCCCTTCTCGCAGGGCCTTTGCACTGGATATCTCTGCCACTGCCACGCCTCGTTCCTATCAGGAGGACCTTGCTATTCCCCACTGGAAGCTGGCCATGGATGAGGAAATGGCGACCCTTACGGAGCGGGGTACATGGACTCTTGTTCCTCCTCCCTTCGGTACTGATGTTGTTGGCTGTCGCTGGGTCTTTGTGGTCAAATTTGGCCCAGACGGCACTGTGGATCGGTATAAGGCTCGCCTTGTTGCTAAGGGCTTTACTCAGACCTATGGGGTTGATTACTTTGACACCTTCTCCCCCGTGGCTCGTCTCAGTACTATCCGGGTCCTTCTCTCTGTGGCGGTCAATAGGGATTGGCCGATTTCTCAACTGGATGTCAAGAATGCCTTCCTTTATGGTGATCTTCACGAGGCCGTTTACATGGAGCAACCTCCCGGGTATGTTGCTCATGGGGAGACACGAGTATGTCGGCTGCAGAAGGCAATTTATGGCCTCAAGCAGAGCCCTCGAGCTTGGTTTGACAAGTTCAGCGGCATCGTGGCGGCCGTTGGTTTTGCGCGAAGCTCTGCTGATCACTCTCTATTTATTCGCAAAACTACTTCGGGGCTGGTTATTTTTGCTGTGTACGTCGATGATATTCTTCTCACTGGCGATGACCAGGAAGGGGTAGCCCTGACAAAGCGACATCTTCGCCAACATCTGATCACGAAAGATATGGGCTCTCCAAAGTACTTTCTGGGGATCGAAATCTCTCGGAAGCCCGACTCCTTAGTTCTCTCTCAGCGTAAGTTTTCCCTTGATCTTTTAAAAGAGGCAGGATTGACTGGAGCAAAACCTGGCCGATGCCCCACGGCAACTGGAGAAGACAAAACCTGGACAGATTATTTGCCTCCTCTTTCAGATAGTTCGCGGTACAGGCGTCTGGTTAGTAAGCTCATATATCTCACACTGACCAGGCCCAACATTTCCTATATGTGGGCAAGGTGAGTCAATTCATGCATGCACCTAGGGAGTGCCATCTACAGTCCGCCTTGCGGATCTTGGAGTATGTCAAAGCAGCGCCTGGGAAAGGATTACTTTTTCAGAAGAATGGTCATCTGAGGATTGAAGCATACTCAAATGCAAGTTATGCTGATGACAAAGGGGATCGCAAGTCAACCTCAGGTTTTTCCACCTTTGTTGGGGGAAATCTGGTGAGCTGGAAGAGCAAGAAGCAGTCTGTTGTCTCCAGGTCCAGTGCAGAAGCTGAGTATCGCAGTATGGCGTCGACCACTTGTTAGTTAAAATGGCTGCGGGCTCTCATGCTAGATTTAGGAGAGGTCTACAACCATCCTCTACCTATGTTCTGTGATAACAAGGCCGTCATATACATCTCCAAAAATCTGGTCTTCCATGAGAGAACAAAGCACATTGAGGTCGACTGTCATTTCATTCGTGAAGAGATCTTAAAGTAACAAATTTGCACTCCCTTTGTCACCTGTGATAAAGTGCTGGCTGACATCTTCACTAAGCCAGTTTCCGCCTCGTTTCTTCATGTTTGTGACAAACTGGGCATGATCGATATATATGCTCCAGCTTGAGGGGGAGTGTTGAAGTTGGTGACCGAGCGGTCTGGCGGTCTGTCCTGGCGGGTTGAAGACCGCGCGGTCTGGCGGTTTGTCTCAGCCAGCTTGGAGACCGTGCGGTCTGGCGGTCCTCCCTGGCAATCTCTCTTTCTCTCTGGTGGTAGCCGTACGGTTAGCCCTTCTGTCTAACAGCGCGTCTTGTGCGGTTTGTTTTGTATAGTCCGCTTAGTCCTGTAAATTTTTAGTCCCACATCTCTTATTTGTATTATCTCATCTCTCCTCCATTCTATATAAGGGAGGGCATACCTTTGTAATAGATACCTTTTTCGGATAATAAAGTTTCAGTTAAAACCATTTCGGTTTGTCTTTTGTTTTAAAGTTTCAGTTAAAATCATTTCGGTTTGTCTTTTGTTCGGTTCTTACATAGATTAATCTGTAAGTCAACATCTCTATGCGGGTTTAATCCTGGCAGTTTCTCAGGAAATACCTCGGGGAAATCCCGCACTACACGTACGTCCTTTATATCCAGTGCTAACCCTTCAACTCGAACCAGATCATGAAAACTTTATCCCCCTTCATATGGGATTTTACTGTCTGAACTGAAGATAACAACATACAAGGTGCGTAGCTAATACCTTGGAAGATGACGTCGAAGTCTCCATGTCTCAAGTATATTCATTTCTCTGCACAATCAATCCTTGCGAAGTGCCAGTCCAACCACTCCATTCCCAAAATGATGTCAAACTCCGACATTCTCAAGACGGTGGCAGGCGTATCAAAGGCCATTCCTTCAATAATTATCTCGAACTCGCACTTAGTGGTTGCAGTCATCTCTGAGCCGTCCGGTAGGCGCACTCATCAGGCTATACCTGTCAAGTATTATACGCCCTCCATGTCCTTAATGAAGTCCTCAGACACAAAGGAGTGTGAGGCACCAGTATCGAACAGTGCATAGGTCGTCTTCCCACTAACTATCACGGTGCCTAAGTACCAATAACCAAAACTTGTTGCTAGGTGTCTAGTATGTCTCAAGCAACTTTAAGTTTAAGAAAATAAAAAGGTGATAATTACTTAAATCATACCTGCAATCACATCTTGGAGGTTTCGTTCTTGCGCCATGTCTAGCGTGTACACTTGATCCCAAGCAGGGTCGGGGTTTGCTCCTCGTGGTCCTCGTCCTCGACCACGCATGTAACCCCTCCCCCGCGGAGCTACCGGAGGGAGAGCAGGAGGGGCATTCCCATACAACCATGGGCAGAAACATCGAATGTGGCCCGGATGGTTAAATTCAAAACACACCAGCCCACGCCGCCATTCATGTTACTGAAACTGCTGAGGCTGAGGCGGTGGAGGCAACGCAGGAGGATGCGGAACCGGGTGCTCCACTCTAAAGTCTCGGTGGAAATTTCCTCCACCTCTTTGATGTCCTCTTCCTCCTCTAAAGTCCCGCCTCCTCCTTTTGCTTGGACCAGCTTCCATCACGTCCTCCGCAGGTCTCTTGACACATCCCAAGTGGTCTGCCTCCAATCTCTTTGCCATATTGATAATCTCCGCCAAACTAGCATCTGCTATAAACAAAAGGGCCTGCCTTAGGGATGCTTGGTGTATCCTCTATCATCCAGGTCATATGAGTCTGCGAACCTTGCGAGATGCTGGAACTCACGCTGGTATTCTGTAATCGATTTTGATCCCTGCTCCAATATTAGAAACCTCTGCTCGAGCTCGTCTCGAGCCGATGTAGGAATGAAGTGCTCCAAGAAGACACCTGAAAACTAGCTCCAACTTATCTCGGTATACCCTCGTCCTTGGAACGTGGAGCCCATGAGTGACTTCCACCACCTCTTAGCATGTTGATCCAAGACAGACAGCACCAATGATACAACCATGTTGGCCGGGCAACGGATCCCCGCCAATAGCTCTTGGACAGTGTCAAGCCATTCCTCTGTGCGTACGGCCGACTCCGTCCCGAGGTAGGTGGGAGGGGAGAGGGCCCAAAAGGTGATCAGCTAGTTAGAGCCCAGAGCCAGTTGTTGAACCGGAGGCTGCTGCGCCCTAAAGGCATCCAGGATGGCGGAGAGCATATGCCATAACTCGAATTGTTGAAACTAAGTGGGTATGGAAGGGGCAGGAGTGCCCCCCATCGGCTCAACGTGCACCGGAACCTACACGTAAAACACAAATGTATGGTCAGGTTGACTAATCTTGCAGTCAAAGTTGGACAACTTATTGTGAATTACATATAGGCACACCACTGCTTCCGCTAAGTCAGTTTGTCCGCAAACTGACTATTCGAACGGCGGTGGGACCATTGTTTAATGACTTCTTCAGTTGAGGATCGTGGCAAACTGATACCATTTGTAAGACCCACCCCTCCCATATCCCAAAACACGACATGAAGGAGGGTCTTATGCCCGAAACAGCCGCCTTACGGTAGCATTAGCGCACGACTAACCTGTACCACAAGACACCTATTCCGTCGGCTATAACCAATATCAATATATACATGCCAACCCAACCATAATATAAGCAAGAAGAAGTCAAATCCATACTAAGCATATGAGTCCAAATACATCAAATAAGAGAAGCTAAAACACGCTTCTACAATATCAAAGTACATCTATAAAATTTGCACAAACGGGCTACAACAGAATCTCACAACACTCACATTTGTAACCGACGGTAGCGATGGCACCGTCACTTCAAGCCCTGTCGTCCTGGCCTGGCTGTCCTGCTGCAAAGTCTGCGGCTGCTCTACCTGCGGGGGGACATCCTAAAAAGGAAGACTTAGCAACCGTTAGTCGAAAGACTAAGTGTCTTCACATCCACTCCCCTGGCGACTCCTCGGCACCGGGCGGAGAAAGGAACAAGGGTACAAGTATAATACAAGTAGTAAAGCAGGTGGTAATAGTACATGAATAACAACATTATAAACTAGCAGTTCTACTTGAATAACAATATTAGTAAATCAACAAGTACAAGTAATTACAGTAGGAAAGTAACTTAACTTATAAGAATGCCCAAACAAACTTATAAGTTAAAGATCGGGTTACATAAAAGTAACTCATCTTATAAGAGTGCCCATACAAACTTATACGATGAGGGTCTTGCTTGTGCAATGCTATGTAATGGTATGTATGCTATGCAATGACTCACCCATGATCACACACATGCAATTGCTATGTCGACACAGACTATAGTTCTCACTATTCGAGCAGGTAGCTAACCTCTCAGGCATCAGCCGCCGTGGCCAGGCGGTGACAGAAGAGCGGGCATCTCTACTACTAAGCATATATCCACACTACTTCACCTAGGCCTTCGTACGCCTCAACGCTAAGAACACAACAACAGAGCCCATGCGTACTATGGCCTAGCGGGGTCTCGGGTAGATGTGCATCGATAACACAACCCGAACTGGCCTGATGTGACCCAGAAGGGCCTTGGAAGAAGGCACGAGGACATAGCCCAACCGTTCACTTGGCACGGAAGGGGCCTCGGGACGTAAACACTGAGGACACAGCCCAACCGCCCAAAGTCTAACCGTCAACTCCCGTCGGTGTGATGATTGGCGAGCCCGTAGACCTGCCACACTATACTTAACCCAGGATTACGACACCGCGTGTCGACTCACACCACATGCAAATTCCACAACACCTTGGCATGAAAGGGGCCTCAGAAGTAAGCATGAGGGCACAGCCCAACCATCCATCTATACCACATCTCAACACAAACCATCTAGTGACGGTCAACACCGCACTCACATCCATTCACATTACTTCCTGTAGGGATACTACGCTCTAAGTATTGGACTACTACATTTCATTATAACCATCATACATACTCATGGCCATGGCTTATCCCTCTATTTGTCATTACAAATGATTTCAATTTACTACAAACATGATGCGCCTTAATAATAATCTACCAATTGTATCCTGTCATTTCATTCATCATATTATAAACATGGTGCACATTTACAACCATCTATCAATTTTAGCAAGTCATATCATGCATTAAAGCTTGCTCCATAATTCAGTTTTATGAAATATAATTAACAAGATTTATCATTCATAGTACTACGGTGGTCAACATAAAATAGTTCATCAAAGTCTAGAGTTAATCAGCAACATCGATTCCACCGAATTCAAATTCATTTTATATAAACCCCAGAATTTAAGTGCAGAATAAATCTGGACAACAAATTCAACAGGAGATTCCTGAAGCTACATGGATCCAGTAAAGACGTGTAAACCCTCGATGAAAAGGTCTTTCCATGGGTTATAACTTTCATATTCAGCCCACAACCCAGATTTGAGTGTATCCTTGTTGAAATCAGCCTTGAAGTCCGCTGCATACAAAACACAATTTCTGCATGCAGGATTTAACGGATGTCATGTTCTTCAGACATTCCTGTGGCTACAGACTTCGCATGAAGACGTGAAACCCATTGTTGGAACGGTATTTGCAGGGGCTACAACGTTCGTGTTTAGTCGGAAGCCCAGATATGGCCATATCCTACTTGAAAATGGCCAAGAAGATCGTTGTGCGTAGAATACAGATTCTGCACGCATCTTAAGGAGGAATGAACGACATCGGTTCATCTTCCCCTTCAAGTCGATCTTCCAAAATCACTCCAGAAATTCCTCCTCCCTTATTCACCCTCGAAGAGGCCATGATTATTCACGAAACCATCCACCCATCATCGCATAGAAGAAAGGGGAGGTTGAAGAGATCTAAAACCTAGAACACATTTCCTAGCATGGTCATCCCTAGAAAACTCTTTCTCTCCATCAAAACTCTCTTGAGTCGATATCTCTCCTAAGAAAATAACTAAAAATCTAGCACCAAGGGAGAGGGTAGGAAACTCATGTCATTTCCGGCGTTTCCACCATTTCCGGCCATGGATCTCATGACTCTTCTCGGCGGCATCCTCTTTACCACGGCGGCGGCGGATCTTCTCCTCTAGAACTTGATCCAGCGACTTCACAGGAGTTCCTCTCAGGAAAACGGCTGGAATGAGGAGTGAAAACGGCTAGGGTTATCACTTCCCCTTTTATATAAAAGTGACACGGGTAGGGACATGCCCATGTCCTTACCCTTGTCCTGCTTAGGAGAAGCGTTACGATGGTTTTTACGCATCGGTTCAATACTCAACATTACACACGGGTGGGACACGCCCGTGTCGGCCCAGTCACACCCATGACATGGGGCATGTAACCCTCTCGAGACTTACTCGAGAGGACTTACGCAAGAGAAAACTAACTACTCGAGTACCCGGATAGGACACGCCCGTGTCACAGGGATGACACGCCCGTGTCACCCCCTCTTACTCAAGTACTTTTCCACCTACTCGAGTATATTTCGACCTATACGAGAACTACTCGAGGATGAGCGGGACATACCCTGTGACACGCATGTGTCACAGGCCGTGTGCCCCATACTTGATACTCGATGATCATCGAGCGCTGGTCATCGACCAGAGGGAACACCCGCCCTCCGACACGCCCGTGTCGGATGGGACACGCCCGTGACATGGAGAGTGTCTTGCCCGAACACTTCATCAAACCCATTTTCGTCGACCTCGCGACTGCTACGCGCCCGAGCAGGACACGACCTGGGATACGCCCGTGTCCCAGACCGTGTCACCCAAAAATTTGCCAATCACAGACTTTTGGCTGCTACATGCTTCCCAGTTATCAGTACTCCCCTGAGCCCAAGTCAGCTCTCCTAGCTCAAAAACAAGCACAAGGGGGCTAGTGCGATTTGGGACATTACAACTTAACCACTTTGACTGCCCTCCATGTGTCCTTAGTGACCCTTGAACCACTTTAAGTGTAGAAAGACCATGGTAGGGTTGGTTGGGCTTACTAGCGGCACACTGCTCTTAGTTAGGGCACCATGCCCAATTTAGGCCTAGGGTGGTTCTAGGTCAAATTGGCCACCCTAGGTCGACTCCAATGGACCCTTAAGGCCTTTCAATAGATTGGTGAGGTCATGTTGGGGTCTTGGAGTCTTTGTGAAGCCCCATGATCATCCTAAACAATGGTTTAGGAATCTACTATTTGTAGACCATAGTGATCTCACCTACATTCCTAGGTTCACTTGGTCTTCTTGCGCTTCCTAGGGTTTTGTCATGACCTAGTCATGATAAAACCACCCCTAGGGGGTCTAGTTATCTGGGGGATGTTACATATAGATCCGAAAATGGATTACGGAATAAGCATGCTGTGTGAAGCCCATCTGGACAGGTGGGTCTGGATTGGTGATGTTGCATATACGCACCGGAGAAGACTCCGTGAGTTAACATATAGTTTAGGTAGTCGACGGGTTAGACTTGTGAAGGGCAGTAGCAGGAAGTACTGGAGTGGTAATCCATGAAAATACTCTTGTGATGCTGACTGGGTTGTACCTGTGAAGGATAGTAGCAGGAAGTACTTTGTTGGAAGTCCAGGAAATACCCATGTAATGTGTAATGTTCTTGGGTGGTGCCTGTGAAGGGTAGTAGCAAGAACTACTGGATTTGAGATCCAGGAAAATACCCTTGATACTTGTGAGGCTTACTGGGTTGTAACTGTGAAGGGTAGTAGCAGGAAGTACTGGTATAGAAGTCTAGGAAAGACCCTCTGATGCTTGTGATACTGAATGGGTGGTGTCTGTGAAGGGTAGTAACAACAAATACTGGTCTGCCCAGGAAAACACCCAAGCTTTATGCCAAACAGGTAAGGTGAAACTGACCCGCAACTTTTGAGCCGCAAGTACGCTGTACTCGGTGATGGCAAGGCAACTAGAGCAACGAGGGGTGCATGATCTGACTTGTGTTATGCCCGTCCGATGTGAGAACTGAAAGTGCGGTCTGTTAGAGCGCATAGCGAGAGTCTTAGGCCTGCGCGCCATGATACCATAGGGGCTACGGGCCAATCCTGGGTCATTTAGACTAAAATCTCCTGTTGTACGCCATGGAGTAAATGCTCAACTTTTGTCATTGGGTTTCGACCCTGATATGGTAGTGGTACCCTGGTTCACCGGTACACCAAGAATGTGGCATGAGTGCATGGATCGTCGGGCCGCGTGGCTGACGGTTGTGATGGAATGTTTGTGCGTGAGTGCACAAGATGTGATGTATATATGCATATTAATTGCTATGCCTGCAGTGAAGGAATGTCACTACCCCGGGAAAGGGGTAGGGTCGTTGTAAATTGGTCAACTAAATGCTGACCGTTGTCTTGTTTGCCACCGTTGGGTGGGCTGTCCTTGTACAGGTGCTGGATTACCAAGCGGGACATTTAAAGGATGATGTCCTTGCTGCTGTTGTTGCTAGCCCTTGAAGGCTAAATGAAACTGTTAGGTTTTGTTCATGTGTGTCCGGCCTGCGCGCCGATGTTTGGAAGCTACTTTTGTAAAGAACAACTGTAAGGCCATAAGGCTAACTAATGTTTTATTTGCTGAACATTCCAATTTATATATATATCAATGTGGGTATTTATATGGTGGAGATTCATGTTTGGAGTTCGGGTTCGTGTTATAAGCTTCCGCTAGAATGCTATGTGTTAGGATGCGCAACTCTGGTATAACTCCGTGACTTCGTCGCCTATTTTGTAGTATATGGTGTGGGACCCCGGCAGAACCTTCTATTATATACTATATGAACGGATGGAGTCGTTATATTTTTGGTATCAGCTGTCTCGGTCTTTCCCTTTCGAATTCGTGGTCGAATTCTTTTGTGGGGTGGCAAGCATGTGTACGTGCGAACCATGTTAACACTAATGAACTATTGAATGTCCACTTTAGTAATGCAAATACATATGTTTGAGGAACCTGCGCGTTCCTATTTTGGTTGTTATTGCATGTGTGAGGTCGCTAATATTTGTGTCTTGTTCACCTATAGGTGACTCAAAATGGTGCCGGGCAGTCGAAGCCCCAGTGTTCTGATGAGAGTACGACACCAGCTGAGGTGCCTACACCTCCACCTTCTACGGAAATGGCGAGGTTAGTTGCGGAGGCCCTATTTGCGATGATTCAAGCACAGCCTATGACGCAGGCGCAGCCAACATTGAGGCCAGAACAGGTTGCGGCGAGGACAGAACCTGTTGCGACTTTGGATCCTCGAGCAGCTGAGAGACAGTTAAAGCAGTTTATGAGCTTCAATCCGCCTACGTTTATGGGTGTGGGATCCCTACGCATGCAGAGGATTGGTTATCGCGCGTCAAGTGGATAATGACGGTGATCAGGACGGACGAAGATCAGAAGGTCACCTTAGCCACCTTCTTACTAGAAGGAGAGGCTCGTCTATGGTGGGACGAGATGGAACTACACCACTTAGCGGGCAGGAAGTTAACACAAGTGTCGATTGAGGTGTTCTCCCGACTCTTCCTAGCAAAGCACCTACCCACGGCACAACGCATTGCCATGGAAAACGAGTTCCAAAGGCTGACGCAAGGAGAATGCAGTGTTGAAACTTACCTGTACGAGTTCACGAGGTTGGGATGGTAAGCGGGTTCAATCTTCGCCGACGAGTAGCAGAAAACCAATCGGTTCTATGAAGGCTTACCGGACGAGTTGCGATTCCTGCTTTCAAGTTTAGTGAACCAAGGATTCCAGGTGCTGGTTAACAATGCGTGTGCGATGGAAAAGGACATGAAAAGGGTGCAAGGGAAGCGGGCCTTGGTTATGACAAAGCCAGAGTTCAAGGCGCCCCGACCTTGGAAATCATATTATAAGAAGAAATGACGTAAAAGGTCCAAGTCGTCAGGACAAGCACCTTCTACGGTTGCATCGGGATCAACGTCAGGGGCCACGTCAAGGACAAAGACTCGTACGTGCTTTACTTATGGGCGAGTGGGGCATATAGCCCGTGACTGTCGAGTTATTCCTCCAAAGGGAGAAAAGAAGGCGGGAGCATCCTATGCTGAGAAGGGTGTTGGAACACCCTATTACTAATTTGGGTCACGATCACTATGGCTCTAGGAACCTTTGCTTGACCTCCTGTATAGCTTAAAAGGTCAATTAGAATTGAGTCTAAGGGTTAGAAGTCTAGGATTGGAAGCTGCCCTGAAGACCAAGTTTTTCTGTCTGGAGACTAAGTCTGATCGTCGAGCTCAGCACGACGATTCGTCAAACTCCGATCGACGATCGTCTAGCTCAACTTCGACAGATCATCGAACTCCATTCGACGATCGCTGAGCTCAACTTCTTAATATCGTCGAACTCCATTCGACGATCGGTGAGCTCAGTTCGACGATTTTGACTCTGCCTTGGATCTTTATCTCTGAGCTCAGTTCGACGATCTTTGAGCTCAGATCGACGATATTTTGCTGCTTAAGACTTCCTGATCGCTGAGCTCAGCTCGACGATAGTAGAGCTCAGTTCGACGATTTCAGATAACTTCCAGAATTCAAATTCAAATCAGTTAGGAGTTATTCTGCAATTAATTCAGAGATTTGCTAGCCGTTTTCATTTATTTCTGGACCAAGTTTCAAGGGATTTTTCAAGGAATAATTCTGTGGACTTTCCTCCAGAAGAGATTATGCAATTAAGGCTGCAATCAATGCAGGCCAACGGCTATCCTTGACAGAGAATGATATTCTATTCAGGAACAGAGAATAAAAGACAGAATGTTTTTGAATCAATACAGATTAACAAGAAGAGAACACACAATACAGATTACAGAGACTCATTCAAAATCTTATGTCAAAAAGAATTCTGAAGAACACTCATCAAAAGGAGATCAAGCTTTCTCAAATCTTCAGATCTCTTCAGCTCTCAAAGTGTTCAAGGCCAACATCATTTCAAGACTCCAGACACTCAACATTTCAGCTTTTGCTGAAACCATCTATTGCTGGAGTTCTACCTTTGAAGGCCTATCACCCTCAGCAAAGCTTTTCTTCCTGAAGATTTCAAGGATTCAGGGGGAGCTTTGACATCAATCCACATAGTCTTCTCAGCTGTTTGAGAAAGAGAAGACTGCCATCACTCTCTCAACCCCACTCTGTAAAGGGTTTTTCAAACTCCCTTCAAAAGTTTGAACTTAGTTTTTGAGCACCTTGTCAAAAGCTCATTGGTGGCAAGACACCTGATCAAAAAATCTGCTTTGGTTTTTGAGCACCTTATCAAAAGCTCATTGGTGCCCAAGACACCTGATCAACTCATCCTGCAGTGGATTCCTACCTAGGGTGGTAGAAGAGTGGATGTACCCAAGTTTGGGGAACCACTATATTCCCTTGTGTCATCTGGTTGTGGCTTGCTTTCTTTTTGTTTCTGTCCTCGATTTGTCTGTGATTAGGTTTTGTTTAACTTAGTATTGTGATTAGATTTATTTTTGCTTCCCTGCTGACACATATTACAACAATTGTTGTAAAAGCTTGTAAAAGTTTTTAAAGCACCATATACTCTATTCACCCCCCTCTAGAGTATATCAGATCTAGTTGCCCTTTCAATTGGTATCAAAGCGAGGTTGGTTAAACATACCATATCTGATTGGTTGTACAGGCTAACACCTGAACCCCAAGATCCCAAACTAGAGCTGTTTTTCTCTTGTATTTTATTATTAGATTTTGTGTGCACAAATCATGGCCCAAAACAAAGATTATGCTAGCACCAGACCTCCAGTGTGCAATCTGTCAAAGTTTGCACTTTGGAAAGCAAGCATTAGACTTTACATGAATTCTATTGACGAAGATATATTTAATTCTATTTTGACAGTGTGTCCCAGACCCCCAGAGAGCACAAGTACAAATGCTGTTCCACCTCCATCAGGAACAGATGCTGACATCAAAAAATGGAAAGTAGCTGATGCCAAGGCTATGAACATCCTAGCCCAGACAATGTCAGATGACATATTCCAAAAGGTAGCTGAATGTAATTCAGCCAAGGAGATTTGGGACAAGCTCTCAGAAATTGTCTCAGGCTCAGCTGATGAGAGAAAGGACAGAAGATCCCATCTCATCTCCCAATATGAGAACTTCAAGAAAGGAGAGACTGAGTCAGTGGGAGACATGTACAACAGACTGAGTCTAATTGTCAGTGAACTGAGGACATTAGACAAAGAGATCTCTCTAACAGAACTTAATGACAAGATCCTAATGTGCTTCCCCAGCACTTGGGATTCAAGAATCTGGCCAATTAAGGATGCCAGAAGCCTGAATGAGATCACCACTGAAGCTTTGTTGGGTAAGCTCAAATCTTATGAGCTACTCATCAAAAATAGAGAGGAAGAACAGAAGGCTGCTTCACCAGCCACAAGAAAAGAAAAAACCATAGCATTTAAGGCAACTGAGGATCTGCCTGAAGATAAAAGCACAGGCAATGATGAACTACTCAGCTTGTTGGCCAAAAGATTCTACAAGATGGCAAGAAAGGACTTCAGAAGAAGATCATATAAGGAGCAGGACAAGCCAAGGTATGACAAGTCCATTAGCAACAGTAAAGACATTATCTGCTTTGGTTGCAGGAAACCAGGGCACATAGTTCCTGACTGTCCAGAGAACAAGAACAAGGACAGAAGGGACAGGAAAGAAAGAAGAAAGGAGAAAGACTCCAAAATAAATGGCAATAGCAAACCTTCCTCAAGCAAAAATAAGCATACAAGAAAAGGGTTTGTTGCTGAATCCTGGAGTGAGACAGAAGAGGAATCAGAAGCCTCATCCAGCTCCAGTGATGATGAGGATGATGCAGAAGAAAAGGAATTCTGCATGATGGTAATTAATGCCTCACAGCACAATTCAGAGGAAGAAGAGTCAGAGTCAGACTCAGAGACTCAACCTGAAGAAGATCAGGTAATTAGCTCTTTTGATTTTAGTTCAGAAGATTTTAAATCTGAATTTAAAGCACTGTGTTTAGACCTGCTAAAGTCTGAGAAAGAGATTATCTCTCTCAGAAATCAATTATCTGAACACAATGTCTTAAAGTCAGAAAACCTCAAACTCTCTCAGGAGTTGGAGAACTGTAGGGAACAGATAGCTACACTGAAAAGTGAGCTCTCTGAGGCCAAGAAGCTTGAAGAATCCCTTAATGGGAGAAGCATCAAGCTGATGGACATCACAAGCACAGTGAACTCTAGATTTAACAGTACACTGGGCTTGGGTGCTTCATCCAGCCAACCTATAGTCCTAACAACTCCCATCAAGTTTATTTCTGACAAGGGAAAGGGAGTTGTAGAGGTTGCTAGGAAAAATTCTGATCTGCCTCAGAAAACTAAGTCCCAGCAGAAATCGTCGAACGTAGATCGACGATCGCCGAATGAAGATCGACGATCGTCGAACGCAGCTCGACGATCTCAGGAAAAATCGTCGAACGCAGATCGACGATCTCAGCCAAAGTCGTCGAACGCAGCTCGACGATCTCAGGAAAAATCGTCGAACGCAGATCGACGATCTCAGCCAAAGTCATCGAACGCAGGTCGACGATCTCATATACCTGACCTCAGCCATAGTCGACCGTCGAACGGAGCTCGACGATCTGACCCAAGATCGTCGAACGCAGCTCCAAGATCGTCGAACAGAGGTCAGAGCTCTGGAAACTTCTTCAAAGGCAAATCAAAATTGAATCCTAAGGGTTCTTCATCCCAAACCTTTAACCCTTATACTGAATGGATTTTACCTCCAAGGAGATATCATCCTGAAGGATATAAGAGTCAGCCAGGGATGTCTTTCATTTCTAAATTTAGAGGTTATCAACCTAGGCCCAAGGTAAACTGGGTCAAAAACAAATGAATTGTTTTATGTGCAGGTGAAGACCTATCCAACATCTAACCAGCAATGGTACTTGGATAGTGGGTGCTCTAAGCACATGACAGGGAACAAGGACAACCTCACATCCTTCAGACCCAAGCTTGGACCCAAAGTTATCTTTGGTGACTCCAACTTTGGACAAACTAAAGGATATGATGCAGTCCAGATTGGTTCAGTAACCTTCAAGAAGGTAGCATATGTGGAAGGACTTAAGCACAACCTAATCAGCATCAGTCAGCTGTGTGATGAAGGCTACCAGGTGACCTTCAGCAAAACCTTATGCAAAATCAAGTCAGAGGACAACACAACAGTGTTGACATGTATAAGGAAAGGTAACATCTACTTAGTAGATTTTCTTTCAACTGATATAGATATCTGCTTGTTTAATTCAGTCTGTAGACCAAATGTTTTATGGCATAAGAGATTAGGACACCTAAACCTTAGAACTATTGCTAGGCTATCCAAGGATAACCTTGTTAGAGGACTACCTTCTGGCCCCTACAAGAAGGAAGGACTCTGCAAGGCTGTCAATTAGGCAAGCAAACTAAAAACAGTTTTAAGTCACTTAATAAGAGTGATTCACCTAGGATATTGTATCTGTTACACATGGATCTATTTGGACCCATCACAGTACAAAGCCTAGGAGGGAAATCCTACACTTTAGTAATTGTAGATGACTTCTCTAGATTCACTTGGGTGTTCTTTCTAAGGAAGAAGTCTGATAACTTTAAGTGTCTGACAGAGTTTCTCAAATGTATACAGATTGAGTTCAATACTCACATTGCCCTGATCAGAAGTGATCATGGGACAGAGTTTGATTCTCTTCTTATGCAAGAGTTCTGTCAGAGTGAAGGGATCAGGCATACTTTCTCAGCTCCTAGAACTCCTCAACAAAATGGGGTAGCTGAAAGGAAAAATAGAACCCTTATTGAATCTGCCACTACATTGTTGTCAGATGCTCATCTACCTCTATCCTTTTGGGCAGAGGCAGTGAACACCTCCAACTATGTGCTGAACAGAAGTCTGATACATAAACTAAAGGGAAAGACTCCCTATGAATTACTCAAAGGGAAGAAACCTAAAATTGACTATTTTAGAATTTTTGGTTGTATTTGCTATATTCACAATAATGACAAGAAATATTTAGCAAAATTTCAAGCCAAAGCTGATGAAGGAGTGTTTCTGGGATACTCCATGATCAGCAAGGCCTATAGGGTCTATAATAAATCATCTTTGAAAATTGAGGAATCTGTTCATGTTTCTTTTGATGAATCTAACATGTCTTTCAAGGAGAAGATTTCTTCTACCATAGAACCTTTGCAGGAACACTCTCTAGTTGAAGATATGAACAAGTTACAGGTTGCTCAAGATAATGAAAGCAGTGAAGATGAAGGGAATGCTCAACACATTGAAGCACAACCTGAAGAGCCAGTTGTTGTACCACAAGAGGAAACAACAACACAGGTTGGTGAACAATCAACACCCCCTGTTGATTTAGTAACATCAAGAGACCATCCAATTTACCAAATAATTGGAGAAATCTCAGCTGGTGTGCAAACCAGAAATCAGGTCAACCAAAACCTATGGCACACCTGCTTCCTATCTCAAATTGAACCTCAGTCCATTCAAGATGCAGAGCAAGATCCACACTGGATCATTGCAATGCAAGAGGAGTTGCATCAATTTGAGAGGAACAAAGTATGGGAACTAGTGCCAAAGCCTAAGGATCATTCCATTGTTGGAACAAAATGGGTATTCAGAAATAAACTGGATGATCAAGGAGTAATAATAAGGAACAAGGCAAGGCTAGTTGCTCAGGGATATTCATAAGAAGAAGGAATTGACTACGACCAGACTTTTGCACCTGTTGCAAGATTAGAAGCCATCAGGATTTTTCTAGCTTATGCAGCTCATAAAGGCTTCAAAGTATATCAGATGGATGTCAAAAGTGCTTTCTTAAATGGAGACATCAAAGAGGAAGTTTATGTCAGACAACCTCCAGGTTTTATCTCTCCAACTTATCCTGGTTATGTTTTTAGATTAAATAAAGCATTATATGGTCTCAAGCAAGCTCCTAGAGCATGGTATGAGACCCTAGCATGCTTTCTCTTGGAAAATGGTTTTATAAGGGGTAGAGTAGACCAAACTCTTTTTATTAGAACCCATAAGTCCCATACCCTACTAGTACAAATTTATGTAGACGATATCATTTTTGGTTCTACTGACTCAAAATTGTGCAGAAGGTTTTCTAACCTAATGCATTCTAAATTTGAGATGAGTAGCATGGGTGAGCTATCCTTCTTCCTAGGATTGCAAGTCAAACAACATGCTGAAGGCATCTTTATTTCTCAAACCAAATATGCTAATGAATTGGTTAAGAAATTTGCTATGTCTGAGGCATCTTGCATGAAAACACCCATGCCTACCAATGCTGTACTGGATGCTGATGAACATGGGAAACCTGTTGATCAGACAACATATAGAGCAATGATTGGCTCTTTATTGTATCTTACAGCTAGTAGACCAGATATAATGTTTGCTACATGTATATGTGCTAGGTTCCAAGTAAGCCCTAGAGAGTCACACCTAACTTTAGTAAAGAGGATTCTCAGGTATGTTAAAAGTTGTCCAAATCTAGGTCTCTGGTATCCAAAAGATTCAACATTTGAGTTAACTGGATTCTCTGATGCTGATTATGCTGGATGCAGAATTGACAGGAAAAGCACCAGTGGAACTTGTCAGTTCCTTGGTGACAGACTTGTCTCTTGGTTTTGTAAGAAACAAACATCTGTGTCAACTTCAACTGCTGAAGCTGAATATATGGCTGCAGGCAGTTGTTGTTCACAAATATTGTGGATTCAAAATCAACTCCTGGACTATGGTTACAACTTAGAGAAGTCTAAAATCTTTTGTGACAATACAAGTGCTATCTCCATAGCTCAAAATCCAGTCCTCCATAGTAGGACAAAACACATAGAGATTAGGCATCACTTCTTAAGGGATAATGTTGAAAAGAACAAAATTGAATTGCAATATATCCCAACTGATCTACAAAGGGGAGATATTTTCACCAAGCCTTTGGATGAAAAGAAACACACTTTCTTCCTAAATCAGTTAGGAATGTTAGATGAAGGAAGCCTTAAATAATCTCCAAGATTTTGAAAGCTAAAAATTGACCAAGACTAGGCAAAAATTCTGATTTTTTCTTAGTGTCTAGAATTTTTTTGATCTCTGAACTGCGCTCGACGATTTCCCCAAAGATCGTCGAACGGAGATCGACGATTTCCAAAATCGTCGAACTGAGTTCAGCGCCTCTCAGATAGTATGAACTATCTCTTCCGGTCAACGATCGTCGAACGGCGCTCGACGATTATGTTCACTGAACGATCGTCGAACGGAGCTCGACGCTTTCCAAGATCGTCGAACGGAGATCGACGATGTTGGAGTCTCTTCAGATTCCTTTAGAAGCCTCGATCGTCGAACTGAGTTCAACGATCTTTCCAATTCTGCGTCGAACCCTAATATAAAACTCATTTTTCGCCGTCGTTCTCTCTTGCGCTTTTGATTTCTCTGCAGAATTTTCTTTCCCTCCAAATAGTTCTACGCTTGGTCGTTTTGTTTGTTGAATTTTTGCAGGTACAATGGCTGTGTCAGTTGCAGTTCTAGCCGCAATGAAGTTCGATGCTGGATTCGACATTGATATAGAATCTTTCAACACCACTGATCAAATTTTCCAAGACATTCTGAGTTTATTCAAGGATCAGAATCTGTCTGCCCTCATGACCACTAGAATCAAGCTGGCTTCAGATGAGATAAAGGAGTGGGTCTATACTGCTCATAATCAAGACAACTCTACTATAGTTGGGTCCATTGCTGGAAACTAGGTACCCTTGACCCCCACAGTTTTAACAGAGGTTTTTGGACTAAGCAGTGGAGATGATATTGCTGAGTTATCTGGGGAGGAGTTTTCTGACCTGCTTGCCAGGATGGGTCATCTAGAGGGAAACCCTAGCAAGCTATTCAAGAGGAATCTATCTGTTGAATACAGATTCCTGGCAGATGTAGTAGGAAAAGTGCTGCTGGCAAAGCACTCAGCTCATGATACTATATCCAGACATCAGCTCTGTATCATGGGAGCTCTGGTGGACAAGAAACGTTTGAACTGGGGAGAGGTTTTCTTTGACCTCATAAAGAAGAAAATCAACAAAAGCTTTGTTAACTTTGGCAGGATTCTTGGAGTGTTTCTGCAGACAAAGTGCCCTGCCTTGCTGGTCTTCTCTGGAGTTCACATTAATGCCTCCAAGAGAATTACCTGTGCCCTCTTTGGCAAGTGGGACAGGCAAATAAGCAAGCCCAGCAGGCCCTCCTCTAGTGCTCCTTCAGGCACCAGGACTCAAAGAGTCACTCTCCCACAGGTCTCTGCTCCTGCAGAAGACCTGGCTGCTGCTGTTGCTGCCTCTTCTCCTCCTCCAATTCCAACCCTACCTCTTCCATCCTCTATTCCAGCTCCATCCACAATCACCATATCTAGCCCATCTCCAACACCAACTCCATCTCCAGACCCCATTCTACCTCCTCCACCTGACCACTTCCAACCACTGTTCTCATACCCTCCACCAGATATCACATCTTCACCACCCATACCATCCTTCACCCTCCTGGATGATTCCTTCATGGATGATTCCCCCTCATCTCCTCCTGATTTACCTTCCACCTCCACTTCATTCCAAGATCTCCTCCACCACATCATTGATCAACCAACTTTCACCCCATCCATATCCATCCCCTTGTCCTCCATATCCACCATCCCAACACCTCAGCCATCCATACCACCACTCTCCAGCCCTCCACTTCCAGCATCTTCTGCTACACCTATTCCATCTACCTCTGCTCCAGTAGTTGAGCAAGTAGACCTCTCAGCCCTAGCTGACAGGTTGTATGAGCTAATTGCCCCCAGGCTCTCTCTACTCTTGGAGACCTCATTGGCTCCTCTACACTTATCAGTGGCAGCCCTCTCTGCCAGGCTTTCCTCCCTCCTTCCTCAGGCAGCACCTCCAGCAGTGTGCCTTGATACAGATGTCTCTGCATCTAGGCAGGGGGAGATGCCCTATGAAGCAAGCTTTCATGCTGTTGCTGCTGCTATTTCTGCTCCTGCTGCTGATCATACTGCTGCTGCTGCTGATGTTTCTGTGTCTACTGCTCCTTCTGCTCCTATTGCTGTGTCTCCAGAATGTCAAACTCCTACTGCAGTTCTTGTAATTGACCTAAGGTCTTTGCTTTCTGCCTTTGATACTGCCTTCTTCAGTTGTTTGCCAGAAAGTAATGTTGTCCAGCCCTCAGAAGACCTATCCAAGGCACTGGTGCCTTTCTCTGGCTGTGACCCCAGCATTCTCTCTTCTTTTGTACACTCAGTGATTGCTGCTACTGGAGATATTGCTGCTGCTGCCTCTACTGAAGAAAGGATTGTTGATGCTGCTGCTGAAGATATTCTTACTGTTGCTGAAATCCCAACTGCTTCTAATGAGCAAATATCCAAGGAATTTCTGGTGACAGAGGCCACTGTTTTTGAGCCTGCTG
The DNA here is from genome assembly GCA_039583875.1 of Platanthera guangdongensis. Classification (NCBI taxonomy): domain Eukaryota; kingdom Viridiplantae; phylum Streptophyta; class Magnoliopsida; order Asparagales; family Orchidaceae; genus Platanthera; species Platanthera guangdongensis. Next base: position 204,881,979 of record CM077151.1, on the reverse strand, counting down.
CAGTTTTTGATGTTGTTTCTGCTGTTAGTGATATTTCTGCTGTGAGTGAGACTGTTACAGTTGCTGCTGTTGTCACCAGTCCAGTATCTGCTGCTGCTGTTGTATTTGCTTCTGTTGCACCCTCTCCATCTGCTGCTCCATATGCTGCTGCCCCTGCTGCTGCTGCTGCTATTTCAGCTTCTGCCTCTTCTGCCTCTGTTCAGCTGAAGAAAGACTTGATGAAAAGAATAGATGCTTTATATGATGACCAGAGTTCTGAATCTGATGAGTACAAAATATACTCTGATGATTCATCTACTACTATTGCCAGGAAAAGGAAGGCAAGGAGCAAGGCAATGAAAAGGGTTCCTCCTACAAAAGTCAAGGATAATAATGACATTCCATACTATACCCTTCATAACTGCCAAATTACTGAGCACTGGATGCAGTATTCCAAAAACCAGCTGAAAGCCATGAAGAAGAAGAGAAAGTATGAGAAGGGCTCCTCCCAGTTCCAGCACCCTTATCCTCCTCCACCACCTCCTCCTGATGCAGGTGCAGGTGGAAGCTCTGCAAGTCAAGCCCCAGCTAGAAGCCAGGGCTCCCTATCAACCCCATGCCAGATCCTACCAAAGGGAAAGCCAATCTAGGGGTTCTTATTCTAGGAGAGGAGGATACAGGGGTACTCAAAGAGATATTCAAGTTTATTCCAGGCAGCACCCATATTCTAGGGGAGGACATGGTACTTCTGATACATCAACTGGTCCTTTCCCTTATAAGCTAAAAGAGACTGTGACTGCCAGGCCTCCTCAAGACAATCCTTCCAACAGGTATGAGCCACCTGTACCCTTTGAGGACCCTGAGAATAACCCAGCTGCTTGGACTGCCAGGTTGAAAGAATTGGCTGCATTAGATCAGATAAAGAAGGCCAGAGATCAAGGACTAGATACTTCCAATATTTCTAGAATGTCTGAGCAAAGACAAAAAGAGTTAGAGAAATATGCTTCCAGCAAATTCTTTGATGCAGACAGATATATGGAATTGCATCCTGCTGCTGTGGTTCCCAGGCCTACAAAGCAAACCTACTTGGGTGCAGCAGATGACACCAGATCCAACAAAGAAGCCCTGAACCCTAACAGAGAAATCAAAATGGTTAAAGGCAAAGAGAAGAAGTGACTTTGTAAGGTGACAATCTTTGGATTTTCTGACTACTATCTGGATGCCATATATATATATATATATATATATATATATATATATATATATATATATATATATATATATATATATATATATATATATATATATATATATATATATATCTGTGATGTTTCTGTAATGTCTAGCTGTTGTTTTTATGCTTTTCTGATTGTATGATGTTATTTGAATTTTTCCAAAGTCTGTAAATAGTAATCCTAACCCAAATAGGGGGAGATTGTTGGAACACCCTATTAATAATTTGGGTCAGGATCACTATGTCTCTAGGAACCTTTGCTTGACCTCCTGTATAGCTTAAAAGGTCAATTAGAATTGAGTCTAAGGGTTAGAAGTCTAGGATTGGAAGCTGCCCCGAAGACCAAGTTTTTCTGTCTGGAGACTAAGTCTGATCGTCGAGCTCAGCATGACGATTCGTCAAACTCCGATCGACGATCGTCTAGATCAACTTCGACAGATCGTCGAACTCCATTCGACGATCGCTGAGCTCAACTTCTTAATATCGTCGAACTCCATTCGACGATCGGTGAGCTCAGTTCGACGATTTTGACTCTGCCTTGGATCTTTATCTCTGAGCTCAGTTCGACGATCTTTGAGCTCAGATCGACGATATTTTGCTGCTTAAGACTTCCTGATCGCTGAGCTCAGCTCGACGATAGCAGAGCTCAGTTCGACGATTTCAGATAACTTCCAGAATTCAAATTCAAATCAGTTAGTAGTTATTCTGCAATTAATTCAGAGATTTGCTAGCCGTTTTCATTTATTTCTGGACCAAGTTTCAAGGGATTTTTCAAGGAATAATTCTGTGGACTTTCCTCCAGAAGAGATTATGCAATTAAGGCTGCAATCAATGCAGGCCAAACGACTATCCTTGACAGAGAATGATATTCTATTCAGGAACAGAGAATAAAAGACAGAATGTTTTTGAATCAATACATATTAACAAGAAGAGAACACACAATATAGATTACAGAGACTCATTCAAAATCTTCTGTCAAAAAGAATTCTGAAGAACACTCATCAAAAGGAGATCAAGCTTTCTCAAATCTTCAGATCTCTTCAGCTCTCAAAGTGTTCAAGGCCAACAACATTTCAAGACTCCAGACACTCAACATTTCAGCTTTTGCTGAAACCATCTATTGCTGGAGTTCTACCTTTGAAGGCCTATCACCCGCAGCAAAGCTTTTCTTCCTGAAGATTTCAAGGATTCAGGGGGAGCTTTGACATCAATCCACATAGTCTTCTCAGCTGTTTGAGAAAGAGAAGACTGCCATCACTCTCTCAACCCCACTATGTAAAGGGTTTTTCAAACTCCCTTCAAAAGTTTGAACTTGGTTTTTGAGCACCTTGTCAAAAGCTCATTGGTGGCAAGACACCTGATCAAAAAATCTGTTTTGGTTTTTGAGCACCTTATCAAAAGCTCATTGGTGCCCAGGACACCTGATCAACTCATCCTGCAGTGGATTCCTACCTAGGGTGGTAGAAGAGTGGATGTACCCAAGTTTGGGGAACCACTATATTCCCTTGTGTCATCTGGTTGTGGCTTGCTTTCTTTTTGTTTCTGGCCTTGATTTGTCTGTGATTAGGTTTTGTTTAACTTAGTATTATGATTAGATTTATTTTTGCTTCCCTGCTGACACATATTACAACAATTGTTGTAAAAGCTTGTAAAAGTTTTTAAAGCACCATATACTCTATTCACCCCCCTCTAGAGTATATCAGATCTAGTTGCCCTTTCAAAGGGAAAGGCAATGGTGTAGTCCTCTACATCCCAGGCGCTGCCCCGAGTCTACAACCTTGGCCTGCAGGACGCCATTAAGCAGGGTGACGTCTTGAAAGATATTGTACCTAAACACCTAGAGGGGGGGGGGGTGAATAGGTGACTTGAATCTTTTTAACTTTTATGGCAGAATACAGAATCTAAAACAGAATTCTAGCTACTTTATCACAGCAATCACACAGCTATCACAGAATATCACAGCACACAGTTGACACAGTTTTATAGTGGTTCCCCAAGGTTTGGGTACATCCACTTTCCCCCTTCGCCTATCTAGCAGTATACTAGATTCAGCCAAACTCCTCCACTATCTCAGAACCCAAGGCAGGCTCCTACACCTCAGGCCCAAGGCCTTACAACTCAGCTTCTTCATAAAGCCTACACTTAGCCACAAAGGCCTACACTCAGCCACCAAGGCCTACACTCAGCCACCAAGGCCTACACTCAGAGATTCCAATCTCCTACAGTCAGGCACTCAAGCACTACACTCAGCCTTTATAATTACAAGCTTACAAGACTCAGATCCAAAGGATCCTACAAGATAAAATGAATACAAAAATTATAACTCAACAACTCAGTGACAAGAGAGAAGAGTTGTGAGATTCTTGATGAGTTCTTGGAAGAACTCAGCTGAAATCAATCTAACTTAGCTTTCTTCAAAGCTTCTTGAATGTAGAACTCAATTAGATTGACCCCTTCTGCAGTTGATCCTTGATCTCTGCTACTTAGGATTCAGAATAAATCTGAACCCTTCTTCTCAGCCTGGTTCCAACGGCTGATTTCTTGGATGGAGCTCTCTCTCTCCAACTTCTTAGATCTTCACTTGATAGCTAGATCTTCTGTAGACAATTACTTGATCTGAACTTTGACAACCTCAACAACAGTTTCTGTAGACTGTATAAGCCTATTTATAGGCCTTTTTCATGGTAACCGGCTGGTCCGGTTCATAACTGAATTCTGACAACTCTGACAGGTGCAGTAGACAGGCTGGAATGGCAGCTGTCAAGTCATCAAGTCATTTCTTGAAAATTCTGTAACTGTCTGAAAGTGTCGAGACTTCCTGTCTTTAAGTGTCGACACTTATAGATCAAGTGTCGACATATGTTGTCTAAGTGTCGACACTAGCCTACAAGGTGTCGACACAACTCCTTGTGTTGTAGATTTTAGATCTCGACACTGCTTCTTCTTCATGTGTCGACACTGAAATTGAGTGTCGACACAAGTACTTGTACTTCAGTATTTTGCTGAATTCTTCTAAGTGTCGACACAACACCTTTGTGTCGACACTTCTTCATGTGTTGAACTCGCTGAGTGTCGATACTTCTTCTTGGTGTCGACACATGTCTTCAGTGTTGATACTTGCTGAGTGTCGACACATTGCTCTGGGTGTCGACACATTCTTCTTCTATCGAGACTCTGGCTGAGTGTCGACACATTCCCTTAGTGTCGACACTTGTACTTAGAATATTTTTGTTGAACTTTGCTGATCTTTACTAAGTGTCGACACAGCTCCTTGTGTCGACACTTTCTTCAAGTGTTGAGTCTTCAGCTGAGTGTCGACACATTCTTTCTTGTGTCGACACTTCCTTCAAGTGTTGACTCTTCTGCTGAGTGTCGACACATTGTTCTGGGTGTCGACACTTGTACTTAGTTTCTGCTGACTTTTGTTGAGTGTCGACAAAGCCTCCAAGTGTCGACACTTTCTGGTGTAGACACAGTTTCACTGGGTGTCGACACAACTGCTATGTATCGACACAGCTTCACTGCACTCTTCTTCATTGAGTGTCGACACAGCTCCTTGTGTCGACACTTTCTGTCTGGTGTCGACTCAGCATCCCTGGTGTCGACACAATGACTCAAAGTGTCGACACTGCTTGCCTGGGTGTCGACACAAGTCTTCTTAAGTGTCGACACTTTCCCTCTGGGTGTCGACACATGGACTTAGAAACTTTTTCTTCTTTCCTGTAAATACTTAGCCTGCACAAGTAATCTCAAAACACATCAAATACATTTTTGATGTATATCATTGAGTTGGGTGAGGCTTCTTCAAATCAAGTACATTTGAACCAATGTACCCAACAATCTACCCCTATTTGGAGAAGTCATAACCCTTAGTCAATGATATACACCATACAGAATAAAATCATAACATGATGTATAGCAGGAATATATAACAGGGCAAACATAAACATGTATTAAACAAACATGTATACAAAGACATAATCTCAGAACAACTATGAAATAAATTTAACACATAGCAAATTTATCACACAACACATTGTTCCAATACTTTGTCATATTCATATTTCAAAAGTTTACAGAATGTTTATCATCAAAAGATTACATAGAAAACTTAAGAAAATTTCTATGCTATTCTTGATCAGCATCTTTGATCACTATCGCTTTTCCAGATTTTATCCTTGCTTGCACAGGGGCTTCAGCATCTTCAGTTTCAGCAGGCTTCTTCCCTTTCAGCTCCTTCTTCTTAAGTTCCTCAGCCTTAATCTTTTGCCTTTCAAAATAATGATAAGGCTTGGGAAAGTACTTGCTAGGCTCCTGGGCAGTAGGAGGTAGCTTTCCCATCTTGGCCTTTCTTCTGTATTGGACTATAGCCTCCTGCTTTGTCTCATGCTTTCTCCATTCAACCTCAGAAAACCACTTGTTCCTGTCTTGCACATTATCTTTTGCAGCGTTCCAGGCAGTCAAAATAATGTTCCTAGAGGTGGGACTCCACTGCTCAAAGTCATGTCTTTGTTCAGCTTGTTCCCTGAACCTCTTCTTAGATAATCTGGTCTCTTCTTCTTTCTGCAGTGCTTTTTGCATAGCTTCAGATATGGGCTGAACAACTTTCTCAATAATGACATTGTCCTTTCCCCCAGGTGGGCTATACATGGACTGTATATCAGCATGTATCATGTCAAAATCTGGTGGAGGATAGATAACTTGAGCTACTTCAGGTTGCTCACCTCCAAGATAAGCAAGATGTATTCCAGATTCAGCAACATTATCATCATCACAAAGAGGAGGATAACCAAGAGTTGCTCTGATAGAATTTGATATCCACTTGGCATGATCAGAGCTGGCTTTGACTAAAACTCTCTCCCCCTTTATGACTTCTCTTTCTATATGATCTCTGACATCATCTTTCTGAAATCTCACTTGATTATCCAAATAATTAACTCCATCTTTAAAGAAAGGTTTTAACCTTTGGAGTTTGTCAGTTATCAACTTTTGAGAATCTTGAATGGCAGTCTTAACAACATTGATTTCTTCTAGGAATACTTTGTCAAATTCTGCTTTAGCAGCAGCAGTAGAAGTAGGCAAGCCAGCAGCTATGTTCTTCATCTCTGTAACAATTACATTATGGGGAGCAGTTAAGTTATCATTCATTCTGATTTGGTTCTCAAGAACATATCATTGCTTCTGTGCAATGTCATCAACTTGTGCTTTTATCTTCTCCTGATGTGTAGCCAAGTACACCACTGCATTCCCTCCCTTATGGAAGCAGTCTGTCATCTCCTTCTTATTAAGATTCATTTCAAATCTTATTGACTTTATATCCTGGGCCAAATCAAATTGCAATGATTTCTGCCCTTCATCCACATACTTTTCAATGGCCTGCCTGTGCTCATCAAGCTTGATTTGCATTGCAACCATGAGAGCACTATAATCAACAGTAGGAGCTGGTAGTGATATAGGTTGTGGAGTAACAGTTTGCAAAGCCTTTTTGTAACTCTGGCTCCTTCTTCTGAATACTTGAAATTTCTTTTTCTTTGCCCTTTCAGCTTCCTCATCTTCAGAAGCTGAGGAGCTAGCAATTTCTACCCTCTCTTTAGGGCTTGGGGGAATCTCCTTCTGTACATCTGGTGCCTTCTCAGTCTCTTGCCTTGCAGGCTCTTCAACAATGGGCACTTGCTCCCCCTCAACTGAAGCATTCTCTCCTTCAGCAGCAGTTTCTTTGTCAAAATCAGTTTGATCCAGGTTAAGGAACAGATCTTCCATTGTGTATTCTTGTGGAGAATGAGCTGGAGAAATTCTTGGCTCATCTACCACTGGATCAGATACAATTTGTTCTACAACAGATGTGTCTCCCATGACAACATCTGGGACTTGACCATAAATCTGTGGTTGCTGACAAACATCAATCAAATCAGTATCCTATATAGGAAAAACTAAAGCATTAAGCTCAGAGATTACCTCAAGGATGATGTTTGTAGCTTGCTCACTCTCAAGATGAGTGGGCTCTTCCACAACTAGTGGCTCCCCCTGGATGTGATCCTTGTGTATGGGGCTAGCTTGAGGTAGCTCCCCCTGGATTTCAGCAAAATCTTGAGGAGCTGGAGTCTTTACAGCAGTTCCTTCCTCATTCTCATCAGGTGTGAAGACCACTTGCTCTTCACTACCAGAGCTGCTAGTGGAAACCTGTGCCACTGGAGCAGTTTTCCTCTTCTTCTTTTGATGTGATACTTTCTCAGGAATTATCTTCTCAGGGGTTGGCATCTCCTTAGACAACACCCTGTCCCATCTGAAGAAGATCCTCATATCCATTTTCCTCATATGATTTATTTTTGTTCCAGCAGCTTGACTCATTACCTCTGGAATACTTCCAGCAAGGTATAGACTTAAGATCCTGCCCAAGTTGGGCTTCTTCAGGCTTTCCTTGATCTTCTCAAAGATCACTACAGACCAGTCAGTTTTCAGGTTGAAGATTATCCTGGTCATAATACTGAACATATGGGCAGATACCCTATCATGCCCTCCAGGTTTGCTTAGGATTACTTTGCCTACAATTTCTGACAGGAATTTCCCCTGACTGTTCATTCCTTTTCTATTGAAAACTGAACCAATCTTCATTTTAGAATCCAGACCACACCATGCCAATGCATCTCTGGTCCTGGAAGCTGTAACCTCTTCTTCTTCCTTGGTTCTTGGTAACTGAAAGATTTTCCTCAAACTTTTTGTTGACACCTTCACCTTTTCACCATGGACCCTGGACTTGATCTTGAATCCAGTGTCATCTACCTTAGCTCCATTGAGGAATTCCAAGACTTCCTTCTTCCAAATCTTTGTTGGCTCTGAAACAAGATATTCTAACCCTGAGTCGATAATTAGGGTTATCACAGTCCTGATTTCTTGGTCTGCATCACCAAACACATCGCGCACCAGTTCATATCCTTCGTTGACGTTCTCCTCAAGCTTTGGCGCCATTAGGGTTTGAAGAATTTGAACTGAGAGAAGAGAGGTGTCGACACACAAGTTTTGGTCTCGAAACTTTTGAAAGTGTGTCGACATACTAAGGCAAATCCCTATTTATACCTTTCTAGGTTTGAAGATGAAAAGGCGGGCAGCTAACTTAAAGTGTGTCGACACTGTCGATAAGTGTCGACACTGACTTATAATGTCTCGACACATATGTGTCGACACAAGTTTAGTCAACAGATTATATGTGTCGACACTTGTTTATGTGTCGACAGCACTTAATTCGACACATTGTCGAGACTTTACTTAGTTGATTCTGAGTAAACACTATGTGTCGACACCACCTTGGTTGTGTCGACACCAACTTGTCATGTGTCGACACTAATATTCTGAAGTGTCGACACCAACTTCCTAGATGTGTCGACACCTTTTTCCTGAAGTGTCGACACCACTTTTCTGTGTCGACACAGAGATCTCTGTGTGTCGACACCTTTTGACTTAGCCATATTTATAAACTTATTCTAAGTTTATCATTCCTAGTTCAATTTTAAACCTATTGAACTTAGTTTCTTCTAAGGGCTTAGTATACATATCAGCTAGTTGATTATCTGTTTTAACATATTCTAGTAAAATATCTTCTTTCTCTACATGCTCCCTAAGAAAATGATATTTTATTTCAATATGTTTAGTTCTACTATGAGAAATAGGGTTATGTGCAATTTATATAGCACTAGTAGAATCACAGAAGAGTGGAGTTCTACTTACCTGAAATCCATAGTCCTCAAGCTGATGTTGTATCCATAGAAGTTGAGCACAGCAACTTCCAGCAGCCACATATTCTGACTCTGCAGTGGAGATAACCACACTTGTTTGCTTTTTGCTACTCCAAGAAATCATTCTTCCTCCTAGGAATTGACAGGTTCCAGTAGTGCTTTTTCTGTCTTCTTTGCATCCTGCAAAATCTGCATCTGAATAACCTGTTAGTTCAAAATCCCCATTCCTAGGGTACCAGAGGCCTAGATAAGGAGTACCCTTTAGATATCTCAATATTCTTTTGATTGCTGTCAAATGAGACTCTTTAGGGCAGGCTTGATATCTTGCACAGACACATGTAGCATACATGATATCTAGTCTACTTGCAGTCAAATATAACAGGGAGCCAACTATCACTCTATACATAGTTTCATTTACAGGTTTCCCTGCATCATCCTTGCTAAGAGACATACTTGACCCCATAGGAGTCTTCATGGTACTGGATGAATCCATACCATACTTCCTTATGAGTTCTAGGGTGAACTTAGACTGGCATATAGATAAACCATTTTCAGTCTGTCTTACTTGGAGACCCAAGAAGAATTTAAGCTCTCCCATACTACTCATCTCAAATTGACCTTGCATCAGTTTTGCAAACTTTTTGCAAAGGCTACTTTCAGTAGACCCAAATATAATGTCATCTACATATATTTGGACTACTATTACTTTGCCTCTAGATTCCCTAAGGAATAGAGTCTTGTCTATTTTCCCCCTTGTGAACTTATTCTCAATGAGGAAACTAGACAGGGTTTCATACCAAGCCCTAGGGGCTTGCTTTAACCCATATAAAGCTTTCCTAAGTCTATAAACATGATTAGGTAGAGTTGAATCAACAAAACCTGATGGCTGTTCCACATAGACTTCCTCTTTAAGATTACCATTTAGAAATGCTGACTTGACTTCCATTTGGTAAACTTTAAATCCTTGAAAGGTTGCATAGGCCAGGAACATCCTTATGGCTTCCAGTCTGGCTACTGGAGCAAAGGTTTGATCAAAATCAATACCTTCTTCCTGCCTATATCCTTTAGCAACCAATCTTGCTTTGTTCTTAATGATGACTCCTTGTTCATCCGTCTTGTTCCTATAGATCCACTTGGTTCCAATTATATTATGGTCTTTAGGTTTAGGAACAAGCTCTCAGACCTTGCACCTCTTGAACTGATTCAGCTCTTCTTGCATTGCCTCAATCCAATGAGGGTCTTGGATGGCTTCTTCAAACTTCTTTGGTTCAACTTGGGATAGGAAACTGGAGTAGATTGCTGCATTCAGATTTCTGCTCCTTGTTTGTACCCCTTGTCTTGGATCACCAATGATTTGTTCTGCTGGATGATCTCTTAGATGCCTATTGGCTGGAGGCATCCTGACTTCAGGTTGAACTTCTTCAACTTCTTCATCATGCTGTACTCCTTGAACTTCATCTGCATTTGGTACATGTAGTTCTCCCCCTGGACAACAGCCACTGTCTTCTACTTGCTGTCTTGCAGTAGGTTCTTCTTCTATAGTGAGCTTGTACATCTTCTTTGTTAAACCTGTGGGGCTGCATACACTACTAGACAACTCATTGTTAATAAGTCTAGTTTCATCAAATACTACATGTACAGACTCTTCTACAACTTGAGTAGACAAGTTGTAGACTCTATAAGCCTTACTGTTGTTGCTGTACCCAACAAAAATTCCCTCTTGGGACTTGGCAGCAAACTTAGTCAAGTAAGACTTTCCATTGTTAAGCATAAAGCATTTACAACCAAAGATCCTGAAGTAGGATAGGTTTGGTTTCCTGCCTTTCACAAGCTCATAGGGGGTCTTGTTGAGGCTTTTAGTTATGGTAGCCCTATTAATAACATGGCATGCAGTATTCATTGCCTCAGCCCAGAAGTATTCTGGTAGTGTTGTATCACTTAATAGGGTCCTACCAGCCTCAATCAAGGTTCTATTCTTCCTTTCAGTAATGCCATTTTGCTGAGGTGTTCTTGGTGAAGAAAACTCTTGAAATATCCCAAAGTCTTCACATATTTTTGTCATGCTATAGAACTAAAATTCAGTACCATGGTCACTTCTAATCTTGACCACTGTACTGTCTAGTTCATTCTGAATTTGCTTGACAAAGCTATAGAAGACACTGGGTGTTTCAGATTTCTGTCTTAGGAAGAACACCCAGGAAAACCTTGAGTAGTCATCTACAACTACAAAGGTATAGACCTTCCTACCTAGGCTGTGAACAGGAATTGGACCAAAGAGATCCATATGCAAGAGGTATAAGCACCTCACAGCATCTTTGTTATCAATGCTTCTAAAGGTGGATCTAGTCTGCTTGCCCTTTTGACAAGCTGAGCAAATACCATCTTTAATACACTTAACTTGAGGACCATTCCTCACTAACTCTTTGCTAAAGAGTTTGCCAATTGTCTTGTAGTTTAGATGGGCTAGCCTCTTGTGCCATTTGACACAATGGGAGACTGTCTCATCAGCTACAAGACATACTTGAGAACCATTGGTCTCACACATAATGTCTAGGCAGTAGACATTCCTCTTCCTATAACCTGTCAAAATGATCTCTTGATCATTTGATCTCTTGATATGACAACCATCCTTAACAAATGAGATGTCATATCCTACATCACTTAATTGACATATACTAATTAGGTTGTGTTTCAAACCTTTAACATAAGCCACTTGAGTAATGGTAACTAAGTTACTAGAAATGTTACCAAACCCTTTGATGATTCCTTTTTCAGAACCACCAAAGGTGACTTTAGGACCATCTTTGATTGGAGTGTAGTCCTTTAGCAATCCCCTTGTTCCAGTCATGTGTCTGGAACATCCACTGTCCAAGTACCATATTGGGGCATGGCCACTTGGACTTACCTGCAAAACAGATTAGTGAACCTTCGAACCCAAAGAATTCTTGGGTCCTTGGTACTGGTTAGTTTGCATCCTAACAAAGCTACCTGCAGGCTTTCCAACAGGCAGTTTGCTACTCACTTTGGCACTAGCATTGTGCCCACAGTCCATTGCAAAGTGGCCTACCTTGCCACAGCACCAACACTCAAACTTATTGTACCTTTGCTTAGGTACTGTCTTTGCTGTTTTATTCATAGCTGCTTGTTGAGTGTTGGGGCTTTGCCCTTGGACTTGGACTTGGACTGAACAGTCCTTGCAGGTCTAGTAAATCCAGTCCAGCTTTACCTTTGTGATGAACAAATTCATCAATTATGGGTAAAACTGACTTAGGTTTAGAAAACCTAGCAACTAAGTCCTTCTCCTTCTAAAGATTAATCTCCAGACTCTTGATTTGATCATTCTTAAATGATATAGTCCCCATCTGAATCACTGTTATGTGCTTCAGTCTGTCTATCTCATTAATCTTTTGAATAAATGACTTCTCAAAATCAGTTGCAGCAGCTTTGAGATTAGCAATTTCCTTTGCCTGACTTTTGGCTAGGGACTTGCACTTCTTATAAGCTTGCAACAGAACTTTATATTCATCTATCAACTGATGAATATCCTCTTCAGACTCAGATGCACTCTCATCACTTGATGATGATGAATCTGATTCTGTACTGGCACAAGAAATTGAACTGAAAGAACAATGTTGTACCTTACTAGGTCCTGACTGCTCCAGGATTTTGTCACTTTCTGTCAATGCCATTAGCCCTTGGCACTGACTGTCCTCTTATTCATATATAGAATTCATAATCTGCATGAACTCTTCTTCTTCTTCCTCAACAAACAGTCCTATATATGCCTCAGCATCTGACTCAGTTTCTGATGAAGATAAATCTGACAGGCTCTTGTCCTTTTTGGCAACAAAAGACTTTTCTTTCATGCCCTTGTATTGAGTCCTTTTCTTGTCACTAGACTCCTTCCTCTTCTCTAGACAATCTGCAACAACATGCCCTTGTCTATTACAGCAATAACATACTATTTTTGATAGTGTTGCTTTGCTAGACTTAGTCTTTTTCCTGTCTTTCTTTGAAGACTTTTTATCCTGATAATAGTCTTCTTTTCTCTGTGAAGTAGATGGCCTTGTCTTCCACTGTTTCTTTTTTAAGAATTTCTGAAAATGTCTTGTGAAGGCAGCAAAGTCCTCATCACTTTCACTACTTTCAGATTTTCTGCTGACTGACTCATCTGACTCAGATTTGCTGCTTTTGGAGGTGGAGTTGGTGACTTACTTCTGTACTTTTTGGGGGCTTCTGTTTTTAAGGCCACTGTCCTTTCCTTGTGTTCACTTCTTGTTGATTTCTCCTCTTCTTTCCTCACCATTAACTGCATTTCATAGGACAGCAGTTTGCCAAATAGTGTTGGTGGAGGAATTTCTGCCAACTTAGCCATTTCTCTAATGGTACAGATCTTGGTGTCCCAATCTTTTGTTAGGGACCTTAGAAACTTATCATTGAGTTCATAATTACTGAACTCTCTGCCATAGGACATGAGCTCATTCACAATCCTATAGAACTTTTTATAGCATTCAGTTATGCTATCAGCTTTTCCTTGTCTAAAACTTTCATATTCTTGATTGAGCAAGGATTTTCTGTCTTGCCTGACTTCTTCAGAACCCTCCATATACACAATAAGAGTATCCCACATTTCTGTAACTGTCTTACAATGTATTAGATTCTGAAAAGTTGCATCATATATAGCACTCACTATAATGTTTTGAGCCCTTTTATCCATGGTGGCTAGAACAATCTCATCCTTTGACATTTCATAGAAATCCTTTGGTGTTCTCTGATTTGCATCTAATACTGACACCTTCATGGGCGCATATGGCCCTTCCTTTACTGTGATATAAATCCTAGGGTCTGAGGCTTCCATAAAAAGTCTCACCCTTTCCTTCCAGATCCCAAAGATCTCTTTCCTACATATGGGTAACTTCATGGATCCCAATTCCTTATGATTCTCAGTGGAACCCATGGTTCTTGATTTTCTTGATTCTGTAATTCACTTAGACTGAATCTGCCAACAGGATCTACTTAGACAGTTATGTCCCTTTTTGAGTAACCTCCCTCTGATACCACTTGAAATATATTGTACCTAAACACCTAGAGGGGGGGGGGGTGAATAGGTGACTTGAATCTTTTTAACTTTTATGGCAGAATACAGAATCTAACACAGAATTCTAGCTACTTTATCACAGCAATCACACAGCTATCACAGAATATCACAGCACACAGTTGACACACAGTTTTATAGTGGTTCCCCAAGGTTTGGGTACATCCAATTTCCCCCTTCGCCTATCTAGCAGTGTACTAGATTCGGCCAAACTCCTCTACTATCTTAGAACCCAAGACAGGCTCCTACACCTCAGGCCCAAGTCCCTACAACTCAGCTTCTTCACAAAGCCTACACTCAGCCACAAAGGCCTACACTCAGCCACCAAGGCGTACACTCAGCCACCAAGGCCTACACTCAGAGATTCCAATCTCCTACACTCAGGCACTCAAGCCCTACACTCAGCCTTTATAATTACAGGCTTACAAGACTCAGATCCAAAGGATCCTACAAGATAAAATGAATACAAAAATTATAACTCAACAACTCAGTGACAAGAGAGAAGAGTTGTGAGATTCTTGATGAGTTCTTGGAAGAACTCAGCTGAAATCAATCTGACTTAGCTTTCTTCAAAGCTTCTTGAATGTAGAACTCAATTAGATTGACCACTTCTGCAGTTGATCCTTGATCTCTGCTACTTAGGATTCAGAATAAATCTGAACCCTTCTTCTCAGCCTGGTTCCAACGGCTGATTTCTTGGATGGAGCTCTCTCTCTCCAACTTATTAGATCTTCACTTGATAGCTAGATCTTCTTTAGACAATTACTTGATCTGAACTTTGACAACCTCAACAACAGTTTCTGTAGACTGTATAAGCCTATTTATAGGCCTTCTTCATGGTAACCGGCTGGTCTGGTTCATAACTGAATTCTGACAACTCTGACATGTGCATTAGACAGGCTGGAATGGCAGCTGTCAAGTCATCAAGTCATTTCTTGAAAATTCTGTAACTGTCTGAAAGTGTCGAGACTTTCTGTCTTTAAGTGTCGACACTTATAGATCAAGTGTCGACACATGTTGTCTAAGTGTCGACACTAGCCTACAAGGTGTCGACACAACTCCTTGTGTTGTAGATTTTAGATCTCGGCACTGCTTCTTCTTCATGTGTCGATACTTAAATTGAGTGTCGACACAAGTACTTGTACTTCAGTATTTTGCGGAATTCTTCTAAGTGTCGACACAACACCTTTGTGTCGACACTTCTTCATGTGTTGAACTCGCTGAGTGTCGATACTTCTTCTTGGTGTCGATACATGTCTTCAGTGTTGATACTTGCTGAGTGTCGACACATTGCTCTGGGTGTCGACACATTCTTCTTCTGTCGAGACTCTGGCTGAGTGTCGACATATTCCCTTAGTGTCGACACTTGTACTTAGAATATTTTTGTTGAACTTTGCTGATCTTTACTAAGTGTCTACACAGCTCCTTCTGTCGACACTTTCTTCAAGTGTTGACTCTTCAGCTGAGTGTCGACACATTCTTTCTTATGTCGACACTTCCTTCAAGTGTTGGCTCTTCTGCTGAGTGTCGACACATTGTTCTGGGTGTCGACACTTGTACTTAGTTTCTGCTGACTTTTGCTGAGTGTCGACACAACCTCCAAGTGTCGACACTTTCTGGTGTAGACACAATTTCACTGGGTGTCGACACAACTGCTATGTGTCGACACAGCTTCACTGCACTCTTCTTCATTGAGTGTCGACACTTTCTGTCTGGTGTCGACTCAGCATCCCTGGTGTCGACACAATGACTCCAAGTGTCGACACTGCTTGCCTGGGTGTCGACACAAGTCTTCTTAAGTGTCGACACTTTCCCTCTGGGTGTCGACACATGGACTTAGAAACTTTTTCTTCTTTCCTGTAAATACTTAGCCTGCACAAGTAAACTCAAAACTCATCAAATACATTTTTGATGTATATCATTGAGTTGGGTGAGGCTTCTTCAAATCAGGTACATTTGAACCAATGTACCCAACACGTCTTCACAGGTACGAGTTAAGTTATTGCATTGTTTTGCATATTCCATGCTTTGTTTATTTTATGCTTTGTTGTGGCTTGTGTGTGATACGATTGCCACATGCTTTGTTATGATTCGGAACACACTGGCGCGAGCACTATTTGATATGGGTGCTTCACATTCATTTCTGTCTAAAGACTTAGTAGCTCGACTTGGAGTACCTAGTCGTGTGAAGACATATAGCGTCAGGGTGGTGTTACCGAATGGTTGTTCGATGCTCGCGGACTGGGCTTGTGATCTGGCGATTCAAATTGGAAGTCGGGTGTTTTGTTTGACTGCATTTATACTGCCTATATCGAAATTCGACGTGATATTTGGTATGGATTGGCTCGCGGAGCAGCATGCCCTTATTGATTGTAATGCCAAAGAGATCACATTGGGCCAGAATACCGAGCAGGAGACTATGTTCGCAGGGTTGCGAGGAGTGGGCGGTACCTTGATTTCTGCATTCAAAGTCAACAAGGTTGTTTCGGAAGGGCGTGGAGTTATACTTCACGCTGATTCAGGCTGTGGAGCCAAAGGCTGGTGTGAGCAATGTTTCAGTTGTTTTGGAGTTTGTAGATGTGTTACCTAAGGATCTTCCTGGGCTACCACCCCAGCGGGAGATCGACTTCACGATCGAGTTGGTGCCAGGTGCGAAACCTGTGGCCAGCTCGCCATATCATGTCGCGCCAAAGGAAATGGCTGAGTTGAAAATCCGATTGCAAGAGTTGCTGGAGTAGGGGTATATACGCCAAAGTATGTCACCTTGGAGCGCAGCTATTCTATTTGTGAAAAAGAAAGACGGTGGCTTGCGGTTATGTATTGACTACTGCAAACTGAATAAGCTGACAGAGAAGAACAAGTATCTGATTCCACAGATTGATGAGTTATTCGATCAGCTCGTGGGATCAACCGTCTACTATAAATTGGATTTAAAGTCTGGACATCACCAGTTGCGGATACAGGAAGGAGACATCCCCAAGACCGCATTTGGAACACGCTACGGTCATTATAAGTTCACGGTAATGTCGTTTGGGCTCTATAATGCGCCATCGGTATTCATGGATCTGATGCACCGAACGTTTTGAGAGTACCTGGATTTTTTCGTGATTGTATTCATTGACGATATCTTGGTGTACTCGAAATTTGAAGCTGATCACGCAAACCACTTGCGGTTGGTGTTGCATACTTTGCGAAGTAATAAGCTCTATGCCAAGTTCTCAAAGTGCGAGTTTTGGCTATCGTCGGTGGCTTTTCTAGGCCATGTGGTAAGTGGAGAGGGCATCGCAGTGGATCCATCGAAGATAAGGGCCATACAGGAGTGGCCGGTGTTATCTTCGGTGGCTGAGGTCCGGAGATTCCTTGGACTGGCGGGCTACTACAGACGGTTTGTTGAAAAATTCTCGCGGATCGCATTGCCTCTGACCACGCTGATGCGAAAAGATCAGAAGTTCGTTTGGACGTCGGAGTGCGCGCGAGCTTTTGAAGAGCTGAATAGTCGGTTGACCATGGCACCTGTGTTGACCTCACCATGTGGTACCGACGGATGCGAGATCTATTATGATGCTTCAGGATGCGGCTTAGGATGCATTCTTCTACAAAATGGGAAAGTGATTGCTTATGGCTCACGCCACATGAAGGTGCATGAGTAAAATTATCCCATCCATGACAAAGAGTTGGCGGCGGTGATCTTTGCACTAAAGTTTTGGCGGCATTATCTTTATGGCGTGAAAGTGGATATCTATACAGACCACAAGAGCCTAAAGTATTTGTTGGAGCAGAAGGACCTGAATATGCTACAACTAAGGTGGTTGGAGTTCCTTGGGGACAACACCTTTGCGATTCATTATACTCTCGGGAAGGGAAATGTGGTCGCTGATGCCTTGAGTCGAAGGGCTCCGATAAAGGCAAATTTGTTGCCGAGGCACGATGAACGTTTAATCCAGGAGTTGGAAGCATTAGAGATTTCTTTTGTTGACAAGAATTCCTCAGCCACTACATTTCTGAACTGGACGAAGGTGCAATATGACCTTACGAACAGGATTCTACGAGCAATGGAGCCGTATGAAAGTCTCCAACGCTATGCAAAGGATGGCCCAAAGGGCAAATTCTCCTGGGATGACGGCATTTTTCGGAAGGAGGGATGGTTGTGCATCCTGAGTATGGGTAAGTTGCGGGAAGAGTTGATGTACGAAGCTCACTTTACGAAGTACTCAATTCACCCTGTTAGCACAAAGATGTTCTGGGATATTAAGAAGTTGTTCTAGTGGTCAGGACTAAAGGACAACATCGCTCATTATATAGCCAAATGCCAGACTTGTGCTTTGGTAAAGGCGGAATGCCAGAAGCCTGGGGGTTTCTTGAAGTCGTTGCTGATTTCGGAATGGAAGTTCGATGAAATTTCAATGGATTTCTTGAAGTCGTTGGTGATTGTATACCGGTTGACAAAAGTGGCGCACTGAAAGTTATTAGTTGTATTCCTAAATCAACTAGAGGGGTGTGAATAGGTGAGATGTGTGTCTTTTTTCGGAATAAAAAATTAGATATATGCCCAGAGCTATCTACCAAGCAATCACAGACGAAGCAACATTTATAGTGGTTCCCCAATCTTGGGTACATCCACTTTCTGTCACAGATCAAGCAATAAACTAGACTCGGCTACTCCACTATCTCGGATTGAAAAACCAATCCTACTCCTAGGAACAACGTTCCTATAATCTCGATCCACAAAGCGGATCTACACTCGGAAGATAAAACTTCCTACAATCTCGGAGTCAAAATCTCCTACACTCGGAGAAAACTTCTCCTACAATAATGAAATAAAATGTGTATGAAATACAAACAAAGAATCTTTATTAGATCTGCAAGTAATTGGCCTGGATCTTCCTCTTCTAGACTTTTCGGCTTTATCAGAGAGGTGAAGAAAATCTCGACAAAATCAGATATGGATCTTCTTGGCTTCACACGATTGAATAGAAGATGAAGAGTTGTGCGGTAATATCGGTCTGTAGGACCTTCTTAATCTGAATCCTCTGAAAATGAAAACCCTAGCCAGATGAGAATTGGCGGCGGCGGCTTCTTGGAGAGAGAGAGAGAGGAACAGAAAACATAGAAAACAAATCGGCTAAAAAAACTTCTGATAAAACTTCATCTTAGGGTTTGTCGATTTGACAAGACCTTATATAGGATCAGAGATAATCTGTCATAATTAATTAATAATGAGGGACAGTGGATTAATCAAGTCAAGGCTCATTAAAGAATCTGTTAAACTAAACTTAACGAAATATTTTAGAAAATTGAAGTAATATACTTGAGTGAAGAAGTTACTACTCGAGAACTTTATATAACTACTCTAGAGAGATGAAAATAACTACTCGAGTGCGTAGAGACAGTTACTCGAGTAACTTGAAGAGAACTACTCGAGTATAATCTTGAAGAAAATTTAGAAGTTGATCAGCTACTCGAGTACCAAAAAGACTTACTCGAGTACTTAAGGAATTACACGTGAAGTGGAGTTAGACTACTCGAGTACAAGAAATACTACTCGAGTTAATGAGAATAAGCTACTCGAGTGGTAGATGAACTACTCGAGTCAGGGACTTAAAATATTTTCTGAACTGGAATTCTGGGTTACTCGAGCAGTGAAGTTGAACTACTCGAGAGGATAAGAACTACTCGAGTATATGGAAATAGCAACTCGAGTAATTGACTTAAAGAAAATCAGAGGGAATAAATTCTGATTACTCGAGTATAAATACTAGACTCCTTGAGTAGTAAATCAACTACTCGAGTACATGACTTAACTATTCGAGACAGAAGGTATAAACTACTCGAGTACTATAAAGTACTACTCGAGTAATTTACTTAGAATATATCTGGAGAAGGAAATCTGTAAACCCGAGAATAATATGGAAACTACTCGAGAGACATAAATTGACTACTCGAGATCTGCCATCATTTCTCGAGTAAGAGTAATTTTACTCAAGTATAAACTGAGCTATTCACTCTAGTAGGTATAGAACTACTCGACTAAAACACTTAGTAAATTTGCTTTGACAGAATTCTCTTCTCTTTGGTGAGACCAGCATCAAGTCTTTTCCAATAAGTCCTAGTGCTTGAATATGAAGTGTATCCCAATAGAGAGACTACACATGAGTCAACATCTTGGATCACACAATGAGGAATTACATTGTATGCTCCTGTGTTTGGAGACCCATTATAGACTGACATTGGTCTACACTTTCCATTAGAGTCCTGCAAACACATAACTCAACCAAAGCATCAAATATAACTTAATTCATCTTAGTTCAAGGGTGACTTCATCAAATCTGGGTTAATGTAGATACAATACCCAACAATCTCCCCCTATTTGTAGAAGTCAAAACCCTTTACACTAAGGTGAATTATAAACATAAAAAGTACTATATAGATAAATCAGTATAAGCAAGCATAAGACTAGAGACAAGATAATATGATCATAAACATAGAATTGTATAAATGTGATTTCCAAAATATCATTTCTACAATCAATCATTTTCGAAATCTTATATGACCTTGTAGCTTAGACTTGGTGGTGCTGTCTGTCTTGCTTCTCTTTTTGTCTCCTCTGATAGTTGTATGGCTTGGGGTAGTACTTAGGAGGCCTTGGAGGAGCAGTAGGGTAATTTCTCCCAAATTCTCTGTCATATAGTCTCCTCTTCATCATAGATTTCTCATATAACTCCCATTCCTGGGAACTATAATGAATGTTCCTGCTTTTATGGAAGTCCATAACAAGTTTGATAGTATCCAAGATGAGGGACTTAGAGGTAGGAGACCAGATCTCTGCAAATTCTGGAGCTTTCCTCTTATTAGCATCAGAAACTGGAATGGATATGCTGGCAGAGGGACCTTCACCATATTTTCTTTTCTTTCTAGAAGTCTGAATCTCAGTGAAAGTGATGTGTTAGATCTGAAATACTCTAGCGGGGGGGGGGGGGGGGGGGGTGATTAGAGTATTCTTAAATCCTTAAACAAACTTTACAGCTTTTGCTGTAATTGAGAAAGTGCATAAACAACTTAATAAAATATAAACACAGCAACTCTAAAAAGCACAAACACTGTAAGAATAAAAAGAAGGGGCAACCAGACAACACACGAAATTTTTAGTGGTTCCCCTACTTGGGTACTGGTGTAGGGGTGTACATGACACGGACGTGCTTATGCTAACAGAAGCTTACCCATCACAGAACATAAAAAATAAATAGAGTGCTCCGACCAAAAGCGAATGTAAAGGGGTCGGTTGGCTCTCAAAAATACAGGACTCGATACCACATCCTTAGGACCTAAATCCCCAACAAGCACACAACTCGCCCTTAGCCGGACTCGATACCCCGTCCTTAGGACCTACCTCTCCAACAAGCACACACCTCACCGCACCTACACAAGCATCTATTCTTTTCACTATAAGTCGTCAATCGCAGCAATAATATACTTAGGAGCGGTGGTAAACGATAAAGAGCGATCAAGAACAAGTTGAGATTAACTCCCTTGTTAGCACAAAGTGTGCCCAAACTTGGAGAACAAGTCAAGGCTAGGCCTAGTTTGTTCTCCAACGGATCTTCTCAATCCGGATAACAAGAGGATCAATAACAATGTTTCGATTCAGATTTTTGCAAGCAGAAAAACACTTTAAAATCGCAGAAAAGACGGATGTATAACCTCCACAAAATCTCACAGCAAGAAAACACAAGAAAGGAAGGAGATTACCCAACCAAGAAGATGATCACACAAGATTTGTGGGAGAATCACTCTCTCCACGGATCCACCAGTTTCACACCAATGGGGCTGCTTCCTTCTTCCACGGAGTCGCACGGATAGAAGCCACGCCGGAGTCGCACTGAACGGGGATGGAGGAGGCAAGGTATGGCTTCACACCAAGGGGTGGGCGGCTAATGGAGTCTCTCCATGGTGGCCGAAATTCTCAAGGAGGAGTTTTAGGTTTTTCTTTTACAATCCTTTAACTCCTCATAATAGCCTCCTTTAAATAGGAGTTACAAAAGAGATCCAACCGTCCTTGATGGAGATGAAATCTCATCCATCCGGGCGGTTTAATACACAACAAATGTTTAGTAGCACACCAACATGAAAAAAAAATTAATACAAGCCATATTTTTAAAAGCAATTAAAATAAAACTAATTAAAAACAAATTAAAACTTTTAAGCAAGCTTTGAGCGCTGCGGACGGAGGTTGTATCGCAGCTTTCTGTTAGTGTCTGTGGCGTTGTCATGACGTTGCAAGTCTTTAAATTGTTGCGCCGCGGCAACCGGGTCATTATCAGGAAGTGTTGGAGGGGCCGCGTCATCAGGTACATCCACTCTTCTACCACCGTGGTAGGAATCCACTAAGATTTTTGATCAGGTGCCTGAAACCAATGAGCTTTTGAAGGGGGGCCAGACGTCCTGCATTTATACTCTCTATGCGGACATCTTCGCCCGCCCTTCCATGTCTCCTGCTGCGGCTTATCAGCAGGTTCAGGCTCTTGGCGCAGAGATACTCCAGAATCGCCCCTTCTCTGCGGACTTGGCCCAACAGTACAAACACATCCAGGAACTCCTGGTTGTTTGTTATTTTCTCCGTCTTCCCGATTCCTATGATATGATCTGCCAGCAGATCCTGGGTGAGGCAGAATCTCCTACTTTGGATGCCACCGCAGCTCGCATTATCGCTGTTTCTTCGCTGCTCCAGCGGCCTCTGTTGGCCTCCCCCCTTCCCAGGACTCCTTTGTTCACCAAGCTCAGAAGGGGGGCCATAGTGGCCGCGGCCACTCCGGCGGACGGGGTTCGTCCAGGTTCCTCTGCACTCACTGTGGTCGTACCAGCCATTCTGTTGACCGCTGCTGGCAGAAACATCCTCATCTCCACCCTTCCGGTGATGCTCCTTCTTCGGCCTCCACCTCCTCTCGGCCGTCTGCCTCTGTGGCCACGACTTCAGGTAGTGCCTACGTCATTACCCAAGGTAAATGGCTGATTGACTCCGGTGCTACAAATCATATGACTGGCAACCCTCATTGCTTCTCCCGTCTTGAGACGCATGACCGCTTACCCCCGGTTCATGTGGCGGATGGTTCACCGTCCCAGGTTCATGGGACGGGCATGGTTCAACTCACCCCATCGCTTTGCTTGGAGGACACTCTCTATGTCCAGAAGTTCCCGTGCAATTTATTATCTGTTACTACTTTATGCCGGCAACTTCAGTGCTCCGTCTTTTTCACTCCCACTGCTTGTTCTTTTCAGGACCCGAGGACCCAGCGGACGATTGCTACTGGGACTGAGAGCGGCGGACTCTATTTCCTCGACAACGTTTCCGCTCTGTCCGCCTCCTCCTCCTCTACAGATCTGCTTCAATGGCATCTTCGCCTTGGACATCCTCCTCCTCGGATTCTTCGACAGCTTCTGCCCCACTTACCTCCTACCAGTTCTCCGCTCAACTGTGATGCGTGTCAGCTTGGCAAACATCATCGCTCCTCCTTCCCCCCGAAGCAAGGCCGTCGCTCCTCTCGCCCATTTGATCTCATTCATTCTAATGTCTGGGGTCCTGCTCCTACCCTCACCGTTGGTCGGGGTAGTTCCTACTTTGTCACTTTTATAGATGATTTTTCTCAATGTACTTGGGTGTATCTATTAAAAGATCACTCTGAACTCTTTTCTGTCTGGCAATCCTTTTATTTTATGATTAAGACTCAATTTGACATTTCTATTAAAGCTTTACGCTCTGATAATGCTAAGGAATATCTTAGCCATGAATTCTCCTCTTTCTTTCGGCAACATGGTGTTCTTCATCAAACCACCTGTGTTTACACCTCGCAGCAGAATGGGGTGGCGGAATGTAAAAACCATCACCTCCTTGATGTCGCTCGCACTATCATGACGCAAATGCACGTACCCCGCTCCTATTGGGGCTACGCGGTGCTACTCGCCTTCTATCTCATCAATCATCTTCCTTCCACGGTTCTCCATGGCCAGACCCCCTTCTCCATTCTCTACCCCCGCAAGGAACCTTTTCCTCTCCCTCTTCGTGTCTTTGGGTGTACGGCTTTTGTTCACACCCCATCCGCTACCCGCGACAAGCTTTCCCCCGGTTCCCCCAAGTGTGTCTTTTTGGTGTACTCTACCACTCAAAAAGGCTATTGTTGTTTTGACCCCGTCTTGTGGAAACAATTTATCTCCGCAGACGTGACATTCTTTGAGAATGCTTCCTACTTCTTTCCTAACTCCTCTCTTCCTCCTGATGTCTCTGCTTCTCCACTGTCTCTCTCCGTTCCTTCCACGCCTCTCGACGTCTCCACCTTTCCACCCTCTCCTCCTCCGTCTCCTTCCCTGTCCGTCTCACCCCCTACCCCTCCTTCCTCTTCTCCATGACCATCTCTCTCTAGTCCCGGGCCAGCCTTCTCTGCCACGGACGCTCCGGTCAATGAGGCTCCCGTCGACCTGGATATTCCCATTGTTCTTCGCAAAGGGGTGCGGGCGTGTACTCAACACCCGCTTGCGGCAGTTGTTTTGTATGATCGGCTTTCCCTTCTTGCAGGTGTTTTGCCTTGGCTATCTCCACTGCTTCGACTCCCCGCACCTAACAGGAGGCTCTTGCTATCCCTCATTGGAAGTCTGCCATGGATGAGGAGATTGCTACTCTTACTGAACAGGGTACCTGGACCCTTGTTCCTCCTCCAGTGGGTACTGATGTGGTTGGCTGTCGCTGGGTCTTTGTTATGAAATTTCGCCCCAACGGCACTGTGGATCGCTACAAGGCCCGGCTGGTGGCCAAAGGCTTCACTCATACTTACGGTATTGATTACTTTGACACCTTCTCTCCGGTTGCTTGCCTCAGCACCATCCGGGTTCTTCTCTCTTTGGCTGTTAAACGAGATAGGGCTATTTCCCAGCTTGATGTCAAGAATGCCTTTCTTTAAGGCGATCTTCAGGAGGACGTCTACATGGAGCAACCTCCTGGGTATGTTGCTCAGGGGGAGACACGCGTATGCCGTTTGAAGATGGCCATTTATGGCCTAAAGCAGAGCCCCCGGGCATGGTTCGACAAGTTCAGTGGTATTGTGGATGTCATCGGCTTTACAAGGAGTTCGGTCGATCACTCTTTATTCATTCGCAAAATGGCCTCGGGACTGGTAGTTTTGGCAGTGTATGTGGATGATATTCTTCTTATCGGCGATGACCAAGCTGGGGTGGACTTGACGAAGAAACACCTCCGTCAACACCTAGTCACGAAGGATATGGGCTCCCCGAAATACTTTTTGAGAATAGAAATCTCTCGGAAGCGTGACTCGTTGGTTCTCTCCCAACAGAAGTATGCCCTTGATCTTCTAAAAGAGGTAGGATTGAAAGGAGCCAAACCAGCAGGGTTTCCCATGGCTATTGGAGAAGACAAAACGTGGACGGATGACTCGCCTCTTCTATCTGATGTCACAAGGTACAGACGGTTGGTGGGAAAACTCATCGATCTCACATTGACAAGAACCGACATCTCCTATGCTGTAGGCAAGGTCAGTCAGTTTATGCAAGCTCCCAGAGAGTGTCATCTTCAGTCTGTCTTGAAGATTTTAGAGTATGTCAAAGCAACACCGGGCAAAGGGCTAATCTTTCAGAAGAATGGTCATCTGAGGGTTGAAGCCTACTCAGATTCAAGCTATGCGGATGATAAAGGCGATCGTAAGTCCACATCATGTTTTTGTACGTTTGTTGGAGGAAACCTTGTGAGTTGGAAGAGCAAGAAACAGTCTGTTGTCTCCATATCCAGTGCAGAAGCTGAATACCGGAGTATGGCATCAACCACGTGTGAGTTAAAGTGGTTGCGGGCTCTCATGCTTGACCTAGGAGAGGTCTATGACTATCCTCTTCCTATGTTCTGTGACAACAAGGCTGCTATATACATATCCAAAAATCCGGTCTTCCATGAGAGAACTAAGCATATCGAGGTTGACTGCCACTTCATTCGGGAGGAGATTTTAAAGAAACAAATTTGTACTCCGTTTGTCACCTCTGACAAAGAATTGGCGGATATCTTCACAAAACCGGTCTCTACTTCCTTCTTCCACATTTGTGACAAGCTGGGCATGATTGATATCTATGCTCCAGCTTGACGGGGAGTGTTGAAGTATTAGACCGGGCGGCCTTGTAGTCTTGTCTGGTGGTTTGTAGACCGGGCGGTCTATCGGTCTCATATTGCGGCTTGTTCTTATTCTGCTGGAGTTGCCGAGCGGTTACCCCATCTGTCTAACCGCGCGGCCTGTGCGTTCTCTGTAAATTCTAGCCGCTCAGCCCTGTATGTTTAGTCCCACATTGTTTGTTTGTACTCTCTCATATCTCCTCCATTCTATAAAAGGGAGGTCATACCTTTCTAAATGATATCTTTTTTGGATAATAAAATTTCAATTATTCAAATTTATGTCCATTTCTTAGCTACTTATTCGCTACATTTACTAACGCTATCTTCCACTCATCCCCCTCTCGGATCCTAATCTGTTGGTAACCACTCCGTAAGTCCAATTTTGAGAAGATAGTGACACCTGATAGGACATCCAAGAGATCATCTAGTCGCGGAATTGGAAACATATATTTTATAGTAATTTTGTTGAGGGCTCGGCTATCAACACACATGCGCTAGGTGTAATCCTTCTTAGGGGCAAGAAGAGCGGTGACAGCACATGGGCTCATACTCGTCCTAATAAATCTCTTATTTAGCAAATCCTCTATCTGGGTTTG
Organism: Platanthera guangdongensis; assembly: GCA_039583875.1. Classification (NCBI taxonomy): domain Eukaryota; kingdom Viridiplantae; phylum Streptophyta; class Magnoliopsida; order Asparagales; family Orchidaceae; genus Platanthera; species Platanthera guangdongensis. The sequence goes on along the minus strand of CM077151.1, from coordinate 204,855,188 downwards.
TAACTCTTTGTGGGCAGCAGGATTAAGCCTATAGTGCGGTTGATTGGGTAAGGATGATCCGGGGATAAGGTCTATAGCGTGTTGTATATCTCTAAGTGGTGGTAACGATGAAGGCAACTCTTCTGGGTATACACCCCTAAACTCATCCAATAATACACGTAGCTCTCGGGATAAATCTTCCAACATGCCACTATCAGTCTTTGCACTCATGAGAACGAGAGCGTACATTATACCCCCAATGAAGGGATCCTTCACAAATTCCTTCCTACCAACTAAACTCAAGGCTTTCCTCTCTACTGGGACGGTGGTATCCTTAGCCAACACTACCGGCTCTTTTGGCACAGTCGGTCTCTAGGTGACGATCTTGCCATTGAATTTGAACTTATAAGTGTTGGCACGACCATAGTTGCGTCACATCACGGTCGTATAGCCAAGGGCGGCCTAATAACACATTACAAACGTCCATCGGTAGGACGTCGCACCAAACCTCATCCGTGTAGGATTTGAAAGACAGGGGGACTAGGCATCGTTAAGTAACCTTAATAGTAACCTTACTAATCCAAGCAACCTGGTAGGGGTCGGGTGCGGCTCGGCAGTCAAGGACATACGCTTAACAGCGTTCTCAGAAATGGCATTTACGCAACTACCACCATCGATAACTAATTTGCAAAGTTTTTCTCCACTCTTAAAGATGAGGGAAAATATGCTCGTCCTCTTCCAGTCGTCTACGGGACGAGGAGTGGTCAAAATACAACGCATCACCACAAGGCGGTGATCGTCCTCCAAGTCACTAGGGACTCCTTCGGGGTCGCTCTCCTCTTCGGCTTCATAGACATAATCGTCAGGGTCGGTAGCGGACTCTAACAAGCCTATGCCCTTCATCTTAGTGGGGCATTCGTAGGCATAGTGGCCTTGAACGCTGCATGAGTAACAAGTGGTGTTAGCCTTGCTAACCTTTCCTATGGGGATACGCTCACTAGCGGGGTTCTTGGTATTTCTAGCGGTGATCACTACAGATTTCGACTCAGAGGATCTAAATTTTCCCTTATCAGGAAATGTGGAAGAAGATGCCCCAGTGGTGGACTTATTCTTCATATTAGAATAACGGGAGTTAGCCTTAGATGCTAGGTGCTTTTCAATGTCCAAGGCGGCATTGAAAGTCGTATTCAAGTCCGTATGACCGTAACGCAAGAGTTTCCGCTGATTGTCGGGGTGAAGTCCCTTTCGAAATCTAGATAAAGTGACTTCAGGGAGCTCTCAAAGGTCACATTGTGCCATACAGTCCTTAAGTTCTCCCATATATTCAGCAACAGACATTGAGCCTTGCCGAAGGGTGGCAAGCTCATCGAACATCTGCGTCCGATGTTACGCGGGAACGAACTGATCGGTCAGCAGGTTCTTCATCACAGCCCATCCAATGAGTGGGACCCCGTGCCCAGCTCCTAGCCTACTTTCTTCATTCAGCCAATAGGTTTTGGCACGTCCCGTTAATTTCATCCTGGTAACTTGAACCTTTTGGGGGTCCGTGAGGTTGTGTCACTCGAAATAACACTCCATGTCTATAGCCCAATGGAGGAAGATCTGGGGATCTCCCATGCCATCATAGGTGGGGGCATTTATCTTGATGGCCCTCGTGATATCAAATCCTCGCTCGGGGAGGTGTTATCGAGGTGGCACACGGGGAGAGTTTCCCTCAGAATCCGAGTCAAAGTTCGGTTGGTGCCGTTTGGGCTGCCCAACATTAACGGGAGGTGGGGGTGGCCTTTCCTGATTTTGTAGGATCTGGGCTAAGACGTTCCTAAGCTCAGTCATTTCGGCACGAAGACCCGCTATAGCCTCGGTGTTGGGATCACCATGCTCGTTCGCAGCCATCCTAGACGTAGACGGGGTTGTGTACTCCGTTCCTAGCCTAGAGCGCATTCAGGTTTGGGAGACCCCAGGCAAGATGAATTTTCCTAGGGTTGAAGCTATACTGGAAATGGACTATTTTTAAATATTCCCGATGGGATTAAGGCATAGATCATTAAAATTTTTTTTTTCAGATTTCGCAGAAAATTACAGATTTTAGCCCGCTATTGGCAGACCACAAAATTTTTTTTTGATTGTTTTTTCTAAGATTAGATTGACCGACAAGGAACGCAGCGGGGATGTTTGCAACGTAGAAGTTGACACAACCACGCTTTGATACCAAATTGGTGTAGGGGTGTACGTGACACGGACGTGCTTACGCTAACGGAAGCTTACCCATCACAGAACATAAAAAATAAATAGAGTGCTCCGACCAAAAGCGAATGTAAAGGGGTCGGTTGGCTCTCAAAAATACGGGACTCGATACCACGTCCTTAGTCCCTAACTCTCCAATAAGCACACAACTATAATGAATGTTCCTGCTTTTATGGAAGTCCATAACAAGTTTGAGAGTATCCAAGATGAGGGACTTAGAGGTAGGAGACCAGATCTCTGCAAATTCTGGAGCTTTCCTCCTATTAGCATCAGAAACTGGAATAGATATGCTGGCAGAGGGACCTTCACCATATTTTCTTTTCTTTCTGGAAGTCTGAATCTCAGTGAAAGTGATGTGTTAGATCTGAAATACTCTAGAGGGGTGGGGGGGTGATTAGAGTATTCTTAAATCCTTAAACAAACTTTACAGCTTTTGTTGTAATTGAAAAAGAGCATAAACAACATAATAAAATATAAACACAGCAACCGTAAAAAGCACAAACACTGTAAGAATAAAAAGAAGGGGCAACCAGACAACACACGAAATTTTTAGTGGTTCCCCCACCTGGGTACTGGTGTAGGGGTGTACGTGACACGGACGTGCTTACGCAAATGAAAGCTTACCCATCACAGAACATAAAAAATAAATATAGTGCTCCGACCAAAAGCGAATGTAAAGGGGTCGGTTGGCTCTCAAAAATACAGGACTCGATACCACATCCTTAGGACCTAACTCCCCAACAAGCACACAACTCGCCCTTAGCCGGACTCGATACCACGTCCTTAGGACCTACCTCTCCAACAAGCACACACCTCACCGCACCTTCACAAGCATCTATTCTTTTCACTATAAGTCGTCAATCACAGCAATAATATACTTAGGAGCGGCGGTAAACGATAAAGAGCGATCAAGAACAAGTTGAGATTAACTCCCTTGTTAGCACAAAGTGTGCTCAAACTTGGAGAACAAGTCAAGGCTAGGCCTAGTTTGTTCTCCAACGGAACTTCTCAATCCGGATAACAAGAGGATCAATAACAACGTTTCGATTCAGATTTTTTCAAGCGGAAAAACACTTTAAAATCGCAGAAATGACGGATGTATAACCTCCACAAAATCTCACAGCAAGAAAACACAAGAAAGGAAGGAGATTACCCAACCAAGAAGATGATCACACAAGATTTGTGGGAGAATCACTCTCTCCACGGATCCACCGGTTTCACACCGAATGGGGCTGCTTCCTTCTTCCACGGAGTCACACCGATAGAAGCCATGCCGGAGTCACACCGAACGGGGATGGAGGAGGCAAGGTATGGCTTCACACCAAGGGGTGGGCGGCTAATGGAGTCTCTCCATGGTGGCCGAAATTCTCAAGGGGGAGTTTTAGGTTTTTCTTTTCCAATCCTTTAACTCCGCATAATAGCCTCCTTTAAATAGGATTTACAAAAGAGATCCAACCGTCCGTAATGGATATGAAATCTCATCCATCCGGGCGGTTTAATACACACCAAATGTTTAGTAGCACACCAACATGAAAATAAAAATTAATACAAGCCATATTTTTAAAAGCAATTAAAATAAAACTAATTAAAACTTTTAAGCAAGCTTTGCACGCCGCAAACGGAGGTTGTATCGCAGCTTTCTGTTAGCGTCCGTGGCGTTGTCATGACGTCGCAAGTCTTTAAATTGTTGCGCCGCGGCAACGGGGTCATCATCAGGAAGTGTTGGAGGGGCCGCTCCATCAGGTACATCCACTCTTCTACCACCGTGGTAGGAATCCACTAAGATTTTTGATCAGGTGCTTGACACCAATGAGCTTTTGATCAGGTGCTCAAAAACTAAACCTCAAGTCTTTTGGTCAGGTGACTTGCTACCAGGAATAACTTTTGAAGGGAGTTATAACCCTTTATACAGTGGGGGGGGTGAGAGATGATATTGTCTTCTCTTTCTCAATATACAACTGAGAAGACTTGTGGATATGATCTTAGCAAATGGCTCCCCCTGTGATGTAAAATGGTTCAGGGAAATCTGGAGCTTTGCTTCAGGGTGATAGGCCTTCAGTATTTAAGCCTTGACCAAGAAAGATCTTCAGGAACTTCTTGACAGATGGAATTGATGTTGTACTTCGAAGTGTCCTAGAGAATTGAAGAATGAAGACTCTTGATTTTTGATTGATTGTTTTTCTTCTTTAGATAGCAGATGTTCTTCTGGTCTAGGGCTTCTTCTCTGTATTGAGAGTTGTGAAAGAAAGAGCAGAGAATTTTTTGATTCAGACAGACTGTGTTACTGACTATCTGTGTGTATGTCTCTATGTGTCTCATCTGCAGGAAAAGAGAGAAAATCTCTTTTATATTTCCTGTCAAAAATTGTCTTTCGAAATTTGAAATCCTCTGCAATCAATGCTAATTGCCTTGAGAATAAACTGCATTGAATTATTTCCCCAACTGTCCCATGGAAAAATGACAAGCAATAATCCTGGAGAAGACCATAATCAATGTTCTGGCTAACCATTATTTTTAGCATTGATTACTCAGGAATTATTGCAATATGAATGGGACAGATGGACTGAAATGACTAAGTCTGGATTCATCGAACAGATAACAGAAATCGTCGAGCTGAGTTCAGAGTTCGTCGAGCTGAGTTGCTGTGTTCGTCGACCAGATGACTTATGTTCGTCGAGCTGAGTTCAAGATCGTCGAGCTAAAATAGAACTGCATTGATTTAGAAACTTGGACAATTCTGTGTATGGAGTTCGTCGAGCTGATAACTGGGAACTGATTTCATCGAGCTGAGAATTAATCTTGTCGAGCTAATAACTTATTGACAGAACTTCTGGGGAATGCGTCGACACAAGTCCTAGGTGTCGACACAATTACTTATTTTCTCGACATAGCTGTTGTGTTGACAGAAATCTGGAGTGTGTTGACATAAGTCCTGTATGTCGACACAATTACTGTTGGTGTCGACACAAGTCTTACATCTGGTGTCAACACAAACTTCTGCTGTGAAGTGTTGAAGTATCTAGAAATTATCGACCTGAGAATTTGTTTCGTCGAGCTGAGGACCACTAACTGCTGCTGGATAACTCTAGCCAAAGTTGTCAAAGTTCGTCGAGTTGAGAATCTTGAATTCGTCGACTGGAGATGATTCTGTACTTAGAAAACTGAGAGGCTTCTGGATTAATAAGTTGAAGTACAGAATCCAGAAATCGTTGACCAGATATCTAAGTTCGTCGACTGGAGTGTAGAGAATAAAGTCTGGACTTAGAATACTGAAGGTAGATTCCAAAGATCGTCGACCTGAAAATCAAGTTCGTCTAGCTCAGCTCAGAGAATTTTTTTCTGAGATCGTCGAGCTGAGCACGAATATCGTCGACCTGAGTTCGACGAACGTCGAACTCATTTTACTAAGTCTTTGGAAAATCTCTAAGTCTTGAGTATCTGAAATCTGATGATGGTTTGTCCATGTAGTGTTGATACTAAGGACTTGGCCTAGACTTTTGGACACAACTATGAACCTTGCTATACATGATAGGTCACAAGATCCTAACTTAGTGAACCTAGCCCAAATCAAACTAGGGATCTATTAATCTCCCCCTATTTGGGTGAGGTCACTAATTACAGACTCATACGAAACTGAAAATAAATCAAGCAGGAAAAACATATATCTTGTAGAGAAAAATGAACACATGCATCAGATATATATATACAGATAATCTTTGTTCAGAAATAAGAAAGCAGTTAGAAATATAATATAATTTAACCAGTTCAGAACTCATTTCTTTTGCTTCTTCTCTTTTGGCTTTTCTTCCTTGCTCTTGTCTCCTGTCTTAGTAAAAATAATGTCCCTGTTGGGATCAGCAGCTTGCACTTTGGTCATGGTCATATCAGCAGCCCCTATAATCTTCAAAGATGTGGCTCTGGGGACTACTACTTCTGGGTGCAAATTCATATAATCATCAACATTGAAATATTTATTAGCTTTTTCAAACCTTTTAATCTCTTCTTTCCTATACTTTGACATTATTGTATATTCTAAGGGATCCTTTCCTTCAGCTCTGGCTTTATTGATCATAGAAAGGCCAACAAGTTCTCGAAACCTCGCCAGCATAGCAGTTGTTGCTGTTTCTGGATCTTCAAAGGGTACAAGAGGAGAAAAAGGTCTGTTGGAGCTTTCAGCTTGTTGATGTTCAGGATGTTTTTGTTGTTTTTGTTGTTGATGTTGCTGCTATTGTTGAGGCTGGTGCTGCTTGCCTGATGGATACTGTCTTTGATGGATGCTTTCTGAAGATGGGGACCTACCCTGATGTCTTTGATAAGTTTGAAATTGGGTAGTCCTTTGAGAAGATGTGCCTGAAGCACCAGCAGATGGAGGAGGAGGAGGAGGGTCCCTTCTGTATTTCTGAGTTGGAGGAGGGGAGTATCTTCTACTTCTTTTCCTTTCTTTCTTTTCATTTTTAGATAACCACATCGAAGCTGGCATCCCTTTATATGGAGTTATCTTTTGAAGAATATAATAGGGAGTGACATTGGTTGGATTTGGTTTAGGTGCAGGAAGAGGAGGTGCTTTCCTCTTCTTAGACACTTTCTTATTCTTTGGATCCTCATCAGAATCCTCATCCTCGTTATCATCATCAGATCCCTGAGGATTATCATATATATCATTTAAAGCCTTCAGGGTCTCAGCAGAGATAATAGGCTTCTCAAGTTTAGATGAAGATGGAGGATGTTGGAACACCCTATTACTAATTTGGGTCAGGATCACTATATCTCTAGGAAACAAATGTTTGACCTCCTGTATAGCTCAAAAGGTCAATTAGAATTGAGTCTAAGGGTTAGAAGTCTAAGTTTGGAAGCTGCCCTCAAGACCAAGCCTTTTTCAGTTTGAGACCAAGTCATATCGTCGAGCTCAGCACGACGATTCGTCGAACTCCGATCGATGATCGTCTAGCTCAACTTCGACAGATCGTCGAACTCCATTCGACGATCGCTAAGCTCAACTTCATCATATCGTCAAACTCCATTCGACGATCGGTGAGCTCAGTTCGACGATCTTGACTCAGCTTTGGATCTCTATCTCTGAGCTCAGTTCGACGATCTTTGAGCTCAGATCGACGATGTTCTGCTGCTGTATATATCCATATCGCTGAGCTCAGTTCAACGATAGCAGATCTCAGTTCGACGTTTTCAGATATCTTCAAGGATGTTTCTAGATTCAAATTCAAATCAGTTAAGGAGTTATTCTGCAATTAATTCAGAAGATTTCCTAGCCGTTTTCATTTATTTCTGGACCAAGTTTCAAGGGATTTTCAAGGAATATTTCTATGGACTTTCCTCCAGAAGACATTTTTGCAATTAAGGATGCAATTAATGCAGGCCAACGACTATTCTGGACAGAGAATGTTTTTTCATTCAGTATCAGAGAATAAAAGAGAAGAATTTTTGAATCTCTCAGACACATACACATACACACACAGACAGATATCAGTAATCTTCAGAACAAGAACAAAATATTCTGTCTCAAAGAATTCTCAAGAACACACATCCAAGGAGATCAAATTTTTCTGAAATCCTCAGATCTCTCTTGTCTCAAGTGTTCAAGGCCAACATATTTCAAGACTCCAGACACCTAACATTTCAGTTGCCGCTGAAATCATCTTTTGCTGGAGCTCAACTTTTGAAGGCCTATCACCCTACAACAAAGCTTCTTTTCCTGAAGATCTCAAGGACTCAGGGGGAGCTTTGACACCATCAATCCACATAGTCTTCTCAGATGATCTGAGAAAGAGAAGACTTCCATCACTCTCTCACCCCCATCTCTGTAAAGGTTTTCTCAAACTCCCTTCAAAAGTTTGAGTTTGATTTTTGAGCACCTTGTCAAAAGCACATTGGTGGCAAGACACCTGATCAAAAAATCTGATTTGGTTTTTGAGCACCTTATCAAAAGCTCATTGGTGCCCAGGACACCTGATCAACTCATCCTGCAGTGGATTCCTACCTAGGGTGGTAGAAGAGTGGATGTACCCAAGTTTAGGGGAACCACTATATTTCCTTGTGTCATCTGGTTTTGCTTGTCTTTATTTTTGTTTCTGGCTGTGATTATTCTGTGATTAGCTTTTGATTAGTTTAGTTCTGTGATTAGATTTATTACTGCTTCCCTACTCACTCATATTACAACAATTGTTGTAAAAAGTTTTTAAGCACCATATACTCTATTCACCCCCCTCTAGAGTATATCAGATCTAGCTGCACTTTCAATTGGTATCAGAGCCAGGTTGGTTAAACATACCACACCTTGGTGGTTGCACAGGCTAACACCTGAACCCAAAGATCCCTAGTTAGATCTATTTTCTTTTGAAGTTTATTATTAGTTTTAGTTTTCACAAATCATGGCCCAAAACAAAGATTATGCTAGCACCAGACCTCCAGTGTGCAATCTATCCAAGTTTGCACTTTGGAAAGCAAGGATCAGACTATACATGAATTCTATTGACGAGGATATTTTTAACTTTGTTTTGACAGTGTGTCCAAGACCTCTAGAGAACTCAAGTACAAATGCTGTTCCACCTCCATCAGGAACAGATGCTGACATCAAGAAATGGAAGGTAGCTGATGCCAAGGCTATGAACATCTTAGCCCAGACAATGTCTGATGACATATTTCAAAAGGTGGCTGAATGCAATTCAGCAAACGAAATTTGGGACAAACTCTCTGAAATAGTCTCAGGCTCAGATGATGAGAGAAAGGATAGGAGATCCCACCTCATATCTCAATATGAGAATTTCAAGAAGGGAGAAACTGAGTCAGTGGGAGATATGTACAACATGCTCAGTCTAATTGTCAGTGAACTCAGGACATTGGATAAAGAGATCTCACTAACTGAACTCAATGACAAAATTCTAATGTGCTTCCCTAGCACTTGGGATTCAAGAATCTGGCCAATCAAGGATGCCAGAAGTTTGAATGAGATCACCACTGAAGCTCTATTGGGTAAGCTCAAATCTTATGAGCTACTCATCAAGAATAGAGAAGAAGAACAGAAGGCTGCCTCACCAGCCACAAGAAAAGAGAAGACCATAGCCTTTAAGGCAACTGAAGATCTGCATGAAGACAAAGCCACAGGCAATGATGAACTGCTCTGTCTGTTGGCCAAAAGATTTTACAAGATGGCCAGAAAGGACTTCAGAAGGAGATCATACAAGGAGCATGATAAGCCAAGGTATGATAAGTCAATTAATAACAAGGAGAATGTTTGCTTTGGTTGCAGGAAACCAGGGCACATAGTTCCTGACTGTCCAGAAAACAAAAACAAGGACAGAAAGGACAAGAAAGAAAGAAGAATGGAGAAAGACTCCAAGAGGAATGGCAATGGCAAACCCTCATCAAGCAAAAACAAACATACAAGAAAGGGGTTTGTTGCTGAATCCTGGAGTGAGACTGAAGAGGAGTCAGAAGCCTCATCCAGCTCCAGTGATGATGAGGATGATGCAGAAGAGAAAGAGTTCTACATGATGGCAATCAATGCCTCACAACATAATTCAGAAGAAGAGGAGTCATAGTCAGACTCAGAGACTCAACCTGAAGAAGATCAGGTAATCAGTTCTTTTGATTTTAATTAAGAGGACTTTAAATCTGAATTCAAAGTACTATGTTTAGATCTGCTAAAATCTGAGAAAGAAATTATCTCTCTCAGAAATCATTTATCTGAACATAATACTTTAAAGTCAGAAAACCTCAAACTCTCTCAGGAGTTGGAGTGTTGTAGGGAGCAGATAGCTTCACTAAAAAGTGAGCTCTCTGAGGCCAAGAAGCTTGAAGAATCCCTTAATGGGAGAAGCATCAAGCTGATGGACATCACAAGCACAGTGAACTCCAGATTCAATAGTACACTGGGCTTGGGTGCTTCATCCAGCCAACCCATAGTTTTAACAACTCCAATCAAATTCATTTCTGACAAAGGAAAGGGAGTTGTAGAGGTAGCTAGGAAATATTCTAATCTGCCCCAGAAAACTAAGTCCCAGCAGATATCGTCGAACGGAGATCGACGATCGCCAAACGGAGATCGACGATCGCCGAACGCAGATCGACGATCTCAGGCAAAATCGTCGAACTCAGGTCGACGACCTCAAGTCCCTGAACTCTGCTATAGTCGACCGTCGAACGGAGCTCGACGATCTGACCCAAGATCGTCGAACGCAGCACCAAGATCGTCGAACAGAGGTCAGAGCTCTGGAAATTTTTTCAAGGGCAAATCAAAATCCAATCCTAAGGGTCCTACATCCCAAATCTTTAACCCTTATACTGAATGGATTATGCCTCCAAGGAGATATCATCCTGAAGGATATAAGAGTCAACCTGGGATATCTTTTATTTCAGAATTTAAAGATTATCAACCTAGGCCTAAGGTAAACTGGATTAAAAACAAATGAATTGTCTTATGTGCAGGTGAAGACCTATCCAACATCTAACCAGCAATGGTACTTGGATAGTGGGTGCTCTAAGAACATGACAGGGAACAAGGACAACCTCACTTCCTTTAGAGCTAAGCTTGGATCCAAAGTTATCTTTGGTGATTCAAACTTTGGACAGACTAAAGGATATGGTGCAGTCCAGATTGGATCAGTAACATTCAAGAAGGTAGCTTATGTGGAAGGACTGAAGCACAACTTAATAAGCATCAGTCAGCTGTGTGATGAAGGCTACCAGGTGACCTTCAGCAAAACATTATGCAAAATCAAGTCAGAGGACAACACAACTATGTTGACAGGTAAAAGGAAATGTAACATCTATCTAGTAGATTTTCTTTCAACTGATGTAGATATTTGCCTGTTTAATTCTGTCTGTAGACCAAATATCTTATGGCATAAGAGACTAGGACACCTAAACCTTAGAACTATTGCTAGGCTATCCAAGGACAACCTTGTTAGAGGACTACCTTCTGGCCCCTACAAGAAGGAAGGACTCTGCAGGGCTTGTCAATTAGGCAAGCAAACTAAAAACATCTTTAAGTCACTTAATAAGGGTGATTCACCTAGGATATTGTATCTGTTACACATGGATCTTTTTGGACCCATCACAGTATAAAGCCTAGGAGGGAAATCTTACACTTTAGTAGTTGTAGATGACTTCTCTAGATTCACTTGGGTGTTCTTTCTAAGGAAGAAGTCTGATAACTTTAAGTGTCTGACAGAGTTTCTCAAATGTATACAGATTGAGTTCAATACTCACATTGCCCTGATCAGAAGTGATCATGGGACAGAGTTTGATTTTCTTCTTATGCAAGAGTTCTGTCAGAGTGAAGGGATCAGGCATACTTTCTCAGCTCCTAGAACTCCTCAACAAAATGGGGTAGCTGAAAGGAAAAATAGAACCCTTATTGAATCTGCCACTAAACTGTTGTCAGATGCTCACCTTCCTCTATCCTTTTTGGCAGAGGCAGTGAACACCTCCAACTATGTGCTGAATAGAAGTTTGATACATAAACTAAAGGGAAAGACTCCCTATGAATTACTCAGAGGGAAGAAACCTAAAGTTGATTATTTTAGAGTTTTTGGTTGTATTTGCTACATACATAATAATGACAAGAAATATTTAGCAAAATTTCAAGCTAAAGATGATGAAGGAGTGTTTCTGGGATACTTTATGATCAGCAAGGCTTATAGGGTTTATAATAAATCATCTTTAAAAATTGAGGAATCTGTTCACATATCATTTGATGAATCTAACATGTCTTTCAAGGAGAAGATCTCTTCTACCATAGAATCTTTGCAGGAACATTCTATAGTTGAAGAATTGAACAAGTTACAGGTTACTCAAAAGGATGAAAGCAGTGAAGATGAAGAAAGTGTTCAACATATTGAAGAACAACTTGAAGAGCCAGTTGTTGTACCACAAGAGGAAACAACAACACAGGTTGGTGAACAATCAACACCCCCTGTTGATTTAGTAACATCAAGAGACCATCCAATTTCCCAAATAATTGGAGACATCTCATCTGGTGTGCAAACCAGAAATCAGGTCAACCAAAACCTGTTGCACACCTGCTTCCTATTTCAAATTGAACCTCAGTCCATTCAAGATGCAGAGCAAGATCCACACTGGATCACTGCAATGCAAGAGGAGTTGCATCAATTTGAAAGAAACAAAGTGTGGGAACTAGTGCCAAAGCCTAAGGATCACTCCATTGTTGGAACAAAGTGGGTATTCAGAAACAAACTGGATGATCAAGGAGTAATTGTAAGGAACAAGGCAAGGTTAGTTGCTCAGGGATATTCTCAAGAAGAAGGAATAGACTACGACCAGACTTTTGCATCAGTTGCAAGATTGGAAGCCATCAAAATATTATTAGCTTATGCAGCACATAAAGGCTTCAAGGTATATCAGATGGATGTCAAAAGTGCATTTCTAAATGGAGACATCAAAGAGGAAGTATATGTCAGACAACCTCCAGGTTTTATCTCTCCAACTTATCCTGATTATGTTTTTAGATTGAACAAAACATTATATGGTCTCAAGCAAGCTCCTAGAGCATGGTATGAGACCCTAGCATGCTTTCTCTTGGAAAATGGATTTATAAGGGGTAGAGTAGACCAAACTCTTTTCATTAGAACCCATAAGTTCCATACCCTATTAGTGCAGATTTATGTAGACGATATTATTTTTGGCTCTACTGACTCCAAATTGTGCAGAAGGTTTTCCAACCTAATGCATTCTAAATTTGAAATGAGTAGCATGGGTGAGCTATCCTTCTTCCTAGGATTGCAAGTCAAGCAACATGCTGAAGGCATCTTTATTTCTCAAACCAAATATGCAAATGAATTGGTTAAGAAATTTGGCATGTCTGAAGCATCATGTATGAAAACACCCATGCCAACTAATGCTGTATTGGATGCTGATGAACATGGGAAACCTGTTGATCAGACAACATATAGAGCAATGATTGGCTCTTTACTGTACCTTACAGCTAGTAGACCAGATATAATGTTTGCTATATGTATATGTGCTAGGTTCCAAGTAAGCCTTAGAGAGTCACACCTAACACTAGTAAAGAGGATTCTCAGGTATGTTAAAAGTTGTCCAAATCTAGGTCTCTGGTATCCAAAAGATTCAGCATTTGATTTAACTGGATTTTCTGATGCTGATTATGCTGGATGCAAAATTGACAGGAAAAGAACCAGTGGAACTTGTCAGTTCCTTGGTGACAGACTTGTCTCTTGGTTTTGTAAGAAACAAACTTCTGTGTCAACTTCAACTGCTGAAGCTGAATATATGGCTGCAGGCAGTTGTTGTACACAAATCTTATGGATTCAAAACCAACTCCTAGACTATGGCTACAACTTAGAGAAGTCTAAAATCTTTTGTGATAACACCAGTGCTATTTATATAGCTCAAAATCCAGTCCTCCATAGTAGGACAAAACACATAGAGATTAGGCATCATTTCTTAAGGGATAATGTTGAAAAGAATAAAATTGAACTACAATATATCCCAACTGATTTACAAAGGGGAGATATTTTCACCAAGCCCTTGGATGAAAAGAAACACACCTTCTTCCTAAATCAGTTAGAAATGTTAGATGGAGGAAGTCTTAAATAATATCCAAGATTTTGAAAGCTTAAAAATTGACCAAGACTAGGCAAACATCTTGATTTTTCTTAGTGTCTAGAGTTTTTCTGATCTCTGAACTGCGCTCGACGATTTTCCCCCAGATCGTCGAACGGAGATCGACGATTTCTGAAATTGTCGATCTGAGTTCCGCGTTTCTCAGATAGTATGAACTATCTCTTCCGGTCAACGATCGTCAAACGGCGCTCGACGATTTTGTTCTCTGAACGATCGTCGAACAGAGCTCGACGCTCTCCAATATCGTCGAACGGAGATCGACGATGTTGAAGACTCTTCAGATTCCTTTAGAAGCCTCGATCGTCGAACTGAGTTTAACGATCTTTCCAATTCTGCGTCAAACCCTAATATAAAATTCATTTTTTGCTGTCGTTCTCCTTTGCGCTTTCGATTTCTCTGCAAGAACTTTCTTTCCCTCCAAACATTTCTGCACTTGGTCATTTTGTTTGTTGAATCTTTGCAGGTAACTATGGCTGTGTGTGTTGCTGTTCTCGCCGCCATGAAGTTTGATGCTGGCTTCGACATAGACATGGAATCCTTCAGCACAACCGACCAGGTTTTTCAGGACATCTTAGAGTTATTCAAAGAGCAGAACCTGACAGCAATCATGACCACAAGGATTAAGCTTGCATCTGATGAGATTAAGGAATGGGTCTACACTGCCCACAATCAGGACAACTCCACCATTGTTGGGTCAATTTCAGGCACTCAGGTACCCTTGACCCCAGCAATTTTAACAGAGGTTTTTGAGTTAAGAACTGGTGGAGATACTGCTGACTTATCTGGAGAAGAGTATACTGACTTGCTTGCCAGAATGGGTCATTCTGAGGCTAACCCTAGCAATCTATTGAAAAAGAACCTTTCTGTGGAATACAGATTCCTGGCTGATTAGTTGGGAAAGTGCTACTGGCTAAGCACTCTGCTCATGATACAATCTCAAGGTATCAGCTCTGCCTAATGGGAGCCCTAGTAGACAGGAAGAATTTGAATTGGGGAGAGGTATTCTTTGACCTTATTAAGAAGAAGAGAAATAAAAGTTTTGTAAACTTTGGAAGAATTTTAGGGGTGTTTCTGCAGCATAGGTGCCCTGCATTACTGGTCTCTTCTAGAATCCACATTAATGCATCCAAGAGACTGTCATGTGTCCTGTTTGGTAAATGGGACAGACAAATCATCAAGGCCAGCAGGCCATCCTCCAGCACTCCTTCAGGCACCAGGACTCTCAGAGTCACTTCCCCACAGGTCTCTGCCCCTGCAGATGACCTGCCTGCTGATGTCTCTCCTCCTCCTCCTCCAATTCTATCTCTTCCCCTTCCATCTACCATTCCAACTCCATCCATCATCATCATCTCCAGCCCCTCTCCAACATCCACACCATCTCCAATCCCCACTCCTCCAACCACAGAAGACCAATTCCATCCATTATTCTCCTACCCTCAACCAGATATCACTTCATCACCCTCCATTCCCTCCTTCACCCTCATTGATGATTCCTTCATGGATGACTCACAATCCTCTCCTCCTTAGCTACCCTCATCCTCAACATCCTATCAAGATCTTCTACAAGAGATCATTGACCAACCCACCTTCACCCCATCTATCTCCATCCCACTGTCCTCCATATCCACCTTACCCACTCCTCAGCCATCTCTTCCTTCATTCTCCAGCTCTCCACTACCATCACCAACAGCTGCTCCTCCATCCTCTACCTCTGCTCCAGTCACTACTGAGCAAGTAGACATTCCAGCCCTTGCTGACAGGCTGTATGAATTGCTAGCCCCCAGGCTCTCTCTTCTTTTGGAGACCTCCTTGGCTCCATTACTCCTGTCAGTGGCAGCCCTCTCTGCCAGGCTCTCATCTCTTTTCCCTCAGGCATCCCCTTCTGCAGTGTGCCTTGATCCAGCCATGTCTGAATCTAGGTAGGGGGAGATGCCCTATGAAGTGAGTCTGCCTACTGCTGCTGCTGTTGCTGCTGTCTCAGTGAGCCTGCCTACTGCTGGTTCCTCAGTTCTTGCTGCTGCTGCTGTATCTCAATATTCAGTTCCTCCTGCTGCAGTCTTTGCAATAGACCTCAGGTCTTTGCTCTCAGCATTTGACTCTACATATTTCAGATGTCTGCCAGAGACAATTGCTGTCCAGCCCCCAGAGGATCTGTCCAAGGCCCTCGTGTGATTCTCTTGCTGTGACCCCAGCATCATCACCTCATTTGTCCACTCAGTATATGCTGCTGCCTCTTCTGATGAAAGCATTGTTGTTGTTTCTGATGTTGCTGCCCCTACTGCTGCTGAAAGCTTTGATACTACTGCTGATACTTCTGTTACTACTGTTGAGACAATCACTAAGGAGATCCTTATGACAGAGGCACATGAGTTTGAGACTTCTGAAATTTCTGCTGATATTTCTGCTACTGATATTACTGTTAGTGAATCTGTTGCTGCTGCTGTTGTTACTTCTCCAGAATCTATAGTATCTGCTGTTATTGTTACTGTTTCTACTTCAATTGCAACAACTTCTGTATCTGCTGTTGTCACTACTGTTACTGCTTCAACCTCTGCTGCTACTCCCTCTACTGCCTCATCTGCTTCTATACAGCTCAAGAAAGATTTGATGAAGAAAATTGATGCCCTGTATGATGATCAGAGTTCTGAAAGAGATGAGTACAGAACAGACTCTGATGATTCTTCTGCTACCATTGCCAGGAAAAGAAAGGCAAGGAGCAAAGCCATGAAGATAGTACCTCCTGCCAAGGTCAAAGATAACAATGACATACCATACTATATTCTGCATGATTGCCCCATCACTGAGCACTGGATGCAGTACTCTAAGAATCAACTGAAAGCAATGAAAAAGAAAAGGAAATATGAAAAGGGCTCTTCTCAATTCCAACACTCTCATCCTCCTCCTCCACCTCCTCCTGATGCAGGTGCAGGTGGAAGTTCTACTGCTCAACCCCCTGCTAGAAGTCAAGCTCCCTATCAGCCAAATGCTAGATCCTACCATAGGGGAAGTCAATCCAGGGGTTCTCAATCCAGGAGAGGAGGATACAGAGGCAATCAAAGAGATCTCCAGGTCTACTCCAAAGGATACTCAAGGCAACATCCATACTCCAGGGAAGGACAAATTTCAACTGATACCACCTCTGGTCCTTTTCCCTATAAATTAAAGGAAACTGTGTCATCCAGGCCTCCTCAGGACAATCCTTCTAACAGATATGAGCCACCAGTACCTTTTGAAGACCCTGAGAACAATCCAGCTGCTTGGACTGCAAGGATGAAAGAACATGCTGCACTGGATCAGATCAAAAAGGCTAAAGAGCAAGGAAGAGATTCCTCTAACATCTCTACAATGTCTGAACAGAGAAAGAAAGAGCTAGAAAGATATGCATCAAGCAAATTTTTTGATTCAGATCGATACATGGAACTGCATCCTGAAGCTATAGTTCCCAGGCCTAAACAACAAACCACTTTAGGTGCAGCAGATGATACTAGATCAAAGAAGAAAGCCCTCAACCCCAACAGAGAAATCAAACTTGTTAAGGGCAAGGAAAAGAAATGATTATGTAAGGTGACAATCTCTCTGACTTCTAGTTATTATCTGGGATGATATATATATATCTCTGTGGTTCTACATGTCCAGCTTTTCTTTTTGTTTTTCTGTATTGCTGCTTGTATGTTATTTAAATTTTTCCAAAGTCTGTAAATAGTAATCCTAACCCAAATAGGGGGAGATTGTTGGAACACCCTATTACTAATTTGGGTTAGGATCACTATGTCTCTAGGAAACAAATGTTTGACCTCCTGTATAGCTCAAAAGGTCAATTAGAATTGAGTCTAAGGGTTAGAAGTCTAAGTTTGGAAGCTGCCCTCAAGACCAAGCCTTTTTCAGTTTGAGACCAAGTCATATCGTCGAGCTCAGCACGACGATTCGTCGAACTCCGATTGACGATCGTCTAGCTCAACTTCGACAGATCGTCGAACACCATTCGACGATCACTGAGCTCCACTTCATCATATCGTCGAACTCCATTCGACGATCGGTGAGCTCAGTTCGACGATCTTGTCTCAGCTTTGGATCTCTATCTCTGAGCTCAGTTCAACGATCTTTGAGCTCATATCGATGATGTTCTGCTGCTATATATATCCATATTGCTGAGCTCAGTTCAACGATAGCAGAGCTCAGTTCGACGTTTTCAGATATCTTCAAGGATGTTTCTAGATTCAAATTCAAATCAGTTAAGGAGTTATTCTGCAATTAATTCAGAAGATTTCCTAGCCGTTTTCATTTATTTCTGGACCAAGTTTCAAGAGATTTTCAAGGAATATTTCTATGGACTTTCTTTCAGAAGACATTTTTGCAATTAAGGATGCAATTAATACAGGCCAACGGCTATTCTGGACAGAGAATGTTTTTTCATTCAGTATCAGAGAATAAAAGAGAAGAATTTTTGAATCTCTCAGACACATACACAGACACACATAGACAGACATCAGTAATCTTCAGAACAAGAACAAAATATTCTGTCTCAAAGAATTCTCAAGAACACACATCCAAGGAGATCAAATTTTTCTGAAATCCTCAGATCTCTCTTGTCTCAAGTGTTCAAGTCCAACATATTTCAAGACTACAGACACCTAACATTTCAGTTGCTGCTGAAATCATCTTTTGCTGGAGCTCAACTTTTGAAGGCCTATCACCCTACATCAAAGCTTCTTTTCCTGAAGATCTCAAGGACTCAGGGCGAGCTTTGACACCATCAATCCACATAGTCTTCTCAGCTGATCTGAGAAAGAGAAGACTTCCATCACTCTCTCACCCCCATCTCTATAAAGGGTTTCTCAAACTCCCTTCAAAAGTTTGAGTTTGGTTTTTGAGCACTTTGTCAAAAGCTCATTGGTGGCAAGACACCTGATCAAAAAATCTGATTTGGTTTTTGAGCACCTTATCAAAAGCTCATTGGTGCCCAGGACACCTGATCAACTCATCCTGTAGTGGATTCCTACCTAGGGTGGTAGAAGAGTGGATGTACCCAAGTTTAGGGGAACCACTATATTTCCTTGTGTCATCTGGTTTTGCTTGTCTTTATTTTTGTTTCTGGCTGTGATTATTCTGTGATTAGTTTTTGATTAGTTTAGTTCTGTGATTAGATTTATTACTGCTTCCCTGCTCACTCATATTACAACAATTGTTGTAAAAAGTTTTTAAAAATCATATACTCTATTCACCCTCCCTCTAGAGTATATCAGATCTAGCTGCACTTTCAGAGGAAAAACTTCAATAGGAACTGGAGAACTAACTCTGACAGTGCTTTCAGTAGCTGCCTTATTCTCTTCTTCAATGTCAGCCAAGGTAAAGTCATCAAGATCTGGCATTGGAGTGTCATCCATAACAAAACTGGGGGCAGAAATAATTTCTAGAGAGGATGAGATGACTACAGGTTCTGGAATAACAAAACTGTCTCTTAGTTGCTTGGCAACTTTAAGACTGAGATGAGAAGAATATGGAACAATAGTCAAAGATGGCTTAGTATAATCTGCTGGAGGGAAGCTCAAAAATGCATTATCAAAAATTTTCAACAAATATTCTAAATATACTGTAGGATTAATGATGAAATCACCAACAGTAATTATCTCTTCTGGAGCTGACTCTTCTATATCCATGTCAGTCTCAATAAAATTAATAGAATCAATAAAATTTGTATCTTCTGCTATTACTGCCTCTGCATCTGCTGGAGCTGGAGCTGCTGAAACTAAAACTACTGCTATCGCTGGAGATGCTGCAGCTTCTTCGTCAAGCATTTCCCCCTGCTTGGTTTTAGTGTGAACTGGAGTAAGGCCCCTGACTGAAGATGGGGCAGCAGTGAGGGCATATAGGGTAGATATGGAAGTAGCAAGAGGTGTAGTGGCCTCTGCTATTATTATTTTGAGGAGTGGTGTGATGAGGGCAATGATAGATGCGATGGTGGAGAGATACAGTGGTGGAGTTGCAGATGGTGTTTCAGATGGTGGTTGGGTGGAAACATTTGGGGGTATGGTAGGTGTTGGTGAGGATGGAGGAGGAGCATCTTGCATTTGGACATCCTGGAGGGATTCAATTGGAGGAGGGGTAGTGGGAGGAGATGATAGTAGATTAAAGGATGGTATGGAGGACAAGTGGGGTAGAAGAGGAGATGATGGTGGTGATGGAGCTGGTGAAGCATGAGGAGATTGAGGAGGTGTTCCATGGGGAGATAGTGGAGGTGTAAGAAGATTAGTATGTGTTAGAGAGATATGAATGGGGGAAGATGGAGGTGTGGGAGTATGAATGATGGTGTGGGATGTGGAGGGAAGTTATGGTTGTGATTGTTGTTGGGTTGTTGTTCAGTCTGAGGTTGAGGTGGGAGGACTATGGTATGTGGTAGGTGAGTTTGGAGTGCTGGAAGAGATGGTGTGGGTGGAATGATCTCTTCAGCAGGGTGAGGAGTGGCTATAACAGCCCTTGTGTTCTCATAAGCTATGGTGGAAGAGGTTGAAGCCTTAGAGGGCTTGGAGATTATCCTCTCCCACCTGCCAAACAAGGCTCAGGTTAGCCTTTTGCTGACATTGATGAATATGGTCGGTGAGACCAGTGATTCAGCAGCCTTTTCCTTTAAGAAAATCCCTAGGATCCTTCCAAAACAAACTTCCTTTTTATTGTTCTTTTTCCTGATTAGATCAAAGATGATCTGAGCCCAAGCCACTTGCTTCTTATTAACCACTGCACACATAAGCAGAAACTGATTTCTGGTTATATAATCATGTGCAGTGTGCTTGCCTAGCAAGACTTTCCCAATAATATCTGCCAGAAACTTATATTCTACAGATAAAAGCTTCTTCAATAATTTATTAGGGTTATCTCTAGCATAACCCATTATGCTTAACATCAAATCATATTCCTAATTCTCAATTTCCAGTTCATGTTCTCCATTAATCAATCCAAATATTTCAGTCAAAACGGCGGGAGATAGAGAAATGGCGTTACTCGGAATTATTCCAATCAAGGTATTCTCCTCTGTAGTTAAAGATGTATAGACAAATTCTCTAATATCAGTTCTAGATATTTTAATCCTTATTGTCATCAGATTCTTCAGTTTCTGCTCTTCCAGAAGTTTTAGAATATTCAGAAATATCGGGTCCGAATGCTGAAAAGAATCAAAGTCGACATCGAAGCCAGTGTCGAACTTCATCGCAGCCAATGTTCCCGCTGGAATCGCCATGAAATCACCTGCAAGAGAGAAAAACATCGATCAAATGAAAGGGAACAGAAAGCGCGAGACGGAGGTCAAAGAAAACCTAGATATAAAGTTTTCCAGAATATGAATCGACAGACTCCGTTCCACGAAAATTAAAACATTCTTCGATCTGGGTTCGACGAAATAATTTGGAGTTAAATGATTTGTCGAGCTCAGTCTAAAGATTTGAAGACATTTCGTTGAGCTCCGTTCGACGAAAGTTTTTTGAAGTGGATTCGTCGATCTCCATTCGACGAGAACAACTTAACTCACAGAGAGTTTGTCGACCTCCGTTCGAGAAATATCTCCCGAACTATCCCTAGTTGGTCGAGCTCCGTTCGACGAACTCTGGAAAATTCGTCGAGTGCAGACAGAAACTAAACTATGTCTTCTCCATTGATCATTCCGAGCTGATTTATAAAGAACAGATGATTTCTTTCATCTAGAGGTTTGGTGAAAATGTCAGCTCTTTGTAAATCAGTATAGATATTGACAAGTTTAATTTTGTTTTTGTCTGCACACTCTCTTATGAAATGATGTCTAATATCTATATGCTTAGTCCTACTGTGATGGACTGGATTCTATGCTATGGAAATAGCACTTGTGTTATCACAAAGTAGAGTTGAATTATTTAAGTTGAGACCAAAGTCTAGTAATTGATTTTGAATCTACAGCATCTGGGAACAACAGCTGTCAGCTGCAATATATTATGCCTCAGCAGTTGAGGTAGACACAGATGACTGTTTCTTATGAAACCAGGATACTAATCTCATACCCAGGAACTGGCAGGTTCTTGAAGTACTTTTCCTCTCCACCCTGCATCCAGCAAAATCAGTATATGAGTATTCAGTTAACTCAAATTCTGGTTTAGTGGGATACCATAGGACTAGACTTGGACAAATCTTTATATATCTCAAAATTCTTTTTAGGAAAATTAGATGAGATTCTTTAGGGTTCACTTGGAACCTAGCACAAAGGAATGTGGCAAACATGATATCAGGTCTACTAGCTATAAGATATAATAGGGACCCAACAATGCCCCTATATAATTTATGGTCAACAGGTTTCCCATGTGGATTAGAGTCTATTACAGCATTTATAGCCATAGGTGTTTTCTTTGCTGAGGCATCAGCCATCCCAAACTTTTTGGTAAGCTCTTTTGCATATTTAGTTTGGGAGATGAAGATGCCACCACGGAGCTGCTTCACTTAGAGACCAAGAAAGTAGGAGAGCTCACCCATGTTACTTATTTCAAATTTAGAATGCATGAGGTCAGAGAACCTCTTGCATAATTTGGAATCAGTAGACCCAAATATGATGTCATCCATATATATTTGTACTAACAATGTTTGGTCCTCATGATGTTTAGTGAAAAGTGTCTTATCTACTATGCCTCTAATTAACTTATGCTCCATCAAAAAGCTAACTAAAGTCTCATACCAAGCTCTTGGAGCTTGCTTTAGACCATAAAGAGCTTTATGCAATTTAAAAACACAAGAGGGGTGAGTTGGAGAGACAAAACCTAGAGGTTGTTCAACATAAATCTCTTCTTTTAATACTTCATTCAGAAAAGCAGTCTTCACATCCATCTGGTAGATCTTGAATATCTTGAAGGCTGCATAGGCAAGGAATATTC
Organism: Platanthera guangdongensis; assembly: GCA_039583875.1. Taxonomy (NCBI): domain Eukaryota; kingdom Viridiplantae; phylum Streptophyta; class Magnoliopsida; order Asparagales; family Orchidaceae; genus Platanthera; species Platanthera guangdongensis. The sequence continues at coordinate 204,832,464 of CM077151.1, read as the reverse complement.
TGATTGCCTCTAACCTTGCCACAGGTGCAAAGGTTTGGTCATAATCTATTTCTTCCTCTTGCATATATCCTTGAGCAACAAGCCTAGCCTTGTTTCTCATAATCACTCCTTGGGCATCCAGCTTGTTTTTGTAAACCCATTTGGTTCCAATTACTGGGTAGTTTTGGAGTATTGGAACCAAATCCTAAACTCTACATCTCTCAAATTGGCTTAATTCCTCCTGCATTGCAATGATCCAGTGGGGATCTTGCTCTGCATCATGGATGGATAGAGGTTCAACCTGAGAGAGAAAATATGCATGCATCAAATCTTGGTTTAGTTGATGCCTTGTCTGTACACCTGCTGATATGTCTCCAATCACTTGAGATCTGGGGTGATCCCTTAGTGTGACAAGATCAGTGGGTGGAGTTGGTTCTACAACAGCATTAGGAACTAATTCCTCTTGTGGAATTATGTTTGCTGTTGGGGGAAGATTAATTCCTTCAGTGCCTTCATCTTCACTCTCTTCAATGACTTATGGAGAAGGATCTGTTGGAACCTCTTGTGTGAGGTTTAGTCCATCCAAACTCTCACACAAGTGAGGTACCTGCAAAGTGCTTTTGGTAGAAATCTATTTCTCCTTGCAAGACATGTTATCTTCATCAAATATAACATGAATAGATTCTTCAATTTTTAGTGATGATTTATTAAAACCCTATAGGCTTTGCTTACTTGGTAATATCCTAGAAAGATTCCTTCTTCAGCCTTAACTTCAAACTTTCTAATGTATCTTTTATTGTTGTTGTGAATATAACATATACATCCAAATACTTTAAAATAGTTGATTTTAGGTTGCTTCCCTTTAAGTAATTCATAGGGAGTCCTAATCTTTATTTTATGTATCAGGCTTCTGTTCAGGACATAATTTGTAGTGTTTACAGCCTCTGCCCAAAAGGTTAGTGGCATGTAAGCATCTGCAAGTAATGTACCTGCAGCTTCAATTAGTGTCCTATTTTTCCTTTCAGCTACACCATTTTGTTGGGGAGTTCTAGGAGCAGAGAAGCAATGCCTGATACCTTCCTTCTCACAGAACTCATGCATAAGAATGGACTAAAACTCTATGCCATGATCACTTCTGATCAATGCAACATGAGTAGAGAACTCAATCTTTATTGTCCTGAGAAAATCTGTAAGAACCTTAAAGGTATCTGACTTAGATCTCAGAAAGGACACCCAAGTGAACCTTAAGAAGTCATCTACTATAACTAATGTGTAGGATTTCCCTCCTAGGCTTTGTACAGCAATGGGTACAAAGAGATCCATGTGCACCAAGTACAAAATCCTAAGTGAATCACTTTTATTAACAGATTTAAAACTAGATTTAGTTTGCTTGCCTAGTTGAAAAGCCCTGCAGAGTCCTTCCTTCTTATAGGGACCAGAAGGTAGACCTCTCACAAGATTGTCTTTTGATAGCCTAGCAATGTTTTTCAAGTTTACATGATCTATCCTTTTATTCCATAAATCATTCTGATTACTAGTTATATTAAGTAAGCAGATATCAGAATTGGTAGAAAGAAAATCAACTAAGTATATGTCACCTTGTCTATTCCCAATTAAAATAGTTTGTTTTTCTTTATTAGCAATAGTATAAGAAGATGAGTTAAAGTGTACCTGATAACCTTCATCACATAACTGGCTTATAGAGATGAGGTTATGCTTGAGTCCTCTGACATAAGTCACTTTCTTGAATATGACTACTCCAATCTTCACTTCTCCAAAACCTTCAGACTGGCCATACTTTGAATCACCAAAGATAACCTTTGCTCCCAGCTTGGACTTGTAGTTGTGTAAGACGTCCTTGCTGCCAGTCATGTGCTTGGAGAAACCATTGTCCAGATACCATATTTGATAATTTACTGGACAGCTCTTCACCTATAATGAGAAACAATTAATTGTTCTTGACCCAGGTTACCTTGTTTCCCTCATTTTGCTGGTAAGAGAAACTGGATATAACAGAAAATTCAGGTTGTGACTTATATCCTAGTGGGTGATATCTTCTAGGTGGTATTACCCAATCAGTTATAGGATTAAATGGTTTTCTATAATTATTAGAGTTGCTGTTATAATTAACATTCCTGTTAAGTCTTTTTGGGTTCGGCGAATTTTTGTGAGTTCGTCGGCCAGAGTTCGACAAATTGGGTTGCGATCGTCGATCTCTGCCCAGAGAAAGAACAAATTCATTTTCTGTGCCCCACATTCGTCAACCTCTGCTCGACGAACCATACAGAGTCCGTCGATCGTAGTTAGATGAATAATTATAGCTATAGTTTGCGTACAGCGTTCGTCGAGTATGGTTCGACAAACTGGCAACATTTCGTAGATCTGAGTTCGACGAATTCTGCTGAACCATGTTTTTAGTAGTTTTCTGATTTTTGTTGTTTTGACCTACTGATTTTGGGATTTGATCTAAGTTTGGTTTATTGTTTATTTTCTCTTTCCTTTTTGCAGAAATAAATTTAATGGGGGTAGTCAGAATATTTTTCTTGAGGATGGGGGGAATACTTGATGAAGCACCCAAGCCCAGCTTGCCATTAAGCCTGGTATTTATAGTGCTTGTGATGTCCATCAACTTGAGGCTTCTCCCATTGAGAATTTCCTCAAGTTGTTTAGCCTCACATAACTTAGTTTTTAAAGATATGATTTCTTCATTAGCTAGGGTTAATTCATCCTTTAAATTATTGTTTTCAGAATTAACATTTTCTAGGTCTCCTAATTTTTCCCTAAGAGTCTTGATTTCCTTTTCTGAGTTAATTAAATCTATGCACATGGTTTTGAATTCAGATTTAAATGAATCAGAACTGTAATCAAAAGAAGGTAATACCTTGTTAGCTTCAGAATCTAAAACTGCTTCATTGTCTGAATCTTCTTCTTCTGAATGGCTCCTGGAGGCATCAATGGCCATGAGGCAAAACTCTTTGGCCCTTGCCTCTTCTTCATCTTCACTAGAGCTGGAAGATGTTGATTCATCCTCAGTTACACTCCAGGATTCAGCCACAAAGCCATTCTCCTTCTTCTTATATTTGCTGGAGGAAGGTTTGTTGTTGTGCTGTCTTCTGGTATCCTTCTCTCTTCTCTTCTCCTTCATTTGATTCTCTGGACACTCAGAGATGAAGTGTATAGGTTTCCTGCAACCAAAACACACCACTTCTTTAGTTGGTGTTTTGTCATATCTTAGCTGGTCATCCTGTCTGAATGACTTTCCCCTGAAATCTTTCCTTGCCATCTTGTAGAATCTTTTGGCAAAAAGACTCATCAGCTCTTCATTTGTGGTTGAAGTCTCTGTCTCCTCAGTAGTCTTGAATGCAATGCTTTGTTCTTTTCTTGCTAGAGGAGTTGTTCTTTGCTCAGCTGCCTCTCTGGATTTGATCAGCTGTTCATAGGACTTAAGCTTTCCTAAAAGAGATTCATCGGAAATCTCATTTAAGCTTCTGGCCTCCTTGATGGGCCAGATCCTTGAATCCCATGAGCTTGGGAAGCACATAAGGATCTTATCATTCACCTCAGTGAGGGTGATGTCCTTGTCCAAGATTTTTAGCTCATTAATGATTGAGCTTAACCTATTATACATATCAACTACTGACTTATCTTCTTCTTTCTTGAAATTCTCATACAGGGATATGAGATTGGATCTCCTGTCCTTTCTTTCATCTACTGATCTAGCCACCATTTGATTTATGGAGTCCCAAATGGCTTTGGCTGATGTTCATTCAGCCACTTTTTGAAAAATATCATCTAACATTGTTTGTGCTAGTATATTCATTGCCTTGACATCAGCAATCTTTGCCTTTTTCTGGGCCTCAGTCCACTCAGGTGGTGGAACTGCAGTTGTGCTTGAAGATGTTGCAAAAGTAGATGCTTGAGTGGGACCTGTCAAAATGGAGTTGTGGATATCTTGATCAATAGAGTTCATGTACAACTTAATTCTTGCCTTCCAGATGGCAAAACTATTTAGGTTGCAAACTGGAGGTCTGGTGCTTGCATAGTCCTTATTTTGTGTCATGTTGTGTGACTATAAATCTACTGGAAATGAAAAGACAGAACTAACTCAGGATCTTTGGTTCAAGGGTTAGCTTGTACAACCAAGGAAATCCTGCTCTGATACCAATTGAAAGTGATGTGTTTGATCTGAATTACTCTAGAGGCGGGGGGGGGGGGGGTGAATAGATTATTATTAAATCCATAAACAAACTCTACAGCTTTTGCTGTAATTGAGAAAGTGCATAAACAACTTAATAAAATATAAACACAACAATCCTAAAAAGCACAAACACAGCAAGAACAAAAAGAAGGGGCAATCAGACAACACAAGAAATTTATAGTGGTTCCCCAACCTGGGTACATCCACTCTTCTACCACCCGGGTAGGAATCCACTCAGATTTTTGATCAGGTGCCTGACACCAATGAGCTTTTGATCAGGTGCTCAAAAATCAAATCTCAAGTATTTTGGTCAGGTGACTTGCAACCAGGAATAACTTTTGAAGGGAGTTATAACCCTTTATACAGTGGGGGGTGAGAGATGATATTGTCTTCTTTTTCTCAATATACAACTGAGAAGACTTGTGGATATGATCTTAGCAAATGGCTCCCCCTGTGATGTAGAATGGTTCAGGGAAATCTGGAGCTTTGCTTCAGGGTGATAGGCCTTTAGTCTTTAAGCCTTGACCAGGAACGATCTTCACGAACATCTTAATAGATGGAATTGATGTTGTCCTTCGAAGTGTCCTGGAGAATTGAAGAATGAAGACTCTTGATTTTTGATTGATTGTTCTTCTTCTTCAGATAGCAGATGTTCCTCTGGTCTAGGGCTTCTTCTCTGTGTTGAGAGTTATGAAAGAAAGTGCAGAGAATTTCTTGATTCAGGCTGACTGTATTACTGACTATCTATGTGTCTGTCTCTATATGTCTCTTCTGCAGGAAAAGAGAGAAAATCTCTTTTATATTTCCTGTCAAAAATTATGTTTCGAAATTTGAAATCCTCTGCAATCAATGCTGATGGTCTTGACAATAAACTGCATTGAATTATTTCCCCAACTATCCCATGGAAAAATGACATGCAATAATCCTAGAGAAGACCATAATCAATGCTCTGTCTAACGGTTATTTTTAGCATTGATTACTCAGGAATTATTGCAATAGGAAAGGGACAAAAGGATGGAAATGACAAAGTCTGGATTCGTCGAACAAATAATATAAATCATCGAGCTGAGTTCACAGTTCGTCGTGCTGAGTTGTTGTGTTCGTCGACCAGATGACTTTTGTTCGTCGAGCTGAGTTCCAAGATTGTCGAGCTAAAATAAAACTACATTGATTTAGAAACTTGGACAATTCTGTGTATGGAGTTCGTAGAGCTGATAACTGGGAACTGATTTTGTCGAGCTAAGAATTGATTTCGTCGAGCTGATAACTTATTGACAGACCTTCTGGGGAATGTGTTGACATAAGTCCTGGGTGTCGACACAATTACTTCTTGTCTCGACATAGCTGTTGTGTGGATAGAAATCTGGAGTGTGTTGACATAAGTCCTGTGTGTCGACACAATTGCTGTTGGTGTCGGCATGAGTCTTGCTTCTGGTGTCGACACAAACTTCTGGTGTGAAGTGTTGAAGTATCCAGAAATCATCGACCTGAGAATTTGTTTTGTCGAGCTGAGGACCACTAACTGCTACTAGATAATGTCACAACCCTCATTTTCTCTGAATTTAATAAGTATCAGAGTATGAGAAAACACGCATCGTGATGCCACGTCGAGCACGGGATAACTTTCGACTCTCAGACGAACACCAGCTAACTAAACTATGAAAATTCATAAGTTTAAAGATTAGAAAAATCAGTTATATTTTTAAAGGCCGTATCCCTCGGCTTAGTGGATCATCTAGTCCACAGTTTAAAAACTATACTTCTACGCAGCGAAAAATACATTATTTATATTTGACATCCTAAAAGAGTGTATAAGCGACCCCCCGAGGTCAACTTATACTATGCAAGACACTAGATTTATTTTATATTATAAATAGAAAATGATCCTTTTTTACGTTGCTTAGAAAGTAGTGTATGAGTTTCATAAACATGCAGATCATGAGATATACTTATAATAGTGTTTTTAGGTTTAGAAGTAACTAGCAACCTAACATAAATCTTCCCATGAGCAAGTAGACTATCTCCAGAAAGGTAGCAGAAAAAGAAACATATCTAGTATCACAAGTAAAAACCACCAGCTGGCGTCAACAACCTGACACGAACTCACTAGCGAGCATGTATGTCTGTAGGAATAACAGAAAACTACCTCACAAAAACAAAGAGGAAGATCCCAGCAACCCAAGGGATCCACAACAATCACCAAGGAAAAACTAGTCGCTCAACCGGCTACTGCTCTAAACCTCAGGCATCCAAAGAAAGAACACCTCAGCAAGTCTAACAAGAAATTCTGAATTAGAGCATAATATAAAAATGGAATGAAAGAGAGTAAGTAAACATGACAGTAAAAGCTAGTGCTGTCCACAGTAAGGCAAAGTACACCAAGCACAAGGAAAATAACAACAGGCCCTGCTCAAATCCTGTAGAGGCTACAATGTAAAAGAATAGAAAACTTGCAACAATATATTGCATTCTACTAAGAAGAAACACCTAACAATCCTAATTTGTGAGTTTATGGCGGTAGTAAAAATCCACATGGTTCAGGATTGGAGGGAAACGCGGTCCCCCAAAACACCATCACCAAAATAAAATAAGCTCAAGGGTCGCACAGGGAGAGCACTAGGGACCTACAAACCACCCACACCCAGCCTGTACCTGGGAAAAACAGTGGTGGCCACGGCTCAACACAAAACCCCACCCCTTTTAAAGCTAAAAAGAAAACCACCCCTACTAGCCATCACCCACGATTCGGTGTTCAGAGAAAAAGAAACAGCCGACAAAATAACCCCAAACCCAGCGGGATTCACTCGGGAAAACAAGGGATGACAGAGGGAAAATCGTCGAACACAGCTTATAGGAATCGTCGAGCTCAGTTCTACGATCTTCGTCGAACTCCGATCACAGGAAAAACACTGATCTTAGTTCATCGATTTTCGTCGAACTCAGATCACGGGAACGTCGAGCTCAGCTCGACGATCTTCGTCGATCTCAAGCAACCGGAGATCGTCGATCCCAGTTCGACGAACAACGCCGAACTTCGATCGACGATCTTCGTCGATCTCAGGCAATAGGAGATCATCGATCTCAGTTCAACGATCTTCGTCGAACTCAGATTGACGATCCTCGTCAAACTCAGACAATCGGAGATCGTCGATCCCAGTTCGATGAACAATGTCGAGCTCAGATCGACGATCTTCGTCGATCAAAGGAAACAGAAGATCATCGATCTCCATTTGACGATCTTCGTCGAACTCAGATCGACGACCTTCGTCGAACACAGAACCGGAGATCGTCGATCCTAGTTCAACGATTGTCGTCGAACTCAAATCGACGATCTTCATCGATCTGGCAGACGGAGATCATCGATCTCAGTTCGTCGATTTCCGTCAAACTCAGATCGATAATCTTCGTCGATCTGGCAGCCAGAGATCATCGATCCCAGTTCAACGATTGTCGTCGAACTCAGATGGACGATCTTCGTCGATCTGGTAGCCGGAGATCGTCGATCTTAGTTCGACGATTTCCGTCGAACTCAGATCGACGATCTTCGTCGATCTGGAAGCGTTGAGTGCACTCATTGCTGTCAACACTACCCACAGAACTTCTGCAAACATGAATATCTAATGCTACCTAACTTACTAAGGAACGACTACCAACATGAGGGTCAATTCCAGCACTCATCTTCACTACCCCAGCACCCGAACTGGGCAAACTTAACAGTAATGAAGGAATAAGAAGAAGTCTAAGTACTACCCAATCCGAGATTAATATGTGACAATCTGATAAAAGTCAAGACTACAGCGGCCCGGCCAAAAATAACCTGGAGTTACAGAACTTAAGAAAGAAGAAAAAAAATGCACAGGAGCATTCATAATTCAAGATCCGATGATTTTGACGGGAAACCAGAGTAAAATAAATGATCTCGGGAACATGTATGATAACAGCAACTAAGAACATAGAAAGGGGAAAAGCTTGGCAAGGGTAGGAGCACCACTTGCCTCAAATTCCAGCGAAGCTTGGTTGGCCCCTTCCTCTCACTCAGCACCAGCAGCACAGCACAAGATGAAAACTTCGTCGGAGTGTAGGTCCAGGCGAGAGCAATCCAAATCCGCCTTTGATATCGAATTCCGTCGACAAACGATCCCGGAATCGCCATCCGAAGCCAGCGGGATTGGCGGTTTTCTTTCTCTCGAACAGGCTGCGGTTTCTCCCGAAATGAGACAATGAATAGTCCTAAATTCTAGCCTAAGGCTATTTATAAGCATGTGCTTTTAAGAAATTTAATAATATACCAAAATATCACGCTAAAATTGATGAATTTCGTAGCTAAATACGCTACGAACGCAACGCGAAGTCGAAATAAACTTTCGACAAACAAAACTCGGGTTATCACTACCCGAAGCCAAAACACATGCATCCCCCGAGAGGCCTCACCGGTCACCAAAACAGACCCGGTTTGCTAGGGAATCTTGCCAAAAAGGCTACCAACAACCACACAAGGAACCTAAAGAGCTAAGACCATGCTCTAACAAACGGCACATGCCGAAAATGCGTCAACATAACACCAAATGAGAATTAAATAATCGCAGAAAAATCGGGGGCATTACAGTCACTCCCCCTAAAAAAAGGTTTCGTCCCGAAACTTTACGTACACAACTTCTACTATAGAAGGAAAGTAACAATATAAGAGCTAATAGAAAGAAAACGTACCAATCAAATCAAGAGAACAGATGAGTGTGAGCCTCCCTCGTAGCCGACTCTAGCTCCCAAGTCGCGCTTTCCAAATCCTGATTCTTCCATAGAACTTTCACAATCGGGATAGACTTTGTCCGGAGCACCCGATCTTGAGTATCCAAGATGCGGACCGACACCTCAACATATGAAAGATTAGGCTCCAACTGGGGCACAACATCCAAGACTTGACCACTGCTTCGCACACCTTTTCATAGTTGGCTTACATGAAATACATTATGAACATCTGGGAAGTTTGCTGGCAAATCCAGCCTATATGCTGACACGCCAATCTGCTCAACAATCTTAAACGGGCCCACATACCTCGGATCCAATTTCCGGTTCTTACCGAACCTCTTAACACCAACCATCGGGGAAACCTTAAGAAACACAAGGTCCCCTAAAGAAATCTCCAAGTCAGACCTACACCGGTTGGCGTTCTTCTCATATCTCTCCTGAGCTATACGAAGATTTTCTCGAATAAGCTTTACTACGACTTCCATTTCCTCGAGCGCATCAGGACCCAGCACAGGCCACTCACCGACCTCGGTCCAAAACAAGGTAGTTCTGCAATGCCTCCCGTACTAAGCTTCAAACTGAGCCATTTGCAAGCTCTCCTGGTAACTGTTGTTGTATGCAAATTCCAAAAGCCGCAAACGCTCATCCCACGCTACACCGTAGTCCAAGATGTAGAACCTGATCATATCCTCAACTATTTGGTTCACTCGGTCAGTCTGACCATTGGTCTGAGGGTGGTAAGCTGTAGAATATCTCAAATCTATACCCAAACCTTCTTTTATACTCCTCCAGAAGCGAGATGTAAAATTGGAGTCTCGATCCGAAATGATGCTAACTGGCACACTGTGTAATCTGATGACCTCGTTCAAGTATAGCTCTGCTATCTTCTTCATCGGGTAATCTATCTTATAGGGTACGAAGTGCGCACACTTTGTCAATCGGTCCACGATCACCCAAACTAAATCAAATCCCCTTGGAGATCTCAATAAGCCCATAATGAAGTCCATAGAAATACTCTCCCACATCCAAGTCGGGATCTCCAACGGAGTCAAATTGCCACCAGGCCTTCCATGAACGGTCTTCACAGGCTTGCAAGTGTGGCACTCAGCAACAAATCGGGCTATATCACCCTTCATCCCATACCACCAGGCAATCTGCTTCATTTCATGATACATCTTTGTAGATCCTGGATGGTAGGCATCACTGGATCCATGAGCCTCTCTAATAATCATACCCCTGATGTCTCCAACAGCGGGGATGCAAAACCTACCACGGTACTTCAAGGTACCCGCATCATTGATAGAAAAATCCGGCAATTCCCCTCTCTCAATCCTGGGGTATAAGTGCAGAAGATCCGGATCATCCTTCTGGTGCAACCTGGTAAGTGCAATCCAAGACGGTTCTGACACTGCCAAACTGCTTTGCATGTCACAGCGTCCCACGGAAATATCCATCAGGAGGAACTCTTCCACTAAATGATCGGCGATGAGATTAAAGATCTTCCCCATCTTCCAGCTCAGGGCGTCGGCCACCACGTTGGCCTTGCTAGGATGATACTGTATCTCCACATCATAATCGGCCACATACTCTAGCCACCGCCGTTGGCGCAGATTCAACTCCTTCTAAGTGAACACGTACTTTAGACTTTTATGATCTGTGAAGATCTTGCACTGAGCAGCATAAAGTAGATGCCTCCACAGTTCTAGCGCATAAATCACGGCTGCAAACTCAAGGTCATGCGTAGGGTAATTTCTCTCATGAGTCTTTAAATGCCTTGACCCAAACGCCATCACTTTCCCAGCCTGCATCTAACCGTAACCTAGACCAACATTCAAAGCATCCACGTACACATCATACTCCATGCCCTCAGTAGGTAGGGTCAGAACGGGAGCAGTGCACAATCTGTTCTTTAGTTCCAGGAAGGCTTCTTCGCACTTCTCACTCCAAACAAAGGCCGTGTTCTTTTGAGTCAACCTGGTCAAAGGTGCATCCAGGGTAGAGAAACCCTCCACGAACCTCCTGTAGTAGCCAGCCAATCGTAGGAAGCTTCTAATCTCCTTGGGTGTGCCCGGCCTGCTCCAATCCATCACTGCTGTGATCTTTTCCGGGTCGACCGAGATCCAATCCTTATTCACCACGTGGCCCAGAAATGAGACCTGAGGCAACCAAAATTCGTACTTGCTCAGCTTGGAGAATAACTTGTGGTTCCACAACTCTGATAGAACCAAGCGCAGATGCTGCTCATGCTCCTCAGCACTGCAAGAGTAGATCAACACATCATCGATGAATACCACAACGAACTTGTCTAGGAAGTCCTTGAACACCCGGTTCATCATATCCATGAAAGTTGATGGTGCGTTAGTCAAACCAAACGACATCACTAGAAACTCGAAGTGTCCATGCCTCAATCTAAACGCAGTACGTGGAATATCTGCCTCACGGATCCTGAGCTGATGATAGCTAGAATGAAGATCGATCTTGGAAAACACCGTGCTACCATGTAACTGATCAAATAAGTCATCGATCCTCGGCAGAGGGTACCTGTTCTTAATGGTGACTTTGTTCAGCTCCCTATAATCGATGTACAGCCTCATTGACCAATCCTTCTTCTTCACCAATAAAACAGGAGCACCCCAAGGCGACGAACTCGTCCAACTGGACTCGCATCTCCTCCAACTCACGACGTGCCATCCAGTACGGCGCATTAGCAATAGTATGCGTACCCGGTTCCAAATCAATCACAAACACAACATCCCGCTCGGGGGAAGACCAGGAAGGTCATCAGGAAAAACATCAGAGAAACCACATACAACAGGAATCTCCTCCAAGCGCGGTACACTAACAACAATCCCAACCACCAAGACTAAACAAGCAAAACAATCAGAACAAAACAGCTTCTGAGCACATACCGCAGAAATGACAGGGGAATCCTGTCTCAGATCAGCATACACACTTCTAGGATGACCGTTGTCCTTGATGAAGTCCAAGCGTTTCCCTTTGCACTGAATAACCGTATCATACTTAGACAAGCAGTCCATGCCTAGAATAACATCGAAGTCCTATAGATTAATCATCTTCAAGTCTGCCTTGGCAAGGAAGTCCCCCAACAAAACAGGGCAATCCAAAATGCCCAAATCTGATAACACAGATTCAACAAAAGGGAACTTGACGCGGAAGGTATCACGAACATGATCTAGAATCAACCAATAACGCTCTACAAAGTTCTAGCCACAAACGAGTGGGTAGCGCCAGAGTCGAACAGAACACGCGCCCAGCAGTTCTTCACCTTAAATTTTCCTAGAGGAGTACATAAGCAACTAAGGAACCACCAAAACAAAAACTGTAACCATTCTAGAAAATAAAACTTTCATGCTAGGAAAACAACTAACCTGAGATGACTTGATTCGAAGTTTGAGCCTCCTAGGAAGAGATCAGGTTCGGCTTTCCTTTGCCCTTGTCTACATGCTGAGGCGGAGGTAAAGCCTGAAGTGGAACTGCCTGAAGAATAGGCTGGACCTAAGGACACCTTGTCTTGATATGGCCCTTCTGTCCACACTGATAGCAGACTTTATCCTTGGACCAGCACTGGGCAGCATCATGCTCGAGTCGCTTGCAAACAAAACAGGAAGCATCCCTCCTAGGAGCACCTTGAATAACATGAACTTGCTCCTTCTTCTGAGCTCCTGCCTTCTTGAAACACCTCTCAACAGGGTGGTCTAACCGGCCACAGAAGCTACACACTACCTTGCTCTTCTTTCCCGAAGCATCATCGAGTACCTGGGGGTCTTCTCTTCAGCAGACTTCCTCTTACCCTTCCTCATTTGCTGGCCTCTATTCTTTGCGGTCTCAATTGCCTCCACTTTCAGAGCAGCCTCCACTACCCCTGCATAAGTCTTTGATTCATAAGCACTGGACAACTGTTGAACCTCGCTCCTCAAGCCACCAAGGAACCGCTTGACTCGATCTGCTTCAACACTCACCAACCCAGGGGAAAACCGGCTCAACTTACTGAACTCCTTCTCGTTCTCACTGACTGTGAGTTGTCTCTGCTTCAGGTGAAGGAAGTCATTCATTTGTCGGTCACGCTCGACAGAAGGCAGGAATTTCCTCAACAACATCTCATTGAATAATCCCCAAGAGCAACCAGCCACCAAGCTCTCCTTTTCCCTAAGCCACCAGCTCTTAGCCAAACCCTTTAGCTGATAGGCGGCTTTCATCACTCTCTGATCATCTGCAACACCGGAGTACGAGAGCATCTCCTCCATGGAGATCAGCCAATCATCTATGACCATGAAATCTGCCTTCCCATCATATGTAGGAAGGCTAAGTCACTGAAACTGAGAAATAAAGGTCATCTCTGCTGGCACCACCACTGGAGGTCTCAGGGGAGCAGGAGGGGGAGGAGCAGCTAACCCCCTGTAGGGGCTTGCACTGCCTGAGTCTGTCCTGCCACAACTGCCACCAGAGACTGGATCTAGGCCTGCATCTCCACCATCTGCCTGGTCAAGGAATCGTTGCTCTATCGTAGGCTCTCGATCACCGCATCACTCTGCGCTCCTGAAGACTCACCCTCAGACAGGGGAGTCGACCTAGTCGAAGGACGTCTCGCCATCCTAACACCATAAAACTGAGGTCAAAACCTAGTACAACAGTTGGAACAAACTACCAGTACAGACAATACATACATAAATATGAACTTTTAACTGTTATACTTGCTCTGGGATTTTATTTTGTTTAACAAAAGTGATGTTAGCTTAACCTAGGATGGTTTACCACCATCAACTAACTTTTGTGCCTAGATTGGGAATGTATGAATTTATATTCTTTTTCTGATTTAAAACCATTTGTGTACATATGTCATCCTGCAAATCTTTTGCTTGGCACATTGTGCTTATGCAATGTTATGTTATGCATGATTGTCCAATGCATTCTAAAAACGCCCTAATGCATGTCATGAGTGGTGTACGCATGAAAATGCTATGCATCCCATACTACATAACATTCTCATGCAACGAAAAAGAAACGTGCTAGTCCCATTTATGTGGTGAGGTTATCCATCCCATACTACATTACCCTCACATGTTGCCCCTATGGTGGATCCATATACAGACACATATTATGCATCCCATACTACATAATATGCCCCGTATACTTCTTGTTATGCTATGAGTGTAGTGTTCGTGCTTCAACCAAGACGTGGTGATGACATATCAATGTGTGTTTGATATGATGCTAAACATCTAATACCTATAAAGAAAGGTTGCCCGACAAATTGTCAAGCAACCTCCCTTTGATACCAACTGTCACAACCCGCATTTTCTCTGAATTTAATAAGTATCAGAGTATGAGAAAACACGCGTCGTGATTCCACGTCGAGCAGGGGATAACTGTTGACGCTCAGGCAAACACCAACTAACTAAATTATGAAAATTCATAAGTTTAAAGATTAGAAAAATCAGTTATATTTTTAAAGGTCGTATCCCTCAGCTCAGTGGATCGTATAGCCACAGTTTAAAAACTATACTTATACGCAGCGAAAAATACTTTATTAATATTTGACATACTAAGAGAGTGCATAAGCGACCCCCTGAGGTCAACTATTACTATGCAAGACCCTAGTTTTATGTTATATTATAAATAGAAAACGATCCTTTTTACGTTTCTTAGAAAGTAGTGTATGAGTTTCATAAACATGCAGATCATGAGATATACTTATAATAGTATTTTTAGGTTTAAAAGTAACTAGCAACCTAGCGTACATCTTTCCATGAGCAAGTAGACTATCTCCAGAAAGGTAGCAGTAAAATAAACATATCTAGTATCACAAGTAAAAACCACCAGCGGGCGTCAACAACCTAACATGAACCCACCGGCGAGCATGTATGTCTGTAGGAATAACAGAAAACTACCTCACAAAAACAAGGAGGAAGATCCCAGCAACCCAAGGGATCCACAACAATCACTAAGGAAAAACTAGCCGCTCAACTGGCTACTGCTCTAAACCTGAGGCATCCGAAGAAAGAACACCTCAGCAAGTATAACAAGAAATTCTGAATTAGAGCATAATATCAAAATGGAATGAAAGAGAGTAAGTAAACATGACAGTAAAAGCTAGTGTTGTCCACAGTAAGCCAAACTACACCAAGCACAAGGAAAACAACAACAGGCCCTGCTCAAATACTGCAGAGGCTACAAGGCAAAAGAATAGAAAACTTGCAACAATATGTTGCATTCTACTAAGAAGAAACACCTAACAATCCTAATTTGTGAGTTTATGGCAGTAGAAAAAATCCATATGGTTCAGGATTGGAGGCAAACGCAGTCCCCCAAACAACCATCACCAAAACAAAATAAGCTCAAGGGTCGCACATGGAGAGCACTAGGGACCTACAAACCACCCACACCCAGCCTGTACCTGCGAAAAACAGTGGCGGCCACGGCTCAACACAAAACCCCACCCCCTTTAAGAGCTAAAAAGAAAACCACCCCTACTAGCCATCACCCACGATTCGGCGTTCAGAGAAAAAGAAACAGCCGACAAAATAACCCCAAACCCAGCGGGATTCACTCGGGAAAACAAGGGACGATAGAGGGAAAATCGTCGAACACAGCTTATAGGAATCGTCGAGCTCAGTTCGACGATCTTCGCGAACTCAGATCACAGGAAAAACACTGATCTTAGTTCGTCGATTTTCGTCGAACTCAGATCAAGGGAACGTCGAGCTCAGCTCGACGATCTTTGTCGATCTCAAGCAACCGGAGATCGTCGATCCTAGTTCGACGAACAACGTCGAACTCCGATCGACGATCTTCGTCGATCTCAAGCAAAAGGAGATCATCGATCTCAATTCGACGATCTTCATCGAACTCAGATCGACGATCCTCATCGAACTCAAACAACCTGAGATTGTCGATCACAGTTCGACGAACAACGTCAAGCTCAGATCGACGATCTTCATCGATCACAGGAAACCGACGATCATTGATCTCCGTTCGACGATCTTCGTCGAACTCAGATAGACGACCTTCATCGAACACAGAACCGGAGATCGTCGATCCCAGTTCGACGATTTTCGTCAAACTCGGATCGACGATCTTCGTCGATCTGGCAGCCGGAGATCGTCGATCTCAGTTCGACGATTTCCGTCGAACTCAGATCGACGATCTTCGTCGATCTGGCAGCCAGAGATCGTCGATCTCAGTTCGATGATTTCCGTCGAACTCAGATCGACGATCGTCGTCGATCTGGCAGCCGTAGATCGTCAATCTCAGTTCGACGATTTCCGTGGAACTCAGATCGACGATCTTTGTCGATCTGGCAGCGTTGAGTGTACTCGACGCTGTAAACACTACCCACAAAACTTCTGCAAACATGAAAATCTAATGCTACCTAACTTACTGGACAATGACTACCAACATGAGGGTCAATTCCAGCACTCATCTTCATTGTTGGAACACCCTATTACTGATTTGGGTCAGGATCACTATGCCTTTTAGGAAACCTGTTTTGACCTCATTGTATAGATCTAAAGGTCAATTAGAATTGAGTCTAAGGGTTAGTACTTAGGTTTGGAAGATGCCCTCAAGACCAATATTTTCAGTTTCAGAAGACTAAGTCATTTCGTCGAGCTCAGTACGACGAATCGTCGAACTCCATTCGACGATCGTTGAGCTCACTTCGACGAATCGTCGAACTCCATTCGGCGATGTATGAGCTCAACTTCAACAAGTCGTCGAACTCCATTCGATGATCTTCGAGCTCAGATCGACGATCTTCACTCCAGTTTAATTCTATCTCTGAGCTCAGTTCAACGATAGTGGAGCTCAGTTCGACGTCTTCTCTGAAGAGTTCAACGATTTTCAAGATCAAATTCATACAGTTAAGGAATTACTGTCAGCATTTAATTCAGAGATCTTGTAGACGTTTTTCATTTAATCTGGAGCAAGTTTCAAGGAATTATCAAGGAATATTTCATTGGACTTTCCTCCAGAAGACAAAAGCAATTAAGGAAGTAATTAATGGCAGGCTAACGGCTATCTTGGACAGTGGATCATTTCTATTCAGACAAAAGGAATAAAAGATCAGATTTTTCATTCCTGCAAAAGAACAACAAGAATTTAGAAAAATATTCTCTGCAACAACAACTCTTACAACACAATTACACAAGAGAAAGAGAAAGAGTTGCAGACATTCTCAGTCTCAAAGATTTATACAAGAACACCATCACCAAAGGAGATCAACAAACTGAAATCTTCAGATCTCTTTTGATTCAAGTGTTCAAAGGCCATCATCATTCAAGACTCCAGATACCACACATTTCAGTTGTTGCTGAAATCATCTATTGCTGGAGATCAAATCATTTGAAGGCCTATCACCCTACTGCAAAGCTTCACTTCCTGAAAAACTCAAGATCTCAGGGGGAGCTTTGACAACATCCACTATCTTCTCTCTGACTATTGACAGAGAAGATCTTCTCATACCCCTTTCTCTCTCTCTCTCTCTGTTGTAAAGGGTTTTTCAAACTCCCTTCAAAAGTTTGTGATTGGTTTCTGAGACATTATCAAAACTCAGTGGTGGCAAGACACCTGATCAAAAAATCTGGTTTGGTTTTTGAGCATCTTATCAAAAGCTCATTAGTGCCCAGGACATCTGATCAACTCATCCTGCAGTGGATTCCTACCTAGGGTGGTAGAAAAGTGGATGTACCCAGGTTGATTGGGGAACCACTATAGCTCCTTGTGTCATCTGGTTGCTTACTTTCTTTTTGTTTCTGGATGTAGTTTGTGACTAGATTGCTCTGTGATTAGATAGTTGCTTCTTGTTTAGATTACTTTATATTATTTGCTTCCCTGTTCACTTATGATTACAACAACTGTTGTAAAAAGTTTTTAGCAAGCACCATACTCTATTCACCCCCCCTCTAGAGTATATCAGATCTAACTTGCACTTTCAATTGGTATCAAAGCGAGGTTGGTTAAAAATACCACATCTTAGTGGTTGCACAGGATAACACCTGAACACAAAGATTCCTATAGTTAGATCTTCTTATCTTGATTTGGTTATTAGGATTATTTCTTCACAAAACATGGCCCAAAACAAAGATTATTCTAGCACCAGACCTCCAGTGTGCAATCTATCCAAGTTTGCACTTTGGAAGGCAAGGATTAGACTCTACATGAATTCTATTGATGAGCACATCTTCAATTCTGTTTTGACAGTGTGCCCAAGACCTCCAGAGAATACAAGCACAAGTGCTGTTCCACCTCCATCAGGAACAGATGCTGACATCAAGAAATCGAAAGTTGCAGATGCAAAAGCTTTGAACATTCTTGCTCAGACTATGTCTGATGAAATTTTCCAAAAGGTAGTTAAATGCAACTCAGTAAAAGAAATCTGGGACAAGCTATCTGAAATAGTCTCAGGATCTACTGATGAAAGAAAATACAGAAGATCTCACCTCATAACCCAATATGAGAATTTCAAGAAAGGAGAAGCTGAGTCAGTAGCAGAAATGTATAATAGACTCAGCCTGATAGTCAATGAACTGAAAACTTTGGATAAAGAGATCTCATTGACTGAGCTAAATGACAAAATCCTAATGTGCTTCCCAAGCACTTGGGACTCAAGGATCTGGCCAATCAAGGATGCCAGAAGTCTCAATGAGATCACAACAGAAGCTCTCTTGGGCAAGCTCAAGTCTTATGAGCTGCTCATCAAAAATAGAGAAGAAGAGCAGAAGGCTGCCTCACCAGCCATAAGAAAGGAAAAGTCAATAGCTTTCAAAGCCATTGAAGATCAGCCTGGGACAAGGTCACATGCAATGATGAGCTGCTTAGCTTACTGGCCAAAATATTTTACAAAATTGCCAGAAAGGACTTCAGGAAGAGATCATATAAAGAGCATGACAAGCCAAGGTATGATAAATCAAATAATTAAAAAATTATTTGCTTTGGTTGCAGGAAACCAGGCCACATTGTGCCTGACTGTCTAGAGAACAAGAACAAGGACAGAAAGGATAAGAAAGAAAGAAGAAAAGACAAGGACTTCAAGAAGAACAGTAATGACAAACCCTCCTCCAGCAAGAACAAACACACAAGAAAGGGATTTGTTGCTGAATCTTGGAGTGAGATAGAAGAAGAATCAGAAACTTCTTCCAGCTCAAGTGATGATGAGGATGATGCTGAAGAAAAGGAATTCTGCATGATGGCTATCAATGCCTCACAACACAATTCTGATGTAGAAGAGTCAGAGTCAGACTCAGAGACTCAACTTGAAGAGGACCAGGTAATAAGTTCTTTTGATTTTAATTCTGAGGACTTTAAGTATGAATTTAAAGCACTATGTTTAGACCTATTAAAATCTGAGAAGGAAATCATTTCTCTTAGAAATCAATTGTCTGAACATAGTTCCTTAAAATCAGAAAACCTCAAACTCTCTAAGGAGTTGGAGTGCTGTAGGGAGCAGATAGCTTCACTGAAAAGTGAGCTATTAGAGGCCAAAAAGCTTGAAGAATCCCTTAATGGGAGAAGCATCAAGCTAATGTACATCAGAAGCACAGTGAACTCTAGATTCAACAGTACACTGAGCTTGGGTGCTTCATCGAGCCAACCTATAGTACTAACAACCCCAATTAAGTTTATTTCTGATAAAGGGAAGGGAGTTGTAGAGGTAGCTAGGAAGAATTCTGACTTACCCAAGAAATCAAGTGTTCAACAGAAATCGTCGAACGGAGCTAGACGATCGTCGAATGCAGATCGACGATCTCAACCAAAATTGTCGAACTCTGGTCGACAATCTCTAAACCCTGAACTCTGCCACAGTAGATCGTCGAACAGAGCTCGACGATCTGACCCAAGATAGTCGAACGCAGCTCAACTATCATCGAGCAGAGATCAGAGATTTGAAAACTTCTTCAAGGGTAAATCAAAATCCAAACCTAGGGGTCCTTCATCCCAAAGATTTAACCCTTATACTGAAAGGATAATACCTCCAAGGAGATATCATCCTGAAGGTTATAAGAGTCAACCAGGGATGTCATTTATTTCTCAATTTAAAGGTTATCAACCTAGGCCCAAGGTAAACTGGGTCAAAAACAAGTAAATTATTTTATGTGCAGGTGAAGACCTATCCAACATCAAACCAACAATGGTATCTGGATAGTGGGTGCTCAAAGCACATGACAGGAAAGAAGGACAACCTCACATCCTTCAAAGCCAAGCTTGGACCCAAAGTCATATTTGGTGATTCAAACTTTGGACTAACAAAAGGATATGGTGCAGTCCAAATTGGGACAGTCACATTCAAGAAAGTAGCATACATGGAAGGACTGAAGCACAACTTGATCAGTGTCAGTCAGCTATGTGATGAAGGCTACTAGGTGACTTTCAGCAAATCCTTATGCATGATCAAATCAGAGAACAATACAACTGTGTTGACAGGTAAAAGGAAAGGTAACATTTATTTAGTAGACTTTCTTTCAACTGAAGTAGATATTTGCCTGTTTAACTCTTTTAGTAGACCTAATGTATTATGGCATAAGAGATTAGGGCATATAAACCTTAGAACCATTGCTAGGCTATCCAAGGACAACCTTGTTAGAGGACTACCTTCTAGCCCCTACAAGAAGGAAGGACTCTGCAGGGCTTGTCAATTAGGCAAGCAAACCAAAATAGTATCAAGTCACTTAATAAGAGTGATTCACCTAGGATTTTGTATATGTTACACATGGATCTTTTTGGACCCATTACAGTACAAAGCTTAGGAGGGAAATCTTACACTTTAGTGGTTGTAGATGACTTCTCTAGATTCACATGGGTGTTCTTTCTGACGAAGAAGTCAGATAACTTTATGTGTTTGACAGAGTTTCTCAAATGCATACAGACTGAGTTCAATACTCACATTGCCCTGATCAGAAGTGATCATGGGACAGAGTTTGATTCTCTTCTTATGCAAGAGTTCTGTCAGAGTGAAGGCATCAGGCACACTTTCTCAGCTCCTAGAACTCCTCAACAAAATGGGGTAGCTGAAAGGAAAAATAGAACCCTTATTGAATCTTCCACTACATTGTTGTCAGATGCTCATCCTCCTCTATCTTTTTGGGCAGAGGCAGTGAATACCTCCAACTATGTGTTGAATAGAAGTTTAATACATAAACTGAAGGGCAAGACTCCCTATGAATTACTCAAAGGGAAGAAACCTAAGGTAGATTATTTTAGAATTTTTGGTTGTATCTGTTATATTCACAATAATGACAAGAAGTATTTAGCAAAATTTCAAGCTAAAGCTGATGAAGGAGTGTTTCTGGGGTACTCCATGATCAGTAAGGGTTATAGGATATATAATAAATCAACTCTCAAAATTGAAGAATCTGTGCATATATCTTTTGATGAATCTAACATGTCTTTCAAGGAGAAGAACACTTCTACCATAGAACCTTTGCAGGTACATTCTCTTGCTGAAGACCTGGACAGATTACAAATCATTCAAAAAGAGGAAAGCAGTGAAGATGAAGAAGACATTCAACATCTTGAAGAGAAACTTCTTGAAGAGCCAGTTGTTGTACCACAAAAGGAAACAACAACACAGGTTGGTGAACAATCAACACCCTCTGTTGATTTAGTAACATCAAGAGACCATCCAATTTCCCAAGTAATTGGAGACATCTCAGCTGGTGTGCAAACCAGAAATCAGGTCAACCAAAACCTGATGCACACTTGCTTTCTTTCTCAAGTTGAACCTCAATCCATTCAAGATGAAGAGCAAGATCCACACTGGATCATTGCAATGCAAGAAGAGTTGCATCAATTTGAAAGGAACAAAGTTTGGGAACTAGTACCAAGGCCTAAGGATCACTCCATTGTTGGAACAAAGTGGGTGTTCAGAAACAAATTGGATGATCAAGGAGTCATTGTAAGGAACAAGGCAAGGCTAGTTGCTCAAGGGTACTCTCAAGAAGAAGGGATAGATTATGATCAGACTTTGCACCAGTTGCAAGGTTGGAGGCCATAAGAATCTTCTTAGCATATGCAGCACACAAAGGTTTCAAAGTGTACCAGATGGATGTAAAGAGTGCTTTTCTCAATGGAGATATCAAAGAAGAAGTCTATGTCAGACAACCTCCAGGTTTTATCTCTCCAACTCATCCTGATTATGTTTTCAAATTGCACAAAGCATTATATGGTCTCAAGCAAGCTCCTAGAGCATGGTATGAGACCCTAGCATGCTTTCTTCTGAAAAATGAATTTATAAGGGGTAGAGTAGACCAAACTCTTTTTATTAGAACCCATAAGTCCCACACCCTACTAGTACAGATATATGTATATGATATTATTTTTGGTTCTACTAATTCAAATTTGTGCAGAAGGTTCTCCAATCTAATGCATTATAAATTTGAAATGAGTAGCATGGGTGAGCTATCCTTTTTTCTAGGATTGCAAATCAAACAACATGCTGAAGGCATATTTATTTCTCAAACCAAGTATGCAAAGAAATTGGTCAAGAAATTTGGTATGTCTGAAGCATCTTGTATGAAAACACCTATGCCTACTAATGTTGTATTAGATGCTGATGAACATGGGAAACCTGTTGATCAGACAACATATAGAGCAATGATTGGCTCTTTATTGTACCTTACAGCTAGTAGACCTGACATAATGTTTGCTACATGCATATGTGCTAGATTCCAAGTGAGCCCTAGAGAGTCACACCTAACCTTAATAAAAAGGATTCTCATGTTACTAAAAAGTTCTCCAAATCTAGGTCTCTGGTATCAAAAAGATTCAGCATTTGACTTAACTGGATTTTCTGATGCTGATTATGCTGGATGCAGAATAGATTGGAAAAGCACCAGTGGAACTTGTCAGTTTCTTGGTGACAGACTTGTCTCTTGGTTTTGCAAGAAACAGACATCTGTGTCAACTTCAACTGCTGAAGCTGAATATATAACTGCAGGTAGTTGTTGTTCAGAAATCTTGTGGATTCAAAACCAACTCTTAGACTATGGCTACAACTTAGAGAAGTCTAAAATCTTTTGTGATAATACCAGTGCTATTTCTATAGCTCAAAATCCAGTCCTCCATAGTAGGACAAAACACATAGAAATTAGGCATCACTTTTTAAGGGATAATGTTGAGAAAAATAAAATTGAACTTCAATATATCCTAACTGATTTGAAAGGGGAGATATTTTCACCAAACCCTTGGATGAAAAGAAACATACCTTCTTCCTAAATCAGTTAGGAATGTTAGATGGAGGAAGTCTAAAATAATATCTAAAATTTTAAAACTCTAAAAATTGACCAAGTCTAGGCAAACATCTTGATTTTTCTAGTGTATAGAGTGTTTCTGGTCTCTGAACTGCGCTCGACGATTTTCCCCCAGATCGTCGAACGTAGATCGATGCTTTCCGAAATCATCGACCAGAGTTCAATGCTTCTCAGATAGTGCTCAACTATCTCTCCAGGTCAGCGATCGTCTAACGAAGCTCGACGATTTTGTTCTCTGAACTATCATCGAACGGAGCTCGACGCTCTCCAATATCATCGAACGGAGATCGACGATGTTGATGACCTTTCAGTTTCCTTTAGAAGCCCCGATCGTCGAACTGAGTTCAACGATCTTTCCATTTCTGCGTCGAACCCTAATATAAAATTCATTTTTTCGGTCGTCATTCTCTCTTTGCTCCTTCATTCTCTCTGCAAATTTTCTCCTTCCCTCCAAATTTCTCTACACTTGGTCGTTTGGTTGTTGATTTTTTCAGGGATCAATGGCCGTCTCAGTTGCAGTCCTGGCCGGAATGAAATTTGATGCAGGTTTTGACATTGACATGGATTCATTCAGCACCAGTGATCAAATCTTCCAAGATATACTAGAACTTTTCAAGGAACAAAAGCTAGTTAGAATACTGACTACCAGGATCAAGTTAGCTGCTGATGAAATAAAGGAATGGGTATATACTGCCCACAACCAGGATCAGAATACAGTTATTGGATCAATATCAGGAACCCAGGTACCTCTGACACCTACCATCTTGATAGAGGTTTTTCAATTACATTCTGGAGAGGATTCTGCTGAGATGTCTGGAGAAGAATTTTCTACTATGCTTGAAAGAATGGGACATTCAAATGCAAACCCTAGCAAACTGCTGAAGAAGAATTTATCTGTGGAGTACAGATTTTTGGCTGATGTTGTAGGAAAGGTGTTATTGGCCAAACACTCAGCCTATGATACCATCTCCAGGTATCAGCTATGCTTGATGGGTGCTCTTATAGATTAGAAACAACTGAATTGGGTAGAAATCTTCTTTGATCTGATTAAGAAGAAGATCAACAAAAATTTTGTGAATTATAGGAGAATATTAGGGTTGTTTCTTCAGAATAGATGCCCTGCTCTACTAGTTTCCAGTGGGGTGCACATCAATGCATCCAAGAGGCTCTCCTGTACCCTATTTGGGAAGTGGGATAGGCAAATTGTGAAGCCCAGCAGGCTCTCTGCAAGTGCAACTTCAAGCACAAGGATTGTTGCAGTCTCTTCCCCTCAAGTCTCTGCCCCTGCAGAAGACTTGCCTGCTTCTTCTCCTCCTCCTCCACCTTTTATTTCATCTCCACCAGTCACATCCACCATTACTGTTTCCTCCACCATCATAATTTCAACCCCATCTCCAACTTCTATCCATTCTCCAACTCTTCCACTAACTGAAGAACTCTTCCATCCTTTACATCACTACCCACAACAAGAAATTGATTCATCATCCCACATTCCATCTTTCAATCTAATAGATGATTCCTTTATGGATGATTCCCCTTCATCCCCTCCTGATCTACCCTCTTCATCCACATCCTATCAACAATTGCTTCAAGACAACATTGCACAACCATCCTTCACCCCATCCATTTCCATTCCACTATCTTCCATTTCCACAATCCCCATATCTCAACCCTCATTTCCACCATCCACCAGCTCTCCACCCACATCTCCAGCTGCTCCACCTTTAGTCCCTACCTCTGCTCAAGTCCCTCTTGAACATGTAGATCTTCCAGCTTTAGCAGACAGACTCTATGAGCTGATAGCTCCCAGACTATCACTCTTGTTGGAGACCTCCTTGGCTCCACTTCTCAAGTCAGTTGCAGACCTGTCTTCCAGGCTCTCCTCTCTTCTTCCCTCTCAGGCAATCCCTTCCTTTGGGTGCCTTGATCCAACTTTCTCTGAATCTAGGCAGGGGGAGATGCCTCATGAAGTGGATAGATTGCCTGCTGCTGCTGCTGCTGCTGTATCTTCAGCCCAAGCTCAAGCCTCAACACCTCCTGTTGTAGTTTTCTCAATGGACCTCAGGACACTATTATCAGATTTTGATTCTATTTATTTCAGCTGTCTTACAGAGCACACTGCAGTCCGGCCATCAGAAGATCTCTCTAAGGCCATTGTGCCTATTTCAAGCTATGACACCAATATAATACTTTCTTTTGTAAAGACCCTTTCTGCTGCTGCTCCTTCAGTCTCTGTTGAAAGTACAGATATCATTGATGTTGCTGTTAGTTCTGATTTTAATATATCTGAGGATATACATATGACAGATGCACTTATTCTTGAGTCTGCTGTTATTGCTGCTGTTGCCCCTTCTAGTGATGATTTTCTAGCATCAATTGATACTACTGCTGATGTTATTTCTGAAACTGCTGAAACTGTTTTATCTGAATCTGCTGCCCCAGTTACTGCTGTATCTACTGCTGCTGCTACAACTTCTTCTGCCAGTGTTATTTCTACTACTCTTTCTACTGTTGTTGTTACTACTATTGTTGTCACTACTGGTTCTCCTGCTCAATTACAACAACAGAAATACTATCTGAAAAGGATTGATGCACTATATGATGATCAAAGCTCAGAAAGTGATCAGTTTAGGACAGATTCAGATGATTCTTCTGCCACTATTGCAAGGAAAAGAAAGGCCAGAAGCAAGGCTATGAAAAGGGTTCCTCCAGCAAAAGTCAAAGACACCAATGATATTCCTTATTATATACTGCATAACTATCCTATCACAGAACACTGGATGCAATAATCCAAGAATCAATTGAAGGCCATGAAGAAAAAGAGAAAGTATGAGAAAGGATCTTCACATTTCAATCATCCTCCTCTCCTCCTCCTTCACCTGATACAGGTGCAGGTGGTAGTTCTGCTGTTCAACCCTCTGCCATAAGTCAAACCTCCTATCAACCTCAAGGTATATCCCAATACAGAGGAAGGCAATCCAAAGGCTATCAATCAAGGAGAGGAAACTACAGAGGAAACCAAAGAGAATTTCAAGTCTATTCCAAAGGACATTCCAGGCAACACCCTTATTCAAGGGAAGGACAAGCTTCCACTGATACTACTTCAGGACCCTTTCCCTACAAGCTTAAAGATTTAGTCTCATCCAGAGCTCCTCCAGACAATCCTTCAAACAGATATGAGCCTCCAGTTCCTTTTGAGGATCCAGAGAACAATCCAACTTCATAGACAGCCAGGATGAAGGAATTGGCTGCTTTAGATCAGATTAATAAAGCCAGAGAATAAGGCAAAGACACCTCCAGTATTACTACATTATCAGATCAAAGGAGAAAGGAACTTGAAAGATATTCATCCAGCAAGTTCTTTGATTCTGAAAGCTACATGAAGCTGCACCCTAAAGCTGTAGTGCCCAGGCCTAAGCAACAAACTTCTTTAGGTGCAGCTGATGACAGGAGATCTAAAAATGAAGCTCTAAATCCAAATAGAGAAATAGTACTCATAAAGAGCAAGGAAAAGGAGTAATTCTATAAGGTGACAGTTATTTTGATTTCTGATCTATCTGTGACAATATATGTGTGATTCTGCAATGTCTTGTTTGTTATATTGTTGCCTTGTATATGTTTTTAATTTTCCAATATCTGTAAATAGTAATCCTAACCCAAATAGGGCGAGATTGTTGGAACACCCTATTACTGATTTGGGTCAGGATCACTATGTCTTTTAGGAAACCTGTTTTGACCTCATTGTATAGATCTAAAGGTCAATTAGAATTGAGTCTAAGGGTTAGTACTTAGGTTTGGAAGCTGCCGTCAAGACCAAGATTTTCAGTTTCAGAAGACAAAGCCATTTCGTCGAGCTCAGTACGACGAATCATCGAACTCCATTCGACGATCGTTGATCTCACTTCGACGAATCGTCGAACTCCATTCGACGATCTCTGAGCTCAAATTCAACAAGTCGTCGAACTCCATTCGACGATCTTCGAGCTCAGATCGACGATCTTGACTATAGTTTAATTCTATCTCTGAGCTGAGTTCAACGATAGTGGAGCTCAGTTCGACGTTTTCTCTGAAGAGTTCAACGATTTTCAAGATTCAAATTCAGACATTTAAGGAATTACTGTCAGCATTTAATTCAGAGATCTTGTAGCCGTTTTTCATTTAATCTGGAGCAAGTTTTAAGGAATTATCAAGGAATGTTTCATTGGACTTTCCTCTAGAAGACAAAAGCAATTAAGGAAGTAATTAATGACAGGCTAACGGCTATCTTGGACAGTGGATCATTTCTATTCAGACAAATGGAATAAAAGATCAGATTTTTCATTCCTGCAAAAGAAGAACAAGAAGTTAGAAAAATATTCTCTGCAACAACAACTCTTACAACACAATTACACAAGAGAAAGAGAAAGAGTTGCAGACATTCTCAGTCTCGAAGATTCATACAAGAACACCATCACCAAAGGAGATCAACAAACTAAAATCTTCAGATCTCTTTTGATTCAAGTGTTCAAAGGCCATCATCATTCAAAACTCCAGACACCACACATTTCAGTTGCTGTTGAAATCATCTATTGCTGGAGATCAAATCATTTGAAGGCCTATCACCCTACTACAAAGCTTCACTTCTTGAAAAACTCAAGATCTCAGGGGGAGTTTTGATAGCATCCACTATCTTCTCTCTGACTGTTGACAGAGAAGATCTTCTCATCCCCCTTTCTCTCTCTCTCTGTTGTAAAGGGTTTTTCAAACTCCCTTCAAAAGTTTGTGATTGGTTTCTGAGACCTTATCAAAACTCAGTGGTGGCAAGACACCTGATCAAAAAATCTGGTTTGATTTTTGAGTACCTTATCAAAAGCTCATTGGTGCCCATGACACCTGATCAACGCATCCTGCAGTGGATTCCTACCTAGGGTGGTAGAAGAGTGGATGTACCCAGGTTGATTGGGGAACCACTATAGCTCCTTGTGTTATCTGGTTGCTTACTTTCTTTTTGTTTCTGGCTGTGGTTTGTGACTAGATTTCTCTGTGATTAGATAGTTGCTTCTTGTTTAGATTACTTTATATTATTTGCTTCCCTGTTCACTTAGGATTATAACAACTGTTGTAAAAAGTTTTTAGCAAGCACCATACTCTATTCACCCCCTCTATAGTATATCAGATCTAACTTTCACTTTCATTCACTACCCCAGCACCCGAACTGGGCAAACTTAATAGCAAGGAAGGAATAAGAAGAAGGCTAAGTACTACCCAATACGAGATGAATATGTGACAATCTGATAAAAGTCAAGACTACAGCGGCCCGACTAAAAAAAACTTGGAGTTACAGAACTTGAGAAAGAAGAAAAAAAACGCACATGAGCATTCATGATTCAAGATCCGATGATTTTGACGTGAAACCAGAGTAAAATAAATGATCTTGGGAACATATATGATAACAACAACTAAGAACATAGAAAGGGGAAAAGCTTGGCAAGGGTAGGAGCACCACTTGCCTCAAATTCCAGCGAAGCTTGGTCGGCCCCTTCCTCTCACTCGGCACCAACATCACATCACAAGACAAAAACATCATCGGAGTGTAGGTCCAGGTGAGAGAAATCCAAATCCGCCTTCGAAATCAAATTCCGTCCACAAACGATCCCGGAATCGCCGTCCGAAGCCAGCGGGATTGGCGGTTTTCTTTCTCTCGAACGGGCTGCGGTTTCTCCCGAAAAGAGGCAATGAACAGTCCTAAATTCTAGCCTAAGGCTATTTATAAGCATGTGCTTTTAAGAAATTTAATAATATATTATTAATTACTTTCACGAAATATCAAAATGACGCGAAAACCGAACCATCTTGGAAATTGACGAATTTCACACCGTAGCTAAATACCCACGCTACGAACGCAACGACGAAGTTGAAATCAACTTTCGATGAACAAAACACGGGTTATCAGTACCCGAAGCCAAAACACAAGCAACCCCCGAGAGGCCTCACCGGTCACCAAAACAGACCCGTCTTGCTAGGGAATCTTGCCAAAAAGGCTACCAATAACCACACAAGGAACCTAAAGAGCTAAGACCATGATGGGCAAAAACCCAAACAGGCAAGTGTACCTGTCGAATTGTAGTATCAAGGTCGTATTAAAACTCGGGGCAGGCAAGTACTATTACTCACAACGACTCTATTATCCTACCGAACGATTGATTGGGTTTTGAGAATTTGTTTTCGGAGAAAAACTAAAGGTCATTTTTAGATGGAAAACTTATAATAAAAAGTTAGCATTCGATCGAAGATTCACCATGAAACGAGATAAGGGAGATAAAAAGCATAGTTTTAATCTTGCAAATCAAACTCGACCATGACGGATCCAAAATTAGGAAATAATCTCGCTAGAGCATTAAATCCCCTAACTTATAGACGCTTTGATCGAAATCTCTTTACAAATAAAAGGGGCCTAAAGTCGTATTATCGAGGTGACCCGCACTATTGGATTTGACGCCAATTTGGAAGATTTACGTCATCCTATCTCTAGGGTTACGTTCAACTCCTTCCTTCCTTGAGTGATCTTTCATATTCTTGAGACTCTCGGCTACTCAAATATGAGATCAAATGCCTACTACCATATACCGAAAATACGTAGTCGACTCGATAAAAATCAAAGAAGGATCGAATATAATTTAGACAAAAATAAAACTAAAGAGTAAAGGAGGTCCTCATCTCATTTCATGGATCCCCACGATCGAATGCTAAGGGAAATTAGCTACGCATAATCAAAAGGGAAACCAAAATAAGAGAAGGAAGTAACATTTTCATTACTTAATAAAGAAGGGGGTACACAATAAAAAGAACAAGACAATATTATCCTACAAAAACAAAGTTACACTAACAGAAAAGAAAAAAAACTAGTAAAAAAGGAAGAGCTCTCTCTTGAACTAGCTATCTCACTTGCTCTCCCTCCAATTCAACCTTTCCAAAGCATGAGACCATGGTGCCTTTTATAGATGAGGAGGGAATATTCTAGATGGGAATAAAATGAAATGGCAAGGGGGCGTGGCCGGCCATATAAAGGGGAGAGGGTGCATGCATGAATTAAATGAGGGAGAGAGAAAAAGCCAAATGCATGCACTTTCTTTCGGGAAATAAAAAGGAACACAAATAATTATAAAAAAGGGGGAATGGATGAGTTTAAATGAGAATGAGAGAGAGGGAAAATGGGATGAATGAGAAATATGAAAGGAGAGAAAATAATAAAAGGGAGAGAGAGGGGAGGGGCCGACCATCAAGGAGGAAAATGCATGAATGGGAAGGTACATGCATGGAATTAAGTGAGGTGGAGAGCATGAGGTGGCCGTCCATGCATTTAATGGGGATCCATGCAAGGTGGCTTGAGTTACATTTTGAGAGGGTCGGCCAACTTGAAGAGGGCTGCATTTTGTGGGCTGGTTGCATGGGCTCAGGTTCACCATGAGGGCTTGGATTACATCATGTGGGCTTCAAGGGAAGGAGTCGGGCTGCTCCAAACTTCAAGGGCTGCATGTTGGTTGTCTTCAAGTGGAGGCTTGGGTTTAACTTGAAGTGGGCTGCATCATGTAGCATGTACCTACAAGAAAATAAAGCATAAAAACATTAGTTATATAACAAAACATAACACAAATAAGTAACATAATATTAGTTATTAAAACTAAACTAAACATAACAAAATAACATAACATAATAATAGTTATATTCATAACAAAACACAAGTAAACATAGAACATAAAATTAAATATAAAAATGTATAAAACACATAATTAAACTTGGAATTAATATATTATAAAAAAAGACATTAAAACATGAAATAAAACATAACAAGCATAAAAAAAATAAATAAACTTAGGCATTTTGCATACTAAACTACTCCTAAAAATGATTACTAAAAGAAGTCATCAAATACCCCCATGCTTGGGCTTTTGCTATTCCAGAGCAAAAGTATGAGAAATATTTATAAGACATTTATAAAGTTTTAAATTAAACTAAAAATTTATTTACACCGAAGTCAAGCCAAAAATAAATTTAGGGATTTACGAATTAATCCTAAATTATGGAATTAAAGTGAAAAGAGAGAAATATTTAGCGAAAAATTGTACAATAAATTAACTAGCACTCAAAATTGAGTAAATTGCAAACAAGGTTAGATTAAAATTTTAAAAACCATAACTTAAAAGAAACTTAAGGAAGAATGCAACCTACTACTTATGCTCTCACAATATTTTAATTTAAAATCTAAGATAATAATATTGGCTAAGGGGTTTGGGGAGGAAATCAACATGAAGAGGTCTTTGATTGGAGGTGATCATCATTATTTTTTTTTTCACACCCCACCAATTTTTTTAAATAAAATATATATGTAATACCAGAAAATGATAGACTAACATCCTATCACTTCCCACGACATATATGAACATTTAAATAAAATATATATATAATACCAGAAAATGATAAACTAACATCCTATCACTTCCCACGACATATATGAACTTTTAATTCCTCTCTTCATCTGGGTTGCATATGTTTACAAGAGAATAAGAAACTTACATCTCCTTATTCCCATGACATATGATCTAACAATAAAAAGATAAAGGAAGAAGTTAAACAAAATTTTAGAAAATAAACTTAAAATACTAGAGAGTAACTACTAGTAGTTTGAGATTTCCTACGAATCTAAAAGCATGAGGTAATAATAATTAGAATCCAAAATTATTAAGCAAAATTACTACAAAATTGAAACAATTTAAAATAAAAGAGAAAAGGTTCTAAATAAATTACTCTAAGAAAATTAAAAGCATAAGATAATTCTCAAAACTAAATCACTAAATATTAGATTTAACTAAACATGCTGAAACAAAAGATTAGCAAATCAAAAATAGTAAAAATGCTTATAAACATATTCAAACAAAATTTCTGAAAATAACAAAAAGACTAAGCAAGGGGTTTTGTATTTTTTTTTGGATTTTTCTAAGATTTTTCAATTTTTTAAAATTTTCAAATCTGATTTTTTGGAATTTTTTATTTTTTTATTTTTTGCTTTTTCTAGTTTTTTTGGATTTTTGATAAAGCTAAAGTACTTAAAAACAAACATGTTTTTTTGAAAAACTTAAAAAGAAAAGATATTATTTTTTTTAAAAAAGGAGAAATTAAAAAGAAAAGAAAAGGAAAAAGAACGAAGCCCTCCCCCATGCTTGGATTTTGCATTGTCCTCAATGAAAAATTAAAACAAGAAAGAAAAAGGAAGAAGAAAAGGAAGGGGGTGCAATAAAGTAAATACTTAAAAAGAAAACGACTTCCCCGGATTCCTAAGGCCGAATGCAGATTTGGTTCCCCCATGCTTAAGTTGGAAACCGGCTCAGGCCTAAGGAAGAGAAAAAAATTGATGGAGCCAAACGAACCACCGGAGGTTTTATTCCTGCAAAACACAAGAAAAAAAATAAAATAACAAAAAGGATAAGCAAGGGGTGCCTCCCAAGAGCGCTCTTTGTTTAATGTCGTCTGAGCCCGACGTTATTGGTTAGCTAAATAGAAAATAAAAACTAAAGTGAAGAGGTAACTCCCATAGTATGCGCTTAGGAGAGTACATCAAAAAAGATAAAAATTGAAGAATCGCACCGGCATGGGGTGGAATCTTCAATGGAATGACGCCCAGAAATGAACGGCCAGAGTTATAGAAGAACTCCGCCGTATGTAAAATGGGAAAGAAGGGGTCGTCAAAAGAAGAAGAAGAAAAAGAAGAAGAAATAGAAAGAGGAATAAAAGAAGTAGAAAAAGAAATTTCATCAACGAAAATTTCACAAGTAGGAGGAGAGACTTGTGAAATTTCGGGAGAAGAAGGGGTAGAGAGGACTAAAGAAGAAGAAAAATTATCTAAAATAAAAGAAGAAGAAGAAAAAGACTCGCTAAAACTAGAAAAAGTTGGAACAGTTAAAGTTTGAAGCAAAAAGGAATCACACACGTCTTCAAAAAAAGAAAGAGAATGAAGAGACGTCTTGTCATCCTCAAAAGGTAAGAAGCATGCCGGTGTATCCATAGGGGCGTCATCCAAAGGAGGAAGGAAATAATCTAGAATATCCGAATAATTATCCCCCTCGAGAGGAAAAAGACAAGCCGGGATATCCGGTGACTCATTACACGATGAAATTGGAGGAGACGGAGAAGAAGATGAAGAAAATGAGGCGGCCTCACGAGAAAAAAAATCGAGAATGGTCTTCAAATGCGAATTAATATTATCAAGAGAAGTTTGTAATTCAAAATATGCATTATCGACTGAAGTAAAATTTAGAGGCACGACGCTTTGCAGGGCAAAATCATAAGAAAAATAAGACGGGTTCCCCATCTCCCAAGTAGGATAAAAATTAGAGTAAGAGTCAAATTGGCCACTTTGACCTGCTCCAGAAAAATTGAAATCAAAATAGCGAGGGGTTCCTGAAAGGCATTCAGAATAAAAGTGGTCGGGCGACCCGCAAAAATTACAAAAAGCGCCAAAAGAAGATGATTCCATAAAAAAACTGTTAGCAAAAAGAAAGAGAAAATTTAATATTTTGATTTTTTTTTGTTTTGTTAAAAAAAATGTATTTGTTTTTTTAATTTTAGTAGAAGTAATAAACTCGATGCTTTCGTAATATTGCCAAAATTATCCCCGACAACGGCGCCAAAAACTTGATGGGCTAAAACCCGAACAGGCAAGTATACCTGTCGAATTATAGTATCAAGGTCGTATTAAAACTCGGTGCAGGCAAGTACTATTACTAACAACGACTCTATTATCCTACCGAATGATTGATTGGGTTTTGAGAATTTTTTTTCGGAGAAAAACTAAAGGTAATTTTTAGATGGAAAACTTATAATAAAAAGTTAGCATTAGATCAAAGATTCACCATGAAACGAGATGAGGGAGATAAAAAGTATAGTTTTAATCTTGCAAATCAAACTCGACCGTGACGGATCCAAAATTAGGAAATAATCTCGCTAGAGCATTAAATACCCTAACTTATTGACGCTTTTATCGAAATTTCTTTACAAATCAAAGGGGCCTAAAGTCGCATTATCGAGGTGACCCGCACTATTGGATTTGACTCCTATCCGGAATATTTACATCATCCTATCTCTAGGGTTGCATTCAACTACTTCCTTCCTTGAGTGATCTTTCACATTCATGAGCCTCTCGGCTATTGAAATATGAGATCAAATGCCTACTACCGTATACCAGAAATACGGAGTCGACTCGATAAAAATCAAAGAAGGATCAAATATAATTTAGACAAAAATAAAACTAAAGAGTAAAGGAGGTACTCATCTCATTTCATGGATCCTCACGATCGAATGCTAAGGGAAATTAGCTATACATAATCGAAAGGGAAACCAAAATAAGAGAAGGAAATAACATTTTCATTACTTAATAAATAAGGGGGTCCACAATAAAAAGAACAAGACAATACTATCCTACAAAAACGAAGTTACACTAACAGAAAAGAAAAAAAACAACAAGTAAAAAAGGGAAGAACTCTCTCTTGAACAAGCTATCTCACTTGCTCTCCCTCCAATTCAACCTTTCCAAAGCATGAGACCATGGTGTCTTTTATAGATGAGGAGGGAAGATTCTAGATGGGAATAAAATGAAATGGCAAGGGGGGGGGGTGGCCGACCATGTAAAGGGGAGAGGGTGCATGCGTGAATTAATTAAGGGAGAGAGAAAAGGCCAAATGCATGCACTTTCTTTTGGGAAATAAAAAGGAACACAAATAATTATAAAAAGGGGGAATGAATGAGTTTAAATGAGAATGAGAGAGAGAGGGAAAAGGGATGAATGAGAAATATGAAAGGAGAGGAAATAATAAAAGGGAGAGAGAGGGGAGGGGCCGACGATCAAGGAGGAAAATGCATGAATGGGAAGGTACATGCATGGAATTAAGTGAGGTGGAGAGCATGAGGTGGCCGACCATGCATTTAATGGGGAGCCATGTAAGGTGGCTTGAGTTACATTTGGAGAGGGCCGGCCAACTTGAAGAGGGCTGCATTTTGTGGGTTGGTTGCATGGGCTCGGGTTCACCATGAGGGCTTGGATTACATCATGTGGGCTTCAAGGGAAGGAGTCGGGCTGCTCCAAACTTCAAGGGCTGCATGTGGGTTGTCTTCAAGTGGAGGCTCGGGTTTAACTTGAAGTGGGCTGCATCATGTAGCATGTACCTACAAGAAAATCAAGCATAAAAACATTAGTTACATAATAAAACATAACACAAATAAGTAACATAATATTAGTTATTAAAACTAAACTAAACATAACAAACATAACATAACATAATAATAGTTATATTCATAACAAAACACAAGTAAACATAGAACATAAAATTAAATATGAAAATGTATAAAACACATAATTAAACTAGGAATTAATATATTATATAAAAAAAAGACATTAAAACATGAAATAAAACATAACAAGCATAAAATATAAATAAACTTAGGCATTTTGCATACTAAACTACCCCTAAAAATGATGACTAAATGAAGTCATCAAATACCCCCATGCTTGGGCTTTTGCTATTCCAGAGTAAAAGTATGAGAAATATTTATAAGACATTTATAAAGTTTTCAATTAAACTAAAAATTTATTTACACAAAAGTCAAGCCAAAAATAAATTTAGGGATTTACGAATTAAGTCCTAAATTATGGAATTAAAGTGAAAAGAGAGAAATATTTAGCCAAAAATTCTCTAATAAATTAACTAGCACTAAAAATTGAGTAAATTGCAAACATAGTTAGATTAAAATTATAAAAACCATAACTTAAAAGAAACTTAAGGAAGAATGCAACCTACTACTTATGCTCTCCCAATATTTTAATTTAAAATCTAAGACAATAATATTGGCTAAGGGGTTTGGGGTGGAAATCAACATGAAGAGGTATTTGATTGGAGGTGATCATCATCATTATTTTTTTTTCACACCCCACCAAATTTTTTAAATAAAATATATATGTAATACCAGAAAATGATAGACTAACATCCTATCACTTCCCACGACATATATGAACTTTTAAATAAAATATATATATAATACCAGAAAATGATAGACTAACATACTATCACTTCCCACGACATATATGAACTTTTAATTCCTCTCTTCATCTGGGTTGCATATGTTTACCAGAGAATAAGGAACTAACATCTCCTTATTCCCATGACATATGATCTAACAATAAAAAGAAAAAGGAAAGAGTTAAAAAAAAATTTAGAAAATAAACTTAAAATACTAGAGAGCAACTACTAGTAGATTGAGATTTCTTAATAATCTAAAAGCATGAGGTAATAATAATTAGAATCCAAAATTGTTAAGCAAAATTACTACAAAATTGAAACTATTTAAAATAAAAGAGAAAAGGT
Organism: Platanthera guangdongensis; assembly: GCA_039583875.1. NCBI lineage: Eukaryota > Viridiplantae > Streptophyta > Magnoliopsida > Asparagales > Orchidaceae > Platanthera > Platanthera guangdongensis. The sequence goes on along the minus strand of CM077151.1, from coordinate 204,795,886 downwards.
GCTAAATAAATTACTCTAAGCAAATTAAAACCATAAGATAATTCTCAAAACTAAATCACTAAATATTAGATTTAACTAAACATGATGAAACAAAAGATTAGCAAATCAAAAATAGTAAAAATGCTTATAAACAAACTCAAACAAAATTTCTGAAAATAACAAAAAGACAAAGCAAGAGGTTTATTATTTTTTTGGATTTTTCTAAGATTTTTCAATTTTTTTAAATTTTCAAATCTGATTTTTTGGAATTTTTTATTTTTTTATGTTTTCCTTTTTCTAGTTTTTTTGGATTTTTGATAAAGCTAAAGTACTTAAAAACAAACATTTTTTTTGAAAAACTTAAAAAGAAAAGATATTTTTTTAAAAAGGAGAAATTAAAAAGAAAAGAAAAGGAAAAAGAGCGAAGCCCTCCCCCATGCTTGGATTTTGTAATGTCCTCAATGAAAAATAAAAACAAGAAAGAAAAAGGAAGAAAAAAGGGAGGGGGTGTGTAATAAATTAAATACTTAAAAAGAAAACGACTTCCCCAGATTCGTAAGGCCTAATGCAGATTTCATTCCCCCATGCTTAAGCTGGACACCGACTCAGGCCTAAGGAAGAGAAAAAAAAATGATGGAGCCAAACGAACCGCCGGAGGTTTTATTCCTGCAAAACACAAGAAAAAAAACAAAATAACAAAAAGGATAAGCAAGGGGTGCCTCCCAAGAGCCCTCTTTGTTTAACGTCGTCTGAGCCCGACGTTATTGGTTAGCTAAATGGAAAATGAAAACTAAAGTGAAGAGGTAACTCCCGAAGTATGCGCTTAGGAGAGTACATCAAAAAAGAGAAAAATTGAAGAATCGCACCGGCATGGGGTGGAATCATCAATGGAATGACGCCCGGAAATGAATGGCCGGAGTTATAGAAGAACTCTGTCGTATGTAAAATGGGAAAGAAGGGGTCGTCAAAAGAAGAAGAAGAAATAGAAAGAGGAATAAAATAAGTAGAAAAAGAAATTTCATCAACGAATATTTCACAAGGAGGAGGAGAGACTTGTGAAATATCGGGAGAAGAAGGGGTAGAGAGGACTAAAGAAGAAGAAAAATTATATAAAATAAAAGAAGAAGAAGAAAAATACTTGCTAAAACTAGAAAAAGTTGGAACAGTTAAAGTTTGAAGCGAAAAGGAATCACACACGCCTTCAAAAAAAAGAAAGAGAACGAAGAGACGTCTTGTCATCCTCAAAAGGTAAGAAGCATGCCGGAGTATCCATAGAGGCGTCATCCAAAGGAGGAAGGAAACAATCCGGAATATCCGAATAATTACCCCCCTCGAAAGGAAAAAGAGAAGACGGGAGATCCGGTGACTCATTACACGATGAAATTGGAGGAGACGGAGAAGAAGACGAAGAAAATGAAGCAACCTCACGTGAAAAATAATCGAGAATGGTCTTCAAATGCGAATTAATATTATCAAGAGAAGTTTGCAATTCAAAATACGCTTTATCGATTGAAGTAAATTTTAGAGGTACGGCGCTTTGCGGGGCAAAATCATAAGAAAAATAAGACGGGTTCCCCATCTCCCAAGTAGGATAAAAATTGGAGTAAGAGTCAAATTGGCCACTTTGACCTGCTCTAGAAAAATTGAAATAAAAAGAGGGAGGGGTTCCCGAAAGACATTCAGAATAAAAGTGGTCGGGAGACCCGCAAAAATTACAAAAAGCGCCAAAAGAAGATGATTCCATAAAAAAACTGTTAGCAAAAAGAAAGAGAAAATTTAATTTTTTGATTTTTTTTGTTTTGTTAAAAAAAATGTTTTTGTTTTATTTTTAATTTTAGTAGAAGTAATAAACTCGATGCTTTCGTAATATTGCCAAAATTGTCCCCAGCAACGGCGCCAAAAACTTGATGGTCTAAAACCCGAACAGGCAAGTGTACCTGTCGAATTGTAGTATCAAGGTTGTATTAAAACTCGGGGCAGGCAAGTACTATTACTCACAACGACTCTATTATCGTACCGAATGATTGATTGGGTTTTGAGAATTTTTTTTCGGAGAAAAACTAAAGGTAATTTTTAGACGGAAAACTTATAATAAAAAGTTAGCATTCGATCGAAGATTCACCATGAAACGAGATGAGGGAGATAAAAAAGCATAGTTTTAATCATGCAAATCAAACTCGACCGTGACGGATCCAAAATTAGGAAATAATCTCGCTAGAGCATTAAATCCCCTAACTTATAGACGCTTTGATCGAAATCGCTTTACAAATCAAAGGGGCCTAAAGTCGCATTATCGAGGTGACCCGCACTGTTGGATTTGACTCCAATCCGGAAGATTTACATCATCCTATCTCTAGGGTTGCGTTCAACTCCTTCATTCCTTGAGTGATCTTTCACATTCATGAGCCTCTCGGCTACTCAAATATGAGATCAAATGCCTACTACCGTATACCGGAAATACGGAGTTGACTCGATAAAAATCAAAGAAGGATCGAATATAATTTAGACAAAAATAAAACTAAAGAGTAAAGGAGGTCCTCATCTCATTTCATGGATCCTCACGATCGAATGCTAAGGGAAATTAGCTACGCATAATCGAAAGGGAAACCAAAATAAGAGAAGGAAATAACATTTTCATTACTTAATAAATAAGGGGGTACACAATAAAAAGAACAAGACAATATTATCCTACAAAAACAAAGTTGCACTAACAAAAAAGAAAAAAAAACAACAAGTAAAAAAGGGAAGAACTCTCTCTTGAACTAGCTATCTCACTTGCTCTCCCTCCAATTCAACCTTTCCAAAGCATGAGGCCATGGTGCCTTTTATATATGAGGAGGGAAGATTCTAGATGGGAATAAAATGAAATGGCAGGGGGGGGGGGGTGGTCGGCCATGTAAAGGGGAGAGGGTGCATGCATGAATTAAATGAGGGAGAGATAAAAGGCCAAATGCATGCACTTTCTTTTGGGAAATAAAAAGGAACACAAATAATTATAAAAAGGGGGAATGGATGAGTTTAAATGAGAATGAGAGAGTGGGAAAAAGGGATGAATGAGAAATATGAAAGGAGAGAAAATAATAAAAGGGAGAGAGAGGGGAGGGGGCAGCCATCAAGGAGGAAAATGCATGAATGGGAAGGTACATGCATGGAATTAAGTGAGGTGGAGAGCATGAGGTGGCTGGCCATGCATTTAATGGGGAGCCATGCATGGTGGCTTGAGTTACATTTGGAGAGGGCCGACCAACTTGAAGATGGTTGCATTTTGTGGGCTGGTTGCATGGGCTCAAGTTCACCATGAGGGCTTGGATTGCATCATGTGGGCTTCAAGGGAAGGAGTCGGGCTGCTCCAAACTTCAAGTGCTGCATGTGGGTTGTCTTCAAGTGGAGGCTCGGGTTTAACTTGAAGTGGGCTGCATCATGTAGCATGTACCTACAAGAAAATAAAGCATAAAAACATTAGTTATATAACAAAACATAACACAAATAAGTAACATAATATTAGTTATTAAAGCTAAATTAAACATAACAAACATAACATAACATAATAATAGTTATATTCATAACAAAACACAATTAAACATAGAACATAAAATTAAATATGAAAATGTATAAAACACATAATTAAACTAGGAATTAATATATTATAAAAAAAAGACATTAAAACATGAAATAAAACATAACAAGCATAAAATATAAATAAACTTAGGCATTTCGCATACTAAACTACCCCTAAAAATGATGACTAAAAGAAGTCATCAGACCACGCTCTAACAAACGGCACATGTCGGAAACGCGTCAACGCAACGCCAAACGAGAATTAAATAATCGCAGAAAAATCGGGGGCGTTACAGATAACTCTCGCCAAAGCAGTCAAAGTTCGTCGAGCTGAGAATCTTGAATTCGTCGACTGGAGATGATTCTGGACTTAAAAAACTGGGAGGCTTCTGGATTAATAAGTTGAAGTAGAGAATACAGAAATCGTCGACCAGAGATCTAAGTTCATCGACTGTAGTCTAGAGAATAAAGTCTGGACTTAGAATGCTGAAGGTAGAGTCCAAAGATCGTCGACCTGAGAATCAAGTTCATCGAGCTCAGCTCATTGAATTTTCTCTGAGATCGTCGAGCTAAGCATGACTATCATCGACATGAATTCGATAAACATCGAACTAATTTTACTGAGTCTTTGGAAAATCTCTAAGTCTTGAGTCTCTGACAGTCTGATGATGGCTGGTCCATGCAGTGTTGATACTAAGGACTTGGCCTAAACTCTAGGACACAACAATGACCCTGACTATACATGATGGGTCACAAGATCCTAACTTAGTGAACCTAGCCCAAATCAAACTAGGGATCCAACACTCATGAGGAGCTTGGAGAAAAATATATGAGGGTCATCTCCCAGATTTGAGCATAAGAGTCTGGAGGAGGGACTTCCTGGCCTTTAGGTCTGGGAGAGAAAGTAGGTTGAAGAGGAGGAGCAGGAGCAGCAGCAGCTAGGGGGTTGAGATGATGAGGAATGATATTTGGATCAACAGCAAATTCATGAAGGATTTGATTGTCCATCCAGACAGCAATGTCATATATATTTAATTTGACACTCTGAATTTGTGCTAAGACATCATCATGGATTTCTGTCATTTTGGATTTCGAAAGCCCTTGCATGGCAGCATCTGATTTTTCTAAGTATTCTTTCACCAAACCCTCCCCCTTTCTAACTTCAACAGATAGCCTAGAGATTGCAACTTCTTTGAAAATACCAACCTCTTCACAGATCTTCATCTTTGAAGTTTCAACTCTTTTATCCATTTCAATCTGATTACCAGCAAGGGTGACACCTTGCTCCATCACTTGACCAACACTAGTAATATTATGGTCTAGAGCCTTCCCACCAATTTGGAAAAGGTGACTTTGCGGGTCAGTGTTATGTTGGATTTCTACAAATCCTCTACTCATCTCAGTCTCCAAAGCAGCGACTTTATCAGTAACAGCTTTTATAGAAGCATCAAGTAGGTTCTCTGTTCTTGAAGTAGAATGACAACTTGAGTCATCAAATCATTTGATGAAGGAGCAGTAGCAGCAGGAGGAGCAATAGAAGAGGGAACTAGAGGAGGAGGAGCTACCCATGGAGCTATTTCTATAATGATGATAGAGATTTTTGCTCTTGTAGTGTGAAGTAGGGCATCCCCTTCATCAGTGACTGAGGGTATGGAGAAGTCCAGATTCCTTAAAGGAGCTTCAGCTGGCTCAGAGGATAGCTCATCATCAATGACAATGGTCTCGCCCTGCTCTTGGTGTGCAGCAGGAGACTTTGCTGGAGGAGGAGTATTTGCTGAAGATTGTATTGGAGACTCTGGTGGAATTTCAGTTGTAGTTTCCTTTGGAGAGAGAGGAGGATGAAGATCATTTGCAGTCAATTCTTTTATCATCTCATTGATAGCGGCTTCTATGGAGAGTAGAGTTTCTTGAAGTTCTTGATCAGATGGAATCTCTGTTGGAGTCTGAGGTAGAGGAGAAGTTACTTCTGGAGTAGTAGGTAACCTTGCTGGAACAGCAGGAGCAGGCTCCCCCTCAATTAGTGCACCAGAGGAGCTGGGGACCTGAGATGGAGAGGGAGATGGGTTCCTGTCCTCTGTATTTGGTACTTTCGAAACCTTTGCATCCTGAGAGGGATTATGCAGTTTTAACTCCCATCTTTATATGGAGGATATAGAGACTTTTTTCATGTTGTGAAGAACAGTCCCTTTAGAGAAACTGAAGATATCTGGGTTGATTTCATGGAGGATTAAAGAAATGATTCTGGAATAATTAGGGGCTTTAATGCTGTCTTTAATCATGTCCAGGATCATCATGCCAAACTGGAAATTCTTCCTATAGATTATAGCTTGCATGATGTCAAATAATTAAAGAGGAATGTATCTGATAGAGTTGGTTCTGCATAGAAGGAACTTTCCGATGATATCAACCAATAACTTCCCTTCAGCATTCATATATGACCTCTTGATGTACTGTGTAGCTGTAGAAATACCACAGAACAAGCAAGTTCTGTCTGATTCTTCTTCCCCAAGATCATCGTCTTCATCTACAACCGGCAATCAAAGAAGTTGAGATACTGAAGTTTTTGTAAGCTTCATTTTGATACCTTTGACTTTTGATTTGAGAACGGCACCATGGCGCTTAAACTTGACATTTCTGAAGAACTCGGCAACTTCTGGAAAGAGGATTCTACAGGGTTCTTGGAGATTGAAGGTGAGTTCGGCGGTGTCGAGTAGGATCATCATGTTATGAAAGTAGTCAGAAAGTTCGGCAATCCCGGCGGCAACCAATTCGTAACCAACGCTAATTTTTGAAGAGGCGGCCATGATTCAGAAACCCTTCAAAAATTTCGGCGATAAGAAAGAAATGGCGTGGCTCTGCAACTTGTTGATGGAAGGTGAAGAGACAGTCGGCTACTCGAGAGTGGAAATGATTTCATGTGGGACATTGATGGAATTTCTGATTTATATTACCCTAGTTTTATGTCTAATTAATTGAAAAAAAATGATGGAATCATACCTTAGAAGTGGCGGCAAAAGACTCGGGTTGCGTATTTGAATCAGCAAGAAAAAAAGTCTCGGCATATACTCAAGTGAGTTGATATTACTCGAGTAGATGAAATGAGGTACTCGAGTAGATGTGTCTGGAAGTACTCGAGTAGGTATGTTGAAGTACTCGAGTAGGTGAGTTGAGGTACTCGAGTAGGTCATTCTGCTACTTGAGTAGGTCAAGTGGACTACTCGAGTAGGTCATTTCCTTACTCGAGTAGGTTGCTTCTTACTCGAGTCAAGGAGTTATAATTTTTTATAATTCCAAATTTTGACACATCCTTGAACTTTGATCCTTATTGAAAGTCCATCTTCTCTAATCTTCTTTGTTGAGCATTCCAAGTTCTGTTTTGAAGAATGAGAACTTTGTCTCGTCCAACGGCTTCGTGAAAATGTCTGCAATCTGCCTATCTGTAGAGACATATTGAAGTTCTATGTCCCCATGCTCCACATGCTCCCGGATGAAGTGATATCTTAGCTCTTTATGCTTGGTCCGACTGTGTGAGACTGGGTTGTTGACTATTGTAATTGCGGTGTAAGAGTCGTAAAATAATGGAATCTTCGTGAACTTCATATTACAATCTTCAAATTGATTCTTTATCCAAAGCAGCTGTGCACAACAATTCCCCGCAGAGTTATACTCTGACTCAGCCGTTGAGATTGCGACACAGTTTTGCTTCTTGCTACTCCAGGAGATAAGCTTTCATCCAAAAAATTGGCATGTTCCGGAAGTGCTTTTCCTGTCGTCTTTGCTACCTGTAAAATCTGAATCTAAAAAGTTATTAGCTCGCTATCATTAATTCTTGGGTACCATAAGCCAAGATTTGGCGTACATTTAAGGTATCTCAAAATCCGCTTTGCAGCAGCGTAGTGAGATTCCTTAGAGTTCACCTGAAATCTAGCATAAACACATGTTGAAAACATTATGTCAGGTCTACTGGCAGTAAGGTAGAGCAAGGATCCAATTATGCTTCTATACTTGGTTTCATCAAAAGGTTTCCCTTTTTCATCCTGGTCCAAAGACATAGTTGAACCCATTGGAGTCCTCATCGAGGTTGCGTTATCCATTCCGAATTTCTTAATCAGCTCTTTGGTGAACTTGGTCTGCGAGATGAAAATTCCATCTTCAGATTGTTTCACTTGAAGCCCTAAGAAATACTTCAGGTCGCCTATATTGCTCATTTAAAACTTCCCTTGCATAAGTTTTAAAAACTTATTATAGATGTTGTCATCAGTAGATCCCAAAATAATATCATCGACATAGATTTGCACTAGCATAATCTTGCCTTTTATTTACCTAAGAAATAATGTCTTGTCTATCTTTCCCCTTGTGAACTTGTTCTCAAGTAGAAAGCTCGACAACGTCTCATACCAAGCTCGAGGAGCTTGTTTCAGACCATATAAGGCTTTATGCAATAAATAAACATAATCAGTAAAATTAGAGTCAACAAAACCTGGGGGTTGTTCCACATACACCTCTTCCATTATGTCACCATTAAGGAAGGCAGACTTCACGTCCATTTGATAGACAGTGAAGCCTTTGAGTACAGCATATGCTAGGAACAACTTCTCCAATAGGGGTTGGAGTGGTGATCTTGATGAACTTTTCACCTTTATCTTCAGATCATTCATCCAAGCTGAGTTCTTTCAACTTTGTACCTGCATCTTCAGTAAGCACACTAGAAGAGTTGTCTTGCAGAAAGCTTGTCTCATCAAATACAACTTTTATTGATTCTTCTACGACCAGTGTTTTTCTATTGAATATCCTGTATGCCTTACTATGGCTACTATATCCTACAAAAATACCTTCAAAACTCTTTTCGCTAAACTTAGTAGTATGATACTTACCATTGTTAAGCACGAAGCATTTACAGTTTTCTACGTGGTAGAAACTGTAGAATTAAGGCATCATGTGATCCTTGGTTTGGGAAAAAAGATATAGTTGGTGGACTTAATCGGGAGAGTTTGAATAAGGACACCACTGGAGTTCAGCTGTGAGACCTGGTTGATGAGGGGAAAAGTTGTGCTCGGAATCGACGATGGATCGTATTTCCCTTGGAGAAAGTCTAAATACACTTATTGTTATATCATGTGTAAGATCAGTAGAGCCGGTACATGGGTAGATACCAACAATAATAAGTACCTTGCGAAAGGAATCTTTGGGCTTCAGCTCATCATAGTTCCTAGTGCCCTCAAGATCCCTTCAAAGGAAATGCCCTGAGTAGTCCAAGGTTAACCCTAAACTGTAAAGCTAAACTATTAGTGCAAGATTAATTCTAAGTACTTCACTTTCACTCACCCCATAGTCATAGGAGGCTAGTTTGGTTTAGACTCACCAGCGGTAGGCTCGGCGGTGGTAGGTATGAACTGGTTAGTCCGGGGATCCAGTGGTTCAGAAGGTTATTGTGATGGACGGGTTAGTCCAGGGTGCCGATCACTCAGAGATTCATATTTATCATAATTGCATGTGCATAAAAGTGGCGGGTCTTTAGTTCGCTCTGGTCGTCGCACCGACAGAAGAATGATGACTCTGGATGGTGTAGTGGTTGGGACTAACTTGTTAGTGTCCATAGAGACGCTTGCCTAGTGACCGTACACTTGACTACAAAAGAGTGGCGGGTTTGTCAGCATTAATACGTGGTGACTCTGGTGTGTCCTTTAGAGGCTTCTGTAAGGGCTAGGTCTCGCAGTGCGGTTACCCTCCTAAGAGTGGGGTGTCCCAACCAACTATATCTATTGGCCACTACGGAGTCTACTGGAAGTGAAGCTAGCATCCAAAAATGGGGAACTAAAGGTCTGTGCGCATAGATTCGTGTGTGTGTGTTGCACTTGTATGAACATAACATTAAACCAACATAACATAGCATATTATGTCATTATTGCATTGAAACCCTTACCCATATCATATAAATTGGTATTAGACTATTTATATGATAGACCTTGCAAAACGACCCCTTAACTTATGAGTTTGTATGAGCATTATTATAAGTTAGGGTTACTTATTCTATAGCTTACTTTGCTTTACTTTATTTGTGGTAGAAGTTAGCCGTAGTTCTTTACTTGTACTTTTATTACTTATAGTGTAGCATGTGCTTACTGCTCTGTAAATTACCTTGTTTACATTACTGATACCTTGTTATAATTCCTTTGCACATACTCCTGCTAGGGTAATTGTCACCTGCACTTATATATTCTCCACCTTAAATATCTTTCCTTTCCTCATCCCCGCATGGTGCCTTGGAGTCGCAGGGGTGATGTGAGGATGATAGTGGCTTAGTCTTCTGACTGACGGTCGGTGGAGCACATCATTTGAGGAATTCGAAATGATACACCAGTCGCAGGAGGATGACATGACTTGAGGAGAAGTTGTTGAGCACTACCTCTACTACTCGGCTACAGGTCAAGAATAGTTTTCAGTTTGCTTCTGCTAGATGTGTGAGTTGTGAGTGAGAGATTATTTGTATTAGACATGTACCGGGATTAAGCCCATTTTTCTACTCTCTTTCATACTTTGTACTCATTGTGGACTATTTCTCTTATATATATATTGATAGTGAGCGGTGATCTATGGACTTGTATTACTTACTCCCTCTTTTTTTGGCCTGCTGTGATGTTAACATTTTAGTCAACAGGATCGGCATCATGCGATGGCATCTAACTTGGTAGTTAGAGTCACCATAAGGCGGCGGTACTAGGCATAAGACCCAGTGGTGAAGGAAAAACACCTGGGTCTTACATTCAAGAGAACCAAAACTCTATCGAGGTGCTGCTACTCTATCTAGAGAACAACTATACATAGCTAATCACCGAGCTAGGGGGAGAAACTGGCAGTTGGAGGGACTTTCCTGGGATCCACGTTGAACGAGCCTAAGATCAACCGCGCCTCGCCCAGCAGGATCTACATACCATTCGCTTACTGCAGTATTCCCGCAAGATTCTTATGGTGGGAAGGAGAGGCCAGGCATGGTGGTGATGGCCCCACGTGGGACTACCGGCCCTTGACTTCCCGCTTTTCCTTTTCCTAATGTCTGTAGTAATTACTTTGTTGGTTGATCTGCACCGAATTCAAGCAATAGACTCGTACATTTCTTATTGAACTTGCTTCTGCTCTCGCGTCTGTTCTCTTTTTTACTGTCGAATTGTTCTTTCTAATCTTAGAATGTGGTGCTAGTTTGATGTTGGCGGCGAGTGAAGGGAGGTGCGCGGGATTGAAATTGTGTCACAGGCAGGATCTGGCGAATTAACTATCCGGACTTTTCCCCTCTTGGATCGTTTCCAACCAAAAAATTTTAACAAATAGACCCCTCACCTACAGCATTAACCACTGCACTTGATAGTTTCTAGTCCTATTTTATAAATTCTCTTCTCTTGCACTCGCTGTTCTACATTTTTTATCCACTCTCATGAGATGACTGGCGATAAAGATGGATGAACTAATGGTGTAGACAAATTCGTCGACTACACCTTTATGAATTGCAATTTGACTGAAGGGGAATTTCATTTGCTCGTTAGACTCTACATCTCGTCGGGCTTCACTGCGCGACATCTGAGGAAGGATGAGTTGATAAACCACTTCTTGACGCACGAACTCTCCATCCCTACCGAACCATTCAAGGTAGGATTGTGCCTCCCCATTTGGTTTGAAAAACGCCAGACCCGGCGGTACTTCGGCATCGTTCCCGCACAACTCACGCCAACTCCATTGCCCTGCTAGTAGCATTTGCCTTCTACCTGTGAGAGTAGTGGATTGAGTTTAGCCTTTCCTTCTTCTACAAGCTCTTCAATTTCCGTCCCAAGTGGGACACGATCACATTCTTCTCCGGCAACAAATTAAAAGCCAAAGGTTTCCCCAACAAGTACCACCATTGGATTCGCAAGTTCATCTTTGTCTCCGGGGAATTCAGCAACCACCGCCTCTCACCAGTCTAGCAGGAGGAATCAACCTATCGCCCTCCATCTCTCGGCGGCCAAGAATACAAGCTTAACCAATTCCTCTTTGGAAAAGACTTCAATGGTCCATTTCTGAGGAGGAACGTCAACTCGCTACTTACTGTACTCGTCGGGGATGGTAGGTCTCACACTTTTCTTTAACTAAAAGGTTCCAAAATTTTGCTAACTATCAACATTTGTAGGGGCACGAGACCTTCCCCTTAGCCTCCCTCATAAGAGTAGTACAAAAATCACCTCCGAGAAGGCACGTGCGGAGGCCGCTGTTGCGACCTGCGAGAGTGAACCGAAGAGCTGCCGAAATCAAGCAGCCAAAAATGGAAACCTGACGTGTCTCCCATCCACCTGCTCCTCTAGAAGGCCAAGACCACCGATCTCGCCAAAGGCAATGAGGTCGGTACTGCACCTCCATTAAAGTCTCTGATTACTGGCGAGACAACTGGGAAGAGAACCATCGAGATTGGCAGTACCTCGGCTGCGACAGAGAATGTGATACCTTGAAGGCATGGGAACATTGGCCTGGGCAAGAAGCTGCTGGACGACGTCGGCGAGCCTTTTCTTATCTGCGATCGAGAGGCCAACAGGGCCTCTATCTCTACATTCCTCCCCTCCTGACAGGAGGGCGAGACCATCTTGGTCCAGGATCATGCACTCGCCTTCGGGTTATATGAGTTGGACATCACCGCCTACTATTATGACGCATGCACGCAGCCTCTCGCCTACGAAATATCGCGAGACGAATTTCGTTCCCTCGATCTGGCCCACATGACTGCTCACCACAACCTTTGCCTGTCGTGGCAGATGGAAGATGTTAGTGACTTGTGGTCCTCACTATCTAAAGAAGTGACAACTCAGAAATAGAAGCTAGTCGTTGTCGAGAACGAGCTCATCCGATGAGTGGGTGGAGTGGTAAGTTCTCCCATCTAGTTTATTCACTGAATTCCCTTCTCGCTTTAACCCTTGATCTACTGTAGGATGTCATGACTACTATCCAACTACTCATGCATAATTCCTGCCTAGAGGATGAGAACCAGGGGCTGAAGGCCCAGAATAAGCAGTGGATCGACTTGCTACTTCCTCCACTTCCGACCGAGAAGAAAAAGGCACAACTGTACTCTCGACATGAATTGGAGCTGATGATGTAAGATAACACCATCGCGGTGATAAGACATTCGCTCCAGAAGATGCAGAGTGTCGTGCTTCTGAGGAGGGATGGCGGGAAGGTGACTGCCGAGGACTTGGTTCCAGAGCTGTTCTTGCCCATCCCCGAGACAGAAGATGCCATCGGAGATATATTCGGCGGGATCGAGCAGTTGGTTCGCTACCGTGAAGTTCTCGCATTTTTCAAATTTTTCCTTCAACTTTTTTCTTTCTTTCCCCCTTTTTTGGGGCCTTGTAATTTGGAGAGTTGTACGTTCAAACTAATGAAATAGAAAGATTTTGTGTTGTGAATTTTTTCAATCTATCTTTTTTATTTTAATTTTAGATGATCTGTCAAGGGAGAACCCATTAGATTCACGCTTTAACTTAGGTAGCCCATAGCCAAGAACTCTTGCAAGACCATAGACCAACTTTTCTCCACGACAACCTGCACCGTGTTGATCTTGCTATTTCGACATTTTGAACCAGGTCTTGCCCCATTATCGCTTTATTGGTTGACGCGCGCTGAAAATGTTCATATTCATTCTTGTCGTTTAGAAATTTGAACACGTGCCGCTCTTGCCATATTGACTCATGTGGGCCCACCACGTTCGATTAGCGAGATCTAGGCTTGGACTTTCCCTTGTACCCTTTATCCTGACCTTGGCACTTGCCCTTAGTTTACCTTTGATTGTCTTACATTGACCGGCAAGACACCTGATGGCAAGATCTCCTTAGGAATGTTTAGTCACTTCAAAATTCCAACGAGGACCTTCTAGACCCGCCAACTAGGTGAGAGCCTAGAAGCGAGAGATGAGCATCAACCAGGCTATTCTCTTTTTGGCCAACCACCGTGTGCTACCACTGACCCAATCAGATAGTACGATCCTGGAGGCGGGTGTTGAGCATCAACTGGACTTTCCATTTTTAGCCAACCCCTAGGTGATACCACTGGCCCAAACAGTTAGTAGGAGCCTGACGGTTGGTGTTGAGCATTACCGAACTTTCCATTTTGGCCAACAACCGGGAACTACCACCAGCCCAATCAACTAGAAGGAGGCTGACGGTGGGTGTTGAGCATCAACCAGACTTATCTCTTTTTGGCCAACCACCGGGCGCTACAACCAGCCCAATTAGCTAGTAGGAGCCTGACAGCATGTGTTGAGCATCAACCAAATTATCTCTTTTTGACCAACCACTGGGCGCTACCACCGGCCCAATCAGCTAGTAGGAGCCTGGTGGCGGGTGTTGAGCATCAACCATTATTTCCACCTTTTGGCAAACCCCGGGCAGTACCACCAACACAATCATCTAGTAGGAGACTGACGGCGGACATTGAGCATCAATCAGAATTTCATTTTTGGCCAAGCACCAGGCGCTACCACCGGCCCAATCAACTATTAGGAGCCTAACAATGGTTGTTGAGCATCAACCAAACTTTCCATTTTAGAGAACCACAGGGCGCTACCACCTACCCAATTAGCTAGTAGGAGCCTAACGGTGGGTGTTGAGCATCAACAAGACTTATCCCTTTTTGGCCAACCACCGGGCACTACCACTGGCCCAATCATCTAGTAGGAGCCTGACGGCATGTGTTGAGCATCAACAACACTTATCTCATTTTAGCCAACCACTAGGCGCTACCACATGCCCAATTAGCTAGTAGGTTCCTAACGGCTGGTGTTGAGCATCAACCAGTATTTCCGATTTTTGGCCAACTACCAGGTGCTTCCAATGGCCCAATCAGGTAGTAGGAGCCTGACGGCAGGTGTTGAGCATCAACCAAACTTTCCTTTTTGGCCAAGCACCATGCATAACCACCAGCCTAGTCAACTATTACGAGCCTGACGACGGGTGTTGCGCATCAACCAGACTTTCCATTTTGGACAACCAACGGGAGCTACAACCTGCCCATTCAGTTAGTAGGAGCCTGACGATGGGTGTTGAGCATCAACCGGACTTTTCTAATTGTCCAACCACCAGACGCTACCACTAGCATAATCAGGTAATAGGTGTTTGACGGTGGATGTTAATCATCAATCAGACTTTCTTTTTGGTTGTAATACCCCAAAGCGCAAGTTGGGTTCAGGTTGGATGACACGGCCTGGGACACGGGCGTTTCCATGGCGTGTCGTGCTTAGGTCATCAAACTGCGCGGGACAATCGTCGAGCGACAAGCAATGGGAGTACACGGCCTGTGACACGGGCGTGTCACAGGGCATGTCCTTTGTGGGTTTCAGCCTTGATTGCATGTATTGAGAGACACGAGTGTGTCTTGGGGTACACGGCCTGGGACACGGGCGTGTCCCATGGCCGTATCCCAATTGGATGAGTTGATGTTGTGCTAGGTGAAGTACATAGCTTCCAGATACGGGCGTGTCGACCATGACACGGGCGTGTAGGGGGTGACACGGGCATGTCACATGGCCGTATACTATTTGGATTGGAGTCGGTTGTGTGCCGCTTACTGGACACGGCCTGTGACATGGGCGTGTCACAGGGCATGTCAGGCCATCTTCAGCTTCTTTTTGGTCAAATCATGGTCGTTCATTCCCTTATCCTCGATCCAACGACCCAGGCTCTTCCCCGCTGAGATAAGGCCGAGAATGGGGATCCATGCCTTCATTTCATTCCTTCTTCTCATTCTCAAGGAGAGAGAAAAGGAGAGCAAGGGAGCAAGGGAGGGAATGGGGAAACCAGCTGCTGGAGGAGCTGCGTAGTGCGGAAGCAAGATCCGAGTTTGGATTCGTGAAGGCAAAGCCGAGGAGGTGATTTCCATATAGGTGGTTCATGGTTGCTAAGCGATCGTAGAGGGTAAAGATCTCCTTCTTGGACATTGAAGTCCTTTCATTATGCATATGCATGGGATCCTCCACCAAGAGGTTGACATCATAAGTTATTCCTTGGTTGAGTCTGCATCTAGAGTCGGAAGTGTGTAGTACGACATAGGCATGCTGTGTGAAGCCCATCTAGACGGTTAGTCTAGATTGGTGATGGCTATGGATAAACCGGAGAAGACTCCATGGATTTGATGTTGTGTAAGATATATGCAGTAGCCTATTTTGTATGGATGTATGGAATGGATGTATGGATGTGGATCTTGGATGCTTTGCGAAAGCTCCTGGTTGTCCTGAGAGGTCGATTGGTGGCAATGCCTGGGGAGCGCAAGATAAACCCGGCTTGCTACACCACTAGGGTGGGTTGATCTGTATTAGTTGAGGGGTCGATTGGTGGCAATGCCTGTGGAGCCGAGTTAAACCCGGCTTGCTACTCCACTACGGTGGGTCGATCTGTATTAGGATGGTAGGCCGATTGGTGGTAATGTCTGGGGAGCACAAATAAACTTGTCTTGCTACACCACTAGGGTGGGTCGATCTACTTATGTTTGTTGTGAGGTTAGTACCTCTGAGTGGGATGGACGGAATGTCGCCAGCCTGCGGGATTGGTGGACTAGGACCAGCCAACCAACAAGTTAAAAACCTTTGATCGGCGGTGGATGACGGATATATCTGGTACACCAATAAGGTGCCCTGAGTGCACGAAGCATCTGGTGGATACCGACATTTGTGACATGGTTGTGCTTGGTAGCTTGATAGATATTATGATCTCAATGCATACAGGGAAGGAACCACTGCCCCGGGTAAGGGGTAGGGTAATTATAATTGGTCATCTAATGCTGACCGTTGCTTTGTTTACCGCTCCTAGGGTGGATAATATTTCCAAGTACTGTGGACTGAACTGAATTGAGCGAAATGAAGGCTTGTTGCGAAGGCCCTTGAAGGGCGTGTGAAGAATGTTTGGATTTTATGTGTGGCCGACCTGGGTACCGATGTATGAAAATGTATATGTTTGTAAAGAGCAACCTGTAAGGCCTTAAGGCCATGAGTGTGTGTGTGTTGTATACATTCCTGGTTTATATATAAATATGGAGTTTATATATATAGTGGACATTCATTGTGCAGAGTTCATCTAATATAAAATGTTGCGCTAGAATGTTTTGAGTTAGGCTACGAGTAGAATAAGATTTTGATTTCCACACGTAATTCCGCCGTTTGTCTGTGAAATATGGTGTGGGGCCCCGGCCAGACCACTAGGAATGTTGTATTCCACTTGATGAATGGAGACATTACAAAGTGGTATCAACGCCAGGTTTGAGATTTTTGGGAGGGAGTACGTAATGGAACTCACGAATGTCCACTAGGAATGTTATACATGCATGTGAGGAGCGTCTATGTGATGTCAATGTATAATTGCCATTATGAAATCGATGATTAATGGTGTTTTTGTACATTGATAGGAGACGAGGACTGGTGCTGGGCAGTCTGAGCCCCAGCGTTCAGACGAGAGTGCGGCACCAGTTGAAGCGCCTACACCTCCCTCAACAGAGACCATATGTGTGGTGACTGAGACGGTGCTCGCAGTGTTACAACACAGCCTACTGGGCATGCAAGGCCTGCAGGGGTGCCAGTACAACCCGGTGCAAGGTAAGAGCATGCTGAAGTTATGGTGGACGAGCAAGCAATAGATGAGCAGTTGAAAAGGTTTATGGAGTTTCATCCACCTATGCTTGGTGCGGCGGTTTCCCCAATGCAGGTGTAAGACTGGCTTGTAACAGTGAAG
The DNA here is from genome assembly GCA_039583875.1 of Platanthera guangdongensis. Classification (NCBI taxonomy): domain Eukaryota; kingdom Viridiplantae; phylum Streptophyta; class Magnoliopsida; order Asparagales; family Orchidaceae; genus Platanthera; species Platanthera guangdongensis. The sequence continues at coordinate 204,778,616 of CM077151.1, read as the reverse complement.
AGTATCCTGACTGCAATCAGGACTGCGGAGGAGAAGAAAGTGACCTTAGCCACTTATTTGCTGGAGGGAGATGCGAGACTGTGGTGGGATGATGTGGAAGTGCATCACTTGGGAGGTCTAGTATTAGAGGATGTCTCAATTGATTAATTCCCCAGATTATTTCTAGCCAAGTATTTGCCAGTATCACAGCGAATTGCGATGGAAAATGAATTTCAGCTTCTGGTGCAGGGTGAGACTGATACTGATACGTACCTGCATGAGTTTACCAGACTGGGACGCTATGAGGGATCTACATTCACTGAAGAGGCTCGAAAGATGAATCACTTTTATGAGGGACTGTGGATGAGTAAAGATTGGCATTCCCGAGTTCGGTGAACCAAGGCTTCCAACTGTTGGTAGATACAGCCCGTGCGCTGGAGAAGAATTTGAAGCGGGTACAAAAGAAGAGGAGCCTGGCAGTGGCGAAGCTGGAATTTAAAGTTTCGCAGTCGGAATAGTGAGAGTTTAAGAGACGAGATAAGAAAAGGGTCAGGCATGATGAATCAACTCCGTCGACTGTCTCTTCGGGGGTAATATATGGGCAAGGACGTGTGGATACACGTACATGTTTTAACTGCGGGAAGCAAGGACACATAGCCCATTATTGTTTGAGTACCCCCTCAAGGAGTGAGAAAAGAACAGGTACGTCTTATAAAGAAAAGGGCAAAGCAGTGGCTGAGTCATCTACATCCCGAACGCAACCGCGCCTGCATTATTTGGAGTTGCAAGAGCCGCAAAGCTCAATTGATGAAATTCAGCCTCGCGTGTTTAATTTGGAACTCCAAGAGGGTAGTAAATGATATATTCAAAATAATGAGGGTGAGCGGAAATAATCATATAATCGTGACCCATACTACTTTGGCATTGTAACTACTGTTGGTGCACACTATGTGTTATTTACGTGATCGAGCGATTATGGTGTATGTATATGAAAGACTTGATTTCAAGAGCTTAGACACCTAGAGGGGGGGTGAATAGGTTCTAATTTTTCTTTCAAAATTTTAGGCAAATAGCAAAATCTATCTCAGCAAAAAAACAATGTAAACCACAGAACAATGAACACAACACAGCATACACCAAATTTATAGTGGTTCCCCAAGGTATGAGTACATCCAGTTTCCCCCTTCACCTATCCAGTAGTGAACTGGATTCGGTCCAACTTCCTTCCACTTACTGAGATCCACAGATCTTACAACTCAGAACTAGATTAGTTCCTACAACTCATACTTATACACGTCCTACCTCAAATTCTTCCCCAAGAACCATACCTCAGGCCTCAGCCCTACCTCATCCTATGTCACTAGGCTTACAACTTATAGTGAAACCCCACTCCTACAACTCAGGCAAAAGCCCTATCTCAGCCTTTAAAATTACAGGCTTAAAACTCAGATCTTACAAAAGATCCTACCAGAAACTGTTTGATTAAGAGATACAAAAATTTCACCAGATAGATCTCTTCCCTAGTGTGAGCTTCTTGAACAGTTCTTGAATAAACTGATCTTCAGATCCAACCCGACTAATCCGTTTCAAAGATTTTTGATAGAACAAAATAAGGTTGACCTTCACTTGATGTAGAAGTTGATCTTCAGATAGCTTCCTCCTTGAATTCAGAATGAGATCTGAATCTTCCTTGCAGACTTTTCTGGATTTACCTTCGTAAGGGTTTCCCCTTTTCTTGTTGTAGAAAACTCTCTCTGAAGGATTCACTTCTTAGTGTTGTGTGTTCTCTTTTTCTTGCTAACTGTTGTATCGAACTAGTCCTTTACATAGAGTTTCCTCCTGATTACCGGCTGATTCAGTTTGTAACAGTCTTCTGACAGTTCTGACAAAGGTGTCAGACTGGTTGATTACAATAGCCGATTCCTCGAAGACTTTCCAACTCAGCATGAACCACTCAGCAAAATGCTTCACATGTGTCGACACAAATGTACTAAGTGTCGATACAAGACTTGATGATGTCGACACAACACTCCATCTGTCGACATAGTCATTCTTCTTGTACTCGACACAACATTTGTTAAATGTGTCGACACAAGTCCTATGTGTCGACACAATTCTGCTTCCAGTGTCGACATAACTCCTGTGTGTCAATACAGCTTCTGCTTTCAGTATCAACATAACTCCTGGGTGTCGACATAGCTTCTGCTTTCAGTGTCGACATAACTCCTCGGTGTCGACACAGGTCTGAGTGTCTACTCAGCTTCTTCTTTAGGTGTCGACACAATTCTTCACAAGTGTCGACACAAGTCTGGGTGTCAACACAGCTTCTTCTTTTGGTGTCGACACAATTCCTGGGTGACGACACAATTCCTCACAAGTGTCGACATAATTCTTCACAAGTGTCGACATAATTCTTCACAAGTGTCGACACTTGTACTTAGAAAATTTTCTTCCAATCCTTAATCCTGCACAATGAAACTCAAACGCACATCAAATACAAATTGATGTATATGATTGATTAAGATGAGGCTTCTCCAAATCTGGTACATATTAACAGTGTACCCAACAATCTCCCCGTATTTGGAGAAGTCATAACCTTTAGTCAAAGATATACATCACTCATAATAAAACACATAAAAAGAAATAGATGTACATACATTTCACTGCAGGGTAACATATAAACATTGTAAACAACTGAAATGAATACTGAAACTGAATTCATTTAATAAGAGAGAAATTTTATGTTTACACAGTTTTCTTTAGAACAAAATCCAAAAGGTTACATTGTTCTATACATAAGCATAACTATCCTATATTTGACTAGGCTCCTTAATCACAATGCCTTTTCCTGATCTGATCTGAGACTGCACAGTAGGTTCAGCATCATCAGCAGGTTTCTTTCCTTTCAGATCTTTCTTTTTCTGTTCTTCAGCCCTTATACTTTGCCTTTCAAAATAATGAAAGGATTTGGCTAGTACTTGCTAGGCTTCAGAGCATTAGCAGGTAACTTCTCAGCTTTTGCTTTCCTTCTGTATTGAAGAATGGCTTCCTGTCTGGCTTGATACTTGTTCCACTCTTACTCAGTATACCATTTACTCCTTTCATGGGTCTTGTCCTTCACAGCTTTCCAGGCAGTCAATATAATGTTCTTGGAAGTAGGGCTGCATTGCCCAAAATCAGGTTTCAACTCAGCCTATTCTCTAAACCTTTTCTTGGACAATTGTGCTTCCTTCTGAGCTTCCTTGGCAGCCCCTGAAATTTCCACTTTTTAATAATAATATTTTTAACCTCCTGTGGAGGGCTATACATTGACTGAACTTCTTGGTGAACCATGTAAAAATCAGCTGGAGGGTAAATGACCTGAGCAACTTCAGGTTGATCTCCTTCAATATAGGCAGGTTGCACACCAGGCTCAGCAACATTATCATCATCACACAAGGGGGGATATCCAAGAGTTACTCTGATGATATTTGATATCCATTTAGCATGATCTGAGCTGTCTTTGACTAACACCCTCTCCTCCTTTATGACTTCTCTTTTAACATGATCTCTCAGATCATCCTTCTGAAATCTGACTTAGCTAACAAGATAATTGATTCCTTCTTTGTAATAATTCCTAAACTTCTGCAAGAAATCAGAAATATTCTTGTGAGATTTTGTAAATGTTTCCTGAATAGCATCTAGATCTTCTTTGATCTGCTTGGACACTTTAGCTTTGACAGCAGTTGATAGATTATCAATTTGTGTTAGAATGGAAAAGTGTGACTCTTTGAGATTATCATTCTTCCAGATTTGATTCTCAAGAACATATCCTTGATTAACTACAACGTCTTCCACTTTAGTGTTGAGTTCTTATTGTTGCTTTGCCAAGTATACCACAACATTTCCTCCCTTGTGGAAGCAATCTGTCATTTTCTTTTTATTTTGATTTACTTCAAATTTGATTGATTTGATATCTTGCGCCAGATGTAATTGCAAATCTTTATGTGTTTCATCCACATACCTTTCAAAAGACTGCCTTTGCTCATCTAATTTCACTTGCAATTGGACCAGTACGGAACTGAAATCCATGCTTGGAGCAGGTGGCTGTGTGACTATTTGTAAGGCCTTTTTATAGCCTGAGCTACGTTTTCTTAAGGCAGCTAACATCCTTTTCATATCCATTGAGGCTTCTTCATCATCAGAAGATTCTGAGGAACTTTGTATATTCAATGGTTCCTTATCAGTTGGGGCATGCTGAGATACCTCCCCCTCAGTTCTTGGTAGTTCTTTTTCTATGTTTTGCTGCTCCCCCTCAGTCCCTTCTATGGGTTGTGCGGGGAATAGCTCTTCCCTAGTTTCCTCTTGCTGCATCTGAACAGGAGGAACAAAATTCTTTTGGAAAACAGAAAGGTTCTCCCTGGACATCCAGTTCTTTGTCCAGGTCATGCTCTACAAAGGAGATACTTACTTGATTATTTTGAGCAGTATCTTTTATCTGCTCATCTTGTGCTTCTTTCTCAACATTTAGCAGTGCTTCATTATTGATTTCTGACACTATTTCCATAAGAGTATCAGCAGCATGTTCACTTTCTAGAGCAGCTTCAGTAATACCTCCTCCTTGGGCAGGCAGCTCAACTTGTACAGTGTCTTGTACTGCTGGTTTAGGATTTTCTCCCTGTGGAGAGGAGACTACCTGTTGCTCTAAGAGCATACTGCTCTCCACTTGATCCTGTGCTTCTTTTTGTGGCATGTCTTCTTCTGAACTGAATACCACTTCTTCTTCAGAATCACTGGAGGATTCTGCTTATTAAATAATCTTTTTCTGCTGTTTATCTTTCTTATGGTGTTTCTGTGGAGTAGATACTTCCTTTGTCAATACTCTATCCCATCTAGATAGAGTTCTCACATCCATCCTCCTCATGTGGTTGATTTTGGTTCCTGGAAGTTGGTTCAAAACATCTGGTATTATAGCAGATAGACATAAACTCAAAATCCTTCCCATATTTGGTTTCTTTATTCCTTCTTGAAGTCTATCAAAAATTTTTGATGCGCAGTCTGTTTTTATAGTGAAAATATTCCTTGACATTAGATTGATCATGTGGACTGAAATTCTATCATATCCACCAGTCTTACAAAGAATTACCTTGCCAACTACCTCAAACAGAAACTTTCCTTGAGAATTCATCCCTTTCCGGGCAATAAATGACCCAAACATGATATTTGGGTTTAGCCCGCACTAACTTAGTGCTTCTTTAGTCCTGCATGGAACAATTTCTTCATATTCCTTAACCATGGGAAGTTTGAGTGATTTCCTGATAGTTTTTAGTGTTAGTCTAACTCGGGAATCCTGAACTGTAGCTTTGATCTTCTTCATTTCTATGCTCACATCCTTTTTCTTTGTCGACACAACATACTGAGTGTGTCGACAAAATTGTGCTTGTGTCGACACAAACTTTATACCGAGACAAATTTCCTGCGAAATTTTGTACTTACATATTCTTCTTAGGGAAGCTTGTGCTAACCTATTCTAGGTTCAACATACCTAATTCAATTTTAAAATAATTGAATTTAATTTCATCCAGAGGTTTTGTAAATATATCAGCTATTTGATTATTTGTATTCACAAACTCTAGACTAATATCTTCATTCTCAACATGTTCTCTGATGAAATGAAACTTAATTTCTATATGCTTAGTTCTACTGTGTGATACATGATTCTTAGCAATAGAAATAACACTGGTAGAATCACAAAATAGTGGAATTCTACTTACCTTGATGTCATAATCTTCTAGTTGGTGCTTTATCCACAACAACTGTGCAGAGCAACTACCTGCAGCTACATACTTACACTTAGATGTTGATATAGCCACACTTGTTTGCTTCTTGCTGCACCATGACACCAGCCTTCCTCCTAGGAATTGACAGGTTCCTATTGTACTCTTCCTGTCTTCTCTGCATCCTGCAAAGTCTGCATCTGAGAAACCTGTTAGTAAGAAATCTCTATTCTTACGGTACCAAAGGCCTAGATTAGGTGTACCCTTAAGATATCTCAAAATTCTTTTAACTGCAGTATAATGAGATTCCATTGGGCAAGCTTGGTACTAAGCATAGACACATGTTGCATACATGATGTCAGGTCTACTAGCAGTCAGATAAAGTAGGGAGCCAATTATCCCTCTATACAGAGACTCATCAACAAGTTTCCCTGCCTCATCTTTGCCTATAGGCATACTTGTTCCCATAGGAGTTTTCATGGTGGAGGCTGAGTCCATTCTATATTTCTTAATCAACTCCTTGGTGAACTTAGACTGAGATATGGATAATTCATCATCAGTCTGTCTAACTTGAAGTCCCAAGAAGAACTTCAGCTCACCCATACTGCTCATCTAAAACTTCCCCTGCATAAGTTTGGCAAACTTCCTACAAAGGTCATTTTCAGTTGAACCAAATATAATGTCATCAACCTATATCTGGACTAGAATTATCTTGCCTTTAGATTCCCTAAAGAATAGAGTTTTGTCTATTTTTCCTCTAGAGAACTTATTCTCAATAAGAAAAGTAGACAAGGTTTCATACCAAGCCCTTGGGGCTTGTTTTAAAGCATATAGAGCTTTCCTAAGCCTATATACATAATCAGGATAATGAGAGTTTACAAAACATGAGGGTTGTTCAACATTGACTTCCTCTTTTAAGTCACCATTTAGGAATGCTGATTTTACATCCATCTGATATACCTTAAACCCTTTATAGGTAGCATAGGCCAAGAACAATCTTATAGCCTCCAACATTGCTACTGGGGCAAAGGTTTGATCAAATTCAATCCCTTCCTCTTGCCTGTAGCCTTTTGCTACCAATCTGGCCTTATTCTTGATTATAGTGCCATTCTCATCAAGTTTGTTTCTGTAGATCCACTTGGTTCCTATGATGTTGTGATCCTTTGGTTTAGGAACCAGTTCCCATACATTACATCTTTTGAATTGTGTCGGCTATTCTTGCATAGCATCAATCCAGTTTGTGTCTAGCATGGCTTCTTCAAACTTTCTTAGTTCTATTTGTGACAAGAAGTTAGAACATAGGACTGTGTTCATACTTTTGCTTCTTGTTATAACACCTTGACTTGCATCACCAATAATTTGGTGTGCTGGATGATCCTTCAAGTGTCTTCTTGCTGGAGGAAATCTGTCAACCTCATGGCCTTCTTCATTTTCCTCAACCAGATGTTCCTCATTGTCTTCTTCATCCAGTGAGTCTTGTTCTCCCCCTGAAAAGCAAGCACCTTTTTCCTCATCCAGCTTAGCAGGTTCCTCTTCACTGATGGTCAGCTTGTCCAGCCTGTTTATTAGACCTGTACAACTAACTGAAGAACTAGACAATTCACTGTTAATCAACTTAAACTCATCAAATTCAAGATGGACAGATTCCTCTACAACTTGGGTAGTTAAGTTGTAGATTCTGTATGCCCTACTATTATTGGTGTAGCCAACAAATATCCCTTCTAGGGATTTGGCAACAAACTTTATTTGGTAGTGCTTACTATTAACTAATACATAGCACTTGCAACCAAAGATTCTAAAGTAGGAAATGTTTGGTTTTCTGCCTTTCAAAATCTGATAGGGGGTCATCTTTTGTTTCTTATTGATGGAGGCTCTGTTGAGGACATGACAAGCAGTATTAACTGCCTCAGCCCAGAAGTACTCAGGGAGAGTAGTGTTACTAAGTAGTGTTCTACTTGCCTTAATTATAGTCCTATTCTTTCTTTCAGCAACTCCATTTTGCTGAGGAGTTCTAGGTGAGGAGAATTTCTGATGAATCCCAAGTTCATCACAGAACTTTGTCATACATTTAGACTGAAATTCAGTTCCATGGTCACTTCTGATTTTGACCATTGAACTGTTATGTTCATTCTGAATATGTCTAAGAAAAGCTTGGAAAACAGTTGGGTTTTCAGATTTCTGCCTCAAGAAGAAAACCCATGTGTATCTAGAGTACTCATCCACAATAACTAGTGTGTATACTTTCCTACCAAGACTATGAACTGGCATAGGACCAAACAAATCCATATGCAATATATACAAAGATCTAATTGAATCTTCGATATCAAGTTCATGGAAAGAGGACTTAATCGGTTTGACCTTTTGGCAAGCTGAACACACACCCTCTTTAATTCACTTGACTTGAGGACCATTCCTCACTAACCCCATGCTAAACAGCTATCCTATTGACTTATAGTTCAGATGGGCAAGCCTCTTGTGCCATTTGACATATAGTGAAGCTTTTTCTCCTGCAAATAGACAACTGGGTGAGTTGTCAAACTCACAATCTAGGTTAAGACAATATACATTCCCTTTCCTAGTGCCAGTCAAAATGATCTCTTGATCACTTGACCTTCTTATTTGGCACTCCCCTTTGAGGAAGGAGATGTCATAACCTAGATCACTAAATTAACTTATGCTTATCAAGTTATGTTTTAGACCCTTCACATAAGCCACTTTAGTGATAGTAATTGAATCACTAAAAATGCTACCAAATCCTTTGATGATTCCTTTTTCTGATCCACCAAAGATTACTTTGGGTCCACTCTCTATGGGTACATAGTCCCTCAACATTATTCTTGTTCCAGTCATGTGTCTGGAACATCCACTATCCAAGTACCATATATGGGCATGGTCACTTCGATTCACCTGCATCAAATACAGAATCACTTACCCTTAGAACCCAAATTATTATTGGGTCCTAGGTCATTGTTAGGTTGAAATCCTGCAGCTGTTCTGACAGGTAGACTACTCTTGGTTTTAACACTTGTGTTGAACTAACAATCCCTGACAAAATGGCCCACCTTTCCACAACACCAACACTCAAACCTATTATACCTTCTCTTAGGTACAGACTTTACTGCTTTGTTGCCAGCAGTTCTGTTGAGTGTAGCTGCTGGAGTAGTAAACCCCAAGACTTCCTCTTGAACCTGATAGGCTTGCCTATAGTGTGATCCATTGGCATTTACACCCTTTCCCATGAGATCTTCATACTCACAGTGACCATGAGTACTATTATGATCATACATGTTTATTGGTTTCATCACTTTCCTAAAGAAAATAGGGGGCTTTGTAGCTACTGGCTGTGCTGGGGAATCACCTTTTCTATGAGAATTGGTGGCCCTAGTTCTGCCCTTGAAACCTAGACTATTCTTTCCTTTATTACAAATGAAAGTATCTATTAAGGGCAAGACTGATTTTGGCTAAGAGAATTTAACCACAACTCTCTTTCTTGCTGAAGTTTTTCCTCAAGTTTCTTGATGTGATTTTCCTTGAAAGAGATTGTGCCCATCTGAATAACAGTAATGTTTTTCAGTTTGACAATCTCCTTCAGTTTTGAATCTATCAACACAGCTGAATCTGATGCAGCCTACTTCAGAGACTCAATCTCCTTGGCCTGCTCCTTGACAAGAAACTTGCTCCTCGTCAGAGCTTGCAACAACCCACCATACTCATTAATGAGTTGATGTACATCCCCTTCAAATTCAGAACCATCCACATCTCGTGATGCAGAAGTTTTTGTTTCTGATGCAGTGTAGTAATCTGAAGCTGAGGGAGAACTGTATACCTTACTAGGACCAGGCTGATCCTAGCACTGATCATTTTCTGATAGAGCCATCAGCCCTCTACAACAATAGTCTTCTGCTCCATTTATGGAGTCCAACATTTGTAGGAATTCTAGTTCCCTATAATCCTCTTCTGTTGAGATCAGCCCAACATATGCTTCTGTAGTATCTTCTTCTCCTGATCCTGAAGATGAAGAGTCTGTCCAACTCTTCTGCTTCTATGCAACAAGGGATTTCTCCTTCTTGCCTTTCACTTGATGCTTCTTCTTATCTTTAGATTCAATCCTCTTGTCTGGACAGTCAGCTATGACATGTCCAGGCCTGTTGCAACAATAACAGACAATCTTAGAATTAGTTTGTTTACTAGGTTTTGAGGCATACCTGTCCTCCTTGGGAGTCTTCTTTTTCTTGTAATACTCATCCTTGGAAAAGGATGTTGATGGCCTGGTTCTCCATTTCTTCTTTTTCATAAACCTTTGAAATTGCCTTGTAAAGGCAGCAAAGTCCTCATCAGTGGTGTGGCTATCTGATGTGCTGTTGTCAAAATTTTCTTCTTTAGCCTAAGCACTCTTTCTGGGTGGAGAAGGAGACTTTCTCCAACCCTTCCTTGTGCCTTCAGCCTTGAAGGCTATAGACCTTTCTTTGTACTCAGGCCTACTGCTTTTCTCCTCCTCTTTTCTGGCAGTGAGCTACATTTCATATGATAACATCTTTCGAAATAGTGTGGGAGGAGGTATATCAGCAAGCTTGGCTACTTCTCTGATGGCACATATCTTTATGTCTCAGTCCTTTGTTAGTGACCTGAGAAACTTGTCATTCAGTTTATATGTGCTGAAGACTCTTCCATAGGTCATCAGCTCATTGACAACCCTGAAGAACTTCTTGTAACATTCAGCTATGCTGTCAGTCTTGGCTTGTTTAAAGCTCTCATATTCTTGATTCAGCATAGATTTCTTGTCCTGTCTTTCTTCTTCTGTTCACTCCATGTAGACAATCATGGTGTCCCATATTTCCTAAGAGGTTTTACAATGCACCAAATTCTGAAATGTGGAATCATCTATAGCACTTACTATAATGTTTTGTGCTCTTTTGTCTCGTGTTGCCAGGATGATCTCATCCTTAGTCATTTCAGAATAACTCTAAGGGGTTTTAACATTTGCATCCAGAGTTGATACCTTCATTGGAATGAAGGGACCCTCTTGTACTATGATGTAGATTCTTTGATCAGACGCTTCCATAAACAACCTGACCCTTTCCTTCCATATGCCAAAGCATTCTTTCCTGCAGATAGGCAGTTTCATAGATACAAATTCCTTCTTATTCTCCATTGAACCCATTATTGAAATAAGTTATTTGCCTTGGATATCTACTCAAACTGTTAGGTCAATCTTTGAGTAACCTAGCTCTGATACCACTTGAAAGACTTGATTTCAAGAGCCTAAACGGCTAGAGGGGGGGTGAATATGTTCTAATTTTTCTTTCAAAATTTTAGGCAAATAGCAAAATCTATCTCAGCACAGAAACAATGTAAACCACAGAACAATGAACACAACACAACATACACCAGATTTATAGTGGTTCCCCAAGGTATGGGTACATCCTCTTTCCCCCTTCGCCTATCCAGTAGTGAACTGGATTCAGCGCAACTTCCTTCCACTTACTCCGATCCACAGATATTACAACTTAGAACCAGATTGGTTCCTACAGCTCAGACTTATACAAGTCCTACCCCAGATTCTTCCCCAATAACCCTACATCAGGCCTCAGCCCTACCTCAGCCTATGTCACTAGGCTTACAACTCAGAGTGAAAGCCCACTCCTACTGTAACGACCCTAGCCGATCCAACGTGACAGCGTCACGGCTCCGCTCTAGGCGTCGCTACCGGGCTGCAGCCCAAGCACCCTAACCCCTCTCCCTCCACAGGCGGGTTATTGGTGGCCACAGCCTCCCTTTGACGAGCGAACTCGACAGTTAAGCTGGGCCGTACGGGGACTTCCCAGGAGGTCACCCATCCCAGTACTACTCTCGCCCAAGCACGCTTAACTATGGAGTTCCTTCAACTCTCATCACCAATTGAGCTGCAACTCAATTGGTGATGAGAGTTGAAAGAACTCCATAGTTAAGCGTGCTCGGGCTGGAGTAGTACTGGGATGGGTGACCTCCTGGGAAGTCCCCGTAGTGCGTGCTTGACTATCGAGTTTACCTCATCAAAGGGAGGCTGTGGCCACCAACAACCCGCCTGTGGAGGGAGAGGGGTTGGGGTGCTTGGGCTGCAGCCCGGTAACCGGAACCGGACCAGGTGGAAATTAGAGTACACGCTGGGGCGCGGGGACGTTACAATAAAAGTGCACTTTTATTGTAAGGCCCCTAGCCGATCCAACATGACAGCGTCACGGCTCCGCTCTAGGCGACCCTACCGGGCTTCAACCCAAGCACCCCAACCCCTCTCCATCCACAGGCGGGTTGTTGGTGGCCGCAGCCTCCCTTTGATGAGGTAAACTCGATAGTCAAGCCCGCACTACGGGGACTTCCCAGGAGGTCACCCATCCCAGTACTACTCCAGCCCGAGCACGCTTAACTATGGAGTTCTTTCAACTCTCATCACCAATTGAGCTGCAGCTGTCATGTTGGATCGGCTTGGGCTGAAGCACGCTCAAGGGGTTGGGGTGCTTGGGCTGAAGCCCGGTAGGGTCGCCTAGAGCGGAGCCGTGACGCTGTCATGTTGTATCGGCTAGGGGCCTTACAATAACAGCTCAATTGGTGATGAGAGTTGAAAGAACTCCATAGTTAAGCGTGCTCGGGCTGGAGTAGTACTGGGATGGGTGACCTCCTGGGAAGTCCCCGTAGTGCGGGCTTGACTATCGAGTTTACCTCATGAAAGGGAGGCTGTGGCCACCAAAAACCTGCCTGTGGATGGAGAGGGGTTGGGGTGCTTGGGCTGCAGCGCGGTAGCGTCGCCTAGAGCGGAGCCGTGACGCTGTCACGTTGGATCGGCTAGGGGCGTTACACCTACAACTCAGGCAAAAGCCCAACCTCAGCATTTATAATTACAGGCTTACAACTCAGATCTTACAACAGATCCTACCAGAAATTGTTTGATTAAGAGATACAGAAATTTCACCAGATAGATCTCTTAACTGGTGTGAGCTTCTTGATTAGTTCTTGAATAAACTGATATTCATATCCAACCCGACTTAGCCATTTCAAAGATTCTTGATAGAACAAAACAAGGTTGATCTTCACTTGATGTAGAAGTTGATCTTCAGATAGCTTCCTCCTTGAATTCAGAATGAGATCTGAATCTTCCTTACAGACTGTTCTGGATCTGCCTTCATAAGGGTTTCCCCTTTTCTTATTGTAGAAAACTATCTCTGAAGGATTTACTTCTTAGTGTTGTGTGTTCTCTATGTCTTTGTAACTGTTGTATCGAATCAGTCCTTTATATAGAGATTCCTCCTGATTACCAGCTTATCCGGTTTGTAACAGTCTTCTGATAGTTCTGACAAAGGTGTCAGACCGGTTGATACGGCAGCTGATTCTTCAAAGACTTTCCAACTCAGCATGAACCACTCAGCAAACTGCTTAACATGTGTCGACACAAATGGACTAAGTGTCGACACAAGACTTGATGATGTCGACACAACACTCCATATGTCGATATAGTCATTCTTTTGGTACTTGAGACAGCATCTGTTAAATGTGTCGACATAAGTACTGTGGGGCGACACAATTTTGCTTCTAGTGTCGAGATAACTCCTGGGTGTCGATACAGCTTCTGCTTTCAGTGTCGACATAACTCCTGGGTATCGACACAACTTCTGCTTTTAGTGTCCACATAACTGCTGGGTGTCGACACAGGCCTGAGTGTCGACTCAGCTTCTTCTTTAGGTGTCGACACAATTCTTCCCAAGTGTCGACACAAGGTTTAACACCCCCTATCCGTCACATAGCATATAAAGTTGGTCCGGCCGGGCCCGACGCCATATACCATAGACAGACCGGGTGGTTACTCAATGGAAACCATCCAACCAATCCAACGTCCTACACAGAGTCACTCTAGAGGAAGCAATTTTATTAGTTGCAATAATAAAGAACCCAACACTATCATGAATGTCCACTAATACGCCAAAAGGAATGAAGTACAAATACACAAGTACTGGCCTTATGGCCTTACAATTGTTTTCCTCAAATTACATGTCTTTCAAACCTCAGCACGCAGGCCGTCCATACATGAATAAAAGAAAACATTCAAAAATTAGGCCTTTGAGGGCCGGATCAGCAACTTGGTATTTAGCCTGCTATTTACCGCTTGGCTCCGCAGCACCTGCAAGCACAATCCACCGCAACGGTGGCAAACCAAAGCAATGGTCAGCAATGCTGATCAAATTATAACGAACCCGCCCGCAATTCGGGGCGGCGATGCTCCTTCCCTGCACTTTATAAGCATAACCAAGCAGTATATACATACATTGCATCACAGGCGTTGGCACGCACGGCCACACGCCCCGTGCTCTCATGTCACATTCTCGGCCATCATGGTCAAAGTCCGCCGACTCACCACTGCCCCCAGGACGGCAATATCTCGTGAGCAATCTGGTCTTTCTGGCCACTGCCTAAGACCCTCCATTTATGCCAACGATAAGTGCCAAGTAACTTTATGTCTCTTTAACCGAACGACATAGATCGGGTACGGTTCCACCTAACCCGTTGCTTACACCGCAACGTCAAATTAAGTCGTCTGCGCGGGTCAATCTTCCCAGAGTCCCGTATCTCCTATGCATATCATATAACATAGTTATGTTCAGGTTGGCTCCCAGGCCACCATGATGGCAGAACCACGCGTCCGTCTAGTTTTTCGGGTGCACCTTGGAGTTAATCCCCAAGACACCATGTTGCAATCTACCTCGTAGAAAACCCGAAAAACAAACATTTGCACAAAGTCTTCTCCGGCCACTTATGCAATGCAACATCACCGATCCAGTCCAACTTGTCCGGGTAGGCTTCACACATCATGCCTATATTCGTTCTCGATTACGGACTCTACATGTACGCAACGGGGACTATTCATGTCTACGCGAAGGAATGCCTCAAACTCACCGCAAACTCGTGAGAGCGGGCTTCCCTATGGAAAAGAAGGAGAGCTTCACATGCTCAAGTAGAGAATCGTTACCCTAGCGTTCTTCCTTGGCGCCATGGAAATGTAAGCGGATGAAAAGCACCGCACTCTCCTTTCCTCCATAGATCCGAAGTCGGTTCGCGATTTGGAGATCCGAAGCTCCGCCGGTGACCGGATCTAGGCTTCTTCTTCCTCCTTTGATCTCTAGACTTAGAAAGATAACCACTCAAGTGAAATGAGGGTTTCAAAGGCCCAATCCCGGGTATATCCCAGTAGGAACAACCCCCAACCGTTGGATCCCAAAATAAGGAAACGAACGGCTATGATCCGTAGCTAAAATGTAAAACTTGGGCCGAACACGGCCTACGACACGCCCGTGTCCACGGCCGTGTCCCTCATTCGCCGTCAAAATCGATGCATCTCAAAAAACACACGGTCATCCAACATGCCCGTGTTCGACCTGACACGCCCGTGTCAGCCAGTACATGCCCGTGTTCCCGGGCGTGTTCCCCCATCAACACAGGACCAACACCAACCCGAGACTCATACGGGTCTTGGACACGCCCGTGTCCTATTTGAAATGCCCGTGTCAAACCCGAACACGCCTGGGATCCAGGCCATGTTCACTGTCTCGACACTTCGTCGAGCGCAGTTCGTCAACCACCCGACACGGCCTTGGACACGCCCGTATCCTAGGCCGTGTTCCCTGTCTCGACACGTCGTCGAGCAAAAATGTCGACTTCCTGGGCCGATCGTCGACACGAGCTCGACATGCCCTGAGACACGCCCGTGTCTCAGGCCATGTTCGCTGCTCGACGATCGTCTTGTCCAAAATTCGTCGACCTCACGGCCAAGTCGTCGACTCGAGCTTGACACGCCCTGGGACACGCCCGTGTCCCAGGCTGTGTGCCCCCTGCCAAATTCCAAATTTTGCCCAAAATGCCTCCTGTCACTCTTCTGAGTGTCGGGGCATTACAACTCTCCCCCACTTAAAAGAATTTCGTCCTCGAAATTACATAAAGGAAAGAAACATAAAACTTAAATGGTACCTGAGTGAAACAACTCCGGGTACTCCTCAGGCATAGTCTGCTCTCGCTCCCAAGAGAGCTCCTCCCGACGGTAATTGTCCCAACGGACCTTGACCATCCTGATCTCTTTATTGCGTAGCCGCTTGAATTCCGAGTCCTCAATACGTACGGGCTTGACCTTCATCGTCAACCCACTATCAACCGACACTTGATCGACCGCGATCACTTGCGTAGGCTCTTGCACCGCCTTCTGTAGCACCGATATATGGAATACATCATATAGACTACTAAGCTCCACTGACAGCTTCAACCAGTACGCTGCGTCACCAATATACTCCAGAACCTCAAACGGTCCAAGGTACCTCGGGCTTAGCTTATTCAAGCACCGCACCTGCGAGACACCTTTGAACGGCTTGATCTTCAAGCACACCCACTCGCCAACAGCGAACTCCACGTTCTTGTGCTTGGCATTATAGTACTTAGCCTGGCGGTCCTGAGCGATTAGCAACCTCTCCCGAATAGTTCTCACCAAAGAAGTAGCATCCTCCACCTCTAGTCGCTTATAAAACTTTGATTCAACCGTTTCCAACCAGGACAACGACGTGCGGCATTTTCTACCATAAAGGGCCTCGAAGGGCGCCATTTGGATGCTCGCCTGGGTAGCTATTGTTGTAAGCGAATTCCACCTAGTATAAGTGATCTTCCCATTGCTTTCCAAAGTCCAGGACACACATGCAGAGCATGTCTTCCATTGTCTTATTGACCCTCTCAGTCTGCCCATCCACTTGCGGATGAAAGGCTGTGATAAAACTCAGCTTTGTTCCAAACATCTGCTGCACCAGCCTCCAATCATTGGATGTAAACCGCCCATCTCGGTCACTCACGATGCTGCGGGGCACACCATGAAGCCGTACAATATTATCCACATATAGCTTTGCCAATTTCTCAACCGGATCATCCTTCCTATGTGGAATGAAATGCGACACCTTCATTAGACGATCTACGACCACCCAAATGGAGTCGTTCCCCTTTTGCGACCTTGGCAACCCGTGCACAATGTCCATAGTAATGTCGTCGAACTTCCACTCCAGAATAGGCAAGGATTTCAAGAATCCTCCCGGCTTTTGGCATTCCGCCTTCACCAAGGTGCAAGTTTGACACTTCGCCACGTAGAGCGCCACATCCTTTTTCAGTCCTGTCCACCAGAACAATTTCTTAACATCGCGGTACATCTTCGTGCTCCTAGGGTGAATTGAGTAATTGGTATGATGCGCCTCGTACAATAATTCCACCCGCAAATTGCCCATGCTTGGGACGCACAGACGACCGTCTTTCCAAAGTAATCCGTCCTCCACAACGAATTGGGAATTTGACCCATCCAGAGGTTCTATCATGAGTTGCTTCATGTGGACATCCATATCCAACGTCTACCGAATCCGATCAGCCAGGTCATATTGGACTTCAGTCCAATTCAACACTGCTTCAGCACTTGATTGCTTATCAACGCAAAAGATCTCCAACGCCTCTAACTCCCGAACCAACAGCTCGTCATGGACCGACAGCCAATTGGCTTGAGCTGGGGCCCGACGACTCAATGCGTCCGCAATCGCATTGCCTTTACCAGGCACGTAGTGGATCTTGAATATATAGTCCCCCAGGAACTCCATCCACCTACGCTGCCTCATGTTCAGATCTTTCTGATCCAGCAAATACTTCACTCTCTTGTGATCGGTGTAGATATCAATTTTCACACCGCACAAATATTGTCTCCACATCTTCAAGGCAAAAATTAAGGCTGCTAACTCCAAGTCATAGAACGGATAGTTCCTCTCGTGCACTTTCAGTTGTCTCGAGCCATAAGCTATAATGCTTCCATGTTACAGTAGCACGCAACCCAAACCACTGCCTGAAGCATCGCTATAAATCTTATAACCTTCGGTCCCACTCGGCGAACTCAACACAGGCACCGTGGTCAACCGACATTTCAACTCCTCAAAAGCTCGCGCGCACTCCGGCATCCAAACGAACTTCTGCTCCTTCCTCGTCAAAGTAGTGAGAGGTAACGCTATCCGCGAGAAGTTCTCTTCAAAGCGCCTATAATTGCCGGCAAGCCCCAGAAAGCTCCGGACTTCCGCTACCGTAGAAAGCTCATGCCACTCTCGTATCACAATAATCTTCGCCGGATCCACTGCAATACCTTCCCCACTCACTATGTGACCGAGGAACGCTACTGAGGACAACCAAAACTCGCACTTCGAGAACTTGGCATACAATATATTCCTCCTTAGCATCTCCATAACCAAATGAAGATGCCTGAAGTGATCTTCCTAACTCTGCGAGTACACCAAAATATCATCGATGAAGATGATCACAAAATGGTCCATGTACTCCCTGAAGGTCCTGTTCATCAAATCCATGAACACTGATGGTGCATTCATCAGCCCAAACGGCATGAACGTAAACTCGTAATGCCCGTATCTTGTACTGAACGCTGTCTTAAGGATATCACTCTCCCTTATCCTCAGCTGATATTAACCAGACTTGAGATCCAACTTGGAGTACACCGTCGACCCGACCAACTGATCAAAAAGATCATCGATCGTTGGGATTGGGTACTTGTTCTTTTCTGTTAGCTTGTTTAACTCCCGATAATCAATACAAAGTCTCAAGCTCCAGTCCTTCTTCTTTACAAAGAGGACCGGTGCGCTCCAAGGCGACGAACTTGGACGCGCAAACTCTTGCTCCAAGAACTCTTGAAGTTGCACCTTCACCTCCGCCATTTCCTTAGGCGCTAGCCGATACGGAGATCGTGACACGGACTTTGCACCTGGCACTAGCTTAATAGTGAAATCTATCTCCCGTTGAGGCGGGGCTCTAGGAAGATCTGCGGGGAACAGAACAGGTTACTCAGCTACGACTGAAATACTATCCAACATTGGCTTTGGCTTTGCAACCTCCACTATTGTAAAGAACAGCTCTGCACTAGTATGAACCGCCTTCACCACCTGAAGAGCAAACATCAACGTCTTGCTCGACACTTTCAAGCCTGTAAAAGTCGTCTCACGACTTGCTCCCAACTTGACTTACTTGCGACCGCAATCAATATAGGCTTGCTGCTCCGAGAGCCAGTACATGCCAAATATAACGTCGAACTCCACCAACGGTAGTAACGACGCTTGCAGATCGAACTCTTGATTCCCAATACGAATCTTAACACCGCAGATTTTATCCGCGCGCATCGAACACCCATTCGGTAACAAAACATCCAACTTGTCCTTCTCCATCAAAGAAGGTACTTCGATGCACGATATGAATCCTTCAGACAAGAAGGAGTGTGAAGCTCCCGTATCAAAGAGTGCTCTCGCCGGAAACTCATAAATCAAAACAAATCCTAAACAAGC
Organism: Platanthera guangdongensis; assembly: GCA_039583875.1. Classification (NCBI taxonomy): domain Eukaryota; kingdom Viridiplantae; phylum Streptophyta; class Magnoliopsida; order Asparagales; family Orchidaceae; genus Platanthera; species Platanthera guangdongensis. Next base: position 204,759,511 of record CM077151.1, on the reverse strand, counting down.
AGTTGTAAGTTAACGTACACATAACAAGTATTTAAAGAAACTTAACTTGCTACAAATTAAACCGTACCTGTCACCACATCTGCTTGTTTGGTGGCCTCCTGTTGGCCAAGATTATAATCCCTTGGTTAAGCCAGAGCATAATGGGACGCGGATGACTCCACTGCCTTGCCCTTCTCTTCATAAGTTGCTACCGGCTTCCTCTCGGACTTGGGACGTCCGCTCCAACAGTCACGGGCAAAGTTCCCCGGCTTCCCACAAGTAAAACATGCACCCAGGGTCCGACCCGTGATCGTCCCAGAAGAACCGAAAGAAGGAGCTTGACCCGAAGTCCTAGCCTTCTTAAAGAACTTACGGTGCCCAGAATTTGAGTTAGCCGGGACCTTGAACTCAATCCTCTTATCACCCAAGCTCTTCTTCGCTTGAACATTCTTAATGTACTTCTTCAAGGAAAGGGCCGTGTTGACCAAGGTCAAGAAACCATGCGTCATCGGCCCCGAGAGTAGTATCCTCAGGTCATCTCTTAGACCTTCGTAGAAACGGTTGGTCTTACGCTCCTCATCCGCGATGGTGGAGCTAGCATACCGACCCAATCGAGTAAACTCATGGAGATACTGATCCACGCTACTCTCTCCTTGTACCAACCTCTGGAACTCATTCTCCAAAGCTATCCTCTGAGTCAAAGGGAGGTACCTAGCCAAGAACAGTCTCGAGAACTCCTCCATCGAGACGTCTGTAAGTTTCCTTCCTCTCAATAGATGCAGCTCCAAACCCTCCCACCACAGCCTGGCGTCTCCATCCAACAGGAATGTAGCTATAGTGGTCATCTGCCACTCCTCCGTCTCCGTCGCTATCAAGACTCTATTCACACGGGAGAGCCAGTCTACAGCTTGAGATGGGGTTCCCAACCCTGAGAATACGGGAGGATTGAAGCTCATGACATGTTTGAGCTGTCTCTCGGTTGCCCTCCTTGGCACCAACGGCTCCACTACTACCTGCTCCACTCTTCTCGGCTTAACCTCTAGAAGAGGTACCTGCTCCATTGTAGGAGCAGGCTGCTGCATTTCCCTTGCAGGCTGTGCATTGATCATGGCAAACACTGCTTCGGCCACCAATCGTATGGTGTCAGCCGATGGAGGTGTTGCGAGAGCATCATTTGGTGCACTACTAGCCTCAGAAACTCGGCGTTCCGACAGCCTAGCACCGCTTCTGGTCACCTAGAGTGGTACAAAACACCGTTAAGAGACCAAACAAAATTGCAAAACGCAATCATAGGAACGCGCAGGTTCCTCAAACACGTGTATTTTTCATTCCTAAGTGGACATTCATGGGTTCTTTTGCTGTTATAACGATGACGCAGAAACATGTGATCACCACCCCTTAAAAGAATTTGCTAACGAATTCATTTTAAGCCTGACCGAAACCAGTAGTCTGATACCAAATTGTAACACCCCCTATCGATCGCATAACATATAAAGTAGGTCCGGCCGGGGCCCGATGCCATATACCACAGACAGACCGGGTGGTTACTCAATGGAAACCATCCAACCAATCCAACGTCCTACACAGGGTCACTCTTGCGGAAGCAATTTTTTTAGTTGCAATAATAAAGAACCCAACACTAGCATGAATGTCCACTAATATGCCAAAAGGAATGAAGTACAGATACACAAGTACTGGACTTATGGCCTTACAATTGTTTTCCTCAAATTACATGTCTTTCAAATCTCGGCACGTAGGCCGACCATACATGCATAAAAGAAAAAACTCAAAAAATAGGCCTTCGAGGGCCGGCTCACCAACTTGGGCTTTAGCCCGCTATTTACCGCTTGGCTCCACAGCACCTGCAAGCAAAATCCACCGCAACGGTGGCAAACCAAGCAACGGTCAGCGATGCTGACCAAATTATAACGATCCCACCACAAATTCGGTGCGGCTATGCTCCTTCCCTGCACTGTATTAGCATAACCAAGCAGTATATACATACATTACATCACAGGCGTTGTCACGCACGGCCACACGCCCCGTGTTCTCAGGGCACATTCTCGGTGATCACGGTCAAAGTCCTCCGACACACCACAACCATCAGGACGCCAATATCTCGTGAGCAATCTGGTCTTTCTGGCCACTGCCTAAGACCCTCCATATATGCCAACGGTAAGTGCCAAGAAACTTTAGGTCTCTTTAACCGAATGACATAGATCGGGTACGGTTCCACCTGACCCGTTGCTCATACCTCAACGTCAAATTAAGTCATTTGCGCGGGTCAAGCTTCCCCGAGTCCAGTATCTCCCATACATATCACATAACCCAGTTATGTTTGGGTTGGCTCCCAGGCCACCATGATGGCAGAACCACGCGTCCGCCCAGTTTTCCGGGTGCATCTTGGAGTTAATCCCTAAGGCTCCCTGTTGCAATCAACTCGTAGAAAACCCGAAAAATAAAAATTCGCACGGAGTCTTCTCCGGCCACTTATGCCATGCAACATCATCGATCCAGACTAACTTGTCCGGGTAGGCTTCACACATCGTGATTTGGAGCTCTGAAACTCCGTCGGTGACCAGATCTAGGCCTCTTCTTCCTCCTTTGCTCTCCCCTGTCTCTAGACTTAGAAAGAGAACCACTCAAGTGAAATGAGGGCTTCAAAGGCCCAATCCCAGGTATATCCCAGTATGAACAACCCCCAACCGTCGGATCCCAAAATAAGGATACGAACGACTACGATCCATAGCTGAAATGTAAAAACTGGGCCGAACACGGCCTATGATATGCCCGTGTCTAGGGCCGTGTCCCTCATTCGCCGTCAAAATTGATGTGTCTCGAAAAACACATTGGCATCCAACACGCTCGTGTTCGACCTGACACGCCGGTCTCAGCCAGTACTCGCCTGTGTTCCCGGGCGTGTTCCCCCATCAACACAGGACCAACACCAACCCGAGACTCACACGGGTCATGGACACGCCCGTGTCCTATTTGATATGCCCGTGTCCAACCCGAACACGCCTGGGCTCCAGGCCGTGTTCACTATCTCGACCTCATCGAGTGCAGTTCGTCGACCACCCGATACGACCTTGGACACGCCCGTGTCCTAGGCTGTGGTCCCTGTCTCGACACATCGTTGATCGAAAATGTCGACCTCCCGGGCCGATCGTCGACACGAGCTCGACACGCGCTGAGACATGCCCGTGTCTCTGGCCGTGTTCGCTGCTCGACGATTGTCGACTCCAAAATTCATCGACCTCACAGCCAAATCATCGACTCGATCCTGACACGCCCTGGGACACGACCGTGTCCCAGGCCATGTTCCCCCTCCGAAATTCCAAATTTTTTCCAAAACGCCTCCCGTCGCTCTTTGAGTTTCGGGGCATTTCACAAGTCTTGGTGTCGACACATCTTCTTCTTTTGTTGTCGACAGAATGCCTGGGCGTCGACACAATTCCTCACAAGTGTCGACATAATTCTTCACAAGTGTCGACATAATTCTTCACAAGTGTCAACATAATTCTTCACAAGTGTCGACACTTGCACTTAGAAAATTTTCTTACAATTCTTAAACCTACACAATGAAACTCAAACATACATCAAATACAAATTTATGTATATCATTAATTAAGATGAGGCTTCTCCAAATCTGTTACATATTAATAGTGTAACCAACAGTATATGATGTTTTTGGCGATATATCACGAAATGAAATTGTGGATGGATGTGTACCTCTGAGAGAGATATGTATATGTGTGTGTTCTGAATGTGATGTTTGTTTTGTGTAATGCCTTGGGGCGAACCAAGCTACGACCTCTGCGCTTTAACCCGACTCATTTTATTCGGGTGATCGATTGCTTATGGTGCAACGAGGAGTGGGTCGGTGCATGTCTGTAGTCGAGCCAAATTTCAGGACGAAATTTTTTTTGATGGAGGGGAGGACTGTAATACCCCAAAGACCAAGTTGGGTTCAGGTTGGATGACATGGCCTGGGACACGGGCGTGTCCCGGGGCATGTCATGCTCGGGTCGACAAGTTGCGCTCGACAGTCGTCGAGCGGCAAGCAAAGGGAGTACACGTCATGTGACACGAGCGTGTCACAGGGCGTGTCCTTTGATGGTTTCAACCAGGATTGCGTGTTTTGAGAGACACAAGTGTGTCTTGGGGTACACGGCCTCGGACACGGGCATGTCCTATGGTCGTGTCCCGCTCGGGTGAGTTGATGTTGTTCTGGGTGAAGTACATAGCTGCCAGATATGGGTGTGTCGACCATGACACGGGCATGTAGGGGGTGACACGGGCGTGTCACACAGCCGTGTACTGTTTGGATTTGAGTCGGTTGTGTGCTGCTTAAGGGACACAGCCTGTGACACGGGCGTGTCACAAGGCGTGTCATGCCGTTTTCAGCTTATTTTTGGGAAAATCAAGGTCGTTCATTCCCTTATCCTGGATCCAAGGGCCCCGGCTCTTCCCTGCTGAGATAAGGCCGAGAATGGTGATCCATGCCTTCATTTCATTCCTTCTTCTCATTCTCAAGGAGAGAGAAAGGGAGAGCAAGGGAGTAAGGAAGGGAAATGGGAAACCAGCTGCTGGAGGAGCTGCGGAGTGCGGAAGCAAGATCCGAGTTTGTATTCATGAAGGCAAAGCCGAGGCGGTGATTTCCATCCGGTTGGTTCATGGCTCCAAAGCGAGCGGCGAGGGTAACGATCTGCTTCTTGGACATTGAAGTCCTTTCTTTATGCATCTGCAAGGGATCCTCCACCAAGAGGTGGACATCATAAGTGATTCCTTGGTTGAGTTTGCATCTAGAGACGGAAGTGTGTAGTACGGCATAGGCATGCTGTGTGAAGCCCATCTGGACGGTTAGTCTAGATTAGTGATGGCTATGGGTAAACTGGAGAAGACTCCGTGGATTTGATGTTGTGTAAGATATATACAGTAGCCTCTATTGTATGGATGTATGGAATGGATTATGGATGTGGATCTTGGATGCTTTGCGAAAGCTCCTGGTTGTCGTGAGAGGTCAATTGGTAGCAACGCCTGGGGAGCAAGAGCTAAACCACGCTTGCTACTCCACTAGGGTGGCTCGATCTATATTAGGATTGGAGGTCGATTGGTGATAATGCCTGGGGAGCACAGATAAACCCTGCTTGCTACACCACTAGGGTAGGTCGATCTGCTCATGTTTGCTGTGAGGTTAGTACCTCTGAGTGGGATGAATAGAATATCCCCAAACAGCAGGATTGGTGGACTAGGACCAGACAACCAACTAGTTAAAAACATCTGCTCGGCGGTGGACGATGGATATATCCGGTACACCAATAAGGTGCCATGAGTGCACGGAGCGTCTTGTGGATACCGGCGTTTGTGACATGGTTGTGATTGGTAGCTTCGTAGATATTAAGATGGCAATGCATATGGGGAAGGAACCACTGCCCCGGGTAAGGGGTAGGGTCATTATAATTGGTCAGCTGATGCTGACCGTTGCTTTGTTTACTGCTCTTGGGGTGGATGATATTTGTTGGTGTTGTGGATTGAATTCAATTGAGCGGAAGGAAGGCTTGCTGCGAAGGCCCTTGAAGGCCGTGCGAAGATTGTTTATATTTCATGTGTGGCTGGCCTGCGTGCCGATGTATAAAAATGTATACTGGCATGTGTGTGTTATATACATTCCTGGTTTATATATAAATGTGGAGTTTATATATGTAGTGGACATTCCCTGTGCTGAGTTCATCTAACATAAAATACTACACTAAAATGTTTTGAGTTAGGCTACGAGTAGAATAAGATTTTGATTTCCACGCGTAATTCCACCGTTTTTCTGTGAAATATGGCATGAGGCTCCGACAGGACTCACTGTTATATTCCATGTGACGAATGGAGACGTCACATTGGCTAACAAAGAGCCGTATTCTTTATGCCAGCAAGCAAACCATTAGTGTTAGATAAGAATGAGGAAAAGCACTGTTATGTTATTTTCTAACTGATAGAAGTGTTTTAAGTCATCGCCGCTCCAGGCATGATTGACAGCCTCCCATTCTACAATCTGGAGATGGTATCCTCCTGACGTCAAGGTCTCTTTAATAACATAGGGATCCTCCCAGTTGAGATTCAACTTGTTGGCGTCTGCCAATCACCCGACCACATCGACCTTCTTCAAGACCAAGTCTACCTTTGCGAACCGCTTGATCCTAACATGCTTGTCAAAGTACTCGGCCATACGCCGCTTGACCTCTTCCTACCGTATAGCTGATAAGTTACGCAGATCCTCCACCATATCTAGGGAGAGTTGAAACTCGTCTTTATTCTTGGTCCTCCATTCTTCTCCACCTTGCTTGGCCTTCACTACTCGTGATGTCTGGACCTCAAACTATATCAGTAGCACAACTTCGCAGCCATGTGAGAGCTTGAACGGGGTCTCCCCTGTGGCCGTGTTGGACATGGTTCTTAGGGCCCACATGATCGAGGGTAGTCCCTCAACCCAGCTTCCCTTTAGATTTCCCACCTACTTTTTCAACATGTTTTTGATGATCTTATTTGCCATATCCACCTGCTCGTTACTCCTGGGGTGGTGGACCGACGCGAACGTAAGATTAATCCTGAGCTTACCATAGAAACTGGTGAATTCCGTGCTGGCAAACTGTGGCCCATTATCTATGATAATTGCCTGAGGCAACCCATGCTGACAAATGATCTCTCGCCATACAAAGTTTCGAATCACCTAGGAGGTCATCTTGGTTAGTGGCTTGACCTCCAACCACTTGGAGAAATAGTCGATCATGACTAGAAGGAACCTTCTTTGCCCGCTGGCCAAGGGGAAGGATCCACTAGATATATTCCCCAAATAGCGAAGGGCTAGGGGTAGTGATGCTTCTGAGTCTTTGTGATGTTATTAACTGGAGCAGAGCGAATAGCTGGAACTTCTTACACTTCTTTCCGAAATCGGTGGCATCCTGGCACATGGTTTACCAAAAATACCCTTGCCTTATTATCCTTCCTTCCATGGTTCTTCATCCTGAGTGGCTCCCACACTCCCCGGAATGGAATTTTTCCAAGATTCTCTGGACCTCCTCCACAGCCATAAAACATTCCAACAATATCGAGAGGGTCTTTCTGTATAGCTTCCCATCGCGCATGAGGTAATAAGCCGACTTATGCTTGAAGCATTTTTTGTCCAGGCATTCCGGGAGCTCCCCTGTGTATAAGAAAGCTACAAATGGGTACATCCAGGATGGACATTGATCCACTTCCATTAGCTCCCCATCTTCAATGGAAGGGCAAAATAGGTCGTTCAAGGTTCCCCGCTCATGGGGTCCGAACTTGTCCAGTCGATCTACTTGTTCATTTTCTTCCCGCCGCATGTTTTAGATGGCAAATGTTTGGAATGTGTCGATGACTCCCTTCACCTTTGCTAGGCAGAACTGAAGAGTAGGCTCCCTTGCTTCGAACTCGCAGTTGATTTGAGAGGACACCACCATGGAGCCCGTTAGAACCTCCACGTCGTGCATCCCCAGCTCCCTTGCCAGATGCAAACCCGCTATTACTGCTTCATACTCTGTTTTGTTGTTAGTAATTGGAAGGAGAATGACAACCTCTGCTCTATCCTCATTCTTTGAGGACTATCCAGGATTAATCATACTCCCAAGGAGTGCGTTCCCGAGGTGCCATCCAACATCACCTTCCACGGGACTGGACGAGTGAGCTCCATCTCTGCTACCTCAATCACATAGTCATCCAAGAAGTCGACTATTGCCTGGTCCTTTATCGAGAGGCGAGGGACAAAAGAAATGTCGAATTTGTTTAGCTCTACCGACCATATTGCAAGCCTTACATAATGATCCACCCCATCAAAGATGTTGTTGAGGGGATGGTCAATCACCACCAAGATGGAATGCACTTGGAACTATGGTCGGAGCCTCCGAGCCGAGATGATCATAGTGAAAGCCAACTTCTCCAAAATTGGATATCTAAGCTATATCTTCCTCAGGACCCTAATAAAACAGTAGATCGACAGCTACTTTTTCCTTCTTCCCGGAATAGGAAGGATCTTACGGCCTCGGCCCTGAGCCCAAGGTATAGGGACAAATCTTCACTCTCCTTTGGTACCTGCAGAAGCAGAGCTTGGGATAGCTACCTCTTTAAGGCTTGGAAAGCCCACTCGCATTCCTCGGACCATTCAAACTTCTGGCCTCCTGTTGGATCACTAGTTTGGATTTGGGCTAAGTTCACTAATTAGGTTGAGTTTTGGCCCCCAATATATAGCCAGGGTTAAGTGTTTGAGTCCTAGAGTTTAGGCTAGTCATCAGGTTCAACCTTTATGGACCAGCCAACAGAAATCTTCAGGAGACTCAAGACTTAGAAGAATTCAGAGCTAAAATTGTCAGTTCAAAATTCTTCAAACCTAGCTCGACGATCGTGGATCGCAGATCGACGAACGCATAGATAATTCTCTGAGTTGAGCTCGACGATATTCGAGCTCAGGTTGACGATCTCTTCATTCAGACAGATTCTCTGATCAACAAATTCTGGAATTCCACTTCAACATATTATTTCTAGTTCAGTTTCTCTGAACTCTGCTTGACAAAGATAGATTCTTAGCTCGACAAACTTAGAGTGCAGAATTAGCTAGTTATTTGCAGAATGCAGTTCGCTGAGCGCAGGTCGACGAACAAGAATTCTCAGCTCGGCGGACTTTGATCTCCAGTCGACGAATTCTGTTCAGAGCTCGACAAATTCTGTCTCAAGCCAGATTTAGAAGTTTTCCTTATTCTGTCCTTATTTCTTATATTATTTAGTAGTAATTCTCTGAGTAATTAATGTTTATATTCCCCTGAATATAGTCGTTATTGGCTGCATTAATAATGGTCTTCATCAGGGTTAATTACTTCCTTAATTTATTGGAATAGATGGGGAAACTCATTTAAGACAATATTCTCCAGCCGTTTCATTCTGCAGACAGATCAGAAATCAACGCTTGGAATTCAAATTTTCAAAGGAGAATTTTTGACAACAGAATATAAAAGAGATTTTCTCTTTTTTGACAGAACAACCAAAAACTAAGACAAAGATATAAAGTCTCGACATTACGCAAGAAGGAACACAAGAAAATCCCTGTGCAGAAAACGTTTTGTTTTCCCCTTATACTTTTTGAAGACTGAAGAAAAGCAACAATCAAACATCAAGAGTCTTCTTCAACTTCTACTCCAAGAATATTCAAGGATAATAAATTTAAATCTGTCAGAGGTTTCTGGATCACTTCAAGTCAAGGCTAAAGGCCTACACCCTGAGCAAGGCTCCAAGTCATTTTCATAAGGAGCTTTGACACCAGCAATCCACTAGTCTTCTTTGTTGTATAGAGAAAAGAGAAGACAACATCAACTCTCTCGCACCTCTTGTAAAAGGGTTTATTAACTCCCTTAAAAAGTTTATTCTTGGTTTTTGGGCACCTGATCAAAAGCTCAAAGGGTTGTGAGATATCCCTGGATATAGATCTTGGGGTGGCAGTCACCTGATCAAAAACCTGATAGTGGATTTCTACCAGAGTGGTAGAAGAGTGGATCTACCCATGATGGGGAACCACTATAAAATTCTTGTGGTTTCTAGTTGCTTATTTTCTTTTTGTTCTACCTATGCTATGATAGTATAGTCTTGCTTAGGCTGCATTTCCTTTTATACTACTGATTATCACCTATTTTACTCTAACAAATTCAAACCAGCCAAAAAGTTTTAATTACTCTATTCACCCCCCCCCCATCCCCTCTAGAGTAAATTAGTTCCATCCCCTTTCTTTCAATTGGTATCAAAGCAGGTTCCTTTATTTTCTCAAGCTAATACTTGAACCAAAAAATCCTTGGAAGATCTGATTTTTTTAGTGTTTCTATTAATTTCATAGCATGACACAGAACAATGATTATTCAAGCACCAGACCTCCATTTTGCAACTTGAATAAGTTTGCTATCTGGAAGGCAAGAATTAGGCTTTATATGAACTGTATTGATGAAGAAATATACAAGTATATTTTGACAGGACCACCAGCTCCAGTGGCTACCACTTCTTCAAGTTCCAGCAAACATGATGTTCCACCACCTGACTGGACAAATGCTCAAAAGAAGGCCTAGAATAAAAGGAAGGAGAAACGTTTCATTGCTGAGACCTGGAGTGATACAGATGAAGAATCCTCATCTTCCAGCTCTAGTGAAGATGAAGAGGAGGCACAAGCAAGGAAAGTTTGCCTTATGTCTATCAATGCCTCCCGCAGCTCATCTGAAGCCGTGCAGTCAGACAATGAATAACCATCTGAGTCTGAGGCAGATCAAGTACTATCATCTTTTGATTACAATTCAGATATTTTTAAAACTGAATTTAAATCATTGTGTATTGATCTAATTAATTCTAAAAAAAGAAATTAAAATACTTAGATAAAAACTAACAGAACAAGATAATTTTATTTTTGAAAACATTAAATTAAAAGATGAATTGACCCTAGCTAATGAACAAATCAACTCATTAAAAACTGAATTGGCTGAGGCAAGACAACTAGAAGAGTCCCTAAATGGGAGAAGTATCAATCTGACGGACATCACAAGCACTGTGAATGTCAGGCTTAATGCCAAACTGGGCTTAGGTGCATCATCAAGCCAACCCCCATGATTCAGAAAAATATTCTAACAACCCCAATAAAATTTGTTTCAGAAAAGGGCAAGGAAAAGATAGATAATAATAATGTTAAAAAACAAGAGTTAAAACAAAAGAATAAGTAAAAGAGAAAGAATAAGAAAAATCTTAACCTTAAAAATGTTCAACAGATTTCTTTGAACTCAGATTGACGAAATGTGTACAGTTCATCGAACTCAAGTCGATGAACTCTGAATGCAAACATTCATTATAATTATTCATTGAACTATGATCGACAAAACTAGTATGGTTCGTCGACTTGAGATCGACGATATTGGGGCTCAGAGAATGAATACTTTCATTCTCTGAGTGGTGTTCGACGAACTCAACCCCATTCGTCGAACTTAGATCGACGAACTTACTAGAATTCGTCGAAACCAGTTCATTTTAACAGAAACTTTAATTCTTTTAGAACATTTAATAAACCAAAACAATATGATAATCCATTCACCTAGTGGATAATTCCACCTGAAAGATTTCATCCCTTAGGGTACAAAAATCAACCTGAATACTCTTATATTTCCAATTTTAATTATGAAAAGAAATAAGGACCCAAGGTAACCTGGGTCAAGAATAGCTAATCTGTTTTATTGCAGGTGAAAGACTATGCCACCACATAGCAAAAGTGGTATTTGGATAGTGGCTATTCAAAACATATGACTGGAAACATGGACAACTTAATAAACTACAAGTCTAAGCTAGGACCCAATGTAATATTTGGTGATTCCAATTGTTGCCAGACTGAAGGATATGGAATGGTTAAGATTGGAGCAGTCACCTTCAAGAATGTAGCTTATGTAAATGGACTGAAGCACAACCTCATCTCCATAAGTCAGTTATGCGATGAAATGTTTCATGTATCATTTAACAAAACTTCCTATGTTATTACTTCTATAGATAACCAAGTAGTGTTAACAGGTACTAGAGTAGGAAACATTTATGTTGCTAATTTTTAGTCAGCTAAATTAGAAATATGTCAATTTAATCAAACTAGTAATAATAATAATCTTTGGCATGGGAGATTAGGACATGTTAACCTAAAAAATATTGCTAAACTCTCTAGGGACAACCTTGTTAGAGGATTGTCTTCTTAGCCCTACAAGAAGGAAAGCCTTTGCAGGGCTTGTCAATTAGGAAAGCAAACTAAAAATAGTTTTAAGTCACTTAATAAGAGTGATTCACTAAGGATTCTGTATTTGCTACACATGGATCTCTTTGGACCCATTGTTGTACAGAGCCTAGGAGGGAAGTGTTATACCTTAGTGATTGTTGATGACTTCTCAAGTTTTACTTGCGTGTTCTTTTTGAGAAACAAGTCAGATAACTTTAAGGTTCTTACAGACTTTCTTAAGAGCATAAGGATTGAGTACTCTACTCCAGTTACATTGATCAGAAGTGATTATTGTACTGAGTTTGAGTCTCTTCCCATGCAAGAATTCTATGAGAAGGATGGTATCAGGCATTGTTTCTCTGCTCCTAAAACTCTTCAACAAAATGTGGTAGCTGAAAGGAAAAATAGACAACTAATTGAAGCTGCAGACACATTACTTGCAGATGCTCACTTTCCCCTATCCTTTTGGGAAGAGGCTGTGAGCACAGCAAACTATGTACTGAATAGAAGTTTGATACACAAACTTAAGGGCAAGACACACTATAAACTACTCAAAGGAAAGAAACCTAAAGTAGATTATTTTAAAATCTTTGGTTGCATTTATTACATTCATAACAATAACAAGAATGCATTAGAAAGTTTGAAGCCAAGGCTGAAATAGGAATTTTTCTTGGCTATTCCCAAGTAAGCAAGGCTTATAGGATTTATAATAAATTAACTACGAAAATGGAATAATCAATTCATATTTATTTTGATGAAACTAACATATTTTACAAGGAGAAGATTCCTTCTACCAGTGAGACTTTGCAGGAACCAAATCTATGTGAGAAATTGGATGAATTGACTATCACCAATGAGGCTATTGCACATCCTTCTCCACATACTACTCAAGATAGTGAAGATGGAGGCATTGAACTTAATGAAGAGCCAACAATAGCTATAATTCCTCAAGAGGAACTAATTCCCCAAGTTGTTGCTCAACCAACACCTCCTACTGAATTTGTCACACTTAGAGATCACCATGTATCTCAAGTGATTGGAGACATTTCAGTTGGTATACATACAAGGCATCAACTACACCAGGACATGATGCATGCCTGCTTCATATCTCAAACTGAGTCCCATTCCATAAAAGATACTGAGAAAGATCCACACTGGATTATTACAATGCAAGAGGAGCTCAACCAATTTGAGAGATGTAGTGTTTGGGATTTATTTCCAAGACCAAAAGACTACCCAGTCATTGGAAATTTTTAGGTATTTAGAAAGAAACTTGATGCTCAAGGTCTTATCATAAGGAATAAGGCCAGACTAGTTGCTCAAGGATATAGATAAGAGGAAGGCATGGACTATGACCAAACTTTTTCCCCTATTGTAAGGATAGAAGCAATCAGGATATTTTTAGCTTATATAGCCTACAAGCAGTTCACAGTATACCAAATGGATGTCAAGACTGCATTCCTAAATGGTGAGCTTAAAGAAGAGGGATATGTAGAACAACCAACAGGTTTTATTTCTCCTACTTGTCCCTCTTATGTTTTCAAATTGCATAAGGCTCTCTATGGTCTAAAGTAAGCTCCAAGTGCTTAGTATGAAAACTTAGCCAGCTTTCTCTTAGAGCATAATTTTTCTATATGCATAGTAGATAGGACTTTATTTATAAAGCATCATCATGATAAAATCTTGTTTGTACAAATATATGTAGATTATATTATATTTGGTTCTACAGATTCCAAACTATGCAGAAGGTTCTCCAACCTTATGCATTCGAAGTTTGAAATGAGTAGCATGTGTGAGCTCTCCTACTTCCTGGGTCTCCAAGTGAAGAAGTCACCAGATGGCATCTTCTTGTCCCAATCCAAATATGCTCTGGAGATAATTAAAATGTTTGGGATTGCTGATGCTTCAGCAAAGAAAATACCTATAGCTATAAATAATTTAATTGATTCTGATGAACATGGGAAACATGTAGATCAGAAATTATATAGGGCCATTGTTGGGTCCCTATTATATCTTACAGCAAGTAGACCAGACATTATATTTGTTATATGTTTTTGTACTAAGTTCCAGGTGAATCCTAAAGAATCTCATCTTATTTTCTTAAAAATAATTTTGAGATATATAAAGAGTTGCCCTAATTTAGGACTCTGGTATCCAACTGTATCAGAATTTGAGTTAACTGGATACTCTGATGCTGACTTTGCTGGATGTAGAGTGGACAGAAAGAGTAAAGTAGTGACATGTCAGTTCCTTAGTGATAGGCTAGTATCTTGGTTATGCAAGAAGCAAACATCTGTGTCTACTTCAACATCAGAAGTTGAGTATATAGTAGCTGACAGTTATTGTTCATGGATGCTGTGCATTCATAACCAACTCCTAGATTATGGTGTCAACTTAAATAATTCAACTATACATTAATCTCAACCACGATGTCTTAGGGACAAAGTGGGTGTTCAGGAAGAAGCTGGATTAACAAGGAATAATTGTCAATAACAAGGAAATATTAAGTGCAAAAGGGTACAAATAAGAAGAAAGAATACATGAAAGAAGGAGATAGATCTGATTTACTCCGGAGGGGGGGGGGGTGAATAGAGTAATTAAAACTTTTGGCTATTTTTAAATATATCAGAGTAATAAAATAGGTGATACTGTAGTAGTAATAGAAAATTTAAAACAAAGTAATCTAATCTATTCTATCACAACAAACTAATATATCACAACAAAGCAAGAACAGAAGGAAAATGGGAAACCAGATGACACAAGAGTTTTATAGTGGTTCCCCAACCTGGGTACATCCACTCTTCTACCACCCTTGTAGGAATCCACTGCCAGTTATTTGATCAGGTGACTGCCACCATAAGATCTATTTCCTGGGAGATCTCACAACCCTTTGAGATTTTGATTAGGTGCCCAAAAACCAAGAATAAACTTTTGAAGGGAGTTAATAAACCCTTCATATAGGAGGTGAGAGAGGTGATGTTGTCTTCTCATTTCTCTATGTAATAACCCATTTCCAACTAGACCCCTAAGGGTGGTTTTGGCCATGACTAGGTCATGACAAAACCCTAGGATACAAAAAAGGCCCAAGTGATAGAAGGCCAAGGTGAGAATCACCTTGGTCTGCCTATGGCATAACCTCAACACCAAACCTAGGATTTAACCTTAGGGCTCCACCATGACTCCATGACCCCACCACAATATCACTAACCCATTGGAGGGTCCACTAGAGCCTTAAGGGACCATTGGAGTCAACCCAAAGTGGCCAATTTGACCAAGGACCACCATAGACCTAAATTGGGAAAGATGCCCTAATAAAGGGGAGTTGTCCTCTAATGTGCCCAACCAACCTTGCCCAGGTCTTCCTAGACCTAAAGTAGGGTCAATGGGTCACTAAGGACACATTGGGTGCAGTTCTAGAGACCAAGTTGACCTAAGTCAACTCAAGCCCCAAAGTGGTCAAAGTGACCTAACCAAGGGTCAAGTGACCTCCAAGGTGTCAAGTTAACCCTACCCAACCCTATATAGACCTTAGGGGAGGCCAATGGGTCACCAGGGACCCATTGTGGTCAACCTAAATGGAAATGTTGAGCAAGGTCAACTCTATCTTAAGGTTAAGTCAAATTAGCCCAAATAGGCTAACCCAAGCTCAAGCCCATTCCCCCCCCCCCATTTGGCCTAGCCTTGATATCATAGAAATGATGAATGAGTGGGCTGCAAATAGGCTAGTATGATGAAAAAATTCGGCCATGAGGGGCAGGAGAGAGAAAGCTCCAATTTCCCTTTAATGGAGGAGAGAGAAAATGGAGTAAAGGCCATTCATGCCATGGGGAAGCCAAGGGCCATTCTTTTTTCCTTGGATCACATCCCCTAACAGCCTTGAGAAGATCAGGAGGCTTTCCAGGCACTTTCACTGGCTGGATGCACAGAACCACCAAGGCTGGGAGGTAGCTTTCAAGGACATTAATGGCCATTGATGATCCAGCCTCTCCTCTCCCCATCTGAGGCTTTAAACACCTTCAGTGGGCCGAGAGGAGGATTTCCCAATCCTTACCTGAAGAAATCGAGCCACCCAACTATTTAGTTGCAGAAACCGAGCGGCGCTGCCTTCAAGGATGGTTTACCTGCGATCTTCTTGACTTCAGGCCGCCGGCAAGGTCCTCCTCCTCCCCTTATCTCATGGTTCGATCGTAGCAATGTTTAGGTTCAAGTTTCGGGCTCAATTGAGCCCGAACCAATTTCATATTTCCATGGTTTCGGGCCGAGAATTTACTTGGTAGAACCGCCAGAATATGCCTCTATGGCGGCTGTGCCGCCGCCTGGAGACAACCACCACCTCAACGGAGATGATGGTGGCGGTGGCCGGCCGGAGCTGGGGCTGGATCGCCGGCGACAGCGCTTGGAAAGAGCTCCAGGCGGGATGAATCCAGTTCTTTGGCTGGAGCTAGATGATGACGGGATGCCATCCATTGTGCGCCAAGATTCGCGCTGTGAATGATATCAAACTATAAGATATAAATTTCTTAATATTAAATTATGTCACACATTTTGGTATTTAATGTTTTTAATTTTTAAAAATACTTAGTGCTAGAACAGAAGAAGTGGTCAACATATAAAATGTAGCCCTTGATGTCTATTGTAATTTAAAATTTATTTCACTCAATTTGGAGTCCTGTTTAGACCACAACACTCATTTTGGTGAGGTCTATCCATAGGGATGTCCAGAGCATAAATTGGATGACCACTCCCGACGAGACATCCAAATGATCTGAAATTTGAGGAATGGGTTACTCTTAACAATATCTAGGACACGTCCAAAAATCAGAATTGTTGGAAAACATTTTTTTTATAGTTTTTAGGAAAATTTAATAATCCATGAATAAATTAATTTGAAGTCATAAGCACCTCAAAATCCCTCAAATTTGGGTGGGTGGTCTTAGTGAGCATGTTAGGGATTTGGTAACATTGTCATCTCATTTGGAGATGTTTTGGTTAGGTATTGGTCCAACCCTAGGTTGACCCTTTTAGGGTTAACTAGGTCAAGCACCCCCTTTGGGTTTTGTGTGGTTAAATCACCTCAACAGAGGCTGATATTTTGGTCACTGACTCTCTATAGTATGACTCACCCTCGAATGGAATTTGGGATGGTTAAGAGTAGGGTAGCCCTAGAGCCTTAGGGTAGGTCCCTTAATGGTTATTTTTAGGGTTTGAAGGTCATGGGGTCAAATGACCTTGGAAAGACTTAAAAAATTGTGGAGAGGACCATAGTGTTAGTATGGTCCTCTGGTTAAAATCTTAGGGAATTTGGATGCCTTAAACCCCCTCAAAACCCTAACCCAAGCTTAGGGCACAAACCTTGTAGTGAGGGAAAATCTCACTAATACTCATTGAAAAGTGATGAGATTTGGGTTGAGTAGTTTTAAAAGATAGTACAAGCTCTGGAGATTTTATTATGAATTTAGGATTATTATTTTAGATACTTCATTAACAATTTAGTAATTTGTATTATTTACTTAGAAATTTATTATGAAGTAACTACTTGCTGGAAATTGATGAAATTTAGCCAGAGGATTTTTTATTATGTTTTTAAGCTATGTAAATGTTTATGGGATTTTTGGAAGATTATTTCTAAGGGTTGCTTCACTAAGTATGGTTTCCCTTGAAAAATTAATTAAATTTATTTTGGTGTCTAGCAAGCCTGTAAAATTATAAATTTTGCATAATAACACTTCCTATTCAATATTAAGATTCTGTAATTTTTATATATTTTTCTGATAAATAATTTTGGTACTTCCTTCTTTGCATATGATTAAGGTAATTATTTTGGATAAATTAATTAGAGGTCAAATATTTTCTGAAAAATTATGGAAATTAGTCTCTTGTAATATATCTCTATTATTTAGTGATCAAAATTTTTGGGGTGGCCATTACTTGAGTATATCATATAGTTCATGTTCAAAATTGCCCATGACCAAACATTTGGGAAAATTCAATAAATAACAAATTAATTAGAAAAATTATAAATCTTTGATTTTAGACTAAATTTATTATGATAGACCTCTGGTAAATTTTATAGGAGATTTGGAAGACAATCCGGAGTACCTCCTTTATACATCTCATATAGTATAAAGGAGAGTGCTGGTTTGGGTAAATAAAGGAGTTCGTCATTGGAAGACAGGATTAGTAGAGTGAGTGGTTGACTAGTGTGAGGTGGTGCTCGGGATCGGCGAAAGATCGTCCTTCCCGTAGTGGGGAAGTGTTTAATGCAATAGGGCTAGTTTCAGTAAAATTAATGAAGGGTTGGTAAATCTGGTAGCAACCAATAATAGTAAGTGCCTTGCGAAAGGGAGATTTGAGCGTAATCTCATCGTAGTTCCTAGTGTCTTCAAGAGCCCTTCACGGGGTAAACCTTGGGCAGTCCTGGGCTAACTTAAATAGTAAGTAAAATTGAATTGCAAGAGTAACTAGAAATAATCTATGATTGCACACACACTCCCTGGAGTTGTGGGGGTTAGGTTGGGTCACTCGGGCAGTAGGCTCAGTGGATTTGGTGATGGGCAGGTTGGCCCGACGAGCCTTGGCTCGGTTGTTGTTGTGATGGGTAGGTTGGCCCGACGAGCTTTATCTCGGTTCAGATACATAAGGTTGCATGTGCATAAAGTAAAGGTGGTTTGTAACGCCCCCGATTTTTTTCGATGATTTTATTTGTTTGGGCAACGTCAGATTTATGACGTCGTGGCGTTACTTTTAACGTCGAATTGACGGCGCAATGCCGTTAAGGCAATTTTGCGTCCGTGCGGTCGAGTAGGCCGAATTCTTGTTGTAATGGGAAGATTTTGCATTTGGAATTTAAGTTAAGTAATTTTGAACTTGCTCGTCAAGTTTCATCGCAATCCGAGCATTTTTGGAGTCTCGGCGCGCGATTGAAGTTTTGGATTGTTTATGTTCGTCGTATACTTCGAAGATTAATATCTTGGGAATGGCTCGTCGGATTCTGGTTTTGATTTCATCGTTAGATTTGTAGCATTAGTGTTCGCCTTCGGTGCAAGTTTCGTTTAATTCGGCGCTCGTTTGGGCTTCCGTGCTGAGTCTTCTCGAGAAGCTATGGTTCTACTCGATTAGCCCGTTTTACATTTTACTCGGTCGCCGTTTTGAGAGTCAAAACGGCATTGTATCAAAACATGCTCAACATGAAGTTCGTTCGTCTCGACGATATCTACAACTTTTATGTTGACCAAGTTTCGAATTGAAGCCGTTTTGAACCCCTAATTCCGTTGTTTCTGCAATAACTCTAGTGGTGAGCTGCTACTCGAGTATATGCTGCTTCTACTCGAGTAATTCATGTTTTAACTCGAGTAATGAGCCTCTAATCGAGTATATTATGTTACTACTCGAGTAGGTATGTTACTACTCGAGTAGGTATGCTGTTACTCGAGTAGGTATGCTGTTACTCGAGTAGGTATGCTGCCACTCGAGTAGGCTGTTTTGTTTTACGTTCAGACAATGTTTTGAGGGTCAAAACTGCGTCGTATCAAAACATGGTAAACATGAAATTTGTTCGTCTCGATGAGATATACAACTTTCATGTTGACCACATTTCGATTGGAAGTCGTTTTAAACCCCTAATTTCATTTTTGCCGCTATAACTCGAGTGGTGAGCTGCTACTCGAGTATATGCTGCTTCTACTCAAGTAATTCATGTTTTTACTAGAGTAATGTGCCTCTACTCGAGTATATTATGTTACTACTCGAGTAGGTATGTTATTACTCGAGTAGTTATATTACTACTCGAGTAGGTATGTTGTTACTCGAGTAGGTATGCTGCTACTCGAGTAGGTATGCTGCCACTCGAGTAGGCTGTTTCTGTCTGCGTTGAGAGGCCATTTTGAGTGTCACAACGACATCGTATCAAAAATGGTCAACATGAAATTTGTTCGTCTCGACGAGATCTACAACTTTCATGTTGACGATGGTTTGATTTGAAGTCATCCTAGACCTCTATTTTGGGTCCCCGCAAAACCGCTCGAAATAAACCGTTTTGACAAAACTTTTTATAAACTTATATATAAATATATATTTTTTGACTTAGGTTTTAGAACCGAACTTCATCTTCTCCGATTCTTTCCACCCGAACCAAAGTGGCGAGAGAGAGAGAGAGAGAGAGTTCTTTTTCGTGAATCATCCGGTGGTCGTCGACGGTGCTCCGGTGCTTGAAATCTTCATCCAAACATAGATCCGGAAAGCTCTCGCCGAGCGCTACGCCCTCGTGGTAATTTCTTCCCCGTTTCTTGAGATTTCTCATTAGGGTTTTTCGGCCCTAACCTCTATTTTGGCCATTTTTGTCTAGATTTCAACTTCTCCCGCATCCTTTTTGCCCCGACCTACGACGTGGAGTGATTCGGTGGATTTTTCCGATAAAAACTAAGGCAAGTGGTGGTTTCTGCTCTTTTCTCTTTGTCTGATTCGATGGTAACAGCTATGTTTTCATGTTCCCTAAAATTATCTACACTTATTCTTCCAAATTATTGCTATGATTAACCGCTTTGTTGATCACATGTTGTTATGTTGTTTTGCCATGATAAACTCGAACTTGTCTATTTATGTTTAATCGTCCTTGAAGTGTCTTATCGATGGCTTAAGTGCCTTATCTCTCGTTATCAAACGTATTGGAGTTTAATTAGGGTTGTAAATCGCTCCTAAGGGTTGATCATCCATGTCCGGAATCTAGTAATGTCATGTAGAGTTTGTCGAGCCAAATCCCGAGGTAATTGTGTTGTGTTTTTTTTTGTGTTTCTTGAATGCTGGTGTTAGTAGACGATTCCACCTCCGCAGTGTTTGTTACCTTCATTAGTGCCCTGTGGAAGTCTACCTGGTTTTTGGATGTCTGCGCTGTATGGTGGAGAGCATGAGACTCCCTCGCAGTTAGACGGATTGTATATCCGTTGTTTTGGGTGGTGTTTCCAAGAGTGACCACTTCGCCTGCATTTTTTGGGTGGTGTGTCCAAGAGTGACCACTTCGCTGTGATTTTAGGCAGGGTCGACCATAGGTGCCTAATGAAGGTTTTGTTTTTTTTCTTTCTCGGGAAATATTTATGTAGTCACATTATAGCCTTGTGCGTCTTGTGTACTCTTGTGGAACGTGGCAAGTCACGTAGGAGTTCTCTTCCTATTGATGCCTTGTTTCTTTTGTACTTTGCTTTAGTACTTTTGCTCTTGGGCTGGTACCCCTGTTGACCTTTGTTTATTTTGGCTTATTACTTTTCCTGCCATTACTTGTACCTTCTTGCTGAGGTGTTCTGTCTTTGGAATGCCTCAGGTTCAGAGTTGTAGCAGGTAGCAGTGTTGGTTTTGGAGTTTTCTGGCGGCAGTGTTGGCTGTGGTTGTTGCCTCGTCTTAGCGAGGTAGTTTGTTGGTTTTTTTTAGTTTTACTAGTTCAGACATACTTCTGTTCGTCGGTTCGTGTCAGTTTGTTGGCGCCCACTGATTTTGTTAGTTGTTGATACTTGCTAGCTGCTCATTTATTTAAGAGTGGATGTGGTTTACTTGCTCTCTGGGAGGATTTATGCTAGTAATGCATGTTAGATATTTTCAACTATAAAATCTACTACTATTACTTCATACATTACATGATTTGAAACTCTAACCCGTTATTTTTAGCGACCGTAAAAGCTATCTTTCCTACTATAATAAATTTAGAGTTCTGCATGACATGAGTTGTCCTTTGGGGAAGTTTATTCTCATGTAGGATGTTTGAGTCAATCTAAACAAGTATTTTTCCGCAGCGTATAACCATATTTTGATTCGTGGACTAAATGAGCCACTAAGCCGAGGGATAGGGCTAACTGTTGCACTTAACTGATTTTCCTTAAAATAACTTAAAGGATCTTTCTCCATGATTAAGTAAGTTTTTGCCTGAGCGTCCGCAGTTATCCCCTGCTGACGTGGCATCATGACACGCATTTTCCCTTACTCTGATAAGCTATTTATGTGGTGAAAATGCGGGTTGTGACAGTTGGTATCAAAGGGAGGTTGCTTGATAATTTGTCGGGCAACCTTTTCTTGTTGGTATAAGGTGTTTAGCATCATATCATACCACACACCGATATGTCATCACCAGGTCTCGGCTGAAGCACGAACACTACACTCATAGCATAACATGAAGTATATGGGGCATATTATGTAGTATGAGATGCATAATATGTGTCTGTAATGGATCCAACCTTAGGGGAAACATGTGAGGGTTATGTAGTATGAGATGCATAACCTCACCACATGAATGCGACTAGCACGTTTCTTTTTAGTTGCATGAGAATGTCATGTAGTATGGGATGCATAACATTTTCATGCGTACGCCGCTCATAACATGCATTAGGGCCTTTTTAGAATGCATAGCACAATCATGCATAACATAACATTGCATAAGCACAACGTGTCAAGCTAAAGATTGCGGGATGACATATGTACACACATGGTTTTAAATCAGAAAACGAATATAAAAACATGCATTCATGTCATAGGCACAAGAGTCAATAGGATGAGAGGATATCATCCTAAGTAGGACATAGCATCATTATAAAATCCAAGAGCAAGTTGCAGCGTAAGCAAGTGTCTTTTAAGTATGGTCTGAACTAGTTGTGTGGCTTTGTTGTAAGCTAGGATTTTGATAAGTTGTTAGTTGGATTTTTAGAAATTCCACCAAAGCGTCCTGCGACGAGGTCGACTCCCCAATCGGAGGGTGAGTCATCAGGTGCGCAAAGCAATGAGGCTCTGTCAAGGCAAGTAGTTGCGATGCAATCGCAAATTGAGTCCTTGTTGTCTGCCGCTCTCGCGCAGCAACCCTTAGTGCAAGTGCCTGCCTTGGGCCAAGCTGTGCCCGATTCCCCTACTCCTCTGGTGGCCCCGATGGTGATACCCCCAGAAATGAATTTCATATCGCACTTCCAATGATTGGGACCTCCCACCTACGACGGGAGTGCTGACTTTATGATTTTAGATGATTGGATCATCTCCATCGAGGAGATGTTTTCATATTCCGGAATTCTAGAAGCCCAGCGAGTGATGATTGCAGCCTATCAGTTAAAAGGTCTGGCGAAGAGTTGGTGGATTCAGGAAAGAGAGAGCCTGAAGGAAGGCTATACTTGGGAATCTTTTAAGAAAATATTGCAGAAAAAGTTTCTACCCTCGATCGAGCAAGACCGTCTGATGAATAACTTCCTGCATCTAAAGCAGAGACTGCTCACCATGAGCGAGTACGAGATTGAGTTTAGCAAACTGAGCAGGTTTGCTCCGGATTTGGTAGCTTTTGAGGAGGGTAGAGTGAAATGTTTCTTGGGAGAATTAAGAAGCGATGTCCAGCAGTTGGCATGCGCTTAACAAGCTGAAAGTTATGCCGAAGCAGTGGAAGCCGCTTTAAAAGTGGAGGCGATTGAAAATGCCAAGAATCGTTGTGCTGCGGCAAGGAAGGAGAAAAGAAAAGGTGTTGAGGATGGTAGCTCCAGGGCATTTGGCCCTTCTTCGAAGAAGAAAAGTAAGGATATGTGTAGCTTCTGTGGTCGACCTGGCCACCCCTACAAAAGGTGCTTCAAGAGGACTGCAACCCTGAAGCAGCAGCAGGTGCATGCCATCCAATGTGCACCCAAGGGAGAGCTTGTGTGCTCGTTCGGTGCAAGGAAGGGTCATGATATGACTCTTTGCTGGATGAAAGAAAGGGCTTGCTTCTAGTGTGGGCAGAAGAGACACTAGAAGTCTTCGTGCCCCCAGGCTCAGCCCCCACTGCAGCCTGCCCCACTTCGAGCTCTGCCTCCGCCGCCAAGCCTAGATAAAGGAAAGGGAAAGCTGAACGTGATGACCAGTGAGGAAGCCCAAATCTCTACGCAAGTGATATCAGGTTAGCCTCAGTTTAATTTATCCTTATTAATTATCCTTGTTGCCCTTGTTATTGTTCGTTTAGTTACGTATGTTACGGTTTTAGGGGAGTTTAAGGTGCGGAATAGGTGGGCTTGCGTCCTTTTCTACTCGGGTGCCACCCATTACTTTGTGGCCCGAAGATTTGTTGATAAGCACCGTCTGAGTGTCGACCAATTAGGAGGCTCCTTCATTGTCAAGCTCCCTTCCGGTGATTCGGTGATATCTAACCAAGGAGTTCTGATATGCCCTATTCGTCCTGGCAATTTTCTGGCATATGCGGATCTGATGATTTTGGATCTGTCTGATTTTGACGTGATTCTGGGCATGGACTGGTTGTCCAAATATGATGCGGTCATCTAGTGCAAGGCTAAGCGATTTGATTTCAGAAAGGACGACGAACAACCTATGAGCGTCTATGGATTTCAGGACAGAGTTTCTCCTGTCATTTCTGCGGTACGTGCTTATCGTGCTATAGAGTCTGGTTGCGAGGCGTTTTTGGTTTCTATTTCTACTCTGGAAATAGCTTTTGTTACGCCACGTCTTGAGGATGTCTCAGTGGTTCGAGAGTTTCTAGATGTCTTTCCAGATAGTCTTCCGGGACTTCCTCCTGAAAGGGAGATAGAGTTTGTGATAGACCTCGAACCGGGCACTCGTCCCATTGCTAAAGTACCGTACCGTATGGCTCCGCGTGAGTTGGACGAGTTGCGTACTCAGCTCGATGAGTTGCTGAGGTGTGGTTTTATTAGGCCAAGTACTTCTCCATGGGGTGCTCCTGTTTTGTTCATCAAGAAGAAAGATGGATCGATGAGACTTTGCATCGATTATAGGGAATTGAACAAGGTAACAATTAAGAATAGATATCCCCTGCTAAGGATTGATTATTTGTTTGACCAATTGCGTGGTAGCTCGGTATTTTCAAAGATCGATCTTCGCTCAGGCTACCACCAGTTGAGAATTCGAGAGGCAGATATTCCTCAAACTGCTTTTCGTTCACAACATGGACATTTTCAGTTTCTGGTGATGTCTTTTGGTTTAACCATTACACCTTCTGCCTTCATGGATTTGATGAATTGGGGGCTTAAAGATTTCTTGGACCGATTTGTTATTGTGTTCATAGATGATGTCTTGGTGTATTCTCGCAATGTTGAGGAGCATACTCAGCATTTGCGTCTGGTTTTGTCGACCCTAAGGGAGCATAAGTTATATGCAAAGTTGAGCAAATGTGAGTTTTGGCTACCTCAGGTGTCCTTTCTGGGTCATGTGGTAAGCAAGGACGGTATTTCTGTAGACCCGACCAAGATTTCTGCGGTACTGGAGTGGGAGAGACCTTCTACGCCGAAGGAGATTAGGAGTTTCTTAGGCCTAGCTGGCTATTACAGAAGATTCATGGACAGATTTTCTGTGTTGTCTGCTCCTCTAACTAGACTTACTCAGAAGAATACTGTTTCATTTGGAGTGATAAATATGAAGAGGCTTTCCAAGTGCTAAAGAAGAGATTATGTACTGCTCCGATTTTAACCTTACCTACTGAAGGAGTTGAGTATGTTGTGTATGTCGATGCGTCACATATCGGACTTGGTTACATTTTAATGTAAGATGGTAAGGTGATTGCGTATGGATCGAGACAACTAAAGATCCACGAGAGAAACTATCCGACGCACGATTTGGAGTTTGCTGCCGTAATTTATGCACTGAAGCTCTGGAGACACTTATTATATGGCGCGATGTGCAAGATCTATACTGACCATAAGAGTTTGAAGTACGTCTTCACTCAGAAAGAACTATATCTGCGCCAGCGTCGGTGGTTAGAATATGTGGCGGATTATGAAGTGGAAATTATCTATCATCCAGGAAAGCCTAATGTAGTAGCCGATGCCTTGAGTAGAAAGTCCGCTAAGATTTTTAATCTATCGCTGCAGTCCTTGATAGAAGAATTTTTGTTGATGGATATTGAGGTTGGGAGTAGTACTGTGCCTGCTAGTCTAGAAGCAGAAGAACCATCTTGGATTTACCTTACTCGAGCACATCAGAAGGATGATCCGGATTTGTTACATCTACGGAATAGAACGGTGAAGGGAGAGCTAACCGATTTCTCTGTGGACGAGTTGGACACCCTGAAGTATCGGGGTAGATTTTACGTCCCCGCCTTTGGCAATATTCGAGCTAAGATCTGTGCTGAAGCTCATGGTTCCAGTGTGGACTACCACCCTGGTTCCACAAATATGTATAAAGATCTAAAGCAAATTGTTTGGTGGTCAGGGATGAAGAATGACATCGCAAGGTTTGTATCAGAATATTATACATGTCAGCGTGTTAAGGCTGATCACAGAAGGCCTAGTGCTAAGATGACACCGCTTGATATTCCAAGTTGGAAATGAGAAAGTATTTCAATGGATTTCATCATCGGTCTACCAAAATATCCCCGTGGGCATGACTCTGTTTGGGTGATAGTCGACAGATTGAAAAAGTGTGCTCAATTTGTGCCATTTAAGATTGGGTACTCGATGAAGAAGATAGCTGAGTTATATCTTGAAGAGATCATCAGGTTGCATGGTGTGCCTATTAGCATCGTATCAAATCGGGACTCTAGATTTACGTCCCGTTTTTGTAAGAGTTTACAGGAGGGATTGGGTACCGATTTAAGGTATTCCACCGCCTATCATCCGCACACTAATGGTCAGACGGAAAGAGTAAATCAAATCGTAGAAGATATGATCAGGTGTTATATTTTGGATCATGGTGGTTCTTGGGATGAGCGTCTCAGACTCATGTAGTTTACTTACAATAACAGTTATCAAGAGAGTCTGCAGATGGCTCCGTTTGAGGCCTTGTATGGGAGGCGTTGTAGAACCCCACTGTTTTGGGCTGAAGTTGGTGAGAGGCCGTTGTTAGGTCCGGAAGCTCTTGAAGTGATGAATTGTGCTGTGACTCATATTCGAGAAAGGCTTCGTGTGGCTCAAGAGTGCTATGAGAAGTATGATAATCTTCGAAGGGTCGATCTGGAGTTTGCGGTTGGAGACTAGGTGTTTCTGAAGGTTTCTCCGATGTCCGGTGTTAAAAGATTTGGTAGGAACCACAAGTTAGACCCCCGGTATGTGGGACCTTTCCAGATTCTTGAGCGCATCGGAGTGTCGGCTTATAGGTTGGAATTACCTGCGACCTTCCCTGGTGTCCATGATGTGTTCAATGTGAGTCAGTTGCGGAAATATGTTCGTAATGATCGTCAAGTCCTCGACTCGATACCCCAGATTCAGCCCAACCTTACTTATATGGAAGAACCTGTTCATGTTCTGGATTTTCAAGAGCGGGTGTTGCGGAGAAAGACCATCCCTATGGTCAAGATTCTTTGGAGAAATCAAGACGTCGAGAGCGCGACGTGGGAATTGGAATCGGTGATGAGGGGATCTCACCCGCACCTCTTATTTTAGTTTTAGGTATGTCGTTATGTTTTCAGTTATGTTTGATTTTATCGTTTTGATTGGTTTTGGAGTTGTGTTAAGTTTCAGGACGAAACTTCTTTTTAGGGGGAGTGACTGTAACGCCCCCGATTTTTTTCGATGATTTTATTTGTTTGGGCAACGTCAGATTTATGATGTCGTGGCGTTACTTTGAACGTCGATTTGACGGCGCAATGCCGTTAAGGAAATTTCGCGTCTGTGCGGTCGAGTAGGCCGAATTCTTGTTGTAATGGGAAGATTTTGCATTTGGAATTTAAGTTAAGTAATTTTGGACTTGCTCGTTAAGTTTCATCGCAATCCGAGCATTTTTGGAGTCTCGGCGCGCGATTGAAGTTTTGGATTGTTTATGTTCGCCGTATACTTCGAAGATTAATATCTCGGGAATTGCTCGTCGGATTCTGGTTTTGATTTCGTCTTTAGATTTGTAGTATTAGTGTTCGCCTTCGGTGCAAGTTTCGTTTAATTCGGCACTCGTTTGGGCTTCCGTGCTGAGTCTTTTCGAGAAGCTATGGTTCTACTCGATTAGCCCGTTTTACATTTTACTCAGGCGCCATTTTGAGGGTCAAAACGGCGTTGTATCAAAACATGGTCAACATGAAATTCGTTTGTCTCGACGATATCTACAACTTTCATGTTGACTACTTTTCGAATTGAAGCCGTTTTGAACCCCTAATTCCGTTGTTTCTGCAATAACTCGAGTGGTGAGCTGCTACTCGAGTATATACTGCTTCTACTCGGGTAATTCAAGTTTTAACTCGAGTAATGAGCCTATACTCGAGTATATTATGTTACTACTCGAGTAGGTATGTTACTACTCGAGTAGGTATGCTGTTACTCGAGTAGGTATGCTGCCACTCGAGTAGGCTATTTCATTTTACGTTCAGACATCGTTTTGAGGGTCAAAACTGCGTCGTATTAAAACATGGTAAACACGAAATTTGTTCGTATCGACGAGATATACAACTTTCATGTTGACCACTTTTCGATTTTAAGTCGTGTTAAACCCCTAATTTCATTTTTTCCGCTATAACTCGAGTTGTGAGCTGCTACTCGAGTATATGCTGCTTCTACTCGAGTAGTTCATGTTTTTACTCGAGTAATGAGCCTCTACTCGAGTATATTATGTTACTACTCGAGTAGGGATGTTATTACTCGAGTAGGTATGTTACTACTCGAGTAGGTATGCTGCTACTCGAGTAGGTATGCTGCCACTCGAGTAGGCTGTTTCTGTCTGCGTTCAGAGGCCGTTTTGAGGGTCAAAACGGAATCGTATCAAAACATGGTCAACATGAAATTTGTTCGTCTCAACGAGATCTATAACTTTAGTGTTGACGACGTTTTTATTTGAGGTCATCTTAGACCTCTATTTTGGGTTCCCGCAAAACCGCTCGAAATAAACCGTTTTTGACAAAACCTTTTATGAACATATATATAAATATATATATTTTGACTTAGGTTTTAGAACCGAACTTCTTCTTCTCCGATTCTTTCCTCCCGAACCAGAGTGTCAAGCGAGAGAGAGAGAGAGAGTTCTTTTTCGTGAATCTTCCAGTGGCCGCCGACGGTGCTCCGGTGCTCGAAATCTTCATCCAAACATAGATCCGGAAAGCTCTCGCCGAGAGCTATGCCCTCGTGGTAATTTCTTCCCCATTTCTTGAGATTTCTCATTAGGGTTTTTCTGCCCTAATCTCTATTTTGGCCATTTTTGTCTAGATTTTAACTTCTCCCGCATCCTTTTTGCCCCGACCTACGACGTGGAGTGATTCAGTGGATTTTTCCGGTAAAAACCAAGGCAAGTGGTGGTTTCTCCTCTTTTCTCCTTGTCTGATTCGATGGTAACGACTATGTTTTCATGTTCCCTAAAATTTTCCACACTTATTCTTGCAAATTATTGCTATGATTAACCGTTTTGTTGATCACATGTTGTTATGTTGTTTTGCCAAGATAAACTCGAACTTGTCTATTTATGTTTAATCGTCCTTGAAGTGTCTTATCGATGGCTTAAGTGCCTTATCTCTCATTATCAAATGTATTAGAGTTTAATTAGGGTTGTAAATCGGTACTAACGGTTGATCAACCATTTCCGGAATCTAGTAATGTTAAGTAGAGTTTGTCGAGCCAAATCCCGAGGTATTTGTGTTGTGTTTTTTTTGGGGTTTCTTGAATGCGGGAGTTAGTGGACGATTCCACCTCCGTAGTGTTTTTTACCTTCATTAGTGCCCTGTGGAAGTCTACCTGGTTTTTGGATGTCTGCGCTGTATGGTGGAGAGCATGAGACTCCCTCGCAGTTAGACGGATTGTATATCCGTTGTTTTGGGTGGTGTGTCCAAGAGTGACCACTTCGCCTGCGTTTTTTGGCGGGTGTGTCCAAGAGTGACCACTTCGCCGTTATTTTGGGTAGAGTCGACCACAGGTGCCTAATGAAGGTTTTGTTTTTTTTTCTTTATGGGTAAATATTTATGTAGTCACCTTATAGCCTTGTGTGTCTTGTGTACTATTGTGGAACGTGGCAAGTCACGTAGGAGTTCTCTTCCTGTTGATGCCCTGTTTCTTTTGTACTTTGTTTTAGTACTTTTGGTCTTGGGCTGGTACCCCTGTTGACCTATGTTTATTTTGGCTTATTACTTTTCCTGCCACTACTTGTACCTTCTTGCTGAGTTGTTCTGTCTTTGGAATGCCTCAGGTTCAGAGTTGTAGCAGTTAGCAGTGCTGGTTTTGGAGTTTTCTGGCGGCAGTGTTGGCCGTGGTGGTTGCCTCATCTTAGCGAGGTAGTTTTTTGGTTTTTTTTAGTTTTACTAGTTCAGACGTACTTTT
This sequence comes from Platanthera guangdongensis, assembly GCA_039583875.1. NCBI lineage: Eukaryota > Viridiplantae > Streptophyta > Magnoliopsida > Asparagales > Orchidaceae > Platanthera > Platanthera guangdongensis. Next base: position 204,729,571 of record CM077151.1, on the reverse strand, counting down.
GTTCGTTGGTTCGTGTCATTTTGTTGGCGCCCACTGATTTTGTTAGTTGTTGATACTTGCTAGCTGCTCATTTATTTAAGAGTGGATGTGGTTAACTTGCTCTCTGGGAGGATTTATGCTAGGAATGCATGTTCGGTATTTTCAACTATAAAATCTACTACTATTACTTCATACATTACATGATTTGAAACTCTAACCCGTTATTTTTATCGACCGTAAAAGTTATCTTTCCTACTATAATAAATTTAGAGTTCTACATGCCATGAGTTGTCCTTTGGGGACGTTTATTCTCATTTAGGATGTTTGAGTCAATCTAAATAAGTATTTTTCCGTAGCGTATAACCATATTTTGATTCGTGGACTAAATGAGCCACTAAGCCGAGGGATACGGCTAACTGTTGCACTTAACTGATTTTTCTTAAAATAACTTAAAGGATCTTTCTCCATGATTAAATAGGTTTTTGCCTGAGCGTCCGCAGTTATCCCCTGCTGACGTGGCATCTTGACACGCATTTTCCCTTACTCTGATAAGCTATTTATGTGGTGAAAATGCGGGTTGTGACATGGTGGGTCTTCGGTATTGGAGTGTCGAAGCACTGATGCCAGTACGTTGACTCGGCGAGTGTGGATTAGCACTTGGCCAAGTAAAGTCCGATGCGCCAGCCGGAAATAGTACGCAGGAGCTCCGCTTTGTGCACCAGCATTTTGGAGTACGATACGTCTGACTGGTAGTTCAATTACCAATTTAGAGGTGGGTGAGGCCCAACCCACCGCTTTCGTCTGCCACTACGGAGGTATCCTGGGAGGTGAGGTTCAAGAAAGGGGGAACTAAAGGTCTATGTGCACAGAGTCGAGTGGGTGAGTAACACTTCCATGATCGCATCATAACCCACTTGCATGTCATAGCATAATCATAGCATAAAACACCTGTCACCTATTGTATAAGTGGTATGGGACGCTTATACAATAGGCCGTGCAAAACGACCCCTTGGTCTATAAGCCTGTGTGGGCAAGTTTATAAATTAAGGTTAAATTCTTTATATATATATTGCTGATAATAACTGACACCCCAACGTATAAATTGGTATGGGACTCTTTATACGATGGGATCCCTGTAGAAGATCCCTTGCTTATATGTTTCCGTATAAGTTAAGGTTACATTTCATACTTTACTTTACTGCCACATGTACTATTAAATTGTTAGTATAGGTCCGCTGCCATCTGTTTCTTGATAACTCTCCACCTTCAAGTCCTCCCATTTCTTCCCCTCCACTCGGTTCCTAGGGGCCATGAGGGAAGGGGTGGGGGATAATAGGAATTAGTCTTTTAGACTAACAGTTTTTGGACCACATCATTTAGGGGATCATGGAGCCCAACATGGAGGAGCAGCCCCGGAGGTCGGCCCGTTTGGAGATAGGGCAGTCTATCTCAGGAGTTCAGACAGCTGGGAATTTGAGCCCCTGACCTTAGTAGTGTTTTATTTTGCTTCTGCTGAGTGACTATATAGTGAGGATTTGATGTATCGGGCTTAAGCCCTTATTTTCAGTACATTTATATTTTGTGAACTCTCCCTTCGTGGAGATATTATTACTCTGATGTGATTTTATTGTGGACATTTGGTTAGAGTTTTTACCTCACTTGTGTTTACTCTACTTTTGTTGCTTTTCTGTGATCGAATCGGCAGGCAGAATCAGCGTTTCGCGGTGATGACCCTTCAGGGCGTGAAGGTGTCACCGCAAAGCGGCTGTTCTGGGACTAAGACCCCGGTGTTTGAAAAAGAAAAAAAATGGGGGTCTTACACTCTATACAATAGAGAAGACTAGTGGATTGTTGCTGTCAAAAGCTCCTTCCAAAATCACTTGGAGCCTTGCTCAGGGTTTAGGTCTTCAGGCTTGTCTTGAAATGATGTCCAGGAACTTTCTGACTGATTGAAAGTTATTGTCCTTGAATGTTCCTAGAGAAGAAGTTGAAGGAGACTATTGATATTTGTTTGTTGTTCTTCTTCAGTCTTCAGTAAGAGCAAGGGGAAAATCGGTTGTTTTCTGCACAGAGAAGAGTTCTGAATATTCTTCTGTATTCTCTATGAGTTCTTTGTTGTTCTCTTTGTTCCTTGTATTGCTTGCTTGTTTTCTGAAAAGAGAAAATTTTTTTTATATATTTTTGCGGTCAAATTGTCCTTTGAATTTTGAATTCCATGCATTGATTGTTGATTGCCTGGAGAATGAAATATGGCTGGAGAATATTGTCTTTAATGAGTTTCCCCAACTATCCTAATAAATTAAGCAAGTAATTAACCCTGATGAAGACCATAATTAATGCTGCCAAAAATGACTATATTCAAGAGAATATGTGCATTAATTACTCAGGAAATTACTGCTAAATAATATGGATTAAGGACAGAAATGAGAGAAAATATGAGATCATCACCCTGAAATCCATAAGAAGATGGTTCCTGAAGATCTGGAAATCTCTTCCCTATAGAAGTATTCAGAGGAGTGGTTGGTCAAGACAAATCTGAGATGGTAGAAGTTCAGCAGGAACTTGCTTCCCTAGGACTTGTTGAAGTACACCGAGGACAAGTCCATGAGTAATTTGTTCCACAATTTACAACTATAGAGGTACAGGAAGCCTCCACACTTCACATAGAGGTGGTCGAAGGAGAGAGTTATCCACCCTTACACCTGCCAGACACAGTTAAGGGGGGAGCCTACACCTGAGGTTTCTTCCCAAGAGACAGTAATTGTTGAATCTCCAACAAAAGGTCAAGAAGAGGTCACCGTGGAGGAAGTAGAGATGGTTATATGCAAAGTAATATCCTTCACAACCAAAGTCCCCCACGATGAGGACACATATGAAGAGTTCCATCCAACTAGTCATGAGATAGTAGTGTGGAAAAGAAAAAAGGTTCCTGAGGATGAAGACACTGACATAGGAACCTCCAAGAAGTCAAATCCTGACTACCTATATAAGGACTATGAGGGTCCTGTAGAGATCTTTTAGAAATATATTGAGACTGAGATTCAAGCCCCAACTCCACAACCTGTTGAAGAGCTAATATCTTTCTTGTTTCAGCTAAGAAGAATGAAGAATACTCATAGAATGCGTATTGAAGTATTTGTGGGAAAGACAATCCAAGGACTGAGAAAAAAAATACACGAGTGAATTTTAGAAGTTGAAAGGTAGATGTTTCACTTGAACACTCAAACATTCTAGTTTTTTATGAGTGCAACAACTACAGTGGACTATGCTGCAAGAAAAAATGACATGTCCCATCAAGGTATTCAAGTAGTCATAGATAACCGGGATGCAACTGGAGAAAACTTATATTAGGCATTCCAAGCAACAAATGCAAGACTCGCTGGAAAAAGGATGTTCATCATGGAAAGAATGGATTCAAACAACCAGCTATTAGATGGACACCTCCTGCAAACCAAAAATACTATTGTTGTTGATGTCAACATGCTACAAGATAAGATTGGTGAAGCCTAAGAGGCCATCTACAGAGAGATAATTGAATAACTCTGAACGGGGGAGAAAGAAATTTGTCACTACTCTTCTCATTAAGAAATTTGGACTACAAATTCTATCAAAGAAGCACTGGAATTAGAACCCTTAAACTTCTCTCCTCAGTATATCAATCTTGAGGCTGACCCAGCTGCAGATAATGATTACATCCCTCTAGAGGATTATGTAGTAGCTTGTGGGGGGGGGGGGAATAATTTGATTTATTACAAATTTATTGATGTTAATTCTTATCTTTATTAATCAATAGGATTTTTTAGCTATTCAAGATAATTGATTGGTAAGACTAGACAATCCTATGAGCTTACTCCTCCAATAAATGAATAAGGGGAATATTCTTCCAAGAAGAGGAGGGCTGATCAAGTTGAGGCATAGATTATGGAGGCTAGATAGAGGAGGATAATTATAATCCGGAACATGTCAGGATATGAGGAATGGAGTCCTATATCTAAGGACATCATATTATATACTTGGAATAACTTTGATAGTATGTGATCAACATATCTAGATATTATATCTTGGTGTAGTGGAACAAACATGAAGATCAGGAGATAAAGAGGAGACTTCACAAAAAGAAAATCCCTCATGGAACTCCTACTCCCAGATACATTCCAAAGCCACTAGGATATTTTGAAAGACAAAAGAGAAAGGGCTGAATGAGAAGATTACGAAGTGCTAAGAACTTTGGGATGACCTAGTTGATGTTTAGGATGTTTTATCTGATTGACTTAATTATAATCCCCATTATTTTCAATCTTATGAATATAAATCTAAATTGCTTCTCTGCCTATATTTGTCTTAGAATATTTTTTATGTATTTATGGTTATTGTCATATGATGTTCTGACATCTACAAATAGGGGGAGATCATTGAGAATATTGTCCCCAAGAGTTTTGATTTTAAGAAGTCCTCAAGATGATAATAAAAATCTTATATTTGATGGTTGTTCAAGTTTTGATGTGACAAGTACAACTTAGGTGCATGACTAATGTATGGTTAGACACTTGGACACCCAAATGAGATTTTTCCCTTGTAATCCCTTAAGGAGTAAAATTCATGTTGATCTATATAATAATCATATATTATACATGTCACTATCAAAGGGAAAAGTCACCAAAAAAGAATCATAGGAAAGAACAAAATATTTACTAAGGAAAAATTTGACTAGATTGAATTCTTTACTAAGGAAAAGTTCAACTGCATCAACTTCTTGCCTAAGTAGAAGTTGGACAGCATTGACTTTATAGCTAAGCTGAAGTTTGACTGCAATGAATTTATAGCTAAGTAAAAGTATGACTGCATTGACTTTATGGCCAAGTAAATATTCAACTGCATCAAAGGCATGACTCAGTACAGTTTCAATTACATTGAAGGCATGACTCGTTACAGTTTCGACTGCATCGATTGCATGGTGACAGAAAGTTCTATAGGCTGAAATGACTAAGTGCTAGGGGTTTCCTTATATAACTTCTATATGTTTTGAGGTAATCATACATACTTTATGTGGGATAATTGAATTTGTTTATGACACTATGTAATGGTGACTTAGAACCATTTTATCCAGCCTGATATGTAGCACAGTGACTATGTCCATGTTTTTAGTTGCAGTTTAAGCAGAGGATTTAAATCAAATTAATTCATAGTATTAGCAGCATGAAGTTAGTGATTGCCATCAAGGAGAATTATTCTCATTCATTGGAGAATATTTCCAAGACTTTGAAATCATTCCTTAAGCAAATTTTAATAACCGTTGAATATTCCATTTCAAGATTGCTTCCAAAAGTGCTGCTAGCCGTTTGAAGAATTTTAGCAACAAGATTTCCTATTTTATGAACCTTCCTTAGGTTCATTCAGAAATAGCCGTTTGAGGTTTCCTATTCAAGAATTTTGCAGAAAGATGTTTGACTAGCCAATGGAATGCCCTTGATTTCTCCGCCGGCCAAGTCCAGTTTAAAAGAAATATTTGGATATTTTAGAAAAGTAGTTGTTGTTCTGAATTCAAACTCTAAGTCTTAAGAAAAAGGATAGTAAGCACACAATATTCACAAAAACTCTTCATAAATCACTCTTCTAAGTTCTGTGAAAGTTTTCAACAATGTTCTATCTATAATCAGAAACCATCTTCAAAAACTAAAAGTTCAGAGAGAGATTCTTCATCTTATTCAGCAACATCTTTTTGGAAGAATTACTTTTTTAATACATGCTCTCTTAATTAAGTTAGCCATTCTAAGATTTTATATCAAATGCTGATCAAGAAGAGGAAGAAGAAGCCTGTTGTGTGTGCCTCTACTTATAGACTCAAGCTCCCAAGTGTTGAGTCAATCTTTGTTTTCTATTACTCTGTAAGATTCTTGAAGGAACTAAGTGTGTAATGTTCCTGAGTGAATCTGGGTGTAGGATATGTTTTTAGATCTGAGTTTTATAGGGCCTGAGGAAAGACTGAGTTTATAGGGCTTGGGTTGAAAGCTGAGGTGTAGGATCTATTTGGAGATCTGAGGTGTATGACATGTGTATAATGGTCTGAGGTTGGGAACATATGTTCCTAAGATTATAAGATCTGAGGATCTGAGAAGAGAATTTGGAGAAATTTGGCCTAAGTTAGTTCTCTACTAGATAAGTGTAGTGGGAAAGTGGATGTATCTATTATTGATGAATCACTAAAATCATTGTGTGCTATATTTACTTGCTATGATCTGCTTGCTCATTATGCTTTCTAAGTATATCTTAAGAAATTTCAAAATAAGTAAATCACATATTCACCCCGCTCTAGGTGAGTAGCAACCGTAAACATACAATAAGGATGAGTGCTTGATTAAGAAATTTAAAGATTTAGAGATCATACTAACTAGCACTATGAGTGGGAATATTTACTATCTTAATTTCTAGTGCATAAATTCTAATTCTTTTATTTGTCTTATAACTAAGAATATAGCATCTCTTTGTATGCAATGACAAAAGAGACTAGTTCATACTAATTATAAGGCTATTAATAAGTTCTTGTTAGAAACCATAGTTAGAGTAGATCCCAAGTATAATTGTGTCCAAGATAGCCCTTATCATCCATATCAAACGGGCAAGCAAACAAAGACATCCTTCAAACAAGTTGGTATTAATGATTCTTCTAGGTGTTTACCTTTGCTGCACATGGATTTGTTTGTTCCTATGCCAATTTACAACTTAGGACGGAGAGGCTATACACTTGTAATTATTGATGATTTTTCTAGGTTCACATGATTGTCATTTCTTAAATTAAAGTTAGATACCATAGATATATTCACTACCTTCATCAGGCAAATCAATAATGAAATGGGCAGTTCTGTAGTCAAAATCATTAGTGACCATGGAAATAAATTTCTGACAGGTGCCATGACCAAGTTCTATGAAATCTTATCTATCTTTCAGAAGTTTTTCTCTCTAAGAACCCCACAAAAAAATCGAGTTGCAGAGAGAAAGAATAGAACTTTTATTTAAGCTAGCAGAACAATGTTGAGTGACTCCTCAGGACTATAATAATTCTAGGATAAGGCTATCAATACAGATCGCCATTTGCAAAATATGACCTTATTAAATATGAATTGCAATAAGATACCCTATGAAATTTTGAAAGGCAAAAAACCAACCTTAGCTTACTTCAAAATCTTTGGAAGTAAGTATGTGTTAAACAATGGGAAGCATTATCTAACTAAGTTTGTAGAAAGGGCTATGATGGTATTTTTGTTGGATACAACTCCTATAACAAATCATATAGAGTATTCAATAAGAATACTCAAGGAGTAGAAGATTCTATTCATGTTGTATTTGATTTGACTAGCCTGATCTCTAAAAGCTGATCTAGTTCTTCTAGTGCTGCAGGTATAGAGCTGAAGATAAAATAATTATCTATTAATGACAAGCCTAAAGCTAGTGAGATTACCTCAGCTAATGCAATATTTAGAGAAGAAAGCCATCAAATAGAAGATGTACAGGAAGATTAGAAAGGACACAACATGCTAGAGCTAAAGTTGAAACAGAAGCATAAGGGACTACAAAAGATTGCCAATAGCTACCAGATATCTAAGAGATCAACCCAAAAATTTAATCATAGGTAATGCTATCCAAGGAGTCATTATAAGAAGCAAAGTTCAAAATGAAGCAATACTCTCGAGATTTTTATCCTTGGTTGAGCCCAAGAAGTTTGCAGAAGCAAATTCTGAGACATCCTAGATCAGGACTATAAAAGAAGAGTTAAACCAATTCAGTACATGTAATGTTTGGAAACGGGTCCTTATGCCCCAAGGACTAATGAGTCCGATTTTAATACGGTTTTTTAGACTCATCTCGGCTCAATTTCATACACTTTCACTTCACTTTTAGATCATTATTAATTAAATTTCACTCATTTACACTTTCACTCTAGGTATACCTTTTTATCCCATTTTGGTGTGTAAATTCACACTCTATTGTTGGGGGTAAGCAAATGGTGCTCCCCATATCTTTTTATTACTATTTTGGCTATTTCTGTGTGTTTGTGGCCTGTGACCGAGTTAGTTATTTTGCTTTGCAAGTGGGCATATTCCTATTCCGATTGAAATCTTTAATTGTATGAATCGCATTGTTGTAAATTTCCTTAATGCATGATTTCTATGACCATGCACGTTCTACTGTGCCCCTAAATGGTGATCTGCCTCAGCTCGTGAGTTTTGTTCACGCACGGTCGGTTTTGCCCATGCATGAGCAAAGTCACATGAGCTCATCTTTTTTTATCTAAAAAATTATGATTTAATTACTCATGTGTTTCTATCACGCATGGTTAGATTTAACTATGCGAGTATAAAATGCACGATCTTCTCTATTTGCCCTAGATTTTAGGGATCTGTTGCTATCCGAGTGTTTTGTTCTCGAATGGTCAGTTTTGCCAGTGTATGAGCAACATCGCATGGGCTCTTTCTTTTCCTGGCATGGCATTTCTTGCTCTATTAATATTGCACTATTCATGCACGGTCATGCATTCAACCGTGCGTGCCTATTTTTCTCACCGTTTAGTATATAAGTGCAGGAACATTGCCCTAATCAGTATCCTTTGGACATTTTTACACCCATGCTATCCCCTGAATCCAGTTTCACTGCTCCTTTGTTGCCCACTTCTGTGAGGAGCACCGACTATATTTGAACTACAAATCCTCAACTACAGCTTCATCTTTGGCCTCCTCAATTATATCAAGCTCCATTTAGTGGTACTTCTCACTGCATCCAAGGAGTGTTCTTGCAAAGGCCGTAGAAGAAGGACATTATCGTAGAAGATGGGTACAATAGGAGGAAGTGACATCCCTCCTCTACCCTGGACATCAGATATAGACCGAGTGTGGATGAGGATTGACAATCTTTCAATTCCTATTGAGAACTCTTGATAAGACCTTGTTCTTCTATTGTAACTCTTTCTCTCTTATTTTTGTAGTAGTTGTAAGTTCGAGTTCTTGTTTGTTGGATGATGTTTCCATGAACCCTAACTTGGTATAAATGTTTTTTCCATGTCTTTGGATTTCATTATGGTTTATGTGATTTGAGGTGCGCCCCATTCCATCCTTTAAACTACCATCTCGTTCATATGTCATCGAAAATGAGAGGATAAAATTCATCATTTTCTTGGTAAAAAAAATGCAAATATCAAAAATAAGATAAAATTTGCGGGGTGAGAGAATAAAATTCATATACCTTGTTCCCAGACCCTTTTAGCTAATAATATTATTTTAGAATTAGATTATAATACTAAGAGACCATAAGTAGTAGTTTGAATTTTTTTCCTTCAAGTATCTTTTTAGTTAATGTGTTAGTAATTTAAATTTAATTTTGTTTGCTAACTACTCAATTTTAAATGCTAATTAATTTCTATGAGAAATCTCTACTAAATATTTTGCTCTGCTCACTTTTAATTATTTCATAATTTAGGACTTAATCTTTGAATCCCTACTTTTTTTAACATTCTTTTGATTTAATAAAACTTTATTTTAATTGACAATTATATTAAATTCTTATAAATATTTCTCGTAGTTTTGCTCTGGAAAAGAAAAGGCTTAAGTATGACGATATTAAATAAAGCATTATTTATAGTTATTTTAATATAGTTTTTATTTAAAAAATATAACATTTTATTTAATTTTTTTATAAATATATGTCTGGATCACTTTCTTTTTATATTTCAAGTTAATCTGGGCTTAAAATATCATTTTAAAGCTGGTAGGATTGATAAGGCGAAGAATTTGAGTAAAGCAGGAAAAATCACAAGTACATGCCCCGTCACAGGCATGATATGAGAGAGTGACCTATGTCACGGGTTGTGGCTGCTTCCAGATGTTCTAGAGTTATTCCACGTCATTTAAAATTACACGTCCCCGAGTCATGGGCATGATATGGGTCGTGACCCCAGTAATGGGCATGACTCCCTACCAGAATTCAAGATTTCAATAACATGCAGGAATAAAAGTACACGTCACTAGTCACGAGCATGACCTTTTGGTCATGGGTGTGACCTTTAGATCACGAGCATGACCTATAGTCATGACAACTAGGTCAGTGGGCATGAATCCACTAGCCTACTTGCCCATCCGCTAATCAAAGTAATGAATTTTGGCCTGTAGTAATTTCATACGCCAAGCGAAGCGGTGCTTGCAAACTGCATTAGTTTTATTTAGTTTTCATGTTAATTTTCAAAACAAATCCAAAGCCTATTATTTATACAAAAATCTTTATAATTATTTTTTGAAGAAGGGAGTCTCATACCCCAACCTATATTCCTTTGATATTGATAATTGGGAAACTCACCAATTTTATATTACTTGTTCCACCGGTACACTTACCGTTCAACGCATCAAGTTTTGGCACCATTGTCGTGGAATACAGATGGTATTGTGATTCGCTTGTTAGGAAATTTAGTTGTATAAATTTTTGTTTTCTTGTTTTATTTATTTATTATGTTCTTCTATTTCTAATTATTGGTTGCCTTAGTTATTTATTCTTGGGCGTAATATATTGCACAAATGTCTTTATCTTTTTGAATATGGCTTTCTTCACACCATGTTTGCTAGAATTAATATTCATTATCATTGATATGGAGATTCCTCCCATTCTAGTGATAGATGTCATACATGAGATTGTAGTTATAGTTCTTGAGGCTCAGTGTATGGAGTACCGACATCATACGATACTTCATACAGAGTGCCAAAGTCTTATGGCTACTCTTCGTCTCCACTTGTACTATTTTGGAATCCATCTTTGGCCACGCAAGGATTGAGGAGAGTTGAAAAATAGTACTTGTTTTGTCAAATCTTAGAGCACGCTCTGAAGGATTGTGTCGAGTATTTGTGATAACTAGAGGAGGATGATAAATGATATATCCGGATAGTCCCAACTCCTATTTTTGGAGGCAAATTTTCTGCCTCTAGATCCATACATATATCACCTTCATGTTTTTAAGGGAATGATGCAGATGCGCCTATCAGAGTTGTCGCGGATATATGTTCTCACATGGCTAACCTTATCTCCCCTATAGAAGTACCAATACTAGTTGATTCAATTATTTCTAAGGAATTGGTGCTTGATTTTTATCCAAGCACTATTGCTCCCCCTCTTATGTATACAATTACATACATTTTTGATGATATTATTGAGGATGCTTCGCAGGATAAGACAGATGAGTTGTGTGTTGTGCCAATTATTATGGAGGAGGGTATTTTCCAAGGAGAAGAGGTTTCTACGTGAGTGCTAGTGGAGGAAGTCCAAATCATGGAGGAGGCCACTAATGATCCTATTGAGCCCTACAACATTGTTGATGATGCCGACAATATCTACTGCTTCAACCTCTTGGTAGTCAAACCTGGACCACTCCCCTCATTTCTAATTATTTACGTTCTTCTTCTCTTTTATTTCCCGATAACCTTTCTATGTCCGAGGCTGTGCAGGTGGAGCTTTCACAAGTACTCTAGGAGGACATGGAGAATTATGATCAAGTCAATGATGTGAGCATCCTATTATGTGAGGAGGTTGATACCCCTCCGTAGAGGATGCGCCACTAATGGCCTACTGCTCCTGCCTCCTCCCTGAAGATGCCACCTTGCTAGAAAAAGATGTATTCTGTGGTAAGTTGAGTGAGGATTCTTCCTCCTCCTCCTACATTCTGTTCTTTCTACCCATGAGGCACAAATAATATTATTTTGGTAGATGAGTAACTGCTCTATCTCTATATAAGAACCAGCTACCAAAATATATATTAGGCTAGTTTCTTGTTCACTTTTCTTTTCATACCCTATCAGCTAGAACTCTTAAAGTTAAGATTAAGTCATGTTGGGAGGATAATAACCATAGTAGTTATCTTTTTTTTATTTGCATTCTCTTTAATTCAGTTGTTATTTGTCTATTTTGTTTGGTGGAGCTCATCCAAGCATGTACCTATTCTGGATCATGGAAGCTACAGTTTTGTCTTAATTTTCATGCATCTTTTGGTATGCTCATTAGCTGAGGATTAGGTAATCTCTTCGTTAGTATTCTTTTTAATATTACTTATTGTATCATGTTTAGTATTGCTTAGTTTAAGTCTGGGAAGAGTTATCTTGTTTGTTACACACTGCACGTGCACACCTAATATCATGCTAGAAGTTTCTATTTTAGTTTATATAGTTACGTTCATACTCTCCGCACAACAAAACACCCACATGAGCGTGCACTAACCTGTTGGTGCGTCTCGAGTCAAATTCATTTCTTAGGTGTATTTGGCATAACCAATTTGCTGGCATAGGATTGCGAGACATAGTAAAATATTGACTCGTCTAGTGCTCCAAGTCGAGTGCACGCATCTCTTGTAGAAATTCGGCTAGTATTAATTTTTCTTTATGCTTCAAGTTTTGTAGTTTTTTTATTTGCGTAAATATTGTTTATTTTACTCGTATTTAGTGAATCTGGGGTGAATCCGACGGTAGCATAGGGATGTGTATAAACAATCGTTAGACTTACATTGCTCGAGTTAGGAGGAAGAGTAGTCTTTCTCGGTGGCTAAGAACTTACCTCAAGTGACTCTCGAAGCATGGATATAGGTTAGTTCAAATGCGCGAGAATGATGTAGGCCATTATTTTGCCCCGGTTGAGCTTTTGTACCATACCAACCTGCCTTATACTCGCTAGGCCCATGTGCCTACCTCGTCCTCTTGATTCAGCTGCATCATCATCTCACGAATGCCAAAAATCTAATCCTAGTCACACATCGAAATTTGAGCTTTAGTTGTATTTATATTTTCATTTTGGGGTGTTGATGTGGTGTTCATTATTGTAGATGTGCTCCATTGAAAATTTGCTGAAAAAAGTTATGCTGAAAATGAAAAGTGAAAAAAAATGAATGGAAAAAAGAAATTATGAAAAAGTGAAAATAAAAAAAATATTTATGTGATGATGTTTATTTGGGTGTAGGCGGTACACATACCCATGTTGTCAAGTTCAAGTCTGGGTGTGTGGTGCATCCTCATACATATTTAGGGTGTGGATAGATCTTATGTGCTAGCTTATTTGGGTTGGTGGGTGTAGCCTTCATTATTTTTATATTTGTATACCCCATGAAAACCCAAACCCTATATCTAACCTGAAGTCCTACTGATTCATGCATTGAACCAAACTAGTGCTGTGGAGAGAGTATAAACGGGTAAGCTTATTATCACCAACATTGATGGATTTCTTCTGAGGTTTTCCCGAGCCTAGTGTTTTACAATACTCACCTTAGAGATCTGTTTTCTATCTCCTTAGGTGTGTTAGGGGAATTCACCATGATTATAATTATGAGTAGAAATAAAATGTAGATTCCCATTTATAAAATTATAAACGATTTTGTATAACAAAAAAATCTTTCTATTGCATTTTTATGCACATGAGTGATGATTATTTTTGTAACAAGTAATAACTTGATGCGGATTCATTCTACACTGTAGTATAAACTATATAGATTGGGCATAAGCTAGATTGATTTAACTTTCAGGCAAGTGCACCTATCAATCATAGTATAGGAGAAATCTACATCTCGTGTTATATTCCACAGGGTCCTTTCAAATACTCATAGTCACCCTCACTCTATTATCATACCTATTATTAAAATTGATTTTTAACCTAAATTAAACTAACTATGACTACTTGGATAAATAAACTTTGGAAGATTAAAGATGATAAAAAGCCGAAAATGTAAAAGCATTCACATGAATATAACCACTCATTAATTCAATTCTATGTAATTAGGTAATAATAGGATTATCAAATTCATGAATGGTAAGGGTTAAGCATGTATCAAGTTCTCTCTCGAGCAATTCAAAATCTAAACCTAAGTTAGTAAATTTTCTCTCGAACAATTTGCAACCCTCAAATTTGCATTAAAGTAAATTACCATATATAATACATAAATTCATGAAATCTTATCTCTAAAATACAATGAATCCATTTATCTGTACTACAATTATCCAATCAACATATCTCTCGATAATGTAAATTGAAATGTAAAGAGAAATAGCACCTAAATATGAACATATGAACATCATCACAACTTTCCAATTTCTCAATCTAAAAAGTAGGGATTCAAGTAAAGCAAATAATAAATTCATAAGTACGATAATTCTCTTTGTTTGATGATCTACATACGAATAAAATACCACAAATTGGATGAAAACAATACGATACATGATTACCAAATTGTTCAAATTAAATTTTCATCGAAATAAAAGATAAATAAAGCTAGATCACCAAGAGAAAGGAAAGATTAAGAGAGATACATGAAAGATTAAACAGATACAAAAATCTCCTTCAAATCCTCCTTCTCTTGGATGCTCCATTTTCATGCTCCAGAAGTTCTCCCAATGAAAATGATCAAAAAGTCTCTTCTAATTTTTCTATAGGTTTTTTATAGTCTCCCAGCAAACAGGGTCAGACACGGGTTCCAACACGGCCGTGTCACAGGCCGTGTTGATGGTTCAAGGGCAGTTCCACACAAACAGGCATGTCTGGTAATGGGCCGTGTCAGATGACACGGGTACGGACATGGCTGTGTTGTTCTTTGTGTTCCCACACGTGTGGTGCTTTGTCTTTTTCCTTCCATTTCTTCTATTCTATCCCAGTTAGGACACGGGTAGGGAACACGGGCGTGTGCCTACCCGTGTGTGCCCAATGCTTGTCCTGTCAACAGCCATGTCGAATCCGTGAACTCCTCTGTTTCCTCCAAGACTTCTTTCTCCACTGGTTAGCAATACCTATATTAGAAAAATATAGGAATAAATAGACAGCATAATACATGAAATATTAGAAACTCCTAACTGTGCTCTTCTACTCATGATAAAGTAAATTCATAACTATTCTCGCGAAATTACTGCATAGGGAGGAAGAAAATAGTGGACATGCTTACAATTATGATAGTAAAAAGCCTATCATAATTGTACTCATCAATGAGCATGCGACTTTACATGGTACTATGCTTTAAAATTTATATGCCAACTATTTATTTTTCTCGTCCAAATAAGGAATGGTTTACTTGAGATGAGTAAACAATTATGTATGGGGGTGTGATAAGTCCGATTTTTATACGGTTTTTGGTATCATTTGTGCTCGATTTCATGCACTTGCACTTCATTTTTAGATCATTATTACTTTTATTTCACACATTTACACTTTCACTTGAAGTGAACCTTTTTAGCCCATTATGGTGTGCAATTGCACGCTCTATTTTTGGTGGGTAAGCACATGGTTCTCCCTAAAACTTTTTTTTTGTATTTTGGTTGTATCTCTGTGATGGTAATATGTGCCCTAGTTGGTTGTTTTGCTTTGCAGGTGGAAAGATCTCCATTCTTATTAAATTGATTCATGTATGAATCACACGGTCGTGCAATTCATTGACACACAATTTCTGTGACCGTGTGTGTTCTGCAGTGCCACTGAATGGTGATCTACCCCAGCTTGTGTGTTTTGTTTGTGCAACGTCAATTTTGCCCGGGCATGAGCAAAATCACACGAGCTCATCTTTTGTCTAAAAAATTTTGATTTAATTACATGTGTGTTTCCCTCACATATGGTTGGATTCAATTGTGCGAGAAGGGAAATGCACAATATTTTTTGTTGGGCCAATATTTTAGCAATCTATTGCTACCCGTGAATTTTATTCTCGCACGGTCAGTTTTTTTCGTGCGTAAGCAACATCGCACATGGTCTTTCTTTGACTGCCTGTGAGTTTCCTGCTTGATTAATATTGCACGATTCAAGCACGGTCAGATGTTCGACTGCGCATAATAAATCATCTGTCAGTGCTTCATACTTGGCCTCCTCCATCATCTCAAGCTCTTAAGCTCCATTTTGAGGTTCTTCTAACTGCATCCAAGGAGTTCTCTTACAAAGTCCATGACTGAAGGAGATTAACAAAGAAGACAGGTCCATTGGGAGGAAGTGGTATCCCTCCTCTCCCCCGGATGACAGTTGTAGACCTATCACTGATGAGGAATGAAAACCCTCTGATTCCAACCGAGAATCCGCGATGAGACTTTATTCTTTGGTTGTTTCTCTTGCTCTCTTCTTTTGTAGTAGTTGTTACTTCAAGTTCATGTTTGTTGGATGATGTATCCATGAACCCTAACTTGATATAAATATTTTTTCAATATCTTTGGATTTAATTATGGTTTATGTGATTTGAGGTGCTCCCCCATTCCATCCTCCATCCCCATCATCAGGTTGAGTTGTCGTATTCTAATTTACTAGTGGAGTGCTTTGTGATGAGGTGGTTACAACGCTCACTCTTCTTGCGTGTGATCACTCCGTACGCTAGCCTACTCGCCCGTCTGCAAACCAAAGTAGTGCAGTATGGCCTGCAGTAATTTCATTCACTAATCAAAGCGGTGCTTGCAACCCACTTTAGTTTTATTTAGTTTTCATTTTTCTTTTCAAAACCAATCCAAAGCCTATTTTTTATTCAAAAAGCTTTATAATTAGTTTATGAACAAGAGAATCTCACATCCCAACCTTTGTTCCATTGAGATTAATACTTGGGGAAATTCACCCATTTTATATTACTTGAATGACCGGTACACTTATCGTTCAACGCATCAAGGATACATAATAATTGGAACTAAGTGGATCTACACAAATAAGATTGATAAGAATGGAGTAATCATCAAGAGCAAGGCTAGGCTGGAGATGAGTCTGATTTATATATTGGGTTTTAGACTCATTTGGGCTTATTTTCATGCACTTACATTATTCCTTAGCATGCGGTCTGTTCAATCATGTGGTTGTTGCCCTTGAAATGTGAATTTTAACGTTGAAATTATTTTTCTCATGGACGGTCATGCATGAAAAAATTCTAATCTTCAAAAAAGTGTGTTTGTCACTCCCCGTGCATTTTTATTACTTTTAAATACCCGGTCATGCGTCTGGTCATGTGTGAACAAATTTTTGCTGCTTAATATATAGTGCACGGGCATTTTTCTATTGAAGACAAAGATTGGGCATGAGAATACTAAGTGTTGGATCCCTAGGTTGATTTGGGCTATGTTCACTAAGTTAGGATATTGTGACCCATCTTGTATAGCCAGGGTCATAGTTGTGTTCCTAGAGTCTAGGCCAAGTCCTTAGTATCAACACTGCATGGACCAGCCATCATCAGACTGCCAGAGACTGAAGACTTAGAGATTTTCCAAAGACTCCGTAAAATGAGTTCGATGTTCATCGAACTCAGGTCGACGATTGTCGTGCTCAGCTCGAAGATCTCAGAGAAAATTCTCTGAGCTGAGCTCGACGAACTTGATTCTCAGGTCAACGAACTTTGGACTCTACCTTCAACTTTCCAAGTCCAGATTTTGTTCTCTAGACTAAGGTCGACGAACTTAGCTCTCTGCTCGACGAATTCTGGGTTCTCTACTTCAACTTATTACTCCAGAAGTTTCTCAATTTTTCAAAGTCCAAAATCATCTTCAATCGACGAATTCAAGATTCTCAGCTCGACGAACCTTGACCACTTTGGCTAGAGTTATCCAGCAGTAGTTAGTGGTCCTCAGCTCGATGAAACAGATTCTCAGGTCGACGATTTCTAGGTACTTCAAAACTTCACACCAGAAGTTTATGTCGACACCAGAACCAGGACTTGTGTTGACACCAACAGCGATTGTGTCGACACAGGACTTATGTCAACACACTCCATATTTCTATCAACACAACAGCCATGTCGAGACAAGAAGTAATTATGTCAACACCCAGGACTTGTGTCGACACATTCCCCAGAAGTTCTATCAACAAGTTGTCAGGTCGACGAAATTAGCTATCAGCTCGACGAACTCCATACACAGAAAATCTCCAAGATAAAGGAAAGATTAAGAGAGATACGTAAAAGATTAAACACATACAAAAATCTCCTTCAAATCCTCCTTCTCTTGGATCCTCCAATTTCATGCTCCAGAAGTTCTCCCAATGAAAATGATCGAAAAGTCTCTTCTAATTTTTCTACAGGTTTTTTATAGTCTCCCAGCAAACAGGGTCAGACACGGGTTCCAACACGGCCGTGTCACAGGCCGTGTTGATGGTTCAAGGGCAGTTCCACACAAACATGCATGTCTGGTAATGGGTCGTGTCAGATGACACGGGTACGGACATGGCCGTGTTGTTCTTCATGTTCCCACCCGTGTGGTGCTCTGTCTTTTTCCTTCCATTTCTTCTATTCTATCCCAGTTAGGACACGGGTACGGAACACGGGCGTGTGCCTACCCGTGTGTGCCCAATGCTTGTCCTGTCAACAGCCATGTCGAATCCGTGAACTCCTCTGTTTCCTCCAAGACTTCTATCTCCACTGGTTAGCAATACCTGCATTAGAAAAATATAGGAATAAATAAACAGCTTAATACACGAAATATTAGAAACTCCTAACTGTGCTCTTCTACTCATGATAAAGCAAATTCATAACTATTCTCGTGAAATTACTGCATAGGGAGGAAGAAAATAGTGGACATGCTTACAATTATGATAGTAAAAAGCCTATCATAATTGTACTCATCAATGAGCATGCGACTTTACATGGTACTATGCTTTAAAATTTATATGCCAGCTATTTCTTTTTCTCGTCCAAATAAGGAATGGTTTACTTGAGATGAGTAAACAATTATGTATGGGGGTGTGATAAGTCCGATTTTTATACGGTTTTTGGTATCATTTGTGCTCGATTTCATGCACTTGCACTTCATTTTTATATCATTATTACTTTTATTTCACACATTTACACTTTCACTTGAAGTGAACCTTTTTAGCCCATTATGGTGTGCAATTGCACGCTCTATTTTTGAGGGGTAAGCACATGGTTCTCCCTAAAACTTTTTTTTTGTATTTTGGTTGTATCTGTGTGATGGTTATATGTGCCCCAGTTGGTTGTTTTGCTTTGCAGGTGGACAGATCTCAATTCTTATTAAAATTCATTCATGTATGAATCGCACGGTCGTGCATTTCATTGACACACAATTTCTGTGACCGTGTGTGTTCTGCAGTGCCCCTGAATGGTGATCTACCCCAGTTTGTGTGTTTTGTTTGTGCAACGTCGATTTTGCCCGGACATGAGCAAAATCGCACGAGCTCATCTTTTTTCTAAAAAAATTTTGATTTAATTACCTGTGTGTTTCCCTCACATATGGTTGGATTCAACTGTGCGAGAAGGGAAATGCACAATCTTTTTTGTTGGGCCAATATTTTAGCAATCTATTGCAACCCGTGAATTTTATTCTCGCACGGTCAGTTTTTTTGTGCGTAAGCAACATCGCACATGGTCTTTCTTTGACTGCATGCGAGTATCCTGCTTGATTAATATTGCACGATTCAAGCACGGTCAGATGTTTGACTATGCATAATAAATCATCTATCAGGGCTTCATACTTGGCCTCCTCCATCATCTCAAGCTCTTAAGCTCCATTTTGAGGTACTTCTAACTGCATCCAAGGTGTTCTCTTACAAAGTCCATGACTGAAGGTGATTAACATAGAAGACAGGTCCATTGGGAGGAAGTGGTATCCCTCCTCTCTCCCGGATGACAGTTGTAGACCTATCACGGATGAGGAATGAAAACCCTCTAATTCCGACCGAGAATCCGTGATGAGACTTTATTCTTCGGTTGTATCTCTTGCTCTCTTCTTTTGTAGTAGTTGTTACTTCAAGTTCATGTTTGTTGGATGATGTATCCATGAACCCTAACTTGATATAAATATTATTTCCATATCTTTGGATTTAATTATGGTTTATGTGATTTGAGGTGCTCCCCCATTCCATCCTCCATCCCCATCATCACGTTGAGTTGTCGTATTCTAATTTACTAGTGGAGTGCTTTATGACGAGGTGGTTACAATGCTCACTCCGCTTGCGTGTGATCACTCCGTATGCTAGCCTACTCGCCCGTCTGCAAACCAAAGTAGTGCAGTATGGCCTGCAGTAATTTCATTCACTAAGCAAAGCGGTGTTTGCAACCCACATTAGTTTTATTTAGTTTTCATTTTTCTTTTCAAAACCAATCCAAAGCCTATTTTTATTCAAAAAGCTTTATAATTAGTTTATGAACAAGAGAGTCCCACATCCCAACCTTTGTTCCATTGAGATTAATACTTGGGGAAATTCACCCATTTTATATTACTTGAATGACCGGTATACTTATCGTTCAACACATCAAGGATACATAATAATTGGAACTAAGTGGATCTACATAAATAAGCTTGATAAGAATGGAGTAATCATCAAGAACAAGGCTAGGCTGGAGATGAGTCTTATTTATATATTGGGTTTTAGACTCATTTACGCTCATTTTCATGCACTTACATTTTTCCTTAGCACGCGGTCTGTTCAATCATGTGGTTGTTGCCCTTGAAATGTGAATTTTAACGTTGAAATTATTTTGCTCATGGACGGTCGTGCATGAAAAATTTCTAATCTTCAAAAAAGTGTGTTTGTCACTGCCCGTGCATTTTTATTACTTTTAAATACACGGTCATGCGTCTGGTCATGTGTGAACAAATTTTTTCTGCTTAATATATAGTGCACGGGCATTTTTCTATTGAAGACAAAGATTGGGCACGAGAATACTAAGTGTTGGATCCATAGGTTGATTTGGGGTATTTTCACTAAGTTAGGATCTTGTGACCCATCTTGTATAGCCAGGGTCATAGTTGTGTTCCTAGAGTCTCGGCCAAGTCCTTAGTATCAACACTGCATGGAACAGCCATCATCAGACTGCCAGAGACTGAAGATGTAGAGATTTTCCAAAGACTCCGTAAAATGAGTTCGATGTTCATCGAACTCAGGTCGACGATTGTCGTGCTCAGTTCGAAGATCTCAGAGAAAATTCTCTAAGCTGAGCTCGACGAACTTGAATCTCAGGTCAACGATCTTTGGACTCTACCTTCAACATTCCAAGTCCAGATTTTGTTCTCTAGACTAAGGTCGATTAACTTAGCTCTCTGCTTGACGAATTCTGGGTTCCCTACTTCAACTTATTACTCCAGAAGTTTCTCAATTTTTCTAAGTCACAAATCATCTTCAATCGACGAATTCAAGATTCTCAGCTCGACGAACCTTGACCACTTTGACTAGAGTTATCCAGCAGCAGTTAGTGGTCCTCAGCTCGATGAAACAGATTCTCAGGTCGACGATTTTTAGGTACTTCAAAACTTCACACCAGAAGTTTATGTCGACACCAGAACCAGGACTTCTGTTGACACCAACAGCAATTGTGTCGACACATGACTTATGTCAACACACTCCAGATTTCTATCAACACAACAGCCATGTCGAGACAAGAAGTAATTATGTCAACACCTTGGACTTGTGTCGACACATTCGCCAGAAGTTCTATCAACAAGTTGTTAGGTCGACGAAATCAGCTATCAGCTCGACGAACTCCATACACAGGAAAGGCAAAGTTTTAATAGAATGCAGTTCTATTTTCAGCTCGATGATCTTGGAACTCAGCTCGCCGAATAGAAGCTGTCTGGTCGACGAACACATATTCTCAGCTCGACGAACTGTGGACTCAGCTCGACGATTTCTGTTATCCGTTCGACGATTCCAGACTTGGTCATTTCCTTCATTCTGTCCCTTTCCTAATGCAATAATTCCTGAGTAATTAATGCTTTAATATTCTCTGAATATAACCGTTGTACAAATAATTAATTATGGTCTTCTCCAGCATTATTGCTTCCCATTTTTTCCATAGGACAAGTTGGGGAAATAAATCAATGCAGTTTTTTCTCAAGGCCATCAGCATTGATTGCAGAGGAATTCAAATTTCGAAAGAGAATTTTGACATGAAATATAAAAGCAATTTCCTCTCCTTTCCTAGACTGATCTGATAGATAATACTGAAGAATATAGTCACAGAGATAAGAAAGACAATTAGTCTGCAACAAAGAATCTTCTCCACTCTTTCTTTCACAGAACTCTGATACAGTAACTCAAGAAGCCCTAGACCAGAAAAACAACTGTTACCTGAACAAGAAGAACAATAAATCAAAATCAAGAGTCTTCATTCTTTAACCCTCCAGGACACTTCAAAGGACAACATCAATTCGATCTGTCAAGAAGTTCCTGAAGATCCTTTCTGGTCAAGGCTGCTTAAAGACTGAAGGCCTATCACCCTGAAGCAAAGTTCCAGATTTCACTGAACCATTCAACATCACAAGGGGAGCCATTTACTAAAATCATATCCACAAGTCTTCTCAGTTGTATATTGAGAAAGAGAAGACAATATCATCTCTCAACCCCACTGTATAAAGGGTTGTAACACCCTTCAAAAGTTATTCCTGGTTACAATTCACCTGATCAAAAGACTTGAGGTTTGGTTTTTGAGCACCTAATCAAAAGCTCATTGGTGTCAGACACCTGATCAGAAATTTGAGTGGATTCCTACCAGGGTGGTAGAAGAGTGGATGTACCCAGGTTGGTGAACCACTATAAATCTCTTGTGTTGTTTGGTTGCCCATTCTTTTTGTTCTTGTTGTGTTTGTGCTTTCTAAGATTGCTGTGTTTATATTTTATTAAGTTGTTTATGCACTTTCACAATTGCAGCAAAATCTCTAAGAGATTTTAAGAATTAATAATACTCTATTCACCCCCCCCTTTAGAGTATTTTAGATCTAACACATCACTTTCAATTAGTACAAGAGCAGGATTTCCTCGGTTATACAAGCTAACCCTTGAACCAAAGATCCTGAGTTAGATCTGTATTTTCATTTCCATTAGATTTTTAGTCACACACCATGACACAGAATAAGGACTATACAAGCACCAGACCTACAATATGCAATCTGAATAAGTTTGCCATCTGGAAGACAAGAATTAGGTTGTACATGAACTCTATTAATGAAGATATCTACAACTCCATTTTGACAGGTCCCCCTCAAGCATCTACTTCTGCAACATCATCAAGCACAACTACAGTCCCACCACTTGAGTGGACTGGAGCCTAGAAGAAGGCAAAGATTGTTGATGTCAAGGCAATGAATATACTGGCACAAACAATGTCAGATTATATATTTCAAAAATTGGATGAATGCACCTCAGCCAAAGCCATTTGGGACTCCCTAAATCAAATGGTGGTTGGATCAGCAGATGAAAGAAAGGATAGGAGATCCAATCTCATATCCCTGTATGAGAATTTCAAGAAAGAATAAGCTGAGTCAGTGTCTGATATGTACAATAGGTTAAGCTCAATATTCAATGAGCTAAAAACCCCGGACAAAGACATCACCCTCACTGAGGTGAATGATAAGATCGCTATGTGCTTCCCAAGCTCATGGTATTCAAGGATCTGGCCTATCAAGGAGGCCTGAAGCATAAATGAGATTTCCACTAAATCTCTTTTAGGAAAGTTGAAGTCCTATGAACAACTGATAAAATCCAGAGAGGCAGCTGAGCAAAGAACACCTCCTCCAGTAAGAAAAGAACAAAGCATTGCATTCAAAGCTACTGAGGTGACAGAGACATCAACCACAAATGAAGAGTTGATGAGTCTTTTTGCCAAAAGATTCTACAAAATGGCAAGGAAAGACTTCAGGAGAAAGTCATCAAGGCAGGATGACAAACCAAGATATGACAAAATACCAACTAAAGAAGTGGTTTATTTTTGTTGCAGGAAGCCTGGACACTTCATCTCTGAGTGTCCAGAGAATTATAAGAAGGAGAAGAGAAGAGAAAAAGACACAAGAAGACAGCACAACAGCAGTCTTTCATCCAGCAAATATAAGAAGAAGGAGAAAGGCTTTGTGGCTGAATCCTGGAGTGAGACTGAGGAATGAGGATGAATCAACATCTTCCAACTCCAATGAAGATGAAGAAGAGGAATGGGCCAAATAAGTTTGCCTAATGACCATTGATGGCTCCAGGAACATTTCAGAAGAAGAAGATTCAGATAATGAAGCAGCTTCAAAATCTGAAGCTGACCAGGTATTATCCTCCTTTGATTACAGTTCTGATTCATTTAAATCTGAATTTAAAATAATGTGCATAGATTTAATTAACTCAGAAAATGAAATTAAGACTCTTAAGGAGAAATTAGGAAACCTAGAAAATGTTAATTCTGAAAACAATAAGTTAAAGGATGAATTAACCCTAGCTAATGAACAAATCATATTATTAAAAACTGAGTTATGTGAGGGTAAACAACTTGAGGAAACTCTCAATGGGAGAAGCCTCAAGATGATGGACATCATAAGCACTGTAAATGCCAGGCTTAATGGTAAGCTAGGCTTGGGTGCTTCATCAAGTTTGCCCCCCATCCTCAAGAAAAACTTTTTGTCAACCCCAATTAAATTTGTTTCTACAAAAGAGAAAGAGAAAATAAATCATAATCAAAGCATAGAACAAATGCCAAAATGAATAGGTTAAAACAACAAAAATCAGGAAATAATAACTAAAAACAAGGTTCAGTAGAATTCGTCGAACTCAAATCGACGAAATGTTTGCAGTTTGTCGAACCCCACTCGACGAACGCTAAACGCAAACTATAGCTATAATTATTCATTTAAATACGATCAAGGAACTCTATATGGTTCGTCGAGCAAAGGTCGACGAGCGTGGGGAACAGAAAATGAAAACGTTCATTCTCTGGGCAGAGATCGACGATCTCAACCCAATTCGTCGAACTCTGGTCGACGAACTCACAGAAATTCGTCGAATCCAGAAAGACTTAACAGGAATGCTAATTATAACAGCAACTATAATAATCCTAGGAAACCATTTAACCCTGTAGCTGATTGGGTAATACCACCTAGAAGATATCACCCTCTAGGATATAAATCTCAACCAGAATTCTCTGTTATATCTAGTTTTTCATATCAACAATATAAAGGACCCAAGGTAACCTGGGTCAAGAACAATTAATTGTTTTTCATTGCAGGTGAAGAGCTATCCAGTAAATAATCAAACATCGTACCTGGACAGTGGATGTTCCAAACATATGACTGGCAGCAAGGACATCTTAACAAACTATAAGTCCAAGCTAGGACCAAAGATTAACTTTGGTGATTCAAAATATGGCCAGTCTGAAGGTTTTGGAGAAGTGAAGATTAGAGCTGTCACTTTCAAGAAAGTAACATATGTCAGAGGACTCAAGCATAACCTCATCTCCATAAGTTAATTATGTGATGAAGGTTATCAGGTACACTTTAACTCATCTTCTTGTACTATTTCTAATAAAGAAAAACAAACTGTTTTAATTGGGAATAGACAAGGTAACATATACATAGTTGATTTTTTGTCTACCAATTCTGATATCTGCTTACTGAATACAAATAATAATTAGAATGATTTATGGCGTAATGGCTAGGTCATGTAAACTTGAAAAACATTGCTATGCTATCAAAAGATAACCTTGTTAGAGGTTTACCTTCTGGTACCTACAAAAAGGAAGGCCTTTGCAAGGCTTGTCAACTAGAAAAACAAACTAAATCTAGTTTTTAATCTGTTAATAAAAGTGACTCACCTACAATTTTATATCTGCTACACATGGATCTCTTTGGACACATTGTTGTACAAAGCCTAGGAGAGAAATACTATACCTTAGTTATTGTGGATGACTTCTCAAGGTTCACTTAGGTATCCTTTCTGATATCTAAGTCAGATACCTTTAAGGTTTTTACAGATTTTCTCAGGACCATACAGATTGAGTTCTCTACTCATGTTGCATTGATCAGAAGTGATCATGGAATAGAGTTTGAGTGTCTTCTTATGCATGAGTTTTGTGAGAAAGAAGGTATCCGGCACTGCTTCTCAGCTCCTAGAACTCCACAACAGAATGAGGTAGCTGAAAGGTAAAATAGGGCACTCATTGAAGCTGTAGGTATAATTGCTTACAGATGCTTACATGTCCATAACCTTTTGGGTAGAGGCTGTGAACACTGCAAATTATGTCCTGAATAGAAGCCTGATACGTAAACTAAATAATAGGACTACCTATGAATTACTTAAAGGGAAGCAACCTAAAATCAACTATTTTAAAGTATTTGGATGTATTTGTTATATTCACAACAACAACAAAAGATATATTAGAAAGTTTGAGTCTAAGGCTGAAGAGAGAATCTTTCTATGATATTCCCAAGTAAGCAAAGCATATAGGATTGTCAATAAATCAACTCCAAAAATTGAAGAATCTATTCATGTTACATTTGATGAAACTAACATGTCTTGCAAGGAGAAAGAGATTTCTACCAATAGCACTTTGTAGGTACCTCACTTGGGTGAGTTTGGATGGACTAAACCTCACCCAAGAGGTTCCAACACATCCTTCTCCACAAGTCATTAAAGAAAGTGAAGATGCAGGCATAGAAGGAATTGATCTTCCCTCAACAGCAAACATAATTCCACAAGAGGAATTAGTTCCTAATGTTGTTGCAGAACCAACATCACTCACTGATCTTGTCACACTAAGGGATCACCCCAGATCTCAAGTGATTGGAAACATATCAGCAGGTGTACAGACAAGGCATCAACTCAACCAAGATGTGATGAATACCTATTTTCTCTCTCAGGTTGAACCTCTATCCATCCTTGATGCAGAGCAAGATCCCCACTAGATCATTGCAATGCAGGAGGAATTAAACCAATTTGAGAGATGTAGAGTATGGGATTTGGTTCCAAGACCCCAAAACTATCCAGTAATTAGAACTAAATGAGTTAACTAAAACAAGCTGGATGCCCAAGGAGTAGTTGTGAGAAACAAGGCTAGGATTGTTGCTCAAGGATATAGGCAAGAGAAGGAATAGATTATGACCAAACCTTTGCACCTGTGGCAAGGTTAGAGGCAATCAGAATAATCCTTGCTTATGCAGCATTCAAGAAATTCAAGGTCTATCAAATGGATGTGAAGAGTGCATTTCTAAATGGAGTATTAAAAGAAGAGATTTATGTTGAACAACCTCCATGTTTTGTCTCTCCAACTCACCCCTCTCATGTTTTCAAATTGCATAAAGCCCTCTATGGTCTAAAGCAAGCTCCAAGAGGTTGGTATGAGACTTTTGCTAGCTTTTTGTTGGAGCATAAGTTCATTAGAGGCATAGTAGATAAAACACTTTTCACTAGACATCATAAGGACCAAATACTGTTAGTACAAATATATGTGGATGACATTACATTTGGGTCTACTGATTCCAAATTGTGCAAGAGGTTCTCTGACCTCATGCGTTCCAAATTTGAAATGAGTAGCATGTGTGAGCTCTCCTACTTCCTTGGTCTCCAAGTGAAGCAGCACCCAGATGGCATCTTCATCTCCCAAGCTAAATATGCAAAAGAGCTTATCAAAAAGTTTCGGATTGCTGATGCCTCAGCAAAGAAAACACCTATGGCTACAAATGTTGTAATAGACTCTGATCCACATGGGAAACCTGTTGACCAGATATTATATAGGGGCATTGTTGGGTCCCTATTATACCTTACAACTAGAAGATTTGATATCATGTTTGCCACATGCCTTTGTGCTAGGTTCCAAGTGAACCCTAAAGAATCTCATCTAGTTTTCTTAAAAAGAATTTTGAGATATATAAAGAGTTGTCCTAGTCTAGGCCTGTGGTATCCCACTGAATCAGAATTTGAGTTAACTGGATACTCAGATGCTGATTTTGTTGGATGGAGGGTGATCAGGAAAAGTACTTTAGGAACCTGCCAGTTCTTGTGTATGAGATTAGTGTCCTGGTTTTGTAAGAAACAGTCATCTTTATCTACCTCAACTGCTGAGGCAAAATATATTGCAGCTGGCAGCTGTTGTTCCCAGATGCTGTGGATTCAAAATCAATTACTAAACTATGGTATCAACTTAAATAATTCAACTCTACTTTGTGATAACACAAGTGCTATTGCGATAGCATAGAATCTAGTCCGTCACAGTAGGACCAAGCATATAGATATTAGACATCATTTCATAAGAAAGTGTGTAGAGAAAAATAAATTTAAACTTGTCAATATCTACACTGATTTACACAGAGCTGACATTTTCACCAAACCTCTGGATGAAAGAAACCATCTGTTCTTTATAAATCACCTTGGAATGATTAATGGAGAAGACTTAGTTTAGTTTCTGTCTACACTCGATGAATTTTCCAGAGTTCATTGAACGGAGCTCGACGAACTAGGGAAAGTTCAGGAGATATTCATCGAACGGTGGTCGACGAACTCTTTGTGTGTGAAGTCATTTTCGTCGAACGGAGATCGACGAATCTACTTCAGAAAACTTTCGTTGAATGGAGATCGAAGAAATGTCTTCAAATCTTCAAACTGAGCTCGACGAATCATTTAACTCTAAAATATTTCGTCGAACCCAGATCGAAGAATGTTATAACTTTTGTGGAATGGAGTCTGTCGATTCATATTCTGGAAAACCTTATATCTAGGTTTTCTTCAACCTCCTTCCCGCACTTTTTGTTCCCTTTGCACTTGATCGCTGTTTTTCTCTCTTGCAGGTGATTTCATGGCGATTCCAGCGGGAACATTGGATGCGATGAAGTTTGACACCGGATTCGATGTTGACTTTGATTCTTTTCAACATTCAGACCCGATTTTTCTAAAAATTCTGGAACTACTAGAAGAGCAGAATATGAAGAATCTGATGACTATAAGAATCAAACTGTCTAGAATAGAGATTAGAGAATGGGTATACACATCATCAACATCAGAGGAGAACACCATGATTGGAACAATTACGGGTAACGCCATTTCTCTATCTCCCGCATTTTTGACTGAAATTTTTGGAGTGAATAATGGAGAAGATGTCCTGGAAATTGACAATGAGGAATATAACATGATGTTAAGTATGATCGGTTATGCTGGAGATAACCCTAATAAATTGTTGAAGAAACACTTATATGCAGAATACAAGTTTCTGGCAGATATTGTTGGGAAAGTCTTGCTAGGCAACCACACTGCTCATGATTATATAACCAGACATCAGTTTCTGGTAATGTATGTAGTGGTTAATACGAAGCAAGTGGCTTGGGCTCAGATCATATTTGATCTAATCAGGAAGAAGAATAACAAAAAGGAAGTGTGTTTTGGAAGGATGTTGGGGATCTTCTTAAAGGAAAAAGCTGCTGAATCACTGGTCTCCCCGACTATATTCATAAATGCCAGCAAAAGGCTAACATGTGCCTTGTTTGGCAGGTGGGAGAGGACAATCTCAAAGCCCTCTAAGGCTTCATCCTCTTCCACCACAACTTCAGAGAGCATAAGGGCTATTAGAGCCACTCCACAGTCTGCTGAAGAGAGCTTTCCCTCACCCCCATCTCCTCCAGCCATTCAAATACCTTCCACTGTCCACACCATCATTCAAACCCCAACGCTTCCATCATCAACCATTCCTACATCTCCAACAACCACTCATCTTCCTACTCCACCACAATTTCCTCATGCTTCACCAGCTCCATCACCAACTTCATCTCCTTTTCCACCCCAGTTGTCCTCCATACCATCCTTCAATCTACTGTCATCTCCTCCCACTACTCCCTCTCCTCCAACTGAATCCCTCCAGGATATCCAAATGTAAGATACCATCCCACCATCCTCACCAACATCTACCATCACTCCAAATGTTTCCACTCAACCACCATCTGAAACACCTTCTGCCACTCCATCACTGGACCCCCCCCCCACCATCTCTTCTGTCATTGCTATCATCACACCCCTACTCAAAACAATCATAGTAGAGGTCATTACACCTCTTGATACTTCCATTTCCTCTCTCTCTACCCAGATATCTGCCCACACTGGTGCCCTATTTTCATTTAGGGGCCTGGCTTCAGTTATTACTGAAAGCAGGCAGGGGGATATACTTGATGAAGAAGCTGCAGCAGCTCAAGTAGCAGTATTTTCAGTTTCAGTTTCAGCAGCTCCAGCAGATGCAGTGGTAGCAACAACAGTAGATATAAAGTTTATAGATATAAATTTGATTGATTTCATTAATTTTATTGAGACTAACATGGATATAGAAGAGTAAGCTCCAGAAGAAATAATTATTGTTGGTGATTTCATCATTAATCCCACAGTAGATTTAGCATATTTGTTGAAAATTTTTGATACTACATTTTTGAGCTTCCCTTCAGCAGATCATACTAAGCCATCCTTGGATATTGTTCCATATTCCTCCCATATTATTTCAAAAGTTGCCAAGCAACTCAGAACTCCTTTTGCTGCTCCAGAGCCCATTGTCATTCCATCCCCTCCAGAAGCTATTTCAGCTCCCAGTTTTGTTATGGATGATTCTCCAATGACAGATCTTGATGACTTGAGCTTGGCTGACATTGAGGAAGAGAATAAGGCAGCTGTTGAAAGCACTATCAGAGTTAGTTCTCCAGTTCCAGTTGAAGGTTCTTCTCCAGCTCCTATTGCAGTTTCTCCTCCAGCTCCATCGAAGCCTGAGAAGCCTATTATTTCTACTGAGGCCCTGAAAGCTTTAGATGATATATATGATAATCCTTAGTGATATGATGATGATGATAATGAGTATGAGGTTTCTGATGAGGATCCATAGAAGAAGAAAGTGTCTAAGAAGAGGAAATCACCTCCTCCTCCTGCTCCTAAACTAAATCCAACCAATGACACTCCCTACTATTTTCTTCAGAAGATAACTCCATATAAAGGGATGCCAGCTTGGATGTGGTTATCTAAAAATGAACAGAAATAAAGCGAAAGAAGCAGAAGATACTCCCCTCCTCCAACTCATAAATATAGAAGGCACCCTCCTCCTCCTCCAGCTGTTGGTGCTTTAGGCACAACTTCCCAGAGGTCTACCCAATTCCAAACATATTAAAGACATCAAGGTGGTATATCCTCATTCTCAGGAAGCAGCCAACAAAGACAGTACCAATATGGCAAGCAGCATCAACCTCAACATCAACATCAACAACAATAATTCTCCGAACATCAACAAGCTGAAAGCTCCAACAGACCTCCTTCTCCTCCAGTTCCCTTTGAAGATCCAGAGACATCAACATCATCTAGGATGGCCAGGTTCCAGGAACTGGTTGGCCTTTCTATGATTAACAAAGCTAAAGCTGAAGGAAAGGATCCCTCAGAATATACAATAATGTCAAAATACAGGAAAGAAGAGCTTAAGAGGTATGAGAAAGCCAACAAGTTTTTCAATGTAGATGATTATATGAAATTTCACCCAGAAGCCGTAGTCCCTAAAGCCACATCTTTGAAAATTATAGGGGCTGATGATATGACCATGACCAAGGTGCAAGCTTCTGATCCAAATAAAGAGATTATTTTTACCAAGCCTAGAGACAAGAACAAAGAAGAGAAGCCAAAAGAGAAGAAGCAAAAGAAATGAGTTCTGGTCTATTTTATTGCTGTTATGTTTTAAACGATTTTCTTATTTCATAACAAAGCTTATCTGTACATATATATCTGTTGCATGTGTTATTGATCTCTACTAGATATATGATTTCTTGCTTTGTATTTTTTCAGTTGAGTTTGAGTATGTAATTAGTGACCTCACCCAAATAGGGGGAGATTGTTGAATCCTTAGGTTTATTTGGGCTAGGTTCACTAAGTTAGGATCTTGTGACCCATCTTGTATAGCCAGGGTCATAGTTGTGTTCCTAGAGTCTAGGCCAAGTCCTTAGTATCAACACTACATGGACCAGCCGTCATCAGACTGCCAGAGACTCAAGACTTAGAGGTTTTCCAAAGACTCAGTAAAATGAGTTCGACGTTCGTCAAACTCAGGTCGATGATTGTCATGCTCAGCTCGACGATCTCAGAGAAAATTCTCTGAGCTGAGCTCGACGAACTTGTTTCTCAGGTCGATGATCTTTGGACTCTACCTTCAACATTCCAAGTCCAGATATTGTTCTCTAGACTCAGGTCGACGAACTTAGTTCTCTGCCCGATGAATTCTGGGTTCTCTACTTCAACTTATTACTCCAGAAGTTTCTCAATTTTTCTAGGTCCAGAATAATCTTTAGTCGACGAATTCAAGATTCTCAGCTCCACGAACCTTGACCACTTTGTCTAGAGTTATCCAACAGCAGTTAGTGGTCCTCAGCTCGACAAAACAGATTCTTAGGTCGACGATTTCTAGGTACTTCAACACTTCACACCAGAACTTTGTGTCAACACTAGAACCAAGACTTGTGTTGATAGCAACAGCGATTGTGTCGACATAGGACCTATGTCAACACACTCCAGATTTTTGTCAACACAACATCCATGTCGAGAGAGAAGTAATTATGTCGACACCTAGGACTTGTGTCGACACATTCCCCATAAGTTCTATCAACAATTTGTCAGGTCGACAAAATCAGCTATCAGCTCGACGAACTCCATACATAGAAAAGGCAAAGTTTCTAGAGAATGCAGTTTTGTTTTCAGCTCGACGATCTTGGAACTCAGCGCGATGAATAGAAGCTGTCTGGTCGACAAACACATCTTCTCAGCTCAACGAACTGTGGACTCAGCTCAACTATTACTATTATCCGTTCGACGATTCCAGACTTAGTCATTTCCTTCATTCTGCCCCTTTCCTAATGCAATAATTCCTGAGTAATTAATGCTTCAATATTCTCTGAATATAACCATTAGACAAAGCATTAATTATTGTATTCTCTAAGATTATTGCTTGCCATTTTTTCCATGGGACAGTTGGGGAAATAAATCAATGCAGTTTATTCTCAAGGCCGTCAGCATTGATTGCAAAGGAATTCAAATTTCGAAAGAGAATTTTGATAGGAAATATAAAAGCAATTTCCTCTCCTTTCCTAGACTGATCTGATAGAGAATACAGAAGAATATAATCACAGAGACAAGAAAGACAATCAGTATGTAACAAAGAATCTTCTCTGCTCTTTCTTTCATAGAACTCTGATACAGCAACTCAAGAAGCCCTACACTAGAAGAACATCTGCTACCTGAAGAAGAAGAACAATCAATCAAAATCAAGTGTCTTAATTCTTCAGCCCTCCAGGACACTTCAAAGGATAACATCAATTCCATCTGTCAAGAAGTTCCTGAAGATCCTTTCTGGTCAAGGCTGCTTAAAGACTGAAGGCCTATCACCCTGAAGCAAAGCTCCAGATTTCCTGAACCATTAAACATCATAGGGGGAGCCATTTGCTAAAATCATATCCACAAGTCTTCTCAGTTATATATTGAGAAAGAGAAGACAATATCATCTCTCACCCCCACTATATAATGGTTTATAACTCTCTTCAAAAGTTATTCCTGGTTTCAAGTCACATGATCAAAAGACTTGAGATTTGGTTTTTGAGCACCTGATCAAAAGCTCATTGGTGTCAGGCACCTGATCAAAAATCTGAGTGGATTCCTACTAGGGTGGTAGAAGAGTGGATGTACCCAGGTTGGGGAACCACTATAAATCTCTTGTGTTGTCTGGTTGCCCCTTCTTTTTGTTTTTGCTGTGTTTGTGCTTTCTAGGATTGCTGTGTTTATATTTTATTAAGTTGTTTATGCACTTTCACAATTACAGCAAAAGCTGTAAGAGATTTTAAGAATTAAGAATACTCTATTCACCCCCCCCCCCCCACACACACCTCTAGAGTATTTCAGATCTAACACATCACTTTCACTAAGCTTGGGCATTTCGGCAGCTAAAAACCATTTATTGAATTTAAACTGGGAGTCTGTTGTGCAGCTTAATAGTAAAGGAGACTTCATTAAACACTGTGTGTATCCTTCTGTCACCATTTTTATTTAAGCCGCGATCTGGTCATGTTTTTTGCTAACCATGCCACTAAATTACCGTCCATTTTATAGGGATTTTCCCTAAGCCACCTCACATCATCTTGGAGCTTCAAGGAGGAGATTCTATGCTCAACTTCATCGCCAAGCAAGAAGAACATTGCAATCGACATAGCCGAATCTTGAGACTGGATAAGGCGACATTGAAATAAGGTGAGAATTCTTCTGGACCCTAGAACACAATTGAAGACCAAGCTAGGGCGCGGATTGATTGCCGGATAATTCTTACCATGAATCTACAACAAGCCTTCATATTGTGTTGCATCTCTTCTTTTTATTTTCTTAACGTGATGAATATTGTTTGTATCTCTATAGTTTGATAATGTATGCACTCTAACATTTTGCACTTAACATTTTTTTCATCTATTTGAAATTTATTTATGTTTACGAGTTTCTTGAGGTGTTCCTTCGATTCTACTCCGCTTGCCTACTCTTCTGCTCTGCTTGCCTACTCTTGTAACGTCCCGAATCGCTCTAGGCCCCTCGTGTGTGTTTTTGAGTCAGGAGGGTTGACTCGAGTCCTGAGAAGTGCAGGGAATTGGACTGCACTTGTGGAGAAGTGGAGAAATCAGTGCAGAGAGACACGGTAGTGACACAGGTAGTGACACGGGTAGAGACACGGGTAGTGACACGGGTAGCGACACGGGTAGCGACATGGGCGTTTCCCTACCCGTGTGCGTCGAGTTGAGCTCGACGAGGCATGTCGAGATCGGCGAGCCGTGTCGACATCATGTCACACGGGTAGCGACACGGGCGTGTCACTACCCGTGTGTGTCGAGTTACACTCGACGGGCCGTGTCGAGACTGACGAGCTGTGTCGACATCAGGTGACACGGGTAGTGACACAGGCCTGTCCCTACCCGTGTGTGTCGAGTTCCACTCAATGAAAGGTGTCGAGATCGACGAACTGCGCGTCGACTTCGACGAATGAACATGACACGGGTAGAGACACGGGCGTTTCCCTACCCGTGTGCTCCAGTCGACGATTTTGATGGATCGTCGAGATGCAACCCGAGAAGGACACGTCCAAGGATACGGCCAGGAACACGGCCGTGTCCTTGGCCATTTTATTGCTCATTTCATCCCCTAATTGCTGTGAGAACTCCTGGTGAGAGGAAAAACTGCTGGAGCAAGTTCTACCGGAGGAGATCCGCCATCATCGTGAAAGAGAAGATGCCGCCAAGGAGAACTACGAGATCCATGGCCGGAAATGGTGGTACCGCTGGAGCGAATGTGAGTTTCCTACCCTCTTCCGTGGTGCTAGATCTATAGTTATTTTCCTAGGCGAGACATCGACTCAAGAGAGTCTTGATGGGGAGGAGGAGTTTTCTAGGAAAGGCCATGTTAAGACTTGTGTCTTAGGTTTTAGATCTCTTCAACCACGCCCTTCTTCAATGTGATGATAAGGGATGGTTTCGTGAAGGATATTGTCCTCTTGAGGGTGAATAAGGGAGGAGGTTTTCTGGAATGATTTGGGAAGATCGCCTTGAGGAGGAAGATGAACCGATGCCGTTCATTCCGCCTTAAGATGCGTGCAGAATCTGTATTCTGCGCGCAACAAACTTCGTGGCCATTTTTAAGTGTGATATGACCAGATCTGGGCTTTCGGCTAAACACTAAAGTTGAAGCCCTTGAAAATAACTTTCCAATGAATGGTTGCACGACTTCTGTCGAAGTCGGTAGCCACAGGAACGTCTAAACGAAAATGGTGTTCAATAAATCCCGTATGCAGAAACTGTGTTCTGTATGCAGCGGACTTCAAGTCCGATTTCAAATAGGATAATCTCAAATCTGGTTTGAGGTCTGAATACGAGAGTTGTAGACCACGAAAAGACCTTTCCATCGTGGGGTTACACGACTTCACCGGATTCCTGTATCTTCAGGAATCTCCGGTCGAATTTGCTGTCCAGATTCAACCTGCACCTAAAATCTGGGCTTAATGGAAAATGGATTTTGATTCGGTGGAATTAATAATGCAAGATACTTGGCTTGGCAGAACTCTTTTGAGTATTCATTTGTTGCATGATTGAAGTAGCTTATTAATCAGATTTCATATTATCAAATTGCGAAACAATCTTATTTAAAAGAATTGAATAGGTAGAAATTGAAAGATTGATAATTGGGCACTTCATGTTTATATTATGACATTATCGAATGGAAAGTGTGTTAGATCTTTATATGCCCACCATGTTTATATTACATTGTCATCATTTAGAAAGTCATATAGATGTATAGATTATGGCCATGGGTATGATTGGTTAATGAAATGAGTCTAGTAGTCCAATACCTAGAGCGTCGACTCCCTACGGGTAGTATTGAGAAGGGATGTAAGTGCGGTGTTGACCGTCACTTGTTTTGGTTATGTTGTGATAAGGTATGGATGGATGGTTGTGTTGTGTTCTCATGCTTACTTCCGAGGCCCCTTCCATGTTATGTTGTTGTGGTATTTGCATGTGGTGTGAGTCGACACGCGGTGTCGTAATCCTGGGTTAAGGATAGTGTGGCAGGTCTACGAGCTCGCCAGTCGTCACACCGACGGGAGCTGGCAGTTAGACTTGGTCGGTTTGGGTTGTATCCTCGGTGTTCACGTCCCAAGGCCCCTCCGGCCATGTGAACGGTTGGGTTGTGTCCTCGTGCTTTCTTCCAAGGCCCCTTCCGGGTCATGCAAGGCCAGTTCGGGCTGTGTTCTTGGTGCACATCTACCCAAGACGCCGGTGGGCCATAGTACGCATGAGCTCCGCTGTTGTGTTCTTAGCGTTGAGGCGTACGGAGGCCTAGGTGAAGTAGTGTGATACCCTCCTAGTAGTAGAAGTGCTCGTTCTACTGTCACCGCCTGGCCACGGCGGCTAATGCCTGAGAGGTTAGCTACCTGCTCGAAAAGTGGGAACTATAGTCTGTGTCGACATAGTAATTGAATGGGTGTGCATGGGTGAGTCATTGCATAGCATTCATAGCATTTCATAACATTGCACAACAAGATCCTCATCGTATAAGTTTGTATGGGCACTCCTATACGATGAGTTACTTTATGTAACCCGATCCTTAACTTATAAGTTTGTATGGGCATTCTTATAAGTTAAGTTACTTTCCTGCTGTAGATTTCCTTACACTTGTTGTTATATGATGTTAGCTTGTAGAACTGCTAGATTATACATTATATTCATGTACCTTGCCTCCTGCTTATACTCCTTTACTTGCATACTTGTTATATACTATACTCTTGTTCCTTTTCTCCGCCCGGTGCCGAGGAGTCGCCGGGGGAGCAGATGTGAAACCACTTAGTCGTTTCGACTAACGGTTGCTACGTCTTCCTTTTTAGGAGGTCACGCCGCAGGTAGAGCAGTCGCAGACTACGCAGCAGGACAGCCAGGCCAGGACGACAGGGCCTGATGTGACGGTGCCGTCGATACCGTCGGTTACTGATGTTAGTATTTTGATTACTCTGATGTAGCCCGTTTGGGCAATGATTAGCTGTACTCTGATATTTTGTAGAAGCATGTTTAGCTTCTCATTATTTCTTGTTTTTGGACATTATATACTTAGTGTG
Organism: Platanthera guangdongensis; assembly: GCA_039583875.1. Classification (NCBI taxonomy): domain Eukaryota; kingdom Viridiplantae; phylum Streptophyta; class Magnoliopsida; order Asparagales; family Orchidaceae; genus Platanthera; species Platanthera guangdongensis. The sequence goes on along the minus strand of CM077151.1, from coordinate 204,692,262 downwards.
GATTTTGACTTCTCTTGCTTATTTATTTGGTTGGGTTGGCATTTGAATTGATATGGTTGTAGCCGGTAGAATAGGCGTCTTGTGGTACAGGTTAGCCCGTGTGCTAATGCTACCGCAAGGCGGCTGTTCCGGGCATAAGACTCCCCCTTCGTGCCGTATTTTGGAATCCGGAGAGGAGGGGTCTTACAAATGGTATCAGTTTGGCACGGTCCTCAACTAAGAAGTCATTCAACAATGGTGCCACCCCCGTTTGGTTAGTCAGTTTGGGGACAAGCTGACTTAGCAGAAGCAGTGGTGTGCCCATATGTAATTCACATTAAGTTTGTCCAACTTTGACCCTACGATTAGCCAACCTGACCTTAGGTACATACCTTTATACGTAAATCTTCCAAGTTTGGACGACCCCAAGTATGTAAAACTATGGTATAAAGTCTTGCGAGATCCCCTAGGGCAAGCACTTTTGTTTATAGCGGATTTTGAATCTAACGGAGAAAATAGACATGGCAGATTTCCTAGGGCAACCACTTTTGCTTATAGGAGATTTGTGCTTGGTGGAGATAATGGATATGGTAAAGTGGTTGGGAGCGGGTCTTTTGGGTGTTCAGACAAGCGTTAAGAGACTCGCTGAAGGAGTGATTGAAGCGGGACCCAGCTCAAAGACAAGGACTACGAGGAGGAAATTAAGCATTCATCCTTAGTTTGCCTAAGTTTTTCTAGGAATCTGGCTTGAGCATTCACAATCTTGATACTAAGGCGTAATGGTTAGTGAGAAACTGGCCTACACTCTATTCGATAGCGGTGCCTCACACTCATTTGTGTCCGAGGATTTCATAAAGGACATGGGAGGTGTACAGTACTTTACCGGCATAGCCCGACGAGTACGCCTTCCGGACGTCTCGGAGATGATCGCGACCGCCAAGTGCGAGTTGGAGTTATTTATTGATGGGAAGGCCTTCGATACGCCGACCATAGTTCTTAGTATGCCGGAGTTTGACATCATTTTGGGCATGACATGGCTGGATGGGCACTTTACGAGGATCGACTGCGCATAGAAGCGGATCTATTTGAGACATGGGGACTCTAACGTCATCTTCCAAGGTATTGGCTTCACGCCTCGCATGATGATATCTTCCGTCCAGGTTGTAAAAGCTCATATGAAGGGGGACGAGGTCTTCATGATCTGGTTCAAGTTGAAGGAAGAGGCATCGGAAGTGAAAGATGTACGGGTAGTGCGGGATTTTCCCGACGTATTTCCTGAGAAGCTGCCAGGATTACCCCCGCATAGAGAGGTTGACTTCCAGATCAATCTAGTTCCAGGTGCCAAGCCTGTATCCAAGGCACCGTACAGAATGACTGGTGGAGTCAGGGTTCGTTCGCCCCAGTTCATAATCCTGGGGAGCCCCTGTGCTGTTCGTGAAGAAGAAGGATGGAACCCTGCGATTATGCATAGATTATCGGGAAATCAATCGGCTGACGGTGCGGAACACTTATCCGCTACCTCGGATCGACGAGTTGTTCGACCAATTAGTGGGAGCACATTGGTTCTCTAAACTGGATTTGCGCTCTGGATACTATCAGTTGAGGATACAAGAAGGGGACATTCAGAAAACAACCTTCAGTTCGAGATAGGGTTTGTATGAGTTCACAGTAATGACGTTTGGGCTCACAAATGCCCCTTCGGCCTTCATGAGCTTGATGAACAAGGTGTTTGAACCGTATTTGGACACCTTCATCATTGTTTTCATCGACGACATCTTGGTCTACTCAAAGACGGAGGAGGAGCATGTCGAGCACCTGACCTTGGTTTTGAAGAAATTGAAGGAGCACGCCTTGTATGCCAAGTTTAGCAAGTGTGAATTCTGGCTTAAGGAGGTTGCCTTATTGGGGCATGTGATCAATGGAGCAGGATTAGCAGTGGATCCAGCAAAGGTGCGAGCCGTGAAGGAGTGGTCGCCCTTGAAGTCGGCGACCGATGTACGAAGCTTTCTTGGACTTGCTGGGTACTACCGCAAGTTCGTGAAAGGATTTTCCAAGATTGCCCTTCCTCTTACCTCCTTGACGAAGAAGGGTGTGTCGTTTGAGTGGACACCTCAATGTGAAGCAGCATTTCAAGAGTTGAAGGATAGGCTTACCTCCGCCCCCATCCTTGCACTTCTGTCAGGGAAGGAAGGATTTCAGGTTTATACGGACGCGTCATATCAAGGGATGGGAGCGGTATTGATGCAGCACGGGCATGTGATCGCTTATGCTTCAAGGCAGTTAAAGAAACATGAAATCAATTACCCGGTTCATGATTTGGAGTTGGGAGCAGTGGTGTTCGCTTTGAAGGTCTGGAGGCATTATTTATATGGCGTCCACTGCGAGATCTTTTCAGATCACAAAAACTTGAAGTATGTCCACACTCAGAAGGAGTTGAACCTGAGACAACGGCGGTGGTTGGAATTTCTATGCGACTATGAGCTCACCATGAACTACCACCCCAGGAAAGCGAACTCGGTAGCCGATGCCTTGAGTAGAAAAGCGCCAGGATCTAGCCCAGAGTCTCGGTTGATGAGTATGGAGTTGGCTCGGATGATCAAGGAGATGGAAATTACTCTAGTATTCAAGGCTCCTTCGGCAGAGTATGCGGACTATTTGGCCAACATGAGCATAGTTTGTGATATCCGAGACCGGATTCGGGTGGAGCAAGGAATGGATGCGGCCTTGGCCCCGACAATCAAGGCAATTGAAGATGGGACCACCGATGAGTACACACTCAAAGACGGCCTCGTTTATTTTCGTGGCCGACTCTATATTCCCAAGGGCGGAAAAATTCGGGAGGATATCTTGAGAGAGGCACATTCCTCTCAATATTCAGTGCACCCGGGTATTGCTAAGATGTACGCCGGATTGTGAAAGACCATGTGTTGGCCGGGAATGAAGAAGGATGTCCGGTATTATGTCACTCATTGTGAAGCATGTCAAAGAGTGAAGGCTGAATGCAGGAGTCCCGATGGTTTGTTGCAGTCGCTGCCCATCCCCGAATGGAAGTTCGAGGATATCTCCATGGACTTTGTTCATGGGTTACCTCGTTCCCGCTCCGGGAATGATTCAGTGTGGGTTATTGTTGATCGACTGACAAGGGTGGCCCGGTTCATTCCATTGAAGAAGGAAGCACATGTGGATGTTTTGGTATGCCTTTTTGTGGAGCAATTTGTACGGTATCATGGCGTGCCCAAGACAATTGTTTCGGATCGGGATGGTCTGTTTACATCCAATGAGTGGAAGGCGGTACAGGCGTATTTGGGCTCGCGCCTAACCTTTAGTACTGCATTCCACCCACAGACGGACGGGCAGTCTGAAAGGACCATCAGGACACTGGAAGATTTATTGAGGTTATGTGTGCTGGACAGAGGAGAGCCATGGGAAAGGCTCTTGCCACTAGTGGAATTCTCCTATAATAATAGCCATCAGGCGAGCATCGGCATGGCGCCCCATGAAGCCCTTTACGGAAGAAGGTGCAGGACTGCCTTGTCTTGGGTGCAAGATGAAGATCCGAAGGCATTGGGAAACGAATACATAGATGATACTGATGCAGCGGTCAGATTGATACGGGATCGCATGTTGGAGGCTCAAAGTCGACAGGCGAAATATTACAATAAAAAGCACCGGATGGTGGAGTTCCAAGTGGACGAAAAAGTGTTTCTCAAGATTCGGCCAATGCATGGTGTGTCGCGGGTACGTGGGGTGAAAACGCTCAGCCCAAGGTATGTTGGGCCTTATACTATACTAGAAAGGATTGGCCCGTTGGCCTATCGGTTGGAGCTACCACCAGAACTAGAAAATCTCCACGACGTGTTCCATGTGTCGTCGCTTCGAAAAGCACTATTGCGGCCCGACCAGTATATTCCCACTACTGATGGTGCAGTGGCATCAGATAGGTCTGTGCGACTAGAGTCGGTGCGGATTGTTGACATCGAGACAAGAACTTTGCGCCGCAAAAGTGTACCCTTGGTGAAGGTGCTATGGTCGAATCATAGGAAAGAGGAGTACACGTGGGAACCAATGGATTTGATGCAGCAACGCTACCCGGAGTTGTTTGCTCAAGGTAATCTTATTTAAAAGCATATGTTAAATTTCCTGTTATGCATTTCTCCCCTCAGCCTAAGCCTGATTTCGGGGACGAAATCTTTTATTTTGTTTATAGGATTTGTAACGTCCCGAATCGCTGTAGACCCCTCGTGTGTGTTTTTGAGTCAGTAGGGTTGACTCGAGTCCTGAGAAGTGCAAGGAATTGGACTGCACTTGTGGAGAAGTGGAGAAATCAGTGGAGAGAGACACGGGTAGTAACACGGGTAGTGACACGGGTAGAGACACAGGTAGTGACATGGGTAGCGACAAGGGTAGCGACACGGGCGTGTCCCTACACGTGTGCGTCGAGTTGAGCTCGACGAGGCATGTCGAGATCGGTGAGCCGTGTCGACATCATGTGACACGGGTAGCGACACGGGCGTGTCACTACCCGTGTGTACCTAGTTACACTCGACAGGCCGTGTCGAGACTGACGAGCTATGTCGACATCAGGTGACACGGGTAGTGACACGGGCGTGTGCCTACCCGTGTGTGTCGAGTTCCACTAAACGAAAGGTGTCAAGATCGACGAACTGCGCGTCGACTTCGACGAATGAACATGACATGGGTAGAGACACGGGCGTGTCCCTACCCGTGTGCTCCAGTCGACGATTTTGATGGATCATCAAGATGCAACCCGAGAAGGACACGGCCAAGGACACGGCCAGTAACACGGCCGTGTCAAATATCGAACCGGCATGAAAACTGTCGTTGCCGCTTCGCCAGGCAGGACACGGGTAAGGACATGGCCGTGTCCCTACCCGTGTCACATTTTATATATAAGGGAGAGATAAAACCCTAGATGTTTTATTACTCATTTCATCCCCTAATTGCTGTGAGAACTCCTGGTGAGAGGAAAAACTGCTGGAGCAAGTTCTACCGGAGGAGATCCGCCATCGCCGTGAAAGAGAAGATGCCGCCAAGGAGAACTACGAGATCCATGGCCGAAAATGGTGGTACCGCTGGAGCCAATGTGAGTTTCCTACCCTCTTCCTTGGTGCTAGATCTATAGTTATTTTGCTAGGCGAGACATCGACTCAAGAGAGTCTTGATGGGGAGGAGGAGTTTTCTAGGAAAGGCCATGCTAAGACTTGTGTCTTAGGTTTTAGATCTCTTCAACCACGCCCTTCTTCAATGTGATGATAAGAGATGGTTTCGTGAAGGATATTGTCCTCTTGAGGGTGAATAAGGGAGGAGGTTTTCTGGAATGATTTGGGAATATCGCCTTGAGGAGGAAGATGAACCGATGCCGTTCATTCCGCCTTAAGATGCGTGCAGAATCTTTATTCTGCGCGCAATGAACTTCGTGTCCATTTTTAGGTGTGATATGGCCAGATCTGGGCTTTCGGCTAAACACAAAAGTTGAAGCCCTTGAAAATACCTTTCCAACTAATGGTTGCACGACTTCTGTCGAAGTCGGTAGCCACAGGAACGTCTAAACGAAAATGGTGTTCAATAAATCCCGTATGCAGAAACTGTGTTCTGTACGCAGCGGAATTCAAGTCCGATTTCAAATAGGATAATGCCAAATCTGGGTTGAGGTCTGAATACGAGAGTTATAGACCACGAAAAGACCTTTCCATCGTGTAGTTACACGACTTCACCGGATTCCTATAGCTTTGGGAAGCTCCGGTCGAAGTTGCTATCCAGATTCAACCTGCACCTAAAATCCGGGCTTAATGAAAAATGGATTTTGATTCGGTGGAATTAATAATGCAAGATACTTGGCTTGGCTGAACACTTTTGAGTATTCATTTGTTGCATGATTGAAGTAGCTTATTAATCAGATTTCATATTATCAAATTGTGAAACAATCTTATTTAAACGAATTGAATTGGTAGATATTGAAAGATTGATAATTGGGCACTTCATGTTTATATTACGACATTATCGAATGAAAAGTGTGTTAGATCTTTATGTGCCCACCATGTTTATATTACATTGTCATCATTTGGAAAGTCATATAGATGTATAGATTATTGCCATGGGTATGATTGGTTAATGAAATGAGTCTAGTAGTCCAATACCTAGAGCGTCGACTCCCTACGGGTAGTATTGCGAAAGGATGTAAGTGCGGTGTTGACCGTCACTTGTTTTGGTTATGTTGTGATAAGGTATGGATGGATGGTTGGCTGTGTTCTAATGCTTAATTCCGAGGCCCCTTCCATGTTATGTTGATGTGGTATTTGCATGTGGTGTGAGTCGACACGCGGTGTCGTAATCCTGGGTTAAGGATAGTGTGGCAGGCCTACGAGCTCGCCAGTCGTCACCCGACGGGAGCTGGCAGTTAGACTTGGTCGGTTTGGGCTGTGTCCTCGGTGTTCACGTCTCGAGGCCCCTCCGGCCATGTGAACGGTTGGGCTGTGTCCTCGTGCTTTCTTCCGAGGCCCCTTCCGGGTCACGCAAGGCCAGTTCGGGCTGTGTTCTTGGTGCACATCTACCCAAGACCCCGCTGGGCCATAGTACGCATAGGCTCCGCTATTGTGTTCTTAGCGTTGAGGCGTACGGAGGCCTAGGTGAAGTAGTGTGATACCCGCCTAGTAGTAGAAGTTCCCGTTCTACTGTCACCGCCTGGCCACGGCGGCTGATGCCTGAGAGGTTAGCTACCTGCTCGAAAAGTGGGAACTATAGTCTGTGTCGACATAGTAATTGCATGGGTGTGCATGGGTGAGTCATTGCATAGCATTCATAGCATTTCATAACATTGCATAACAAGATCCTCATCGTATAAGTTTGTATGGGCACTCCTATATGATGAGTTACTTTATGTAACCCGATCCTTAACTTATAAGTTTGTATGGGCATTCTTGTAAGTTAAGTTACTTTCCTGCTGTAGATTTCCTTACACTTGTTGTTATATGATGTTAGCTTGTAGAACTGCTAGATTATACATTATATTCATGTACCTTGCCACCTACTTATACTCCTTTACTTGCATACTTGTTATATACTATACTCTTGTTCCTTTTCTCCGCCCGGTGCCGAGGAGTCGCCGGGGGAGCGGATGTGAAACCACTTAGTCGTTTCGACTAACGGTTGCTACGTCTTCCTTTTTAGGAGGTCACGCCGCAGGTAGAGCAGCCGTAGACTACGTAGGAGGACAGCCAGGCCAGGACCATAGGGCCTGATGTGACGGTGCCGTCGATATCGTCGGTTACTGATGTTAGTATTTTGATTACTCTAATGTAGCCCGTTTGGGCAATGATTAGCTGTACTCTGATATTTTGTAGAAGCATGTTTAGCTTCTCATTATTTCATGTTTTTGGACATTATATACTTAGTGTGGATTTTGACTTCTCTTGCTTATTTATTTGGTTTGGTTGGCATTTGAATTGATATGGTTGTAGCCGGCAGAATAGGCGTCTTGTGGTACAGGTTAGCCCGTGTGCTAAAGCTACCGCAAGGCGGCTGTTCCGGGCATAAGACTCCCCCTTTGTGCCGTGTTTTGGAATCCGGGGAGGAGGGGTCTTACAACTCTTCCATTCTTCTCTTCTAGTTTGTGTGCCTACTCTTCCATTTTGTGCCCCTACTATTCCACTAGTCAAGTGTTGTGATGCCAAAGGCCCATATAATCCCCTATATTGCAAAGCGGTATCGACGAATTGCTTAGTTAGTTTTGTTTATTTTCATTGCATTCACCCAATCAACCTCCATAACCATCTGACACTAGGACTTCAATCTCAAGTCTATCCTTAAAAGATCACTTACCGTGTTCCACGTGCTTGAGTGACTGGTGCACTTCCCGTCAGCACATCAAGTTTTTGGTGTTGATGTCGGGGAACATAGGTGTGTGAGTACCTGACGAGAAAGTCGAGAGGCAGAAATTCTTCCAATTGTATATAGCTTTTCTTTTTTATTTTTGCTTTCTTGTTTTTGAGTTTTTAATTTCATCTTTTTAGTGTTATTTCTTCCTATCCCGTTTTAGAGTCTTAAAGCAAGTTTTCCAAGTTTAGATATAAATGATCATGTAGTTCTACTTTGCAAAGAAATTCAATTTTTATTATATCCACATCTATTTCACAATGTTCAATAAATCATATTGCAAGTGTCAGTACGCCACGAGATGATTTTAGACTGAAAGTGAACATGCTTATAAATCTGTAATGATCTGAGCATAATATTTTTGAAGTCAACAATATACCATCTTGATCAGTAAAGGAGACTCAAAGATATCATTGTGATAGAAGGATACACACAACATTATCATCATGTTCAACAATAGAGATGCATGTTTTTGGATCTAAGTACAATACCGCTTTGTGAGAAGGATTCACAAAACGATATCATCTAGATTAGAAGATTACCTTTATGTTCTCTAGAAAGGTGGGATTTCAAAGTCAGCGGAGGCATCAGAAGGAAATGTCATATCAATCACCACTGTAAATTATTTTGCCATGATGTGACCAAAGTTTTGACTATTTAAGGAGTCGGAGGTATAAAATTCAAGATAGGGTCATGAAACCCTAATAGGGCAAAACATGAAGAAGTTTTGACAATGAGAAAATAATCCTGAGTTATTAGAAAAGTAAAGCTACCCACAAAAAGGCAATGGAACAGTGCAACAAGCTTTTCCAAAGAATAAGAAGCAGAGACAGTAAAGATTAAACAAAAGAAAGCTCTCATTTCTTGAGAGCAAGAAGACTTCGTCATATAACTAACTTTTTCATTGATCCAATTATACATGCAAATCCATAGATTGATTTAGTGCTACTATAGAAGAAGGCTTTCTCTCTAGAAAGCATAAGAATACTTAAAGATAAAATGTAATATCCTTGTTAAGTCAATTTATGTAATCTCTTTATAAACTATTGCTGTGTAAGATTTCTCTGAGATCTGAGTTGTGGGGATGTGTTGTCAGCCTGATTGTAGGGCTATACAGAAGGCCTGAGTCTTGGACACTATTGTGAGTTTGAGGTAAGATTTTGTATAGATCTGATGCAGGATTCAATAAGTGGATCTGAGGTAGGAGACCAGGTAGGCCCAAAGTTGTAGGTGTTCTTGCACTCTGAGGTAGGGTTGTGGATAGCCTGAGGTAGAACTTTGTTGATGTTTGAGGTAGGGTCTTGCTGAAGACCTAAGATACTAGACTGAGGAGTTTGAGGTGTAAGATCTTTGATTTGAGAAGTTGGAGGAGTTTTCTAAGTCTAACACACTGCTAAATTGGTGGTGAGTGATAGTGGATGTACCCATACTCTAGGGAACCAATATAAATTCTTGCGTGCTTTCTATGAGTTGTAGTTTAGGCTTTAATTTCTACAATTGATTAGCTTAAGGTTTTAAAAGTCCTAAATAATGCAAAACCCCTATTCATACCACTTCTTCGTGTTTTAGACTACCCATATTCTTTCAAGTGGTTTTATAGTGAGGTTGGTTGAAAAATATTTAATATTCAAACCAGATTCTAAAAAGGGGTAATTAGTCCAAACAATATGTTTTCCAGTGATGGTTATAAGGATTTGAATTCCATGAAGCTCCCCATATATAGAAATGAGAAGTTTGGTATATGGAAATAGAGGGTCAAACTATTTATGGAAGCATCAGACTTAAGGATATATATCATAGTTAAGGAGGGGCCTTTCCTCCCCATGAAGGTCTCCTCTATTAATACAAATCAATAAGTACCCAAGCTGTATTCTGAAATGATTAGGGGTGAAGTTGTTCTGGACACCATGGAAAAGAGGGGCAAGAATATTATAGTCAGTGTCATAGATGACTCCACCTTCCAGAACCTTATCCACTGCCAAACTACCAAGGAGATGTGGGAGAAACTTATTGTGTACATGGAGGGTGTTGAAGAGGTTAGGGATGACATAAATACCCTCTGAATTAAGAGTATGAGGCTTTCAAACAAAGGAACAAGGTGAAAGAAATTGTACCTAATCACCTAGAGGGGGGGTGAATAGTTGACCTTAATCATTTTAAACTTTTAGGCAGAATTAATCACAGACTTCACAGAACTTTACACAGCAAACACAGAATCAGTCACACATAGAGTACACATAGTTTTTATAGTGGTTCCCCAAGGTCTGGGTACTTCCACTTTCCCCCTTCGCCTATCTAGTAGTGTACTAAATTCGGCCAAACTTCTCCACTACTCCTCAGATCCTCAGATCTTACAGCTCAAAACCCCAAACAGGTTCCTACAACTAAGAGTGATCCCACTCCTACAACTCAGGCACACAGCCCTACCACTCAGTCTTCACAAAGACTTACACTCAGCCTTCAACAAGGCCTACACTCAGCCCTCAACAAGGCCTACACTCAGAGAAATGAATCTCCTACACTCAGGAACACAGGCCCTACCACTCAGCCTTTATAATTTCAGGCTTACAACTCAGATCCCTTAGGATCCTACAAGAAATTAAAATTACAAAGTATATACCCACAACTCAGAATGAGAGAGAAGAGTTGACTGGTTTCTTGATGAGTTCTTGGAAGAACTTTGCTGAGATTAACCTCTCTTGGCTTTCTCCAAAGCTTCTTGAATTAGAACACAGTAGGGTTGAAACTCTATGCAGATGATCTTCAATCACTACTGACTTAAGAATCAGATCTCAATCTGAAACTTTCTTCACAGCCTGGTTCAATAGCTGTCTTCTTAGAAGGAGCTCTCTCTCTCTCCAACTTCTTAGATCTTCACTTGAAGGTCTTCTTCTGGTTTGTTGTTTCTCACTTCAATGATTGCTTCTTTCTTCTACTGAAGTAATAGGCCTTTATATAGGCTTTCATTATGGTGACCGGCTGATCCGGTTTCTAACAAACTTCTGACAATTCTGACTATAGCAGTTGACCGGTTGAAATGGCAGCTGTCAAGTCATCCAGTCACTTCTTGAAAACTCAGTCAATGTCTGAAAGTGTCGAGACAGATAGTCTTTAAGTGTCGACACAAATAGACCAAGTGTCGACACAAGTAGACTAAGTGTCGACACTAGCCTTGATGGTGTCAACACAACTCCTTGTGTTGTAGAAATTACTTCTCGACAAAGCTTCTTTAGAATGTGTCGACACTGATTATGTGTGTCGACACAAGTCCTTATTTTTGATACTTAGTTGATTTTAGTTAAGTGTCGACACAACTCCTTTATGTCGACACATCTTCTTATATTGAAACTTGCTAAGTGTCGACACATCTTCTTGGTGTCGACACATGCCTTCTGTGTTGATACTTTGGCTGAGTGTCGACACATCTTCCTTATGTCGACACATTCTTCATGTGTTGAGACTTTGGCTGAGTGTCGACACATCTCCTTTGTGTCGACACTTGTACTTAGACTTTGTAGAAATTTGCTGAGTGTCGACACAGCCTCCTAGTGTCGACACTTGTACTTGAACTTTGTTGAAGTTTTGCTGAGTGTCGACACAGCCTCCTAGTGTCGACACTTTTGATGTTGACAAAGTTCCGCTGGGTGTCGACACTGCTTCTATGTGTCGACACAGATTCTTTAGACAATTCTTCACTGAGTGTCGACACTGCCTGTATGTGTCGACACTATTCCTCTGGTGTCGACTCTGCATTCCTGGTGTCGACACAATTACTCCAAATGTCGACACTGCTTCTCTAGGTGTCGACACAAGCCTTCTTAAGTGTCGACACTTTTCTTCTAGGTGTCGACACATGGACTTAGAAACTTTTAAGCTTTCCCTGCAATTACTTAACCTGCACAAATCAACTCAAAAACACATCAAATACACCATGATGTATATCATTGAGTATGGTGAGGCTTCTTCAAATCTGGTACATTTAATCCAATGTACCCAAAAATCTCCCCCTATTTGGAGAAGTCATAACCCTTAGTCAATGATATACACCATACATAACAAATTCACAGTATGATGTAGAACAATATTAAATGACAGGGTAAGTACATAAACATGTATAAACAAAACATGTATACACAAATATCTCAGAACAGTAATGTAATAGATTTAACAAATATCATATTGTTCTAACAACTTCAATATTTTCATTATTCAAAAGTTTACAGAAAGTTGAATGCAACTGATTAAACATAGTAAACTTAAGAAAAATTTCTATCCTAAGGTAGCTCAGGCTCCTTGATACCTATGCCCTTTCCAAATTGAATCTTTGCTTAAACTTGAGCATCTTTGTCATCAGCAGGCTTCTTCCCTTTAAGATCTATCTTTTTCTGCTCTTCAGCCTTGATCTTCTGCCTTTCAAAATAATGATAAGGCTTTGGGAAGTACTTGCTAGGCTCCTGTGCAGTAGGAGGTAGCTTTCCCATCTTAGCCTTTCTTCAATATTGAACAATTGCCTCTTGCCTGTTCTCATGTTTTCTCCACTCTTGTTCAGAGTACCATTTTCCTATATCCAGAATATTATCATTAGCAGCCTTCCAAGCAGTCAAAATGATATTCCTGGAGGTGGGGCTCCATTGTTCAAAATCAGGCCTTAGTTCAGCTTGCTCTCTGAATCGTTTCTTAGACAATTGAGTCTCTTGTTCTTTTAATAAGGCCTCTTGTTCTTTCAGTATTGCCTCTGGCACAGGCTGAACTACTTTCTCTATGATGACATTCTAATTTCCCTCAGGAGGGCTATACATTGACTGTATATCTTGATGTATCATATCAAAGTCTGGTGGAGGGTATATCACTTGAGCTACTTCAGCTTGCTCTCCTCCAAGATATGCAGGATTGATTCCAGACTCTGCAACATTGTCATCATCACATAAGGGTGGATATCCAAGGGTGGCTCTGATGAAATTTGAAATCCATTTGGCATGATCAGAGCCTGCCTTGACTAATACCCTCTCCCCCTTTATGACTTCTCTCTCAATGTGATCCCTCAGATCATCTTTCTGAAACCTTATCTGTGCATTCAGATAGTTTACTCCATCTTTATAGAAGGGTTTTAATCTTTGAAGCTTGTCAGTAATTGCCTTCTGAGAGTCTTCTATAGCAGTTTTAACAGTAGTTAGGCTCTCTTGCAATTGTTTGTCAAATTCAGCCTTGGTAGTAGCACTTGCTGTAGTCTGAGCAGTAGCTAGATTCTTTATTTCAGTTACTATTGCATTATGTGAAGTAGTGAGATTATCGTTCATCCTTATCTGATTTTCCATAACATAGCCTTGCTTCACTTCTAGCTCATCAAGTTTTGTCTTTTTTTTCTCTTTATGTGTGGCCAGATAGAGTACTGCATTTCCTCCCTTATGGAAGCAGTCAGTCATTTCTTTCTTATTCATATTCACTTCAAATCTGATTGACTTAATGTCTTGGGCCAGATCAAACTGCAGTGACTTATGTCCTTCATCTACATATTTTTCCAGAGCTTGTCTTTGCTCATCCAGCTTAATTTGTAAAGCCACCATCAGTGAACTGAAATCAGTAGATGATGCAGGCTGTGGTGCAATTGTTTGTAAAGCCTTTTTGTAAGTCTGGCTTCTTCTTTTAAAGACCTGAAACTTCCTCTTCTTGGCTCTAACAGCCTCTTCATCTTCAGAAGCAGATGTGCTAGCTATATCTACTCTTTCCTTTGAACTAGGAGGTAAATCCTTCCTAGGTAACTCCTCAGCATTCTGTTGCATCTCAGTCTCTTTGCTTGCAGTTTCTACTTCAATCTCCACATGCTACCCTTCAATATTTATTTCCTCCCCCTCAGCAACAGCTTTCTCTTTCTCAAAATCAGTTTGTAGAAGATCAGGGAACAACTCCTCTAAGGTAAATTCCTATTGGTAATGGGCTGGAGAATCTCTTATCTCATCAACAACTTGATCAGCAACAGATGTGTCCTCCATGACAACATCTTGGGGTTGAGGGTGTATCTGTGTTTGCTGATGAACATTAGGTAATAAATCAGTCAAAACTTCTTCCTCAATAGTGAAATCTAATTGACTAATTTCAGTGATTACCTCTAGTATGGTTTGGGTAGCTTGTTCACTCTCTAGTGGAGTTGGCTCTTCCACAAGTAAAGGCTACCCATGGAGTGGATCCAGGTGAATTGGGCTTGCTGAGGGTAGCTCCCCCTACCTTGGTGCATCTTCTTGTCCTGCTGGAGATTGTCCAGCATTTCCAGTTTCTTCCTCATCAAGAGTAAAAACAACTTGCTCTTCAGAGCTGCTTGAGGATTCTTGAGCCACAGGGGCTGTCTTCTTCTTCTTCTTTTTCTGAGGTGTTTCCTTTACTGGAGATGGCAGTTCTTTGGTCAGTACTCTATCCCACCTAGAGAAGATTCTCAAATCCATTCTCCTCATATGGTTAATCTTAGATCCAGCTGCTTGATTCATCACCTCTGGTATACTACCAGCTAGGTAGAGACTCAGTATTCTACCCAGATTGGGCTTTTTCATACTTTCTTTTATCTTCTCAAACACAACTGCAGACCAATCAGTATTAAGTTTGAAGATAATCCTTGTCATCAAACTGAACATATAAGCAGAAATTCTGTCATGTCCCCCTGGCTTGCTCAGGATGACCTTTCCAACTATTTCAGATAAGAATTTTCCTTGGCTGTTCATTCCTTTTCTGTTGAATACTGATCCAATTTTCATGTTTGAGTCCAGTCCACACCAGCTTAATGCTTCTCTAGTCTTAGAAGCAGAAACATCTTCTTCTTCCTTAGTTCTTGGTAGTTGAAGTACCTTTCTTAGACTTTTAGGAGAGACCTTCACCTTTGCTCCATGAACTCTGGACTTAATCTTGAGTCCTGATTCATCTAGAGTTGCTCCATTCAGAAATTGGAGGACTTCCTTCTTCCATATCTTGATCGGTTCTGATACAAGAAATTCTAACCCAGTCTCTTCTATTAGGGTTATCACACCTTTGATCTCGGGTTCCGCATCATCAAATGCGTGTCGCACGAGTTCATATCCTTCATTCACATTCTCTTCTAGCTAGGGCGCCATTAGGGTTTGAAGAAATTTGAATTTAGAGAAGAGAGATGGCGACACACAAGTTTGGTCTCGAAACTATGGTGTGCGTGTCGACAGACAATGGCGAAAACCTATTTATACCTTTCTAGAATCGAAGATGAAAGGGCGCGTCAAAATACTTAAATTGTGTCGACACTGTTGATTAGTGTCGACACTTACTGCTATGTCTCGACAACTATGTGTCGACACAGCATAGTCGACAGAATATATGTGTCGACACTTGTTTATGTGTCGACACCACTTAGCTCAACACTTAGTCGAGACTATACTAGTCTAAGTTAATGTAAATCCTAAGTGTCGACACCACTCTGGATGTGTCGACACCTACACTGCATATGTCGACACTAATTCTCTGAATTGTCGACGCAGACTTTCTAGATGTGTCGACACCATTTCTCTGAAATGTCGACACCACTTCTATGTGTCGACACAGACAACTTTGTGTGTCGACACCTTTTTACTTAGCCAATTTTTGTAAACTATTCTAAGTTTATCATCCCTAATTCAATTTTGAATTTATTGAATTTGGTTTTATCTAAGGGCTTAGTATACATGTCAGCTAGCTGATTATTTGTACAAATATACTCTAGTGAAATATCTCCTTTTTCCACATGTTCTCTTAGAAAATGGAATTTTACTTCTATGTGCTTAGTCCTACTATGAGAGACAGGATTATTTGCAATAGAAATAGCACTAGTAGAATCACAAAATAAGGGTGTCCTACTTACTTGAATATCCTAATCTTCTAATTGATTTTGTATCCATAGAAGTTGAGCACAGCAACTTCCTTTAGCAACATACTCTGATTCTCCTGCGGAGATAGCCACACTTGTTTGTTTCTTGCTACTCCATGATATCAGCCTTCCACCTAGGAATTGACAGGTACCTGTTGTACTTTTCCTATCTTCCTTTCAGCCTGCAAAATCTGATGGCTGTTCCACATAGACTTCTTCCTTCAGTTTTCCATTCAGAAAAGCTGACTTAACATCCATTTGGTATACCTTGAACCCTTGGAATGTTGCATAGGCAAGGAACATCCTTATTGCTTCCAGTCTGGCTACTGGAGCAAAGGTTTGATCAAAATCAATACCTTCTTCCTGCCTATATCCTTTAGCAACTAGTCTAACTTTGTTCTTCACAATAACTCCATGTTCATCCATCTTGTTCCTAAAGATCCACTTAGTTCCTATAATGTTGTGATCCTTGGTTTTAGGAACTAGCTCCCAGACATTGCATCTTTTGAACTGGTTCATCTCCTCTTGCATAGCCTCAATCCAATGAGGGTCTAGGATTTCTTCTTCAAATTTCTTTGGCTCTACCTGGGATAGAAAGCTGGAGTAGAGTACTGAACTTAGATTTCTGCACCTTGTTTGTACCCCTTGTCTGAGATCACCAATAATTTGATTGGCTGGATGATCATTTAGATGTCTATTTCCTGGAGGCAGCCTATCTTCAGGTTGTACACCTTCATTCTCTTCATCTTGCTGCACCCCTTGGTCTTCTTCTGCATCAGGTGTATCTAGTACTCCCCCTGGACAACAGCCACTATCATCCACTTGCTGACTTGCTGTAGAACCTTCTTCAATAGTAAGCTTGTCCATCTTCTCAGTTACACTTGTGGAGCTGTAAACACTTCTAGACAATTCATTGTTAATGAGTCTAGCTTCATCAAACACTACATGTACTGACTCTTCTACAACTTGAGTAATCAAGTTGTAGAACCTATAAGCCTTACTGTTGTTGCTGTACCCAACAAAGATCCCTTATTGGGATTTGGCAGCAAACTTGGTTAAGTAAGACTTACCATTGTTAAGTATATAACATTTACAACCAAAGATCCTGAAATAGGATAGATTTGGTTTTCTGCCTTTCACAATCTCATAGGGGGTCTTATTGTGGCTCTTGGTGATAGTAGCCCTATTAATTACATGACATGCAGTGTTTACTGCCTCAGCCCAGAAATATTCAGGGAGAGATGTGTCACTTAATAGGGTTCTACCAGCCTCAATCAAGGTTCTATTTTTCCTTTCAGTAATGCCATTTTGCTGAGGTGTTCTTGGTGAAGAAAATTCCTGAAAAATTCCAAATTCTTCACACAGTTTTGTCATACTGTCAGACTGAAATTCAGTACCATGGTCACTTCTGATTTTGACCACTGTACTGTCCAATTAATTCTGAATTTGTTTAACAAAGTTGTATAAGATACTTGGAGTTTCAGATTTCTGTCTAAGGAAGAACACCCAGGAAAACCTTGAGTAGTCATCTACAACCACAAATGTGTAGACCTTCCTACCTAGGCTGTGAACTGGCATAGGACCAAAGAGATCCATATGCAAGAGGTATAAGCACCTCACAACATCTTTGTTCTCAATGCTATTAAAGGTAGATCTAGTCTGCTTGCCCTTTTGACAAGCTGAGCATATCCCATTCTTAATACACTTAACCTGAGAACCATTCCTCACTAACTCTTTACTATAGAGTTGACCAATTGTCTTATATTTAAGATGGGCTAGCCTCTTGTGCCATTTGACACAATGAGAGACTTTCTCATCAGCTACAAGACACACAGGAGAAACAATATTCTCACACATAACGTCTAGACAATAGACATTTCTCTTCCTATAACCTGTCAGAATGATCTTTTGATCATTTGACCTCTTGATATGACAACCATCTTTGACAAATGAGATGTCATATCCTAAATCACTCAGCTGACTTATACTAATGAGGTTTTGTTTCAAACCTTTAACATAAGCCACTTGAGTAGTTGTAATAAGGTTGCTAGAAATGTTACCAAAGCCTTTGATGATTCCTTTTTCAGAACCACCAAATGTGACTTTAGGACCATCCTTGATTGGTGTATAGTCCTTCAGCAATCCCCTAGTTCCAGTCATGTGTCTGGAACATCCACTGTCCAAGTACCATATTGGGGCATGGCCACTTGGACTCATCTGCAAAACAGATTACTTAACCTTAGAACCCAAAAACTTCTTGGGTCCTTGGTGGAAGTTAGTCTGACTCTTGACAAAACTACCTGTAGCTTTTCTAACAGGCAGTTTGCTACCCATCTTGGCACTTGAATTATGCCAACAGTCTATGGCAAAGTGGTCTACCTTGCCACAACACCAGCACTCAAATCTGTTGTACCTTTGTTTAGGTACAACCCTGGCTGTTTTATTTACAGTAGGTTTCTTGTTGAGTACTGGGGCTTTGCCCTTAGACTTGGACTATACAGTCCTGGCAGGTTTAGTAAACCCCAATCCAGATTTACCCTTATGAGAAATAAACTCATCTATCAAAGGTAGAACAGACTTTGGTTTAGAAAACCTTGCAATAATATCTCTCTCTTTCTGAAGACTAATCTCCAGATTTCTAATTTGATCATTTTTAAATGTTATAGTCCCCATCTGAATAACAGTAATGTGCTTCAGTCTGGCTATTTTATTTAATTTCTGATCAAGCAACTGGTCAAAATCTGTTGCAGCAACTTTAAGACTGGCAATCTCCTTAGCCTGAGTTTTGGCCAAGAGTTTGCTTTTCTTCAAAGCTTGCAACACTACTCTATATTCATCAATCAACTGATGAATATCTCCTTCAGATTCAGATCCACTAACATCACTTGATGCTGATGTATCTGAATCTTACTCAATACTAGAAATTGAAATAACAGAATAATTTTGAACCTGACTTGGTGCAGGCTGATCCTGGATTTTGTCTCCATCTGATAAGACCATCAGTCCCTGGCACTGATTGTCCTCATGCTCATATATTGAGTTCATTAATTGTATGAACTCATCTTCCTCTTATTCAGCAAACAGTCCAATATAAGCTTCAGCTTCTGAATCTGATTCTGAAGATGACATATCAGACAGACTTTTGTCCTTCTTAGCAACAAAGGACCTTTCCTTTTTTCCTTTGATTTGAGTCTTCTTCTTATCAGTTGACTCTTTCCTCTTCTCTGGACAGTCAGCAACACCATGTCCCTGTCTGTTACAATAATAGCAAACTATCTTTCAGGATGTAGTTTACTTTGCCTGGACTTTCTTCTTTCATTCTTTGATGACTTCTGTGAAGTGGATGGCTTAGACCTCCACTGTTTCTTCTTAAGAAACTTCTGAAAATGTCTAGTGAAAGCTGTAAAATCTTCATCACTCTCACTGCTTTCAGAATTCTTGCTTTCTGACTCATCTGTCTCAGTCTCAGCAACTTTTGGAGGTGGAGATGGAGACTTACTTTTATATTTCCTAGTGGCTTCTGTCTTGAAAGCCACAACTCTTACTTTGTGCTCAACTCTGGTAGTCTTCTCTTCCTCCTTCCTTACCATTAACTGCATCTCATATGATAACAGTTTTCCAAATAATGTTGGAGGAGGAATGTCTGCTAATTTGGCCATTTCCCTTATGGCAAAAATCTTGGTATCCCAGTCCTTAGTCAGGGATCTCAAGAACTTATCATTCAACTCATAATTGCTGAACTCTCTTCCATATGACATCAACTCATTGACAATCCTATAGAATTTCTTGTAGCACTCAGTTATGCTATCAGACCTGCCTTGTCTGAAGCTTTCATACTCTTGATTCAATAAAGACTTCCTGTCTTGTCTTACCTTTTCTGATCCCTCCATATAGACTATCAGTGTATCCCACATTTCTTTAGAAGTCTTACAGTGAATCAAATTCTGAAATGTTGCATCATCTATTGCACTTACTATAATATTCTGGGCCCTCTTGTCCATAGTGGCCAGAATAATCTCATCTTTAGTCATCTCTGAATAGTCCTTTGGAGTTCTCTGATTTGCATCCAGGAAGATACTTTCATTGGCACATATGGCCCTTCTTTGACTGTGATATAGATTCTAGGGTCAGAGGCTTCCATAAAAAGTCTAACCCGTTTTTTTCAAATGCCAAAAATTTCCTTTCTACAGATTGGCAACTTCATGGATCCTAGTTCTTTGTGATTCTCTATTGAACCTATTTTCTTGATTCTTGATTCTGCCTACAGGATTTTTACTCAAACTGTTATGTCCTTTTTGAGTAACCTGGCTCTGATACCACTTGAAAGAAATTGTACCTAATCACCTAGAGGGGGGGGGGGTGAATAGGTGACCTTAATCTTTTTAAACTTTTAGGCAGAATTAATCACAGACTTCACAGAACTTTACACATCAAACACAGAATCAGTCACACACAAAGTACACACAGTTTTTATAGTGGTTCCCAAAGGTCTGGGTACATCCACTTTCCCCCTTCGCCTATCTAGTAGTGTACTAGATTCAGCCAAACTTCTCCACTACTCCTCAGATCCTCAGATCTTACAGCTCAGAACCCCAAACAGGTTCCTACAACTCAGAGTGATCCCACTCCTACAACTCAGGCACACAGCCCTACCACTCAGTCTTCACAAATACCTACATTCAGCCTTCAACAAGGCCTACACTCAGCCCTCAACAAGGCCTACACTCAGAGAAATGAATCTCCTACACTCAGGCACACAGTCCCTACCACTCAGCCTTTATAATTTCTGGCTTACAACTCAGATCCCTTAGGATCCTACAAGAAATTAAAATTACAAAGTATATACCCACAACTCAGAATGAGAGAGAAGAGTTGACTGGTTTCTTGATGAGTTCTTAGAAGAACTTTGCTGAGATCAACCTCCCTTGGCTTTCTTCAAAGCCTCTTGAATTAGAACACAATAGGGTTGAAACTCTATGCAGATGATCTTCAATCACTGCTGACTTAAGAATCAGATCTCAATCTGAAACTTTCTTCACAGCCTGGTTCAATAGCTGTCTTCTTAGAAGGAGCTCTCTCTCTCTCTCCAAATTCTTAGATCTTCACTTGAAGGTCTTCTTCTGGTTTGTTGTTTCTCACTTCAATGATTGCTTCCTTTCTTCTACTGAAGTAATAGGCCTTTATATAGGCTTTCTTCATGGTGACCGGCTGATCCGGTTTCTAACAAACTTCTGACAGTTCTGACTGTAGCAGTTGACCGGTTGAAATTACAGCTGTCAAGTCATCCAGTCACTTCTTGAAAACTCAGTCACTGTCTGAAAGTATCGAGACAGATAATCTTTAAGTGTCGACACAAATAGACCAAGTGTCGACACAAATAGACTAAGTGTCAACACTAGCCTTCATGGTGTCGACACAACTCCTTGTGTTGTAGAAATTACTTCTCGACACAGCTTCTTCAGAATGTGTCGACACTGATTATGTGTGTCGACACAAGTACTTCTTCTTTGATACTTAGTTGATTTCTGTTAAGTGTCGACACAACTCCTGTTTGTCGACCCATCTTCTTGTGTTGAAACTTGCAAAGTGTCGACACATCTTCTTGGTGTCGACACATGCCTTCTGTGTTGATACTTTGGCTGAGTGTCGATACATCTTCCTTGTGTCGACACATTCTTCATGTGTTGAGACTTTGGCTGAGTGTCGACACATCTCCTTTGTGTCCGACACTTGTACTTAGACTTTGTAGAAATTTGCTGAGTGTCGACACAGCATCCTAGTGTCGGCACTTGTACTTGAACTTTGTTTAAGTTTTGTTGAGTGTCGACACAGCCTCCTAGTGTCGATACTTTTGATGTTTATAAAGTTCTGCTGGGTGTCGACACTGCTTCTCAGTGTCGACACAGATTCTTTAGACAATTCTTCACTGAGTGTTGACACTGCCTATATGTGTCGACACTATTCCTCTGGTGTCGACTCTGCATTCCTGGTGTCGACACAATTACTCCAAGTGTCGACACTGCTTCTCTAGGTGTCGACGCAAGCCTTCTTAAGTGTCGACACTTTTCTTATAGGTGTCGACACATGGACTTAGAAACTTTTAAGCTTTCCCTGCAATTACTTAACCTGCACACATCAACTCAAAAACACAACAAATACATCATGATGTATATCATTGAGTAGGGTGAGACTTCTTCAAATCTGGTACATTTAATCCAATGCACCCAACTCAAGGATTCTAATATTGAATGCTATGAAAAAAATTTCAAAACTATAAATGAGTTGAATACTTCTTGTAGAATTCTTCACAGACTGTGAGCTTAATGATAAATTCTTGAGGTACCTAACCAAAGAATGGGACAACAAGATCTGTGCCATCAGGGAGATGGGGAATTTGGATAACGTTGCTCCCCATACTATATTTGAGAAGCTACAATCTTTTGAGATGCATCTTAAATCAAGAAGGGAGGAGGATTTTGCGGCTAGGTCATATTCCAAGGATAAGTTAGTGGCCTTCAAGGCTGAAGGATCGAGAAGAAGCAATGTGAGAATTGCCTCTCCTCCAAGAAGGGTTACTGAATCGGAGACCTTTTAACCTAGCACCATAGAAGATGAGCTGAATGTTGGAGAATTTGTATTATTCTCGAAGTAGTTCAACAGGATACTAAATATGAGGAAACAATGGAAGAACAAACCTTCTTCCTCCTCCAGCTCCAAGAAGGACCGCAAGGGGAAAGTTATGCTTCAAAATAGAATAAACAAATTTCTAGCATCATCTGCTTTTGCTGTAACAGGTCTGGGCATATCATTGCTGACTGCCCAGTCAAGAGAAAAGAGAGAAATGATGTAGGTGAAAAGAAGCACCATAAAGGAAAAAAATCTGAGAAGATTTTCTCGGCTAAAAAGTAAAAGACCTAGAGTGAAAGTGATTCTGACTCATCTGAGTTAGAAAAAGAAGAAGCTTATATTGTTCTCTTTGCTCTAACTAAAGAAGATGACTTTCCAGTTGTAAGGATTAGAAGGGATCCTCTATATATTCAGATAGTGATAATGAAGAAGAAGAATGTCGTGGTCTCATGGCCTTGATAGATGAGGTTGATCAGGATGATAACCATCCTAATGAGGTAATTCTTCTAGCTCCATCATCCTAATCAGATTCAAATTATGAAATTGGTGCATAATATGATGCTCTCTCATCATTTAATATGGAGTATGACTCATATTCTGAGGATAAAGTTAGTCATTTGTTTGATAAGTATTGTGCTCTTCTGGAAGACCTGAAGAAAAGCAAGCAACTTTCTAAGAAGCATGCTGAAGAGAATACATCACTCAAAGTTATAAAGTCTGAATGCTTTGAGACTGCTACCCAACTAACTCAAATGAGCAAGGAGATCATCAAGCTTAGAGGGATGTCAATCATCTATCTTGGCACCATCAATCATCACATCAAGACCATTATGGATATTAATGAGAAGCTCTTTAAGGAGGGGATGCATGTGGCTAAGTTTTCCAAGAAATAAACTATATTGCCTATCATTGATAGTTTCTCTGCCGTATTTAGTGGTGGAGTAAGTTGCAAATAAAAAAAAAGCAGTCAAGAATAGAGGAAAAGAAGAAGTTGTAATGCCTCAACAAACTTTCAAAAGTTGTTACTTCAATCAAACAGCTATCACCATGAAATCATGTATGGTCACTGAAAAAATGGATGTTCCTCTAGTAAGGTTAATAGTGTTCCTAACTAGGGAGTAAGAAAGGGTATGAGGTTGAGTGCACTAAAGGCTTCCTATGAAGAAATACAGATGGGTCATTATGAACCATTTGTATTGGGAACCCCAGCTCCAACTCTCAAGGGTAAAGAAGTGGCCACCCACCAAAGGGCACTTCCTATGAAGAAATATGTGGCTAACAAAGTGGTACAAATGACTAACAAAATGATAATGTCTTGTAAGGTCACATACCACTATGGTTACAACCACATGCTTGCTGAGAGAAATCTAAAGAATGCCAAGCCTTCAATTCTGAACTAGACCCAAGGTTAGTTGGGTTCCTAAGGTAAACTAATTTTCTTGCAAGTTTGTTCAAGTACCAGTCTCAAGAAAATATGGTACTTGGACAGTGGGTGTTCCAGATACATGACTAGAACAAGAAGCCTTCTTAAGGAGTTTGTCCCAATAAAGAATGGATCAAAGGCCATATTTAGAGTTTTTAATAGAGATATCAAAGGTGATAATCTCACAGGCTAGATCATATCAGCTATATCATTTTGATTATCTTGTGCTATAAAATAGTATTTATCTGTCTTGCCGTTTAAGTTCAAATTCTCCTTAAATTAATTCTCAACCATTGATCAAAATTTGATCGCTCATCCAGGTATGTGGCGCTTCAAATTCTAGATTTTCTAGATATATATTTTCATTTATATAAGTGCCAAAGAGTTTAGGTTTAAAACATAAACTATCTTCCCCTGAATCCTGTCTTTTGCTCTCCATCTCACGCGACCACTTCAAACAACAATCCACTCACTAAAATATCTCCCAAAGCAGAGTACTTCCTGTATAAAGGAAGTAAGTAATCACTTGTGGCATTCTAAATGCTCCAAAAGATATTAAATCAGTTATAATACAACAGGTTGTCGTCTGCATCTAGTTTGTGCTGTCAGAGTTGACTGTGATTCTGAAGAAGGAAGTGTTGGAACTATACTCAAATGCCACGGTGTCTTCATCTAGAAAAGGTATCATAAGTAATATAGGTGATTTAAAACTAAAAGTTTGCCCTAAGAGACTATCCGAGGCACTATACTTTCCTCCTATTATTGAAGATTTAAATAAAGAAATCACGAAACAAGACATAATTGATTCTTTGGATTGGTGAGAGTATTTTGTAGAGCCCTATGGATCCCTGGAAAGGAAGTATTTAATAATAAATGGGAAGCACCTGGCTGATATCATTAGGAGGTCCATCCTATGCAAGTTAGGGTCACATGATAGAAGTTCATAATATATGTTTGAGTTAATGAGCAGTATTATTTTGATGAAAAAGACAAACTTGGCATAAGTAATTTTTATAGAATTATGGACACTATAAAAGTTCCTAATCTTGTAAGGATATTGTCGCTATACCTGTTGGCAGCTTACCCTGATTGCTTCAGCAAGAAGCAAGGTTCTAGAATCCATCATTTGAGAAAGATGGACTTCAAGATTATGGAATGGTATGAGAAAGTTATGACAAAGGCTCTCAGAGAGAAGAAAAGTTAAGGGACAAATAAGGGAAAGATAATTGCTGCAGAAGCTAGTTGTGAGGAGGATTCCTTTGCTAAAGATAATGCTCCAAATAGTTACTTGAATTCCTAAAACTCAGGTGAGGATGACGGTGAAGAAAGCAAAAAAAAAGTGAACTAATCCATAACCCAAATCTATCATATCTAGATGATATGGATGTTGAACTTCATGATGTCAGTGTTCAAGTTGATGATATCATCCCTACTATGAAAAAGGGTGCTTCAGCTTAGGGGAGGCTGAAGAGAACCTTCTAGAATAAACTCCTACAACACTTATACAATTGGATCATAAAGACACTTAGGACACCCTAGATAGGTTCTTTGATGATGTTGTTGATATAAGCTTGGGGGGTAGAGCTAAAGTTGAGGGGGAGACTCACACTGAGCTCCCTGCTCAAGAATTTCTCATGATTGTATCTCAAGAGACTGAGGACGCAACTTATACCGATCTGGCAGTCCAAGAGGACACCATGTGAGCTTAGGAAGAAGTCCTAACCTTCTATTGGTGAATCCCCACATCCTTCAAACCCATCCACATAAATAGGACTAAATGATTCCACAAGTTCCTTCTTGGATGCACTAAAGGTGATGTTAGATCATCATAGTACATCTCTCAAGGCTCATTTAGATGAAGCTGTACAAGAAGTGAGAGATGAATTTATGGGGGAGACGAGGATCATATTGGAAGATATTGCTCATGTTAACATTAATATTATAAAATGATTTATCAATGCTGCTAGAGCTATGCATAATATTGTCAAAGTCTTGAGGACCTTAGATGAAAACCTAAAGCTCTGTACTCAGGACATCACTAGTACCAAATAGTACGTCAATAAAACTGATGAGACAATTGAAAGTGGAGTGAATTACATAGACACCTATCTATATTCCACTCAGGTTGAAGTAGCAAAATAGGTTGATGAGGTGATAGATATAATTCTTAAGGAAAATAAGAATTCATTTCAGACTCTATCTAGAAGAATTGTGGCTTCCACTCTTGATCTTGAGCACAAAATATTTCAAGAAGCCAAAAAGGGGTCGAATGTCAATGCACATCAAGCCCTGTTGATCATTCAAGTCACAAGACTGGAACTCAACCTTCCCTTACTAGATGCTAATGAGCCTAAATATTTTGATTTTACTGTAAAAGAAAGGGATGCAAAAGATGTACAGAGTTCCAAGATGAGAGAAAGAAGAGGTGCAAAGTACGCAGAGAAGTACATGGCAAAGAAAAGGAAAGAACATGCACATGATCCTGATTATGAGTATTTTAGTGATGACTCCAAAAAGATAATCATAAATGCTTGAGTAAGGTTTGGCCAGATAAGAAAGGATATTAATAAGTTTTATCACTCTGAAGAATGGATTAAACATCTAGAGAGGAAGTCTCTTTGAGAGAAGATCATCAAGGAAAATATGTACAGACAAAACCCTATCAGAGTACCATCCAGATACATCCCAAAGCTATACAAATACTTTGAAAGGAAAGAGATGAAATAAATGAGAGATGGAAAGCAGGTTGTTGTATGAATGGATATATAGCTGGGTTTATTGTAGAAAATGATGTTTATGTTTCTAGAAACTTATACCCATTAGACTAAATGTATACGTATTCATATATTTGTTTTTAATATTAAATGCTTTCAGCCTCTCCATAATTATATATATGTTGTTCTCTGTGTTATTTAGTTTTAATTCTATTTATTTATCGTATCATTGGGCATAGTTTTGACATCTTCACATAGAGGGAGATTATTGGAAAAATTTCCTGCAATGTTCCATGATTTGAAGAAGTACATCTTGCAATGGTAAGTATAACTTGTATTTGTTGTAAATCTTTTGAGATATATGTATGTTCAATAATTCATATTGCAAGTCTATCTTAGTAGGTCAGGAGATGAGTTTAGACCATAAGTGAACATTCTTATAAATCAAGAATGGTCTAAGCTCAGTATTGTTGAAGTTAGCAGTATACCATCTTGATCAATAAAGGAGACTCAATGATATTGTTGTGATAGAGGGATACAGACAACATTACCGCCGAATGAGACAGTTTTCTAGCGCTATGTACAATATCTCTTTATGAGAAGGATTTACAAAATGATATCATCTAGATTGGAAGGTTACCATTATGTTCTCCAGAAAGGCGAGATTTCAAAGTCAGCAGAGGTGCCAAAAGCAATTGTCATATTAATCTCCTCTATAAAGTGTATTGGCGTGATGTGACCGAAGTTTTGATCATTTGAGGAGTCAGAGGTATACAAGTCAAGAGAAGGTCATCAAAACCTAATAGGAAGAAACACAAAGGAGTTTTGACAATGAGAAAATTATCCTGAGTTCTCCAAAAGTAAAGCTAGCCGTAAAATGGTAATAGAACAGTGCAGTAAGATTTTTTGAAGAAGAAGAAGAAGAAGCAAAGAAAGTCAAGCTTCAACAAAAGAAAGTTCTCATTTCTTAAGAGCAAGAAGACTTTCTCATAAAACATACTTTAACACTAATCTCGTTATAAGGCAAATCCTTAGATTGATCTAGTGCTATTGTAGAAGAAGGATTTCTCTCTAGAAAGCATAAGAAGACTCAAATCTACAACAGTAATATCTTTGTTGAGTCAATTTTTGTAATATGTTTTAAACTATTATTATGTAAGATCTCTCTAAAATCTAAATTGTAGGGTTGTGTTGTTTGCCTGAATGTTTTATTGTATAGAATGCTTGAGTATAGCACTCTGCTGTGAGTCTGAGTTAGGATCTAGTATAGATCAGAGGTAAGACTCAAGGAGTGGATATTAGGTAAGAGACCAACTGGGTCTCTAAGTTGTAGGAGTGTTTGCACTCTGTTTTAAGTCTATAGATAACCTGAGGTTGTACTTTACTAAAGTCTAAGGTAAGGTCTTGCTGAACACCTGAGGTAGGAGTTTAAGGAATCTAATGTGTAAGATATTTGATCTGAGAAGTTAGAGGAGTTTGTTGAGTCTAGCACACTACCAGATAGGTGGTGAGGGATAGTGAATGTACCTATATTCTTGAGAACCACTATAAATACTTATATGTTTTCCATGTCCTATGGCTTATGCTTTAATTTCTATAGGAAATTAATTTAAAGTATTAAATGACCCAAATACAGCAAATCACCTATTCACCCACTCTAGGTGTTTTAAATTACCAATATTCTTTCATACTCTGTGTTCCAACTACAATACATTACCCTCTAATGACATCTATGTAATGCTTGTCTATGAGGGACTGTTGTAGTCATGCATATTAGAGTTTTGGCAGATCCATATGAGGACATTATTCCTATTGCCAATTCATCATCCTTGGAGGAAATTAAACACTCACCCTCTAAGTTTAATTCTTGCATCAGTTCTCCACTCCCTATATATGGCTTTACTATTAGTGATGATGATTATATATTTGATGGACAATAGGGAGATGATCTAGAGTTCCTCGATCCACCAGTGTAGGATGAGGATAGTGATATTTCTATGGTGGAGCTATTTGTGATCCTATTGTGGAGGAATCTGATCTTATATTCTTCGAATTAGAAATTAATTATAGTGATCCAGATTCTTTGCAAAACTATTATACACATATATTTAATGTTCCTATCAAAGAAATTTTACTGGGTGAAGATCTAGACCTCCAAGCTGCACTAAAGTGGGATGATGAGGATGACCTTTCTGATGAGGAGTTGTGCACCTCTTCATTGGTGAAGGTGAACTTTCGCACCAGTGATGCATTTGAGTTTTTAGATGCCCCTAACTATGATTTATATGACACCGATACTTATCAAGCTTGGGAACCGATTGAGGGTAAAACTAGTGTTGGAGCATGCGTTCCACGCTTCTTGGTTTGTTAAAAACAAATCTCCGTTGTATTTGATCATAGGGTGTTTATGATGTGAAGATATCACATGTCCAACAAAAATATCATTTGGGTTTTGATTCAGGTCAGAATATTGGAGCTAAGGCGTTGTTGCCCGGTGACATCCAGTATCGCCACACAGCGATAGTGGACCAAACAGTATGGCATTGAGTGAACTCAACGCATTCAACGCCTATGTACAGTTACTGTCTTTGTCTCCCGGTGACATTGATATAGCCAGGATACAGTGCACGAATGAACATGATCGAGCTGGGATGAGAAAATGGCGAATAGGTGGGACACATGTAGGCAGATAAGCTGTCGCCAATCGCCGAAAACTAATGTCGCCAGGCTATATCCCTAGAATATAAAAATTGCGTATTTTTCTGTGGAGATTACTAATTAAAATTATTTGGAGTATTCCTTCTGTTCAACTCATCCAGAGAGCTCTAGCATTCATAATTACTCCATTCAACCAAGAAGGTTCAAGAACGAAAGATCGACGGCTCGTACACGGCATTCGAAGCAACCTTGACAAGGATTCGTCTGCATCTTCAATGCTTCGTTTAGAGGGTGTTTTTATTTCTAAAGTTTTCATTTTGTCTTATTCCTTATTTCCATTGAAATCGCGAGAGAAAATCATCGTATTGTTAGTGGCGTATAAGTCCTTCTGTGGCTTAGGAGAGAATCGCCGCCTAGTGAGTGGCGTCCAAGTCCTCTTGCAGCTTATGGAGAAATCACTGCCTTGTGTGCAGTATCGAGATCGGGGTTAGATCTAGGGATAGGTTAGTAGCAAGCTCTAGGGAAATATTCTCTTTAGCCAGCCGGTTCTTATAGAAGGACCTGCGAAATCAAAAATTTGTTATAGTTTTCATAAGCCTTGGTCTCTAACTTCATAGAGATTTGTTGTATTCATCTTTATTTCTTTTGAAATAAAATACTGTCATTTTCATTAATATAAATTTCTAAGTGTTTAGTTTGATTTATGAAAAATTAGTTTTGATTACTCCACTTATTTTATCATATAAACTCTGTTTTTAAAAAAAATGTTAACCCTTATTCACCCCACCCCCCCCCCCTGTAAGGGTGCCTCATGATCCAACAATTAGGATCAGAGGCAGGTTACTCCGAATTTGTTTTACCACCGGTAGTAATGGCGCGAAACACTCACGTGTTTTCCGAGGGGCAAGGTATAAGTAGAACCACCTTATCCACTGCCACTGACTATAACTATTGGAAAGCTCGAATGCGATGTTTTCTAATACCTCTCGATATCAAAGTATGGGTCCTGATTGAAACGTGCTACACTCCACCTACAACGGTAGTTGGAAGTGTTAGCATGGAAAAATGCAAAGATAAGTGGGATGACTAAAAAATAACGCAAAAGCAATGAACGCTTTATTATGCGAGTTAGATAGGACTGAATTAAATCGTGTTTGTGCATGTGAAACTGCATATGATATATGGAACTTACTTGAAGTTACCCATGAAGGTACATTACAGTTGAAAGACTCCAACCTATTCCAGTTAGAATCTGAGTTTGAAAAATTCAAGATGGAGGTCAATAAAGAAGTAGACTCCATGTACACGAGGTTCAGCAAAATTGTAAATGACTTGAAGATTCTAGGAAAGAGATTTTCAAATGAAGATCTAGTTAGAAAGATCCTTAGTTCACTTCTCCTGAAGTTCAACCCAAAAGTGACTGCAATCTCAGAGTCATATGATCTAAAGACTCTAAAAATTGAGAATTTGATAGGAAACCTGAAAACTCATGAAGTGGAACTGAGTATTCAGCAACAAGAGTACAATATGGAGCCAATAAAGAAGGCTTTGGTGTTGAAGTACAAAAAGGTTGCTAAGAGTGAGTCTAACGAGGATGATGAAGAAGATGAAGAAAGTCTGTTCGTGAAGAAGTTTAGGAAGTTTTTGAGAAATCTTGAAAGAAGAAATTCTTTCAGAAATTTTTTCAAGAAGCAAGAATCTGGGTATAGAAATGGAAAAACCCAAGCTGATGGAGAAGATGACGAAGTGAGAGAACGACTAGAGTTCTACCACTGCAAGAAAATTGGTTATATAAAGAGCAAGTGCCCAAAATATCTGAAAGAGATGAAGGAGAAGCGACACAGGAAGAAAGATAAGAAGAAAGTTCTGAAGGCCGAAACATGGGTTGGCGTCACATCTGAGGAATCAAGAAGTTCGAGCTCAGAAACTAAAGAGGCGGCCAACATGTGCCTGATAGGAAAGGATATCTCATCATCTGATGATGAAAGTAGTGTCCAGAGCGACACTGAGGTAAATCCTCCATCATATGAAGATTTTAATACATAATTTTTATTCACATGCAAGTACTTTAAAAAAAGTTTAAATGTGATTAAATTACTAAAATTCGAAAATAAAAAAAATTAATAAATGAAGTAAAAATACTTGGGGAGGAGAAAGTAACTTGTCAAGAGGATTGTCCGTCATCGACAAGGATACTAGAACTTGAGAAACATCTTTCTAAGTCTCGGTCTCGCATTGATTCTCTTACAAAGGGAAAAAGAGACCTTATAAAGATCTCTAAAATTTTCTCAATCACAAGTAGAAGTAAGTAAAAAGGACTTCGCAAACCAATGCGGTACTATAGTTGCTGAAAACACCGCATTGAGAGGCCGAGTCTATGACTGGAAATGGCCACTAAAAAGTTTGCAATGGGACAAAAGTCACTGAATATGATTTTGATGAGTCAATTCTATGGTTTGGCAAAAATTGGAATCAGATATGTTCCAGAACACTATCGCCCGACGACAGTCACTATCGTCGGCAATAAGAAAAGTTTCAAACATTCGACTTTTAAAAAGAACAATGATAAATCTACAGAAAATGCTTCCTCCAGCAAGAATTCAAAAACAGATTTGAAAAATCCTTCAACTCCATTTATCATGTGTGCCAAATGTAATAAGTTTGGACACACCACTCATACCTGTAAAAACATAGGACACTATTCTATTAAACAAGTCTAGGTGCCTAAGGCTTCCACCTATACAATGCGGGGGGGGGGACTACTTGGCTAAATAGATTTTTACTCTCATCCTCTTTCTAGGTATGTTGGCAGGCTAAGGACAATGATGATGTGTGGTACTTGAATCAGGGTGTTCCAAAAACATGACAGACAACAAATCAAAGTTCGTTAGCCTAGAGATTAAGAAAGGAGTAGTTACGTTTGGTGACAATGGGAAAGGAAGAATTATCGGCATTGGAGTAGTAGGTAATAAGTCTTTTACTATTTCAAATGTTTTGTATGTTAAAGGTTTGAAGGATAACTTAATTTCTATAAGTCAATTAAGCAATATTGGTTTAAATGTTTTATTTGACTCATCTTTAAACCTATGCAAAATTTTTGATTTCAAAACCAACGATATTGTTCTTACTGCTCCGAAGTGTCAAAATGTTTACATGATTAAATTTAATGATTTTTCACATTCTTCATTAAAATGTTTTATATCGAAAAATGATGAATTAGATTTGTGGCATAGGAGTCTTGGACATTTTAGTTCCAAGCTAATTATAAAATTATCTAAAAATAAATTAATAAACGGTTTACCTATTTTGTATGGAAATTTTTCTTCTTTATGTTCAACATGTCAAAAAAGAAAATTTTCAAAGTCGTCTTTCAAAAGCAAAAATGTTATTTCCACTACTAGACATTTACAGTTGATTCATATGGATTTGTTTGGTCAAGTTACTACACAAAGTCTAGGATGTAGAAAATACACTTTTGTTTTGGTTGATTATTATTCTCATTATTGTTGGACAACTTTCTTATCGTCAAAATCTGATGCATTTTTAGAATTTTCTAAATTATGTATACACATTCAAAATGAACATGATTTAAAAATAAAATGCATTCGTTCAGATCATGGAGGTGAATTTGATAATGATAAATTTGTATCTTTTTTTATTGAGTTAGGAATTATGCATGAATTTTCCGCTCCTCGCACACCGTGACAAAATGGTGTTGTAGAGTGGAAAAATAAAATAATTTAAGAACTAGCTCATACTATGTTATCAGAATACAAATTACCTAGATCATTTTGGGCTGAAGCTATTAGTACTGCATGTTATGTTATTAATCGTGTTATGCTTCGACCTTTCTTTAAATTAATTCCTTATGAATTATATTTCAAAAGAAACCAAATGTATCTTATTTCAAAGTTTTTGAATGTAAATGCTTCATTTTGAACACTAAAGATAATTTAGGAAAGTTTGATGAAAAATCTGATGAAGGCATATTTATTGGTTACTCTTCAACTAGTAAAGCTTATAGAGTTTAAACTAAAAGGACAAAAATAGTTGAAGAATCCAAATTTGATGAACTTTTCCCGTGTGTAGAAACTAACAATACAGGTCAAGATGAAGTGCCCATTCCCTCTATAAAGGTCGGATGAAGATGAAGTACTTGGAGAAAAAGAAGAAGATAAAGAAGAACCAGAAGAAGAAGAGGTGCAAGAATTTGTGCCTCCAATTGAACTGAGAATTTCAAAAGATCATCCACAATATTTGGTTATTGGAGAACCATTGAGAGGTGTAAGTACTCATTCATCTTTATATGATTTATTTTCAAACCTATTCTTTATATCAAATACAAAACCAAAAGATGTATAAACCGCTCTAAATGATGATTCCTGGTTTTTAGATATGAATGAAGAGCTTAGTCAATTTAAATGTAATAAGGTTTGAAAATTAGTAGAAAGACCATCAAATCATTGTGTTGTAGGTGTTACGTGGATCTTTAAAAATAAAATGGATAGTGAATATAGGGTCACTAGAAATAAAGCTAGACTTGTACCAAAAGGATGTTCACAAATTGAAGGAATAGATTTTGATGAAACTTTTGCATCTGTAGAACGTTTAGAAGCAGTTAGAATTTTTCTTGCATTTGCTAGCTTTAGAAGATTTAAATTGTTTCAAATGCATGTCAAAACTACTTTTCTTAATGGGTACATTAAGAAGAGGTTTGTGTAGAACAACCTTCAGGCTTTATTGATGATAAATTTCCTGATCATATGTGTAAGTTAGAAAAAGCCCTTTATGGTTTAAAGTAAGCACATCGAGCATGGTATGAAAGATTAACTGTATATTTGATAAAGAATGATTACAAAATGTGTAGTGTTGATTATACACTTTTTATTAAACATGTTCATGATGACCTTATAGTTTTCTAAATAAATGTTGATGACATTATTTTTAGATCGACTAATGAAATATTATGTGACAATGTTGTGGAAATTATGAAAAATTAATTTGAAATGACCATGATAGGTGAACTAAATTAATTTCTTGTTTTTCAAATTACACAAAGACATGATGGTATTTTTATTAATCATTCTAAATACATTTATGATGTATTAAAAAGATTGGGATTTGAAAATTGAAAACATGCTAATACCCCTATGAGTGTCTCTTTGAAATTAGGAAAAGTTAAAACTAGAATTTCTATAGATCAAACATTATATTGAGGAATGATAGGATCTCTTCTGTATTTAACCGCATCTAGACCTGATATTATGTTCGTATTATGCTTATCTGCTAGATTTTAGGCTAATCCCAAAGAATCTCATTTAAAAGTGGTTAAACAAATTTTTAGATATCTTATTGGTACTCCTAAGATTTGTTTATGGTATCCACACAATGACACCTTTATTTTGCATGGATATTCTGACTCTAATTATGCTGGTTATTCATTAGACCGTAAGAGCATAAGTGACACTTATCACTTTCTAGGACCTTCACTAATTTCATGGTCCAGTGGGAAACAAAATTCTATTGCCTTATCCACCACTGAGGCCGAATATATAACACTAGGTAGTTGTTGTGCACAGGCTCTTTGGATGAAGCAAACATTAAAAGACTTTGGAATTAACCACGACATAGTTGAATTGAAGTGTGATAATAAAAGTTTAATTAACTTATCATACAATCCATTTCATCACACTAGGTCCAAAAATATTGATGTACGTTATCACTTCATTACAAACCACATTAAGCAAAATACAATCAAAGTAAATTTTATAGACAATGATTCACAGCTTGCCGATATTTTCACAAAACCACTTCCAGATTTATGTTTTTCATTACTATGACTAGAAATAGGAATCTTTGACATATCAAGCTAATGAATTGACATAATAATGACACAAAATATTAAAATAACTCGAAATAAGAGAAAATGATAATTATAATTAATAAAACCAAAATAATACGAGTCAACAATAGAACTACAACCACACTTAAATCACAGAATAGTTCCACTAATATTACAACAAAGAATTCTAAACAGCAACATGAAAAAAAATTAAAATGCACTATCGCTCGACGATACTAAATGTTGTCAGGCGTTATCACTGCCGTGCACCTCCTAGCCTTTGAGCTGGAAGCCATTTCTGAAAAGATACGAAAGACAATATTAAAATACAGAAATCTCCAATGTTGCCGGCCGACACTCACTATCGCCAGGCGACATCGAAATTCAATACATACTTGATTTCGATATGAAATTTCTTTATACACTATTCAAACATACAAAATATGGAAAAATTTAAGTTCTGCCCAATTTACATAATCATCAAACTTAAGAAAAAAATCACAATTCATCATCTTGTTCACTACAACCATGATATTCTTTTTTAAGAACTTCTCCTTGGCAAACTTTAGATCTGAGTTTAGTTTACTCAAAATACTAGATATACACATGCATTTCATCGATCTATAGGATCTAAGGTCTATTCCCTCAAAAATTTCATGCTTTAGGTTTATCTCAATTCCTAGCAAACAAACCATCAAAACTAATTTTTTTCAATTACTCTTCATGGAATCTTCCCACAAAGCTTTCCTTCAAAAATCATGAAGAAAGAAGACAAAAATTCAAGATCTTACCTTGATTTGGGAATTTCGCTGACTTCTGAATTCCTAACGCAGAAAACCCTTCGGAGAAAATAGAGAACACAGTGGAGTAGATCCAGATCGGTGAGTTTTTATATTTTCGCACTATCGCCGATCGGCGATATCCGATATCCGATATCGCCGGGCGACAGCAAAAATTCACCTTTATGCCACACTATCTTGATTTTCATGTTTTAGCATGGTACAATGTATATTTTTTAATTTTGATCATCTATAACATAGTTCACTTTTTCAAACTTCAAATATAATATTCTATATACATCTCTACTCGTGTATTATACTTATGAAATTATTTTTGCATGCCTCTAAGTATGAGAAATGTTTTAGTTATGCTAATGTTCTCACACCCATAATTCTGGTAATCTACATATGACTTTACCTTACTACATATGTGAGTTGTGAATGTTCTACCATAACCACTATATTTAATGCTGACACAATTACTTTATCCTTATTTTCTTTGCACAATTCATATTTGCTTATCCTATATGGTCACACAATTGAATTCAGAATCCTTTGTCAAGCCAAATTTTAAAAAAATAAAATGCTTATTTAATAATAAAAATTCCACGTCTTTGTTGATGTGTTGCAAAATAAAAAGAAAAAAAGTCTGACAAGCAACCTCCACCAAGCACTACTTACCCTCTTGATAAGTCTTAATAAGCATTGTGAGGTTGAGCACCTTGGAAAGAATTGCAAAGTGTCTTGTGCAACCTTTATATGGATATTACTTTAATCTTTATGCTATGAATTCTTAGATACATGTATAGTTAGTTATGTATATTTCTATGTTATGTTGTTTTTTCACATTCCATGTGTTCACATATTTGTAAGGACTCTCATTATGTGTTTCCATCAATCTCTCACATGTACACACCATCATCTTCTCTAAAATTTCTTCTCATGAGAATTGGACTGGAAATGATTCTATATTATCTTCACTAGAGTATATGTCTATGATATAAATGGATGACAGTTAACAATGTTAGTCCTCACTCACACTCTTCATTACTATACATTGTTTCACACGTTCTATACTTATTTCTTCATTTGTCATTTTTCCTATTTTTGCTTCCACATCGCTTTGTTATTTCTTTTGACAATACAAAATGGGGGAGAATTTATTGAGAAACCATTCATAATAAGGATATACATTGGTTCAATCTACTTGGCATTAGGGGGAGTACACATGTAGGGGGAGTACATATATAGGAGGAGTGTAACATCCAAAAGTACTGTTCTGCACATACAAATGCTTAGTCTTGCTTATCATATTTACTAACACTTTATAGATCATCCATGATTTCTTTCTAAGTGGATTTGTTATTATAAAACGGGGGAGATTGTTGGAGCATGCGTTCCACGCTTCTTGGTTTGCTAATAATAAATCTCGGTTGTATTTGATCATAAGGTATTTATGATGTACAAATATCATAGGTATAACACAAATATAATTTGGGTTATGATTCGGGTCAGAACATAGGATCTAAGGCATTTTCACCCGCCGACATCCAGTATCGCCACCCGGCGACAGTGGACCAAATGATGTGGCATTGAGTTAAGTCAATGCACTCAATGCCTATGTGCAGTTACTATCGTTGTCGCCCGACAACATCAATATATCCAGGCGACAGTTCACGATTGGACATGATCGAGATGGGATGAGATAATGTCAAATATATGGTACACGTGTCAGCAGATAAGCAATCGCAGATCAACAACAGCCAATGTTGCCAGGCGTTTTATCCCCAGAATATAAAAATTGCGTAATTTTTTGTGGAGATTATGAATTAAAATTATCTGGAGTATTCCTTCCCATGCAACTGATACAGAGAGCTCCAGTATTCATAATTAATCCATTCTCCCAAGAAGGTTCAAGCGCGAAAGATCGACAGATCATACATGACATTCGAAGCAACCTTGGCAAGGATTCATCAATATCTTCAGCGCTTCATTTAGACGGAGTTTTTAATTCTGAAGTTTACATTTTGTCTTATTCTTTATTTCCATTGCAATCTAGAGAGAAAATCGCCTCCTTGTGCGTGGCATGTAAATCATTGCGTGGCTTAGGTGTGAATCGCTGCCTAGTGAGTGGCATCCATGTCCTTGTGCGGCTTAGGGAGAAATCGTTGCCTTGTGTGCATCATCTAGATCGGGGTTAGATCTAGGGAGAGGGAAATAGCAAGCTCTAGGGAGAGATTCGCTTTAGCCTGCTAGTTCTTGTAGATGGACCGATGAAATCAAAAGTTTGTTATATTTTTCATATGCCTTGTCTCTAGCTTCATAGAGATTTGTTGTATTCATCTTTTTTGCTTTTGAAATAAAATACTGTCATTTTCATTCAATATACATTTCTAAGTGTTTTGTTTGATTTATGAAAAATTAGTTTTGATTTCTCCACTTATTTTATCAAGTAAACTGTGCTTTTAAAAAAAATTGTTAACACTTATTCACCCCCCTCTAAGGGCGCCTCACGATCCAACAACTAGGGCCACTCCTTATTTTGTTGAATCTTTTACTTCTTTGTCTATGTTTTTCCTAATCATCCTTCTTATAATGTGGAAATTGATAAATTTATTCTTCCTTCTTCCATGCTTGATTTTGTTAATGATATTTTATTTAGCCCATGTAGGTGCATGAGTTTTTAGACCCATTTTAGTGTAATCATGAATTGTAGTATTTGTAGGAAAAGCAACTGGAAATTATGAAATACATCGCTCATTCCACCCTATCATCATTGCCCATGTTTTCTTTAAAGATTGGGTGTAGGGTGGCAAGAGGTACTTCATTGATGATAGATGAATAGAGGGGATGAAGAAGATGGAGAAATAAGAAACTTGGGGTTGGAATGGCACCAACCTTCCTATCCACTGATTTTGTTGGGTTTTTAGAGCTGTTTCCTTCATCTCTATTTACTACTTTAAGTCAATATTTAGTTGATTATTATGATGGTTGCGTAATAATAGTAATACAAACTTCCTTGCTTTTGCTTTTATGCTGAGACAATTATATAAACATCATAATATAGGTATTTGCTCCAGCTTATGATGACAAATAAAAGCTCTACTTGGAGACAACCTAGATCTTTTGAGTTATTTTTATTTCCAATCTGTTAGTAGTTTTATATTTTTCTTGTGCTTGGAGTTCTTTCATGCAGGTATTCATTGCATATTTTGGATGGCAGATGCTAGGATCCTATGGTTTACACGCGTCTTCTTGTATTTTCAATAGATAAGCATTGGGTAATCTCTTCCATAGTCTCATTTCAAATCTCAATTATTTAACATGTATAACATTACTTAGTTTAAGTCTGTGGGAGAGTTATCTTGTATGTTACCCACACTTTGTGCACCATTTTATATGCATACTAGAAGTATCATTTTATTTAAATTTTATTTAACTATAGTTTACATTCTGCAATGCACACCACAACACCCATATAAGTACGCACTTATGTGTTAATGTGTCGCAAGTAATTTTTTTTATTTATAAATTCACTATGCGGGCATAGGATTGAGAGAATGAGTAAAATGTTAACTCCTATTGTGCTCCTAGTAGAGTGCATGAGTCTCGCATAGAAATTCATGTAGAATTAGCTTTTTCGTATGAAATTAGTGTTATATTTTATTATTTGTGTATATATGATTTATTTTACTCGTAATTGGTGAATCTGGTATAATTTCATTGTAGCCTAAGTGTTATAGGTAGTAGATCACACGATTCATATTGCTTAAGTTCGTAGGAAGGATGGCCTTTCTCGGTGGATAAGAACAAGCCAATAGTGACTCTCGAATCATGGGTATATGTTAGTTCATTAGTGACATTGTGATCTGGGCCACCCTTTGGCCCAGTTGAGCCTTTTCTTTGATCCTAACGATTTATCGTTGCGTAGCCCATTCGTGCATATCCATTCCATTGAGTCAACTCCACCATCACTTAGCTAAATCAAAAAATCCATGCCTAATCACACACAAAATTCGAGCTTAAGATTTATTAATTCATATGTTTGGTGTAGATGTGGTGTACTATTTGTGAATGCATGGAAAAGCTCTATTGAAAATATTATTGGTTATTGTTAAATTTTCTCAGCGTGGTCAGCAAGGTAGCCCAAACGCCAAATGAATATCTTCGGCACTACCCAGTTCTCACGTTGAACCTGTGGAAAACTAAGGAACAAGGCTAATCCCAACAAACAATGGAAGCACAAGCAGATCTTTTATACATTCACTTCTTTACAACACGAGGTATACATAGCGAGACATGATTTCGCTAGTATAAATAGCTGTAAACAGAAATCACCAAAAACCATGCCGGGCGGACAGCACCGGAGTCCGCCGAGACCGCCGAGGTCGCCGAGGTCGCCGAGTCCGCTGAGATTGCCCGAACTAAGCTGCAATCCGCCGAATAACCACGGAGTCTTCCGAAGCCGGGAGGCTGCGCGGACACACCGTCATTCGTCTCCTGCTGAGGCTGAACTGAGGAATACCGCCTACCCGCCTGAAGCCGGCATACAGGTTATTGAAGCTGGCAAAGTTGAAACAGAGTTGATAAGCCGCAGAGCGACCTCCTGCTGAATCCGCAAAGACCGCACAACTTCCAAGTACTTGACCGAAGTCAAAGCCAAAACCGTGGCTCCCTGAAGCTACCCGCGCGACATGCACACAGCAAACCATCAGCCCTGAATCAATCCGCGCAGACAGACAAACTGAGACCGCAGCTTCTTGCCCAACCTAACTTACTGTTCACTCATGTTACTGTAGACCTGCCAGGGGGGTCCTATTTATAGGCGAGGTGAGGAGTGTGGTCACCGCCCTAGAGATAGCGACACCGCCCTAGCCCGCGCGATAGCAAAACACAGTTCGCCGAGTCCGTAAGGACTTAGCCGGATACCAAGGAAAACTGCCAGGAGCAAGACAATACTGGCGAACCCACTTCAGTCCGCCTAAGCTATGCGGACAAGGCATCAGCCCGCATAGCCTCCAACCACTACAGGACAGCAACCCCCTTCAATGGTTGTCCGCACAAACCCGAGGCAGTCCGCAAGACTCAAGCCTCAATCCGCCATAAGTCCACGACCAAAGGCAGATAGCAACAGTCCACCCAGTCAACAGCGGACTTGGCGGACACGGCGGACACCATGGCCTTGGCACAGAGTGTGACCAAGTCCAAAACCATCAAAGGCCAATGCGAGCACGGCGGACATAAACTCCCGTCCGCCAAACATCCTAGCAGACAGACCGCTAGCAGTCCGCGAGCTACTCGCACACCTGCCAACGTAGCAGCCACCTACCGGAGTCCACACACCAGTCCGCCAACGACCTCCACAGCAAACACCTGCTGTAACACCAGAGCTCGATAAGGCCTCAGCCAAGCTCTAAGCCTAGTCCGCAACAGCCCATACCACGGACACACTAGTCCGC
This sequence comes from Platanthera guangdongensis, assembly GCA_039583875.1. Classification (NCBI taxonomy): domain Eukaryota; kingdom Viridiplantae; phylum Streptophyta; class Magnoliopsida; order Asparagales; family Orchidaceae; genus Platanthera; species Platanthera guangdongensis. Next base: position 204,651,030 of record CM077151.1, on the reverse strand, counting down.
AAGCTTCCCACGAACATGAGCCAAACTGCCAAACACCACAAGCTTGCACCACAGCCACTGAGCAATGCACCAGTCCGCAAGCCTCTATCTGCTTAGGCCACTCCTTGGCTAAACCAATCAGCCAACTCCTAATCCGCCGAAATCAGGCCGCATAATCCGCGGACTTCACCCGTGCAACCTGCTCAGAAGAACAGCCGGCTTCCACTAGACTTTCCACCAGGCCGCACACAACAGTCTGCCCAGTCCGCCTAGGCCGCCAATGCTGTCCGCCCAGGCCGCCCGCCCTGTCCCATCAACCACTTCCACTTCACAAATTTCAACACTCCCCCTTGAAGTGAGAAGTGGTGACCAAGCCCAGCAAGCTGCGCAAGCGCTCAAAAGGCCCCTTTGACAGTGGCTTCATGAAGATGTCAGCAAGATTATCTTCACTCCAAACATGCCCGACCAGCAGAGACCCCTCCAACACCTTCTCCATGATGAAGTGGTGATCAATCTCTGTATGCTTGGTCCTAGCGTGACACACTGGATTGTTAACCAGTTTGAGAGCACTCTCATTGTCACCCCGGAGTAAAGTTGGCCCTTGCACTTCTTCATTAACATCCTCTATAAGCCTCCTCAACTAGATGGCTTCCCGAGCAGCCAAGGCCGAAGCCATATACTCTGCCTCTGTAGTTGAGACAGACACCGAGTCCTGCTTCTTGCTACACCACGAGATGCTAGCTGAACCGCAAGTGAACACATAACCTGAAGTAGACCTCCGATCATCCGAATCACTGCCATAGTCAGCATCCGTGTACCCAAGCAATGCAAACTCCGAGTCCCTTCCATAGAGGAGTCCCATGTCAGAAGTCTTCTTGACATACTTCAGAATACCCTTTGCCGCCACTAGATGAGATTGCCTTGGTTCAGCCATATACCGACTTACTAGGCCAACAACATAAGCAATGTCCGGCCTTGTAATCATCAGGTAAATCAAGCTCCCAAGAAGAGCCCTGAACACCAAGGGATCATGAAGAACCCTTCCCTCATCTCATCGAAGCTTCAGCCCAGGTTCCAGTGGAGTAGAGCACTTCTTTCCTTCGCCCATGCCGAACCGCTTCACAATGCGATCTGCATACCCTTTCTGTCAAATGAGAACCCCGCACTCCTTCCTCTCCACTTCAAGACCGAGAAAGTGATGAAGCTCTCCCAAGTCTTTCATCTCGAAGCGTATAGCAAGCTCAGCCATGAGCCTTGCTACTTCCCACTCCGAATTCCCTGTGATGATCGTGTCATCCACATACAGCAGGACCGAGACTTGTAGCTCCCCATTCTTCTTGACGAACAAGCTTGAATCCGAGTTGGAAGCAAGGTATCCACAGAATTGCAAGTACTCTGCAATCTTCCCATACCATGCTCTAGGAGCTTGCTTCAACCCATAGAGAGCCTTCCTGAGTTTACAAACATAGTCCGGATGCTTTTCAGAGACAAAACAAAGCGGCTGATCCATGAAGATGTCCTTATCAATCTCTCCGTAAAGAAAGGCATTCTTCATATCGAGTTGCCACAACCTCCATCCCTTGCTAGCAACCAAGGCGATCACCACTCTTACTGACGTCATCTTCGCAACTGGACTGAATGTCTCCTCATAGTCTTCTCCATACTACTGTGAGAATCCTCTAGTGACCAGGCAAGCTTTGAACATATCAATGCTCCCATCAGCCTTCTTCTTCAACTTATACACCCACTTGCAAGTAACCGGAGTAATGCCATCAACCTTGGGCACAAGGTCCCAGGTTTCATTCTTCTTCAGAGCAACAATCTCTTCTTTCATGGCACCTTCCCACTCCTTCACTCCAGTGGCCTCGTTGAAGTTTGCAGGCTCTCACAGGACCTGCAAAGAAGCAGGAGACAAAGCTCACTGCATTCCCATCACAGTACCGAGCCGGTGGCTTAACAACCCTCTTCGATCTCCGAAGGGTCAGCTCCTTGCTTACTGCTTCCGTTGCTTCTTTGGGCTCAACTCCTACCTGGGGCAACCATTGAGCAGTGATCCCCCTGCTTCTTGAGCCATAAGGCTCAGCCTCGGAGTTATAAGCAACAGTAGATGCTGGTGAAACAGCAAGCTCCTCTTTCAAGCCTTTAGCAGCCAACATCGGTGCTTCATCAACCTTGCTACTTCTGGTTAGCTCAACTGAGCCACCTCCATATGACGTCAGCTCGTCAAAGAAAACGTCTCTTGACACCACGAACTTCTTCGTCACAGGGTCCATGCATTTCCATCCCTTCTTCCGCTCATCATAGCCAACAAAGACAAGCTTCCTTGACTTCACATCCAGCTTTGTCCATGAAGCATCTGAGACATGCACGTAGCAAGTTGAACCGAACACCCTAAGGTGTCCCACACTCGCCTTCTCCTTCAGCAACAGCTCAATAGGAGTCTTCATGTTGATAGGGCTGAGTGGCATCCGATTGATGATAGAAGCAGCACAAGACATCCCCTCCGCCCAAAAGGACCTTGGGATATCATTCGCATGAAGCCAGCTTTTGCAGGACTCCGTCAGATGACGGATCTTCCGCTCTGCTACCCCATTTTGTTGTGTAGTGTGAGCACAAGTAAGCTCTCGTTGGATCCCGTGCTTCCTGCAGATGTTAGAAAACTCGGAGGAAACAAACTCACCCCCGTTATCAGTTCTAAGCTTCTTAATCCGCAAGCCAAACCGACCTTCTACCAACTCCTTAAACTCCACAAACAAATGGAAAGCTTCCGACTTCTCCTTTAAGAAGTACACCCAAGTATACCTTGAGTAGTCATCAACCAAGACAAGCATGTATCTGTTTCCACCAAGGCTGGCAGTAACCGTCGGTCCCATCAAGTCGCCATGAATGCACTCCAATGGATTCTTGCTCCTTGTTTGTGATTTATCAAACAGAAGGCGATGTGCCTTACCATATTGACAGCCCGCGCAAACATGCCCGTCACCAAAGGAGGACAACTTAGGCATCCCCTTCACCAAACCTCTACTAGCCGTCGCCTTCAGCTTGTCCATGCCAACATGCCCCAGCCTCTCATGCCAGATAGCAGCGCTATCATTAGCCATCATACGATCAACATAAGAATTGGTGGCAAGAACAAACAAGTTCTTCACCCTCCTCCCTACATGCGCAACATCAGCCTTCACTGCTGATATGTTGCAAAGGAACCTCACGTCTGTTGGCCCAAACAGAACGTGATAACCAGCGTCCACCGCATTGGTAACCGAGAAGAGGTTTTTCTTCATGCCCGACACGTGATACACACTCCTTAACGTGAGTGTCCCCTGATCACTACCCAAGGACACGACCCCCTCTTTCTCTACTGTATAAACAGTATTATCGGCAGTGATAATAGCTTTATTACCTGAGTAAGCCTGCATGGAGGTGAACTTCGACTTGTCTCCGGTGAGGTGATGCACACACCCGGAGTCCACGATCCACTCGCCGTTGAAGTCCTCAGTAGACAAGGCCCGGACACAAGTGCCCATCATAAAAGCTCCGCCCCATTCTGCTTCTTCACTTCTCGAGCAAGTTTCCTCCTTTCCTACAGCATGCCCAGGCTGCAGTTTGACCTTACAGTCCCGCTTGAAGTGCCCTCGCTGATGACACTGGTAGCACTTCAAATTCTTCTTCCAGTCCTTTGGAGCATTACTCCTCTCCGGCTGATATGAAGTTGAAGTCTCCTTCTCACCAGCGACCTGCACCTTCTTCTTGTTCTTCTTCTTCCCTTCCCATCCTTTCTTCTTGCCTGAGAAGAGAGCTTCGCTGCCTTCCTGATTAAGGTTCACTCCAGCCATCTGCCTTACCAAGCTCTCCTGCGACGCAAGTATATTGTAACACCCCCTATCCGTCGCATAGCATATAGCAGTAGGTCCGGCCGGGGCCCGACGCCATATACCACAGACAGACCGGGTGGTTACTTATGGAAACCATCCAACCAATCTCAACATCCTACACAGAGCATTCTAGCGGAAGCAGTTTATAAAAGTTGTAAACAGAGAACCCAGCATCAAAGCACGAATGTCCACTAACACATAATAGGAATGTTATACAAAATACCCAAAACAAGCCTTAAGGCCTTACAAAATGTTTCACTTGAATATTACATGTTTTACAAACCACGGCACGCAGGCCGGTCATACATGAATAAAGCAGTAAACATTTCCATTTGGGCCTTCGAGGGCCGGCTTCGCAAAAAGGGCTTTAGCCCGCTATTGACCGCTTGGTCCAGCTGCACCTGCAAGCAACAAACCACCGCACGGTGGCAAAACAAGGCAACGGTCAGCAATGCTGACCAAATTATAACGATCCCGCCCCCAACTCGGGGCGGCGATGCTCCTTCCCTGCATTTCATTAGCATAAGCGAGCAATGTATATCAATAGCCATTTCAACACATACGTTGGCTCGCACGGCCACACGCCCCGTGCACTCAGGGCACATTCTCGGTGAACCGGTCGATGTCACGTTAATTAAAGCCATTAACATTCCGGACTCACCACCGCCACTTAGACGGCCAAACCTATGAGAAATTTGTCTTCCTGGCCTGGGTCACGACAATTTAAGCCATTGACTGCCGAAGACCCTAATCTATGCCAACGGTAAGTGCCACGTGCCTTTAGGTCTCTTTAACCGAACGACATAGAACGGGTACGGTTCCATCTAACCCGTGCTCACATCGCAACGACAATTTAATCCATTTGCGCGGGACAAACTTCCGCCAAGTCTCATTTCCATCACAAGTCACATAACCCGGTTATGTTCAAGTTGGCTTTCAAGCCACCAAGTTGGCAAGATCTCGTATCCGCCCAGTTTTCCGGGTGCACCTTTGGGTTAGTCCCCAAGGCTCCCTGCTGCAATCTACCGCGTAGAAAACCCGAAAAACAACCAATAGCACGGAGTCTTCTCCGGCATTATGCAATGCAACATCACCGATCCAGACCAACATGTCCGGGTAGGCTTCACACATCATGCCTATGTCCGTTCTCGCTTACGGACTCTAAACAACGGGGACTTCACATATCTACCCGAAGGAACGCCTCCAACTCTCCGCGAACTCGCGAGAGCGGGCTTCCTATGCTAAGAAAGAGAGCTACTCATGATCAAGATGAGGATCGTTACCCTTGCATTCCTCTTTGGCGCCATGGAAAAGTAATCGGATGAAAACCACCGCACTAGCGTTGCCTCCGCGGATCCGGAGTCGGCTTGCGATTCGGAGCTCCGAAGCTCCTCCAATGGCGGGATCTAGCTCCTTCTTCTTCCCTTGGCTCTCCTCTCTCTCTAAGGCTTTAGAAAGAGAACACTTAAGAAACGTGAGGGTTTTGAAAGCCCATTCACGGGTATATCCCTTCAGGAACAACCCCCAGCCGTTGGATCTTCAGTTAAAGAAATGAACGACTTCGATTCGGGGCTGAAATGCCCAATCTGGACCGAACACGGCCTGGCACACGCCCGTGTCCAGGGCCGTGTGCCTCATTCGCCGTCAAAATCGAATCTCCTGGAACCTCATACGGGTATCGAACACGCCCGTGTTCGAGCTGACACGCCCGTGTTACACCTCACACGGCCGTGTGGCCGGCCGTGTACCCCATGATTTTTCCCCATTTTCAACCCGAGCACTGCACAGGTTCTAGGACACGCCCGTGTCCTTACCCGTGTCACATTGACACGCCTGGACCCCAGGCCGTGTACACGGTCTCGACACTCGACACTTCGTCGAGCGAAGATCGTCGACCTATTGACACGGCCTTGGACACGCCCGTGTCCTAGGCCGTGTGCCTTGTCTCGACACATTGTCGACACCAAATTGTCGACTTCCCGGGACGAGTGTCGACACGGGTCGACACGCCCTGCGACACGCCCGTGTCGCAGGCCGTATGCCAAGTCTCGACACATTGTCGACACCAAAGTGTCGACTTCGCGGCTAAGTGTCGACACGGGTCGACACGCCCTGCGACTTGCCCGTGTCGCAGGCCGTGTGCCCAGTCTCGACACAATGTCGAGACCAAAGTGTCGACTTCCCGTCTCAGTGTCGACACATGCTCGACACGCCCTGGGACACGCCCGTGTCCCAGGCCGTGTGCCTGCTGCCAGAACCCAAACTGGCCCAAAATGTCCCCCTTTTGCTCCCTTGAGTTTCGGGGCGTTACAACTCTCCCCCTCTTAAAATAATTTCTCCCACGAAATTACATAAAGGAAAGACATGTACAAAACCAAAATATGTTACCTGAGCGGAATAACTCCGGATACTCGTCAAGCATAGTCTGCTCTCGCTCCCAAGAGAGCTCCTCACGACCGCAATTGTCCCACCGGACCTTGACCATCCTGATCTCTTTATTGCGTAGCCGCTTGACCTCCGAGTCCTCAATCCGCACGGGCTTGACCTTTGTCGTTAGCCCACTATCCACCGGCACTTGATCGACCGCGATCACTTGCGTAGGCTCTTGTACCGCCTTCCGAAGTACCGAAATGTGGAATACATCATGCAAACCACTAAGCTCCACTGAAAGCTTCAACCTATAGGCCGCTTCACCAACTCGCTCCAGAACCTCAAACGGTCCAAGGTACCTCGGGCTTAGGTTTTTCAATCGCCGCACCCGCGAGACACCCTTGAACGGCTTGATCTTTAAGTATACATAATCGCCCACAGCGAACTCCACATTCCTGTGCTTGGCATTATAGTACTTTGCTTGCCGGTCCTGAGCGATAAGCAACCTCTCCCGAATGATTCTCACCAAAGAAGTAGCATCATCCACTTCCGATCGCTTATACAACTTTGACTCACCCGTTTCTAACCAAGACAACGGCGTGCGACATCTTCTACCATATAGGGCCTCGAAAGGCGCCATCTGAATACTCGCTTGGTAGCTGTTGTTGTAGGCGAACTCCACCAAAGAAAGGTGGTCTTCCCATTGCTTTCTGAAATCCAAGACACACATGCGGAGCATGTCTTCCATAGTTCTATTGACCCTCTCGGTCTGCCCATCCGTTTGCGGATGGAAGGCTGTGCTGAACTTCAGCTTCGTTCCCAACATTTTCTGCACAAGCCTCCAATCATTGGACGTGAACCGCCCATCTCGGTCACTCACGATGCTGCGAGGCACACCATGAAGCCGTACTATGTTATCCACATAAAGCTTTGCCAGCTTCTCCACCGGATCATCCTTCCTATGCGGAATAAAATGCGACACCTTCGTTAAACGATCAACAACCACCCAAATGGCGTCGTTCCCCTTTTGCGACCTTGGCAAACCGTGCACAAAGTCCATAGAGATGTCGTCAAATTTCCACTCCGGAATAGGCAAGGACTTAAGAAATCCTCCCGGCTTTTGGCACTCCGCCATTACCAAGACGCAGGTTTGGCACTTCGCTACGTATAGCGCCACATACTTTTTCAAACCCGGCCACCAAAACAGTTTCTTTGCATCGCGGTACATCTTCGTGCTCCCCGGGTGAATCGAGTACTTGGTATGGTGTGCCTCGTACAACAACTCCACCCGTAAATTGCCCACACTTGGGACGCACAAACGACCGTCTTTCCACAGCAATCCGTCCTCCACCACGAATTGGGAATTTGACCCATCCAGAGCCTCTACCGCGAATTGCTTCATATGAGCATCCATATCCAAAGCCTGCCGAATACGATCAGCCAGGTCATATTGGACTTCAGTCCAATTCAGAACTGCTTCAGCACTTGATTGCCTGTCCACACAAACAATCTCCAATGCCTCCAACTCTCGCACCAACTGCTCATCGTGCACCGATAGCCAATTGGCTTGAGCTGGGGCTCGGCGACTCAACGCGTCCGCAACCGCATTCCCTTTGTCAGGCACGTAGGGGATCTTGAAGGTATAGTCCCCCAGGAACTCCATCCACCTACGCTGCCGCATATTCAGATCTTTCTGATCAATGAGATACTTCAGGCTCTTGTGATCGGTGTAGATATCAATCTTCACACCGTACAAGTAGTGTCTCCATAGCTTCAAGGCAAAAATCACGGCCGCTAACTCCAAGTCATGGACCGGATAATTCCTCTCGTGCACTTTTAGCTGTCTCGAGCCATAAGCTATCACGCTTCCGTGCTGCAGTAGCACGCAACCCAAACCGCTGCCTGAAGCATCGCTATATATCTCATATCCTTCGGTCCCACATGGCGAACTCAGCACAGGCGCCGTGGTCAACCGACACTTCAGCTCCTCAAAAGCTCGCGCACACTCCGGCGTCCAAACAAACTTATGCTCCTTCCTCGTCAATGTAGTGAGAGGTAACGCTATCCGCGAGAAGTTATCTACGAAGCGCCTATAATAGCCGGCGAGCCCCAGAAAACTCCGGACTTCCGCTACCGTAACAAGCTCAGGCCACTCCCGTATCGCAACAATCTTCGCCGGATCCACAGCAATACCCTCTCCACTTAATATATGCCCGAGGAACGCTACTGAGGATAGCCAAAACGCGCACTTCGAGAACTTGGCATACAACTGATTTCTCCTTAGCGTCTCCAACACCAAATGAAGATGCTTGAAGTGATCTTCCTTACTTTGCGAGAACACCAAAATATCGTCGATGAAGACGATCACGAAATGGTCCAAGTACTCCCTGAAAGTCCTGTTCATCAAATCCATGAATACTGACGGCGCATTAGTCAGCCCAAATGTCATGACCGTAAACTCATAATGCCCGTATCTCGTACTAAACGCTGTCTTCGGGATATCACTTTCCCTTATTCGCAGCTGATAGTACCCAGCCTTGAGATCTAGCTTCGAGTACACCGTCGACCCGACTAACTGATCAAAGAGATCATCAATCCGAGGGATCGGGTACTTGTTCTTCTCCGTCAGCTTGTTTAACTCCTGATAATCAATACATAGCCTCAAGCTTCCGTCCTTCTTCTTAACAAAGAGGACCGGTGCGCTCCAAGGCGAAGAACTCGGGCGCAAATACCCTTGCTCCAACAACTCTTGCAGTTGAACTTTCAGCTCCGCCATTTCCTTAGGCGCTAGCCGATACGGAGATCGTGACACAGGCTTTGCACCTGGCACTAGCTCGATCGTAAAATCTATCTCCCGCTGAGGCGGGGCTCCAGGAAGATCCTCGGGGAACACATCAGGGTATTCCGATACCACTGAAATACAATCCAACGCGGGCTTCGGCTTTGCAACCTCCACTAGTGTAAAGAACAGTTCTGCACCAGCACGAACCGCCTTCACCACCTGAAGAGCAGACATCAACGTCTTGCTCGACCCCTTTAAGCCCGTAAAAGTCGTTTCACGACTTACTCCCAGCTTGACTTCCTTGCTACCGCAATCTATATGGGCCTGCTGCTCCGAGAGCCAGTCCATGCCAAATATGACGTCGAACTCCACTAACGGAAGTAAAGACGCCCGCAGGTCGAACTCCTGCTCCCCAATACGAATCTTAACATTGCAGATCTTATCCGCTCGCATCGAACACCCATTGGGCAACAACACATCCAACTTATCCTTCGCCATCGAAGAAGGGACTCCGATGCATAATATAAATCCTTCGGACAAGAAGGAGTGTGAAGCTCCCGTATCGAAGAGTGCTCGTGCCGGATTTTCACAAATCAATACAAATCCTAAACAAGTAGTGGTAAGGTAACATGTGCATAACAAGTATTTAAAGAAATTGACTTGCTATAAATTAAACCGTACCTGTCACCACATCAGCTTGTTTAATGGCCTCCTGTTGGCCAAGATTGTAGACCCTTGGTTGGGCCGGAGCATAATGGGATGCGGTCGACTCCACCGCCTTTCCCTTCTCTTCATAAGTAGCTCCCGGCCTCCTCTCGGACTTAGGATGTCCGCTCCAACAATCACGGGCGAAATGCCCCGTCTTTCCACATGTAAAGAACGCGCCCGGGGTCCGACTCGTAGTCGCCCCAGAAGCACCAGAAGGAGCTGGACCCGAAGTCCTATGCTTCTTGAAAGCCCTCCGATAGCCGGACTTTGAAGTAGTCGGCACTTTAAATTCATATTTTCTATCTCCCAAGCCTTTCTTTGCTTGCACAATCTTCATGTCCTTCTCTAAGGACCGGGCAGTATTGACCAAGGTTAAGAAACCCTGCGTCATCGGCCCCGAAAGTAGTAGTCTAAACTCATCCCTCAAGCCTTCATAGAAGTGATTAGTCTTGCGCTCCTCATCCACTATGGTGGAGCTAGCATAACGACTCAGACGAGTAAACTCGTGGAGATATTCATCCACGCTCCTCTCACCCTGTACCAACTTCAGGAACTCATTCTCCAACGCTATCTTCTACGTCGAAGGGAGGTATCTAGCCAAAAATAATCTCGAGAACTCCTCCATCGAAACGTCTATCAGTTGTCTACCTCTCAAATGGTGCAGCTCCAATCCTTCCCACCACATCCTCGCTTCACCGTCCAGAAGGAACGTAGCGATGGTGGTCATTTGCCACTCCTCCATCTCAGTTGCTGTCATGACTCTCTTCACCCTGGAGAGCCAGTCTTCAGCCTGCGATGGGGTTCCCAACCCCGAGAATAACGAAGGGTTAAAGCTCATTACATGCTTTAGCTGCCTCTCAGTTGCCCTCCTTGGCACCACCGGTTCCACAACCACTTGCTCCACTCTCCTCGGCTCAGCCTCTTGCAGAGGTTCTTGCTCCATCACAGGAGCGGGCTACTGCGTTTTCCTTCCAGGCTGCGCATTAATCACGGCCAACACCGCTTCAGCCACCAATCAAATATTTTCGGCCGACAGAGGTGTTGCAGGAGCAACATCCGGTGCACTACTAGCCTCAGAAACTCGGCGTTCTGATGGCCCAACACCACTTCTGGTCACCTATAGTGGTACAAAACACCGTTAAGCGACCACATAAATTGCAAACAGCAATTATAGGAACACGCAGGTTCCTCAAACACGAGTATTTTCATTCCTAAGTGGACATTCATCGGTTCTTTTTACTGTTATTACGATGACGCACACAATGTGCTCACCACCCCTTAAAAAGAATTCGCCCACGAATTCAGTTTAAGCCCAACCAAAACCAGTAGTCTGATACCAAATTGTAACACCCCCTATCCGTCGCATAGCATATAGCAGTAGGTCCGGCCGGGGCCCGATGCCATATACCACAGACAGACCGGGTGGTTACTTATGGAAACCATCCAACCAATCTCAACGTCCTATACAGAGCATTCTAGCGGAAGCAGTTTATAAAAGTTGTAAACAGAGAACCCAGCATCAAAGCACGAATGTCCACTAACACATAATAGGAATGTTATACAAAATACCCAAAACAAGCCTTAAGGCCTTACAAAATGTTTCACTTGAATATTACATGTTTTACAAACCACGGCACGCAGGCCGGTCATACATGAATAAAGCAGTAAACATTTCCATTTGGGCCTTCGAGGGCCGGCTTCGCAAAAAGGGTTTTAGCCCGCTATTGACCGCTTGGTCCAGCTGCACCTGCAAGCAACAAACCACCGCACGGTGGCAAAACAAGGCAACGGTCAGCAATGCTGACCAAATTATAACGATCCCGCCCCCAACTCGGGGCGGCGATGCTCCTTCCCTGCATTTCATTAGCATAAGCGAGCAATGTATATCAATAGCCATTTCAACACAGACGTTGGCTCGCACGGCCAAACGCCCCGTGCACTCAGGGCACATTCTCGGTGAACCGGTCGATGTCACGTCAATTAAAGCCATTAACATTCCGGACTCACCACCGCCACTTAGACGGCCAAACCTATGAGCAATTTGTCTTCCTGGCCTGGGTCACGACAATTTAAGCCATTGACCGCCGAAGACCCTAATCTATGCCAACGGTAAGTGCCACGTGCCTTTAGGTCTCTTTAACCGAACGACATAGAACGGGTACGGTTCCATCTAACCCGTGCTCACATCGCAACGACAATTTAAGCCATTTGCGCGGGTCAAACTTCCGCCGAGTCCCATTTCCATCACAAGTCACATAACCCGGTTATGTTCAAGCTGGCTTTCAAGCCACCAAGTTGGCAAGATCTCGTATCCGCCCAGTTTTCCGGGTGCAGCTTTGGGTTAGTCCCCAAGGCTCCCTGCTGCAATCTACCGCGTAGAAAACCCGAAAAACAACCAATAGCACGGAGTCTTCTCCGGCATTATGCAATGCAACATCACTGATCCAGACCAATATGTCCGGGTAGGTTTCACACATCATGCCTATGTCCGTTCTCGCTTACGGACTCTAAACAACGGGGACTTCACATATCTACCCGAAGGAACGCCTCCAACTCTCCGCGAACTCGCGAGAGCGGGCTTCCTATGCTAAGAAAGAGAGCTACTCTTGCTCAAGATGAGGATCGTTACCCTTGCGTTCCTCTTTGGTGCCATGAAAAAGTAATCGGATGAAAACCACCGCACTAGCGTTGCCTCCGCGGATCCGGAGTTGGCTTGCAATTCGGAGCTCCGAAGCTCCTCCAATGGCGGGATCTAGCTCCTTCTTCTTCCCTTGGCTCTCCTCTCTCTCTAAGGCTTTAGAAAGAGAACACTTAAGAAAAGTGAGGGTTTTGAAAGCCCATTCACGGGTATATCCCTTCAGGAACAACCCCCAGCCGTTGGATCTTCAGTTAAAGAAATGAACGGCTTCGATTCGGGGCTGAAATGCCCAATCTGGACCGAACACGGCCTGGCACACGCCCGTGTCCAGGGCCGTGTGCCTCATTCGCCGTCAAAACCGAATCTCCTGGAACCTCACACGGGTATCGAACACGCCCGTGTTCGAGCTGACACGCCCGTGTTCCACCTAACACGGCCGTGTGGCCGGCCGTGTACCCCATGATTTTTCCCCATTTTCAACCCGAGCACTGCACGGGTTCTACGACACGCCCGTGTCCTTACCCGTGTCACATTGACACGCCTGGACCCCAGGCCGTGTACACGGTCTCGACACTCGACACTTCGTCGAGCGAAGATCGTCGACCTATTGACACGGCCTTGGACACGCCCGTGTCCTAGGCCGTGTGCCTTGTCTCGACACATTGTCGACACTAAAGTGTCGACTTCCCGGGACGAGTGTCGACACGGGTCGACACGCCCTGCGACAAGCCCGTGTCGCAGGCCGTGTGCCAAGTCTCGACACATTGTCGACACCAAAGTGTGGACTTCGCGGCTAAGTGTCGACACGTGTCGACACGCCCTGCGACACGCCCGTGTCGCAGGCCGTGTGCCCAGTCTCGACACAATGTCGAGACCAAAGTGTCGACTTCCCGTCTCAGTGTCAACACAGGCTCGACACGCCCGTGTCCCAGGCCGTGTGCCTGCTGCAAGAACCCAAACTGGCCCAAAACGTCCCCCTTTTGCTCCCTTGAGTTTCGGGGCGTTACACAGATTCTCCAGCTCCAGCAAAGATGGCTGAGTAGCCCATCCTTGAACAGATGTCACAAAGGCCACATACTCCTTCCGCAAGCCGCGAATTATGTGCCTTTTCATCTTAGCCTCAGAGATAGGCTCATCAGGATCCAGTACTGACAGCTCAGCACACAAGCTCTTCATCTTTAAGAAGTACTTCGAGATGGAAAGGTCTCCCTGAGTTGCCCTGGCCAACTCATTCTCCAGGAACTGAAGTGGCACCACAATCTTCCTATTGAAAAACTCATCAATGGTTGTCCAAATATCAGCAGCCGACTCACATCCAACGATGTGATCAAACAGTTCCGGAGATACGGCCCTCTTGAGGATAAACTCCGACTTAGCATTTGTTTTCCTCCAGAGCCTAACCTGCTCTGCAGTACCGAACGCAGCCGTGACTTCCTTCCTGTCGTCACCACCGACGACTTCCCACAGCTCCTCGCCAAGAAGATAACTCTTCATGCATGACTTCCACTTCTTGAAGTTAGTCGACGTTAAGAGTTCAATGCCAAGACCCCTTGCAAAGCTCCCTTCCATTGCAACACCTGTTGGCAGCCTTTCAGAAGCTCCGAGCAACAACACAGGTTGATCACCACTCAAGCCCTGAGTCACAACACTGGTTGACTACCGCTCACACAACTGAACCTGGCTCCGATACCATGTTAAATTTTCTCAGAGTGGTCAGCAAGGTAGCCCAAATGCCAAATGAATATCTTCGGCACTACACAGTTCTCACGTTGAACTAGCGGAAAACCAAGGAACAAGGCTAATCCTAATAAACAATGGAAGCACAAGCAGATCTTTTATACATTCACTTCTTTAAAACACGAGGTATACATAGCGAGACATGATTTCGCTAGTATAAATAGCTGTAAATAGAGAGCACCAAAAACCAAGCCGGGCGGACAGCATCGGAGTCCGCCGAGACCGCCGAGGTCGCCGAGGTCGCCGAGTCCACTGAGATCACCCGAACTAAGCTACAATCCGCTGAATAACCACGGAGTCCGCCGAAGCCGCGAGGCTGCGCGGACACACCGTTATTCGTCTCCTGCTGAGGCTGAACTGAGGAACACCGCCTACCCACCTGAAGCTGGCGGACAGGTTATTAAAGCTGGCAAAGTTGAAACAGAGTTGACAAGCCGCAGCGCGACCTCCTGCTGAATCCACAGAGACCGCACAACTTCCAAGTACTTTACCGAAGTCAAAGCCAAAACCCTCGCTCCTTAAAGCTACCCGCACGACCTACACACAACAAACCGTCAGCCCTGAATCAATCCGCGCGGACAGACAAACTGAGATCGCAGCTCCTTGCCCAACCCAACTTACTGTTCACCCAAGTTACTGTAGAACTGCCAGGGGGTCCTATTTATAGGCGAGGTGAGGAGTGTGGTCACCACCCTAGAGATAGCGACACCTCCCTAGCTCGTGCGATAGCAAAACACCGTCCGCCGAGTCCGCAAGGACTTAGCCGGATACCAAGGAAAACCGCCAGGAGCAAGACAACATTGGCAAACCCACTTCAGTCCGCCTAAGCTATGCGGACAAGGCATCTGCCCGCATAGCCTCCAACCACTGCAGGACAGCAACCCCCTTCAATGGCTGTCCGCACAAACCCGAGGCAGTCCACAAGACTAAAGCCTCAATCCGCCACAACTCCACGGCCGAAGGCAGGTAGCAACAGTCCGCCCGGTCAACAGTGGACTTGGCGGACACGGCGGACACCATGGTCTTGGCATAGAGTGTGACCAAGTCCAAAACCATGAAAGGCCAATGCGAGCATGGCGGACATAAACTCCTGTCCGCCAAACACCCTAGCACACAGATCGCCAGCAGTCCGCGAGCTACTCGTACACCTGCCCAACGCAGCAGCCACCTCTCGGACTCCACACACCAGTCCGCCAACAACCTCCACAGCAAACAACTGCTGTAACACCAGAGCTCGACAAGGCCTCAGCCAAGCTCTAAGCCCAGTCCGCAACAGCCCATACCGCAGACACATTAGTCCGCAAGCTTCCCGCGAACATGAGCCAAACCGCCAAACAGGACAAGCTTGCACCACGGCCACTGAGCAATGCACCAGTCCGCAAGCCTCTATCCGCTCCGCTCCTTGGATAAACCAATCATCCAACACCTAATCCGCAGAAACCAGGCCGCATAGTCCGCAGACTTCACCTGTGCAACCCGCTCAGAAGAACAGCCGGCTTCCACTAGACTTTCCACCAGGCCGCACACAACAGTCCGCCCAGTCCTCCTAGGCCGCCAATGCTGTCCGCCCAGGCCTCCCGGCCTGTCCCGTCAACCACTTCCACTTCACAAATTTCAACAGTTATTATTTGTTTAAAATAAAATGAAAAATGAAAATGAAAATTTGAAAAAAGTTGAATTGGAAAAAAATAGAGAAATGAAAAATAAAAATTAAAAAAGTGATCAAACGTATTTGGGAGTTGGCGGTGCACTCCCATAGTTTCATGTTTAAGTCTGGGGGTGTAGTGAACTCTTGTTTATTCATACTTGGATAGTATTGTTGCAAGCTTATTTGGGTTAGGCTTGCTTAGCCTTCCTTTTATCATTGTTTATCCCACAGTAAGCCAAGCACAAATCTGAACCTAAAGTCCTACTGAGTCAAACGTTAAACCGAACTAGTGTCATGGAGAGAGTGTGAATAAATTGCTTATGACAAACGTCATTGATGGATTTTTTTGGAGGTTATCCTAATCCCTTATCTTAGGCAATATTCTTCTAAGCGATCAAAACTTTATCATTACGTGTGACCCAAGGATTCTCAGCGATTAAAATTACGAGTAGAAATAATAAGTAGATACACATTTTTGAAAATTATAATCTAGTTTGCATAATTAAAAGATCTTTATACTAAATTTTTATACATGCTAGAATGCAACTTCTCATGGTACTCCACACTATTAGTTGCTATGCAAGCAAGTGTTTCTCTAGTCCGCATGGGAGATAGTTTTCTCGGGACGAGCAGACGGGAAAGTCTGGTGTTGTGTTGAGTCCTTCTTTATAGTGTTTTTTGAATTCATCTGTGCTTGTTTTCACGCACTTACATTTCACTTTCAGTTCATTATTGCATATATTTCACTTAGTTTCCACTCTCACTTGAAGTGCACATTTTGAATATTGTGGTGTGGAATTGCGCACTCTTTTGCTTGGGTAAGAACATGGTGCTCTCCATTTGAATTTTATTTTTGTTATTGTTTTGGACACATAGGGGAAGAAAGCAAACACCTTGATCAATTACGTGTATTTTGCAAGGTTATGAGTTTTTACTTCACACACGGGTGTTTTGCCAGTGTGTTTCCATGTCCTGGATTAGATGATGATCTTCATGATCGCACAATCGAGTGAATGTTCTCCATGCACGTGGTGTTTTTCTTGTGCGAGGTCAATGTTCTGAAAATCAGGGATCTGCTGCTGCTGATACGTTTTGTCTGCACATGATCAATTTCGACCATGCAAGAGTAAATTGTGTGAGCTTCCTGTGTTGTCTAAAGTTTTTATGCATGATTGCATGGTTGTGCATTTTTCCATAGCTCATGGTTTGTTCAATCATGCGGTTGTTGCCCTTGAAAGGCGAATCATATTATTGAAATTATTTTGTTTACCATGGTCGTGCATTGTAAAAATGTACGGTCGTGCGTTCTAAAAACGTACGGTTGTGCATTCTAAAATGTACGGTCATGTGTTCAAAAAGCACACGATTGTGAATAAATAAAAAATTTTCATTCTTCTAAAAACTATGTTTTGTTGCTTCTCCTACTTTTTATTTTTATTAAATGTACGGTGATGTATCTGGTCCTATATGAACAAATTTCTACGAGATTTTTGTTTAGTCTATGATTTTTTGTTTTTCAAGAACAAATCAGAACCTAATTTCCTCCACCAAAAACCCTAGAGGAGGATCTCCAACACCATTTTGTTCCCTCCATTCACTAGGGCTTTGCCCTAGGCCACCTCACATCATCCCAGATCTTTAAGGAGGAGAATCTATGCTCAACTTCATCGCCAAGCAAGATGAACATTATAATGGACGTGGTCAAATCGTGAGACCGAAGAAGAAGGGTATTGGAAGAAGGTGAGATTTCTTTTAGACCTCAGATGACAGTTGAAGACCAAGATAGGATGCAGATTGACAACCCGATGATTCCTACCATGAATCTACAATGAGCCTTTATATTTGGTTGGCTCTTGCTTTTTCTTCTATTGTTGTGATCAATGTTGGTTGTATCTCCATAGTTTGATGTGTGGATCTTGAGGCGCCCTTAAAAGGGGTGGGGTGGGGTAAATAAGGGCTATTTTATATTTTTATGAAAAACTTAAGACTTTGACAAATTAATAAAGAGAATTAAGCAAATTTTCTTATGAACACTTATACGAAACAAACACTTAGAATATAAAAGAAGACAAGATAATGAATTTATTTCACCAAGATGAAAACATAAAAGATGATTTCAATAAAGTTTGAAATCAAGGCTATAAGTAAAAACCTTTTTGCGAATTCACTGGTCCTTCTTCCAATGACCAACCGACTATAGCCTATCTTTCACTATATATTACCTCTAGCCTAACCTAGATCTCTCCACGACCTAGCCACTACATACAAGGCGATGAATTCCAACTAAAATGCTCAAGGTCCTATCTTCCACTAACAAGGCGGCGCGTTCTGTACCGATTACAATGAATTTTAAAAAGATTACAAGAAAGAAATCTGAAACATAAAAACTCCCTCTAGACTTGAGCTCTTAAGAAGATGGTGAAGGCTTGGGAAGATTACTGGAGTTGAAGTATTCAAACTCTCTCTTCTTCTCTCTTCAACCTGAAGGTGATTGGGAGTTTTTCTAGAAATAGAGTAGTTAGTGTTGTATCGGGTGGCCAAACTTAGAGGGGGGGGGAGGGGGTGAATAAGAATTTCAATTAATTTCCGAATTAAAAATAATTTCAGCAGGATAGCTTATTCTAGAAGCTATTGCAAGTGGAAAGACTGCCCCATGGCAGTAGGTCATAGAAACACTTTTCCATGTAAAAAATTATTTTCAAAATTTTCACATAACCCTCAATACCCTAGCAATATTCAACCATAAATTCATGATGAAATAAAAGAACGTTAATTTTATTCAAAATAAAATGTGGTTTATAATAATACAACTAGATCTCCATCACGTCGGAGATCGTACGCGATGAAAAAACAAAATAATTCTCTTTTGGTTTCTATACTGATCCTCACCTAGGACCGGTTGACTCTCTCTTCTTCCAAAGAAGATTGACGAGAAGGCTCCTCACCTTCCTCCCCGGAAGGGCCTTAGAGCATACTAGATCTCTGAGATCTAGACGTCCTCCCAAGATGATTTCCATAGATTCCTTCCAGAAATCTGAAGGCCTCCCAGCCCCATTTCTCACGAACTCCTCCCAAGAATTTTACGTCCACTCCGGATTATATCTCCGCAAAGAATGAAAAAAGTTTAAAGAAAATACAAGAATAAGAGAAAACTCCCCTCTAACTATAACCCTTGATGTTGAAGTGGATTTGCTTGCAAAGGTTCGATCTTTGTGGATTGAGAGTCTTCCTCTTCGGTGTCTATCAGATCCATAAAGGTGTGCGCTTGATGTGAGTTTTTTGTTGCAAGAATCCTCTACGTGAATATTTACAAGAAGGCTTTTGATCATCATGTTGATTGCCTTCAATCCTTGCGCATGAATTCTTTTTGATCTCCTTCGAAGAACTTTCATCCTAAATGACTTGGTAAAACCCCTTACTTCCATCAAGATGGATATGATGAACTCCCCTTTAAAATCCCACGAAAAACCGTCCCTCGAAGCTCGCTTTCGGGCTGTTTTACATAGTGGAAGCTGTGTTGGGAGCAATCGCATGGCGATAGCGGGACGGTAGTGTGCAGACTTCAAATTCCTTCCTTTTCTTATTTCCAATTTCATGGATTTTGCCTTCATCTCAAGAAATAAATTATTACTCATGAAAATAGGATGTATTTTTTCCTTCCAAATTATATTGGTTGCTCCTTCTGGTTTCTCATTCAAATCATGATATATATACTTGGCATTTCCTAAAGCTAACGCAAGGCGATAGCTTTGTATGCGCTATACTGTTAGAGCTCTTTCCTTTTCTTCTCCTAAATCAGCTGAAGATTTGCATGCTTTTATGGTCTTTTTAAATAAGCTACCGCCGTTTGTAACAATAGTGCCCGATGGTAGGTCTTTTTCATGCATTCTCGCTAGCTGTCCAGTAAATTAGGAAAAAAATCCTAAAATAATTTTTTTGCCGCTTTTAGATATCATGGCGCAGTAGCGCTAACACTCGATGGTAGTAGTTTCTTCTGAACATTATTGATTCAGCAACCATAAAATGGCTAGCACGATGCGGTAAGGCTACCTCCTGATGGTAGGTCATAAAGAGGAACCGTCCACCCTCAACTTTTAATCATACATAGCAAGCGCATGCAGTAGTCCTAGCCCCCGACGGTAGGTCACAAAATGTGGAACCATGGTGTCTTCATACTTATAAGCCTGCACATTATAAACAAGTAACAAACTTGATCAAATACACATTAAGATTTGTTATTCTCAAACCAAGAGATGCAGAACACATGTTCCAACAAACTCCCCCCTTTGATAATAACAAATCCACTATGAAGAAATAATGCATAAATAATGGTGTTTGTGTTTATAGTAATTGATAAGTATTCTGTGAATAGTCCCCCTAGATGGATACTCCGCCTACATAGATGTAGTTTGCACTCTTCCTAAATGAGATATTTCTTCAATTTCATTCTCCTCCTTTTGGTATTATCAAAAAGAGGGTGGGATAGAGTGTAATAGCCAGTACAGTTTTTTTATGTAGTAAAAACATATTAGCATGATACCACTTGTTGATTAATATATTTTGGAACTTGTTAAGAAACAAAAACATGTTACTACGTGTGATGCTAATTATCATGATCGAACATAAGTAGAGTATCAACGTACGATGAATACTCCCCCTACATAGATGTTTTCTATCAAAACTTTAATGTACTCCACCTGAATTAAGAAATTTATGCACGATGTTCTCCCTCATTTTGGTAGAATAAAAAGAGGGTAGAGGTGAGTGTATACAATGAGAATTAAAAAGGTCTATGTTAGAGAAGAAAAATGGGATGTAATGTGCAAGATTATAGATATCTCTCTTGTACTTATTGAGCAAAATGTATGCATGATTGAATAAAGTAGTATAGTGATAAACATAGAAAAGTATCATTTATTAAGCACATAATACCACTTAGTAAATAAAGTTTACCACTTATAGAGAGAGTGAATATTCATGATTAGTCATAAGTAGTAAGCTAATGAATATGATAAGCACTCTTAAAATAAACACCTTTTTTGAAAAAATGATCATATTAAGGATAATGAGTTTAAGCCTAATAAGAACATCTTTTCAATTAAAGTGTAATATGTGCTATTTCATTGAAATTTGTGCAAGTGCAATTTTAAAATATCAAAAAGAGAGAAGTACTTCAATGTAAGCTAATTTGCATTTCAAGTAAAAAAAGAAACATTGTAGCGGTATTGAAAATGTTTAAGTTGACTTACCTAAATCACCTAGAGGGGGGGTGAATAGGTGAGTTGTGCGTCTTTTTGTAGAATAAAAATTTAACGAACTATGCACAGAAAATTAACCAAGCATTCATAGACGACACCAAGAGTTATAGTGGTTCCCCAACATTGGGTACACCGACTTTCCACTCACAGATCTGGCAAAGCACTAGACTCGGCTACTCCACTAATCTCAGTTTGAAAATAATCCTACTACTCGGAACAACGTTCCTACAACTCGATCCTGAAAACTGGATCTACACTCGAAAGATAAAACTTCCTACAAAAACAACTCGAAGAGCAAAGCTCCTACACTCGGAGAAGGATCTCCTACAAGAATAAATTGAAATATAACAATTACAAACAGTGTTTTATCTCTCAGATCTGACAGCTTCTGCCTTTATTCTTCCTTAAACTTTGAGGCTCTATAAGAAATATTTGAAGAAGACTTGGCAAGATCTCTAGATCTGAAATTCTGGGCTCAGCAAGATCAAGTATTGGATATGTAGATTGTAGAATGTCTTGATCTCTGAATCACTTGCTCTGAATCGATCTGGATCGAATGCTGGTCGACGATGAGAACGATTAACGGCGTCGGCTTTCATTATTTGGAAAGTAAATTAGGGATTAAGAATACTTATTTTTTCGTGTTAGGTTTAGTCGAAATTGATCAGACCTTTTATAGGACAAGCCTAACGGTCATATTCATAAATGATTGCCACATGGACCAATCACGTGTTAATGTCATTTGAAAATCCGTCTTATTGGACTTTGAATAATTTTTGAAAAACAGTACAGTTGTTCTCGAGAGAAAAGATAGTACTCGAGAAAAAAGCTTGCTTGTTCTCGAGAACAACAATGAAGATCTCGAGAAAAACACTTAGAAATAAAATGTGGAGGTGGAATTCAGCATTCTCGGGAATGAAGGAAAGTACTCGAGAAAAATAAGTTATTGTTCTCGAGAAGTACTTTGTACTCGAGAACAAAAGACTGTCTCGAGAAAATTTCCAGATGGCGTTGAGTCAAGTCTCGCTCTCAATGCTTTTTGACATAGACTAACCGAGAACATTTCCAGATGGCGTTTAGTCAAGTCTCACTCTCAACGCTTTTAGACAGACTGTACTCGAGAATAAAAGACAACTTTTACCCGAGTACAACATGCCTTACTCGAGAACTAGACTTAACTTCTCAGCGCTTCCAACCACTTAAGACTAGCTACTCGAGAATTAAACATATCCTTCTCGAGAACTAAACATGGTCTTCTCGAGAAAAAGTCTTTAAAAAATTTCAGTCTAGAAAAGAGATTAACCCAAGAAGAGGTATCATGAAGTACTCGAGTACATAAGGCCTTCTCGATAACAACATTATGCTTTCTCGAGAATTACTATCACAACTCGAAATTATGACATGTTTAACTCGATAATTAACTTAGTCCTTTTCGAGTATAGAACATTGTACCCGAGAAAAATACCTAGAGAATTTTCTTAAAATCTGAAAACATCAATTCTTCAATAAAATCAGCAACCAACTTTTCTCCCTTGTGTTTAGTGCTTGAAAAAGAAGTGTGTCCCAATAGAGAGGCTACACATGAGTCAACACCATGAATCACACAATGAGGGATTACATTGTATGGTCCTATGTTTGGAGACTCATTGTAGACTGACATTGGTCTACACTTGGCAATTAAGTCCTGTAAACACTCAACAAAACAGGGCATCAAATATAACTACAATTCACCTTAGTTTTAGGGGGACTTCTTCAAATAAAGGTTACTGTGGTAACTAAAACCAACAATCTCCCCCTATTTGAAGAAGTCAGAGCCCAATATAATAAGTTGAATTGCATGGAACAAAAAAATATAAAGAGAAAAGAAAAAAAATGCATTGCCTTACTTTTGTTAAGGATATACCGATGCATTTCTCGAACTTTCTAACAACTCCATTCAGCCTTTAATTTTTCTCCTCCATTTTCTTCTCATCTCTCTCCCCCTTTATAACATCTTCAATAGGGAATAGGGCAGAGGTCATACTCATAGCCTCTTCTTTACTGAGAGCTCAATCACCTCAGAGGACCTTTTGGAGAGAATTTTCAGCTAGAAGCTCCCCCTCAACCAATTCAGGATAAAATCTTCTTTAGTTGCTTTGTTGTCAAACTTGCAACAACATAGATTAAATCCTCTAATTCCAAGAGATTTCCTGGAACTTCTTCTTGTCCATTTTCCATGTAGGAGTTTTTGTTGGCCTCTGGACATACCTACATCCACAAGTTTTGAATCCCTTAGGAACCCAAATAATGTTGGGTCCTAGGTCTCTGGTAGCATACTCCCACTACGATTGTTAACATTGTGAGTGGTCTTTCTCACATTACTAACTTGAGGAGTTTCATAATTTCTAGGATTATGCCATCAATCAATGGCAAAGTGACCAACTTTTTCATAACACCAACAGTTAAACCTGATGTATCTTTGCGTAAATCTCTCCTGCTTGACCTGTGAGAGTGTGGTCTAGTAGGGGCAGCAGTCTTGAAGGAAGAAGCTTCGTGGTGATGGAACTCACATGAAGTCTTCTCCATAATAGGCTTTTCCACAATGGGTTTGGCTTTTGGAGCTTTCTTAATGTTATGACAATGATTATAAGGACCATAGCTCTGAAGAGTGATCTCCTAATAATGTGCCTTGAAGACACTTTCTCCAAAGTTTCAGGGATGAGTCCATCCTTGGTACCGAGTCTTGGGCTCTACATAAGTAGGCCTAAAAAAGTGACCATAGGATGAATCAAGATCAAACTCATTCATTGGAAAGATGACCTTTTTGAATGAGGTCTGACCTTGAGGAGCTTTCCCCTTATCCTTGGCGAAAACCTTCTTAGCCGCCTTATTCTTTATTTAAGCCTTATTTCTCTTAGAGGATTTACTAGGTGTATTAATATTGACTAAGCCAGCACCTTTGGCCTGAGTTGAGAATTCAGCAACAAAAGGAAGGACAGTCTTGGTCTTGGAGAAGCTTTCAATAAGTTTCTTCTCCGCAACAAGTTGTTCTTCCAATTCTTTGATGATCTTCTACTTCAGATCTAGGTGATCGAGAGCCTTATAATACTCTTCGATAACAGCATTGAAAATCCCTCTGAGTGACTCCGTCTTGGTGACTTCCTCAATCAGATTTCTCTCTTTAGCTTTGAGAGATTTAATCTCCTTGGCCTGAGTTTTCACGACTTTTTGACATTTGTCGTAAGCCTTGATTAACTCTTTATATTGAGCCATGAGTTCAGACTCATCGTTAGAAGAGTAGTCCTCATGATCATGGTCAGAAGCATCTAATTCAGAGAGAGAGGTATGAGAGTTTACCTTCCCAGTGAATTGGGGCTCTTCATCATCTGTGTGTGCCATGAGATCAAAGTAGGCTTCCTCCTCATCACTTGACTCAGATGAGTCAGAGTCGCTGAGAATCTTGCCCTTATTGGCTACTAGGCTTCTTTCAGTTCTCTTCTTGTTATAAGAAGTTTTCTTCTCCTCTCTTCTTACACCCTCTTTCTTATTGTGAGGCCAGTCAGTAATTATATACCCTACCTTATTACAACAGTAGCAAACAATGTTAGATGAAACATGTTTGCGCGGTTTAGATTTATACCTGTCAGATGTGTGACTTTTCTTTTGATAGTCACCACCATGACGTGATCTTCTGAATGAGGAATAATTTCCTCTCATTTGTTTCTTCTTGCTTAGAAACTTCTTGAATTGTCAGTAGAGTAGGAAGAACTCTCCATCAAATAGCTCTGAGCCTGAGGTGCTTGGCTCTGAGTCTTCTTCTTTATAGTCTTCTTGAGTCGAAAAATAGGATGCAGCTTTGGCTTCTCTCGAGCTGTCTGCCTTCAGTACAACATACTTATCTTTTGACGTAGATCTGTTGCCATCCTCTTCAGCTTTCCTAGAATTGATTTGAAGCTCATATAGCATAAGCTTCCCAAAGAGGTTCTGAGGGTCGGTTTCTGCTAATCTCCTGAACTCCCTGATGGCACATATTTTGTTGTCCCGTTCTTTGTCAAGGATCTCAGGAACTTGATGTTTAGTTCACCATCTATGAACACCAGACCGTCTTTCCATAGGACATTGATGATTTTGAAAAGTTTACAAATGTGTCGGCAATAGCTTCCTTGAGGCCTTGCATGAAGGCCTCATACTACTGATTTAAAAGGGATCTTCTGTCATCCCTTACTTCTTTTGTTCCTTCCATTAAGGTGATTAGAGACTGCCACATTGCCTTGGCAAAATTGCAGTGAATGAGGTTCTGTAACATAGAGTAATCGACTGCGCCTGCGATGATGTCTTTGCATTTCTTATCAAGAGAAACAAGTGCAATCTCGTCTTTGTTATGGTCCATCAATTTCTATGGTACCTTCTTAGTAGGATCAATCGTGTAAGCGATCATAGGCACGTGAGGGCCTTTTTCCACTACATGAAGATGCGGGGGTCAACAGCTTCCACGAAGAACTTTACTCTTTCTTTCCATATGGGAAAGTTTGCCTTATTGCACAACGGAAGCTTAGTGGAGTCCTTGGATTTGTCCATGCTTGAAACACTCAAAAGACAACTTGGGGAAAATCTGTTCAAGGTTTTAACCTTTTGATGAACAACCTCCCTCTGATTCCAATTGAAAATGTTTAAGTTGTCTTACCTAAATCACCTAGAGGGGGGGTGAATAGGTGAGTTGTGCGTATTTTTTCGGAATAAATATTTAATGAGCTATGCACAAAAAATTAACCAAGCATTCACAGACGATACCAAGAGTTAGAGTGGCTCCCCAACCTTGGGTACATCCAATTTCAACTCACCGATCTAGTAAAGAGCTAGACTCAACTACTCCACTAATCTCGAATTAAAAACAATCCTACAACTCAGAACAACATTCCTACAACTCTATCCCAAAAACTGGATCTACACTCGGAAGATAAAACTTCATACAAGAATAACTCGGGAGCAAAGCTCCTGCACTCGGAGAAGGATCTCCTATAAGAATAAATTGAAATATAACAAATACAAACTGTGTTTTATCTCTCAGATCTGACAGATTCTGCCTCTCTTCTTCCTTAAACTTGCGGCTCAATCAGAAATGTTTGAAGAAGACTCAGCAAGATCTCTGGATCTGAATTTCTAGACTCAGCAAGATCAAGTAATGGATCTGTAGATTGCAGAATGTCTTGATCTCTGAATTACTTGCTCTGAATCGATCTGGATCAAAAGCTGGTCAACGATGATAATGATGAATGGCGACGACT
Source organism: Platanthera guangdongensis (assembly GCA_039583875.1). Taxonomy (NCBI): domain Eukaryota; kingdom Viridiplantae; phylum Streptophyta; class Magnoliopsida; order Asparagales; family Orchidaceae; genus Platanthera; species Platanthera guangdongensis. Next base: position 204,624,774 of record CM077151.1, on the reverse strand, counting down.
TTCGATATTTGGAAAGTAAATAAGGGATTCAGAAAACTTAATTTTTTTGTGTTAGGGTTAGTCGAAATTGATCAGATCTTTATAGGACAAGCCTAACGATCATAATCATAAATGATAGCCACATGGACCAATCACGTGCTAATGACATTTGAAAATCCGTCTGACTGGACTTAGAAGAATTTTTGAAAAACAGTACATTTTTTCTGGAGATAAAAGGTAGTACTCGAGAAAAAAGCTTACTGGTTCTCGAGAACAACAATGAAGATCTCGAGAAAAAGACTTAGAAAAAAAACGTGGAGGTGGAATTCAACATTCTCGAGAATGAAGGAAAGTACTCGAGAAAAATAAGTTATTATTCTCGAGAGAAGTAATTTGTACTCGAGAACGAAAGACTGTCTCGAGAAAATTTCCATATGGTATTGAGTCAAGTCTCGCTCTCAATTCTTTTTGACATAGACTAGTTGATAAAATTTCCAGATGGAGTTGAATCAATTCTTGCACTCAACGCTTTTAGACAGACTGTACTTGAGAACAAAAGACGACTTCTACTCGAGTTCAATAATACTGGAGAAAAATACTTAGAGAATTTTCTTAAAATCTGAAAACATTAATTCTTCAATAAAATCAACAAACAACTTTTCTACCTTGTCCTTAATGCTTGAAAAAGAAGTGTGTCCCAATAGAGAGGCTACACATGAGTCAACATCACGGATCACACAATGAGGGATTACATTATATGGTACTGTGTTTGGAGGCTCATTGTAGATTGACATTGGTATACACTTAGCAACTATGTCCTGCAAACACTCAACTAAACAGAGTATCAAATACAACTATAATTCACCTTAGTTTTAGGTGGACTTCTTCAAATGAAGGTTATTGTGCTAACAAAACCCAACAAGTATGCTTTGTTGTCTAGTGCATTTACTTGGGATTTTAAAAATAGTATAAGTATGCATTATGATCTAATTCTCACGAGTATAAGTTTTATAAGAAATAATGATGTGTACAAATAGTGTTTTGATAAAGTATATAAGTGAATTAATCAAAACACATGATATATATAATGAATAACATAACATTGAAATACAAAAATAATATTACTTCCACTATTTTTCAATGCACATGAGTAAAAAGTACAATAACCAAGGTGCTCTATACACACAATGCTTATTAAGATATATCAGGGAGTAGAGAAGTGCTTTACGATCATATTTATTCTCTTTAACATTATTTTATTGTGATGTGGTGTACTAAGAAAGTGGTGTATGATTTGTTTGCTACACGATAATTTATAATTCTTCTTCCTAGTTGCTTAACCTCACAATTCTCATTAAGATTTATCAAGAGGGTAAGTAGTACTTGGTGGAGTTTTCCTTGCTAGTTTTTATTTGATTTTTAATTTAGTCACAATTGTCTCCAAATTCACTTGTTGTGCCAACAATAGCAATTTTTTTTTAAAAAAAATACCTTTCTCCAATGAATAAGTGCATGAAAAAAAAATTTAAATAATCAATTCAATGTAGTGTAGGTAATCTATTAATGCATTTTAAACTATTATGTTATTACACTATACAATCAGGCAAGTATATGATTAGGAACACATATAGGTTATCAAAAATAAGTGAGTGAGTGAATCATTATCAACATAAAAATTTACTGATACTTAGAGGCTTTCTAAGCAATCCTACATATATTTTCTACATTTAATTCATTGCACATAATAAGATAATTTTCATGACATGACAAAACAAAACAATATTTTAGGATTCATGAAAAATAAACTACACATTGTAATTGATCTTAAATTGATATAATTAATCATCCTTAATAATGGTAATGAATAATAAGTAGTTTTTTTAACAATTTTTTATTTTAGAAAATATAAAAATACCAAACAATGAACACACAAAGATATATGTGAATTCTTTTTCAAAAATACTTGTATTTTTATAAAAACATGAAAGCTCAAAGAGATATATCATGCAAACATAATATAGAATAAACTAATATTTTGCATGATTATAATGAGAACGAGAAGTGAAATATTGTTCATGCAATGTATATAAGTATCATGAGTATGCCCTAGATTCCAATACCCTAGTTATATATCTACACCATAGCCCCGTACTAAGTAACGAAAGGTCATGAAGAGCTACACACATGTCGTAGGTTGGGGTGGTAATCCTATATACATATAAAAGAAGACTCTCAACATAGCACTCTTTCCCCCACCCACCCAGTGCCTCGCAAAGCCCACTTGAACCCTCCCTGGTTAAGGACAAGGCATGACTTAGTGGTTAGGTCTCTAATGCACACAATCCTACACCCCCACTATGGTGAGACACAAGATATTGGTAAGTAATCATGCTCATACTAAATGATTGATCCTAAATATTGATTTATATCCTATGGCTTTTATTTGTGATGAATATTATAATTATTTATTGATTTTAAAAGATTGTTAACTTTAAAGACACATGGGGAACATGAATTTATTATAGTGAATTCTTCTAATATATATATTTCTCGAAAGCAAGGATTCTAACAAAATAATTTTTTTAAATTAAGTACTTCGAGAAATCGAAATATTTGGAAAAAGACTAGCACCGACTGTAATACCTATCATCGGGCGATAGTAACAGAATTTGTATTTTTCATTTAAAAAGAATATTTTAAAACCCTTTTGATTCTGATTTTTCTAGATTATGATTTTCTAATATAGGGGATATCATATGCAACAAAGAGATTAGAAAAATAATCAAAAAGGTTGCTTATTTTAATATTTTAGCTTAAGACCCCTTATAGCTTATTTAAATCCATTTTTAGAAAATTATTCAAATTATAGTGATAATATAAGACATTTGTAGGTAATGGATTTAAACGGATAGAATTTAGAGAATAAGTAAATTTTGGAAACTTAGAAATGATATAACTTTTATTTAAATTCATTTAGTTGGATTGATTTATCATTAAACTTAATATGTGTCAGTCATATAACAAAATTTATGAAAAGTGTCCAATGCATGTTGGCTTAAAAAACAAAAACAACATAAAAACAGAAAGGACATTATACACATCATGAAGTAGATTATTGAGTAATTTTGTTTTGATTAGTTTATACTTCACATAATAAGAGGAAACTAATGGATAAGATATTTAAGTGTCCAAAAGCAGCTAAGTGTTGCGGTTCCTTTGGGTACCCAAACATAGCATGATAATCCATGAGGAGATAATGATGAATGAGCCCTTTTGAGTGGAATAGGCATGTCATTTTCAATGATGAGCCTCCATTGATACTTTGATTGAATATTCTTTTTATATGACAAATTTCCATTATCATTAAGTTGAGTATTATAATGAAAATGATTTTTTGAAAGTATTTTTAATAGGAAATTTGTTAACATTTACTTTAATGTTAGGAGAAATTGGATGGGTGTTAGATATTCGATATGGTGCACATTTTATGAAATTTGAAATGATAGTAAATACCTTACATACTTTTGAAGAAAAACTAGAGATAAAAGATTTTTTATTGATTGAGAATTTTTGCGCAAATATATTTAATGATTCTAGTTTACGAGTAAAGGCACTATTTTCATCAATCAACTTTTTACTATACTCTTTAGAAATATTTAGCTCTTTTTCAAAAACATTGAATTTTCTTTTAATTCTTTGCAATCACACCAAGGTATAATATTTTCAACTACAGAGCTAGAGGGAGAACGAGATACATCATTCTTTGGTTATACATTTAGTTGCGCTTTTAAAATTTTATTTTCTAAAGGCAGTTTTGAATTAATAATTTTTTATTTTTTAATTCTACATTTAACAGTGTCTAGCACACACAATGTAAATTTAAAATTAGAAGTAAAAAGGGAATTTGATTACCTTATAGTGTTTTTAGAAGAGCCAAATTGAAACATAGAGTTTCTTTGACTTTTTCATGTGATTCCTCATCTATAGTTGAGATTTCATCTTCCCTTTTCATTGATATGGTTACCATATCTTCCTCCAAGAGTAAGTCTTCATTTGATTCTTCACTTGGATCGAAGAGAAATTGGTCAGATTAATTATCTACAAAAGGAGAACTATATGTAATCTCAAGAAATTTTCATATATCATAGATAATAAGAAGAATGTAAATGAGTTTGAAAATTTCTTGACCAAGCCCAAAAAATAGACGATTCATATCTTTGGCATTTAAATAACAGTCTTGCTTATTTAAATTATTTGGAGGCTTGAAACTAGTCATGTTCCAAACTTCTATATCTAATAATATAAGGAATTCTCTCAATAGTATTCTCCACACATTATAATTTAGACCTGTAAACAGAGGTGGAGCAATCAAATTTGTTGTGTGCAAACTTCCATCCCCGTTGTAGATTCGAGCTCGAGGTTGGTCATTATTCCCGGTCGTGAAATCGTTTTTGGAATAACCTCAATCAGATACCACTTATAGGATCTGATGGCCAACCTTAGAGGGCGGGGGGGGGGGGGGGGGGTGAATAAGGTTTTCAATGAAATTCAGAATTAAATTTAATTTTAGTAGGATAACCTATTTTGGAAGCTATTACGAGCAGTACGACTACCACATGGCGGTAAGGTTACCACATTGCGGTAGGTCACAAAAATACTTTTCCCTATAAAAAATTATTTTCCAAATTTTCACACAACCCTCAATACCCTAGTAACATGTAACCTTGAATTCAATATGAAATAAAAGAATATTAATTTGATTCAAAACTAAAACATGGTTTATAATAACACAATTGGATCTCCATGACGCCGGAGATCGGAGGCGATGAAAAACAAAATAATTCTCTTTCAGATTCTATACCGACCCTCACCCAGGACCGGTTGACTCTCTCTCTAATTCCCAAGAAGATTGATGAGTTGGATCCTCACCTTCCTCACCAGAAAGGTCTTAGAGCCTACTAGATCTCCCAAATCTAGACGACATCCTAGGATAATTTCTACAGATTCCTCCCATAAATTCAATGGCCTCCCTAGCAATTTTCTTACCAACTCCTCTTAAGAATTTAATGTCCATAACGAACAATTTATCCACACAGAATACAAAAAGGTCAAAGAAAATACAAGAATAAGACAAAACTCCCCTCTAACAAGAACCCTTGATATTGAAGTGAATTCACTTGCAAAGGTTGGATCTTTATGGCTTGAGAGTCTTCCTCTTTGATGTCCTTTAGATCCGTGAAGGTGTGCACTTGAAGAGAGTTTTTTGTAGCGCGAATCCTCCATGTGATTATTAGGATGAAGCCTTCTTGATCATCTTGTTTATAGCCTTCAATCCTTGTGCATGAATTCCTTTTGATCTCCTCAAAAGAACTCTCCTCCTAAATAAGTTGGGAAAACCCTTTCCTTCCCTCTAGACGGCTAGGGCAAAATCCACTTTCAAATTTCGCAAAAAACGTCTCTTCAAAATCAATTTCAGCCTGCTTACATAGAGAAAGCTGTGATGGGAGCCACCACGCGGTGGTAGTTGGACGGTATAGTACAGACTTCAAATTCCTTCATTTTCTTCTTTTCAATTTTGTGGATTTTGCTATTATCTTTAGAAATAAATTTTTCTCCATGAAAATAGGATGTATTCTTGCCTTCCAAATGATATTGGGTGCACCTTCTAGTTTCTCACTCAAATCATGAAATATATTTGGACTTTCCTAAAGCTACCGCGAGGCGATGACATTGTATGCGCTGCACATTTAGAGCTCTTTCCTTTTCTTCTCGTCAATTAGCTGAAGATTTATTGGTTTTTATGGTGGTTTTAAATTAGCTAATGCCTACGGTAATGCTAGCGCCCGAAGGTGGGTCTTTTTCAAGTGGTGTCCCTAGCTTTCCAGCAAATTAGGAAAAATCCTAATATATTATTTCGCCGTATTTTGATATCGCGATAGGGTAAGGCTAGATCCCAGCGATGGCAGTTTATTCTCGACATTATTGATTTGACAACCATCAAATTGGCTAGCGCAACGCAGTAAGGCTAACACATGACAGTAGGTCACAGAGAGGAACCATCCACCCTCAACTTTTAATTCTGGATAGATAGCATAGGTGGTAGTCCTAATGCTCGACAGTATGTCACAAAAAGCGAAACCATAGTGTTTTCATAGATGTAAGCCTGAACACTATAAACACACAACAACCATTATCAAATATACACTAAGATTTGTTATTCTCAAACTAAGAGAAGCAGAACGCATGTTCCAACATTCAGACTTAGGGTGTTCGGGTATAAAGGCTCATGGAGGTGTGTAATATGAATTCTAGAGATCTAGACCATATATAGATTTTGTGCTATCGTCGGCGATAGGTATCCATCACCAAGCAATATATCCTAAAGTTATCACACGTACTGCAGTGCGATAACCATGTTGGGAAGATGGACAACATGTATGAACATAAGACTACATCACGAAGATACCAATATCTCCCGGTGATAAAGTTGAATAATGTGCACCATGTCTAGATAATATTGAACATGGCCATCATCACGTTGAAGTCATTTAGGCTAACAGCTAACAATAAATCTACCGCAGGAATACCTTTATTTCCAGAAATCATCTTCTCATCTCCAAGTCAAATCTATAGGTGTATTATATCTGTTATATCTGCACACCATAAAAATACTAGGATTAAATACATTTGGGATATGTTATTCCTAAACAAAGGAGTGCATAATGCATGCTCAAACAATCTCCCCCTTTTGATAATAATAAATCCATTAATAAGAAATCCAGTATGACTAGATTTGTTTATTGAATACGATAAGCAAATGAAAATGTACACAGACTCCCACTATATGGATGCTCCACCTACATAAATGCAGTTTGAAATTGTTACTCCCATTTAATAAACTGAAAAATAGAGTTCTTACTTAATTCTCCCCCTTTTGGAATTCTCAAAAGAAGATTGGGTGAGGAATTAGGAATATGATTTAGATAACATATTTCTTTACTTTTTGTTAATGTTGCGAAAGCAGATCAGAGAAATAATATATGAGAAGTAAATAGTAACTTGCGTAGAATTTGAAAATGTGAAAAATGGAGAAAAAAAGATCAAGTATGCTACGATGGAAATGTATAAGATAATTTTGAAATATCAAATAAAAATATCTTAAATAGTCTAGAGAAATGGAATTCAAGTAAACAAAAACAATGTAAAAGTAATGATTAGATATCAAATACAAATACTTTTGTTGAGAAATGATGGAGTTATTTTCGGTCAAATTCTCATGAGAAGAAGGTTTATAAGAGATAATGATGTGTACAAGTGATGTGTTGATAAATAATACATATGTATAAATTTAAAACACATGAATATATGAAATATGCAAAAATAACATTGAATATATATAAAGGACTTTATTACCATAAAAGCATTCATTACACAAAGATATTAAAGAAACAACCAAACAATGTTCGCACAAGTCACTTTATAATTCTTTCCAAGGTGCTCAACATCATAATGCTCATTTAGACTTTTAAGGAGGGTGAGTAGTGCATGGTTGAGTATCCTTGTTAATGTATTTTATTCATCATTTTTATACTCTTTTTTGTTCTAATTTCTGACCAAGGACTCAAAATTAACTTGTTGTGCAAACATGGATACCAATAAGTGCATAAATTAATGAGCAAGTGATTTATGTATTTCAAGTTGTTACTTTATCATAAAGCGCATTCATGCAAGAAGAAAAATTTAAATACACATGTAGATTATGAAGTAGTATGAGTGTAATTTTATTATCTAATATAAAAAATTACTAATACTTAGATGCATGTAAAAATAATTTTAAACATTTTTTACCCACTATTTCATTGCATACATGAAGAGATATACAAAACATGAAAAAGTGAAAAAAAAATATTTTATGAGACTTGAAAAGACAAGTAGACATTGAAAATAATCTTTAATTATAAATTGACTCAATTTTGACTGGAGCTTGTGTAGCATAAGCTAGAAAAGGATTTATAAATGAATTTCAAATATGTGAAATTAATTTCTATCGTGGGCGACCAACAATATCTATCGACAATATCAGTTTCATATAAAAAGGTGTATCTGAGTCAAGATCTAACTTTGACTTGTTATTCCTAAAACCCTATCGTGAGGAGATAGACATTTCACCGTCAAAACATCAAAAATCAATGTATTTCCTTTGGATATCTTGAAATTTATTAAATTATTTTTGATTTCAATATGATTTGGAAAATCCTTTGAAGTTTAAGGCTCATTTCATAAGAAAAAGTGGATCTTGAAGAGAGCAAACTTAGAACTTGGAAAACTTTTTAAAAGATGATTTTGTGTTGATATGCCCATAGATCTATAGATTTATAGTTTTAAATTTTATTTTGATTAAATATTGAGTTGAAAATTTAGAGAAAACATATTGATTTATGATCTAAATGTTTAGATGAGGAAAAAGATAAATAGCATTCTTTGATTTTTATTTTAAAGAAATATGTATGTAGTGATAGTACTGATTTCAATTTTTTATATAGAAAATTTCAGAAAGTAATAGAATTTCGGGTGAAGAAGAAATTTAGCTATTGTCCCGCGATAGTGTCACCGGCGATAGTGAAAACTAATAGTTTTCAAATTTTGGTTTATAGGAAATGTCATCGAGCTCAAGAGCTAGGAAGAGCACATATTTATGACTTGTTAGCACAGGTAGGTATAATGCCCATTATAATTCCTGATATATTTTTCAGCCATGTTAGTGAGAGAGTTCTATAATCACTTGGAAGATCCAACATTTACTGAATTGAATGATGGTGTGAGATCTAGAGTGCAAGGAGGATTAGTAGAAATCACTCATGAAGATTTAGGAAATGATTTTGACCTAATAGATATTGAGAATGTGTTGAATGTGGTTGAATGTGGTTGAAAACTATATAAAGATAGAGATTGGACACTATTAAATCTAGTCCTTCATGTAAAAGCTGTCAAATCACGAATACAAATGAATGCCTCACTTACTCCTGATGCCTATTTGATCCAAGAAATATTGAGGCACACTATCATGCTGAAGGCAGGAGATACAAGGAAAATAACTGTACAGTTAAGTTTAGTGACATAACTTGTATTAGAGAGGGAGTAGTTTTATATAGCAGAACTGATTTTATCTATCATCAATTATACATTCAAGATGAATAATCCTTTAAGAAGAAAGATTAATACAATCCCATTGGGAGGTATTACTGAGCACATCTTATATCAGAAATATAATTTGATGGATCAGAATTATTATGTGGATGACTGTATTCCAACTATATATAACACATAGTATACTTGATTCTCAACATCTTAAGGTGAAGCATCTAATACTATTAGGTCTCCACTACCATAAGAAGGATCTCTTTGCGAAGCAGTTGATGACTTATGAGACTCAATAGAAGAGCGTAAGGATAATGTGAAGATGATATTGACAGGGATACAAAAGTTCATGAAGTTTATAGCTAGAGGATTAAGGCAAAATCCTCCACTAGTTAAGGAATAGTAGCGGGATAATTTTGTGGTGGATCCTCCACGACACTTGATATGTTTTACTTGAGATAGAGGAGATCCAGTGAAGAGTATCTAGAGACTAGTGGTGATAGTAGGAACTTTTGATTATGTTTGATGCAGGTTTTGTACTCGAACTGATATCATCCAGCATTAGTCACTATTGCCACCAATAGTGAACATATGTTTAATTCTATGTCGTGTGATTTTAATTTTGTGTTGCATGTTTGAAACATTATGTATGGTTAATCTAAAATTTTATTTGATTATCTAAATTTTAGTTTTTTTAAATTATTTTTTGTTTTTTTAAAAAATTATACTATAAAATTAACTATTCAGTTTGAAATATCCAAGATTCCTATTTCTAATCTTAACATTGAAAACATGAATCAATAAGTGGTTTTGTAAAAATATCTGCAATTTTTGAATTGATTCATATACAAATTTCACATGATCCTTTTTAATATTGTCTTGAATGAAATGATGTCGGGTATCTATGCATTTAGTTCTAGAATGATGTATAAGATTATTTGTCAGATCGATAGAACTTTTATTATCACACTTTAATTCTACATTATGTTGATGTATGCCAAAGTCTTCTAATATTTGTTTCATCCATAGGGATTGCGCACAACAACTTCCTAGTGCAATATATTCGGCCTCGGTGGTGGAGAGGGCAACAATATTTTGTTTCCTACTCGACCATAAAATAAGTGAAGGGTCTAAGAAGTGTTAAGTGCCACTAGTTCTCTTACGATCTAATAAACAATAGACATAGTCTGAATTAGAATAACCATATAAAATTAATGAATCAATATCCGGATACCACAAACCTAGTATAGAAGTAGCAATAATATATCTGAAAATGTGTTTAACCTCTTTTAAATGTGACTCTTTGGGAATAGCCTGAAATCTAGCACACAAACTGATGACAAACATAATATTGTTGGGTTTTACTATACATCACAAAAGTTGTACACAGTGGAATAGGGAACAAGAAAACCCAAATGAAATAGGGATCTTGCGATGAACATTGATAAAGAAGTAATATGCTGTTAAAAAAATTATACCTTTATGGGATTGAGTCACTACTAAACCTAGATGCTCCAAGGATAATTCGTAGTCGGCTTATGAACAAATCGTTACTGTCAGCAAGGAGTTCACGCAGAATAATGTCTGCATCTCTGTATAAGTCCACACATGTAGTAGAACACCGATACCTCATCACATGAAGTGTGAGATGGAGAACAGAAGGCACCATATGTCCCAACGAAGTACTAGGTTTGAACCAAGAGATGCGATATCGATGATCGCCGGAATAAGGCTCAGTCGAGGCTGTGCGATCAAGGCTTTTAGAATGCTTCCAGCATCACTTTGATCAGCTCTCGGGTTTATTAGTATCTTAATCATATCAGAATTCTAGCACACACAAACCCTAAGACATTTAACTATTTATACTCAAAGCATAAATAATTGTCTGCAAGCAGTTATCTGCAAACCCACGAGAAAAGAAGCACCGAGACAATTCATTGGAATAATACACCATATTCATCGAATGGAATCTAAGTGTTCGTTGAGTGAACTAGATGAGCATTGAGATCATTCGACGAATATAGGGAAACACACAACAGATTTATCGATATCATTCAACGAATTCTTTGAGATCATTCGATGGGTTCAACGAGATCATTAGACGAACCCATCAGAATCATCTGACAAATCTCATCGAATTAACCTCTCAAACTAATTGATGAGATGATCTTAACGAATCTCCCTGACATCCATTCTCAGCTACATTCAGTTTGGTGATTTGTTCTTCCTTCCATATCATATATGAAGAAGACCAACGCAATCCATATCTCCAACCTTTCCTTATACCCTTATGTGCGACCCTGCAGGCTCGTATCACATTGGCAGTTTTATTACCTATTTGGCCACTTCTAGATCACAATTGTAACTCCAACAATCTCCCACTTGATCTTGAAATTATCAAACAAAATCCTCACAAATAATGAGCAGCATCTAGTAATGCATCATTGCTCCCCAAGCTATAAGTATTCTAAACTTATTAAGCCTTTATGAAAAATGTATAAGAGTTGTCACGTCCTTTTGTCCCTTATATCTGAATAGAACTAGAGGTATAGACCATGTCACCCTCATAATTATTCAACAGAAGTTTCTTGATCAAGAATGTACTTCTAGAAATTGGTGGGCCCAATATCTTATGTTGACTCAACCATGCATGACTATGCATTTCTCAGTCTCCTTCCATCAAGGGGCCCATAGATGCAACTCCTGTCATATAGGAGGACAAATCCCATTTCTGTCCACACACAAACACCCAAATGATTCATAACATACCAAATAACCAGCTTTATCATCAACCTTTCTCAAGTAAGACTTTGGATGACATAAAAGAATGCTCTCCCTCACTCGATGAATTTTGTGACTTCAGGTCAAAGGACCACAAACACCATTGCCACTTGAGCCATACTTGTGACACGTTCATATAATAATCCTCAAAGTATTCACATGGTGGGTCTATCCAGTACAACGTTTTCATAACAAGTACCCATGTGATGACTTGATATCACAATATCATGACCTGTGAGAACCTATCATCAGCCAACGCACATATTAGTCTTGATCTATCATCATCACCCTTAGCTTCTAAGATGATACGCCGACCAGGGACCATTTAAGAATGAAACTTCTAATAACATAGGCTCTCACATTCAAGTCATCAACTTGAATCCTATAGAAGCAAATATTCTAAGTGCATTTATTATGTTAAATTAATCTATCACAATAAAAATAAATTTACATAATAAAAGAACTTACCATATATATAAAATGGAATCTATAATACTCCTTCCTTCAAATAAATTATTACAACAGACAAATGTACAATTCACAAGACTCCTACTAGAGTTAATCATTCAGGAATCTATTACCCTTTGATCTAACATGAACATCATGCCTTCTCTACGCGAGAGGCTTTGTTAGTGGATCCACACTATTTTCATCAGTTGACACTCTACAAATGCTCATATCTCCTCGATCGAAAATCTCTCGAATAAGATGGAACTGTCAAAGTATGTGCATAGAGAGCTAATGAGATCTAGGTTCTGAAGACAGTGCAATTGCACCATTATTATCATAGTAAAGAACTATTGGATCAAGAATGCTAAGAACTACGTCTAGCTCGCCGTTGAATTTCCTAATCCATAGACACTCCTTTGCCATTTTAGCAACAACGATATACTCGGCCATAGTTGAAGAATCAGCAACTGTCTCCTACTTGGAACTCTTCTAGCTAAAAACACCTTCATTTAGGCAAACTATAAACCCTGACTGAGACTTTGAGTCATCTATATCAGTTTAGAAGATGTCATTTGTGTACCCATTTACAACGAGTTCTTCCTCTCCACTAAATACCAAGAACATATCCTTAGTCCTTCTCAAGTACTTTACGATATTGTTAATGGCTATGCTGTGATAATCATTAAGATCAGGCTAATACCTGGTAGATTTTCTCAAATTATACGAGATATCGGGTCGAGTTCATATCATTACATACATAATTAATCCAATTGTCAATTCATATGGAATCAACTTCATGCGGTCCTTAACTTCACAAGATTTAGGATACTGGTTCTTAGAGAGAATCACACCTTGAGACATGGATTAGAACCCTTTCTTGTACTCAAGCATGTTTAACTGTATCAACACCTTGTCAATATATGTACTTTGGGTAAAACCCAATAACTTCTTTGTTCTATCTCTATAGATCTTAATACCAAGTATGTAGTGGCTTCGCCCAAGTCTTTCATAGAAAAGTAGTTCCCTATGCTGTTCTTAACAACGTGTAAGGTCGGATTGTCATTCCCAATCAACAGTATGTCATCTACATACAATATCAGGAAGACAATAATGCTCCCACTAATCTTCATGTAAAAATACGGCTCAACCTCGATCTTGAAAAACCAAACTCTTTGTTTTTTTTCATTAAAATGAAGATTCAAACTTCGGGAAGCATATTTTAATCCATAAATAGATTTCTACAGCTTGCATATTTTAATGGCTTCACCTGGAGATACAAAACCCTCGGTTGTGTTATATACACTTCCACTAGGAGGTTTCCATTTAGGAAAGATATTTTGATATCCATTTGCCAAATCTTGTAGTCATAATACGGAGCAATAACAACCAGAATTCTGATGGACTTAACCATAGTAATAGTGGAAAAAGTCTCATCAAAGTCAAAACCATGAATTTTCTTGAAACCTTTAGCCACTAGTTTCCTTTTGAATATATGTACATTCCCATCCATTTAGGTCTTCTTCTTGATGACCACATGCATCCTATGGGCCATACCCCTTTAGGTGGTTCCACTAAGGTCCAAACTTTGCTTTCATACATGGAGTACATTTCATATTTCATGGCCTCGAGCAACTTCTCAAAGTCCGGTCCACACATATACTCTTGGTAGGTTGCATGCTCATCATCATGATCCAAAAGCAACACATTACCTATTTGAGATAGGAAAATCCATATCTCTCAAGTTCAAACCTTGGTCTACCAAATCTACGTAGGACTTGTGTTTCTAAAGCATGTTCACTAGCTACAACATCCTATTGTCCTTGCTCAGGTTTCAATTCCAGTTCCTTCACTATTAGTGATTCTTGAACTTCGTCAAGTTCTACCCCGGTAGTCTTTCTACTTAAGAACTCTTTCTCACGAAAGACACTAGTCCTCGTGAAAAACACTTTGCCCTCGAATTGTTGTTAGAAATAGTAACCTTTAGTTTCCTTAGGATACCCCCCATAAGATAACTTTTATCTGACTTGGGTTCCAGCTTGTCAGGCATTTGACATCACACGTATGCTTCACAATCCCAAATCTTAATGAAAGACATACTAGGACGCTTCCCAGCCCATATCTCAAATGGTGTCTTCAGAACCATTTTACTTGAAGAATGATTTTGTGTAAAAGCAGTAGTCTCTAGAGCAAATCCCCAAAAGGAAACATGCCAATCTGCATGACTCATCATCGTTCACACCATTTCTAATAGAGTATAATTCCTCCTCTCAAACACACCATTATGCTGCTGCGTTTTAGGTGGAGTGAGCTGTGATACAATACCAAACTCTTTCTGATGATCATGAAACTCATGACTTAGGTATTCACCACATCGATCAGATCATAGTGCTTTTACCCTCTTACCCAGCTGGTTGTCTACTTTATCCCTAAACTCTGTGAACTTTACAAAGGTTTCAAATTTTCATTTCATAAGATACACATATCCGTATCAATTGAAATCATCAGTAAATGTAATAAAGTAGAAGTACCCACCTCTAGCCATGGAACTCATGGGTTGGCATACATCACTATGTATTATACACAAGAGATCACCTGCCCTCTCATTAAAACCATTTAAAGTGACTTTAGTCATCTTGCATAATAAACAAGATTCACATCTCTCAAATGTTTCATAATCAAATGAGTTCAGTTGTCCATCTTTATGGAGTATGGATATGTGTTTCTCATTTATATGACCTAAACAACAATGCCAAAGGTAGGTAGGATTTGAGTCATTATTTTTTAGTCTTTTAGTATTTTTTATATCATAGATCAGATGGTCTAAGTTCAAAACATACAAACCATTAAACATTTGGGTTACACCATAACAAACATCATTCATAAAATTTGAACAATAATTGTTCTTAATTATAAATGAAAATCCATTCATGTAAAGACATGATATGGATATAATGTTTATAGTTATGGAAGGAACATTATAATAAGTATCTAGTTCTCTTATAAGCCCACTGGACCAAGAAAGATGGTAAACTCCTACGGTGATAGCAACAACTCCTGCACCATTGCCAACACTTACATCCACCTTCCCTTTATTCAGCATTCTTCTCCTTCCAAGTTCCTGCACATTTATACAAATGTGAGAACCACATCCAATATCTAATACCCATGATGAAGTAGTAGAAATGTTTATCTCTTTAACATAAATACTTGAAGCAAAGTCATACGTCCCTTCATTTTCTGCAGACCCTTAATATAAGAAGGACAGTTCCTCATTCAATGACCAGTCTTGCCACAGTGGTGGCATTTCCCTTCCTTCATCAAGACTTTATTCTTCAGTGCTAAATACTTGGGCTTAAAAAATGACTTAGGTCCTACCTTATTCATCTTGAATCCCTTAGCCATGCCCTTTGCTTTATGCACCATCTGTATGGGGCTAGCAGGCTTGACCTTCTTCATGTTGATCTTGACAGTTCGTAACATGTCTAAGAGCCCGGCTAGTGTCTTGTCAATTTCATTTATATTATAATTTAAGATAAACTACTTGAAACTGTCCGACCATGATTGCAGGATCAGGTCTGTATCCAACTCTTGGCCTAGAGGAAAACCTAGTCTTTCATGGTTCTCTACATACCCAATCATCTTGAGTACGTAAGTCCCTACTATGTCTCGAGCTCCCATCTTACACTGAAACAACTCCTTGGTGACGTCAAACCTCTCTTGGCGATCGTGCCCATGAAATATTTTATTAAGGTGCTTTTCAATTTCTTTACAACTCATGTTCTCATGTTGCTTCTAAAGCACAGAGTTCATGGTGGCGATCATAAGGCATTCGACATCCAAGGACTCATCTTGATACTTCTTATAAGCATCCTTATCAGCTTGAGACACATTCCCGTTTAGTTATTCAATGGATTCCACTTCCAAGACATAGAGCTTACGCTCTGCCTTAGAACAATTATCCGATTTATGTACTAGTCCAGATAATTTATCCCACTCAGTTTCTCCTTCTCAAGGATGGCTCTGATGTACAGGGAGGAATGAATCCACTTGCCATGGAAATACTACAAAAATGTATGCAAAAAAGAACTCAGTACTACATTTCAAAATACATTTTAATTTCAATTATGACTTTAATTAAAATTACTCACAATATTTTAATCAAACTGATAACCCTCAGTATCAAATCTGAGAGCTCATGCGAGCTACTCTCTTAGTGGACAAGATTTGTATTTCAATAAAACCATGAGTCAGCTTTGCTTTTCTCTCACAATGTAGTTATTTTGGTAGGCAACGCTTGCCGATTGCATCATCTTGCAACTCTTGTATGTTGGTGAATAACGTTTTATTCGCATCCATCATATGGTGCTTGCCAAACCTATACCTCTGGGCACTAAACTTTTGAGGTCACCCAGTTAATTTTGACCCGATCTCGATTGTGGGATATCATAAGTATCTGCTTGCACCCTTACCAAGATAGATTAATTCACCTTACTTTGGCAAGCCCACCCTTCAACGATCGAGGCAGGAAGTGTACCATCCATCGGAAGGCATCTGACTACTTAATAATGCTTAAGGGATTTTAATATAACTAATTAACACTTTATCATGGTTAACAATTAACAAATGTGGACACTCACAAGAAAAACTTACAGCATTCACAATCCAAATAAATCCCAGATGTGCACAAAGAAGAATCATCAACACTTGACGAACTAGGCTAAATCTTAACATCTAAAAGAATTCTAAACCTTTAGATTTACATGCATTGGACATGAGCAACACCAACTCCACTTACACAGTAGACATGTGTTGGATCCCTAGTTGATTTGGGCTAGGTTCACTGACTTAGGATGTGACCCATCATGTATAGCCAGGGTCAAAGTTTGTGTCCTAGAGTCTATGCCAAGTCCCTAGAGTCAATCTCAGATGGACCAGCTATCAACAAGACCTTCAGAGACTCCAGTCTTAGAGGTTATCAAGACTAAGTAAAGTGAGTGCGACGTTCGTCGAACTCAGCTCGACGAATGGTGTTCTGCGCTCGACGATCATGAGACAATTCCTTGTGCTGAGCTCGACGATCTTTGTTCTTTGTTCGAGGAAGACTGAGTTTCTACATCAAGCTAAAGTCAGGACAACTTCAGAATTTGTCTAAGTCCAGCTTCAAGCTTTGGTCGACGAACTAGATTCTGAGCTCGACGAACTTGGACCTCAGGTTCTCAACTTCTCAGGTCGACGAAGTCAACTTCTCAGGTCGACGAATGCAGTACTCTACTCGACGATTTCTGAATTTAGAGTATTTATGTCGACACTTAGGGCATGTGTCGACACTAGACAATTTATGTCGACACTAGAAGATTTGTGTCGACACCAGGATTTCAGTCAACACCAATTCATGTCGACACTAGAAGATTTGAGTCGATAACAAGATCAATCAGTCGACACCAACTTATGTCGACACAGAATATCAGTTACCCAGAATATTTTAACTAAGTCCAGAACTGTTCTCAGCTCGAAGAATTTGGATCTCAGCTCGACGAATGAAGATTGTCTATTCGAAGAATGAAGATTGTCTGGTCGACGAACTCTCTCAAGCTCAGCTCGACAAACTCAAGCTCAGCTCGACGAACTCAAACTCAGCTTGACGAATTGTGTTCTTCGTTCGATGATTCCAGACTAGGTCTTCTTCAGTTTCCCGTCCCGTTTCTTGGCGATGATTCTGGAGTTATTTATGTCAGATCTTCTCGGAATGTTACGGTTAGAACGTACAATTAATCATGGATTATTTCATGCCATTTTTCCATGGGACAGTTGGAGAAATCATTGATTGCCGCTTCCTTCCAAGGCCGACTGCAATTACTGCTCGACATTCAAATTTTGAATGTTCTTCTGTCAGAGACGCATACAAAAAGGATAAAATCAATCAGGAGCAGTATAGAAAGCAATACAGACAATCAGACAGACACACTCAGATTGCAAAGAAGAATAATCATACACAATCTAAAGTTCAACAGCAATCAGCCTTGACCAGAGAACAATTTCTTCAAGAAGAAGAAGAACAACCAATACGATCAAGAGTCTTCTTCCTTCTAACTCTACAGGACTATTTCAAAGGACAATAAATATTTATCTATCAAAGGAGTTCCTGAAACAATTTCTGGTCCAAGCATTCCAGGTCTTTGAAGACCTATCACCCTGAAGCAGTGCTCCAGCATTCCTGATTAATTCAAGATCTCAGGGGGAGCAACATCTGATAACATCAATCCACAGTCTTCTCAGTTGCTTTGAGAAATAGAAGACACCGTCACCTTATTTCCAATTCCTGTACAGGGTTTTAATTCCCTTCAAAATTATTCTGGTTTCAAGTCTCCTTCCAAAAGACTTGAGGTTTTGGTTTTTGAGAACCTGAACAAAAGCTCATTGGTGTCAGGCACCTGATTAAAAACCTGAGTGGATTCCTACCAGGGTGGTAGAAGAGTGGATGTACCCAGGTTGGGGAACCACCATAAAAATTTCTTGTGTCGTCTGGTTGCCCTTCTTTTTGTTTTGGCTATGTTGTTCTGTGATTAATAGGTTGTTGTGCTTAGTTTATTTTATTTGCTGACTTGTTCACCTAGGCTTACAACAAAAGTTGTAAAAATTTTCAAGAAAGCACAATATTCTATTCACCCCCCCCCCCCCTCTAGAGTATTTCAGATCTAACCTGCACTTTCGACATGCTCGTCTCTTAATGTGAGATTCAAAATCTAACACACTTGGTTTCACAAATCAATAAGAGGGACGGTTACTGCTAAGGGGAAACAAAGATATCATAACAAAATCATATGCGTTCTTGGCGGAGTTCCAAGGGGCTACGCCCCTGGTGGGGTCTTGGAATCAGATCCCCTAATGGAGTCTAAGGGGCAGCTCCCCTTGCGATGGTCCAGGAATAGATTTGGCCATTTAGAACACTTCTAAATTTCAAAATTTACACGCAATAGATTTAGAAACTTCTGAAACAATGCTCATCACTCAACTTGTCTTTTATAATATTGTTGGGGTTTTACTATACATCATAAAAGTTGTGGGCAATGAAATTGGGAACAAGAAAACCAATAAGAAATACAGATCTTGCGATGAACATTTATCAAGAAGTAAGATACTGTTAATAAAATTATACCTTTATGAGATTGAGTCATTACTCAACCTAGATTCTCCATGGAAAAGTCATAGCCGGCTTTGGAACAAATCATAACTGCTGACAAGGACTTCACGTAGAATATTTTTTGTGTCTCTGTAGAAGTCTATTGATTGGCCCGTGAACAAACTCTTACTGTGGTTGGTTCGGTGAGTCTGAAAGTGTGAGTTAGATCTGATATACTCTAGAGGGGGGGGGGGTGAATAGAGTATGGTGCTTGCTAAAAACTTTTACAATAGTTGTTGTATTCTAACGTGAATAGGGAAGCAAATAATAAAAAGTAAATCTAAACACAGCAACTATCTAATCACAGAGCACCCTAGTCACAAACCACAACCAGAAACAAAAAGAAAAACAAGCAACCAGAAGACACAAGGAGCTATAGTGGTTCCCCAACCAATCTGGGAACATCCACTCTTCTACCACCCTAGGTAGGAATCCACTGCAGGATGAGTTGATCCGATGTCCTGGGCACCAATGAGCTTTTGATAAGGTGCTCAAAAACCAAACCAGATTTTTTGATCAGGTGTCTTGCCACCAATGAGCTTTTGATAATGTGCTCAAAAACCACACACAAACTTTTGAAGGGAGTTTGAAAAACCCTTTACAGAGGTGGGGATGAGAGAGTGATGAAAGTCTTCTTTTCTCAATCACATTGAGAAGACTATGTGGATTCAGTGATGTTGTCAAAGCTCCCCCTAAGATATGAGGTTGTTCAGAAAGTGAAGCTTTGTAGTAGGGTGATAGGCCTTCAGAAAATTGATCTCCATCAAATGATGATTTCAGCAACAACTGAAATGTGAGGTGTCTGGAGTCTTGAATGATGATGGCCTATGAACACTTGAAATAAGAGAGATCTGAAAATTTCAGATGATTGATCTCCTTTGGTGGATTGTTCTGTATGAATTGTTGAGACAGAGAATGTCTGCAACTCCCTTTCTTTCTCTTGGTATTTGTTATTTTTAGAGTTGTTGTAGAGATTGTTGTTGCAGAGATTGTTGTTGCAGAGATTGTTATTGCAGAGATTGTTATTGCAGTGATTGTTGTTGCAGAGATTATTGTTGCAGAGATTTTTTCTAACTTCTTGTTCTTCTTCTTGTATATGGAATGGAAAAAGAATCTTGTCTTTTATTCCTTTTTTTGAATAGAAATGATCCTTTTCCAATATAGTCGTTAGCCTGTCATTAATACTTCCTTAACTGTAATTGTCTTCTGGAGGAAAGTCCAACAAAACATTCCTTGAAAATTCCTTGAAACTTGCTCCAGATTAAATGAAAACGGCTACAAGATCTCTGAATTAAATGCTGACAATAATTCCACAGCTGTCCAAATTTGAATCTTGAAAATCGTTGAACTCTTCAGAAAAACGTCGAACTGAGCTCCACTATCGTCGATCTGAGCTCAGAGATTTGGACTTAGACAGAAACAGATATCGTCGATCTGAGCTCAACTATCGTCGAACTGAGATCAGAGATAGAGGATCAATCTGGAGTCAAGATTGTCGATCTGAACTCGAAGATCGTCGAATGGAGTTCGACAACTTGATGAAGCTGAGCTCAGAGCTCGTCGAATGGAGTTCGACGACTTGATGTAGTTAAGCTTAGAGATAGTCGAATGGAGTTCGACGATCCGTCGAAGTGAGCTCAACGATCGTCGAATGGAGTTCGACGATTCGTCGTACTGAGCTCGACGAAATGACTTAGTCTCCAAACTGAAAAACCTGGCCTTGAGGGAAGCTTCCAAACCTAACTACTAACCATTAGACTCAATTCTAATTGACCTTTAGATCTATACAATGAGGACAAAATAGGTTTCCTAAGAGACATAGTGATCCTGACCCAAATCAGTAATAGGGTGTTCCAACAGAGTCGATCGCCGCGAGCTTGCTAGATGAGGCAAGTGCACCTATCACAAGCAGTACTCGATATTCGGGATAATACCGAGGTCGTATTATTCCCGGGAACGGGTTGATAACCCCTACTCCTCCGAAAACACTATTATTTTACCGAAATAGTAAGTTGAGGGTTTTAATTAAAATAGGATAAAAATAGATTTTAAGAAAATAGTCGATGAATAGATAACTCCCGGTATCGAATTACGTTAGGATTAAAAATAGATTTGAATAACTAGAGATCTAAAGTTTCAATTTAATTAAAGCGGAAACTTGGCCGTGGAGGTTCAAAATAATGAGCTCACCTATCTCTAGGAATATCGCTCACCTGGATATTAAGGCTATTCGACCGTGCTCTCGTCCGACGAAGGATTCCCCTTAATGCCCGCAGTACGCTAAGAACCCCGCTATTGGGTGGGGAACCCAATCCGGTAGAGTAAGCGCGCCTCCTCTCTCGAGGGTTAGTGTGGAACTCTATTTACCCAGGGGTGATCTGTCCATACGCACGGCCTCTCGGCTAGCTAGCGTATGGATTACGGAAATAGAGCGTCACATCGATATGTGGGTCTACGCGTCGTTAACCCGGGGGTAAACCTTAAGTTTTTTAATTAAATCGAAAAACTAGACATTTGGTTATTTAAAACATTTTAGATCCCAAAGCTCTTCGATACCGAGGGCTAAAAGCAATTAGCCACTCATCAGAATGGGGATAGCTTATATGTTTGGTTGTGCGAGCGTCCTAAACTATTCGCTGAAAGGTTATAAAGAAAATAAGAAGAAAAGTAAAATATCCTAACATTAGAAAAGTTATTATAAATAAACACACCCGCACTCATTCAAACATATAACAAGAGACAGAAATAAAACTAAGTTACACATAAGAGAAAATTGCATAATTGACATTTGCTGGTCCCACTCAAACGAGTGGGGGCGGGAAATAAAAGCTGAAAATTACATAATTAAAATTACAAGTCCCACTCAAACTAGTGGGGGCGGAAAATAAAAGCTGAAAATTGCAAGTCCTACTCAAATGAGTAGGACTGAAATGAAAGCGAGTCCTACTCAAACGAGTAGGAGAAAATAAATGCGATTACAGGGCTTTCTTAAATATTTACATCAAAATAAGGTCCGACCATTTAACTCCTAGCGAGTAGGCGGAAAATCAAATCCAGCCATTTAACTCAAATGAGTAGGCCAAAAAAATAAGGAATGAAAATTACAAGTCCGACTCAAATGAGTAGGACTAAAAATACAGACCGGCCATTTAACTCAAGTGAGTAGGCGGAAAAATAAAAACTACAAACACTTGCTTGAATAAAATCCAGCCATTTAACTCAAATGAGTAGGCGAAGAAATAAAAAAAAACGCATACACTCTACTTGAATAAAATCCAACCAATTAACTCAAGTGAGTAGGCGAAAAAATAAAAACAACACACGCACTCTACTTGAAAGTAACTACTCACGCACTCGACATAAATAAACACACACACACACACACACACACACACACACACATGCATAATTTTAACTTAGGAGTTGAAAAATATCTCTTACACGCACACACTTGTGCTAAACAAAATGAGAAAAACAAAGTAATTGAAAAACTAAAACAACTGCATTTCTACCGCTGGAATGTGCTAGAAATGCGTAAAAAGACAAAATAAAAATTGATTGAGAAAAAAGTTTTAAAATTAAAGTGAGAAAGGCAAGTGCCCGAAAAATTAAAACGTTTACATTTTTACCGTTAGATTTTGATAGAAATGCATAAAAAGTGAAAATAAAAATTGTTCGAGGGAAAATATTTTTTGTAATTGCAAAAATTCTAAGTTCTTGAAAAATTAAAATAACATATTATCTGTTTTTAAAGCTTTGTAAATCGGGTTAAAAAGGTATAAAAACAGAAAATGAAAGTAAAACCCTAAGTCTAACCGATTCTTTAAAGAATATAATAAAAACTGTCCATAGTAACGGCTAGAAATTTGATAAAAATAGAAGTAAAATAAAAAGGTTTTCGTTTTAAAACATAAATTTCGCATGTTTAAGCTCATACACGCACACGCACCATGAAAATGAAAATAAAAGTACATAAGATTGATGAAAAGGAGGCTTTTTGGATAAATTTCATAGTATGTAAGGATGAAATAATAACGATTTTTATTACGAAAAAGGGTTGATTACAAGAGCTCAAACATACAAACTTAAAAAGGTGAGGGGGGGATCCTTACATAGCACTAAGCAAGCTCCAAACAGCAGCTCTAGTCAACAAAATGGTTCAAAAATTGGAACCCTGAACTCATATGTCAGCATTATTAAACAGCAGATTTTGGCGATCTGATGGATTTGACGGTGATTTGACTTTGCGGCCGAAAACGCGGCGGTCACGCCCCAGGTCACGGGAGTGACGGTGGGCGTGTCGTTCGGCGCTTAAAGGCGTTGTTGACTTCGGGATTCACCGGCGGTAGTTTGTCGGGCGAGGTGGAGCAGTCACGCCCCAGGTCACGGGCTTCGGCATGGGGCGTGTCGGACTGACACAGGCATGGAGCTCATTGGACACGGGCGTGTCCCTCTTGGGTCGACGAATATCGAGTTGAAAACATCGAGCGGGATAGACACGGGCTTGGTCACGCCCCGTGTCGGATCGACACGGGCGTGTGGCCGGGTGTGTCAGGCTTTTCTCTTCAAAATTGGCTACTTCACGGGATTTTGAGCTATCACGCCCTGGTCACGGGCGTGACCAATATGTCACGGGCGTGACATGGCATTTTTTTCAGATTTTGATTTTTTTCCTGAAAAATAAACTAAAACAAGTTAGTATATTATATACAAAAATATTAGCATTTTATTGAATAAAAACAAGTAGAAATGACAAAAATAAATGAAAATGACTTAAGTAATATACATAAAAATAGGTATATTTACAATTCATCAAATACCCACATACTTAAACTTTTGCTATTCCAGAGCAAAAGTTTGAGATGAACTTATAAGGAATATAAAAAACTCTAAGTTTAGCTACCGCTTAATCAATTATAAGAGAGATCTAAATAAATAAACGGGGTGTAAGAGTTAATTCCTAAATTTATGGAGATGATTTAAATAGCGCAAAAGTTTTGGCCAAAAGACTTCTTGATATAATCAAATAGAAAGCAATAATTGTAATGGTGAGATTAACAAGAATAGTTTGGAAATATATGAACTTTTAGCTTATAAGAGTTTTACTTGAAATAATGCAATTTACAAATTATGCTCTCAAAAAGATTTTTGAATTAAATCAAGAATCATGAAATTGGCTAAGGGGGTTGATGTTGGTTTATGAAGAGGGTTTTGATATTTGAGGCGAGGTAATTTTTTCTCGAACCTCCATGTTTTTTTTGGATTATTAAGAAAACGAAATCTTATTTTCCTAATATCGATTTTTTTTCAACTTCATAATAAATTTTAACCCAATGTATATGTGTAGGAGTAATGAATTTTATCCTCTTACTCCATAACATATAATCTTTTTAATCAATTGGGTGCCTATGTTTACGGAACGAAATCTTATTCCCATTGACATAGGATCTTTTAAGGATAACAATTTTATCATGCCAAGTAGGTCATGATAAGGAGGTGAGAAAAGAAAACTAGATTTTTTATTAAAAAACAATTTTGAGAGCAACCTTAATAAATTTTAAGTTTCAATTTTTCAGAAAGCTAAAAGTAAACATAATTGAATCCTATAGTCATTATTTTCTAACATAATACACATGCTCCTATCAATGAAAAATTAGAAGTAGTGTCGAAAATGAGTTCGCTATTTTTAACAAAGCATAAAAAATTCTTTAAAACTTACACCCGAATATTTAATTTTTTCAATTTATAATTCACAAACGAATAGCAAACAAAAAATTAATAAAATTCACATATAAATAAACTCAAAGCAAAAAAATTTGGATAACAAGAAAATTAAGGATGGTATATTTGATTTATTTGTTTCAAAATATATTTTTTTTAGTTTTTTAGAGTTTTTTCATCTTCTGTTTTTGTGTTTTTTATTTATTATCTCTTTTTTTGTATTTTTGTTTTGTTTTACTCAATTTTTTTTTGAATTTTTGTTTAGTTTTCCTCTTTTTTTGAGTTTTTTTTTGAACTTATTATCTTTTATTTTTTAGATTTTTAAGGTTTTGCGGAATGTGCAAGAAAAAGAGACGGTATTTACAAGAATGAAAGAGAAAAGCAAGGGGGAGAGAGAATATTATTTACAAAATTATTTACAAAGATTTTTACAAAATGAAACTAACTATTTTTGGAATTTTTGTTTTGTTTTACACTCTTTTTTTGTTGGAATTTTTGTTTTATAATTTTTTTGTAATTTTGGTTTTATAATTTTTTTGGAATTTTGTTTTACATTTTTTTGTTTTTGTTTTTTTGGGATTTTTGGTTTAAAAAGACAGAAAAAAAAACATTTTAAAGACAGAAAAACAAAAAAAACCTTAAGTTTTTGGGATTTTGTTTTCATTTTCAAATTTTTTTGTTATTTTTATAGTTTATTTTGTTCATATTTTTTTTATGTTTAAAGTGCAGAAAATAGAAATACAGTGAAGAAAATAGAAATACAGTGCAGAAAATAGAAATGCGAAAAAGAAAGTGAGAAAACACCCCCATATTTAAGTCCAACATTGTCCCCAATGTTGTAACGTAAGTATGCGGAACAAAATAGGTAAGAAAATATAGAGAAAGAAAGGAGAGGGGGGTAGAAGCTTCCCTGATAGGAGGTGGGGAAGGCGCAGTTTAGGAAACCTGCATTAGGAAGAAAGATAGCAAAGAAAAAGGTAAAGAGATAGCGAAAAAGAAAAACATGGGGTGTCTCCCAGGAGCGCTTTGTTTATAGTCACGTAGCTTGACTATGTTGGTGGTTTATATATCTAAGAGGGCTATGGATTCGAAATTACCACCCACAGGATAGCCTGCTATGTATAATTTTAAGCGATGACCGTTCACTTTAAACGAGCCTTTATCCGGGTGGGAGACGAGTACAGTCCCATAAGGCCAAACCTCTTCAACTTTGAAGGGGCCGGACCAACGTGATCTAAGTTTCCCGGGGAAAAGTATAAGTCGTGAGTTATAAAGAAGGACAAGATCGCCTGGAGAAAAAGTTTTTTGGGGCTTGAGTTTTCGGTCGTGATAAAACTTAGAACGCGCCTTATAGAACTTATTGCTCTCGTAAGCATTTGCAGGCCATTCATCGAGCTCGTTTAGTTGCATTTCTATTTTGGGTGGCTAGGTTAGCGTCGAGATTTAAAAGTTTTAAAGCCCAAAGTGCGCCATGTTCTAATTCTACGGGGAGATGACACGCTTTGCCGTAGACTAATCGATACAACGTACAATGAATTGCGGTTTTGTATGCGGTACGATAAGCCAACAACGCATCGTCGAGTTTGATGGACCAATCTTTCCTATTAAGGGAAACGATTTTGTCTAATATGCGCTTTATCTCTCGATTGACTACCTCTACTTGGCCACTAGTTTGCGGGTGGTAGGGTGTGGCAAGTTTGTGCGTGACGCCATATCTAGCTAACGTCTTAGCCATTTGGGTGTTGCAGAAATGCGTCCCCCTATCACTTACAATAGCGCGCGGAGTGCCGAAGCGCGAAAATAGTTTTTTAAGAAATGTAACAACGACTCGCGCATCGTTGGTGGGAAGAGCTTGCGCTTCCGCCCACCTTGATACGTAGTCGACCGCTACTAAAATATACATATTTTTGAAAGATAGAGGTAGTGGGCCGACGAAATCTATGCCCCATAAATGAAGACTTCATACTCTGAAAACATGTTTTGGGGCATCTCGTCGCGGTGAGAGATGTTACACGACCGCTGACAGCTATCGCAAGCGCGCACAAAATTGTGAGTGTCTTTGAATAGAGTGGGCCAAAAGAAGCCCGCCTCTAGCACCTTCCGCGTGGTCTGGTTAGCTTGATAATGCCCACCAGCCGAACCCTCGTGGCAGTGCCTAAGGATTTGCGTGCACTCCACACCCGCGACACATCTTCGGACCGCTTAGTCCGCGCAGATACGAAAAAGAAAAGGGTCCTCCCAAAAGAAATATTTCAAGTCAGAAAAGAATTTCTTCTTTTGCTGGCTCGAAAAGTCTTTTGGAAGCACCCTCGCAACTAAATAGTCCGCAAAATCTGCGAACTACGGCGGGGAAGAGGAACTAGTAGTTATGGCTAGGAGGCGTTCCTCGGGGAATCTGTCATTTATGTCAGATTCGATGAGCGCTTTCGCAGCGGGATTTTCTAAGCGGGAGAGGTGATCGGCAGCTAAATTTTCCGTGCCCCTCTTATCTCGGATCTCTAAATCGAACTCTTGGAAGAGGAGGATCCATCGAAGAAGGCGGTGTTTGGCGTCCGTTTTCGCTAACAAATATTTTAAGGCGGAATGGTCGGTAAATACGATAACTTTGGATAACGTAATATACGAGCGAAACTTATCGAAAGAAAATACGACGGCTAAAAGTTCCTTTTCCGTTGTCATGTAATTTCCTTGTGCGGAAGTGATTGTCTTGCTAGCGTAGTAAATAGGATGAAAATATTTGTTTATATGTTGGCCAAGAACCGCACCTACGGAAATATCACTAGCGTCGCACATGATTTTGAACGGAAGGGTCCAATCGGGCGCCACTAAAATTGGTGAATTGATAAGTTTTTGTTTTATGAAATTAAAGGCAGACTCGCATTCGCTATCAAAGACAAAATTTGATTCCTTTTCCAAGAGGCGAGTAAGCAGCTTTGTTATTTTTGAAAAATCTTGAATAAAATGCCTATAAAAGCCTGCGTGCCCTAAGAAACTCCTAATAGATTTAACGTTGGAAGGCGGGGGAAGTTTTTCGATAATTTCAACTTTGGCCTTATCGACCTCCATCCCCTTAGACGAAATCATATGGCCGAGAACCAAACCTTCTCGAACCATAAAGTTGCATTTTTCCAAATTTAAAATGAGATGTGTGTCCTCGCATCACTGAAGGACACGATCTAAATTACGAAGACAGGACGGGAAAGAGCTTCCGAAAAAAGAGAAGTCATTCATAAAGACTTCCATAATGTCTCCTACCAGCTCGCCAAAGATCGCCAGCATACATCGTTGGAATGTAGCGGACGCGTTGCAGAGGCCAAATGGCATTCTTCGATATGCGAAGGTACCAAACGGGCAGGTAAAAGTTGTTTTCTCTTGGTCATCGGGGGAAATGGGTATTTGGAAAAACCCCGATAGTCCATAGAGAAAACAAAAATACGGATGACCGGACAAACGCTCTAAAATTTGGTCTAAGAATGGTAGTGGGAAATGATCCTTATGGGTGGCGTCATTTAGTTTTCTATAATCGATGCACACCCACCAACCCGTAATAGTACGAGCTGGGACGAGTTCATTGTGTGCATTCTCCACTACGGTAAGACCGCCCTTTTTGGGCTCCACGTGAATGGGACTAACCCACATACTATCCGATATGGGATAAATAATCCCCACATCTAATAATTTAATAATTTTGGCCTTAACGATGTCTCTCATGTTTGGATTAAGACGTCGCTGCGGCTGAATAGTTTTGCGGCAATTATCGAGAAGGAAAATCTTATGGGTGCTGAAAGACGGTTAGTCCCTTTGAGATCAAAAATTTTCCACGCAATTGGGTGGCGATGTTTAAGCAAAACTCCAAATAAATCAAAAGTCTCCAATTCACTCAAATACGAAGAAATGATAATAGGGAGTGTATCATCTTTCCCCAAAAAGGCGTATTTGAGTGAATTGGGTAGGGGTTTGAGTTCAAGGCAGGGCAGTTATTCTAATGAGGTTTTAATTCCTATGTCTTTCTTACCAATTGGTTCGAAAGGCAAGTCTATAGAGGTATCCTCATCGCAGTTAAAATTTTCGAGCGCATAAATATCGTCGTTTAAAAAAGTAGACTCAAAAATAGGGGAAGAACAATCTCCGAGATATGTGTCTAAATTATAACAAAATTCATCGCTTGATGATGAGTCTCCTATTGAGGGATTAATAGAGAAAGTAACTTCGTCATCTCCTACCCGAAGGAAGAGACGACCGTTACTGACATCAATTAATTCGCGTGAGGTAGCGAGAAAAGGGCGACCGAGTATAATTGGTACATCGGTGTCCTCCTCGATGTCCAAGATGACGAAGTCTACCGGAAAGATAAACTTATCAACTTGGACAAGTACGTCCTCCACTACCCCGACGGGAAACTTAACCGAGTGATCCACTAGTTGGATTCGCATTTTAGTAGGGGCCGGAGTGCCCAAACCTAATTTTTGAAAGAGCGAGAACGGCATCAAGTTAATGCTCGCGCCTAAATCTGCAAGAGCGTATTTTACTAATATATTGCCAAAAAGGCATGAGATGGAGAACCGTCCCGGGTCATTTATTTTTAGGGGCAATTTATTAGTAAGAGCCACTGAGCAGTCAGCATTAAGAGAAATATGCGAAATATTTTCTAATTTTTGTTTATTGGAAAGAAGTTGTTTTAAGTATTTTGCATATTTAGGCATCTGAGAGATTGCCTCGCAGAAGGGAACATTAATGTGAATTTGTTTTAATAATAAGATAAATTTTTCAAATTGCGCGTCCTTACGCTCACTATTAAGTTTATGCGGATACGGCAAGGGCGTTTTAATAATTTTTTCATTTAAAATTTGTAAAGGTGGCGTAATCAAAGAAGGGGAAAGAGGGGTCGGAGGTGAAATATATACCTGAGGATCGGTCCATGTTGGATCGATCACCTCCTTTTCGCTACGGAGGGTTATAGCGTTGATATTTTCTCGCGGATTGGGCTCCGTGTTTCCCGGCAGTGCCCCGAGCGCGCGCTCGGACATCATTCGCGCTAGTTGTCCAACCTGGAGTTCTAAGTTTTTTAGCAATCCAGTTATGTTCCGGATATTTGACTCGTTGGAAGCGATATATTTAGAAAAAATATCCTCCATCGGGGAGGGTTTTGGAAGAGGGGGAGGCGGTAGAAATTTGGGCATGAAAGAATTGGGCGGGCGCTGCACATTATTCGCATTACTCCATGAGAAGTTGTAGTGGTTCCTCCAACCCGGATTATAGGTATTGCTATAAGGGTTGTTGTTGGGGTTGAAGGAAGGTCGCCCAGCATTTCGCACGTTGTCTACGGATTCATTTGCTACGTCGGCATTAAGGGGAATCGCCCAAGGCGGAGTGGTGGAGGCAGCAGACATCTCCGCCACCTTCTTCGTCAGCCTTTCAACTTGAAGGGCTAAGTGGGCAGTGGAATCCACTTCAAAGAGGCCAGCCGCCTGCTTTGGACGTCCCCACGGGACGTTCCATTGGTAGGCATTCATAGCCATCTCTTCAATAAGAGCTTGGGCAGCCTCGGGGGTCTTATTTTTCAAGGAACCCCCGGCAGCCGCGTTAATCATTTGACGCGTCTGATAGTTAAGCCCATTGTAGAAGATTTGGACATGCAACCACGCAGGCAGCGCGTGGTGCGGACACTTGCGGAAGAATTACTTAAAGCGCTCCCAAGTCACAAAAAGAGACTCAGAATCATTCTGCACAAACGAAGAAATGTTCGCCCGCAACTTTGCAGTTTTGGCGGGCGGAAAATACTTCGTTAAGAACCGCTCCGCAAGCTCGGCCCAGGTGGTGATACATCCTCGTGGGAGGGAATTCAACCACGCCTTAGCTTTGGATCTGAGGGAGAATGGAAAAAGGCACAAACGAATGGCGTCATCAGTGACTCCATTGATCTTAAAAGTATCGCAAATCTCCAAAAAAACTAGACAAATGAACGTTTGGGTCCTCATCCGGCTGTCCATCGAACTGCACGGCATTTTGGATCATTTGGATAACGCTCGATTTGATCTCAAAATTATTGTTCGCCAACGTCGGGCGAACAATACTGCACCCAGTATCGTCCAAATTTGGCTGGGCGTAATATGACATTGTACGCTCAAGGGCCGCGTTCGGATTGGGGTTGGCCATAGCAACGGCAGAGGGTTCTCCGATGGATTCTTTGGGATCCAAAGAGGGATTTTGTCGTTGAGACCGAATACGCGCAAGCGAGTGTTCGATCTTCGGATCAAAATCCAAATGTTCGGACTGCGAAGGCTGTCCACGGGTCATACACCCTAAAAGAGAAAGCAGAAAATTAACTTCTTTTTTGGATTTTGAAGAAAAGTTTTTAGGTTTTTTTTAGTTTTTAAAAATAAAGGTAAAAGTAATAGAGTTCGGATTCGGAATAACAACTCAAAGAGAATTCCCCGGCAACGACGCCAAAAACTTGATTGGCCCGCGAACATAGTCTTACTGTGGTTGGTTCGGTGAGTCGATCGCCGCGGGATTGCTAGATGAGGCAAGTGCACCTATCGCAAGTAGTACTCGATATTCGGGAGAATACCGAGGTCGTATTATTCCCGGGAACGGGTTGATTACCCCTACTCCTTCGAAAACACTATTATTTTACCAAAATAGTAAGTTGAGGGTTTTAATTAAAATAGGATAAAAATAGATTTTAAGAAAATAGTCGATGAAGAGATAACTCCCGGTATCGAATTACGTTAGGATTAAAAATAGATTTGAATAACTAGAGATCTAAAGTTTCAATTTAATTAAAGCGGAAACTTGGTCGTGGAGGTTCAAAATAATGAGCTCACCTATCTCTAGGAATATCGCTCACCTGGACATTAAGGCTATTCGACCGGGCTCTCATCCGACATAGGATTCCCCTTAATGCCCGCAGTATGCTAAGAACCCCGCTATTGGGTGGGGAACCCAATCTGGTAGAGTAAGCACGCCTCCTCTCTCGAGGGTTAGTGCGGAACTCTATTTACCCAGGGGTGATCTGTCCATACGCACGACCTCTCGGCTAGCTAGCGTATGGATAACGGAAATAGAGCCCACACATCAATATGTGGGTCTACGCGTCGTTAACCCGGGGTAAACCTTAAGTTTTTCAATTAAATCGAAAAATTAGACATTTGATTATTTAAAACATTTTAGATCCCAAAGCTCTTCGATACCAAGGGCTAAAAGCAATTAGCCACTCATCGGAATGGGGATAGCTTATATGTTTGGTTGTGCGAGCGTCGTAAACTATTCGCTGAAAGGTTATAAAGAAAATAAGAAGAAAAGTAAAATATCCTAGCATTAAAAAAGTTATTACAAATAAACACACCCGCACTCATTCAAACATATAACAAGAGACAGAAATAAAACTAAGTTACACATAAGAGAAAATTGCATAATTGACATTTGCAGGTCCCACTCAAACGAGTGGGGGCAGGAAATAAAAGTTGAAAATTGCATAATTGAAATTGCAAGTCCCATTCAAACGAGTTGGGGCGGAAAATAAAAGCTAAAAATTGCAAGTCCTACTCAAATGAGTAGGACTCAAATGAAAACGAGTCCTACTCAAACGAGTAGGAGAAAATAAATGCGATTTCAGGGCTTTCTTAAATATTTACATCAAAATAAGGTCCGACCATTTAACTCCTAGCAAGTAGGCGGAAAATCAAATCCAGCCATTTAACTCAAACGAGTAGGCGGAAAAATAAAGAATGAAAATTACAAGTCCTACTCAAACGAGTAGGACTGAAAATACAGACCGGCCATTTAACTCAAGTGAGTAGGCGGAAAAATAAAAACTACAAACACTTGTTTGAATAAAATTCAGCCATTTAACTCAAATGAGTAGGCGGAGAAATAAAAATAACGCACGCACTCTACTTGAATAAAATCCAGCCAATTAACTCAAGTGAGTAGGCGGAAAAATAAAAACAACACATGCACTCTACTTGAAAGTAACTACTCACGCACTCGACATAAATAAACACACACACACACACTTGCATAATTTTAACTTAGGAGCTGAAAAATATCTCATACACGCACACACTTGTGCTAAACAAAATAAGAAAAACAAAGTAATTGAAAAACTAAAACAACTGCATTTTTACCGCTGGAATATGGTAGAATTGCGTAAAAAGACGAAATAAAAATTGTTTGAGCAAAAAGTTTTTAAATTAAAGTGAGAAAGGCAAGTGCCTGAAAAATTAAAACGTTTACATTTTTACCGTTAAATTTTGATAGAAATGCATAAAAAGTGAAAATAAAAATTGTCCGAGCGAAAATATTTTTTGTAATTGCAAAATTTCTAAGTTCTTGAAAAATTATAATAATGCATTATCTGTTTTTAAAGCTTTGTAAATCGGGTTAAAAAGTTGTAAAAATAGAAAATGAAAGTAAAACTCTAAGTCTAACTGATTCTTTAAAGAATATGATAAAAAAAATGGCCATAGTAACGGCTAGAAATTTGATAAAAATGGAAGTAAAATAAAAAGGTTTTCGTTTTAAAACATAAATTTCGCAAGTTTAAGCTCATACACGGACACACGCACCATGAAAATGAAAATAAAAGTACATAAGATTGATGAAAAGGAGGCTTTTTGGAGAAATTTCAAAGCATGTAAGGATGAAATAATAACAATTTTTATTACGAAAAAGGGTTGATTACAAGAGCTCAAACCTACAAACTTAAAAAGGAAAGGGGGGATCCTTACATAGCACTAAGCAAGCTCCAAACAGCAGCCCTAGTCAACAAAATGATTCAAAAATTGGAACCTTGAACTCATACAGCAGCTGCCTTTTTATAGGCAAAAATTTCCAAGTACACGCCCTCCGACACGGGCGTGTCGGTGGGGCGTGTCAGCACTATTAAATAGCAGATTTTGGCGATCTGACGGATTTGACGGTGATTTGACTTTGCGGCTGAAAACGCGGCGGTCACTCCCCAGGTCACGGGCATGACAGTGGGCGTGTCGTTCGGCACTTAAAGGCGTTGTTGACTTCGGGATTCGCCGGCGGCAGTTTGTCGGTCGAGGTGGAGCAGTCACGCCCCAGGTCACGGGCTTCGGCACGGGGCGTGTCGGGCTAACATGGGCGTGGCGCTCATCGGACACGGGCATGTCCCTCTTGGGTCGACGAATATCGAGTTGAAATCATCGAGCGGGATAGACACGTGCTTGGTCACGCCCCGTGTCGGATGGACACGGGCGTGTGGCCGGGCGTGTCAGGCTTTTCTCTTCAAAATTGGCTGCTTCACGGGATTTTGAGCTATCACGCCCTGGTCACGGGCTTGACCAATATTTCACGGGCGTGACATGGCATTTTTTTGTAGATTTTGATTTTTTTCCTGAAAAATAAAATAAAACAAGTTAGTATAATATTTACAAAAATAGGAGCATTTTATTGAATACAAACAAGTAGAAATGACAAAAATAAATGAAAACGACTTAAGTAATGTACATAAAAATAGGTATATTTACAATTTATCATCCATACGAGCAGTAGAACACCGACATCTTATCACATGAAGTGTTAGATGGAGAACAGAAGGAACCCTGTGTCCCATAAACTACTATGTTCATACCAGGAGTGGCGCCAAAATAGGGCTTAGCGAATGTTGTGTGATCAAGGCTTATGGAACTCTTCCATCATCACTTTTATAGTCTCTCGGGTTTATTAGTATCTCGATCGTATCATAATACTAGCACACACA
Organism: Platanthera guangdongensis; assembly: GCA_039583875.1. Taxonomy (NCBI): domain Eukaryota; kingdom Viridiplantae; phylum Streptophyta; class Magnoliopsida; order Asparagales; family Orchidaceae; genus Platanthera; species Platanthera guangdongensis. Next base: position 204,589,795 of record CM077151.1, on the reverse strand, counting down.
AACCCTTAGACATTTACATATATATACATAAAGTATAAACATATGTTTGCCAGTAGTTATCCAAATACCCACGAGAAAAGAAGCGCCAAGACAATTCATCGGAATGATACACCATATTCATCGAGTGGACTATAAGGTTTATCGAGTGAACAAGACGAGCACTGAGATCATTCGACGAATATATGGAAACACATGATAGATTTGTTGATATTATTCGACTAATTCATCGAGATCATTCGATGAATTCATCGAGATCATTCGACGAACCCGTCAGTATCATCCAACAAATCTCGTCGACTTCACCTCTTGAACTGTTTGACGAGTTAATCTCAACGAATCTCCCTGGCATCCATTCTCAGCTACTTTCAGTTTGGTGATTGGTCCTTTCTTTCACATCATATATGAAGAAGACCAATGTAATCCATATATCCAACCTTTCCACATACCCTTATGTGTGACCTTACAGCTAATATCACGTTGGCAATGATATTACCTATTTGACCACTTCTTGATCACAATGGTAACTCCAAGAAATATCGGGTCTAGATGCGGTTAAATACAATAATGATCCTATCATACCTCTATATAAGGATTGATCAATTGAAATTCTACTTTCATCTTTTCAATTTTACTGAAACACTCATAGGAGTATTAACTTTCTTAAGGTTTTCAAATCCAAATCTTTTAAGAATATCATGAATATATTTAGATTGACAAATAAAAATGCCATCATATTTTTGGGTAATTTGAAATCCTACAAAATAAGTAAGATCTACTACCATGCTCATTTCAAATTTATTTTTCATAACTAAAATAACTTCATTACACAACTCTTTATTAGTGGCTCCAAAAATAATATTATCCATATAAATTTGTAAAACTACCAAATCATTATCAACATGGTTAATGAAGAGTGTACCATCAGCACTTTATATTTTATAATTAATGTTTAATAAATATAAAGTTAATTTTTCATACCATGCATAAGTTGCTTGTTTTAAACCACAAAATACTTTTTCCAATTTATAAATATGATCAAAAAATATTTTATTTACAGATGCATGGGTTGTTCTACATAAACTTCTTCTTAAAATACCCGTTCAAAAATGTTATTTTAACATAAATTTGAAATAATTTAAATATTTTAAAATTTGAAAATGCAAGAAAAACTCTAATTGCTTCAACACGTACCACAGGTGCAAAAGGTTCATTAAAATCTACCCCTTCAATTTGTGTATTTCTTTTTGCTACCAATTTATATTTGGTCCATTTAATACTTGATCCACTATCTAATTTATTTTTGAAAATCTATTTAACACATACTACAAGGTGATCAGAAGGTCTCTCTACAAGTCTCCAAAACTTATTACGTTTAAATTGATCTAATTCATCATTCATAGTTAAAAACCAAAATTCATAATTTAAAGCGGTTGAAACGACTTTTGGTTCTATTTTGGATACAAAACATAGGTTTGAAAATAAATCATTTAAAGAAGAATGAGTTCTATTCTCCTTTGATGGTTCTACATCGTCTAATTACTTTTAATGTTTTTTTTATAAATATGAGTTCACTTAGAGACACATATTTTCTCACTTCATCTTCTCTTTCCTCCTTTTTTTCTTCTTTGACTCCAAGTAAATCTTCATCTTCATGTTTCAAAGGAGGAATTGGGTCTTCTTCATTTCCTGTAGGGTTAGAATTTATACAAGAGATAAACTTATCAAACCTAACATGAATAGACTCTTCAACGGTTTTGTCCTTTTTTATAAACTCTATAAGATTTGATAATTGAAGAATAAACAATAAAAATTCCTTCATCAGTATTCTCATAAAATTTTCTAAGAGTATCTTTAGTGCTTAAAATAAAACATTTATAAAAAATAATGAAATACGATACATTTGGTTTTTTTTTGAATATATAATTCATGAGGAGTTTGTTTTAAAAATGAAAGAAGTGTTTTAAAAATGGAAGAAGCAAAACATGATTAACAACATAACATGCAGTACTTATGGCTTCAGCTCAAAATGATCTAGGTAATTTATAATCAGAAAGCATAGTTCGAGCTAGTTCTTGAAGAGTCATATTTTTTCTTTCCACTACATCATTTTGCTGTGGTGTACGAAGAGCAAAAAATTCATGTTTTATCCCTATCTATGTGAAAAAAGAAATAAATCTATTATTTTAAAACTCAACTCCATGAACCGAGCATATACATTTGATTTTTAAATCTAGTTTAGAAAAACAATATACCTCACCTCTAAACTAAAGCCCTCTTCATACACCAAAACAACCCCCTTAGCCATATTCAATGATTCTAGACCTAATATAAAATCTTTTTGAGAGCATAATTTTAAACTGCATTATTTCCTTTAAAGTCTTATAAGCTAAAGCTTCTATAATTCCAATCTATTTTTGCTAGCTAACGATTACAATTTTTGCTTGCTATTTAGTTACTTCAAGCAGTCTTTTCGCCCAAAACATTTCCTCTATTTAAATCATTTTCATGATTTAGGACTTAAGCCTTATACGCCTGATATTTACTTTGATCTCTCTTTCAATTAATTTAAGCGGTAGCTAAATTTAGGATTTCTTTTAATTTCTTATAAGTATATCTTGAATGTTTGCTCTGGAATAGCAAAAGCTTAAGTATGGGGTATTTGATAAGTTGTAAATATTCTTTTTTTTAGTACTTAACTTAGGTCATTTTCGGATATGCTTCATTGTTTTTTAGCTTTTCTTTTCTATAAATTGTTTCCTTTTATATTCCCTTCTAACTTAACTTTATTCTCCTTCGCTAAAATTTTTTGCAGAGAAAAGTTGAAAATTCAAAGTACACGCATGTTTCACCTCGGTTACGCCCGTGACAGGGGCGTGTCACTTGAACGTCAGTGGAAAACTGGTGCCTGCTGAGAATCTGTGAAACAAAGAGTGTACACACCCATGATAAGGACTCAATGCCTCGAACACGCCCATGGCAGGTGTTGGATCTCGTGGAAAACCTTAGAGGGGGGGTGAATAAGTTTTCTCGCATTTATTTCAATTTTAATTTTGTTGTCCCCGAAAATCGAGGTTTGGAAGCTACCGTGGGGCATTAGGTACATAATATGCGGCGATAAGTCTCGTAACTCGTTTTCCTATGCCGTTACTCTTGATCACCAAACACCAGAAATCAACATAATATTCACAGGAAACTATTGTATGTAAAATCATAGAAAACAAATTTCATTGCATGATTTAAAACAACAAAAGTTTTTGCACAACTACAACACCGTGGTCTCTGTGACGCCGGTGATTGAATGCGATTAGAAATAAAAACACTTTTGGTTTTTATACTAATCTGCTCCACAGACTGGGTGGCACTCTCCCTTTCCGTCCAAGAAAGGTCTTCGAGCCGGCTCTTCACCTCCACATAAAGAAGGGTATTAGAGCCCCACTATATCCACCCGATCTAGACGTCCCTTCCTCGGAACAATTACTCACAGAATCCTCCTCGGAATCCGACGACCCTCCAAGTCGATTTCTCACAAAAACCTTCCTAGATTTTGACGACCTTCCGGTCGATTTCCCTCACCACAAGATTCAGAAAAGAAAAGATTACAGAAATAAGGATGTAGAAAATTTAAAAGATGAAGTTCTCCCTCTTGATGACTTCTCCATTGAGCGATCCGCGGACGCCACGTGAGATCTTCATTTGCTAGCAACCGGTCTACTCATCGTATTTGATGTAGATCTTGGATCACCAGAGTCCTTCGTTCATGAATGGGAGGGAGACGACTTACTTCTTCTTCGATAGAGACTTTTGGAACAGAGCGTAAAAAAAGTGACCGAACCCTAGAATGCTCGAACTCCCGTCACTTTTCGTTTTTTTATGCTAAGGCACAAAAACCAAGACGGCTTTTTATATGTCTTCATGAAAATATTCTACCGTCGACGGTATGACTAGCGCCCAGTGGTAGAGTCACGCACTTGTTGTGTTAGCTGTCATCCAAATCTGGAATAATATTTCAAAATGAATCTTTCTTTTTCAAAAAGCTAGTGCCGCTTGGTAGAAGGTAGCGCCATGTGGTAGGTCAGTAACTCAATGAACCGTTGATGATTTTATTTTCTCCACGCTCACGCATGTTTCCAATCGATGAGGCAAGTATACCTATCGTTGGGAGTATAGAATCAAGTGCCGTATATCGACTCGGGGCTTGTCGAGTACTTGTACTCACAAGAAAGAGCTATTATCTTATCGGACGGAAAATGGTTTTTGTTTAAAAAGGAAAAGGAAACGTTACACTAAGAAAGGGAGGTTCGATTTCAACTTATTTCTCACAAAAATCTGATGACCTCCAAGGCTGGTTTCCCACAAGCTCCTCCCAGGAATTTGACGTCCACACCATATGACTTCATCGCCAGGAATACAACAAAAAATGAAATGAAGAAAGAAATATATCATGGAAAATTTTGCTCACTCAAAAATAAATCTCTAGAGGTGGTGAATGATCAGTGCTTTTTATTCTCATGGATTGGGCATACAATTGTCTTCAGAATCACATTCTATTGTTCCTTCTCCAAAGATAATTTTTGTTCATGCAAGTGGGAGAGAGTTCGCATTGGATGGTCACTATTAGTAACAGGGATGACAAGATAGTGCCTTTGGATGTTCAAGGTTTCAACCAATGCAATCAAGAGAAAAAAAATTTATTTTATAGCATTATAACTATATCTCCAGGCGATAGTGGCTTTTGCCTAGCGATAACCTAATTTAGTATTGAAATCTCACAAGATGATCATGAGATAGCTTCGATACCAAGCAAAAAAGTCCAGAGATATCAAGCTAACAACTTGATCAAGCGGAAGGCGTGAACCAGGCGCAGGAACACTACAACCATGAACTGAGCTAAGTAAATCAAAGACAACAGAGTGCAACCACAAATTTTATATTATCGACTATCTTCTTGACAAGGCTTGGTATACATGGAAAGATATGATTTTGCCAAGTACAATAGAGAAGCATACAACCAAATAAGAAAAACAAGGCTGGAGGACTGCCACAGAGACCTCCTAGTCTGCCGAGTTTGCTGAGACTGCCAAGCCGTTGCTACAGCACTGATCTATGGAATCCGCAAAGTCCGTGGACAACCCATTATTCTACTGAACGACCGCTTTGCAAACCGCCACCAAACTGAAAGAACAGACTGCCTAGCCCGCTGAGACTGGCAGAGAGGTTATTGAACTTGAATTGCTGAAGGAGAGAAGACTGGCTGGCTGGGAATGCGACCTGCTGCAAACCGCTGATTGTAAACTGCAAGCTTCACTACTTCCTGACCGGAATCAGAACCAGACTCCTAGCTTCACAGTGCTAGCCGCACAACCTACAAACAGCAACCTGTTAAACCTTCTCAATCCGCACGTACTAGAAAACCGAGGTCGCAACAATTAATCCACGCTCAACTTACTATTTATTCAGTTACTATTGATGTGATGTGGGGTCCTATTTATATGTGGGGTGAGGAGTGTGGTCACCGCCCTAGTGAATAGAGTTACCACCCCAGCTCGTAGCTAGCACTATGCAGTCCACCTAGTCTATTAGGACAAGGCCGGACACCTACCAATTCGTCAGGCACCAAGGCAGGAAGCCAGTCCTCAAACTGGCGTATACTGCACTAGTCTGCACGCTACACAGCATGCGGACACAACAGTAGCCCAAACACTGCATCAATACGCACGCTACACATGGACAATGCACCAGCCCACACAGCTTGCGAACACCGCACCAGACCGCCTCACAAGTCCATGACCAAAAGGCATATGACCCGGTCAACCAGCGAACATTGCGGACTCTGCGAATACCCCGGACTTATCACAGATTGTGACCAAGTATAGTAAACCTGGCACGAGCTCGGCGGACAAGAAGCCAGACCGCCAGCTCCAAAGACTGTCTGCCATCATGAACGTGGTTATCACCAACCGCTCCACTAGAGATCACGGGCATGGGAAAATGCCGATCTCATGATCTCCATATGCAGTCCGCAACAAACGGACTGCGTGAATACAAAAGTTGGCCGCCACATTCCTGCAGATATACCACCTAACCGCCCAGTTACTTCAAAGAATAGCCAACTGCAAAACCACAGGCTGGACTGACTAAACATCGCCCCCAGGTCGCAATAAATAGGCCGCCCAGGCGTACCATCAGTCTGCCCAGGACGCACCATCTGTCCGCCTAGGTTGCGAGGTCTGCCCGATCAACCACCACTTTCACTTCACAATTTTCAACACTCCCTCTTGAAGTGAGAAGTGGTGATCAAGCTCAACAGTCCTTGTAACCGTATAAATGGCACCTTCGACAACGGATTCATGAAGATGTCTGCGATGTTATCCTCACTCCGCACATACTCCACCATATGAGATTCCTCCAACACCATCTCCCGAATGAAGTGGTGCTCAATCTCTATATGGTTGGTCTGTGCGTGACAAACCAGATTATTCACCAATTTCAAGGCACTTTCATTGTCACCGCACAACAGAGTAAGACCGCGTACTTCTTCATATACGTCCTCTACTAGTCTCCTGACCCAGATGTCTTCTCGAGATGCCAAGGCCGAAGCCTTGTATTCTACTTCCGTTGTAGAGACGGACACCGAGTCTTGCTTCTTGCTACACCAAGATATAGTGCCTGATCCACATGTGAAGACATAATCGGATGTTGACTCCCAATTGTCTGAATCTCCCCCATAATCAGCATTCGAGTATCCTTGAAGAGTAAAACCTGTTCCTCTCCTATAAAGGAGACCTATATCAAAAGTGGCCTTCACGTACTTCAGGATGTTCCTTGTCGCCATTAGATGAGGATTCCTTGGTTCCTCCATATACAGACTTACTAGGCCAACTACATAAGCAATGTCAGGCCTTGTAATCGTCAAGTAGATAAGACTCCAAACTAGAGCCAGAAATACCAAAGGATCTGGAAGAATCCTTCCCGCAGCCTGTCGAAGTTTAATGCCCAAATCAAAAGGAGTACAGTTACTCTTCTTGCCCAGTATTCCAAATCGTTGAATGATACGTTCCACATAGCCCTTCTGGGACACGAGTATTCCACTCTCTTTCCTCTCCACCTCGAGTCGAAGGAAGTGGTGGAGCTCACCCAAGTCGTTAATCTTGAATCTTATAGTTAGCTCTATCCTGAGCCTAGCTACCTCCTCCTTAGTGTTCCTCGTATTGATCATATCATCCACATAAAACAACACCAAGACCAGAAGCTCCTCCTTCTTGATGAATAAGTTTGAGTCTGAATTTGAAGCAAGATAATTGCATAACAATAGGTATTCTGCAATCTTCCCATACCAAACATGAGGAGCCAGCTTCAGACCACAGAGGGCTTTCCGGAGCTTGCAGACATAGTCCGGATGTTCTTCAGATACGTAACCAAGTGGCTGATCCATGAATATGTATTTGTTGATCTCCACATAAAGAAAGGCATTCTTTACGTCTAGCTGGCAGATCTTCCAGCCCTGGCAGTCCTCCAAGGCCATCACCACCTGAAATGAAGTCATCTTCGCCACAGGACTGAACGTCTCCTCATAGTGTTCTCTATACTGTTGTGAAAAGCCTCAAGGTATTAGGCGCGCCTTATATTGCTCAATGCTTCCATCTGCCTTTTCCTTCATCTTGTAGACCCACTTGTAAGTTATAGGATTAATGCCATCAACCTTGGGCACCAAGTCACAAGTTTCATTCTTCTTGAGGGCAGCCATCTCCCCATCCATGATATGTTCCCACTCCTTGACTCCTGTGGCATCTTTAAACTTTTAAGGCTCCCGCTCATCCAGGGGGCCTGTGAAGAAATATAAGACAAAGCTCACCATGTTTACTTCTCAATAATGAGTTGGGGGCCTTATGGTCTTCTTCGATCTTCGAAGATTCTGCACCTTGCTCACCACCACTGTTGGTTCTTCATAACCAGCTCCATTCTCGGGCACACATGAAGCATCTCTCCCCAAAATTCTCGAACCAAAAGTTTCTGCCCCAGAGCTTGAAATACCTGGAGCTCCTGGTGAAACAGGCAGCTCTAGCTGAACATCTTCAACAGCTTCCTTCTGCCCTTCATCAACCCTACTCTCCTGTAGATCAACAGAGCCACCTCCATACGACGTCAGTTCATCAAAGATAACATCTCTTGGTACAATGAACTTCCTTATCGCAATATCCATGCACTTCCATCCCTTCTTCTGCTCATCATAGCCCACTAAGACAAGCTTCCTCCCCTTTTGAAACAATTAGTGCCTAACCACCTAGAGGGCGGGGGGGGGGGGGGGGGGGGGGTGAATAGGTGTAATTCCTTTTTCTTCTAAGGCCGAATATCTATTCAGTTAATTACTCAAAAAAAGATAATTCTATAGCTAACACAGCACAGAATCACACAATCACAGATTGCACACAGATTTTATAGTGGTTCCCCAAGGTCTGGGTACATCCACTTTCCCCCTTCGCCTATCTAGCAATGTGCTAGATTTGGCCTAACTTCTTCACTTCACCTCAGATCTGCAGATCTTATAGCTGAGAACCCAAACAAGGCTTCTACAACTCAGAGTGAGTCCACACTCCTACAGCTCAGGCAATCTGCCCTACCTCAACCTTCAACAAGGCCTACAACTCAGAGATAACAATCTCCTACAACTCAGGCTCACAGCCCTATCACTCAGAGATCTAAATCTCCTACAACTCAGCCTTTATAACTCAGGCTTACACTCAGATCTTAAAAATATCCTACTGAAAATAGATTTAACAAAGTATTTTACCACCACCCTGGTAGAGAGAGAAAGGATGGATGGCTTCTTGATCAGTTCTTGGAAGAATCTGATGGCAGAGAACAACCTCTCTTAGCTTTCGTCAAAGCTTCTTGAATCTGAACTCAGTAGGGTTGAACTCCTTTGAACTTGATCTTCAATCAGCTTCTTTCTTGAAATTCAGATCTCAATCTAAATCCTTCTTGGCAGACTGGTTCAGGATCTGCACTTCAATAGATGGAGCTCTCTCTCTCCAACTTCTTCTTTTTATGCTGTATCTATCTTTGTTGTTCCGTTCTATGTTGGTTCTCTCATTCTGTTGAAAGAGGATGCCTTTATATAGACTTTCTCCATTGTAACTGGCAGATCCAATTTCTAACAAACATCTGACAGCACTGACAGCTTCAGTAGACCGGTTGATTATGGCAGCTGTCAAGTCATCCAGTCACTTCTTGAAACTCTATCTCTGTCAGCAAAGTGTCGAAACTGAACTTCATCATGTGTCGACACAAGTAGACTAAGTGTCGACACAAGCCTTGGTGGTGTTGACACATCTCCTTTGGTATTGACACTACTTCTCGACACAGCATCTGTAGAATATGTCGACAGTAATTCTGTGTGTCGACACAGTCACTTCTTTTCTTTAACTTTGTTGAAACTCTGCTGTGTGTCGAAAAAAGTCATGTGTGTCGACACAATTGATATCGACACTCTTTTGTGTATCGACACTGCCTCTGTGTGTCGACACATTTGATGCTGACTAAGCTACTCTGTGTGTCGACACTGCCTCTTCGTGTCGATTCAGTTGATGTCGACAAAGTCTTCTGTGTGTTGACACTGCCTCTGTGTGTCGACATAGTTGATGTCGATTAAGCTTCTCTGTGTGTCGACACTGCCTCTTTATGTCGACACAGTTTCTTCAGGTGTCGACACAGCCTTTCCTAGTGTCGACACAATTAACTCCAAGTGTCGACCTAGCTTTTCACCAGTGTCGACGCAAGCCTTCATTAGTGTCGACACAGCGTCTTCTGGTGTCAACTCATTGACTTAGAAACTTTTTCTTATATTCCTGCATAAACTGAAAACAACATCAAATACACCTTGATACATATCATTGAGTAGGGTGAGGCTTTTTCAAATCTGGTACACATTTTCCAATGTACCCAACAATCTCCCTCTATTTGGAGAAGTCATAACCCTTAGTCAATGATATACACCATTCATAATAAATACACATTATGATGTATAACAACATTATATGACAGAGTAACTTCTCAATCAAAACATATATAACAAGTCATCACAGAATAATAATGCAACCAGAATAAGCATTAATTATTGTTTTGTTTCAACTTCCAATAGTTTCTTATCACAATTTTACATAGATTTCAACACTAAAGATTACAATGTTATAAAATCTAGTGAATCTAATCTAAAGCTGGTCTGGCTCCTTGATGACTATGCCTTTGCCTGATTGGATCTTGGCTTGTACTTGAGCATCAGTATCATCAGTTGGCTTCTTACCCTTTAGATCTTTCTTCTTTTGCTCTTCATCCCTTATTCTTTGCCTTTCAAAGTAGTGAAAGGGCTTTGGAAAATATTTCCTAGGCTCTTGAGCATTAGGAGGTACCTTCCCAGCTTTAGCCTTTCTTCTTTATTGAACAATGGCTTCTTGCCTGGCTTCATGCTTTAGCCATTCTTGCTCATAGTACCATTTTCCCCTATCATGGGTCTTATCCTTTACAGCTTTCCAAGCAGTTAGTATAATGTTCCTGGATGTTAAACTCCACTGCTCAAAATCAGGCTTCAACTCTGCCTGTTCTCTAAATCGTTTCTTAGACAATAGAGCTTCTTGCTCTTTGTTCAAAACTGCCTCTAGCACTGGGATTTCTACTTTCTCAAGGATAATATTTTAAGCACCTTTTAGAGGGCTGTACATAGACTGTACTTCTTGGTGAATCATTTCAAAATCTGCTGGATGATAAATGACTTGAGCAACTTCAGGTTCGTCACCTACAAAATAAGCAGGGTGCATACATGACTCAGCCACATTATCATCATCACAGAGGGGTGGATATACAAGTGTGGCTCTGATGTTATTAAATATCCATTTAGCATGATCTAAGCCAGCTTTGACTAACACTCTCTCCCCCTTTATGACTTCTCTTACAATATGATCCCAAAGGTCATCTTTCTGAAATATGATTTGTGCATCAAGATAATTAGCACCATCTTTATAGAATGACCTTAACTTCAGTAGCTGTGCAGAAATGGTCCTTTGAGATTGCTCAATAGCTGTTTTTACAGTAGTGAGGCCTTCCTGCAATTGCTTATCAAAATCTGCCTTGGCTTTAGTCCTTGCTTCAGTCTGGGCAGTAGCAATATTCTTCATTTCTGTAACAATCACATTATGTGATTCTGTCAGATTATCATTCATTCTAATTTGATTCTCTAGAACATAGCCTTGTTTAAGAGCTATATCATCAACTTGAGTGTTGATTTTCTCTTGATGTGTTACTAGGAAAACCACAGCATTGCCTCCTTTGTGAAAGCAATCTGTCATTTCCTTCTTATTCTGATTAACTTCAAATCTTATTGATTTTATATCCTGAGCCAAGGAGAATTGTAGATCTTTATGGGTCTCATCCATATATTTCTCCATGGCAATCCTTTGTTCATCTAGCTTTACTTGCAATGAGATCAACAAAGAACTATAATCATTAGTTGGGGCAGACTATGGAGTAGTTTGTAATGCCCTCTTATAGCTTTGGCTTTTTCTTTTGAATACCATTAGCTTTATCGTCTTGGCTTGTACTGCTGCTTCATCTTCAGAAGCTGAGGTACTGGCTATATCAACTCTTTCCTTAGGACTAGGACGCAATTCCTGTTCAGTCCTTGGTAGCTCCCCTTGAGTCCCTTGCTCCTCCTCAGTTCTTGCTTTCTCCCCCTGAGTTTCTACTTGCTCCCCCTCAAGGTTAGCTTGCTCCCCCTCAAAATCAGTTCTCTCCCCCTCAATTCTAGCTTTCTCCCACTCAATGTTAGCTTGCACTAAATCAGGGAACAACTCTTCTAGGGTAAACTCTTATTGAGTAGAGACTTGAGGCACCACAAACTCAGGAGCATTAGCAGCAGTAGATGTATCCTCCATGATAATATCTTGAGCTTGACTATTTAGTTGAGTTGGTTGGTCAACATCAATCAAAGATTCAGTTAGTGTTTCATCCTTATCAATGAGAATTGATTGATTAACCTCTTGAATTACCTCAAGAATAGTCTGTGTAGCCATTTCACTTCCCAAGTGAGTTGGCTCTTCCTCAAGTAGAGGCTCCCCCTGCACCTGAGCACTATCTGCAATATCTTGTGCAGGTGATTTTTCAGGAATCTCTTGCCTCTCTTCATCAGGCATATCCTTAGTTAGGACCCTATCCCATCTGGATATTATCCTGATATCCATTCTCCTCATATGGTTGATCTTTGAACCAGTAGTTTGTTCCATTATTTCAGGAATTGTTCTTGCCAAATACAGACTCATAATTCTACCCAGATTTGGCTTCTTAAGACTATCCTTATTCTTTTCAAAAATTACTACTGACCAGTCTGTATTTAGGTTGTAGATGATCCTGGTCATTAGACTGAACATATAAGCTGATATCCTATCATGCCCCCTGGCTTGCAGAGTATGACCTTGCCAATCACTTCTGAAAGGAATTTTCCTTGCTGATTCATTCCTTTTCTGTTCATTGAGGATCCAATCTTCATGGTGGGATCCAATCCACACCATTGAAGTGCTTCCCTTGTCTTGGATGAGGTAACTTCTACTTCTTCTTGAGTTCTTGGTAGTTGAAGAGTTTTCCTTAAGCTCTTCAAGGTTAGTTTAACTTTAGCACCCTGAACTATAGATTTGATCTTAAGTCTAGTTGAGTCTAAAGTAGATGTGCTATAGAATTCTAGTATTTCTTTCTTCCAAATCTTTGTTGGTTCAGATACCAGAAATTCCAACCCATTTTCTGCAATTAGGGTTACTACTACTTTAATTTCGGGTTCCGCATGATCAAAGGAATTGCGTACCAGCTCATATCCTTCGTTGAAATTGTCCTCAAGCTTTGGCGCCATTAGGGTTGAGAGAAAGCTTGGATTAAGAAGAGAGAATTTGTCGACACAGGGTGTTGGTCTCGAAAATATGGTGAGTGTGTCGACAGATAATGTTGTTGACCTATTTATACCTTTCTAAACAAGAAGGTCAAAAGGCACGTCATAAGTCTCTTAATGTTTCGACACTATTGAAAAGTGTCGACACAGACTTCTAATGTCTCGACATCCATTGACTTCTATATGTCGACACTTATTCTATTTGTGCTCGACGAAATCTGTGTATTGATCCTAAGTGTCGACACCACTTCTGGATGTGTCGACACCACTTCTGGATGTGTCGACACTACTTCTCTGAAGTGTCGACACCAATTTTCTAGATGTGTCGACACCAGTTCTCTGGAATGTCGACACCAACTTCTATGTGTCGACACAGACAACTTCTTGAGTCGACACAATTTTACTTAGCCAATTTTGTTAAACTAATTTATGTTCAACATATCTAATTCAATTTTGAAATTGTTGAATTTAGTTTCATCTAAAGGCTTAGTAAAGATGTCAGATAGTTGTAAATCAGTACTAATAAAATCTAAAGATATATCTTCTTTCTCTACATGATCTCTAAGAAAATGGTACCTTATTTCTATATGCTTTGTTCTATTATGAGAAACTGGATTATGTACAATAGAAATAGCACTAGTAGAATCATATAACAATGGAGTTCTACTTACCTGAATACCATAATCTTCTAACTGATGTTGTATCCACAATAGTTGTGCACAACAGCTTCCAGCAGCAATATACTCAGACTCAGATGTGGAAATTATCACACTGGTCTGCTTCTTACAGCTCCAATACACCAGTCTTCCTCCTAGAAATTGATAGGTGCCTGTTGTGCTTTTCCTGTCCACTTTGCAACCTGCAAAGTGTGCATCTGAATAGCCAATTAGTAGAAAATCTCTATTCCTAGGATACTAAAGACCTAGATTAAATGTGCCCTTAAATATCTCAAAATCCTTTTGACTGCAGTAAGATGAGATTCTTTAGGGCAGGATTGGTACCTAGCACATACACATGTAGCATACATGATATCTGGTGTACTAGCAGTCAGATATAGGAGAGAGCCAACTATCCATCTATACAAAGTTTCATCTACAGGTTTCCCTGCATCATCTTTGCTTAGAGACACACTTGTCCCCATTGGAGTTCTTATGGTAGTAGATGACTTCATACCATACTTCTTAATTAACTCCAGGGTGAACTTATACTGGGATATGGACAAGCCATCTTTAGTCTGTCTTACTTGGAGACCCAAGAAGAACTTAAGTTCTCCCATACTGCTCATTTCAAATTTTCCTTGCATAAGTTTTGCAAACTTTCTACAAAGATTACTTTCATTAGAACCAAATATTATGTCATCAACATATATTTGGAATAGGATAATCTTTCCTTTGGATTACCTAAGGAATAGAGTCTTGTCTATTTTCCCCCTTGAGAATTTATTCTCAATGAGAAAAGAAGACAGGGTTTCATACCAAGCCCTTGGGGCTTGTTTCAACCCATACAAAGCTTTCCTAAGTCTATAGACATAAGTAGGATAGAGTGGATCAACAAAACCTAAGGGCTGCTCTACATAGACCTCCTCTTTTAAATCTCCATTTAAGAATGCAGACTTCACATCCATCTGGAACACTTTGAAGATTTGATATGCTGCATAGGCTAAGAATAGCCTGATTGCTTCCAAACTAACCAGTGGAGCAAAATTCTGATCAAAGTCTATGCCCTCCTCCTGTCTGTATCATTTGGCAACTTGTCTTGCCTTATTCTTCACCATGATTCCACTCTCATCAAGCTTGTTTCTATAAATCCACTTTGTCCCAATGACATTGTGGCCCTTTGGTTTTGGAACCAAATCCCATACCTTGCACCTTCTGAATTGATTTAACTCCTCTTGCATGGCATCAATCCAGTGTGGGTCCTTAATAGCTTCTTCAAATCTCTTGGGTTCCACTTGAGATAAGAAGCTAGAGCAAAGAACTGTATTCAAGTTCCTGCTCCTTGTTTGTACTCCTTGTCTTGGATCACCAATGATCTGGTGTGTAGGATGAACCTTCAACTGTCTAACTACTGGAGGTAATCTATTAATAGTTTGGCCTTCTCCAATCTCTTCATTATGTTGCACCTCATGATCTTCATCAACATCTTGAGTGTCTTGTACTCCACCTGGACAGCAACAACCATTTTCATCTTCCAGCTTTGCAATTGGAACTTCTCTGATAGTAAGCTGGTCCATCTTTTACTGTATATCTCTGGAGCTATAAGAACTACTTGGCAACTCACTGTTAATAAGTCTAATTTCATCAAAGATGACATGAACTGACTCTTCTACAACTTGAGTAGCCAAGTTGTAGACCCTATAGGTCTTACTATTGTTGTTGTACCCAAAAAATATCCCATCTTGGGATTTGGCAGCAAACTTAGATTGGTGAGATTTGCCATTGTTAAGTACATAGCACTTGCAACCAAAGAACCTAAAATAGGATATGTTTGGTTTTCTTCCTTTCACAACCTCATAGGGTGTCTTTTTGTGGCTTTTGGTGATGGAAGCCCTATTGAGCACATGACATACAGTGTTAACTGCCTCAGCCCAGAAGTATTCTGGGAGATAAGTATCACTCAATAGTGTTCTTCCATCCTCAATCAATGTCATATTCTTTCTCTCAGCAATGCCATTTTGCTGAGGTGTTCTAGGTGAGGAGAATTCCTGATGAATCCCAAACTCTTCACACAGACTTGTCATACTTTCAGATTGGAATTCAGTTCCATGGTCACTTCTGATTTTGACCACTAAACTATCTAATTCATTCTGAATTTGGTTGACAAAATTGTAGAAGACCTTTGGGGTTTCAGATTTCTGTCTCAGAAAGAATACCCATGAGAATCTAGAATAGTCATCTACAACCACAAAGTGTAGACCTTTCTACCTAGGCTCTAAACTGGCATAGGACCAAATAAATCCATATGCAAGAGGTACAAGCACCTCACTGAATCCTTGGTTTCAAGGATATGAAAGGAGGATCTAGTCTGCTTGCCTTTTTGACAAGCTGAACATATTTCATCCTTATAACACTTAACTTGAGGACCATTCCTCACTAACTCTTTGATAAAGAGTTGGCCAATGGTCTTGTAGTTAAGATGAGCTAGCCTCTTATGCCATTTGACACAATGAGAGACTTTCTCATCAGCCACAAGACAGATAGGAGAATTTTTATTCTCAGACTCAAAATTCTGGTAGTATACATTTCTTTTTCTGTAGCCAGTCAATATGACCTTTTGATCACTTGACCTCTTGATATGACAACCATTCTTGACAAATGAAATGTCATATACTAGATCACTCAGCTGACTTATGCTAATTAGATTATGTTTCAAACCCTTTACATAGGCTACTTGAGTGATTGTAATTGAGTTGTTAGAAATATTACCAAAACCTTTGATGATTCCATTTTTAGAACCACCAAAGATTACTATAGGCCTATTTAGCATAGGTGAATAGTCCTTCAGCAATCCCCTTGTTCCAGTCCTGTGCCTGGAACAACCACTGTCCAAGTACCATATAGGGGCATGGCAACTTGGACTGACCTGTAATAAAGATTACTTAACCTTAGAACCCAAATAACTTTTGGGTCCTTAGTTCAAGTTAGTCTGAAACTTAATAAATCTGCCTGCAGCTTTTCTAACAGGCACACTGCTACTCTCCTTGACACTGGTATTATGCCAACAGTCTAAGGCATAGTGGCCTATCTTGCCATAGCACCAGCACTCAAACTTATTATACCTCTTTTTAGGTATAATCTTAGCTGTATTGTTTGCAGCAGGTCTTTTGTTTTGTGCTGGGGCTTTGCCTTTAGAATTCGACTTAGCAGTCCATGCAGTTCTCTTAAACCCTAATCCTGCCTTACCCTTTTGAGACACAAACTCATCAATCAATGAAAATACAGATTTTGGATTAGAAAAACTAGCCAAAATCTCCTTCTCTTTCTGAAGTCTGTTTTCCAGACTTTTAATTTGATCATTTTTGAAAGTGATTGTTCCCATTTGAATAACAGTTATGTTCTTCAATCTGGCAATCTCATTCATCTTTTGATCCAGCAGCTTCTCTGAATCAGTTGCAGCCAACTTAAGAGCTGTAATTTCCTTAGCCTAATTTTTGGCCAGGTTTTTGCTTCTCTAAAGTGCCTGCAATAAATCTCCATATTCATCTATCAGTTGATGAATATCTCCTTCAGACTCAGACTCATCTTCATCTCTTGATGGAGATGCATCTGATTCTGACCCAGTGAAGTAATCAGAATCTACAGATACACATTTTACCTTAGTGGGGCCAGGCTGATCCTGGCACTGGTCTTCTTCAGATACTGCCATCAGTCCTTTGTACTGATGGTCTTCCTACTCATAGATTGAGTCCATTAATTGCATGAACTCATCATCTTCTTCTGCAAACAGACCAATGTATGCCTCAGCCTCAGATTCAGACTCTGAAGTTGATTGATCTGTCAAACTCTTCTCTTTCTCAGCAACTAAGGATTTCTCCTTTTTGCTCTTGTACATAGATCTCTTTCTATTAGCAGACTCCTTCATCTTGTCTTGACAGTCAGCCACAACATGTCCAGCTTTGTTGCATCAATAGAATATAATCTTGGATGTAGTTGACTTGCTATGATTTGTCCCATTCATGTCCTTCCTGGATGATTTCCTCTTCTGATAATAATCATCCTTGGTCTGAGATGTGTAAGGCTTAGATTTCCCCTGCTTCCTCTTTAAGAATCTCTGGAACTGCCTTATTTATGCTGCCAAGTCTTCATCTGAATTACTATTGTCTGAATTGGGATTATCTGAATTTTCTGAGATCATGACATCTTTCTTAGGAGAAGATGGAGACATTCTCCTATTCTTCCTTGTGGCTTCTACTTTGAAGGCCACTGACTTTTCTTTATAGTCACCCTTTGTATTTTTCTCTTCCTCCTTTCTGGCTAACAGCTGCATCTCATATGACTGCAATTTTCCAAACAGTGTTGGAGGAGAAATCTCAGCTAGTCTGGCCACTTCCCTTACGATTCAGATTTTTGTATCCCAATCCTTAGTCAAAGACCTAAGGAATTTATTATTTAACTCATAAGTACTGAAAACTCTTCCATAAGACATTAGTTCATTTACAATCCTATAGAACTTATTATAACATTCAGTAATACTTTCAGACTTGGCTTGTCTGAAACTCTCATATTCATGATTAAGCATAGATTTCCTATCTTGCCTAACCTCTTCAGAACACTCCATGTAGACAATCAATGTGTCCCACATCTCCTTGGAAGTTTTGCAGTGTATTAAATTCTGGAATGTTGAATCATCAATGACACTTACAATTATATTCTAGGCTCTTTTATCCATTGTAGCCAAGATGATTTCATCCCTAGTCATCTCTGAAAAATCCTTTGGAATTCTTTGATTGGCATCAAGAACATAAATCTTCATCGGAACATATGGTCCTTCCTTAACTGTTATGTAAATTCTAGGATCAGATGCCTCCTTAAATAATCTGACCCTTTCCTTCCAAATTCCAAATATTTCCTTCCTGTAGATGGGCAATTTCATTGAACCAAGTTCTTTATGATTTTCTCTAGAACCCATTTTCTTGAACTTAATTCTGCCTTACAGATCTCACTCAGAATGTTATGTCTAACTTTGAGGAACCTGGCTCTGATACCACTTGAAAGAAATAGTGCCTAACCACCTAGAGTGGGGGGGGGGGGTGAATAGGTGTAATCCCTTTTTCTTCCAAAGTAGAATATCTATTCAGTTAATTACTCAAAAACAGATAATTCTACAACTAACACAACACAGAATTCACAGAATCACACAATCACAGATTGCACACAAATTTTATAGTGTTTCGCCAAGGTCTGGGTACATCCACTTTTCCCCTTCGCCTATCTAGCAGTGTGCTAGATTTGGCCTAGCTTCTTCACTTCACCTCAGATCTGCAGATCTTACAGCTCAGAACCCAAACAAGGCTCCTACAACTCAGAGTGAGTCCACACTCCTACAGCTCAGACAATCTGCCCTACCTCAACCTTCAACAATACCTACAACTGAGAGATAACAATATCCTACAACTCAGGCTCACAGCCCTACCACTCAGAGGTCTAAATCCCCTACAACTCAGCCTTTATAACTCAGGATTTCACTCAGATCTTAAAAAGATCATACTGAAAATATATTTAACAAAGTATTTTACCACCACCTTGGTAGAGAGAGAAAGGATGGATGGCTTCTTGATCAGTTCTTGGAAGAATCTGATGGCAGAGAACAACCTCTCTTAGCTTTCTTCAAAGCTTCTTGAATCTGAACTCAGTAGGGTTGAACTCCTTTGAAGTTGATCTTCGATCAGCTTTTTTCTTGAAATTCAGATCTCAATCTGAATCCTTCTTGGCAGACTGGTCCATGTTCTGCACTTCAATAGATGGAGCTCTCTCTCTCTCTCCAACTTCTTCTTTTTATGCTGTATCTATCTTTTTTGTTCCTTTCTATGTTGTTTCTCTCATTCTGTTGAAAGAGAATGTCATTATATAGACTTTCTCCATGGTAACCGACTGATTCGGTTTCTAACAAACTTCTAACAGCACTGATAGCTTCAGTAGACCGGTTGATTATTCCAGCTGTCAAGTCATCCAGTCACTTCTTGAAACTCTGTCTCTGTCAGCAAAGTATCGAGACTGAACTTCATCATGTGTCGATAGGAGTAGACTAAGTGTCGACACAAGCCTTGGTGGCGTCGACACAACTCCTTTAGTGTTGACACTACTTCTCGACACAACATCTGTAGAATGTGTCGACACTAATTCTGTGTGTCGACACAGTCACTTCTTTTCTTTAACTTTGTTGAAACTCTGTTGTGTGTCGACACATGTCCTGTATTTCGAAACAGTTGATATTGACAGTCTATGTGTGTTGATACTGCCTCTGTTGTCGACACATTTGATGTCGACTAAGCTACTCTATTTGTCGACACTGCCTCTGTGTGTCGACTCAGTTGATGTCGACAAAGTCTTCTGTGTGTCGACACTGCCTCTGTGTGTCGACAAAGTTGATTTCGATAAGCTTCTCTGTGTGTTGACACTGCCTCTGTATGTCGACACAGTTTCTTCAGGTGTCAACACAGCCTTTCTTGGTGTCGACACAATTAACTCCAAGTGTCGACACAGCTTTTTCTCCAGTATCGACACAAGCCTTCATAAGTGTCGACATAGCTTCTTCCGGAGTCGACTCATGGACTTAGAAACTTTTTCTTATATTCATGCATAAACTCAAAACAACATCAAATACACCTTGATGCATAACATTGAGTAGGGTAAGGCTTCTTCAAATTTGGTATATATTTTCCAATGTACCCAACACCTTTGCATTAAGCTTGGTCCTCGGAGCATCCGGGATGTGAACATAGCAGGTTGATCCAAACACCAAAAGGTGTTCCACGCTCGGCTTCCCCTTGACCATCATTTCAACAGGAGACTTCATGTTGATTGGACTCAGAGGCATCTGATTGATGATGTAGTTGCACATACCATTCCTTTCGCCAAAAATACCTGGGAATGCCTTTTGCATGAAGTCAGCACTTGCAAGTTTCCATTAAGTGATGAATCTTCCTCTCCTCTACTCTATTTTATTATGGAGTATGAGCACAATTTAGCTCTCTATGTTTCTCGTGCTTCTTGCAAAAGTTAGAGAACTCGGATGAAACAAACTCACCACCATTGTCCGATCTGATCTTCTTGATCCGTAGGCCAAACCGGCCCTCCACCTGCTCCTTGAACTCCACAAATAATTGGAAAGCTGCAGACTTCTCCTTCATGAAATACACCCAAGTGTATCTTGAGTAGTCATCAGCCAGCATGAGCATATATCTGCTGCCTCCAAGACTAGCAAAGACCATTGGCCCCATCAGATCAACATGGATACACTCTAATGGTATCGTGCTCCTTGTTTGTCACTTGTCAAATGGAAGGTAATGAGCCTTACCTTACTGACACCCCATGCAAACATGGTCATATCCGTAGGATGACAACTTCGGTAAGCCTTTCATAAGGCTTCTCATTGCCATAGCTTTCAGCTTGCCCATCCCAATGTGCACTAGTCTTTCATGCAAGATAGTCGCGGTATCGTGGGCCCTCATCCGATCAATATAAGAGCTTTTTGATAAAACAAACAAGTCTCTTACTCTTCTCCCTACATGAGCAACATCAGCCTTTACCGTTGATACGTTGCGGAGAAACCTTACTTCTATTGGGCGAAATGGAACATGATAGCCCACATCAACTGTATTGGTCCCCGAGAGTAAGTTCTTCTTCATGTCAGGTATGTGATACGGACTCCTTAATGTGAGCGGACCCCGAGCACTATCCAAAGAAACAACACCCTCCCTCTCTACAGTATGAATAGAATCATCAACTGTAATAATAGCTTCATTACCTGATAATGTTTGCAGCGATGAGAACTTCGACTCGTCTCCAGTGAGGTGATTACCACACCTTGAGTCAACTATCCAGTTATCTTGGTAGTCGACGGTGGAAAGTGCACGAACACGTGTGCTTGTCAAGAAGGCTCCTCCCGACCGGGCTTCCTCAGCAATGGAACTAGCTCCCTCCTTGTCTGCAATATGCCTAGGCTGCAGCTTGACCTTGCAGTCATGCTTGAAGTGACCTGGATGATTGCACCTGTAGTACTTCGACTCCTTATTCCAGTTCTTCTTAGGAGCAACGCTTCTCTCTTGCTGATAGGAAGTTGGAGGCCCATCCTCAGCAACAGGCTTCTTCTTCTTCTCTCGTCTCTTCTTCTTCTTGTCAGTGAAGAGAGTCTCACTACCTCCACCAGAGATAGTCTGTAACGCCCCGAAACTCAAAGGAGCAAAGGGGGTTGTTTTTGGGCCAGTTTGGGTTCTGGCAGCAGGCACACGGGCGTGTCCCAGGGCGTGTCAAGCCTGTGTCGACACTAAGGCGGGAAGTCGACACTTTGGTCTCGACATTGTGTCGAGACTGGGCACACGGCGTGCGACACGGGCGTGTCGCAGGGCGTGTCGACCCGTGTCGACACTTAGCCGTGAAGTGGACATTTTGGTGTCGACAAGGTGTCGAGTCATGGCACACGGCCTGCGACACGGGCGTGTCGCAGGACGTGTCAGCCCGTGTCGACACTCGTCCCAGGAAGTCGACACTTTGGTGTCGACAATGTGTCGAGACACGGCACACGGCCTAGGACACGGGCGTGTCCAAGGCCGTGTCAATAGGTCGACGATCTTCGCTCGACGAAGTGTCGAGTGTCGAGACCGTGTACACGGCTTGGAGCCCAGGCGTGTCAAGGTGACACGGGTAGGGACACGGGCGTGTCCTAGAACCCGTGCAGTGCTCGGGTTGAAAATGGGGAAAAATCATGGGGTACACGGCCGGCTACACGGCCGTGTCAGGTGGAACACGGGCGTGTCAGATCGAACACGGCGTGTTCGATGCCCGTGTGAGGTTCCAGGTGATCCGATTTTGACGGCGAATGAGGCACACGGCCCTGGACACGGGCGTGTGCCAGGCCGTGTTCGGTCCAGATTGGGCAATTCAGTCCCGAATCGAAGCCGTTCATTTCTTTGACTGAAGATCCAACGGCTGGGGGTTGTTCCTGAAGGGATATACCCGGGTTTTGACTTAGAAAACCCTCACTTTTTCTTAAGTGATCTCTTTCTAAAGTCTTAGAGAGAGAGGAGAGCCAAGGGAAGAAGAAGAGCTAGATCCGCCATTGGAGGAGCTTCGGAGCTCCGAATCGCAAGCCGACTCCGGATCCACGGAGGCAACGCTAGTGCGGTGATTTCCATCCGATTACATTTCAATGGCGCCAAAGAGGAACGCAAGGGTAACGATCCTCATCTTGAGCATGAGTCGCTCTCTTTCTTAGCATAGGAAGCCCGCTCTCGCGAGTTTGCGGAGAGTTGGAGGCGTTCCTTCGGGTAGATATGTGAAGTCCCCGTTGTTTAGAGTCCGTATGCGAGAACGGACATAGGCATGATGTGTGAAGCCTACCCGGACATGTTAGTCTGGATCGGTGATGTTGCATTGCATAAGGCCGGAGAAGACTCCGTGCTATTGGTTGTTTTTCGGGTTTTCTACACGGTAGATTGCAGCAGGGAGCCTTGGGGACTAACCCGAAGGTGCACCCGGAAAACTGGGCGGATACGAGATCTTGCCAACTTGGTGGCTTGAGAGCCAACTTGAACATAACGGGGTTATGTGACTTGTGATGGAAATGGGACTCGGTGGAAGTTTGACCCGCGCATATGGCTTAAGTTGCCGTTGCGATGTGAGCACGGGTTAGATGGAACCGTACCCGTTCTATGTCGTTCGGTTAAAGAGACCTAAAGGCACGTGGCACTTACCGTTGGCATAGAGTAGGGTCTTCGGCGGTCGATGGCTTAAGTTGTCGTGACCCAGGCCAGGAAGACAAATTGCTCATAGGTTTGGCCGTCCAAGTGGCGGTGGTGAGTCCGGAATGTTGATGACTTTAATTGACGTGACATCGACCGGTTCACCGAGAATGTGCCCTGAGTGCACGGGGCGTGTGGCCGTGCGAGCCAACGTCTGTGATGAAATGGCTATAGTTATACATTGCTCGCTTATGCTAATGAAATGCAGGGAAGGAGCATCGCCGCCCCGAGTTGGGGGCGGGATCGTTATAATTTGGTCAGCATTGCTGACCGTTGCCTTGTTTTGCCACCGTGCGGTGGTTTGTTGCTTGCAGGTGCAGCTGGACCAAGCGGTCAATAGCGGGCTAAAGCCCTTTTTGCGAAGCCGGCCCTCGAAGGCCCAAATGGAAATGTTTATTGCTTTATTCATGTATGACCGGCCTGCGTGCCGTGGTTTGTAAATCATGTAACAGTCAAGTGAAACATTTTGTAAGGCCTTAAGGCTTGTTTTGAGTATTTTGTAATAACATTCCTGTTTTCGTATTAGTGGACATTCGTGCTTGTTGCTGGGTTCTTTGTTTACAACCTTTATAAACTGCTTCCGCTAGAATGCTCTGTGTAGGACGTTGAGATTGGTTGGATGGTTTCCATAAGTAACCACCTGGTCCGTCTGTGGTATATGGCGTCGGGCCCCGGCCGGACCTACTGCTATATGCTATGCGACAGATAGGGGGTGTTACAATTTGGTATCAGACTTCTGGTTTTGGTCGGGCTTAAAGTGAATTCGTGGGCGAATTCTTTTTAAGGGGTGGTGAGCACATTGTGTGCGTCATCGTTATAACAGTAAAAAGAACCCATGAATGTCCACTTAGGAATGAAAATACTCGTGTTTGAGGAACCTGCGTGTTCCTATAATTGCTGTTTGCAATTTATTTGGTCGCTTAACGGTGTTTTGTACCACTATAGGTGACCAGAAGTGGTGTTGGGCCGTCAGAACGCCGAGTGTCTGAGGCTAGTAGTGCACCGGATGTTGCTCCTGCAACACCTCTGTCGGCTGAGAACATTCGATTGGTGGCTGAAGCGGTGTTGGCCGTGATTAATGCGCAGCCTGGAAGGCAGACGCAGCAGCCCGCTCCTGTGATGGAGCAAGAACCTCTTCAAGAGGCTGAGCCGAGGAGAGTGGAGCAAGTGGTTTTGGAACCGGTAGTGCCAAGGAGGGCAACTGAGAGGCAGCTAAAGCATGTAATGAGCTTTAACCCTCCGCTATTCTCGGGGTTGGGAACCCCATCTCAGGCTGAAGACTGGCTCTCCAGGGTGAAGAGAGTCATGACAGGCGACAGGAGACGGAGGAGTGGCAAATGACAACCATCGCTACGTTCCTTTTGGACGGTGAAGCGAGGATGTGGTGGGAAGGATTGGAGCTGCACTTACTGAGAGGTAGGCAACTTGGTGATGTCTCGATGGAGGAGTTCTCGAGATTTTTTTGGCTAGATACCTCCCTTCGACGCAGAAGATAGCGTTGGAGAATGAGTTCCTGAAGTTGGTGCAGGGTGAGAGGAGCGTGGATGAATATCTCCACGAGTTTACTCGTCTGAGTCGTTATGCTAGCTCCACCATCGTGGATGAGGAGCGCAAGACTAATCGCTTCTACGAAGGCTTGAGGATGAGTTGAGACTGCTACTCTCGGGGCTGATGACGCAGGGTTTCTTAACCTTGGTCAATACTGCCCGGTCCTTAGAAAAGGACATGAAGAATGTGCAAGCGAAGAAAAGCTTGGGTGAGAAGAAATCTGAATTTAACGTGCCGACTAATTCAAAGTCCGGCTATCGGAGGTCTTTCAAGAAGCATAGGACTTCGGGTCCAGCTCCTTTTGGCGCTTCTGGGGTGACTACGGGTCGGACCCCGGGTGCGTGTTTTACTTGTGGAAAGACGGGGCACTATGCCCGTGATTGTTGGAGCGGACGTCCTAAGTCCGAGAGGAAGCCGGGAGCTACTTATGAAGAGAAGGGAAAGGCGGTGGAGTCGACCGCATCCCACTATGCTCCGGCCCAACCAAGGGTCTATAATCTTGGCCAACAGGAGGACATCAAACAAGCTGATGTGGTGACAGGTACGGTTTAATTTATAGCAAGTCAATTTATTTAAATACTTGTTATGCACATGTTACCTTACCACTGCTTGTTTAGGATTTGTATTGATTTGTGAAAATCCGGCACGAGCACTCTTCGATACGGGAGCTTCACACTCCTTCTTGTCCGAAGGATTTATATCACGCATCAGAGTCCCCTTCTTCGATGGCGAAGGACAAGTTGGATGTGTTGTTGCCCAATGGGTGTTCGATGCGAGCGGATAAGATCTGCGATGTTAAGATTCGTATTGGAGGAGCAGGAGTTCGACCTGCAGGCGTCTTTACTTCCGTTGGCGGAGTTCGACGTCATATTTGGCATGGACTGGCTCTCGGAGCAGCAGGCCCATATAGATTGCGGTAGCAAGGAAGTCAAGCTGGGAGCAAGTCGTGAGACGACTTTTACGGGCTTAAAGGGGTCGAGCAAGACGTTGATGTCTGCTCTTCAGGTGGTGAAGGCGGTTCGTGCCGGAGCAGAACTGTTCTTTACACTAGTGGAGGTTGCAAAGCCGAAGCCCGCGTTGGATTGTATTTCAGTGGTATCAGAATACCCTGATGTGTTCCCCGCAGATCTTCCTGGAGCCCCGCCTCAGCGGGAGATAGATTTTACGATCGAGCTAGTGCCAGGTGCAAAGCCTGTGTCACGATCTCCGTATCGGCTAGCGCCTAAGGAAATGGCAGGAGCTGAAAGTTCAACTGCAAGAGTTGTTGGAGCAAGGGTATGTGCGCCCGAGTTCTTCGCCTTGGAGCGCACCGGTCCTCTTTGTTAAGAAGAAGGACGGAAGCTTGAGGCTATTGTATTGATTATCGGGAGCTAAACAAGCTGAACTGAGAAGAACAAGTACCCGATCCCTCGGATTGATGATCTCTTCGATCAGTTAGTCGGGTCGACGGTGTACTCGAAGTTGGATCTCAAGGCTGGGTACTATCAGCTGCGGATAAGGGAGAGTGATATCCCGAAGACAGCGTTTAGTACGAGGTACGGGCATTATGAGTTTACGGTCATGCCGTTTGGGCTGACTAATGCGCCGTTAGTGTTCATGGATTTGATGAACAGGACGTTCAGGGAGTACTTGGACCATTTCGTGATCGTCTTCATCGACGATATTTTGGTGTACTCGCAAAGTGAGGAAGATCACTTCAAGCATCTTCATTTGGTGTTGGAGACGCTAAGGAGAAATCAGTTGTATGCCAAGTTCTCGAAGTGCGAGTTTTGGCTATCCTCAGTGGCGTTCCTCGGGCATATAGTGAGTGGAGAGGGTATTGCTGTGGATCCGGCGAAGATTGTTGCGATACGGGAGTGGCCTGAGCTTGCTACGGTAGCAGAAGTCCGGAGCTTTTTGGGGCTTGCCGGCTATTATAGGCGCTTCGTAGAGAACTTCTCGCGGATAGCGTTACCTCTCACTACTTTGACGAGGAAGGAGCATAAGTTCGTTTGGACGCCGGAGTGCGCGCGAGCTTTTGAGGAACTGAAGTGTCGGTTGACCACGGCGCCTGTGCTGAGTTCGCCATGTGGAACCGAAGGCTATGAGATATATAGCGATGCTTTGGGCAGCGGTTTGGGTTGCGTGCTACTGCAGCACGGAAGCGTGATAGCTTATGGCTCGAGACAGCTAAAAGTGCACGAGAGGAATTATCGGTCCATGACTTGGAGTTAGCGGCCGTGATTTTTGCCTTGAAGCTGTGGAGACACTATTTGTATGGTGTGAAGATTGATATCTACACCGATCACAAGAGCCTAAAGTATCTAATTGATCAGAAAGATCTGAATATGCGGCAGCGTAGGTGGATGGAGTTCCTGGGGGACTATACATTCAAGATCCACTACGTGCCCGACAAAGGGAATGCGGTTGCGGACGCGTTGAGTCGCCGAGCCCCAGCTCAAGCCAATTGGCTATCGGTGCATGATGAGCGGTTGGTGCGGGAGTTGGAGGCGTTGGAGATTGTTTGTGTGGATAGACAATCGAGTGCTTGAAGCAGTTCTGAATTGGACTGAAGTCCAATATGACCTGGCTGATCGGATTCGGCAGGCTTTGGATATGGATGCTCATATGAAGCAGTTCATAATAGAGGCTCTGGATGGGTCAAATTCCCAATTCGTCGTGGAGTACGGATTGCTTTGGAAAGACGGTCGTCTGTGCGTCCCAAGTGTGGGCAATTTACGGGTGGAGTTGTTGTACGAGGCGCACCATACCAAGTACTCGATTCACCCGGGGAGCACGAAGATGTACCGCGATGTAAAGAAACTGTTTTGGTGGCCGGGTTTGAAGAAGGATGTTGCTCTATACGTAGCGAAGTGCCAAACCTGCGCCTTGGTAAAGGCGGAGTGCCAAAAGCCGGGAGGATTTCTTAAGTCCTTGCCTATTCCGGAGTGGAAATTTGACGACATCTCTATGGACTTTGTGCACGGTTTGCCAAGGTCGCAAAAGGGGAACGACGCCATTTGGGTGGTTGTTGATCGATTAACGAAGGTGTCGCATTTTATTCCGCATAGGAAGGATGATCCGGTGGAGAAGCTGGCAAAGCTTTATGTGGATAACATAGTACGGCTTCATGGTGTGCCCCGCAGCATCGTGAGTGACCGAGATGGGCGGTTCACGTCCAATGATTGGAGGCTGGTGCAGCAAATGTTGGGAACAAAGCTGAAATTCAGCACAGCCTTCCATCCGCAAACGGATGGGCAGACCGAGAGGGTCAATCGAACCATGGAAGACATGCTTCGCATGTGTGTCTTGGATTTTGGAAAGCAATGGGAAGACCACCTTTATTTGGTGGAGTTCGCATACAACAACAGCTACCAAGCAAGTATTCAGATGGCGCCCTTCGAGGCCCTATATGGTAGAAGATGTCGCACGCCGTTGTCTTGGTTAGAAACGGGTGAGTCAAAGTTGTATAAGCGATCGGAAGTGGAGGATGCTACTTCTTTGGTGCGAACCATTCGGGAGAGGTTGCTTATCTCTCAGGACCGGCAAGCAAAGTACTATAATGCCAAGCACAGGAACGTGGAGTTCGATGTGGGCGATTATGTATACTTAAAGATCAAGCCGTTCAAGGGTGTCTCGCGGGTGCGACGATTGAAAAAGCTAAGCCCGAGGTACCTTGGACCGTTTGAGGTTCTGGAGCGAGTTGGAGAAGCGGCCTATAGGTTGAAGCTTTCAGTGGAGCTTAGTGGTTTACACGATGTATTCCATATTTCGGTGCTTCGGAAGGCGGTGCAAGAGCCTACGCAAGTGATCGCGGTTGATCAAGTGCCAGTGGATAGTGGGCTAACGACAAAGGTCAAGCCCGTGCGGATTGAAGGACTCGGAGGTCAAGCGGCTACGCAATAAAGAGATCAAAATGGTCAAGGTCCGGTGGGACAATTGCGGTCGTGAGGAGCTCTCTTGGGAGCGAGAGCAGACTATGCTTGACGAATATCCGGAGTTGTTCCGCTCAGGTACAAATTTTGGTTTTGTACTTGTCTTTCCTTTATGTAATTTCGTGGGCGAAATTCTTTTAAGAGGGGGAGAGTTGTAACGCCCCGAAACTCAAAGGAGCAAAGGGGGTTGTTTTTGGGCCAGTTTGGGTTCTGGCAGCAGGCACACGGCCTGGGACACGGGCGTGTCCCAGGGCGTGTCAAGCCTGTGTCGACACTAAGGCGGGAAGTCGACACTTTGGTCTCGACATTGTGTCGAGACTGGGCACACGGCCTGCGACACGGGCGTGTCGCAGGGCGTGTCGACCCGTGTCGACACTTAGCCGCGAAGTCGACATTTTGGTGTCGACAAGGTTTCGAGTCATGGCACACGGCCTGCGACACGGGCGTGTCGCAGGGCGTGTCAGCCCGTGTCGACACTCGTCCCGGGAAGTCGACACTTTGGTGTCGACAATGTGTCGAGACACGGCACACGGCCTAGGAAACGGGCGTGTCCAAGGCCGTGTCAATAGGTCGACGATCTTCGCTCGACGAAGTGTCGAGTGTCGAGACCGTGTACACGGCTTGGAGCCCAGGCGTGTCAAAGTGACACGGGTAGGGACACGGGCGTGTCCTAGAACCCGTGCAGTGCTCGGGTTGAAAATGGGGAAAAATCATGGGGTACACGGCCGGCTACACGGCCGTGTCAGGTGGAACACGGGCGTGTCAGATCGAACACGGGCGTGTTCGATGCCCGTGTGAGGTTCCAGGTGATCCGATTTTGACGGCGAATGAGGCACACGGCCCTGGACACGGGCGTGTGCCAGGCCGTGTTCGGTCCAGATTGGGCAATTCAGTCCCGAATCAAAGCCGTTCATTTCTTTGACTGAAGATCCAACGGCTGGGGGTTGTTCCTGAAGGGATATACCCGGGTTTTGACTTATAAAACCCTCACCTTTTCTTAAGTGATCACTTTCTAAAGTCTTAGAGAGAGAGGAGAGCCAAGGGAAGAAGAAGAGCTAGATCCGTCATTGGAGGAGCTTCGGAGCTCCGAATCGCAAGCCGACTCCGGATCCTCGGAGGCAACGCTAGTGCGGTGATTTCCATCTGATTACATTTCAATGGCGCCAAAGAGGAACGCAAGGGTAACGATCCTCATCTTGAGCATGAGTCGCTCTCTTTCTTAGCATAGGAAGCCCGCTCTCGCGAGTTTGCGGAGAGTTAGGAGGCGTTCCTTCGGGTAGATATGTGAAGTCCCCGTTGTTTAGAGTCCGTATGCGAGAACGGACATAGGCATGATGTGTGAAGCCTACCCGGACATGTTAGTCTGGATCGGTGATGTTGCATTGCATAAGGCCGGAGAAGACTCCGTGCTATTGGTTGTTTTTCGGGTTTTCTACATGGTAGATTGCAGCAGGGAGCCTTGGGGACTAACCCGAAGGTGCACCCGGAAAACTGGGCGGATACGAGATCTTGCCAACTTGGTGGCTTGAGAGCCAACTTGAACATAACGGGGTTATGTGACTTGTGATGGAAATGGGACTCGGTGGAAGTTTGACCCGCGCATATGGCTTAAGTTGTCGTTGCGATGTGAGCACGGGTTAGATGGAACCGTACCCGTTCTATGTCGTTCGGTTAAAGAGACCTAAAGGCACGTGGCACTTACCGTTGGCATAGAGTAGGGTCTTCGGCGGTCGATGGCTTAAGTTGTCGTGACCCAGGCCAGGAAGACAAATTGCTCATAGGTGTGGCCGTCCAAGTGGCGGTGGTGAGTCCGGAATGTTGATGCCTTAAATTGACGTGACATCGACCGGTTCACCGAGAATGTGCCCTGAGTGCACGGGGCGTGTGGCCGTGCGAGCCAACGTCTGTGATGAAATGGCTATAGTTATACATTGCTCGCTTATGCTAATGAAATGCAGGGAAGGAGCATCGCCGCCCCGAGTTGGGGGCGGGATCGTTATAATTTGGTCAGCATTGCTGATCCGTTGCCTTGTTTTGCCACCGTGCGGTGGTTTGTTGCTTGCAGGTGCAGCTGGACCAAGCGGTCAATAGCGGGCTAAAGCCCTTTTTGCGAAGCCGGCCCTCGAAGGCCCAAATGGAAATGTTTATTGCTTTATTCATATATGACCGGCCTGCGTGCCGTGGTTTGTAAATCATGTAACAGTCAAGTGAAACATTTTGTAAGGCCTTAAGGCTTGTTTTGAGTATTTTGTAATAACATTCCTGTTTCGTATTAGTGGACATTCGTGCTTGTTGCTGGGTTCTTTGTTTACAACCTTTATAAACTTCTTCCGCTAGAATGCTCTGTGTAGGACGTTGAGATTGGTTGGATGGTTTCCATAAGTAACCACCTGGTCCGTCTGTGGTATATGGCGTCGGGCCCCGGCCGGACCTACTGCTATATGTTATGCGACAGATAGGGGGTGTTACATAGTCACCTCGGCCATCTTTCTAGACAAGCTCTCCAATGACGCAAGCAGATTTTACAGCTTTAGAAAAGATGGATGAGTCTCCCATCCTTGAACAGAAGTCACAAAGGCCACATACTCCTTCCGCAAACCGTGAACTATGTGTCTCTTCAACTTAGAGTCAGAATTGGGCTCATCAGGATCCAATGCTGATATTTCATCGTACAGGTTCTTCATCTTAAGGAAGATCTTTGAGATGGATAGATCTTCTTGAGTTGCTTTAGCCAACTCGTTGTCTAAGAACTATAGCTGCGCTACATTCTTCCTGTTTAACAGACCATCAATGGTTGTCCAAATCTCAGTAGCATACTCCCATCCTAAGATGTCATCAAAGAGCTCAGGTGAGACATCCCGCTTGAGAGCAAACTCTGTCTTTGCATTGGCCTTCCTCCAGACTCTCACATGCTCAGCAGAAATAGTTGTAACAGTCACTTATTGCTTGTCGTCACCATTGACGTCTTCCCACAACTCCTCACCTAGAAGATAGCTCTTCATACACGTCTTCCACTTCTCAAAGTTAGTCGCTATAAGAAGTTCAATACCGAGACCCATTGCATAAGCTCCTTCCATTGCACCAACCACTGATCACTAGCTTCCAGAAGCATCGAGCACAACTGATGTTGATCACTACGCAAACCTATTGGGTATTGCATGCACAATAGCCCAGATTTGTATGAAGTCACCCATAAACTAAGAAGAATTAAGTTTGTATTTGATGCTCCTTTTGTTAAGTATTTATAGGAGTTAATTTCTAAGTGTAGACCAATGTCATTCTATAATGAGTCTCCAAACACAGGATCATACAATGTAATCTCTCATTGTGTGATCCATGGTGTTGACTCATGTGTAGCCTCTCTATTGGGACACATTTCCTTTTCAAGCACTAAGGGCAAGAGGAAAGATGGATGTTGTTTTTTTATGAAGAATGAAGATTTTAAGTTTTCAGAAAAAGTCTAAGTATTTTTCTCGAGTACTATATTTGTACTCGAGAAGGACTTATGATTATTCTCGAGTAAGACTTGTCATCATTTCGAGTAACAGAAGTTGTCCTCGAGAAAGCTTCTTCTCGAGAAAGGCTTTTGTTCTCGATTAACATATGACATTTCTTCTCGGGATGTTTGTTTTCCAAACAAATATTTTTCTAAGTCTTTTTCTCGAGATGACCAATATTATTCTCGAGAAGTCTATCTTCTATTCTCGAGATGCAGAAGGTATTTGTCGAGACCCAGTGTACTTTTCTCGAGAGACAAACGTTTGTTCTCGGGATCACTATTTGTTATCGAGTAACAAGATGTTTCTTCTCGAGAGCAAAACATCATCTTTCTCGAGTACTAATTTTCATTCTCGATACTGCAGTTTTTCACCTCCACATATTTTTATAAGTATTTTTCTCGAGACAGCCTTTTGTTCTCGAGTACAAAAATAATTCTTCTTGAGAACTATAAACTATTCTTCTCGAGTAATTTACTTCTTTCTCAAGAACGTTGTTTTCTTTCTCCACATCAATTTTCTATAAGTCTTTTTCTCTAGAACTTCTGTATTATTCTCGAGTAACATAATTCCTTTGTTCTCGAGTAAAGCCTTCTTCTCGAGAACACCAGTTCTGATTTTTCTGAAAATTGCTAAGTCCAGACTGATGGTTATTTCAAACATCATTATCATGTGATTAGTCCCTGTGGATGTCATTAATGCTGATTATGACTGTTAGGTTAATCCTATAAAAGGTCTTGTCATTTTCGACTAACCCTAAGAAGATTTTAAGAAGAATTGCAGCCGCCGCAAGAAGAAATTCCAAGTTTTTTGATTCCGATTTTTATTTCCAAATCGAGAGCTACAGAACTTCTTCTTCAGCGCCTAAGCGCTTTCGATTCAGACAGATTCAGAGAAGTTGATTCACAGATCGAGTTTCTTTTCAATGACAGATTTTCTACTTGGTCGTGTGAGTCTAAAGATTTTCCGATCCACAGATTGCTAATTCTTCTTCAACAAATTCTGATAAAGCCGCAAAGCTCAAAGAAAGAAGATCAGGCAGAAGGATTTCAGATCTGAGAATAAATCACTGTTTGTATTTTCTATTTCATTTTATTCTTGTAGGAGATCTTTCTCCGAGTTGTCGGAGTTGTTTTCTCCAAGTTATTGTTGGAAGTTTTATCTTCCGAGTGTAGATCCAGATTTGGGATCGAGTTGTAGGAACGTTGTTCCGAGGTGTAGGATTGGTTTCAATCCGAGATTAGTGGAGTAGCCGAGTCTAGTGCTTTGCTAGATTGGTGAGTGGAAAGTGGATGTACCCAAGGATGGGGAACCACTATAATTCTTGTTGTCGTCTGTGATTGCTTGGTTTGATTCCTTGTGCATAGATCGTTAAAGTGTTTATTCCACAAAAGACGCACAACTCACCTATTCACCCCCCTCTAGGTGATTTAGGTAAGACAACTTAAAACATTTTCAATTGGTATCAGATGGAGTTTGTTCATAAATGGGTTAACACCTTGAACAGATCTGGCCCAAAGTTGTCTTTTGAGTTATCCAAGCATGGACAAGGCCAAGGATTTTGCAAAGCTTCCTCTGTGCACAAAGACCAACTTCCCATGTTTAAAGAAAGGATTAAGTTCTTCATGGAAGCTGTGGATCCAGGGATCTTCATGATTGTTGAAGAAAGTCCTTATGTTCCAATGACCATCGCCACTATAGATCCCACAAAAAGTATACTAAGAAATTAATGGATCTCGATAATGATGAGATTGCACTTGTCTCGTTGTACAAGAAAGCTAAAAAAATTATAGCAAGTGCTTTCGATGATTCTATGCTACAGAATCTGATTCACTGCCAATCTTCTAAGGAGATGTGGCAGTCTCTTATTAACTTGATTGAAGGCACTTAAGATGTTAGGCATGATAGAATATCCCTATTGAATCAAAAGTATGAAGCCTTACGACAAGAACCAAAGGACTCAATTACAGATACGTTTGAAAGTTTCTTCAAAATTATTAACGGCCTAAGAGTGTATGGCTGGGTCTTTATAAATGGAGAGCTGAATGAGAAGTTCCTAATGTCCCTAACTAAGGAGTGGGACAAAAAAGTCTGTGATATCAGGGAGTTTGGCATGTTAGCAGAGACTGACCCTCAGAACCTCTTCGGAGAGCTAATGTCATATGAACTGCAAATCAATTCTTGAAAAGTTAAATAAGACAAGAGCTGGTCATCATCCAAGGATAAGTATGCCGCACTGAAGGCAGATAGCTCAAGGAAGATTAAAGCTGCTCACCTGCTCCTGCTCAGGAAGATAGTGATGAAGAAACTTCAAAGCAAAGCACCTCATGCTCAGAATTATCCAAAGGAGAGTTTTCTCTACTCTCAAGGTAGTTCAAGAAATTCGTAAACAAGAAGAAGCAATGGAGAGGCAAGGATGCTTCCCACAGAAGATCACGACATGATGGTGATCGACACAAAAATGGCTCAAGCAGCTATGACAGTTATCAATCGATACAGAACAAACATATTTCTTCTGACATAGTTTGTTACTGTTGCAATAAACCAGGTTACATCATCACTGATTACTAATGCGTGTAAATCGTAAAGCGCACCGGTCGCACAAGTAATAAAGTTTAGGAATAAATCCCCGAGTGTCGGTCTTTTGAGGAATCAATTAGCATAGAGCGGCAACAGTTTAGAAAATATTGTTATGAGGGTTATACTTAGAAAAAGAGTACAAAGGGGACTTGAGAGATTGTGGTTGTTTGATCTAATAAACTAATTAAAGCTATGCGGGTCGAAGGCACCGCTTCAAAAGGTGAGGTGAGTATATCGGCCGCGATGCCGAACTTCGGTTGGGCGAGTGGCCAGAAAGCTAATGGGTGGAAGTGTTCTTGTGCGGAGTGCAATCGTGTGAAACACGGGTATGGAGTGAATGTGGAGTGGGCGAGGCGCATTCACACACACAACTACAAGCATAAGAAAACTACAAACATCCCATTAGATATAGAATATAACATGGAGTTCATTACAATATTATATCATTCCATACAACAGAGGATTGGGAAGAGGAATAAACCAATAGAGAGTGAAGATCCACCGCAGGTCATGGCCGGAATAGCGAGTTGTCAATCTGCTTCCGAGCTCAGTCCGAGGAGTCTTTCGGTACCAACGAGCTATCACCTCGAAGGCCTTTAAGTCCGTTATCTAGGTTGTCATTTTCTCCAACTCCGGTGGAAAGCTTGGAGTTGAGGTCGTCAATGGCCGGGAGCTTCGCCCGAGGGTTTGGAAAGCTTTGGAATAGCCGGCTATGGACTCCCGATGAAGGTGGAGGTGATGGAGCAGGTGGAGAAGTAAAATGACGCTTCCCGCGCACTCCCCGATCGCAGAAAATGATGAGCGTTGACCTAAATCATGGAGCAGGCCCTTAAATACGGAGGCTGCAAAAGCAGAGCGCACGATCAGTGGTGCACGACTAGTGGTCGTGCGCACTGTAGGTCGATGATCGTGCGTCATTTCCAATTAAACCTGCAACCTGGATAGAAACATCCGCAGAAATGCGCACAATTAGTGGCGCACGACCGATGGATGTTTGAACTGAATCCACTGATCGTGCGACTGGCTTGGACAGATTTGCAGAAACCAAGGTGTAAACGCGAACGAGCAGTGGCGCACGACCAGTGGTCGTGCGCACTACGGCCAATGCTCGTGCGATTACCCAGGCAGAATTAGGAAAAATGAGAATGTAATTCGCACGATCGGTGGCGCACGACCAGTGGTCGTGCGCAGTAAGTTAAGTGGTCGTACGTAGTGTTCCTGTATCGTCGGGGTCTCCCGAGCGGTTCCGGAGCACGCACACAAACCCTGTAACAGCAGAAGAGGCAGATAGGCCGCCCAAAAGTGCACACCACATTCCCAACACATGGCTAAAGAACAACAAAAATACATAAACAAATAAAGCACACAGAAACGGGCCTAAAGTGCACTTAATCATGAAATAGGCACGTAAACAAATATAAGCAGTTATAGCTCTCAAGTGCAGTGCTAAGACGATAAAACTGGCCAAAATGAGTCCAAATATCAGTGTAAAATTTGGACTCATCACACCCCCGGACTTAACCATTTGTATGTCCCGAGCAAATCATCACTCCGTGAACTAGAAAATAGCCAGCTAGCTCAGAAATTTCAAAAATAAAAAGTAAGACGAGAAATCAAATACATCATGGGCATAAAAGATATAATAGAAAAACTTTTTAATTTTAATACATAGTTTAAACTATTCAACATGCGTAAATAAATATTGTACTTTCTCAAAATTAGAATTCTAGAGAATCTTGCGATCATGTGTAGGAAGAAAGTAGGCAGGCCACTAAGGTGAGCATTGCCAAAGATTCGAGCTCGTGATCACCTCCAAAGATATTCATCAATGTCGGGGACCATACGCTTGCACGTTCACACTCTCTCCGCGGTGCGGGTTAGACTCAAGCGTGAATAAGTAGGACTTGTAGGAGAGAATGGGGCTTAGGCTAAGGTTTGGTATTCAGTGATAAACATGAAGGCTACACGCAACAAAACCGAGCGAACAAAAACCTAAATCAATACAGCCACTTAGAAATGTACGTGTAACACACCCCCAGACTTAGCTTGAAAACCGGACATGTACACGGCCTAACCCGACCAAAATAAAAAAAAAAATAGGATGGGATATAATTCTCATAGCAATTCTTTCAGTTTTTGTTTCTTTTTCGCTTTTCTTCTTTTTCTTTTGGTCGTTTGAAATCCCCAAACGTAGAAATCAAAAAGTTTACGAAGTCAGCACCACATTACACGATTTCCACATATCACAACATCATCAAAATAGTAAATTTAAACAAGCTCAAGCATTTGATTGTGATGGTGGGTTTAGCTTCAGGCCTTGGGGAATGTGAGTGGAGCTGAATCAAAGAAGGGGTAGGCACAAATTTGGCATGCAACAGTTAACGAGTAGGAAATGCAAAACAAGGCTCAAACTAGCAAAAATGATGTCCTACGTCATGCTCACGCTTGACTAACCGGGCACCAATGCTTCAAGAGTAGCTTAGGGCAAGTTCTTATCCCCCGAGAAAGATGATCCTTCCTCCCGACTCGAGCAATACGAGTCTAGTGGCGGCTACACACATTCCTACATTATCGTTCGATTACTACAAATTCAGATTTTGAGTAGTACAAACAATATTTACATTTGTAGAAAAATATAAATCTACCGGCATAAAGAAAAATTAAATCTATACTAGTTCTACACAAACCATGAGTACTCGATTAGGAGCACTGCATGAGTTTCGAACTACTCTATCCTGAAATCCGAAGCCAGCACCACTATTTTAAAGTGTACATAAAAACAATACATTTAACTCGAGCTGTGCGCGTGGATAAGAACGCACTCGTGTGGGTGATTCCGTGTGTGCAACAGAGATCATGAAATAACTAAACAAGAGACTTGTATGCAACAGAATGTGTTGTGTAGTGACCACAGACATGTTCTCCCCCCATACTTAAGTTCGACAACTAGTAAAAATGAGCATTCCAAATGGGAAAAAGAGCTAGGGTAGTAAGTACCTATGCTCAAAATTGAGCATACCAGTCGTGCGACGAGATGTCCAAGTGCGGCCAAGTTGCTGCGCCTCAAAAATTCCTGCACCTGTGATTGAAATATGCACGCCAAACAAAATATGGATATATATATATATATATATATATATATATATATATATATATATATATATATATATATATATATATATATATATATATATATATATATATATATATATATATATAAAGAACGCAAAGTACAGCACAGGACCAAATGGTCCAACTTGGGTTGTCTCCCGAAAACCCTTTTGTTTACCGTACTTAAGGTGGACCAAATACCTGTATTAGCAGTTATAATAAAGAGTTTTTTGCAGTAGAAAAATGAAGAAATAAAAACAGAGCAAACCAGCGTTCCAAAAGCAGCGAGAAAATAGCAAGAGGAGGGAAGTGGAATGATGGTGGTGCAATTAGCTATAAACAGATTTGTGGTAAGTCTCTCCGGTGGGGTGCGAGAGGACAGCAGATTGTCTTTTTGCATTGGGTGTAGGGGTTTTACCTTTACTTCGATTGCACTCTTTCTCGTGTCGGAATGCAGCGTAGCGCTCGTCGCATAAACGCTTTGCCTCTTTCAGTTTCTCCACCGTGGGAGACTTCCAATGTATGTAGTCTGTGGGTTTTCCTGTTTTCATGGTTCGTGGCGTCCTGTTTGGCACCGTGACGGCGACCAGATCTGCCCAAGCTACAGATCGCTTAACAGAGTTATCAGTACTGTTATACAAATAAGTGTCTAGGGATTTCTCTTGAATAAAACTCGGTTCGCCATGCTCAAAAACATAGATGGCTGGAAGTAGAAAGGCAGCCGTGGCTTTGGCGCACTCGATCTCTTCTTTGACCAATAGCTCTTTATTCTCATCTATCTCCTGGGAGAGTCCTTTCTTTGTCTTCTCTTCCAGATGTGCTTCTTCCAATGCTGGGGGTCCTGAATCTATCTTGGTATCTGTGACACTCAGAAAATTGTTATTTTGAATGGGAGAGGAATGTATGGATGTGTTATCGAGGGCGGAAACTTCGGTCGGCCAAGTGACGCGTCCTTTGGAAAAGTCGAGGGATGCGCCACTAGCCGTCAGGAACGGGACTCCTAATATAGGAATAGAGTTATTTTCCCTTGGTCCCAAAACCTGGAAGTCAGTGGTTATACTTTTTCCGTTAACCTCGATTTCGACTTCCCGAACACCTCCCTCGGTGTCAACCAACTTGCCATTCGCTAAGAAAAGCGACTTCCGATTTTCAATGTCGACTTGTAGGTGCATCTTCGCAACATCTTGCAAAGTAGGGATGTTGCTGGACGCCACGGAGTCGCATAATATTGGGGTTTCGACATTGTTTATTTTACAATTGATGACGAGTTCGTTGCTGTTTCCCAAATTTTCCTCCCCAAGGCCTTTACCTTGTTCATGGGGGTTCCTTTCGGTGTTACTAGGTAAGGTGCCTTGGCTGCGCTCGGAAAACACTTGGGCTAGTTGGCCCAATTGGTCCTTCAGTTTGCGCATCGAGGTGGCTTGATTTGTCATGTTGTTTTGGGAAATTTCAACGAATTTCTCGAACATCTCTTCCAAAGAACTTTTTTTAATGATGGGAGGCCCTTGGGAATAATTCGGTTGAGGCGGCCACGGTTGTCTTTCAGAGGCATACACATCGTTTTGATGCTGCCCTGTTTGCCATCTTTGGCCAGATGCATTTGGATTCCAAGAAAGGTTGGGGTAGTTTCTCATCCCCGGGTTGTATGTGTTCCCGTAAGGCACTCCCCTGTTTTGATTGGCTACAAAATTAACTGACTCATTCAGAAAAGAAGATTCGTCTGGTACCTCAACTCCTAAACATTCGAAGTTGTGGTGGTTGGTGCTTCCGCACCCTTGGCATGAGATTGCAATCACTGGGGAGGCGACAGCGGGCTTAAGGATATCCACGGCAAATACTAAACTGGTGCTTCGTGGGATGTTTCTTCCAGCGGTCCAGTAAGCACTGTGGGTGGCGGAGTCTTGTAAGATTCTCAGAGCATCATCTGGAGCAAGGTTCATTATTGTTCCTCCGGAGGTGGCATCGATCATGGCTCGGTGGTGGGGATCAATAGCGAAGTAGAAACTTTCAACGAGGTTCCACGTTTGGAATCCATGATTAGGGAACTTCCTCAGCAGCTCGTTGAAATGCTCCCAAACTTCGGCTAAACTTTCTTGATCGGCTTGCCGGAAGTTGGCTATTACACGCCTCATGCTCACGATCCGATCTACCAGATCGAACTTAGCTCGGAACTTTGTGGTCAAAGCCTCCCAGGTGGTGGCAGTTCCACGTGGGAGGGAGTGAATCCATGTCTTGGATTTGTCCCTTAATGAAAAAGGGAAGAGGCGGAGCATGACTGTTTCGTCTGGGATTCCAGCGTAGCGGAACGTGGCGCAAATTTCTGAGAATTCTGCAAGGTGAAGATGGGCTTCTTCAGTGGCCATCCTGGAGAAGTGAGCATTATTCCGAATGATATTCAGAATAGCTGGTTTAATCTCGAACTGTTGGTTGGTGACAGCAGGTCCGAAACCGGGGTAAATGCTCCCGACAGTAGGTGTAGTATAATCCCTCATGGTGCGGACCTGGGGAGGGTTCACTTCATTTTCGTCGCCATTTCTGTCGTCATGAGGTATCCCTCCAACTCGGTTGCATGCATCAATATTCAGCTGGTCTATCATTGGGGAAAAAGTGATGGTCGCGCCGCGTCTTCGCGCTAGGATAGTACGTTCGATCTCTGGGTTGTAGGCGACAAGATCTCTTGTGGCTCGACCCTGCATTCACTGCGGCAAACACAATAGAAGGAAGCAGCAGTCAAAAACACAAACTCTTATAACAATATTTTCAGTCATCCTGAGTCGCTCTATAGTTGCATTCCCCGAAAACGACGCCAAAAACTTGATGCGTGTAAATCGGCAAGCACACCGGTCGCATAAGTAAAAAATTTTGGGAATAAATTCCCGAGTGTCGGTCTCTTGAGGAATGCAATTAGCATAGAGCAGCAACAGTTCAAAAAATATTGTTATGAGGGTTATACTTAGAAAAAGAGTACAAAGAGGACTTGAGAGATTGTGGTTGTTTGATCTAATAAACTAATTAAATCTATGCGGGTCGAAGGCACTGCTTCGCAAGGTGAGGTGAGTGTATCAGCCGAGATACCGAACTTGGGTTGGGCGAGTGGCCGGAAAGCTAATGGGTGGAAGTGTTCTTGTGCGGAGTGCAATCGGGTGAAACACGGGTATAGAGTGGATATGGAG
Organism: Platanthera guangdongensis; assembly: GCA_039583875.1. Lineage (NCBI taxonomy): Eukaryota > Viridiplantae > Streptophyta > Magnoliopsida > Asparagales > Orchidaceae > Platanthera > Platanthera guangdongensis. Next base: position 204,548,588 of record CM077151.1, on the reverse strand, counting down.
TGGGCGAGGCGCATTCACACACACAACTACAAGCATAAGAAAACTACAAACATCACATTAGATATAGAATAGAACATGTAGTTCATTACAATGTTATATCATTCCATACAATAGAGGAAAGGGAAGAGGAATAAGCCAATAGAGAGTGAAGATCCACCGCAGGTAGTGGCCGAAATAGCGAGTTCTCAATCCGCTTCCGGGCTCAGTGTGAGGAGGCTTCCGGTACCAACGAGCTGTCACCTCGAAGGCCTTTGAGTCCGTTCTCTAGGTTGTATTCTTTTCCAACTCCGGTGGAAATCTTGGAGTTGAGTTTGTCAATGGCCGGGAGCTTCGTCGGAGGGTTTGATGCGTGTAATACGGCAAGCGCACCGGTCGCACAAGTAATAAAGTTTTGGGAATAAATCCTCAAGTGTCGGTCTCTTGAGGAATGCAATTAGCGTAGAACGACAACAGTACTGAGAATATCGTTATTAGAGTTAAAAATAGAACAAAAAGGAAATAGCAGACTAGGGAGATTGTGGATGTTTGATCTACTGAACTAGTAAAAACTATACGGGTCGACGGCACCGCTTCGCAAGGTGAAGTGGGTTTGTCGGCCGCTATGCCGAACTTCAGTTGGGCGAGTGGAAGGGAAACTAATGGATTGCAACGTTCTTGTGTGGATTGCAATCAGACAAGGCACAGGATTGAATTGGATGTGGGGTGAGTGAGGCGCATTCACAAACAGAACTCACAAGCATAAGAAGAAACTAACATTCCATTAACTAGAAAGTAAACTTGATGTTCAGGGATGGAAATGTTCATTACACTGCTCAAAACATTCATAACACAGAGGAAGGGGAAGAGGAGTAAACCAAAAGAGAATGAAGATCCACCGCGGGTCGTGGCCGGAGTAGCGAGTTGTCAATCCGCTTCCGGGCTCAGTCCAAGGAGGCTTCCAGTACCAACGATCTGTCACCTTGAAGGCCTTTAAGTCCGTTCTCTAGGTTATCTACTTCACCAACTCTGTAGGAAATCTTGGAGTTGAGGTCACCAATGGCCGAGGGCTTCGCCGGAGTGTTGAAAAGCTTCGGAGTAAGTGGAAATGGCTTCCCGATGAAGGTGGAAGTGATGGAGCAGCTGGAGAAGTGAAAAGGCGATTCCCGCAAAATCTCCGATCGCAGCAAATGACAGGCGTTGACGTAAAACGCGGAGCAGGGCCTTTTATATGGAGACAGCAGACGCAGTGCGCATGATCAGTGGCGCACGACCATTGGTCGTGCGCACTGTTGGTCGATGATCGTGCGGCTTTTCCAAATAAACCTGCAACCTGGACAAGAAGCATCAGCATATACGCGCACGAGTAGTGGCGCACGACCAGTGGTCGTGCGCACTATGGCCAGTGGTCGTGCGATTACCGAGACAGGGTTATGAAAAAGGGGGTGTAATGCGCACGAACACTGGCGCACGACCAGTGGTCATGCGCAGTAAGTCCAGTGGTCGTGCGCTTACCCCAGGCTGATTCTATAGAAAACGTAGAGTAGTGCGCACGATCGGTGGCGCACGATCAGTGGTCGTGCGCATTAGATCCCCTGATCGTGCGCAGTATTCCTGTTTCACAACCATCCCAGAACACGCACACGACCCCTGTACCAGCAGAAGGGGTAGAAAGGCCACCAGAACATGCACACCACATCCCCGAGATAGGGCTAAAGAATAACAACAAAAATGGAAACATAGAAAGCAAACAGAAGCAGGCTTATAGTGCACTTAAGCATGAAATAGGTACATAAACACAAATAAGCAATAAAGGCTCTAAAGTGTAGTGCTAAGGCGATAAAACTAGCCCATATGAGTCCAAAAATCAGTGTAAAATGTGGACTCATCACACCCCCAGACTTAACCATTTGCACGTCCCGAGCAAATCATCACTCCATGGACTCGAAGATAGCTAACTGGCTCAGCAATTTCAAAAAGAAGTAACACGAGAAATCAAATATATCATGAGTATAGAAGATATAATAGAAAAACTTTTTAATTATACAACGTAGTTTAAACTATTCGACAAACGTAAATAAATATTGTAATTGCTCAAAATTAGAATTCTGGAGAATCGTGCGATCATGTGCAGGAAGAAAGTAGGCAGGCCACTAAGGTGAGCATTGCCAAAGTTCGGGACTCAGGATCACCTACAAAGGAATCCACCAATGTCGGGGACCATACGCTTGCACGTTCACACTCTCTCCACGGCGCGGGTTAGACTCAAGCGTGAATCAGTAGGACTTGTAGGAGGAAATGGGGCTTAGGCAACGGCTTGGTGGTCAAAGATAAACATGAAGGCTCTATGCAACCAAAGCGAGCGAAAACAACCCAAACCAAAACAGCCACTTAGAAAAGAATGGGGCACACGCCCCCAGACTTAGCTTGAAATCCGGGTGTGAACACGGCTGAACCCGACCAAATTCAATAAAGAGGATGGGGATCAAGATCTCAAAGCAATTCTTTCATATATATATTCATTTTTTCTATTGCGCGAATTAGCTTTTTATTTTCATAAACTGTTGTTTTCTTTTCTGCGCTAGCAATCCCCAAACGAAGCAATCAAAATAGGAATAAAATCAGCACCCCCAAAAACAATGTCCACTAATCACAACCTCGGCAAAACAGGAAATACAAATCAGCTCAAGCATTTGATTGCGAAGGTGGGTTTAGCTTCAGGCCTTGGTGAAAGTGAGTGGAGCTGGATCAAAGGAAGGGTAGGCACAAATTTGGCATGCAATGGTTAACATGTAGGAATGGCTAAACAAGGCTCAAACTAGACAAAAAGAAGGCCTACGTCATGCTCACGCTTAACTAACCGTGCACAAATGCTTCGAGAGTAGCTTAGGGCAAGTTCTTAGCCACCGAGAAAGATGATCCTTCCCCCCCGACTCGAGCAATACGAGTCTAGTGGCGGCTACACACATACCTACACTATCATTTGATTATCCCAGATTCAGATTTTGAGCAGTACAAACAATATTTACGTATGCAGAAAAGAATAATTCTACGAGCATAAAGAAAAATTAGTTATATCCTAACTCTACACAAACCTTGAGTATTCGATTAGGAGCACTGCATGAGTTTCGAACTACTCAATCCTGAAATACTAAGCCAGTACCACTATTTTAAAGTTTACACAAAAGCAATAAATTTAACTCGGGTTGTGCGCGTGGGTAAGAGCGCACTCATGTGGGTGAATCAGTGTGTGCAACCAAAAAGCAAGAAATAAGTAAATAAGAAACTGGAATGCAACAGAAAGTGCGGTGTAGTGACCACAGGCATACTCCCCCCCCAGACTTAAAGTTGACAACGAGTAAAAATAAGCATTCCAAAGAGGAGAAATAGCTAGGGTAGGAAGTTACCTATGCTCAAAATTGAGTATACCAGTCGGGCAATGAGATGTCCAAGTGCGGCCACGTTGCCGCGCCTCGAATAATCCTGCACCTGAGATTAAAGGATGAAAGCCAAACAAAAGCTGGAACATATATATATGAAGAAATAAACCGAAATCAAAACACAGCATAGGACCAAACGGTCCAACTTGGGTTGTCTCCCGAAAGCCCTTTTGTTTACCGTCCTTAAGGTGGACCAAATACCTGTACTAGCAGTTCAAATAGAGAGTTCGATACATAAAAAAAAGAAAAGACAACAGTCGGCTCCCAGATGGGCGCTCACAAAAATATAGTAGCTGTCTTGCTCAAAATAATAGAGGCGTGGTAGACTAGCTCTGTGGTGAGTTCCACTCACTCCCCCTCACTATCACTGTCGTGAATCTCGATGGGCGACGGACGTGGACCAGGTGCTGATGGGGCGACACGAGTGGGCGGTGGTTGAATGTTCATCCTGCCTCGCAATGCTTGCTGATAAATAAAATCCTGCATCCAAAACTGGGAAGCTTCCAAATCAGCAAAGTGCTCGGACAAATACGAGACTCCCCTCTCTTGAACTGAGCTGGACTGGCGGCTAGATTGCCCCTCATGCTTTATGGGGGGCCTCAGTTGTTGTTGATTCTGCTGCGGTGGCACTCCTGCACTCCGCCTACCCATAGCGGAAGATTCACCTGGCTCTCCTTCATCTTCCCCTTCATCTCGACCCGCAGGCGCATCACCAGGCATGCGGACAATAAACTGCCGGCCACCTTTTCTCCCTACCACACGTAGCAAATGGCAACTCACCAGGTTGGCCCTGGAGATCATGGATGGGGCAGTGAACTGCAACAACGGAGGTAGCTGGCTCCAAACTCCCAAACTTTTAGCAATGCGGGTAATGTAGTAAGCACCCCCGATCGCGCCCGCGAGACCATAAGTGGCCTCGTGGTGGAAGAAATAGGCCAGCATATACCCCAAATGGAGGGGGTACTGCTGCTGCATGCTAGATAAGGAGATCAAATCCTGCCACCCCACCATATTCTTGCTCAGGGCCCTAGCGGTGAGTGAATGACTAAGCAAATGCTGCATAAACCTGAGAGCGGGGGAGACAATTTTTGTTGACTTGGCACGGCGGGCTACATACTCCTCGTGCCCTCCGGTCAGAGAATGCCAAGCGGACCGCGGAGTCACACCCTCTGGAAAATCAATGCACAATGCGGGGAAATTAATCTGGGATGCCTCTGCCTCGGAATAGACACCAGCATGGATGGCATGCTCAGGCAGTGTGACCGTGAAGACATTTCCCATCATCCGAAAGGAACAAGTGGGGAGAAACTGGTTGTCCGCCGTTGTCTCCCAAGTGAATGTGGAAAGGAATTCCAATGTCAATTCCCGGAAGCCAAGCTCGTCGCACTCGAATAACTTGCTCCAAAAATCAAAAGAGAAGAGAATGAGCATGGCCTCTGCTAATGCACCGTCATCCCCAATGGAATGCAGCTCGTTCCAGTCAACAAGCCGCTGAGAGCGGAATGGCTTGTCCTTCAGGGAATTATAGCGTTGAGTATGCTCTGCCTTAGCAAAAGTTCCCATTCGTCCCAAAATCTGGGCAGGGCTTGCTGAAGCACGACCGGATCTTTGATAGGCCTTGACTATAGGGCGGCGCCTAGGTTCCATTACAGCAAAGTAAGGAAGGGAGAAATGAAGTTGAGGGATCCTACCGTAGGAGAGAGAGACGAACCACCGGAGAGGAATCAGAAGAAGATGAGCGCCGACAACGCACGCGCAGCGGACCAAGCGGGAGATTAGGGCGCACGCACAGTGGACAGTGGCTGGAAAATAAAAAGAAATCGGGCATGCGCACGACCAGTGGTCGTGCGATTATAAGTAGTGCGCACGACCAGTGATCGTGCGCCGTGAAATTTTTCGCACGCCTGAGTTTTCAGTCTATTTCACACTGCTGACCACGTGGTGCAACAGAGATCTCAACACACAGCTGGGCTACCACACCCAAATAATGAAATACAAACAATAATTGTAACAAAAGAAACACTATCCTAGATAACTGTTGGGTTTATTGTCTCCCAACAGGACTTATACAAAATCTGAGCATCTCCTAACTGATGGGCGAATGAAACTGGAAATTCTCAGGCAGAGGTTCATGGTCACGCTGCGGTAGCGGGTACCGGAACGGAGATAGATCATAAGCCCCAATACCTGTATACGTATACCTAACGGAAGTTTCAGTCATGGGCAGAAAGTCACTTGGGAAGCTCATCGGCTCGAACTCCATCTGCATCTGGTTACAATAAGTCTGAGGCCGTATTACAGGCCCTTGTACTGATTGGACCAATTCCACAATGTGGTCCTGCATGGGAGTAGACACGAGAGCAGGGTCAAGAAATAAACTAAAAGAATAATATAAACGGACCTCGATCTTGGGGATGATCCCGGAGTCATCCCCCGTCGGCGGAATTGTGAATGCTTCCAAACAGTTGTCTACGCTAGTGCAGGAATGTTCTGAAGCTGCGTCTGCCTCGTCCATGCCTCGGGCATCCTCACATGGGATGGAGGTCACAACCTCTGCCACGGAGTCGTCCTCCTCGACTGGATCTAACAGAATGCGGGAAATGCTAATTTCCACCTGCGATTCAATCTCAACAGCACTGTCAGAAGAAGAAAGAATGCTATGCAAAGAGGAAGGTGAAGACACGAAGCTTGGTAGGACGTTGAGCGCTAGCTCTTCACAACTAAAAGATTCTATGCTAGTTGAAGTAGGCACTTCAGGAGTATAAATAACAGTGTCGGAATGGGGATAAGCACATGTATTGGTGCACATACCTGGGATGTCTTCTCCATAACCTAGAGATGACAATGGTACATACCCCGATACGAAAGGGATGTTGCCCAAGGTTGAAGTGGAGACAATCCGAAAATCCGGCTCGTCATCCACCGCTAGCTCAGCTAGGTACGCGGCGCAATCCTTCAATGCATGATCCCAGCTTCGACAAAAAATGCACTGCTTAGCCGGCTTCGGCGGTGCAACTGGTGCTGAAGTTGAATAAAAGTAGTGCGCTAATGGCTCCGCAGGTCGGTAGCTAACCAGCTTATGTCGACGATATGTCGATTCATAAATTTCCTGGCTACTATACTTCTTAGGGCATCTGTCGCTAGCATGAGAGATGTCTCCACATTGACGGCAATTGATATTGAAATTGGCCCACATTGCAGCGATTTCAAATATCAGGGATACAACTACTTGGCATAGATTCTGCGAATAAAACTAATACTTCCATCTGACGGAATAACAACACAAGAGAAAAGGGATCAAAAATAACAAAACAACTCGTATAACGAAATTCTCAGTCATCTGGAGTCGCTCTACAGTTGCATTCCCCGATAACGGCGCCAAAAACTTGATGCGTGTAATACGACAAGCGCACCGGTCGCACAAGTAATAAAGTTTTGGGAATAAATCCCCAAGTGTCGGTCTCTTGAGGAATGCAATTAGCGTAGAACGACAACAGTACTGAGAATATCGTTATGAGAGTTAAAAATAGAACAAAAAGGAAATAGCAGACTAGGGAGATTGTGGATGTTTGATCTACTGAACTAGTAAAAACTATGCGGGTCGACGGCACCGCTTCGCAAGGTGAAGTGGGTTTGTCGCCCGCTATGCCGAACTTCAGTTGGGCAAGTGGAAGGGAAACTAATGGATTCCAGCGTTCTTGTGTGGATTGCAATCGGACAAGGCACAGGAATGAAGTGGATGTGGGGTGAGTGAGGCGCATTCACAGACAGAACTCACAAGCATAAGAAGAAACTAACATTCCATTAACTTGAAAGTAAACTTGATGTTCAGGGATGGAAATGTTCATTACACTGCTCAAAACATTCATAACACAGAGGAAGTGGAAGAGGAGTAAACCAAAAGAGAATGAAGATCCACCGCGGGTCGTGGCCGGAGTAGCGAGTTGTCAATCCGCTTCCGGGCTCAGTCCAAGGAGGCTTCCGGTACCAACGATCTGTCACCTCGAAGGCCTTTAAGTCCATTCTCTAGGTTATATACTTCACCAACTCTGCAGGAAAGCTTGAAGTTGAAGTCACCAATGGCCGAGGGCTTCGCCGGAGTGTTGAAAAGCTTCGGAGTAAGTGGAAATGGCTTCCCGACGAAGGTGGAAGTGATGGAGCAGCTGGAGAAGTGAAAAGGCGATTCCCGCGCACTCTCCGATCGCAGCAAATGACAGGAGTTGACCTAAAATGCGGAGCAGGGCCTTTTATACGGAGACAGCAGAAGCAGTGCGCACGATCAGTGACGCACGACCAGTGGTCGTGCGCACTGTAGGTCGATGATCGTGCGGCTTTTCCAAATAAACCTGCAACCTGGACAAGAAGCATCAGCATATACGCGCACGAGCAGTGGCGCACGACCAGTGGTCGTGCGCACTATGGCCAGTGCTCGTGCGATTACCAAGACAGGGTTATGAAAAAGGGGGTGTAATGCGCACGAACAGTGGCGCACGACCAGTGGTCTTGCGCAGTAAGTCCAGTGGTCGTGCGCTTACCCTAGGCTGATTCTATAGAAAACGTAGAGTAGTGCGCACGATCGGGGGCGCACGACCAATGGTCGTGCGCATTAGATCTGAAAGATATGGTACCTAAACACCTAGAGGGGGGGGGGTGAATAGGTGACCTAATCCTTTTTAAACTTTAATGGCAGCAATCAGTTAAGTTCACAGAATTCTAACTATTTTATCACAGCAATCACACAGCATACACAGTCACAGCACAATCACAACAGACACAAGGTTTTATAGTGGTTCCCCAATCTTTGGGTACATCCACTTTCCCCCTTCGCTTATCTAGCAGTGTACTAGATTCGGCCAAACTTCTCCACTAGCTCAGAACCCAAATTGGTTCCTACACCTCAGGCCCAAGGCCTTACAACTCAGCTTTTCCACAAAGCCTACACTCAGCCACAAAGGCCTACACTCAGCCAATCAAGGCCTACACTCAGCCAACAAGGCCTACACTCAGAGATGTCAATCTCCTACACTCAGACTCTCAAGCCCTACCCTTAGCCTTTATAATTACAGGCTTACAATTCACTCAGATCCAAAGGATCCTATAAGTTAAAAATGAATTACAATGTTAACTCAACAACTCAGAAACAAGAGAGGGGAGTTGAGAGTTTCTTGATGAGTTCTTGGAAGAACTCAGCTGGATTCAATCTAACTTAGCTTTCTTCAAAGCTTCTTGAGTAGAACTGAATAAGAATGAATCCTCCTGCAGTTGATCCTTGATCTCTGCTTCTTAAGATCCAGAATATATCTGAACCCTTCTTCTCAGCCTAGTTCTAAAGGCTGATTTCTTGGATGGAGCCCTCTCTCTCTAACTTCTTAGATCTGCACTTGGACGGCTAGATCTTCTTGTGTTGATACTTTGTGAACCACTTCAATAACTACTTGAACAATAATCTGATCAACTACAACAACAACAGTTTCTGTAGACTGTATGAGCCTATTTATAGGCCTTCTTCATGGTAACCGGCTGGTCCGGTCCATAACTGAATTCTGACATCTTTGACAGGTGCTGTAGACCGGCTGGAACGGCAGCTATCAAGTCATCCAGTCAGTTCTTGAAAATCTCTAACTGTCTGATAGTGTCGAGACTTTCTGTCTTTAAGTGTCGACACTTATAGACCAAGTGTCGACACAAGTTGTGTAAGTGTCGACACAAGACTACAAGGTGTCGATACAACTTCATGTATGTCTCGACACAGATTCTTCTTCATGTGTCGACACTGAAATTGAGTGTCGACACAAGTACTTGATCTTCTGTAACTTGCTGAATTCTTCTAAGTGTCGACACATCTCCTTTTTGTCGACACAACTTCTTGTGTTGAATCTGTTAAGTGTCGACACTGCTTCATGGTGTCGACACATAGTCTTCTATGTTGATACTTGCTGAGTGTCGACATAGCTCCTTGTGTCGACACTTGATTCTTCTGTTGAGACTTCAGCTGAGTGTCGACACATTCCCTTAGTGTCGACACTTGTACTTAGAATATTTTGTTGATCTTTCTATTCTTTGTTAAGTGTCGACACAGCTCCTTGTGTCGACACTTTCTTCAAGTGTTGAGTCTTCTGTTGAGTGTCGACACATTGTTCTTGGTGTCGACACTTACTTCAAGTGCTGACTCTTCTGCTAAGTGTAGACACATTGTGCTGGGTGTCGACACTTGTACTTAGTCTCTGCAGACTTTTGCTGAGTGTCGACACAGCTCCAAATGTCCACACTTTCTGGTGTAGACACAGCTTCACTGGGTGTCGACACAGCTCCTTGTGTCGACACTTTCTGTCTGCACTTTTCTTCACTGAGTGTCGACACAGCTCCTTGTGTCGACACTTTCTGTCTGGTGTCGACTCTGCATCCCAGGTGTCGACACAATGACTCCAAGTGTCGACACTGCTTGTCTGGGTGTCGACACAAGTCTTCTTAAGTGTCTACACTTTCCCTCTGGGTGTCGACACATGGACTTTGAAATTTTTTGCTTCAGTCGTGCAAATACTTAACCTGCACAAGTAACTCAAAAACACATCAAATACATTTTGATGTATATCATTGAGTTGGGTGAGGCTTCTTCAAATCAGGTACATTTAACCAATGTACCCAACAATCTCCCCCTATTTGGAGAAGTCATAACCCTTAGTCAATGATATACACCATTTATAATTAAAATTACAAAATGATGTAAAGCAGGATTATATTCAGCAGGGTAAACATAAACATGTATAAATCTCACATGTATACACATACATCAACACAGAACAAATAAGAAATAGACATATTCACAGAACAATCATGAAATATATTGATCATATATTGTTCTAATATCTGTCTTGTACATTTTCAGTAGTTCACAAAAATGTTTTACATTCAAAAGAATACAAAGTAATCTTCAAGTAAATTCTTAATCTATTTCTGTTCTGGTTCCTTGATAACTATTCCTTTGCCAGCTTGAACTTTAGCTTGGACAGCAGCATCAGCAGTTTCAGCATCAGCAGGCTTCTTGCCTTTCAGATCTTTCTTTTTAAGCTCTTCAGCTTTGATCTTCTGCCTCTCAAAATAATGGTATGGCTTAGGAAAGTACTTGCTAGGCTCCACAGTAGTAGGAGGTAGCTTTCCCATCTTTGCCTTCCTTCTATACTGAACTATTGTCTCCTGCCTGATCTCATGTTTTCTCCATTCAGCTTCAGAGAACCATTTGTTCCTGTCATGAGTGTTATCCTTGACAGCTTTCCAGGCAGTTAATATTATGTTTCTAGAGGTAGGGCTCCACTGTTCAAAGTCTGGCCTTTGTTCTGCTTGTTCCCTAAACCACTTCTTAGACAGTCTTGTCTCTTCCTCTTTCTACAATGCCTCTTGCATGGATTCTGATATAGGCTGAACAACCTTTTCAATATGGACATTGTCCTTGCCCCCAGATGGGCTGTACATGGTTTGTACCTCAGCATGAATCATTTCAAAATCTGGAGGTGGATAAATGACCTGAGCTACTTCTGGTTGCTCACCTCCAAGATATGCAGGGTTAATACCAGATTCAGCAACATCATTGTCATCACACAGAGGAGGATATCCAAGTGTAGCTCTGATGGAATTTGATATCCACTTAGCATGGTCAGAGCTTGCCTTGACTAACACTCTCTCCCCCTTTATGACTTCTCTAGTCATATGATCTCTGACATCATCCTTTTGAAATCTAATTTGATTATCCAAGTATCTGACTCCATCTTTAAAGAAGGGTTTGAGCTTTTTAAGTTGTTCAGATATGGCCTTCTGGGAGTCTTCAATGACATTCTTAACAGCAGAGATTTCTTCCTGGAAGACTTTGTCAAAATCAGCTTTAATAGCAGCAGTGGAAGTAGAAGGTTCAGCAGCCTTGTTCTTTAACTCTGTGACAATAGCATTATGTGAAGCAGTTAAATTGTCATTCATCCTTAGTTGATTTTCAAGAACATAGCCTTGCTTCAATGCTATGTCATCCACTTGTGCTTTGATCTTTTCCTGGTGTGTTGCCAAGTACACCACTGCATTTCCACCCTTGTGGAAGCATTCAGTCATCTCCTTCTTGTTAAGGTTCATTTCAAACCTTATAGACTTGATATCTTGGGCCAGATCAAACTGGAGTGACTTCTACCCTTCATCTATATATTTCTCTATGGCCTGTCTTTGCTCATCCAACTTGATTTGCATTGCCACCATCAGTGCACTATAGTCAACTGATGGTGTTTGCTGAACTATAGGCAGTGGTGCAACTGTTTGGAGAGCCTTCTTGTAACTCTGCCTTCTTCTCTTGAATACATAGATTTTCTTTTTCCTTGCCCTTGCTGCATCCTCATCTTCAGAAGCTGAGGAGCTGGCAATGTCAACCCTCTCCTTAGGGCTTGGAGGCCTTTCAGTTTGCACATCTTGTGCCTTCTCAGTTTCCTGCCTTATAGGCTCTTCCAGATTCTGCACTTGCTCCCCCTCAGCAGCAGCATTCTCTTCATCAGCAGTAGCCTTGTCCATGTCAAAGTCATGTTGATCTAGATTTAAAAATAAATCCTCCATAGTGTACTCTTGTGGTGAAGGAGCTGGAGTAATTCTAGGCTCTTCAACCACTGGATCAGGAAGCACTTCTAGTACAGCAGATGTGTCTTCTCTAACAACACCTTCTATAAGAAATTCTCAAGTATTTAGATCAGTGAGTACCTCTTGTATGATGGTGGTGGCTTGCTCACTTTCCAGTGTAGAGGGTTCTTCTACAACTGGAGACTCCCCCTGGCTTTGATCCTTGTGGATGGGGCTAGCTTGAGGCAGCTCCCCCTGGATCTCAGCAGCCACTTGAGGAGCAGGAGACTTCACTGCAGGCTCTTCCTCATGCTCATCTGGAGTGAAGACAACCTATTCTTCACTTTCAGAACTACTAGTGGACTCCTGTGCCACTGGAGCAGTCTTCCTTTTCTTCTTGGGAGGAGTGTCTTTCTCAGCAACTACCTTCTCAGTGGTTGGCATCTCTTTAGTCAACACCCTGTCCCATCTTGAGAACAACCACATATCCATCTTTCTCATATGGTTTATCTTGCTTCCAGCAGCAGTACTCATTACCTCTGGTATCACACCAGCTAGGTATAGACTAATGATTCTGCCCAGGTTGGGCTTCTTCAGACCTTCCTTAATTTTCTCAAATAAAATTACTGACCAATCAGTGCTTAAGGTGAAGATTATTCTTGTCATTATACCAAACATATGGGCAGACACTCTGTCATGCCCTCCTGGCTTGCTGAGTAGTACTTTACCAACTATCTCTGAAAGAAACTTTCCTTGATTGTTCATTCCCTTCCTGTTAAAAACAGAACCAATCTTCATTTTAGAATCAAGTCCACACCAGGTTAGAGCTTCCCTGGTCTTGGATGCAGTAACTTCTTCTTCATCTTGAGTTCTTGGCAATTGAAGCACCTTTCTCAAGCTCTTTGGCGATATCTTAACCTTAGTTCCATGAACTCTGGATTTGATTCTGTATCCAGATTCATCCACTTCAGCTCCATTTAGGAATTCAAGAACCTCTTTCTTCCATATTTTTGTAGGTTCAGAAACTAAATACTCTAACCCTGAATCTGCGACTAGGGTTACGACCGCCTGGATTTCTGCATCAGCATCACTGAAAGCTCCGCGCACCAGCTCATATCCTTCGTTGACATTCTCCTCTAGCTTAGGCGCCATTAGGGTTTGTAGAATTTGTCTTGAGAGAAGAGAGGTGTCGACACTGTAGTTTTGGTGTCGAAACTTTGAAAGCGTGTCGACAAACAAAGACAAAACCCTATTTATACCTTTCTGATTTTGAAGATGAACAGGCGGGACAGCTAACTTAAAATGTGTCGACACTGGCAATAAGTGTCGACACTGACTTATAATGTCTCGACACATATGTGTCGACCCAAGTTTAGTAAACAGATTTTATGTGTCAACACTTGGTTATGTGTCGACACAACATATCTCGACACATTGTCGAGACTTTACTTAGAAAATTCTGAGTAAATACTAAGTGTCGACACCACTTTGGATGTGTCGACACCTACTTGGCATGTGTCGACACTAACATTCTGAAGTGTCGACACCAACTTCCTAGATGTGTCGACACCTTTTTCCTAAAGTGTTGACACCACTATTCTGTGTCGACATAGACTTGTCTATGTGTCGACACCTTTTTACTCAGGCATTTTCAATTCTGTAAACTTACTCTAAGTTTATCATACCTAGTTCAATTTTGAATCTATTGAACTTAGCTTCTTCTAGTGGCTTAGTATACATATCAGCTACTTGATTATCAGTTTTAACATATTTTAATGAAATATCTTTTCTTTCTACATGCTCCCTAAGAAAATGATATTTAATTTCAATATGTTTTGTTCTACTATGGGATACAGCATTATTAGCTATTGAAATAGCACTTGTAGAATCACAAAAGAGTGGAGTTCTACTTACCTGAAATCCATAGTCCTCTAGCTGATGTTGTATCCACAGAAGTTGAGCACAGCAACTTCCTGCAGCCACATACTCTGACTCTGCTGTGGAGATAGCCACACTGGTTTGCTTTTTGCTACTCCATGAAATTAGACTCCCACCTAGGAATTGACAGGTTCCAGTAGTGCTTTTTCTATCTTCTTTGCATCCTGCAAAGTCTGCATCTGAATAACCTGTTAGATAAAAATCTCCATTCCTAGGGTAGCAGAGGCCTAGAAAGGGAGTGCCCTTTAGATATCTCAATATTCTTTTGACTGCTGTCAAATGAGACTCTTTAGGGCAGGCTTGATACCTTGCACAAACACATGTAGCATACATGATGTCTGGTCTACTAGCAGTCAAGTATAATAGGGAGCCAACTTGGTGGCGACGACGGCCCCCAAGTGGACGGCGGCCCCCAAGTTGTTGATGACGACACGCTAACGGAAGACCCTCCTTCGTCTCCAACAAAGGACTCGCGTCGCCGTGGTGTTCCTATGGAGCGGCGCTACAATTTCCGCCCTCGGCGCAAGACAAATATATAGTTAACTTTATCTTATTATTAGTATGCTATTTGGGATATTTTATTGTGGGCTGCATGTAGCCATATTGTGTGTTATTTTTATTTTATCTTGGGCTACATATAACCAAGACTTGTTGGTAAGCCTATATATAGGCATGTATGCTTTGTTTTAACTCAAGTTGAATGAGAAAAGAAAACCCTAAAACTTTCCTATCTAAATCTCTCTCCCTCTCTCTCTACAATTCCTAGCCGCCACCCCACTTCCCCTCTCTCTCTCTAAAAAATTCGGCCAGCACCCTTTGCTTCCCTTCATCCAAGCCACCACCACCACACATCCACATCAACCCGGCCTCCTCCTTCCATAGCCGGCCAGCCCACTACCACCTCCACCGAACAGCCCCTTGAAAGAGAACCGGCAGCCCCTCCACGTGAAGCTTGACCGGAAAGGCTTCATCCTACGGCGAAAATCTGAACTTTGGCGTGACGCGGTCAAGGCGGACGATCTATCTCTCCATCCGGCGCGACTCCGGTGGATCCGCGGAAGAGCGGCCCTTCAAAGGTAGTCGGAATCATCTATTCCGACTTGGGTAACGATCCTCTCCACTCACATGTGCTTCCCTCTTGATGTTCTAGTGGACGGAATAATTTTTGCGTTGGATTTGAATCGTTAGATTCTTCGTGGGTTTTCCTTTGGATTTTGCATCGATCTTAACCGCGTTATTTCCGAAAAGGGTTTGGCGAACCCCGTATTTTTGTTGGGAGAGATCTACCATTTTTCGATCGCACTTTGGGTAGATCTCTTTTGGTACAACCTTCGCTCGGCCGGACCCAATATTGGTCCTTTTAGCTTGGGAGAACGTCGGCCTATCGCCGTTCGCTCGACCTTCCCGCGGGGTGGCTACCGTACGTTGGTGAACTGTGAAAACACGCTTGCGAGTGCGCTGCGATTGACTCTAGTGCGTGAGAGATTGTGGATTGAGCGTGGCGTTCGTTTCTTCCCCTTAACCCGTCTAGTGTCCGCGGTAGTGGCCTACATCAAATTTTGGTATCAAAGCGAGGTTCTTGTCAATTTTTTAATTGGCACCCTCCCCTCTTTTAGCACGTTAACCTGCACTGGTGTTTGCGCGTTAGTTGTCACAAAAAAAAATCTCAAAAAAAAAAATTTATCTTTGGTCTGCCAATAGCGGTGTAGTTTTCTTACTTTTCAGCCAAAAAAAATCAAAATAAATTTTTTAATAATCCTCTTTTTATTTCCTGCAAGAAAATCAAAAAAAAAATTATTTTCCTATAGTCATTAAGCGGGATTAATTCCTTCTTCGTTATGTCTGAAATCTGTTGTCTTCCTTTTGCATGCGTACTAGGCTCGGTACGGAATATCCTCCATCGTCGTCTAATATGGATGATGACCGGGGTGAGGGTCGTCCCCTCACGGAGATTGAGGAGCTCCGTCAGGATTTCACGGAGCAGTTGACGGCCATTAGGGAAGCACTTCACGGATTGGGGTTACCACACGGGGCACCCCGTAATCAACCCGGTCACCCACGTGTGGGCGATCATCACAACCCTTACCCCCACCCTCCTAATGAGAACGCCCCACGAGCACCGTACGAGTTTGACCTTACTCGGGCCGTCCGAGTCAAGCCACCATCCTACGATGGTTTAGGAGATCCCCAAGTCTTCCAGGACTGGATCATGGAGATCGAATGTTATTTCGAGTGGTACACCCTGAACGACGCGGATAAGGAGCGAGTAGCGAGAATGAAGTTGCTAGGGCGCGCTAAAATATTTTGGCTGAATGAGGAGCGGCGTATGAGGGCCGAGAACGGAGCGTTGCCCATAGGCTGGGATGTAATGAAGGCTAGGCTAACGGAACAGTACGTCCCTACTTACCATCGAACACAAATGTTCGATTATTTAGCCACCCTTAAGCAAGGGACTAGGTCGGTGTCTGAGTATATGAGTTTGCTGAAGGACATGATGGTTAGGTGTGACGTGAAAGAGATGCCCGAGGTCACCCTCTCCAGGTTCCGTAAGGGACTAAACCCCGACATCCAAGGAAAGCTTCTGCGTTATGGTCACACCGATTTGCACACCACTTTTAACGCTGCCTTAGATATTGAGCAGCACAACGCGCTTAAGGGCAAGTCTCGCTCGTTCCAAAAGGGGAAGTCCATTTTAGGACCGCCTCCCACCGCCACCTATAAGGCTAAAGGAAAGTATCAGTCCCCCGACTCGACCTCCATAGTCGTAACGGCTAGGAATGATAGAAACCCCTCGGGTGAGAGAGTCCCGGTGGGTCGGGTCAACAGAACGAATGTCACATGTTACGCTTGCGGGGTCCAAGGGCACTATGCTAGTGATTGTCCTACTACACCCAGACCATTAGCCCTGTTAGATTCCGTCGGTGGGGCCGACGACATTACTTACGAGGCGGGCGAAGAGAGCGAGTCGGACGGAGTGCCTAGTGATATGGAGGACGACCCCCGTATGATGGTTATGAGGTGTATCCTGGCGACCCCTCGAGCGTTAGACGATTGGAATAGGACGAACATTTTCACGTTGAATTTTAAGAGTGGTGAAAAATGGTGTAGGTTGATCATTGATAGCGGTAGTTGCATGAACATAATTTCTGAAGCCGCGGTGAGACGGATGTCCCGTGTTGCCGAGCCACACCCTCACCCTTATAAAGTGGCATGGGTAGACAAGTCGTCCCTCCCTGTGACGAAGCGATGCTTGGTACCCCTTACCATCAAAGCTTATTCTGAGCAGATTTGGTGTGACGTCATCCCTATGGATGCGTGCCACGTCTTGTTGGGTCGCCCTTGGTTGTACGATCATGACGTCACCCACTTTGGTCGGGCCAACACTTACGAGTTTAAATTTAATGGCCGAACCATCCTCTTAAAACCCGCCCCGCCGAAAGATCCTTCGGCCCCCTCGAAGGATACGGTCGTCCCGGTCGAGAAGAAGACGTTGAGCCTGATAGGAAGGAAAGAATTGAAGCGTACTACCTTTGTCGATGGGGTCCTCTATGCCTTAGTGTGCCTACAAGTTAAGGAAGACGCAGCCCCTTTTGAGAACTTGCCGTCGGCGTTGAGAAAACTCCTAGAAGAGTTTGTGGACGTGTACCCGGAAGAGCTACCGGCTGAATTACCCCCGTTGCGGGAAATCCAACACGCCATTGATTTCATTCCGGGCTCTTCATTGCCCAACCTCCCACATTATCGGCTAAACCCCTCCGCGCACTTAGAGTTGCAAACCCAGATCTCGGATTTATTGCAAAAGGGTTTTATCCGCCACAGCAAGAGCCCGTGTGCCGTGCCCGCCTTACTTGCCCCCAAGAAGGACGGCTCTTGGAGGATGTGTGTGGATAGTAGAGCCATTAATAAAATCTCTATTAAATATCGCTTTCCCATCCCTCGCTTGGATGATTTATTAGACATGTTAGCCGGTGCCACGATTTTTTCGAAATTGGATCTTACGAGTGGCTACCATCAGATCCGAATTAGGGAAGGTGACGAGTGGAAAACCGCCTTTAAATCTAAGGAAGGGCTCTACGAGTGGTTAGTTATGCCGTTTGGACTTTCCAATGCGCCGAGCACGTTTTCGAGGATGATGACCCACGTCTTCCAACCCTATATGGGAAAATTCATCGTGGTATATTTTGACGATATTTTGGTATTTAGCACCTCCACGATTGATCATGAGTCATATTTAAGAACCATCCTTACCACGCTGAGATCAGAAAAATTATTCGTGAACATTAAGAAGTGTACCTTCCATGTGACATCGGTTGAGTTCCTCGGTTATATTGTGAGTTCGAAGGGGATCCACGTAGACCCCAAGAAAGTGCAAGCCATTAGAGATTGGCCCGAGCCCGCCAACATACGGGATGTTAGGAGTTTTCACGGGCTCGCTACATTTTATCGGCGATTTATTAAGGATTTTAGTAGTATTATGGCCCCTATAACCGAGTGCATGAAAAAAAGGTGAATTTACATGGACGAACTCAGCCGCTGCGGCGTTCCAATTAATTAAATCGCGCATGTCGGAAGCCCCCCTTTTGCGGCTACCGGATTTTACCAAGGTTTTCGAGTTGTCATGTGATGCGTCTGGAGTGGGAATTGGTGGAGTGTTGAGTCAGGAAGGCCATCCTGTGGGGTATTTCAGTGAGAAACTAGCAGGTCCAAAATTAAATTATTCCAATTAGGATCTGGAGTTTTACGCGGTCATTCGATGCCTCCAACATTGGCGGCATTACTTACTTCCTAAGGAGTTTGTCATCTTATCCGATCATGAAGCGCTAAGGTTTCTTAACTCTCAAACTAAGGTTAGTCCTAGACATGCCAAATGGGTCTCCTATCTACAGGAGTATACTTTCATTATCAAACACCTCAAGGGGACTCTCAACCGCGTAGCCGACGCCCTTAGTCGTGTTTCGTTATTGCTCTCCACGCTAGAAGTAAAGGTGATTGGCTTCGATAGGATTAAGGACGAGTACGACCACTGCCCAGATTTTAAGGATATCTACTTCGCCACCCAAGATGACTCGCCGACAACCATTACTTCTTTTTACATTCGGGACGGCTACTTATTTAACCATTCGAAGCTTTGCATCCCCCGTTCCTCCCTACGCCACTTCATAGTGTGGGAATTGCATGGTGGAGGGTTAGGGGGACACTTTGGTCGTGACAAGACGATCACGTTAGTTGAAGACAAGTTTTATTGGCCCGGTCTTAAGGCCATGGTTAGTAAGATCGTGGGTAGTTGCCGAGCGTGCCAACTGGCTAAGGGGAACAAAACTAACGCGGGGCTTTATACCCCTCTTCCGATTCCGTCTATTCCTTGGGAAGACGTTAGCATGGACTTCATTCTCGGCCTCCCAATCACATTTCGACGTCACGACTCTATCTTAGTTGTTGTAGATCGATTTTCTAAAATGGCTTATTTTATCGCGGGCAATAAAACCAACGACGCGTCACACGTCGCACAATTATATTTTAAAGAGGTGGTCAGCCATCGAGGAGTTCCGAAGTCTATAGTTACTGATAGGGATGTGAAATTTACTAGTTATTTTTGGAAGACCCTGTGGAGGATTATGGGCACCAAACTTCTATTCTCTTCCGCGTACCATCCGCAGACGGATGGGCAAACAGAAGTTGTGAACAGAAGTTTAGGTAGTTTGCTTCGATGCCTTGTGGGAGACCACAAGGGTACATGGGACCTTATCCTCCCTCATGCTCAGCTGGCATATAATAATTCCAAAAATAGGTCCACGGGCTTGTCCCCGAATGAGATCGTGCACGGTTATAAAGCTCACGTGCCCCTTGACTTGCTTCCGTTACCGCCATCGTTTAAGTCAAGTCAATTTGCACAGGACTTTGCCTCTCACATCCATGATCTTCACAAACGCATAAATGAAACGCTTACCACTCAATACGCGTCTTATCAAGTTCATGCCAACGCACATAAGAGAGTGTCTCCCTTGAAAGTGGGCGATTTAGTCATGGTACGTCTCATCCCTGAACGGTTGCCTACGGGCACCTTAAAAAAGTTAGCGGATCGGCTAGCTGGACCTTTTCGGATTTTAAAACGGTTAGGAGACAATGCTTTTCTTTTGGAACTGCCAACTGATTGGGGTATTTCCCCTGTTTTTAATGTTTCGGATTTAACGCCATATATTGCTCCGCCACTAGAACTATCTTCCTGTCTGTTTAGTTCCACTACAGATTCTCATGGGTATGGGGTTGAGGGGGGTAAGGGCTCGCTCTCTCCGTCGGTCTCCAACGGAGGTACGCTATATGTTGATGATATAGATTTTCCCCCTTTGCTGCCTAATGCTTTTCCCAGGTTTGCCAGGACTGCCTTTTTGCCAGACAGGATTCTCCAGGATGACGTGTTTCCCACTGTTGATGGCGATGTGCGCCGCTACTTGATCCGCTGGCGTGATCGCCCTGCCTCTGATGACTCTTGGCTCCCGGAAGCGGAAGTGGCTCTCTTGGATGGTGTTCTTCTCCGACGGTATCTTCAAGACAACTCATCGGTGATGAGTCCTTTCAAGCGGGGGAGGATTGGTGGCGACGACGGCCCCCAAGTGGACGGCGGCCCCCAAGTTGTTGATGACGACACGCTAATGGAAGACCCTCCTTCGTCTCCAACAAAGGACTCGCGTCGCTGTGGTGTTCGTATGGAGCGGCGCTATAATTTCCGCCCTCGGTGCAAGACAAATATATAGTTAACTTTATCTTATTATTAGTATGCTATTTGGGATATTTTATTGTGGGCTGCATGTAGCCATATTGTGTGTTATTTTTATTTTATCTTGGGCTACATATAGCCAAGACTTATTGGTAAGCCTATATATAGGCATGTATTCTTTGTTTTAACTCAAGTTGAATGAGAAAAGAAAACCCTAAAACTTTCCTATCTAAATCTCTCTCCCTCTCTCTCTACAATTCCTAGCCGCCACCCCACTTCCCCTCTCTCTCTCTCTAAAAAATTCGGCCAGCACCCTTTGCTTCCCTTCATCCAAGCCACCACCACCACACATCCACATCAACCCGGCCTCCTCCTTCCATAGCCGGCCAGCCCACTACCACCTCCACCGAACAGCCCCTTGAAAGAGAACCGGCAGCCCCTCCACGTGAAGCTTGACCGGAAAGGCTTCATCCTACGGCGAAAATCTGAACTTTGGCGTGACGCGGTCAAGGCGGACGATCTATCTCTCCATCCGGCGCGACTCCGGTGGATCCGCGGAAGAGCGGCCCTTCAAAGGTAGTCGGAATCATCTATTCCGACTTGGGTAACGATCCTCTCCACTCACATGTGCTTCCCTCTTGATGTTCTAGTGGACGGAATAATTTTTGCGTTGGATTTGAATCGTTAGATTCTTCGTGGGTTTTCCTTTGGATTTTGCATCGATCTTAACCGCGTTATTTCCGAAAAGGGTTTGGCGAACCCCGTATTTTTGTGGGGAGAGATCTACCATTTTTCGATCGCACTTTGGGTAGATCTCTTTTGGTACAACCTTCGCTCGGCCGGACCCAATATTGGTCCTTTTAGCTTGGGAGAACGTCGGCCAATCGCCGTTCGCTCGACCTTCCCGCGGGGTGGCTACCGTACGTTGGTGAACTATGAAAACGCGCTTGCGAGTGCGCTGCGATTGACTCTAGTGCGTGAGAGATTGTGGATTGAGCGTGGCGTTCGTTTCTTCCCCTTAACCCGTCTAGTGTCCGCGGTAGTGGCCTACATCACAACTATCCCTCTATACAAGGTTTCATCTACAGGTTTCCCTGCATCATCCTTGCTAAGAGACATACTTGACCCCATAGGAGTCTTCATGGTGCTGGATGAATCCATACCATACTTCCTTATGAGTTCTAGGGTGAACTTGGACTGACAAATGGATAAACCACTTTCAGTCTGTTTAACTTGGAGACCCAAGAAAAACTTCAGCTCTCCCATACTACTCATCTCAAACTGACCTTGCATAAGTTTTGCAAACTTTTTACAAAGGCTGCTTTCAGTAGACCCAAATATAATGTCATCTACATATATTTGGACTAGTATAACTTTGCCTCTAGATTCCCTAAGGAATAGAGTCTTATCTATTTTCCCCCTTGAGAACTTGTTCTCAATGAGGAAACTAGATAGGGTTTCATACCAAGCCCTAGGGGCTTGCTTTAACCCATATAAAGCTTTCCTAAGTCTATAGACATGATGAGGTAAAGTTGGATCAATAAAACCTGCAGGCTGTTCCACATAGACTTCTTCCTTAAGATTACCATTCAGGAATGCTGACTTGACATCCATTTGGTAAACCTTGAATCCTTGATAGGTTGCATAGGCTAAGAACATCCTTATGGCTTCCAGTCTGGCTACTGGAGTAAAGGTTTGATCAAAGTCAATACCTTCTTCTTGCCTATATCCTTTAGCAACCAATCTTGCTTTATTCTTAATGATGACCCCTTGTTCATCCATCTTATTCCTGTAGATCCACCTAACTCCTATTATATTGTGGTCTTTAGGCTTAGGAACTAGCTCTCAGACCTTGCACCTCTTGAACTGATTAAGCTCTTCTTGCATTGCTTCAGTCCATTGTGGATCTTGTATTGCTTCTTCAAATTTCTTAGGTTCAACTTAAGATAGAAAACTGGAGTAGATTGCTGCATTCATGTATCTGCTCCTGGTTTGTACTCCTTGTCTTGGATCTCCAATAATCTGCTCTACTGGATGATCTCTAAGATGCCTGTTGGCTGGTGGCATCCTAACTTCTGGTTGAACCTCTTCAGCATCTCCATCATGCTGTATTCCTTGAACTTCATCAGCAATTGGTACATGTAGTTCTCCCCCTGGACAACAGCTACTCTCCTCTCCTTGCTGTCTTGCAGCAGGTACTTCTTCTATAGTAAGCTTGTCCATTTTCTTTGTTAAACCTGTGGGGCTGCATACAGTACTAGACAACTCATTGTTAATAAGTTTAGTCTCATCAAAAACTCCATGCACAGATTCTTCTATAACTTGTGTAGTCAAGTTGTAGACTCTATATGCCTTACTATTATTGCTGTACCCAACAAAAATTCCCTCTTGGGACTTAGCAGCAAACTTAGTCAAGTAAGACTTCCCATTGTTAAGTATGAAGCATTTGCAACCAATGATCCTGAAATAGGATAGGTTTGGTTTCCTGCCTTTCACAACTTCATAGGGGGTCTTGTTGAGCCCTTTAGTGATGGTAGCCCTATTTATAACATGGCATGCAGTGTTGACTGCTTCAGCCCAGAAATACTCTAACAGTGATGTATCACTTAGTAGGGTCCTACCAGCCTCTATCAAGGTCCTATTCTTCCTCTCAGCAATGCCATTTTGCTGAGGTGTTCTAGGTGAAGAGAATTCTTGAAATATCTCAAAGTCTTCACATAGTTTTGTCATGCTTTCAGACTGAAACTCAGTACCATGGTCACTTCTAATCTTGACCATTATACTATTTAGTTCATTCTGAATTTTCTTGACAAAGCTATAGAAGACACTAGGTGTTTCAGATTTCTGTCTTAAGAAGAACACCCAGGAAAACCTTGAGTAGTCATCTACAACTACAATGGTATAGACCTTCCTACCTAAGCTGTGAACTGGCATTGGACCCAAGAGATCCAAATGCAAGAGGTATAAACACCTCACAGCATCTTTATTTTCTATGCTTCTAAAGGTGGATTTAGTCTGCTTGCCCTTTTGACAAGCTGAGCAAATACAATCTTTAACACACTTAACTTGAGGACCATTCCTCACTAACTCTTTGCTAAAGAGTTTGCCAATAGTCTTGTAGTTAAGATGGGCAAGCCTCTTGTGCCATTTGACACAATGAGAGACTGTCTCATCAGCTACAAGACACACTGGAGAACCACTGTTCTCAACCATAATGTCTAAGCAATAGACATTCCTTTTCCTATAACCTGTCAAAATGATCTCTTGATCACTTGATCTCTTGATATGACAACCATTTTTAACAAATGAGATGTCATACCCTACATCACTTAATTGACTTATACTTATTAGGTTGTGTTTCAACCCTTTAACATAAGCCACTTGAGTAATGGTAACTAAGTTACTAGAAATGTTAACAAACCCTTTGATGATTCCTTTTTCAGAACCACCAAAGGTAACCTTTGGACCATCTTTGATTGGAATATAGTCCCTTAGTAATCCTCTAGTTCCAGTCATATGTCTGGAACATCCACTGTCCAAGTACCATGTTGGGGTATGGCCACTTGGACTCACCTGCAAAACAGATTTAATGAACCTTAGAACCCAAAGAATTCTTGGGTCCTTGGTACTTGTTAGTTTGCAATCTGACAAAGCTACCTACTAGCTTTCCAACAGGTAGTTTGGTACTCACTTTGGCACTAGCATTGTGCAAACAGTCCACTGCAAAATGGCCAACTTTGCCACAACACCAACATTCAAACTTGTTGTACCTTTGCTTAGGTACTGTCTTTGCTGTCTTATCTACAGCTGACTTGTTGAATGTTGGGGCTTTGCCCTTGGACTTAGACTTGGACTGCTCAGTCCTTGCAGGTCTAATAAAACCCAGTCCAGCCTTGCCTTTATGATGAACAAATTCATCAATTAAAGGTAACACTGACTTAGGTTTAGAAAACATAGCAACAAGCTCTCTCTCTTTCTGAAGATTAATCTCCAGACTCTTGATTTGATCATTTTTAAATGATATAGTACCCATTTGAATCACTGTTATGTGCTTCAACCTGGCTATCTCATTCAGTTTTTGATCAAAAGACTTCTCAAAATTTGTTACAGCAGCTTTAAGATCAGCAATTTCCTTTGCCTGACTTTTGGCTAGGGACTTGCTTTTCTTGTAAGCTTGCAATAGCACTTTATATTCATCTATAAGCTGATGAATATCATCCTCAGACTCAGATACACTTCCATCACTGGATGAAGATGAATCTGATTCTGTACCAGAACAAGAAACTGAACTTAGAGTTGAACATTGTACCTTACTGGGTCCTGGCTGCTCCAGGATTTTGTCATGCTCTGTCAAAGCCATTAGCCCTTGGCATTGACTATCTTCTTATTCATAAATAGACTCCATTATCTGCATGAATTCTTCTTCTTCTTCTTCTTTAGCAAACAGCCCTATGTATGCCTCTGCATCAGACTCAGTTTCTGAAGAAGAGATAAACATCTTCTTTTCCTTTTGAAGTAGAAGGCCTTGACCTCCACTGTTTCTTCTTCAAGAATTTCTGAAAATGTCTAGTGAAGGCAGCAAAGTCTTCATCACTTTCACTGCTTTCAGATTTGGTGCTGACTGTTTCATCTTACTCTGATTCAGCAATCTTTGGAGGTGGAGTTGGTGATTTATTCCTGCACTTTCTGGAGGATTCTGTCTTGAAGGCTACTGATCTTTCCTTGTGTTCAGTTCTTGTTGACTTCTCCTCCTCTTTCCTCACTGTCAATTGCATTTCATATGACAATAGCTTGCCAAACAGTGTAGGTGGAGGAATTTCTCCCAACTTAGCCATTTCTCTAATGGCACAGATCTTGGTGTCCCAATCTTTGGTTAGGGACCTTAGGAACTTGTCATTTAGTTCATAGTTACTGAACTCTCTTCCATAAGACATGAGTTCATTCACTATTCTGTAAAACTTCTTATAGCACTCAGTTATGCTATCACCCTTTCCTTGTCTAAAACTCTCATACTCTTGATTTAGCAAGGATTTTCTATCTTGCCTAACTTCTTCAGAACCTTCCATATAGACAATGAGAGTATCCCACATCTCTTTGGCTGTCTTACAGTGAATAAGATTCTGAAAAGTGGCATCATCTATGGCACTTACTATGATGTTTTGTGCCCTCTTGTCCATGGTAGCTAGGACAATCTCATCCTTAGTCATCTCAGAGAAATCCTTTGAGGTTCTCTTATTTGCATCTAGAACTGATATCTTCATGGGCACATAAGGCCCCTCCTTGACTGTGATGTATATCCTAGGGTCTGAGGCCTCCATAAACAGCCTTACCCTTTCCTTACAAATCCCAAAGATTTCCTTTCTGCATATGGGCAATTTCATGGAACCCAATTCCTTGTGATTTTCAGAGGAACCCATGGTTCTTGATTTTCTTGATTACTGAATTTGACTTAGACTGAATCTGCCAATCAGGATCTCCTCAGACTGTTAGTCCTTGTTTTGAGGAACCTCTCTCTGATACCACTTGAAAGATATGGTACCTAAACACCTAGAGGGGGGGGGGGGGTGAATAGGTGACCTAATCCTTTTTAAACTTTAATGGCAGCAATCAGTTAAGTTCACAGAATTCTAACTATTTTATCACAGCAATCACACAGCATACACAGTCACAGCACAATCACAGCAGACACAAGGTTTTATAGTGGTTCCCCAATCTTTGGGTACATCCACTTTCCCCCTTCGCCTATCTAGCAGTGTACTAGATTCGGCCAAACTTCTCCACTAGCTCAGAACCCAAATTGGTTCCTACACCTCAGGCCCAAGGCCTTACAACTCAGCTTTTCCACAAAGCCTACACTCAGCCACTAAGGCCTACACTCAGCCAATCAAGGCCTACACTCAGCCAACAAGGCCTATACTGAGCCAACAAGGCCTACACTAAGAGATGTCAATCTCCTACACTCAGGCTCTCAAGCCCTACCCTCAGCCTTTATAATTACAGGCTTACAATTCACTCAGATCCAAAGGATCCTACAAGTTAAAAATGAATTACAATGTTAACTCAACAACTCAGAAACACGAGAGGGGAGTTGAGAGTTTCTTGATGAGTTCTTGGAAGAACTCAGCTGGATTCAATCTAACTTAGCTTTCTTCAAAGCTTCTTGAGTAGAACTGAATAAGAATGAATCCTCCTGCAGTTGATCCTTGATCTCTGCTTCTTAAGATGCAGAATATATCTGAACCCTTCTTCTCAGCCTAGTTCCAAAGGCTGATTTCTTGGATGGAGCCCTCTCTCTCCAACTTCTTAGATCTGCACTTGGACGGCTAGATCTTCATGTGTTGATACTCTGTGAACCACTTCAATAACTACTTGAACAATAATCTGATCAACTACAACAACAACAACAGTTTCTGTAGACTGTATGAGCCTATTTATATACCTTCTTCATGGTAACCGGCTAGTCCGGTCCATAACTGAATTCTGACATCTTTGACAGGTGCTGTAGACCGGCTGGAACGGCAGCTGTCAAGTCATCCAGTCAGTTCTTGAAAATCTCTAACTGTCTGATAGTGTCGAGACTTTCTGTCTTTAAGTGTCGACACTTATAGACCAAGTGTCGACACAAGTTGTGTAAGTGTCGACACAAGACTACAAGGTGTCGACACAACTTCTTGTATGTCTCGACACAGATTCTTCTTCATGTGTCGACACTGAAATTGAGTGTCGACACAAGTACTTGATCTTCGGTAACTTGCTAAATTCTTCTAAGTGTCGACACATCTCCTTTGTGTCGACACAACTTCTTGTGTTGAATCTGTTAAGTGTCGACACATAGTCTTATATGTTGATACTTGCTGAGTGTCGACACAGCTCCTTGTGTCGACACTTGATTCTTCTGTTGAGACTTCAGCTGAGTGTCGACACATTCCCTTAGTGTCGACACTTGTACTTAGAATATTTTGTTGATCTTTCTGTTCTTTGTTAAGTGTCGACACAGCTCCTTGTGTCGACACTTTCTTCAAGTGTTGAGTCTTCTGTTGAGTGTCGACACATTATTCTTGGTGTCGACACTTACTTCAAGTGCTGACTCTTCTGCTAAGTGTCGACACATTGTGCTGGGTGTCGACACTTGTACTTAGTCTCTGCAGACTTTTGCTGAGTGTCGACACAGCTCCAAATGTCGACACTTTCTGGTGTAGACACAACTTCACTGGTTGTCGACACAACTCCTTGTGTCGACACTTTCTGTCTGCACTTTTCTTCACTGAGTGTCGACACAGCTCCTTGTGTCGACACTTTCTGTCTGGTATCGACTCTGCATCCCAGGTGTCGACACAATGACTCCAAGTGTCGACACTGCTTGTCTGGGTGTCGACACAAGTCTTCTTAAGTTTCGACACTTTCCCTCTGGGTGTCGACACATGTACTTAGAAATTTTTTGCTTCAGTCCTGCAAATACTTAACCTGCATAAGTAGCTCAAAAACACATCAAATACATTTTGATGTATATCATTGAGTTGGGTGAGGCTTCTTCAAATCAGGTACATTTAACCAATGTACCCAACAAGATCCCCTGATCGTGCGCAGTATTCCTGTTTCACAACCATCCCGGAACACGCACACGACCCCTATACCACCAGAAGGGGCAGAAAGGCCACCAGAACAAGCACACCACATCCCCGAGATAGGGCTAAAGAATAACAACAAAAATGGAAACATAGAAAGCAAACAGAAGTGGGCCTACAGTGCACTTAACCGTGAAATATGTACATAAACACAAATAAGCAATAAAGGCTCTCAAGTGTAGTGCTAAGGCGATAAAACTAGCCCAGATGAGTCTAAAAATCAGTGTAAAATGTGGACTCATCAGGGTTTGGAAAGCTTCGGAATAGCCGGCTATGGACTCCCGATGAAGGTGGAGGTGATGGAGCAGGTGGAGAAGTAAAATGGCGCTTCCCGCGCACTCCCCGATTGCAGAAAATGACGGGCGTTGACCTAAATTGCGGAGCAGGCCCTTAAATACGGAGGCAACAAAAGCAGAGCGCACGATCAGTGGCGCACGACCAGTGGTCGTGCGCACTGTAGATCGATGATCGTGCACCATTTCCAATTAAACCTGCAACCTGGATAGAAACATCAGCAGAAATGCACACGATCAGTGACGCACGACCAGTGGTCGTGCGCACTGAATCCACTGATCGTGCGATTGGCTAGGATAGATTTGCAGAAAGCAACGGGTAAACGCGCACGAGCAGTGGCGCGCGACCATTGGTCGTGCGCGCTACGGCCAATGCTTGTGTGATTACCCGGGCAGAATAAGGAAAAATGAGAATGTAATGCACACGATCAGTTGC
Source organism: Platanthera guangdongensis (assembly GCA_039583875.1). Taxonomy (NCBI): domain Eukaryota; kingdom Viridiplantae; phylum Streptophyta; class Magnoliopsida; order Asparagales; family Orchidaceae; genus Platanthera; species Platanthera guangdongensis. Next base: position 204,519,582 of record CM077151.1, on the reverse strand, counting down.
GCACGACCAGTGGTCATGTGCAGTAAGTCCAGTGGTCGTGTGTCGTGTTCTTGTATCGTCGGGGTCTCCCGAGCGGTTTCGGAGCACGCACACGAACCCTGCACCAGCAGAAGAGGCAGATAGGACATTCAAAAGTGCATACCACATTCCCAAGACATGGCTAAAGAACAACAAAACACAGAAACAAATAAAGCACACAGAAATGGGCCTGTAGTGCACTTAATCATGAAATAGGCACGTAAACAAATATAAGCAGTTATAGCTCTCAAGTGCAGTGCTAAGACGATAAAATTGGCCCAGATAAGTCCAAAACTCAGTGTAAAATTTGGACTCATCAATTGCCCTCACAAGAAGAAGGAGGGTGGAAAGAGAGAGGAAAATAAATATTCATACAATAAGAAGAGAATAGAAAGGAGCCGCGTAGCCAAGAAGGGCACGACTCTTAGCGACTCTGACTCATCTGAGTCAAGTGAAGAAGAGGAAGCCTACTTTGGGCTAATGGCTCAGACTGATGATGAACAAGAACCCCAGTTCACTGGGAAGGTAAATTCTCCTACTCCACTTTCTAATCAGATGTTTCTAATCATGATCATGAGGACAACCCTTTTGACGATGAGTCTAAACTCATGGCCCAGTATATGGAGTTGATCAAGGTTTACGACAAATGTCGAAAAGTCGTGAAAACTAAAGCCAAGGAGATAAAGTCTCTGAAGCCTGAAGAGAGCACTCTGAAAGAGGAAGTCGCCACGATGGACTCACTCAGAGAGAACTTCAGTGCTGCCATTAAAGAATACAATAAGGCTCTCGAGCACCTAGATCTGAAGGAGAAGATCATAAAAGAACTGGAAGCACAAATTGAAGCAGAAAAGAAAGTTGTTGAAAGTTTCTCAAAGCCCAAGACTGTCCTTCCTTTCATTGCTGAATTCTTAGCTCAAGCCAAAGGTGCTGGCCTAGGCCATATTGATGCTCCTAGTAAAGCTTCTAGGAGAAAAAAAGGCTCAGAGAAAGAATAAGGTGGCCAAGAAGGCTTTGGCCAAGGAGAAGGGGAAAGCTTCACAAGATCAAACTTCTTTTAAGAAGGTCATATTTCCAACGAACGAGTTTGATCTTGATTCATCCTACGGTCACCTTGATAGGCCTAATTATGTAGATCCCGAGTCTCGTTACCAAGGATGGACCCATCCCCAGAACTTTGGTGAGAGTGTCTTTAAGGCACCTTATGAAGAGATTACTCTTCAGAGTCATGGCCCTTATAATCATGGTCATAACATCAAGAAGACACCAAGGGTAAAGCCTATTGTAGAAAAGCCATTGAAGGAGAAGAAGACATGTGATTACCATCACCAAGAAGCTTCTTCCTCCAAGACTGCTGCCCCTGCTAGAGCACAATCACAAAAGGTTAAGCGGGACAATTTCATGCAAAGATACAACAGGTTCGACTGTTGGTACTGTGGCAAAATTGGTCACATTGCCATTGATTGCTGGTTTAATTCCAAAAACTATATAACTGCTTAATATAGCAATATGGGAAAGACCACTCAAAATGCTAATACTCATAGGGTGAGTGTTATAACTAAAGACCAAGAACCCAAACGTGTTTGGGTTCCTAAGGAAAATTGATTTGTGATTGCAGCTATGTCCAAAGGCCACCAAAACTCCATTCTGGTATTTGGACAGTGGATGCTCTCGACATATGAAAGGGACAAGAATCCTTCTTCAGAACTATTCTCCAGTCTTGAACGGGCCAAAGGTCATCTTTGCAGGTTCAGATCGGGAAATTACTAAAGGCAATGGTATGATTTCTAACTGTTATGTATCCTTCTTAGATGTGGCTTATGTTGAAGGATTAAAACACAATCTCTAAGCATAAGCCAGCTCTGCGATAAGGGATATGTTGTTGAATTTCATGCAGACAAGAGCTTGATAAAATCAGTTGACAATATGGAAACAATTCAATCATGCACTCGTAGTAGGAATATATTTTGTTCGAATTTCATTTGCATAGACTCTTCTACACCAGTGTGCTTTATGGCTAAAGATAGTGCGTGTCTTGGTGACCAATAGCACAAGAGATTAGCACATATTAAATTCAAAACCATTAATAAATTATTTTCACTTAATTTTTTACGTGATGCCCCAAATATGAAGTGCGCTAAAGATAGACCTTGTCACGCATGTGTAAATGGCAAGCAAATAAGGGCTACCTTTAAAAGCATTATTGGCAAAAACTATATTAGATCTTTACATCTACTTCATATGTACATGTTTCGTCCACTTCAAGTTAGAAGTTTGGGAGGTAAGGATTATACATTGGTTATTGTTGATGATTACTCGTGTTTTGCATGGGTGTTCTTTCTAAAACACAAGTTAGATAACTTTGACATCTTTACTAATTTTGTCAGGCATGTCCAGAATGAATACAACTGTTCCGTACTCAAAATCAGAAGTGACAATGGAATAGAGTTCAACTCTGGGGCCATGACAGTATTTTCTGAAAGCTTAGGTATCTTTCATGAGTTTACCTCTCATCGTACTCCTTAATAGAATAGAGTAGATGAGAGAAGGAATATAACACTCATAGAGGCCTGCAGCACCATGTTGAGTGATGCCTCGCTATTGGAATACTTCTAGGCTGAAGCCGTCAACACTGCATACCACGTGCAAAATCGAGCACTCATAAACAAGAACCACAATAAGACACCTTATGAACTTCTAAAGGGCAGGAAATCGACTGTTTCAAATTTTAGAATCTTTGGCTGTAAGTGCTTCGACCTTAACAAGGACAAGTATCACACTACCAAATTTAGCGAAAATAGTTTTGAATGTATTTTTGTAGGGTATAGTAGCCATAGTAAGGAATATAGGATCTTTAATAGAAAAACTCTGGTTGTAGAAAAATCTATTCATGTTGTATTTGATGAGACGAGTTTGCTGTATGGCAACACTTTTAGTGTTTTCATTGAAGATGCATGTTCAAAGCTGAAAGAATTAAAGTTGGATGAGCCAATTGAAGAAAAAGGTGAAAAGTTCATCAATATCACCACTCCAAACCCAATTTGATAGGTTGATGATCATGATGAAGAGACCATTCAAGTTGATGAAGTCACTCCTATGGTTGAAGAAGCTCCAGATGCAAGGACCTTAGAGCTCAGGCACTTGAAGGATCACCCAATGGACCAAATCATAGGAGGTCCTCGGGATGGTGTCAGAACTCGTAGAGGTATAGCTAATGAGAATTTATTTTTGAGTTTTCTATCACAGGTTAAATCGAAGAAGTTGGAGGAAGTAAACTCAGACGCATCATGGGTAAAGGCAATGGAAGAAGAATTGAATCAGTTCATGTGTTGCCAAGTCTGGAAGCTTGTTCCAAGACCCAAAGGTAAGAACTACATCAGGACAAAGTGGGTATACAGGAACAAGATGGACGAGGATGGGAGAGTCATAAAGAACAAGGTCAGACTCATCGCCAAAGGATACCGACAAGAAGAAGGAATCGACTTCGAGCAGACACATGCTCCAGTTGCAAGGCTGGAGGCAATTAGGTTGTTCCTAGCATATGTTGCACTTAAGGGCTTCACCGTCTACCAGTTGGACATGAAGTCTGTCTTTCTTAATGCTGACATAAAGGAAGAAGTTTATGTGTAACAACCTCCAGGTTTTGTTGATTCTAACTTTCCTGATCATGTCTATCTTTTATTCAATGCTTTATTTGATTTGAAACATGCTCCTCGAGCTTGGTATGAGATGCTATCAAACTTTCTTCTTGAGAACAAGTTGACAAGAGAAAAGATAGATAATACATTATTTCCTTGGGAAATAAAAGACAAGATCTTGCTAGCGCAAATCTATGTCGATGACATTTTATTCGGCTCTACTTGTCACAACCCACATTTTCACCGCAAATAAAGCATATCATAGTAAGGGAAAATGCGCGTCATGATGCCACATCAGCAGGGGATAACTACGGACGCTCAGGCAGACACCAACTAAACATGAATAAAGGTTCTTTTCAAGTTGTTTTAAAGAAAATCAGTTACGAGAAGAAGTTAGCCGTATCCCTCGGCTTAGTGGCTCATCTAGTCCACGAATTAAAATATATGATACGTTGCGGAAAAATACTTGATTTGTTTAACTCAAACATCCTACATGAGTGAAAACGTCCCTAAAGGACAACTCATGCTATGCAAGACTCTAAATTTATTATAGTAGGAAAGATCACTTTTACGATCGCTAAAAATAACAGCGTAGAGTTTCAAATTATGCAATGCATGAAGTGATAATAGTAGATTTTATAGCTGAAATTACCTAACATGTATTCCTAGCATAAATCCTCCCTGAGAGCAAGTAAAACATCCACTTTTAAATAAATGAGCAGCTAGCAAGTATCAACAACTAACAAATCAGTGGACGCCAACAAGCTGACACGAACCCACGAACAAAAAGTATGTCTGAACTAGTAAAACTAAACGAACAACATACTACCTCGCTGTGACGAGGCAACAAACACGACCAACGCTGCCGCCCAGAAAACTCCAAAACCAGCACTGCTAACTGCTAATGCTCTGAATCTGAGGCATTCCAAAAACAGAACACCTCAGCAAAGAAGTACAAGTAGTGGCATGAAAAAGTAATAAGCCAAAATAAACAAAGGTCAACAGGGGTACCAACCCAAGACCAAAAGCACTGAAGCAAAGTACAAAAGAAATAGGGCATCAACAGGAAAAGAACTCCTACGTGATTTGTCACGTTCCATAAGAGTACACCAGATGCACGAGGCTATAAGGTGACTACATGAATATTTCACCAGAATGGAAAATACAACACCTTTATTAGGCACCTGTGGTTGACTCTACCCAAAAATACGACAAAGTGGTCACTCTTGGACACACCACCCAAAAACAAAATACGGGCGAGGTGGTCACTCTTGGACACACCACCCAAAAAACAAAACGGATACATAATCCGTCTAACTGCAAGGGAGTCTCATACTCTCCACCATACACCGCAAACATCAAAACCAGGTAGACTCCCACAGGGCACCAATGAAGGTAACAAACACTGCAGAGGTGGAATCATCCACTAACTCCCACATTCAAGAAACCGAAAGAAACCATAACACAAATATCTCGGGATTTGGCTCGACAGATTCTACTAGACATTACCAAACTCAAGACGCAGTTGATCAGCCCTTAGGAACGATTTACAACCCTAATTAAACTCTAAAATGTTTGATAACGAGAGCTAAGGAACTTAAACAATCGCTAAAACACTTCAAGAACGATTAAACATAAATAGACAAGATCGAGTTTAGCACGGCAAAACATCATAACAACATGTGATCAACAAAGCGGTTAATCATAGCAATAATTTTGAAGAATAATTGTAGAAAATTTTAGGAGACGTGAAAAACATAGCCGTTATCATCGAATCGGACAAGGAGAAACGAGAAGAAACCACCACTTGCCTTGATTTTACCGGAAAAGTCCACCGAAAGCACTCCACATCATAGATCAGGGCAAAAGGATGCGAGAGAGGTTGAAATCTAGACAAAAATGGCCAAAATAGAGGTTAGAGATGAAAAACCCTAACGAGAAATCTCAAGAAACGGGAAAGAAATTACCACGAGGGCGTAGCTCTCGGCGAGAGCTTTCCAGATCTATGTTCGGATGAAGATTTCGAACACCGAGTACCGTCAGCGGCCACCGGAAAGTTCACAAAATCTCACGCTCCGCCATCACCGTCCTCTCTTTTCTTCAGCTCTAGTTCGGTTCAGTGAAGAAGGAGTCCTAAATAAAGAGTGGTGCCAGTTCTAATTCTAAGTATATATATATAGGTATTTATGAAAAGTTGTCTAAAAACGTACTATTTACGAGCGGGTCAGCGCAAAAATGAAATTATGGGTTCAAAATTGATTCAACTCGAAACATGATCAACATGAAAGTTGTAGATCTCGTCGAGACGAACAAATTTCATGTTGACCATTTTTTGATACAATGCCGTTTTGACCCTCAAAACGGCCTCTGAGCACAGACAGAAACAGCCTACTCGAGTGGCAGCATACCTACTCGAGTAGCAGCATACATACTCGAGTAACAGCATACCTACTCGAGTAGTAACATACCAACTCAAGTAGTAACATAATATACTCGAGTAGAGGCTCATTAGTCGAGTTAAAAGATGAATTACTCGAGTAGAAGCACCATATACTCGAGTAGCAGCTCACCACTCGAGTTATAGCAGAAAAAACGAAATTAGGGGTTTAAAACTACTTCAAATCGAAACATGGTCAACATGAACGTTGTAGATCTCGTCGATACGAACAAATATCATGTTTACCAATGTTTGATACGATGTCGTTTACCCTCAGAACGATATCTGAACGTAAAAAGAAACAGCCTACTCGAGTGGCAGCATACCTACTCGAGTAACAACATACCTACTCGAGTAACAGCATACCTACTGGAGTAGTAGAATACCTACTCGAGTAGTAACATAATATTCTCGAGTAGAGGCTCATTACTCGAGTTAAAACATGAATTACTCGAGTAGAAGTAGCATATACTCGAGTAGCAGCTCACCACTCGAGTTATTGCAGAAACAATGAAATTAGGGGTTCAAAACGGCTTCAATTAGAAAAGTGTTCAACATAAACAGTGTAGATCTCGTCGAGACGAACAAATTTCATGTTGACTATTTTTTGATACAATGCCGTTTTGACCCTCAAAACGGCGCCCGAGTAAAATCTAAAACGGGCTAATCGAGTAGAATCATAGCTTCTCGAGAAGACTCAATACGGAAGCCAAAACGAGCGCCGAATTAAACGAAACTTGCACCGAAGGCGAACATTAATGGTACAAATCTAACGGCGAAATCAAAACCAGATTCCGACAAGCCATTCCAGAAATATTAATCTTCGAAGTATACGACGAACATAAACAATCCAAAACTTCAATCGCGCGCCGAGACTCCAAAAATGCTCGTATTGCGACGAAACTTGACGAGCAAGTCCAAAATTACTTAGCATAAATTCCAAACGTAAAATCTTCACATTACAACAAGAATTCGGCCTAATTGAATGCACGGATGCGAAAATGCCTTATCGGCATTGCGCCGTCAACTCAACGTTAAAAGTAACGCCACGACGTCATAAATCTGACGTTGCCCAAACAAATAAAATCATCGAAAAATCGGGGGCGTTACAATCACTCCCCCTCAGAAGAAGTTTCGTCCCGAAACTTATCACAACTCCAAAACCAAACCAAAATCGATAAAACCATGCATAACTGAAAATATAGCAACATACCCGAAACTAAGAGAAGAGGTGCAGATGAGATTCTCTCATGGCTGATTCCAATTCCCACGTCGCGCTCTCGACGTCTTGATTTCTCCAAAGAATCTTGACCATAGGGATGGTCTTTCTCCGTAACACACGCTCTTGAGAATCCAGAACATGAATAGGTTCTTCCACAAACATAAGGTTGGGCTGAATCTGGGGTATCGAGTCGAGGACTTGACGGTCACTATGAACACACTTCCGCAACTGGCTCACATGGAACACAACAAGGACACAAGGGAAGGTCGCAGGCAATTCCAACCTATAAGCTGACACTCTGATGCGCTCAAGAATCTGGAAATGATGGGCGGCCCCTCCAACACTTCCTGATGATGACCGGTTGACTTGCGGGCCCCTCCAACACTCCTGATGATGACCCGGTTGCTGCAGCGCAACAAGTTAAAGATTTGCGGCGTCATGACAACGCCACGGAAGCTAACGGAAAGCTGCGATACAACCTCCGTCCGCGGCGCGCAAAGCTTGCTTAATAATTCTACTTAGTTTATTTTAATTGCTTAAAACATTTGGCTTGTAATATTTTATTTTCATGTTGGTGTGCTATTAAACTCTTGGTGTGTATGTAACCGCCCGGATGGATGAGATTTTCATCTCCATCATGGATGGTTGGATCTCTTTTGTAACTCTATTAAAGGAGGATATTATGATGAGTTATGCATTGGAAAAAGAAACCTAAGTAAACCCCCCTTGAGGAATTTCGGCCACCATGGTGAAAGCCATAGCCACCTCCTCCCCTTTGGTGTGAAGCCAAGCCTTGCCTCCTCCATCCCCGTTCGGTGCGACTCCGCGTGGCTTCTCTCGGTGCGACTCGTGGAAGAAGGAAGCAGCCCCCTTCGGTGTGAAACCGGTGGAACCGTGAGAGAGAGTGATTCTCCACAAATATTGTGTGATCTTCTTCTTGGTTGGGTAATCTCTTCCCTATCTTGTGTTTCTTGCTGTGAGAATTTTGTGGAGGTTATTCATCCGTCTTTTCCGCGATTTTAAAGTGTTTTCGCTTGCAAATCTGAATCGAACGTGTTATTGCCCCTCTGTTTTCGGATTGGAAGATCCGCTAGAGAACAAACTAGGCCAAGCCTGACTTGTTCTCCAAGATTGGGCACGCTTTGGTGCTAACAAGGGAGTAATCTCAACTTGTTCTTGATCCCTCCTTATCGTTTACCGCCGCTCCTAAATATTATTTTTTGCTGCGATTGACGCTTATTGTGAAAAGAATAGATGCTTGTGTAGGTGCGGTGAGATGTGTGCTTGTTGGAGAGGTAGGTCCTAAGGTCGTGGTATCGAGTCCGGCTAGGCGCGAGTTGTGTGCTTGTTGGAGAGTAGGTCCTAAGGACGTTGTATCGAGTCCCGTATTTTTGAGAGCCAACCGACCCCTTTTCGTTCGCTTTTGGTCGGAGCACTCTCTTATTTTTTCTATGTTCTGTGATGGGTAATCCGCCGTTCACGTAAGCACGTCCCTCTCACAAACATCCCTACACCAATTTGGTATCAGAGGCGGTCGTTTCAACTTTCACGTTGCAAACATCCTCTCTGCGTTCCTTGTTAGAGATCCGATCATTAGAACTCCAAAAAAAATATTTTCTGTGGTCTGCAAATAGCGGGCTGAAAACTTTATTTTTCAGCAAAATTTCAAAAAAAATTTTTTTTAACGATCTACGTGTTATTCTCATCGGGAGTATATAAAAATATCTTATTTTCAATATAGCTTCAGTCCTAGAAAAATTCATCTTGCCCGGGGCCTCCCAAACCTGAATGCGCACTAGGCTAGGAACGGAGTACGCAACCCCGTCTACGTCTAGGATGGCTGCGAACGAGCATGGTGATCCCAACACTGAGGCTATAGCAGGTCTTCGTGCCGAAATGACAGAGCTTAGGAACGCCTTAGCCCAGATCCTACAAAATCAAGCAAGGCCACCCCCACCTCCCGTTAATGCTGGGCAGCCCAACCGGCACCAACCGAACTTTGATTCGGATTCTGAGGGAAACTCTCCCCGTATGCCCCCTCGAGAACCCCGCCCTGAGCGAGGCTTTGATATCACGAGGGCTATCAAGATAGATGCCCCCACCTATGATGGCATGGGAGATCCCCAGATCTTCCTCCATTGGGCTATAGACATGGAGTGCTATTTCGAATGGCACAACCTCACGGACCCCAAAAGGTTCAAGTTGCCAGGATGAAATTAATGGGACGTGCCAAAACCTATTGGCTGAATGAAGAACGTAGGTTAGGAGCTGGGCACGGGGTCCCACTCATTGGATGGGCTGTTATGAAGAACCTGCTAACCGATCAGTACGTTCCCGCGTACCATCGGACGCAAATGTTCGATGAGCTTGCCACCCTTCGGCAAGGCTCAATGTCTGTTGCTGAATATATGGGAGAACTTAAGGACCGTATGGTACGTTGTGACCTTCGAGAGATCCCGAAGTAACTTTATCTAGATTTCGAAAGGGACTTCACCCCGACATTCAGCGGAAACTCTTGCGTTATGGTCACACGGACTTGAATACGACTTTCAATGCCGCCTTGGACATTGAAAAGAACCTAGCATCTAAAGCTCACTCCCGTTATTCTAATGCGAAGAATAAGTCCACCGCTGGGGCCTCTTCTTCCACTATTCCTGATAAAGGAAGATTTAGATCCTCCGAGTCGAAATCCGTTGTGATTACCGCGAGAAATACCAAGAACCCCGCTAGTGAGCGTATCCCCGTTGGAAAGGTTAGCAAGGCTAACACCACTTGTTACTCATGCGGTGTTCAAGGCCACTATGCTTATGAATGCCCCACCAAGACGAAGGCCATAGCTTTACTAGAGTCCACTACCGACCCTGACGACTATGTCCATGAGGCCGAAGAGGAGAGCGACCTTGACGGAGTCCCTAGTGACTTGGAGGACGATCACCGCCTTAAGGTGATGCGTTGCATTTTGACCACTCCTCGTCCGGTAGACGACTGGAAGAGGACGAGCATCTTTTCCCTGATCTTTAAGAGTGGAGAAAAACTTTGCAAATTAGTTATTGATGGTGGTAGTTGCGTAAACGCCGTTTCTGAGAATGCCGTTAAGCGTATGTCCTTGACCATCGAGCCGCACCCGACCCCCTACCAGGTCGCTTGGATTAGTAAGGTTACTATTAAGGTTACCCAACGGTGCCTAGTCCCCCTGTCTTTCAAATCCTACACGGATGAGGTTTGGTGCGACGTCCTTCCTATGGACGTTTGTCATGTGTTATTAGGCCGCCCGTGGCTATATGACCGTGATGTGACGCACTATGGTCGTGCCAACACTTATGAGTTTAAATTCAATGGCAAGATCGTCACCTTGAGACCGACTGTGCCAAAAGAGCCGGTAGTGTTGGCTAAGGATACCACCATCCCAGTTGAGAGGAAAGCCTTGAGTTTAGTTGGTAGGAAGGAATTTGTGAAGGATCCCTTTATTGGGGGAATAATGTACGCTCTTGTACTTCTGAGTGAAAAACTGATGGTGGCGTGTTGGAAGATTTACCCCGAGAGCTACGGGTATTGTTGGATGAGTTTAGGGATGTATACCCGGAGGAGTTGCCTTCGTCGTTACCACCGCTTAGAGATATACAACACGCAATAGACCTTATCCCCGGATCGTCCTTACCCAACCAACCACACTATAGGCTTAATCCAACTGCCCACATAGAGTTACAAACCAGATAGAGGAGTTGTTAAATAAGGGATTTATTAGGACGAGTATGAGCCCATGTGCTGTCCCCGCTCTTCTTGCCCCTAAGAAGGATGGCACCTGGCGCATGTGTGTTGATAGCCGAGCTCTCAACAAAATTACTATAAAATATAGGTTTCCAATTCCGCGACTAGATGATCTCTTGGATGTCCTATCGGGTGCCACTATCTTCTCTAAACTGGACTTACGGAGTGGTTACCACCAAATCAGGATCCGAGAGGGGGATGAGTGGAAGACGGCGTTCAAGTCTAAGGACGGGTTGTATGAATGGCTTGTGATGCCCTTTGGGCTATCCAATGCCCCCAGCACCTTCTCCCGGATGATGACGCACATCTTTAGGCCATATATGGGGAAGTTTGTTGTAGTGTATTTTGATGACATCCTAGTGTTTAGTACCTCCCCCGCCGAACACCTCTCTCACATCAAAGTAGTCCTCTCCACCTTAAGGACTGAAACCTTATATCTAAATCTAAAGAAATGCACGTTTTATGTTTCGGAGGTTGAATTCTTAGGTTATATAGTTGGCTCTGAAGGAATTCGTGTTGACCCAGGAAAGGTTCAGGTGATTAGAGACTGGCCCGAGCCCACTAGCCTTCGTGAGGTGCGTAGTTTCCACGGGTTAGCTACCTTTTATCGTCGTTTCATACGTGATTTTAGTAGCATTATGGCACCCATTACGGACTGCATGAAGAAAGGAGAATTCACATGGTCCAAATCCGCCACGTTTGCATTCCATCGTATTAAGGAGCTTATGACCGAAGCACCGGTGTTACGTCTCCCAGACTTCACAAGGTCTTCGAGCTTACTTGTGATGCATCTGGCGTAGGGATTGGAGGTGTCTTGAGTCAAGAGGGCCACCCGGTTAGTTATTTTAGTGAGAAGTTAGCGGGTGCTAAATTAAATTATTCCAATTACGATAGGGAGTTTTATGCGGTCATTAGATGTTTGCATCATTGGAGGCACTACCTCCTTCATAAGGAGTTCGTGATCCTCTCTGATCATGAAGCGTTGCGATTCATCAATGGTCAGCACAAAATCAGCCCGCGCCACGCTAAATGGGTATCCTTCTTGCAAGAATACACATTTACTCTCAAGCACCTTAAAGGGACCGACAATCGAGTTGCCGATGCACTCAGTCGCCTCACCCTCTTACTTTCCTCCATGCAAGTCCACGTGGTAGGGTTCGAGCGCATAAAGGATGAATACGCCACATGCCCTGATTTTCAGGAGCCATACTTATCTGCCCAGGATAGCTCTCCCACGACCATCACGGCCTATTCACTTAGAGACGGATACTTATTCAAACACGGAAAATTGTGTATCCCCCACTCCTCTTTGCGACTCCACATCATTTGGGAGTTACATAGTGGTGGCTTGAGTGGCCACTTTGGCAGAGACAAAACGATAACGCTCGTAGAGGAGAAATTCTTTTGGCCTAAACTAAAGGCGATGGTTGGGAAAGTTGTGAGCAGTTGCCGTACGTGCCAAGTTTCTAAAGGTACTAAGTCCAATGTAGGTTTATACACTCCGCTACCTATTCCGTCCGTCCCGTGGGAAGACGTGAGCATGGACTTTGTATTAGGCCTTCCCCCACCCTGCGACGTCATGATTCTATACTCGTTGTTGTGGATAGGTTCTCCAAGATGGCGTACTTCCTCCCCTGTAGTAAGACCAACGACGCCTCTCACATTGCGAAACTGTATTTTAAAGACGTCGTTAGTCACCGTGGCGTTCCGAAGACTATTGTCTCAGATAGGGACGTCAAGTTCACTAGCTACTTTGGAAAACCTTGTGGGTTCTTATGGGCACAAAATTATTATTCTCCGCGGCTTATCACCCACAAACTGATGGCCAGACGGAAGTAGTCAATCGGAGCCTAGGAAATCTTCTTCGATGTCTCGTGAGCGACCATAAAGGCACTTGGGATTTACTGCTTCCACATGCACAACTGGCTTACAATAATTCTAAAAATCGGTCCACGGGTATGTCTCCGAATGAAATTGTCCACGGGTATAAGGCCCCTGTGCCACTTGACTTGGTCCCCTTACCTCCCACATACAAAACAAGTCAGTTTGCACAATCCTTCGCCCAACATATTCACGACTTACATGCACGTATACGAGCTACCTTGACTGCTCAATATGAGTCTTATCAAGCGCACGCTAATCTACATAGGAAGGTGTCACACTTTAAGGTCGGCGATCTGGTTTTAGTACGGTTAGTTCCCGAACGAATGCCAACTGGCACCGTTAAAAAGTTAGCTCCAAAACGTGCCGGTCCTTTTCGGATTATCAAGAAGCTAGGTGACAACGCTTTCGTATTGGATTTGCCTGCTGAATGGGGTATCTCCCCTATTTTTAATGTCTCGGATTTGACGTTGTTTGTTGCGCCTCCACAAGAGTTGGTTTCTTTGTCGTCTTCTCCCTCCACTGAAATTTCTAATGGGTTGGGGAGTGGTAGTTTGGATGATCTCTCTCCTCCGGTCCCCGCAGGTATAACATCGGATGGTACGCTGCCTTCTTTTATTCCTACTGCTGACATGTTTCCCAGGTTTCCCAAGACGTTTCTCCATCCAGATATGATACTCGCTGCTGAGCCACTTACTACTCCTGCCGGTGCTACCTACCGCTTCCTCATCCGTTGGCGTGACCGCCCACCATCGGACGACTCATGGGTCCTCGCGACAGAGCTTCAACGTTTGGATGCCGAGCTTCTCCGCCGCTTTCTATCAGCCCACGCATCGGAGATGCGCGATTTTGAGTGGGGGAGGATTGATGGCGCGGCCCCTCCAACACTTCCTGATGATGACCCGGTTGTTGCGGCCCCTCCAACACTTCCTGATGATGACCCGGTTGCTGCAGCGCAACAAGTTAAAGATTTGCGGCGTCATGACAACGCCACGGACGCTAACGGAAAGCTGCGATACAACCTCCGTCCGCGGCGCGCAAAGCTTGCTTAATAATTCTACTTAGTTTTATTTTAATTGCTTAAAACATTTGGCTTGTAATATTTTTATTTTCATGTTGGTGTGCTATTAAACTCTTGGTGTGTATGTAACCGCCCGGATGGATGAGATTTCATCTCCATCATGGATGGTTGGATCTCTTTTGTAACTCCTATTTAAAGGAGGATATTATGATGAGTTATGCATTGGAAAAAGAAACCTAAGTAACCCCCCCTTGAGGAATTTCGGCCACCATGGTGAAAGCCATAGCCACCTCCTCCCCTTTGGTGTGAAGCCAAGCCTTGCCTCCTCCATCCCCGTTCGGTGCGACTCCGGCGTGGCTTCTCTCGGTGCGACTCCGTGGAAGAAGGAAGCAGCCCCTTCGGTGTGAAACCGGTGGAACCGTGGAGAGAGTGATTCTCCCACAAATATTGTGTGATCTTCTTCTTGGTTGGGTAATCTCTTCCCTATCTTTGTGTTTCTTGCTGTGAGAATTTTGTGGAGGTTATTCATCCGTCTTTTCCGCGATTTTAAAGTGTTTTCGCTTGCAAATCTGAATCGAACGTTGTTATTGACCCTCTTGTTTTCCGGATTGGAAGATCCGCTAGAGAACAAACTAGGCCAAGCCTTGACTTGTTCTCCAAGATTGGGCACGCTTTGGTGCTAACAAGGGAGTTAATCTCAACTTGTTCTTGATCCCTCCTTATCGTTTACCGCCGCTCCTAAATATATTTTTTGCTGCGATTGACGGCTTATTGTGAAAAGAATAGATGCTTGTGTAGGTGCGGTGAGATGTGTGCTTGTTGGAGAGGTAGGTCCTAAGGTCGTGGTATCGAGTCCGGCTAGGCGCGAGTTGTGTGCTTGTTGGAGAGTAGGTCCTAAGGACGTTGTATCGAGTCCCGTATTTTTGAGAGCCAACCGACCCCTTTTCGTTGGCTTTTGGTCGGAGCACTCTCTTATTTTTTCTATGTTCTGTGATGGGTAATCCGCCGTTCACGTAAGCACGTCCCTCTCACAAACATCCCTACACCAGGAAAGGTCCCACATACCGGGGGTCTAACTTGTGGTTCCTTCCAAACCTTTTAACACCAGACATCGGAGAAACCTTCAGAAAAACCAAGTCTCCAACCGCAAACTCCAGATCGACCCTTCGAAGATTAGCATATTTCTTATAGTTCTCTTGAGACACACGAAGCTTTTCCCGAATATGGGTCACGGCACAATTCATCTCTTCAAGAGCTTCCGGACCTAACAACAGTCTCTCACCAACTTCAGCCCAAAACAGTGGAGTTCTACAACGCCTCCCATACAAAGCCTCAAATGGAGCCATCTGCAGACTCTCTTGATAACTATTATTGTATGCAAACTCCATGAGCCTGAGACGCTCATCCCAAGCACCACCATGATCTAAAACATAACATCTGATCATATCCTCTACAATCTGATTTACCCTTTCCGTCTAACCATTAGTCTGCGGATGATAGGCGGTGGAATACCTTAAATCGGTACCCAACCCCTCCTGTAAACTCTTCCAAAAGCGAGACGTAAATCTAGAGTCCCGATCTGATACGATGCTAACATGCACACCATGTAACCTGATGACCTCTTCAAGATATAACTCAGCGATCTTCTTCATCGAGTACCCAATCTTAAATGGTACAAAGTGAGCACACTTTGTCAATCAGTCGAATATCACAGAAATAGAGTCGTGCCCACGGGGAGATTTTGGCAGACCGGTGATGAAATCCATTGAAATACTTTCCCATTTCCAACTTGGAATGTCAAGCAGTGTCAACTTACCACCAGGTCTTCTGTGATCAGCCTTAACACGCTGACAAGTATAATATTTCGATACAAACTTTGCGATGTCATTCTTCATCCCTGACCACCAAACAATTTGCTTTAGATCTTTATACATCTTAGTGGAACCAGGGTGGTAGGATACACTGGAACCATGGACTTCAGCACAGATCTTAGCTCGAATATCGCCAAAGGCGGGGACGCAAAATCTACCCCGATACTTCAAGGTGTCCAACTCATCCACACAGAAATCAGGTAGTTCTCCCTTCAAAGCACTATTCAGGAGGTGCAACAAATCAGGATCATCCTTCTGATATGCTCGAGTAAGGGAGATCTAAGAGGGTTCTTCTGCTTCTAGACTAGCAGACACAGTACTACTCCCAACTTCAATATCCATTAGCAAAAATTCTTCTACCAAGGACTGTACTGACAGATTAAAAATTTTGGTGGTCTTCCTACTCAAGGCATCGGCTACTACATTAGCCTTTCCTGGATGATAAAGAATTTCCACTTCATAATCCGCCACATATTCTAACCACCGATGCGGGCGCAGATTTAGTTCCTTCTGAGTGAAGACGTACTTCAAAGTCTTATGGTCAGTATAGATCTTGCACATCGCGCCATATAATAAGTGTCTCCAGAGCTTCAGTGCATAAATTACGACAGCAAAATCCAAATCATGCGTCGGATAGTTTCTCTCGTGGATCTTTAGTTGTCTCGATCCATACGCAATCACCTTACCATCTTGTATTAAAATGCAACCAAGTCCGATATGTGACGCATCGACATACACAACATACTCAACTCCTTCAGTAGGTAAGGTTAAAATCAGAGCAGTACATAATCTCTTCTTCAGCTCTTGGAACGTCTCGTCACATTTATCACTCCAAATGAAAGCAGTATTCTTCTGAGTAAGTCTAGTTAGAGGAGCAGACAACACCGAAAACCCTTCCACGAATCTTCTGTAATAGCCAGCTAGGCCTAAGAAACTCCTAATCTCCTTCGACGTAGAAGGTCTCTCCCATTCCATTACAACAGAAATCTTGGTCGGGTCTACAGAAATACCGTCCTTGCTAACCACATGACCCAGAAAGGACACCTGAGGTAACCAGAACTCAAACTTGCTCATCTTCGCATATAACTTATGCTCCCTCAGGGTCGACAAAACCAGACGCAAATACTGGGTATGGTCCTCAACATTGCGGGAATACACCAAGACATCATCTATGAACACAATAACAAATCGGGCCAAGAAATCCTTAAACACCTGATTCATCAAATCCATGAAAGCAGAGGGTGCATTGGTTAAACCGAAATACATCACCAGAAACTCATAATGTCCATGTCGTGAACGGAAAGCGGTTTGAGGAATATCTGCCTCTCGAATCCTCAACTGGTGGTAGCCTGAGCGAAGATCGACCTTTGAAAATACCGAGCTACCATGCAATTTGTCAAACAAATCATCAATCCTTGGCAAGGGATATCTATTCTTAATTGTTACCTTGTTCAATTCCCTATAATCGATGCAAAGTCTCATCGATCTATCTTTCTTCTTGGCGAACAAAACAGGTGCACCCCATGGAGAAGTACTTGGCCTTATAAAACCACACTTCAGCAACTCATCGAGCTGAGTACGCAACTCGTCCAACTCACGTGGAGCCATACAGTACGGTGCTTTAGCAATGGGACGAGTGCCCGGTTTGAGGTCTATTACAAACTCTATCTCCCTTTCAGGAGGAAATCCTGGAAGACTATCAGGAAAAATATCTGGAAACTCTCGCACCACCAAGACATCCTCAAGACGTGGCGTAACAAAAGCTGTTTCCAGAGCAGAAATAGAAACCAAAAACGCCTCGCAACCAGACTCTATAGCCCGATAAGCACGTACCGCAGAAATGGCAGGAGAAACTCTGTCCTATAATCCATAGATGCTCATAGGTTGCCTGTTGTCCATTCTGAAATCCAATCGCTAAGCCTTGCACTGGATGACCGCATCATATTTGGACAGCCAGTACATGCCCAAAATCACGTCGAAATCAGACAGATCCAAAATCATCAGATCCGCATACGCCAGAAAATTGCCAAGACAAATAGGGCATCTCAGAAATCCTTGGTTAGATATCACTGAATCACCGGAAGGGAGCTTGACATTGAAGGACCCTCCTAATTGGTCCACACTCAGACGGTGCTTATCGATAAATCTCCGGGCCACAAAGGAATGGGTGGCACCCGAATCGAAAAGAATGAAAGCCCACCTATTCTGCACCTTAAACTCCCCTAAAACCGGAACATACATAACTAAACGAACGACAACTAGGGCAACGAAGATAACTAACAAGGATCAAATTAAACTGAGGCTAACCTGATATCACTTGTGTAGAGGTTTGGGCTTCCTCGCTGGTCATCACGTTCAACTTTTCTTTTCCTTTATCCAGGCTTGGTGGCGGTGGCAGATCTTGATGAGTCCACTTTATATACCTATTTTCGGACTCATCTGGGCTAGTTTTCACACGGTTGCACTTCACTTTTAGTTATTTATCATTTATATTTCATCTTGTCTATATTTCTATAGGAAGTACACATTTATGCCCGTGGCTGTGTATTTTGTTAGTCTTATAGTCTGTACTCCTTTTTGTTATTGTCTGGAATGTCTGCACAGATTAGTGGTTGGTTTTTTCTTTCGGTACAGGGGCCGTGTGCGTGTTTCGGGGTGGTTGTGAAACAGGAATACTGCGCACGATCATGGGATCTAATGCGCACGACCACTGGTCGTGCGCCCCTGATCGTGCGCACTACTCTTCGTTTTCCAGAATCAGCCTGGGGTAAGCGCACGACCACTGGACATATTGCGCACGACCACCGGTCGTGCGCCACTGATCGTGTGCATTGATTCCTCTTTTCTGGAGTCCTATCTGGGTAATCGCACGATCATTGGACTAGGTGCGCATGACCACTGGTCGTGCGCCACTTCTCGTGCGCATTATCCCAGTTCTTCTTCCTGATATTCCCTGCCAGTGCGCACGAGCATAGGACATAGCACGCACGACCACTGGTCGTGCGCCTGTGATCGTGCGCATTGTTCATTTCTGCTTTTGTATAAATAGTGCAGGTTCCGCCCTAATCGAAAGGATCCGCAGATCACCCATTTCCTCCGCCGTTTTAATCTCCGAGGAGGGATTCCGCCGTCCTCCTTCATCTTCCACCCTAGGGAGGTGCTCCGGGCAAGCTTTCACCGCCAAATCCGAGCCAGAGCTTCCTCTCGGCCTCCTCCATCATCTCTTGGATTCTTGTCAAGTTTCAACGCCATAGCCATCAAGCAAAAGGAAGCTTTCAACTTTCGTCTGCTGTCATGAGACGAAGAAGACGGGCCATTGGAAGGTGGTGACAGCCCTTCTCTATCCCGGACGCAGTTGAGGACCGAGCTTGGACGCGGAATGACAACCCGACGATTCCAACCGTGAATCCTCAGCAAGACTTCGGATTCGGTCGATCTCTTGACTTGTTCTTCCTTTATTGTTGTTTATGTGTTGTTGTAAACCTTATTTATAGATGATGTATGCTTATTTGTAAAACGATTTTATACAATCATGTCTATGTGATTTTGTATGTTTTCGTTATTTGCTTGAGGTGCGCCATATATCCATCCACCACCATCCACCCTTGCCGCACTAGCAATTGCTAGTGGCGTGCGTTGCGAAGAGGTGCTTTCGACTCTCATTCTGCCATTCTCACCACCTCATCCGCTAGCCTTCTCGTCCATCTGCCTAGTGATTTGGTGCATAGCGACCCGACTAGTCTTCCATCCCGCCTAGCGAAGCATTGCATAGCGGCGTTGCATAGGAGTAGTTGTTAGCCTTTTATTTTCTGTTTCCGCAACATCAAAACCTCCCCTTAGTTAGCTCCGACCCGAGGACTTCAATCTCAAGTCCTCGAAATTAACTCCACCTTACTGTGTTCCTTGTGAGATCGATACTTGGGAAAACCCCCATTTTATATTACTTGTGCGACCGGTTCACTGCTTGATCTATAGCATCAAGTTTTTGGCGCCGTTGCCGGGGAACACAGTCGTGTGAGTTTTTGGAGAGGGTGATAATAGATTGAAGCCCTTTTCCATTTGTGCATATCATTTTTTTTATTTATTTGCTTTGGTTATTAGAATTTTTATTTTGCTTATTGTTTTTTCCCTTTTCTGATTTTTGACTTAGATAGCAGATCCGTGCTATTTTCATTCTAGCTGTGTAGCACTTTTTCAGCAATTATTTTTGTTCGTGATGGATCCTGATGTTTAGTGTCGTATCCTTGACACTTTGCGCCAATCCATCGATGCCATTGCTGTTATGAATGCCGAGCATTGCATTTGGTGTTTGTTATGTCAAGGTGTGGGCCACATGTTGAAGGATTGCCCTTGTTTGTGCAAGCCTTCTCCCTCTGAGGGCGTGTGCACAACAACCTCCCGTTCGCGGAAGACTGTTGTGGACAGGCCTACCATGGTGTTGCCTGGCCCATACACTGACACGACGCACTTTGCTCATTCTTTACTCGTTGAGATTACTGAAGAATCTCTGGCCGCATACATCTCTTTCATGGGTCCCTCGATCCCTTTTTACGAGCTTTCCTTGAGTGATGATGATCACACTGGTGTTAGCCAACAAAAAGAGGAGCAGGAACTCATGGACGCTCCTGTATGGGACGATGAGATTGTTCCGATCATCGATGGGGTTGCTTCAACGAATGATTTTGCGATGGGACCTGCTCATTCAGTGCTTGATTTTGAGAGCAGTCTTGCCCCTCTGCAATTTTTGCCGGATTGTGCTACTCCATTTTCTTGTGAGTTGATTGATGATGTCGTACTTGTTGATGATTCGGTGCCCGAGGTTGCACCGAAGTGGGATGATGATTCCTCTATCTCCGACGGAGAAGGTGGATCTTCGGAACAGTTTTACGCACCCCGGTGGGATGAGGAATACCCTCTTTCCGATGTGCAGGTTTGCACCTCCTTATTGGATGAGGCCGTTCCTCTTATCACCGCGGACCTCGAGTTCTCAGATTCCCCTCGATACGACTCATATGACACCGACAGTGATCTATGCTTGGATCCTGCTGAGAGTGAGACCGGGATCACTCTCCCATTTTCTGATTCTTTTAGTTCTTCTTCTCTTTTATTACTTGATCCCCCTTCCTTATCTGAGCCTGTACAGGATGAGTCTCCACAGGTACGTTGGGATGACAATGAGCTTTGTGCTCATGCCGTTGTCATCGCCTCCTGCGGGCCTGTGATAGACGATACCTTGCTAGGCAAGGATTTGTTTTGTGGTGAGATGAGTGAGGACCAGGCCTCCTCCTCATCCTACTTCCTATTTCCTCTACCTGTATTGGGCAGGTATGATTATTTAGGTAGAGGGGTAACTGCTCTATCTCCGTATCGGTACCCGTTACCGAAACGGATATTGGAACAGTTACCTGTGCATTTTTCTTTTCATAGGCCCATTAGCTAGAACCTTTTAGTTGCCGAATAAGTCGTGCTGGGATGACAGTAACCCCAGTACTTATCTTTCCTTTTCTGCATTTTATTTTTCATGTCTACCTTAGTTTTATTATTTCTTTGTATTTTGTATATGTTTTTCTTTTATTTTTGCGGAGCTCACCCTTGTAGGTATTCACGACAATTCACATTGGCGGGGTTCTGATTCTTTGTATGGCGGGCCTGCTTCAGGTTTCCATGCATCTTCTGGTATGCTCACTAGCTGAGCATTGGGTAACCTCTCCCCTTGTTTGTATCTGATTTTCATTTCTATATCATATACTGTATTGCTTAGCTTAAGTCTGGGGGAGAGCCATTATATGTTACCTATTGCACGTGCACATCTCATGTGCATACTAGAAGCTTTTATTATTTTATTTTGCTTAGTTCATTACATCACACACCACTGCACCCACATGAGCGTGTGCTTAGCTTTTTGCGTGCTGCGAGTTAAACTCATTTCTTCGTTAGATTTGGGAAAATTATGGTGTTGGCTTAGGATTGTGAGACGGAGTAAAATGTTGGCCTTGTTGTGTTTCTAGTCAACTGCTCTCGTCTCGTGTAGAAATTCGAGTAGATTTAATTTTTCTGTATGCTTTTAGTTTTATATTTTTCTAATTGCGTAAATACTTTTTATTCTACTCAAAAGTTGGTGAATCCGGTGTGAATCAAACGGTAGTTTAGGGATGTGTGTAGACGGTCGTTAGTTTTGTATTGCTCGAGTCAGGAGGATGGATAGTCTTTCTCGTTGGCTAAGAACTTGCCCCAAGCTATTCTTGAAGCATGGGTATAGGTTAGTCATGCATGAGCGTGATGTAGGCCATCATTTTGGCCCGGTTGAGCTTTGTACCGTTCCTAACGTCTTGTCCTCGCTAGCCCCGTTGTGCCTACCCCTCCTTTTGATTCAGCGCCACCATGATTTCACCAAAGCCTCATAGCCCATCCTAGTCGCACACCCAAGTTGAGCTTTAGTGTTTACATTTTAATGTTGGGATGTGATGTGGTGATATTCCTTGTGATTATGTGGATGTGCTCCAATGTTATATTTGCTGAATTGTGAAAATAAAACGAAGAAAAAGAAAAAGAAAAAAATATTTGTAAAGAAAAAAAAAGAGTGAAAAGTAAAAGTAAAATTGAAAATCATTTTGGAAATGTGATTATATTTGGAGTAGGCGGTGCACACACCCATATGTTAAAAGTTAAGTTTGGGGGTGTGGTGTACCCGCGTGTATTGTGCTTAGTAGAGGGATTCATTTTTTATACTAGCTCATTTGGGTTAGGTGCATAACCTTCCTGTATATCTTTGTTTACCTCACCGAAACCCAAGCCCCATCTCTTTACCTAAAGTACTACTGATTCGTGTGTGAACAAAACCAGTGCCGTGGAGAGAATGCGAAAGGGCAAGCATATGGTCACCGACATTGGTGGATTCCTTTGGAGGTTATCCTGAGCCCTGATCTTTGGCAATGCTCGCCTAGCGATTAGTCTACTTTCTCCCTACGCATGCCCGGATGATTCACCGTGATTCCATTTTTGAGTAATAATAAAATTTTGATACGCATTGTGAAAAGTATAAACTATTTTGTATACTTAGAAATTTATTCTATTATATTTTTACGCACGCGAGCATGCAACTTCACATGGTACTTCGTATCGCAATTTCTTTGTTAACTAGTATTTTTCCCTATCTACTTAGATTTTGTTTGCTCGGGACGCGCAAACAGTTAAGTCTGGGGTGTGATGAGTCCACTTTATATACTTATTTTCGGACTCATCTGGGATAATTTTCACACGGTTGCACTTCACTTTTAGTTATTTATCGTTTATATTTCATCTTGTCTATATTTTCATAGGAAGTGCACATTTATGCCCGTGGCTGTGTATTTTGTTAGTCTTATAGTCTGTACTCCTTTTTGTTATTTTCTAGAATGTCTGCACAGATTATTGGTTGGTTTTTCCTTTCGGTACAGGGGTCGTGTGCGTGTTCCGGGGTGGTTGTGAAACAGGAATACTGCGCACGATCATGGGATCTAATGCGCATGACCAC
Organism: Platanthera guangdongensis; assembly: GCA_039583875.1. Classification (NCBI taxonomy): domain Eukaryota; kingdom Viridiplantae; phylum Streptophyta; class Magnoliopsida; order Asparagales; family Orchidaceae; genus Platanthera; species Platanthera guangdongensis. The sequence continues at coordinate 204,496,216 of CM077151.1, read as the reverse complement.
TGGTCGTGCGCCCCTGATCGTGCGCACTACTCTTCGTTTTCCAGAATCAGCCTGGGGTAAGCGCACGACCACTGGATATATTGCGCACGACCACCGGTCGTGCGCCACTGATCGTGTGCATTGATTCCTCTTTTCTGGAGTCCTGTCTGGGTATTCCCACGATCATTGGACTAGGTGCGCACGACCACGGGTCGTGCGCCACTTCTCGTGCGCATTATCCCAGTTCTTCTTCCTGATATTCCCTGCCAGTGCGCACGAGCATAGGACATAGCGCGCACGACCACTGGTCGTGCGCCTGTGATCGTGCGCATTGTTCATTTCTGCTTTTGTATAAATAGTGCAGGTTCCGCCCTAATCGAAAGGATCCGCAGATCGCCCATTTCCTCCGCCGTTTTCATCTCCGAGGAGGGATTCCGCCGTCCTCCTTCATCTTCCACCCTAGGGAGGTGCTCCGGGCTAGCTTTCACCGCCAAATCCGAGCCGGAGCTTCCTCTCGGCCTCCTCCATCATCTCTTGGATTCATGTCAAGTTTCAACGTCATAGCCATCAAGCAAAGGGAAGCTTTCAACTTTCATCCGCTGTCGTGAGACGAAGAAGACGGGCCATTGGAAGGTGGTGACATCCCTTCTCTATCCCGGACGCAGTTGAGGACCGAGCTTGGACGCGAAATGACAACCCGACGATTCCAACCGTGAATCCTCAGCAAGACTTCGGATTCGGTCGATCTCTTGACTTGTTCTTCCTTTATTGTTGTTTATGTGTTGTTGTAAACCTTATTTATAGATGATGTATGCTTATTTGTAAAACGATTTTATACAATCATGTCTATGTGATTTTGTATGTTTTCGTTATTTTCTTGAGGTGCGCCATATATCCATCCACCACCATCCACCCTTGCCGCATTAGCAATTGCTAGTGGCGTGCGTTGCGAAGAGGTGCTTTCGACCCTCATTCCGCCATTCTCACCACCTCATCCGCTAGCCTTCTCGTCCATCCGCCTAGTGATTCGGTGCATAGCGGCCCGACAAGTCTTCCATCCCGCCTGGCGAAGCATCGCATAGCGGCGTTGCATAGGAGTAGTTGTTAGCCTTTTATTTTCTGTTTCCGCAACATCAAAACCTCCCCTTAGTTAGCTCCGACCCGAGGACTTCAATCTCAAGTCCTCCTCGAAATTATCTTCACCTTACTGCGTTCCTTGTGAGATCGATACTTGGGAAAACCCCCATTTTATATTACTTGTGCGACCGGTTCACTGCCGTGTGAGCTCGAAGTGGGGCAGGTTGTAGTGGGGACTGAGCCTGGGGGCACGAAGACTTCTGGTGTCCCTTCTGCCCACACTGGAAGCAAAACCTTTCTTTTATCCAACAACGAGTCACATCGTGTCCCTTCCTTACACAGAACGAGCACACAAGCTCTCCTTTGGGGGCACCTTGGATGGCATGCACCTGCTGTTGCTTCAGGGTGGCAGTCCTCTTGAAGCATCTTTCGTAGGGGTGGCCAGGTCGACCACAGAAGCTACACACATCCTTACTTTTCTTCTTCGAAGAAGGGCCAGATTCCCTGGAGATACCATCCTCAACACCTTTTCTTTTCTCCTTCCTTGCCGCAGCACCGTGGTTCTTGCCGTTTTCAATCGCCTCCACTTTTAAAGCGGTTTCCACTGCTTCAGCAAAACTTTCAGCTTGGTAAGCGCGCGAGAACTGCTGGACATCGCTTCTTAGTCCTCCCAAGAAACGTTTCACTCTACCCTCCTCAGAAGCTACCAAATCCGGAGCGAACCTGCTCAGTTTGCTAAACTCAATTTCATACTCGCTCACGGTGAGCTGTCTCTGCTTTAGATGCAGGAAATTATTCATCAGACGGTCTTGCTCGACCGAGGGTAGAAACATTTTCAGCAACATATTCTTAAAAGATTCCCAAGAACAGCCTTCCTTCAGGCTCTCTATTTCCCGAATCCACCAACTCTTCGCCAGACCTTTTAACTGATAGGCTGCAATCATCACCTTCTGGGATTCTAGAATTCCAGAATACGAAAATATCTCCTCGATGGAGATGATCCAGTCATCTATAATCATAAAGTCAGCACTCCCGTCGAAGGTGGGACGTCCCAACCGCTGGAAGTGCGATATGAAATTCATTTCTGGTGGTATCACCATCGGGGGCACCAGAGGAGCAGGGGTATTGGGCACGGCTTGGCCCGAGGCGGGCTCTTGCGATGAAGGTTGCTGCGCGGGAGCGGCAGACAACAAAGACTCAATTTGTGATTGCATCACAACCAATTGCCTTGACAGAGCCTCATTGATCTGACACAGACTCTCGATAATCACGTCACTTTGCGCACCTGATGCCTCACCCTCCGACTGGGGAGTTTACCTCGTCGCAGGATTCTTTGGCGGCATTCCAAAAAGCAATGAACCACCCATCAAAATCCTAGCTTACAACAAAGTCACACAACTAGTTCAGATCATACTTAAAAGACACTTGCTTACGCTGCAACTTGCCCTGGGATTTTATAATGATGCTATGTCCTACTTAGGATGATATCCTCTCATCCTATTGACTCTTATGCCTATGACATGAATGCATGTATTTATATTCATTTTCTGATTTAAATCCATGTGTGTACATATGTCATCTCGCAATCTTTAGCTTGACACGTTATGCTTATGCAATGTTATGTTATACATGATTGTGCTATGTATTCTAAAAAGGCCCTAATGTATGTTATGAGCAGCGTATACATGAAAATGTTATGCATCTCATACTACATGACATTCTCATGGAACGAAAAAGAAACGTGCTAGTCGCATTCATGTGGTGAGGTTATGCATCCCATACTACATAACCCTCACATGTTGCCCCTATGGTGGATCCATATACAAACACATATTATGCATCCCATACTACATAATATGCCCCGTATACTTCATGTTATGCTGTGAGTGTAGTGTTCGTGCTTCAGATAAGACGTGCTGATGACATATCGGTGTGTAGTATGATATGATGCTAAACACCTAATACCAACAAGGAAAGGTTGCCCGACAACTTGTCAAGCAACCTCCCTCTGATACCAACTGTCACAACCAGCATTTTCATCGCAAATAAAGCTTATCAGAGTAAGGAAAAATGCGCGTCATGATGCCACGTCAGCAGGGGATAACTGCGGACGGTCAGGCAGACACCAACTAAACATGAAGAAAGGTTCTTTTCAAGTTTTTTTTAAAGAAAATCAGTTACGAGAAGAAGTTAGCCGTATCCCTCGGCTTAGTGGCTCATCTAGTCCACAAATTAAAATATATGATACGCTACATAAAAATACTTGATTAGATTAACTCAAACATCCTACATGAGTGAAAACATCCCTAAAGGAAAACTCATGCTATGCAAGACTCTAAATTTATTATAGTAGGAAAGATCGCTTTTATGGTCGCTAAAAATAACAAGGTAGAGTTTCAAATTATGCAATGCATGAAGTGATAGTAGTAGATTTTATAGCTGAAATTACCTAACATGCATTCCTAGCATAAATCCTATCAGAGAGCAAGTAAAACATCCACTTCTAAATAAATGAGCAGCTAGCAAGTATCAACAACTAACAAATCAGTGGGCGCCAACAAACTGACACGAACCTACGAACAAAAAGTATGTCTGAACTAGTAAAACTAAACCAACAACAAACTACCTCGCTGAGACGAGGCAACAAACACGGCCAACGCTGTCGCTCAGAAAACTCCAAAACCAGCACTACTAACCGCTAATGCTCTGAACCTGATGCATTCCAAAAACAGAACACCTCAGCAAGGAAGTACAAGTAGTGGCAGGAAAAAGTAATAAGCCAAAATAAATAAAGCTCAACAGGAGTACCAACCCAAGACCAAAAGCACTGAAGCAAAGTACAAAAGAAATAGGGCATCAACAGGAAAAGAACTCCTATGTGATTTGTCACGTTCCACAAGAGTACACCAGACGCACGAGGCTATAAGGTGACTACATGAATATTTCACTAGAAAGGAAAATACAACACCTTTATTAGGCACCTGTGGTCGACTCTTCCCAAAAACACGGCGAAGTGGTCACTCTTGGACACACCACCCAAAAACAAAACACGAGCGAGGAGGTCACTCTTGGACACACCACCCAAAAAACAAAACAGATACATAATCCGTCTAACTGCGAGGGAGTCTCATACTCTCCACCATACACCGCAGACATCAAAACCAGGTAGACTCCCACTGGGCACTAATGAAGTTAACAAACACTGCGGAGGTGGAATCGTCCACTAACTCCCGCATTCAAGAAACCCAAAGAAACCATAACACAAATATCTCGGGATTTGGCTCGACAGATTCTACAAGACCTTACCGAACTCAAGACGCGATTGATCAGCCCTTAGGAACGATTTATAACCCTAATTAAACTCTAAAACATTTGATAACGAGAGCTAAGGCACTTAAACCATCGCTAAAACACTTCAAGAACGATTAGACATAAATAAACAAGATCGAGTTTAACACGACAAAACATCATAACAACATGTGATCAACAAAGCGGTTAATCATAACAATAATTTGGAAGAATAATTGTAGAAAATTTTAGGGGACGCGAAAAACATAGTTGTTACCATCGAATCGGACAAGGAGAAACGAGGAGAAACCACCACTTGCCTTGGTTTTACCGGAAAAGTCCACCGAAATCACTCCACGTCATAGATCGGGGCAAAAGGATGCGGGAGAGGTTGAAATCTAGACAAAATGGCCAAAATAGAGGTTAGGGCCGAAAAACCCTAACGAGAAATCTCAAGAAACGGGAAAGAAATTACCACGGGGGCGTAGCTCTCGGCGAGAGCTTTCCAGATCTATGTTCGGATGAAGATTTCGAGCACCGGAGTACCGTCAGCGGCCACCGGAAAGTTCACAAAATCTCACGCTCCGCCATCACCATCCTCACTTTTCTTCAGCTCTGGTTCGGTTTAGTGAAGAAGAAGAAGAAGAAGTCCTAAATAAAGAGTGGGGCCAGTTCTAATTCTAAGTATATATATATAGGTATTTATGAAAAGTTTTGTCTAAAAACGTACTATTTACGAGTGGTTGTGTGAAAAAACGAAATTAGGGGTTCAAAATTGATTCAAATAGAAACGGGATAAACATGAAAGTTGTAGATCTCGTCGAGACGAACAAATTTTATGTTGACCACTTTTTCATACGATGTCGTTTTGACCCTCAAAACGGCCTCTGAGCGTAGACGAAAACAGCCTACTCGAGTGGCAGCATACCTACTCGAGTAACAACATACCTACTCGAGTAACAACATACCTACTCGAGTAGTAACATAATATACTCGAGTAGATGCTCATTACTCGAGTTAAAAAATGAATTACTCGAGTAGAAGCAGCATATATTTGAGTAGCAGCTCACCACTCAAGTTATAACAGAAAAAATGAAATTAGGGGTTTAAAACAAGTTCAAATCGAACAGTGGTCAACCTGAAAGTTGGAGATCTCGTCGATACGAACAAATCTCATGTTGAGCATTGTTTGATACGACACCGTTTTGACCCTCAAAACGATGTCTGAACGTAAAACGAAACAGCCTACTCGAGTGGCAACATACCTACTCGAGTAATAGCATACCTACTCGAGTAACAGCATACCTACTCGAGTAGTAGCATACCTACTCGAGTAGTAACATAATATACTCAAGTAGAGGCTCATTACTCGAGTTAAAACATGAATTACTTGAGTAGAAGCAGCATATACTCGAGTAGCAGCTCACCACTCGAGTTATTGCAGAAAAAATGGAATTAGGGGTTCAAAACGGCTTCAATTAGAAACGTAGTCAACATGAAAGTTGTAGATCTCGTCGAGACGAACAAATTTCATGTTGATCATTTTTTGATACAATGCCATTTTGACCCTCAAAACGGCGCCCGAGTAAAATCTAAAACGGGCTAATCGAGTAGAACCATAGCTTCTCGAGAAGACTCAGTACGGAAGCCCAAACGAGCGCCGAATTAAACGAAATTTGCACCAAAGGCGAACACTAATGCTACAAATCTAACGGCGAAATCAAAACCATAATCCGACGAGCCATTCCCGGATATTAATCTTCGAAGTATACGGCGAACATAAACAATCCAAAACTTCAATCGCGCGCCGAGACTCCAAAAATGCTCGAATTGCAACGAAACTTGACGAGCAAGTTCAAAATTACTTAACTTAAATTCCAAATGCAAAATCTTCACATTACAACATGAATTCGGCCTACTCGACCGCACGGACGCGAAAATGCCTTATCGACATTGCGCCGTCAACTCGACGTTAAAAGTAACGCCACGACGTCATAAATCTGACGTTGCCCAAACAAATAAAATCATCGAAAAATTGGGGGCGTTACACTACTAATGACAACTTCTACAAAAAGTTTTCCAAATATATGCAAGGGAAGTTCGAAATTAGCAGTATGGGAGAGTTGAAGTATTTCTTAGGATATCAGGTGAAACAATCTGAATATTGAATTTTCATCTCTCAGAAGAAATTCACCAAGGAGTTGATTAAGAAATTCGGAATGGAGAACGCAACCTCTATGAGGACTCCAATGGGTTCAACTATGTCTTTGGACAAGGATGAGAAAGGGAAAACTTTCGACGAAATCAAGTACAGAAGTGTTATTGGATCCTTGCTTTACCATACTTCTAGTAGACCTGATATAATGTTTTCAACATGTGTGTGTGCTAGATTTCAAGTGAACTCTAAGGATTCTCACTACGCTGTTATAAAGCAGATTTTGAGATACCTTAAAGGTACACCAAATCTTGGCTTATGGTACCCAAGAAATAATAACTGCGAACTAATTGTTCTTTCAGATGGAGACTTTGCAGGTAGTAAAGATGATAGAAAGATCACTTCCAGGACTTGCCAATTCCTTAGAAGGAGGCTCATATTATGGGGCAGTAAAAAGCAGACTTGTTTCGCAATTTCAACTCCGAGTCAGAATATATTTCTACCGGCAGTTGTTGTGCACAATTGTTGTGGATAAATAACCAGCTTGAAGATTACAATCTGCAAGTCCAAAACATTCCCATGTTTTGCGACTCCTCCAGTGTGATTGCAATAGCCAACAATTCAGTGTGTCACAGTCGGAAAAATCAAATAGAGCTGTGATACCATTTCATCCGGGAGCTTGTGGAGCATAGTGACACAGATGTTCAATATGTTTCAATAGACAGGTAAATTGCAGATATTTTCACGACGCCGCTGGACGAGGCCAAGTTCTCGTTCTTCAAAACAGAACTTGGCATGCTCAACATGGATGATAGGCAAGGTCAAGATCTGATTTTACTTCAAAAATCAGAAAATTTCAGATTTTGGACTTCATTTCTCGAGTACAAGTATTCTACTCGAGAACAACAAAATTACTCTCGAGAACAGCAAAACACCTTCTCGAGTACAAAGAGATTATTTCTCAAGAAGAAATGTTCTACTTGAGAACAAGATATCTCTACTCGAAAACAAAGCTAATTTCTACTCCATACAAAGGCTTATTATACTCGAGTGTTACATGATTTCTTCTCAAGAACAATTCTTCTTCTCGAGAAATGTGGTGTTATTTTCATCTTCAAGGTCAATTTTTCATATCGGCACACCAGCGCTTAGCCACCTCTTTTCAGGTACTTTTAATGATTATTTATATGTTAAATCATCAAAATTAGCGGTAAATATAAATAGAAATAAATCCAAGAGATTTTTAGTCTTGATTACAAAACCCTTCGCGAGAAAAGTCGCTTCGTCTTCCCCATCTCCGCCGCCTGGCAGAAGTCACTTTTCTCATTCCCCGACCAGCAAAGATCGATCTCTCTTCAACAATGGCTTCGTCGTCAAAGCTATGGATCGGGAGTGAATGCTGTTCTTCCGGGATTGCAAAGATATCTGGCGATTTTAGAAATCTTCCTCTTCTGCTAGACACAGCCGGTTTGTCATTTATTCTTGAACATCCTTGCAGAATTTTCACTTCTGAAGTGGAAGAATTCTTCCAGAATGCCAAGGTTAAGAGAAATGGCAAATTAATCAAGACTAAAGTTCAGAGTATCAAGGTAAAAATGTCTACTCTATCTATTTCTCAACTTATGCAACTTCCAGTCATAGATATAGAAGATGATTTAATATACAGTGATTATGAGAGAGCCTATAGCTTCTGTGGTATTCCTCAGTACTCTAACGCAATGAGAAGGCAATATATGAATGCAGAGAGCAAGCTATTGGCTGACAACCTAGGAAATGTCCTTTTGTGCATAACAAGTTCTATAAGTTACATTACTCCAGAGTTCTTTGATTTAATGATTGCTGTTATATGTAAAAAGAAGATTCAGTGGGGAATGATGCTTTTTGAGAAAATCAAGGCATGCATTAAGATCCCAATTATGGAAGAATAATTTCTCTGTATCTAAACTAGATGAATCTTGAAGCATTTCCAAAGAAAAAGGGCACAACCCTCCACCAGATGAAGAAGGTATCCATTACCTCCATCTAGAGATGGGAGGTGAAGCTACAAAGACTGACAAAGCTGCCAAGGACATAGAAGATGTGGACAGGACCCCATCTACTCCTTCACATCAAATAACTGATCCAGTTATTAAGGGGTAGCCCACACCATCTGTCTCGGCCCCGCCATCTCATATTTCTCCTCTAGTTAATCCTGCTGCTGCTATAAATTTTTTTCAGAAGAACTTCCCACTACTACTGCAACCTCTATTCCACCTGCTGTTATAGATCTTCCAACTACCTCAGTTACTGCTACTTCTACCTCTTCCTCTCTGCTGAACACAGACTTAGACTTTCCTGCTGCTAGATAAATTCTAGTACATGATGATCTGACAGATGCCCAGACCCAAGCTGAGATTCTATCTACTGAGGAAGACATAAACAATATGATAGATGAACTTACTTCCCAAGAAGCTCCTTTCCATATCCCTGAAGATCATCCTCCATCAATTACAACTTCTCCTAAGTCTCCTGCTCAATCATCTCCTGCTCAATCAGAAAAATTCCCAACTCCTACACAGTCTCCAGAACGTTCAAGAATCCTCTCCCTCAGCTAATCAATCTCTTGTACATGAAGTTGATATGTGTCCTGCAGAAGATATGCTTGATGATGAAGTAGTCTCCATCCATGACTCAGATGATGAAATTCTAGTTGAAGCTGCTGAACAAAGACTTCCCTGTCTTCATTTCCAGATTCCAACTATTCTGCCAACAATTAATGAAGGTGAAATCAACATAGTACATAGAAGGAAAGCCACTACTTCTACTGTTGCAATTGAAGAAATACTTCCATGGACTGTTCTTGCTCAGCCTCCTCCATCTCCTCAGAAAGAATTCTTTCCTGAAGGTTCAAATCTACAAAAAATTGAAGTAATGCTTGCTGCTCAGAGAAAGTACATTGATGATTCTCTGAAGGTTGTCATTAACAAAGTAAGTGATTTAGAAAAAGAAATGAGTCGAGGATTTCCTGAAATCAAATACAATACAGATGATTTTAAAAGGCTTCTGTAAATTGGTGGTAAAGCTATTGATCACACTATTACTAGCATTGGCACTGTTATGGAGCAAACAGTGACCCTTGCTAATAATCAAATTCTCCTAGACAAGAGAGGTGATGAACGAAACTTTAAAACTTGTGAGGAGGTTGACCAATTTAAAGAAGATGTCATCAACACCCTCTCTGTAGAAGTCAGAAAGGGGAAGGACAATGTGAAGGAACTGCTAGAAAAACAAGCTGCAACTATGAAAAATAAATGGGAAGATAAGTTAAAAGAAATTCAGACATCTATCCTCAAAGAAGTGAAGAGTACCAAGTTATATGCGTATGATACTTCTATATGGATGCACAATCAGTTGTTCCCTGAATTTGCTATGGATCCAAATGCTCCTCCTCCTACAAATTTAGATGTCAACAGGCCTACTTTATCTCTTCCTCCAGACTATTTTGAAGGACCTCCTCCAGCATACTTTGAAGGAACTCCTTCAGATTACTATGAAGGACCTCCTCCTGATGTTTATGAACAAGTATGGGAATATGAACAAACAGGACTACCTCCTCATCCTCCAGAAGTTCAAAAAGCAATGAGAAGAAAATATGGTGATGGATCCTCTGCAAGTAGATTGACTCTACATCCAAAAGCTGAAGGGAAAAGAACTCAAGAATATGCTGAAGTTTGGAGGCCTACTTCTATGTCTTTCATTCTTGAAACTTTAAAGCTAGTGGTTGACTTTAATGAGAACAGAAGCTTGCACTACAGTTCAGATGAATGGGAATTATATGAGAAATCTCATACAAAGAGAAGGATTTATGATACAATTCATGGCAGAACTAATCCTAAGGCTCCACCTAGACCTCCTAAGTACTTTCCCAAGCCATTCAATTATCAGAAGAGACAACAGGACAAGCATGAGAGAGAAGGAAAGCAACATTAACAGGGTAAGTAAACTGTAGATGATGGAATTTCATTTTTGAAATTGTAGAATTTAATTCTCTTGGATAATTTTCTACTTATATGAACTTCTAATTCTGATCTGGTTTTTATATATTATTGCATTGATCTAAATTTTCATGCTATTAGAATCTTTTTGTGTTTTTCTCTTAATGTCATTCACCTTAGTGTAGAGGGTTCTGACTTCTACAAATAGAGGGAGATTGTTGGGCATTGCATCAACAATAGCCCAGATTTGTATGAAGTCACTCTTAAATTAAGATGAATTAAGTTTGTATTTGATGCTCCTTTTGTTAAGTGTTTATTTGAATTAATTGCTAAGTGTAGACCAATGCCAGTCTACAGTGAATCTCCAAAAACAAGACCATACAATGTAATCCCTCATTGTGTGATCCATGGTGTTGAATCATATGTATCCTTTCTATTGGGACACAGTTCCTTTTCAAGCACTAAGGGCAAGAGAAAAGATGGATGCTGATTTTTTATGAAGAATGAAGATTTTAAGTTTTCAGAAAAAGTCTAAGTCTTTTTCTCGAGTACTATATTTGTACTCGAGAAGGACTTATGATTATTCTCACAAAAGACTTGTCTTCATTTCGAGTAACAAAAGTTGTTCTCGAGAAAGCTTCTTGCTGTTCCCGAGAAATGCTTTTGTTATCGAGTAATATATGGCATTTCTTCTCAGGATGGTTGTTTTCTAGACAAATATTTTTCTAAGTCTTTTTCTGAAGAAGACCAATATTATTCTCGAGAAGATTATCTTCTGTTCTCGAGATGTAGAAGGTATTTGTCTAGACCTAGTGTACTTTTCTCGAGAGCCAAAGTTTTGTTCTCGAGTACCAGGATGTTTATTCTCGAGAACAAAACATCAACTTTCTCGAGTACTTCTTTTCATTCTCGACACTGCATTTTTCCACCTACACATATTTTTCTTAGTATTTTTCTCGTGAAAGCCTTTTGTTCTCATGTACCAAAATAAATCTTCTCGAGAACTAGAAACTATTCTTCTCAAGTAATTTACTTCTTTCTCGAGAATGTCGTTTTCTTTCTCCACATTAATCTTCTCTAAGTCTTATTCTCAAGATCTTCTGTATTGTTCTCGAGTAAAAAAATTCATTTGTTTTCGAGTAAAAGCCTTCTTCTCGAGAACACCCATTTTGATTTTTCTGAAAATTGCTAAGTCCAGACAGATGGTTATTTCAAACATCATTAACGCGTGATTGGTCCACGTGGATGTCATTAATGCTAATTATGACCGTTAGGGTAATCCTATAAAAGGTCTTGTCATTTTTGACTAACCCTAAGAAGATTTTAAGAAGAATTTCAGCCGATGCAAGAAGAAATTCCAAGTTTTCTGAATTTGATTTTTATTTCCAAATCGAGAGTCGCGGATCTTCTTCTTCATCGCCTAAGCGCTTTCGATTCAGACAGATTCGGAGAAGTTGATTCACAGATTGAGTTTCTTTTCAACGACAGATCTTCTACTTGATCGTGTGAGTCTAGAGATTTTCAGATCTAGAGATTGCTTATTCTTCTTCAATAAATTCTGATAAAGACGCAAAGCTCAAAGAACGAGGAATAGGCAGAAGGATTTCAGATCTGAGAATAAATCATTGTTTGTATTTGTTATTTCATTTTATTCTTGTAGGAGATCTTTCTCCGAGTTGTAGGAGTTGTTTTCTCCGAGTTATTGTAGGAAGTTTCTATCTTCCGAGTGTAGATGGAAATTTGGGCTCGAGTTTTAGGAACGTTGTTCCAAGGTGTAGGATTGGTTTCTATGCGAGATTAATGTAGTAGCCGAGTCTAGTGCTTTACTTGATCGGTGAGTGGAAAGTGGATGTACCCAAGGTTGGGGAACCACTATAATTCCTACTGTCGCCTGTGATTGCTTGGTTTTATTCTCTGTGTATAGATCGTTAAATTATTGTTTCCGCAAAAAGATGCACAACTCACCTATTCACCCCTCCTCTAGGTGATTTAGGTAAGATAACTTAAAAAATTTTCAAAGCCACTTTTCCCTCTGATACCATGTTGAAATATCACAAGATGATTCAGAGATATCTCTAATACCAAGCAAAAACTTACAGAGCTATCAAGCTGACAACTTGATCAAGTGGAAGGAAGGAACCAGGCACATGAACACTACAACCATAAACTGAGCTAAGTAAATCAGAGACAATAGAGAGAAACCACAAATCTTGTATTATCAACTATCTTATTTACAAGGCTTGGTATACATGGCGATACATGATTTTTCCAAGTACAATAGAGAAGCATACAAGCAAACAAGAAAAACAAGCCGGGCGGACTGCTACAGAGACGGCCGAGTCCGTCGAGTCTGCTGAGACCGCTAAGCCGCTGATGCACCACTGATCTACAGAGACCATGAAGTCCGCTGATAACCCATTATTCTGTTGAACGGCCGCTCTACAAGCCGCCGCCGAAGTGAAAGAATAGACCGCCTAGCCCGCCTAGACAGGCGAACAGGGTATTGAACTTGAATTGCTGAAGGAGAGAAGACTTGCTGGACGCAAATACGACCTCCTACAAACAGCTGATTGTAAAGTACAAGCTTCACTGCTTCCTGACCGCAATCAGAACCAGACTCCTGGCTTCACAGTGCTAGCCGCACAACCTGTAAACAGCAACCAATTAAACATTCTCAATCCGCGCGGACTAGAAAAACGAGGCTGTAGTAATTAATCCACAGTTATTGTTGATGTGACGTGGGTATTATTTATAGGCAGGGTGAGGAGTATAGTCACTGCAGGGAATACCCACCAGCTCTCACTTTGCACTCCGCCTCCATGACCAAGGCCAAACACCAGGCAATTCGCCAGATACCAAGGCAGGAATCACATAAAACGCGATACCACCAGTCCGCACGCTCACATCACGCGGAACAACAACAGCCCACACACTGCACATCAGCACGCTGCGGACAAAGCACCACCCACACAACCCGGGACACTGGCCCACCTCTGCCATGAATAGGACCCGCCCGGTCAACCAACGGACATTGTGGACTCTGCGAATAACCTGGACTTGTCACAGATTGTGACCAAGTCTAGTAAACTTGGCGCAAGCTTGGCGGACAAGAAGCAAGACTGCCAGCTCCAAAGAAAGTCTGACACCATGAATGCGGTTATCACCAACTGCTCCACCCTAGATCAAGGGCATGGGCAAATGCCGATCTCGTGATCTCCATACATAGCCTGGTTACTTCAGAAAACAGCCAAACACAAAAACACAGGCCGAACTGACTGAACATCGCCACTAGGTATAATAATAAACAGGCCGCCAAGGCCGAACCATAAATCCGCCCAAGCCGCACCATCAGTCTGCCCAAGCTGCGTGGTCTGCCCGATCAACCTTCATTTTCACTACACAATTTTGAACATTTAGCACCATAGCCGCAAGCTGTCCCACACTAGAAAGGAAAGATGGTAACCCTTTCCAAATTTACTATCGCTATCATCCGGCGATAGTGATATCATCGGCTGGTAGTGGGTTTCGTTTTATGGCTCTGCTTGTTCCAATAGTCCATGGATCACTAACATGTCCACTTTATGCTATCGCCTAGCGATAGTGGCTATCACCCAGAGATAGTGGCTATCGCCCAACAATAGTGCAAAAATCGCAAATCCTGAAAACTTCACACCTGTAAACTTGTACACTATACCCAAGAGAGTCTATAATCAAATACAGCTTGGGATTTGATATTATCAAACCTAAGAGATGCACAAAGCATGTTCCAACAAGCTCCCCCCTTTTGATAATAGCAGAAGTAAAATTGAATGTTCATGGGGTCCTTCTCCATTTATTGTAATTCTGGGTTAAGAATTGCCAGAATTTCTAAATCCCCATCTAAGTTATTGGGTGTCATGTGGACTAAGCAGAGATGACCAAAATCAACCTCACTATCCCATGGTGGAACCGCCTGACTTCCATACGCATTCCATATATGGTGGTGCCATCGCCATTGGACACCACAGCCGCTCACATGTGGCTGCAAGGGCTCAGTCGGCTATCGTCGTCGTGCCCCGCATTCGCAAAGGCCCATGGTCACAAAGGCCCACAGCTAGCCTCCTAGGCAGCCATCGTGGTGACCCACTGCTGCGTGTATATGTAAGCAAGGTCTCACAACCATCCTCCCAATCGGTCGTTGCAATGCCCATGCCCGCATACATAGCCGCAAGGGCCGACGGCAGGCAGGTTGGCTATTGTCGCACCATGCAACTACCCATGCACGGTCGTAAGGGCCTATAGCTGGTGACTTGGTCGGATGATAACACGACCCATGTTCATGCCCACACGAACATATGGGTCTATGGTTGACCACCTAGATAGCTTCCACAAAACACCTATAGTTGCATGCACGCAGCCAGAAGATACTACGATCATCCTCTGCAGTCTCATCCCTAGCAGGCCCATCGACAGGCTGGCCCTCACGCAATGAGACACCCCCTACGAGGCACATGGACATCCACTTTGCTGGCCGGCCATTGGCCAACCCTAGTCAACTGAGCCCTTGTTGATGGTGTGTTGCTTAGTCGATCCAGCCCAATTTTTCCTTTAATCGGACCATTAGCTCGCCTCCAAATCTCCATAATGTGATCGAAGAATAACACCTTTTAATTGCTTGTCAAGGGGGTGCATATAGTTGATTTTAATATTTGGTCTATTGATAATAAGCTGCCTAAATATACGTGCATTAAAATATAAGACAACCCATGTGCGTATATCACATAAAGTGGTTATGGTGTGCGGATAACTACATAACCACCATAACCATCCTCAAATACTATAAAGAGGACCCCATGGTCTTCCAAATTTCTATCTAATGATCCTCCCAGCTTGCCCAAGAGGGTACCTCGAGGACTCCTTCGAAGACCTCATATTCCTTTGATTAATCCTTCAAAGATCATTAAACAACTTCGAAGATCTTTGTGCCTCCTTCAAGGGCACATGTGGATTCTGTTTTGTGAACATTCATCTTCACACATTTCACCATGCGCACCATTCACCCTGAGCATTTTATGAATCTCGCACACTTCCTTTCACACACTGTGCTCCGCTCTCAGCCATAAACCTCCATTTCAAGATCCTTCGTGCAGAACAAGAGATAAGATGCAAACAACAAGATGTTTAGAAAATGCCACTGAGAACAAGTCAAAAGTTCCAGAACTCGTAGAGAGTGGTGGCCCCTTCTCCACAGGAAGAAATATTTTGCTCCACGAGTGATGTCCTATCACCCTCGAATACCTCTCTACTTCTTTCTCCCAATAGTTATAATGAGGAGTTTCCGGTCATAGTCATATTCTCTTCAAAGCCTTGTAACCGCACAACAAGATAGTGGAAGTTTGGTTCGCACAACTCCAAACACATGGTTTTTTACCAATGTCCAAGGTTTTTCATGTTAAAAAAATCATCTTGGGATTCATTGCTTCTTACATTGACTTTTTGCACACTCGACCTCTCTCACGCTAAGACCGTGCAATTTAGACTGGTCTACCGGAGCCTCTAGCCGTCTGACAAGTTTATTTTGTTAATTCCACCTTATAGTGGAATATGTCAACCTCAAATATATATATATATATAACTACATTAAAGAAATAGGTTGGAGTTGTCGAATTAATTTTAACCATCTAACATATGTCAAGCTTCTGATCTCACCCTTACAATGGAGAAAGAGAAAGAAGGAGTGATGGGATATGGGGGAGAGGGAGGGGAAATATTTATATCCCTCCTATACCTATATTAGGAAGGGATAGAAGGAGGGAGAGAGGGAGAGAGAGAGAGTTATTTTTAGGTAAAAATGGACAATTTTTTACAAACTAAAAATAGTATTATTGATTCATATCTTTACAGTTATTTTAAGTACTCATATGTATATATTTGGAAAAAAAGTATATGAGGGTGCAACCCGCACATATAAGGGTAAAACAACATTTAGTACAACGGAAAATTTGGAAAGTCCAATGTTGCACCAAATGATGTTTTTCCCTCATAGATTGTATATATATATATATATATATATATCTTTATTATAAAAGCAAGGGCCAAAAGGGCTTTGGTGTAACATTTGGATCCCTAAAATACCCTCTCTTGTCCTCTCTTTGTTTCAAAAATTCTAGTTTTGTGGTAATATGTTATTCTCGCCACCTTTTCCCTCCATACTAATCTTTCCATATCGCAAAAAATGCCATCATTGTGGAACCATAATACAGTCCAATTCCCTCGACAGAGCCTCCTTCTAAGCAGGCTTCACATAGCCTCATGGAAAAAAACACTACAACTCCACAAGGGAGCTCCTCCTCAGCGCCCTTCATCTTTTCCCATTATAACCAGCATGAAATCAACTTTCAAAGAAGTCCTTCCGCCCTGTCCATCTCTTATGGATCTCTAACAATTCATTCCTACGACATCGCGCTGGAAACCATCTCAAAGACTCAGACTCTAGGTGTTCTACCTTCAGGTACCTCGACCTCCTCCACTAGGTTTTCCTTTAAGCTTTAGGTCCTCTCTTCTAAACCTTCTCTCCAGGCATGCCAAAGATCTACATGTCAAAGATTCTCTCCAGATATTTCCTAACTTCATTTCTAGGACTCCTCCTTCCACCGCCAAATAATTAAGGTTAGCTTCCCATTTTTGTTATTTCATTTTGGATATTTGTTATCATTTTAATGCATATTTATTTCGGTCTTTTCAATGGTACACCCCATTTCTCACGACAAATATTTGTTCCAAAGCTTTCTTCCCCCTTCTCTGTGCATTTCTTCCTCCCTTTGAGTACCTCTGCATGATACAATATAAATTGAATTGAAGTTTTTTCCTTCTAGACTGCAAATAATTTAGTCCTTAAAATCTGATTTGTAGATTATTTATAGAATTTGCTATGTTTTTTCAGCATCGTGTAGTGTTAAGCTCTAATTTGCAAAGTATTTATAAAGTGGTATTAAACTATGATCTATAATTTTTTTTCCAGCATCATATGGACTTTTATAGAATCATATTTGTTCAAAGTAAATATATGTTATTTTTGGGGGATGTTTACATATTATTTAATACAATCTTATGATCTTTGCAGAGTAATTTTTAGGGAAAATTTGAAGTTGTTTAGGGTCTTAAACATGAACCCTCAATAGTTATTGAAACTAATGGTGATAGAGTTTTTTACATTTACCTTTTGATAAATGTATTTATATAGCCTACTGAGAGACAAGAAAAAGGTTATAATGCACATGTTGTGATCCACGAAAAAAATGTTCATCTTCTGATAGCAGTGCACTTCATATTTCCCTGATCTCATGCAAGTAAACAACCTTACTGAAATATGGCCTGATTTTTTATATTTCTTATTAGTGAAACCACACTAAAAACTTGGAGGTTTGCTTCTTCTTCTTCTTCACTATTTACGATTTCAGATTTCAGAAACTAGGCCCCTACTTCCAGAAAAACAATTTTGGTTAAATTGATCAATGTCGCTACCCCACAGCCAACGTCATTGCAAATAATCAGTGTCACCGCCCCCACTAAATGTCATCGCCGCCAAATTTTGTCTCCCCACTAATGTCGCCTCCAGCACTAATGTTCCTGCCCACGACCAATGTGTTCAAACAGCTATTTCATATTCCCTATGTTTGAGAATATCAAATCCAAGCTGTATTTGATCAAATCTTGTGGTGATAGAGTGTGTAGGTTGACCGGTTCAAGCAAAGAAAAGAAGTCTCCTATGGATTCTAATGTCGAGTGATAAGAGTTACCGCCGGGCGGTAGCCATGAATTAATTGGACAGAGCTCCCGGGAACCTACCGATTCGTGTTAGTCCTAACCCCATTATAGCCTCTCGATGAATGGCATGAAGGATTTATCGAGTAACATACCTATTGCTAGGCGATAGTTGTTACCACGCCACGCTAGCCTCTGGACGAATGTCGAGAAGATTTTCTCGAGTAAAAGAACTACCACCAGGTGATAGGGGTTACCGCGTCACGCTAACCTCTCGACGAATGTTGTAAAGGATTTCTCGAGTAACCAACCTACCGTCGGGTGACAGTGGTTACCGCGCCATGCTAGCTGTTTCATGAGTCTCGCGATGGTTATGGAGTTACTGACCTGCCGTGTGGCACTACATTCTACCATGGGACGCTAGTTCTTTGAAAAAGAAAGATTCATTTTGAAATATTATTCAAGATTTGGATGACAGCTGGCACATCAAGCACGTGAATCTATTATCGGGCGCTCGTATTACCGCCGGCGGTAGCCTATTTTCATGAAGATGTATAAAAGTTGTCTTAGTTTCTGTGCCTTACCATCGAAAAATGAAAAGTGACGGGAGTTCGTGCATACTAGTATTCTGTCGCTTTTTTTTCTTACAATCCATTCCAAAAGTCTCCGTCGAAGAAGAAGAAAGTCATCTCCCTCCTGTTTGTGAATGAAGGACTCCGTTGATCCAAGATCTACATCGAATACAAAGAGTCGACCGGTTGATCCATGGAGAAGTCATCATGAGGGAGAACTTCATCCTTTAAATTTTCTAAATCCTTATTTTTATAATCTTTTATTTTATGAATCTTGTGGTGAGGGAAATCGACCGGATGGTCGTCAAAATTCGGGAAGGGTTTTGTGAGAAATTGACTTGGAGGGTCGTCGGATTCTGAGGACTCCAGGAGAAATCGTTCCCAGGAAGGGATGTCTTGATTGGGTTTATCTAGCGGGGCACTAAGTCCCTTCCTTGTGTGGAGGTGAAGAGCCGGCTCGAAGACCTTTCTCGGAGGTAAAGGGAGAGAGCCAACCGGTCTGTGGAGCGAATCGATATAGAAACCAAAAGTGTTTTTATATCTCATCGCCTTCGATCTCCAGCATCATGGAGATCAAAGTTGCGTAATCATCTAGAATAATTGTTATTCTAATTCATGCAATGGAATTCCTATTTCTGCTTTGATAAATTCTGTGATTGTTATGCTTTTGTTAAGTGAGTGCTTGCACTGTGGGGCTTGCAAATGAACTTTCACAAGAAAACGAGTTCATAAACTTACCGCTGCATGTTAGCTACCAAATGACCCGGGGTAGCTTCCAGAACTCGATTTCCTCGGACGAGAAATTTTAATTTCAGTTCAATGCGAAAAACCTTATTCCCACATAGATTTGGATTTCAGTATAAGGGTAAAACACCATTTTGTACAAGGGAAAATTTGGAAAGGCCAATGTTGCACCAAATGATGTTTTCCCCTCTTAGATTGTATATATATATATATATATATATATATATATAAATATATATATATTTATAATAAAAGCAAGGGCCAAAAGGGCTTTGGTGTAACATTTGGATCCTAAAATACCCTCTCTTATCCTCTCTTTGTTTCAAAAATTCTAGTTTTGTGGTAATATGTTATTCCCGCCACCTTTTCCCTCCATACTAATCTTTCCATATTGCAAAAAATGCCATCATTGCGGAACCATACTACAGTCCAATTCCCTCGACAGAGCCTCCTTCTAAGTAGGCTTCACATAGCCTCCTGGAAAAAAAAACACTACAACTCCACAAGGGAGCTCCTCCTCAGTGCCCTTCATCATTTTCCATTATAACCAGCAGGAAATCACCTTTCAAAGCAGTCCTTCGGCCCTGTCCATCTCTTACGCATCTCTAACAATTCATTCCTACGGCATCGTTCTGGAAACCATCTCCAAGACTCAGACTCTGGGTGTTCTACCTTCAGGCACCTCGACCTCCTCCACTAGGTTTTCCTTTAAGCTTTAGGTCCTCTCTTCTAAACCTTCTCTCCAGACATGCCAAAGATCTACATGTAACACCCCCTATCCGTCACATAGCATATAACAGTAGGTCCGGCCGGGGCCCGACGTCGTATGCCACAGACAGACCGGGTGGTTACTCATGGAAACCATCCAACCAATCAACGTCCTACCCAGAGCATTCTAGCGGAAGCAGTTTATAAAAGTTGCAAATAAGAACCAAGCACCAAAGTATGAATGTCCACTAATCCAAAATAGGAATGTTCTACAAATACCAACATAAGCCTTAAGGCCTTACAAAATGTTTCACTTGATATTACATGATTTACAAACCACGGCACGCAGGCCGGTCATACATGAATAAAATAGTAAACACTTCCAATTAGGCCTTCGAGGGCCGGCTTCGCACTTGGGCTTTAGCCCGCTATTGACCGCTTGGTCCAGCAGCACCTGCAAATAACAAACCACCGCACGGTGGCAAAACAAGGCAACGGTCAGCAATGCTGACCAAATTATAACGATCCCACCCCCAACTCGGGCGGCGATGCTCCTTCCCTGCATTTCATTAGCATAAGTGAGCAATATATATATAACCATTTCATCACAGACGTTGGCTCGCACGGCCACACGCCCCGTGCTCTCAGGGCACATTCTCGGTGAACCGGTCGATGTCACGTTAATTAAAGCCATAGACATTCCGGACTCACCACCGCCACCTTGACGGCCAAACCTATGAGCAATTTGTCTTCCTGGCCTGGGTCACGACAATTTAAGCCATTGACCGCCGAAGACCCTAATCTATGCCAACAGCAAGTGCCATGTACCCTTAGGTCTCTTTAATCGAACGACATAGAACGGGTGCACGGTTCCATTTACTACCTGCACCCACAGCACACAGAATGCTCACATCGCAACGACAATTTAAGCCAATTTGCGTGAGAGTCGGGTCAAACTTCAACACATCCTTTACAACGAGTCCCATTTCTACGTCACAATTCACGACCTTGGTCTCACTAACCCGGTTATCGGCGGCAACGAAGGTTGTTGCAGTGCTTTGAGATCAAGTTGGCTCTCATTGGGACCAACCGAGAGACAAGAGGTCTCTGGCAAGATCTCGTAGATCCGCAGCCAGTTTTGCCCGAGGTGCACCTTTGGGTTAGTCCCCAAGGCTCCCTGCTGCCAAAGCAGAATCTACCATCGTAGAAAACGATTCTCGAAAAGACAATCCATAGCACGGAGTCTTCTCCGGCATTAGTATGCAATGCACCACCATCACACGATCTCAGGCGACACTAACATGTCACGGTGATAATTTGGGACTTCACACATCATGCTCCTATGTCCGTTCTCGCTTTACGGACCCGTCTAAGACAACTTAGGTGGACTTCACATATCTACCCGAAGGAACGCCTCCACATCTCCATCGCAAAACTTCCACTGAACCGTCGCAAGAGAGTTGGCAAGGGCTTTTCCGGGTGCACCTTTGGGTTAGTCCCCAAGGCTCCCTGCTGCAATCTACCTCATAGAAAACCCGGCACGGAGTCTACAATGCATCACCGATCTGTCGGGTAGGCTTCAGCCTAAGCTTACGGAATTCGTCCATACAAACTCTATGCGTACTCATGCTCTCGTTACCCTTGCGTTCCTCTTTGGCGCCATGGAAAAGTAAGCGGATGAAAAGCACCGCACTTGCTTTGCCTCCATGGATCCGAGTCGGCTCACGATTCGGAGCTCCGAAAGCTCCTCCAATGACCGGATCTAGCTCCTTCTTCCTTCCTTGGCTCTCCTCTCTCTCTAAGGTTTTAGAAAGATGATAACTTATGAAAAGTGAGGGTTTCTAAGGGCCAATCTCGGGTATATCCCTTCAGGAACAACCCCCAGCCGTTGGGTCATCAATTAAAGAAATGAACGGCTTTGATTCGGGACTGAAATGCCCAATCTGGACCGAACACGGCCTGGCACACGCCCGTGTCCAGGGCCGTGTGCCTCATTCGCCGTCAAAATCGGCTCGCCTGGAACAACACACGGGTATTGAACACGCCCGTGTTCGACCTGACACGCCCGTGTTCCACCTGACACGGCCGTGTGGCCGGCCGTGTACCCCCATCATTTTTCCCCGAAAACAACCCGAGCACTGCACGGGTTCTAGGACACGCCCGTGTCCTTGCCCGTGTCACCTTGACACGCCTGGGCTCCAGGCCGTGTACACGGTCTCGACACTCGACACTTCGTCGAGCGAAGATCGTCGACCTGATGACACGGCCTTGGACACGCCCGTGTCCTAGGCCGTGTGCCTTGTCTTGACACAATGTCAAGACCAAAGTGTCGACTCCCGGGACAAGTGTCGACACGGGTTGACACGCCCTGTGACACGCCCGTGTCGCAGGCCGTGTGCCATATCTCGACACTTCGTCAAACGCAGAGTGTCGACATCGTGGGCTAAGTGTCGACACGGGTCGACACGCCCTGCGACACGCCCGTGTCGCAGGCCGTGTGCCCAGTCTCGACACAATGTCGAGACCAAAGTGTCGACTTCCCGGCTCAGTGTCGACACAAGCTTGACACGCCCTAGGACACGCCCGTGTCCCAGGCCGTGTGCCTGCAGCCAGAACCCAAAACTGGCCGAAAACGTCTCCCGTCGCTCCTTTGAGTTTCGGGGCGTTACACTACATGTCAAAGATTCTCTCCAGATATTTCCTAACTTCATTTCTAGGACTCCTCCTTCCACCGCCAAATAATTAAGGTTAGCTTCCCATTTTTGTTATTTCATTTTGGATATTTGTTATCATTTGAATGCATATTTATTTCGATCTTTTCAATGGTACACCCCGTTTCTCACGACAAATATTTGTTTCAAAGCTTTCTTCCCCCTTCTCCGTGCATTTCTTCCTCCCTTTTAATACCTCTACATGATACAATATAAAGTGAATTGAAGTTTTTTCCTTCTAGACTGCAAATAATTTAGTCCTTAAAATCTGATTTGTAGATTATTTATAGAATTTGCTATGTTTTTTCAGCTTCGTGTAGTGTTAAGCTCTAATTTGCAAAGTATTTATAATGTGGTCTTAAACTATGATCTATAATTTTTTTCCAGCATCATATGGACTTTTATAGCATCATATTTGTTCCAAGTAAATCTATGTTATTTTTGGGGGATGTTTACATATTATTTAATACAATCTTATGATCTTTGCAGAGTAATTTTTAGGGAAACTTTGAAGTTTTTCAGGGTCTTAAACATGAACCCTCAATAGTTATTGAAACTAATGGTGATATAGTTTTTTACATTTACTTTTTGGTAAATGTATTTATACAGCCTACTGAGAGACAAGAAAAAGGTTATAATGCACATGTTGTGATTTACAAAAAAAATCTTCATCTTCTGATAGCAGTGCACTTCATATCTCCCTGATCTCATGCAAGTAAACAACCTTATTGAAATATGGCCTGATTTTTTATATTTCTTATCAGTGAAACCACACTAAAAACTTGGAGGTTTGCTTCTTCTTCTTCTTCATTATTTACGATTCAGATTTCAGAAACTAGGCCCCTACTTCCACTAAAATAATTTTGGTTAAATTTATCAATGTCGCTGCCCCACAGCCAACATCATTACCAATAATCAATGTCACCGCCCACACTAAATGTCATCGCCGCCAAATTTTGTCGCCCCACTAATGTCAACTCCAACACTAATGTTCCCCCGCACGACCATTGTGTTCAAATAGCTATTTCATATTC
This sequence comes from Platanthera guangdongensis, assembly GCA_039583875.1. Taxonomy (NCBI): domain Eukaryota; kingdom Viridiplantae; phylum Streptophyta; class Magnoliopsida; order Asparagales; family Orchidaceae; genus Platanthera; species Platanthera guangdongensis. Next base: position 204,472,231 of record CM077151.1, on the reverse strand, counting down.
CCTATGTTTGAGAATATCAAATCCAAGCTGTATTTGATCACATCTTGTGGTGATAGAGTGTGCAGGTTGACAGGATCAAACAAAGAAAAGAAGTCTCTAATTGTCACAACCCGCATTTTCGCCGCAAATAAAGCTTATCAGAGTAAGGGAAAACGCGCTTCATGATGCCATGTCAGTAGGGGATAACTGCGGACGCTCAGGCAGACATCAAACTAATCATGAAGAAAGGTTCTTTTAAAGTTGTTTTTTAAGGAAATTCACTTAAGTGCAAAAGCTAGCCGTATCCCTTGGCTTAGCGGCTCATCAAGTCCACGAATCAAAATATATTATACGCTGCGGAAAAATACTTGATTAGATTAACTCAAACATCCTACATGAGTAAAAACGTCCATAAAGGACAACTCATGCCATGCAAGACTCTAAATTTTGTATAGTAGGAAAAATAGCTTTTACGGTCGCTAAAAATAACATGCTAGAGTTTCAAAATTATGCGATGCATGAAGTATTAGTAGTAGCTTTTATAGTTGAAAATACCTAGCGTGCATTCCTAACATAAATCCTCCCAGAGGACAAGTAATCCACATCCATATTTAAAGAAATGAGCAGCTAGCAAGTATTGAACACCTAACAAATTCAGTGGGCGCCAACAAGCTGGCACGAACCCACGAACAAAAGTATGTCTGAACTAGTGAAACTAAACCAACAAAAAACTACCTCGCTATGACAAGGCAACAACCACGGACAACACTGCCGCCAGAAAACCAACACCAGCACTACTAACTGCTATTGCTCTGAACCTGAGGCATTCCAAAAAGATAGAACACCTCAGCAAGAAGGTACAAGTAGTGGCAGGAAAAGTAATAAACCAAAATAAACAAAGGGTCAACAGGGGTACCAACCCAGGAGTAAAAGTACTGAAGTAAGGTACAAAAGAAAATAGGGCATGAACAGGAAAAGAACTTCCACGTGACTTGTCACGTTGCAGAAGAGTGCACCGGATGCACAAGGCTATAAGGTGACTACATAAACATTTCACCAGAAAGAAAAAAATACAAAACCTTCATTAGGCACCTGTGGTCGACTCTACCCAAAACACGGAGAAGTGGTCATTCTTGGACACACCACCCAAAAACACAGGCGAAGTGGTCACTCTTGGACACACCAACCAAAAACAAAACGGAGATATAATCCTTCTAACTGCGAGGGAGTCTCATACTCTCCACCATACACCGCAGACAACCAAAAACCGGGTAGACTTCCACAGGGAACTAATGAAGGTAACAACCACTGCAGAGGTGGAATCGTCCACTAACTCCCGCATTAAGAAACCCGAAGAAACCACAACGCAAATACCTCGAGATTTGGCTCGACAGATTCTACTTGACATTACCGAACTCAAGATGCGATTGATCAACCTCTCAGAGCAATTTACAGTCCTAGATAAATTATAACGCGCTAAATAATGAAAAATAAACTTGCACAACCATCACTAAAACATATCAAGATCAATTTACCCAAAACCAGACAAAAAAATTGGGCTTTCCAAGACGACACCTTACAACAACAAAGGATCGTTGACACGATTAAACATAACAATGATTAGGAAGAATAAGCGCAGAAAATTTAAGGAACATGAAAGAATAGTCGTTACCATCAGATCATACAAAGAGAAACGAGGGGAAAACCACCACTTACCTTGGTTTTACCAGAAAAGTCCTCTGAATCTCTCCACGTCGAAGATCGGGGCAAAAGACTGCGGGGGGAGTTGAAATCTAGACAAAAAGGGTCGAGAAGGGGATTAGGGCCGAAAAACCCTAGCGAGAAAAACTCAAGAAACTGGGGAGAAATTACCACGAGGGCGAAGCTCTCGACGAGAGCCTCCGAGCACCGGAGTACCGTCAACGACCACCGGAAGGAACAAGGACAGACCACTTATTTCTTTCCCACGCTGCTCTGGATCGGGAGGAAAAGAATCGGAGAAGAAGATGAAGAAGGTATTTATACCAAAGGTGATAACAGGAAGAACAACAAAATGAACCAGGTTCGGCTGAACCGGTTTTCCCGAAGCAGAGGGGAAGGGATACTCGAGTATTAGACAGAACCTACTCGGGTAGATCAAAGCAACCTCTCGAGTACAAAAGACCTACTCGAGTAGTTCAATACTACTACTCGAGTAACAGAAACCTACTCGAGTAACGGACAAACCTACTCGGGTAGTTCAATACCACCACCCGAGTGCAGAAGACCTACTCGAGTAGTTTAAGACAACTACTCGAGTGACAGAAGGCCTACTCGTATAGTTCATCACCACTACTCGAGTAATAGAAGGCCTACTCGTGTAGTTCATCACCACTACTCGAGTAACAGAAGGCCTACTCTTGTAGTTCATCACCACTACTCGTGTAACAGAATCATACCCGAGTAGTTCATTACACCTACTCGAGTAATAGAGAAGGAGTACTCGAGTTAAAAGGAATTACACGAGTATCAGCACGGTAAAACAACTCGAGTACAAGGGAGGATCCACTCGACGAAAACTGTTTGAAAATCGTCGAACTCAAATTGAAAATCGTCGAATTCAACACGAAGATCCGCTAGACCTACAGCAAGCCCCACTCGACGATTCGTCAAGCTCAGCACGACAAGCTCCGCTCGACGATCGTCGACCTCAACGCAGCACCCAGAGACAATGACAATCGTCGAGCTCCGCTCGACGATCGTTGAATGCACAACAGTGCCCAGAAAAACATGACAATCGTCGAGCTCTACTCGACGATCTTCGAACCCGACACAGCTGTAAGAAAAGGAACACAATCGTCGAGCTCCGCTCGACGATGGTCGAACCCGACACAATGCCAAGAAAAACCGAAGAAAACCCGGTTCGACGAAAACCCAGACCTGGGAGGGCTTCCTGAGAATCACACAAGGTCAAAGCATTAATATAGAAATTAATGTGTCAAATAATTTGAACAGGGAACTATGAGCTCAAAACAAAGGCTCAAACGCGCCGAATTAAACGAAACTCATACCGTAGACAAAAACTGTAGCTACGGACACAACAGCGAAGTCAAAACCAGAATCCTACGAGCCATTCTCGAGATATTAACTGCCAAAATATACGGCGAACAAAAAAATAACCCAAAACTTCGATCGCGCGCCGAGACTCCAAAAACGCTCTGGTTGCGACAAAACTGGACGAGCACGTCCAAAACTACTCAAATCCAACACTCGACGTTAAAAGTAACGCCACGACATCATAAATATGATGTTGCCCAAACAATTAAAATCATCGAAAAATCGGGGGCGTTACAGTCACTCCCCCTAAAAAGAAGTTTCGTCTCGAAACTTATCACAATCCTAAACCAAACCAAAATCAATAAAACCATGCATAACAAAAAACATAGCAACATACCTAAACTAAGAGAAGAGGTGCGGATGAGATTCCCACATCGCCGATTCCAATTCCCACGTCGCGCTCTTGACGTCTTGATTTCTCCAAAGAATCTTGACTATAGGGATGGTCTTTCTCCGCAACATGCGCTCTTGAGAATCCAGAACACGAATAGGTTCTTCCACATAAGTAAGGTTGGGCTGAATCTGGGGTATCGAGTCGAGGACTTGACGATCATTACGAATACACTTCCGCAACTGGCTCACATGGAACAAATCATGGACACTAGGGAAGGTCGCAGGCAATTCCAACCTATAAGCTGACACTCTAATGCGCTCAAGAATCTGGAAAGGTCCCACATAATTGTCTAGATAGAATCGGAGCAGTACATAATCTCTTCTTCAGCTCTTGGAAATCCTCTTCACATTTATCACTCCAAATGAAAGCAGTATTCTTCTGAGTAAGTCTAGTTAGAGGAGCAGACAACACCGAAAATCCTTCCACGAATCTTCTATAATAGCCGTCTAGGCCTAATAAACTCCTAATCTCCTTCGGTGTAGAAGGTCTCTCCCATTCCATCACCACAAAAATCTTTGTCAGGTCTACAGAAATACCATCCTTGTTTACCACATGACCCAGAAAGGACACCTGAGTTAATTAGAACTCACACTTGCTTAGCTTCGCATATAACTTATGCTCCCTCAGGGTCGACAAAACCAGACGCAAATGCTGAGTATGCTCCTCAACATTGCGAGAATACACCAAGACATCATCTATGAACACAATAACAAATCGGTCCAAGAAATCCTTAAACACCCGATTCATCAAATCCATGAAAGCAGAGGGTGCATTGGTTAAACCAAAGACATCACCAGAAACTCATAATGTCCCTGTCGTGAACGGAAAGCGGTTCGAGGAATATCTGCCTCTCGAATCCTCAACTGGTGGTAGCCTGAGCGAATATCGATCTTTGAAAATACCGAGCTACCACGTAATTGGTAAAACAAATCATCAATCCTTGGTAGGGTATATCTATTCTTAATGGTTACCTTGTTCAATTCCCTATAATCGATGAAAAGTCTCATCGATCCATCTTTCTTCTTGACGAACAAAACAGGATCACCCCATGGAGAAGAACTTGGTCTAATAAAACCACAACTGAGCAACTCATCGAGCTGAGTACGCAACTCATCAAACTCACGCGGAGCCATACGGTACGGTGCTTTAGTAATAGGACGAGTACCTGGTTCGAGGTCTATCACAAACTCTATCTCCCTTTCAGGAGGAAGTCCTGGAAGACTATCAGGAAAGACATCTGGAAACTCTCGCACCACCGAGACATCCTCAAGACATGGCGCAACAAAAGTTGTTTCTAGAGCAGAAATAGAAACCAAAAATGCCTCGCAACCAGTCTCCATTGCACGACAAGCACGTACCGCAATAATAACAGGGGAAACTCTATCCTGAAACCCATAAACGCTCATAGGTTGTCCGTCGTCCATTCTGAAATCCAATCACTTAGCCTTACAATGGATGACCGCATCATACTTGGACAGCCGGTCCATGCCCAGAATCACGTCAAAATCAGACAGATCCAAAATCATCAGATCCGCGTAAGCCAGAAAATTCCAAAGATAAATAGGGCATCTCAGAACTCCGTGGTTAGATATCACCGCATCTCCGGAAGGGAGCTTGACATTGAAGGAGCCTCCTAATCGGTCCACACTCAGGCGGTGCTTAACAACAAATCTCCAGGCCACAAATGAATGGGTGGCACCCGAGTCGAACAGAACGTAAGCCCACCTATTCCGCACCTTAAACTCCCCTAAAACCGTAACATACGTAACTAAACAAACAATAACTAGGGCAACAAAGATAACTAACAAGGGTGAATATACTGAAGCTAACCTGATATCACTTGCATAGAGGTTTGGGCTTCCTCGCTGGTCATCATGTTCAGCTTTCCTTTTCCTTTATCCAGGCTTGGTGGCGGTGGCAGAGCTCGAAGTGGGGCAGGCTGTAGTGGGAACTGAGCCTGGGGGCATGAAGACTTCTGGTGTCCCTTCTGCCCACACTAGAAGCAAACCCTTTCTTTCATCCAGCAACGAGTCACATCATGACCCTTCCTTGCATAGAACGAGCACACAAGCTCTCCCTTGGGTGCACCCTAGATGACATGCACCTGCTGCTGCTTTAGGGTAGCAGTCCTCTTGAAGCACCTTTCGTAGGGGTGTCCAGGTCGGCCACATAAGCTACATACATCCTTACCTTTCTTCTTTGAAGAAGGGCCAGATGCCCTGGAGTTACCATCCTCAATGCCTTTTCTTTTCTCCTTCCTTACCGCAGCACCGCGATTCTTGGCATTTTCAATCGCCTCCACCTTTAAAGCGGCTTCCACTGCTTCAGCATAACTTTCAGCCTGGTAAGTGCATGCCAACTGCTGGACATCGCTTCTTAATCCTCCCAAGAAACTTTTCACTCTTCCCTCCTCAGAAGCTACTAAATCAGGAGCAAACCTACTCAGTTTGCTAAACTCAATCTCGTACTCACTCATGTTGAACTGTCTCTGCTTTAGATGCAGGAAGTTATTCATCAGGTGGTCTTGCTCGACCGAGGGGAGAAACTTTTTCATCAGCATCTTCTTAAAAGATTCCCAAGTCCAGCCATCCTTCAGGCTCTCTCTTTCCCGAATCCACCAACTCTTTGCCATACCTTTTAACTGATTGGATGCAATTATCAACTTCTGGGCTTCTTGAATTATAGAATACAAAAACATCTCCTCGATTGAGATGATCCAATCATCTATAACCATAAAGTCAGCACTCCAGTCGAAGGTGGGAGGCCCCAACCACTGGAAGTGCGATATGAAATTAATTTCTGGTGGTATCGCCATCGGGGGCACCAAAGGAGCAGGGGTATCGGGCACGGCTTGGCCCAAGGCAGGCTCTTGCGCTGAAGGTTGCTGCGCGGTAGTGGCAGACAACAAAGACTCAATTTGCGATTGTATTGCAACCAATTGTCTTGACAGAGCCTCATTTCTCTGACGCAAACTCTCGATAATCGCATCACTTTGCGCACCTGATGACTCACCCTTCGACTGGGGAGTTGACCTCGTTGCAGGACGCTTTGGCGGCATTTCTAAAAGCAAACGAATAACTCATCAAAATCTTAACTTACAACAAAGCCACACAACTAGTTCAGACCATACTTAAAAGACACTTACTTACGCTGCAACTTTATCTGGGATTTTATAATGATGTTATGTCCTACTTAGGATGATATCCTCTCATCCTATTGACTCTTGTTCCAATGACATGAATGCATGTATTTATATTCGTTTTCTGATTTAAAACCATGTGTGAATATATGTCATCCCACAAATCTTTAGCTTGGCACGTTATGCCTAGGAAATGTTATGCTATGCAAGATTGTGCTATGCATTCTAAAAGGCCCTAATGCATGTTATGAGCGGCGTACGCAGGAAAATGTTATGCATCTCATACTACATGACATTCTCATGCAACGAAAAAGAAACGTGCTTGTCGCATTCATGTGGTGAGGTTATGCATCCCATATTACATAACCCTCACATGTTGCCCCTATGGTCGATCCATATACAGACACATATTATGCATCCCATACTACATAATATGCCCCGTATACTTCATGTTATGCTATGAGTGTAGTGTTCGTGCTTCAGCCAAGACGTGTTGATGACATATCGGTGTGTGTATGATATGATGCTAAATACATAATACTAACAAAGAATGGTTCCCCGATAAATTGTCAAGCAACCTCCCTCTGATACCAACTGTCACAACCCGCATTTACACCCAAATAAGCTTATTAGAGTAAGGAAAAATGCGCGTCATGATGCCACATTAGCAGGGGATAACTGCGAACTCTCAGGCAGACACCATACTAATCATGAAGAAAGGTTCCTTTTAAGTTGTTTTATAAGGAAATTCACTTAAGTGCAAGAGCTAGCCGTATCCCTCGGCTTAGTGGCTCATCTAGTCCACGAATCAAAATATATTATACGCTGCGAAAAAATACTTGATTAGATTAACTCTAACATCCTACAAGAGTAAAAATGTCCCTAAAGGACAACTCAAGCCATGCAAGACTCAAAATTTAGTATAGTAGGAAAAATAACTTTTACGATCGCTAAAAATAACATGCTAGTGTTTCAAAATTATGCGATGCATGAAGTATTAGTAGTAGATTTTATAGTTGAAAATACCTAACGTGTATTTCTAACATAAATCCTGCCAGAGGACAAGTAATCCACATCCACATTTAAAGAAATGAGCAGCTAGCAAGTATTGAACAACTAACAAATTCATTGTGCGCCAACAAGCTGACGCGAACCCACGAACAAAAGAATGTCTGAACTAGTGAAACTAAACCAACAACAAACTACCTCGCTATGACGAGGCAATAACCATGGCCAACACTGCCGCCAGAAACCCAACACCAGCACTGCTAACTGCTACTGCTCTGAACTTGAGGCCTTTCAAAAGGACAGAACACCTCAGCAAGAAGGTATAAGTAGTGGCAGGAAAAGTAATAAACCAATATAAACAAAGGGTCAACAAGGGTACCAACCCAGGATCAAAAGTACTGAAGTAAGGTACAAAAGAAAATGGGGCATCAACAGGAAAAGAACTTCCACGTGACTTATCACGTTCCACAAGAGTGCACCAGACGCACAAGGATATAAGGTTACTACATAAACATTTCACCAGAAAGAAAAAAATACAAAACCTTTATTAGGCACCTGTGGTCGACTCTACCCAAAACACGGCAAAGTGGTCACTCTTGGACACACCACCCAAAAACACAGGCAAAGTGGTCACTCTTGGACACACCACCCAAAAACAAAATGGAGATATAATCCGTCTCACTGCGAGGGAGTCTCATACTCTCCACATACACCGCAGACAACCAAAAACCAGGTAGACTTCCACAGGGCACTAATGAAGGAAACAACCAGTGCTGAGGTGGAATCATCCACTAACTCCCGCATTAAGAAACCCGAAGAAACCACAACCTCGAGATTTGGCTCGACAGCTTCTACTTGACATTACCGAACTCAAGACGCGGTTAAACATAACAATGATTAGGAAGAATAAGCGCAGAAAATTTAAGGAACATGAAAGAATAGTCATTACCATCATCTTGTACAAAGAGAAACAAGGGGAAAACCACCACTTGCCTTGGTTTTACCAGAAAAGTCCTCTGAATCGCTCCACGTCGAAGATCGGGGCAAAAGTCTACGGGGGAGTTGAAATCTACATAAAAAGGGTCGAGAAGGGGATTAGGGCCGAAAAAACCTAACGAGAAAATCTCAAGAAACGGGGGAGAAATTACCACGAGGGCGAAGCTCTCGACGAGAGCTTTCCAGATCTACGATCGGTTTGAAATTTCGAGCACCGGAGTACCGTCAACAGCCATCGGAAGGAACAAGGACAGACCACTTCTTTCTCGCCCATGCTGCTCTGGATCGGGAGGAAAAGAACCGGAGAAGAAGATGAAGAAGGTATTTATAACAAAGGTGATAACAGGAAGAACAACAAAATGAACCGGGTTTGGCTGAACCGGTTTTCCCGGAGCAGAGGGGAAGGGATACTCGAGTATCAGACAGAACCTACTCGGGTAGATCAAAGCAACCTCTCGAGTACAAAAGACATACTCGAGTAGTTCAATACTACTACTTGACTAACAGAAACCTACTCGAGTAACAGACAAACCTACTCGGGTAGTTCAATACCACCACCCGAGTGCAGAAGACCTACTCGAGTAGTTTAAGACAACTACTCGAGCGATAGAAGGCCTACTCGTGTAGTTCATCACCACTACTCGAGTAACAGAAGGCCTACTCGTGTAGTTCATCACCACTACTCGAGTAACAGAAGGCCTACTCGTGTAGTTCATCACCACTACTCGAGTAACAGAAGGCCTACTCGTGTAGTTCATCACAACTACTCGAGTAACAGAATCATACCCGAGTAGTTCATTACACCTACTCGAGTAACAGAGAAGGAGTACTCGAGTAAAAAGGAATTACACGAGTATCAGCATGGGAAAACAACTCGAGTACAAGGGACTTACTCGAGTTCAAGGGAGGATCCACTCGACGAAAACTGTTTGAAAATAGTCGAACTCAAATTGAAGATCGTCGAACTCAACACGAAGATCCACTAGACCTAAATCAATCTCCGCTCGACCATTCGTCGAGCTCAGCACGAAAATCGTCGAGCTCCACTCGACGATCGTCGACCTCAACGCAGCGCCCAGGAAAAAGTGACAATCGTCGAGCTTCGCTCGACGATCGTCGACCTCAACGCAGCGCCCAGAGATAATGACAATCATCGAGCGAAATGCACCACAGTACCCAGAAAAACATGACAATCATCGAGCTCCGCTCGACGATCGTCGAACCCGACACAGCGCTAAGAAAAGGAACACAATCATCGTGCTCCGCTCAACGATCGTCGAACCCGACACAGCGCCAAGAAAAACCGAAGAAAACCCGGTTCGACGAAAACCCACACCTGGGAGGGCTTCCCGAGAATCACACAAGCCCAAAGCATTAATATAGAAATTAACGTGTCAGATAATTTGAACAGGGAACTATGAGCTCAAAACAAAGGCTCAAACGTGCCGAATTAAACGAAACTCATGTCGTAGGCGAAAACTGCAGCTACGAACACAACGACGAAGTAAAAACCAGAATCCTACGAGCCATTCTCGAGATATTAACAGCCAAAACATGCGGCGAACAAAAACATAACCCAAAACTTCGATCGCGCGCCGAGACTTAAAAAATGCTCGGGTTGCGACGAAACTGGAAGAGCACATCCAAAAATACTTAAATCCAACCCTCGACATTAAAAGTAACGCCATGATGTCATAAATCTGACGTTGCCCAAACAATTAAAATCATCGAAAAATCGGGGGTGTTACACCTATGGATTCTAATGTCGAGTGATAAGAGTTACCGCAGGGCGGTAGCCATGAATTAATTGGACAGAGCTCCCGGGAACCTACCGATTCGCATTAGTCCTAACTCCCATGCTAGCCTCTCGACAAATGGCATGAAGGATTTCTCGAGTAACAGACCTACTGCCAAGCGATAGTTATTATCGCGCCATGCTAGCCTCTGGACGAATGTCGAGAAGGTTTTCTCGAGTAAACTACCTACCACCAGGTGACAGGGGTTACCGCGTCACGCTAACCTCTCTACGATTGTCGTAAAGGATTTCTCGAGTAACCAACCTACCGCCGGGTGACAGTGGTTGCCGCACCACGCTAGGTGTTTCATGAGTCTCGCGATGGTTCATCGAGTTACTGACCTACCATGTGGCACTACATTCTGCCATGCGGTGTTATTTCTTTGAAAAAGAAAGATTCGTTTTGAAATATTATTCAAGATTTGGATGACAGCTGGCACATCAAGCGCGTGAATCTTTTATCGGGCGCTAGTATTACCGCCAACGGTAGCCTATTTTCATGAAGATGTATAAAAGATGTCTTGGTTTTTGTGCCTTACCATCGAAACATGAAAAGTGACGGTAGTTCGTACATTCTAGTGTTCTGTCATTTTTTTCTCGCAATCCATTCCAAAAGTCTCCGTCGAAGAAGAAGAAAGTCATCTCCCTCCTGTTCGTGAATGAAGGACTCTGTTGATCCAAGATCTACATCGAATATGAAGAGTCGACCGGTTGACCATGGAGAAGTCGTCAAGAGGGAGAACTTCATCCTTTAAATTTTCTAAATCCTTATTTTTGTAATCTTTTATTTTATGAATCTTGTGGTGAGGGAAATTGACTGGAAGGTCGTCAAAATTTGGGAAGGGTTTTGTGAGAAATTGACTTGGAGGGTCGTCAAATTCTGAGGACTCCATGAGAAATTGTTCGCATGAAGGGATGTCTTGATCGGGTTGATCTAGCGGGGCACTAAGACCCTTCCTTGTGTGGAGGTGAAGAGCCGGCTCGAAGACCTTTCTCGGAGGGAAAGGGAGAGAGCCAATCGGTTCGTGGAGCGAATCGGTATAGAAACCAAAAGATTTTTTATATCTCATCGCCTTCGATCTCCAGCATCATGGAGATCAAAGTTGCGTAATCATCTAGAATAATTGTTATTTTAATTCATGCAATGGAATTCCTATATCTGCTTTGATAAATTCTGTGATTGTTATGCTTTTTTAAGTGAGTGCTTGCACTGTGGGGCTTGCAAATGAACTTGATCAAGAAAACGAGTTCATAAACTTACTGCCGCACGTTAGCTACCAAATGACCTGCGGTAGCTTCCAGAACTCGATTTACTCGGACGAGAAATTTTAATTTTAGTTCAAGGTGAAAAACCTTATCCCCCCCCCCTCTAAGGTTGGTCACGAGATCCAACAAGTGGTATCACAGTGAGATTATTCCAAATCGGTTTTACCACCGGGAATAATGGCCAATCCTAATCGTGAATCGACCAGTGGGGATGAAATGTTGTACACTGATAAATTAATAGCTCTGCCACTATTTGTGGGCGAACTATATGAAGGGTGGAGAGAGTTAAGGAAAAAAATTATTATAGGTCTAGACATAGAGGTGTGGAACATGACGTGTATGAAGCCACCAAGTAACCTGACCAAGCACAAGAGTCACACTAACGCGAAAGCTATGAATAGCTTATTCTACGGGCTTGTTGTAGAAATTTTTGAACTCATTCACACGTTTCCCACTACCTATGACATATGGAAATTTCTTGAAACTACTTACGGTTCGCTTGTTGCAGTTGACGAGTCGGAGCCGTTTCTTATGGATTCGAGTTAAGAACCAAGTGAAGATATGTTTCTGAAGAAAGACGTGACGATTACATCACAGGAAAGAGAAGCTGAAACTTCAGGGGTGGACGAGGCAATTCACGATGCAGTCAAAGTAACTCATTGCTCAAATGTAGCCCCATCCTGAAGCACTGTAAGATTTTTAAACTTCTCTCATATACGCAACACTACATTTACATTACATATTCTAGGTACCACTAGGCGTAGAATAAAGAAATTGAAAAATATTAACTCAAAATTATGTTTAGAAAATAACCATTTAAAAGTAAATGTTTATGAATAATCTTCCATTGATGTGACCTGTCCTCCAAACTGCTCTTTAGATAACATTTCTACACCTTGTATAGATTATAACTAATTAATAGAAAAATATAAGTTTATTGAACAAGTGCTTCGTTTTACAAAAGAACAAAACGATAAATTATGTCTAGAAAATTCATCATTCAAAAGTGTCTGTGCTGAATGCAAAAATTATAAAGTTGGAATCGAAGAGATGAACTAGACATTCGATGAATTTACGTGTAAGTATATAGCTCATATCGAATCTATTGTCACCACTGTCAAAAATAGAACAATCGCATACAATGAAGCTAGACTTAACCTCAAACAGAAGAACAAAGAGCTAACTATAAAAATCAACATTCTTAAGGAAATAATGCTTAAAAACTCGCAAAGCCCAACTCTTAAGCTGCATGTAAAACCCAAAATCATGTTGAATAAGAACCACCATCTACAGGCTGAGTTAATCAAAGGGAGTAGAAAATCGCAAGCTATTGAAAGTGAAACTCTTAACTATAGAAATAACTCTCACTTTGAAAAATAAATTACTCCCAACTCAAAAACAAATGAATGTAGATTTCCGGTCAACAACTACTATACTATGAGTCGTAATGTTAAGCGAAATAATCTTGACTTAAAGAACAACTTCAATATAGTTAATCTTCCAACACAATATTATTCAACTAAAGATCATCACATCAAGACTCATAGAATTCTAGAAGGAAATCTGTAACATAAACATAACATTAAATCAAATATGAATGGAGGCCCATCACTCAAAATAGCTCACCCATTCCACTCAAAAGGGCCCATTCACCATCATCTCCTCAAGATGTAACCCGTTATGTTTGGGTACCTAAAGGAACCGCCACACCCGGTTCCTTTTGGATACCTAAATCTCTTATCCATTAGAATCCACAAACTGCATGGTGTAGAAACTAATCAAACCAAAATTACTCGATAATCTACATCACGATATGATTAATGTTCTTTCAAATCTTATTATTTTGTTTTCTGTTGTTTTCAGAGTTTGTACTTCACGATATGATCATTAAATTTTCTCTATGTAAATATGCTTTAGTTTAGAACGCAGTGTACTTTCCTTCTGTGGTTGTTGGTTGTGAGTTAGCACAATAAGACGAAAATATCAAACTAATCAAAGCATGGTATCAGAAAATCACAATGAGTACAGAGGGAGCACAAAACACATCACATGATAAATTACTATTAACTGAGTTTGGTGGTCACTTGTTTATTACATGACAAACTACAACTGATAAAACATGAACAATATATTTAAGTTGAAACTCCACTGAAGAGGTGGGAGAAATTTTGAGCTTGCCCATGATATTTTTGAGAATCTTTTTGATCCCCTTCACCTCCTTCTCTATCTGTTTGATCACCCGACCTTGCTCCTCCAATAGGCCATAGATGTCCCTCCTGGTTTCCCTGAGGGACCCTGTTCGGTGTATCGGTGGCTGTGGTGGTGGTGCTTGTGCCCATGAGGAAGAAGGAATCTCACCTACCCTGTAGATATTTGGGATGTTGTCTTTGGGGTAGGATGACCAGTCGATCGCCGGGTATTTCTCTGTCAGGATGCTCTAAATCAAACCCCCCAGAGGCAGTGTGTTCACCAACTGGCAGTCATGGGACTTCAGGCGAAAAGTGTAGAGAATCTTGGAAATAATGAGATCCGAGACACTGAATGACTTCTCGTCCAGGATATAGTAAGTGACCATTGATAGCTGGGTCATGACCTTCCTGGTGTCCCTAACCTTGAACATGAGTGAGTGACGTAGGATATCCTGAATGATGTAGGCGTTGAGAGTGAGAGTATCTACCGAGGTGAAGAGATCTGAGCGCCCCTCCACACCGTGGAGAACCTCGTTCATCTCCCTCCAGTCCCTAGTAGTTCTAAGGACTCCACGATGTCAAAGAAATGACAGTTGGGTGGTCCAGACATATTTAGTGTCGAGATCTGCATGGGTTATTGTCACTATCTCTGTGCCAATGCAAGACTTTACACCCAAACCTAGGCTCATCTGAGCGGGATTACGGAGGATATTGAAAAACTCTCGGGTAAGGGCAGAGGAGAATGGTGCACCGGATGAGATCACTGCAAGCACACCATATCCCTCCAAGTACCCATAGATATGGGCATATCAATCATCAATATTTATGATCATCAGAATGCTCAAAGTTGCATCATCTATAATAGGGTAGGTGGAGATCGGTACCCAGGACCTCTTGGAAAAGCTGTGACATGCAGACTGGGAACTCGATGAAGCCATATCCTTAAAATAAACCATGAAATTGTTTAGTAAAAACTATAAGAAGGGGGTTAACCAAAGTAAATGAACAGAAACTGAAAACCCAGTCTCTGGTTCCTACCGCCAGGCGATAATTTGTTACCGCCTGGCGGTAACGTGACAGGCTATCTTCGTCCACTTCCGCTGGATATGTTCCAAAACCCCAATTTTTTGCTAAAATCCTCTCCCAAACGTGGTGTAAATCATAGATCCTTGTTTGTGAAGAGAAAATTGGAGATAGTAGCCAAGATCCGAAAAGAAAAACTCATCCAACATGGAAAATCATGGAAAGCTACATAGATGAAATTCCGGCTCCCGATCTCACCAAAAAACAAGATTTTTGAATAAATCGCCGTTTCAAAAATACCAAAGACTTGAAATCTAAGCCTACAAAAGCCAGATCCATGAAAAACTGCAATGATCCTTGGTAAAAATTAGAAAACAAATGCACCATCAACACACAAATCGTCGCAGATCGCGCTCAAAAACACTTGCAATCAACACCTATAGATCTAAAATCTAAAATACTAGAAATTAGAGAGAGAGGGATATAAAGGGAGTACCTTAAGGCAAAGAAGAAGTGCTCTAGGGAAGGAGAATGTCGGCAACAGTGAGTGGAGGTGAGCGGGTGTGCAGATCAAGATCTGAACCGAGGCTTATATAATCTAAAGTTACCGGGGAGCGATAACTTTACCGCCGACGATAACTTTTCATTTCATACTGTTGTGTATCTGCCCAAGTAACTTCATCTTGTTGCTAAAAGAAACATCAACATGACTCATTATATTGTGTCACACATTAGCGAGGGCATGGGTCTGTTGACATTAGGATTGCTAACCTGTATTCCACATCGTGTCCTTGACCGAGGAAGGGTTCCAGTGGGTCTATGTATGATGTTGGGGGGAATGAGTGTTAGGTTGAGAGGGTTCTGGTGCAGGCATATGGGATCAACATCCCTCCCTCCAGCATGCATGCAGCTCCTCATGCTTATCCATCACTTTGTATAGGGCTAAGGTGATGACATAGTATTTGGGTCAAGTGTGTCATGAATATTCTCGTGACTATTCCTATCAGAGCACGAATTATATTTCATATTCTCTCGTGCTATCACTACACCTTCTTGTTCTCTTGTTCCTTTGTGTTGCTTAGTTGAGTATCTTTTCGCCTCTCTTATGTGTTATATATTTGAGTTTCCTTATCACTTCTTCTAAAAAAACCCCGAAAAATACATATATACAAATAAAAAAAACTACAGCGTGATTTACAATGCTACGGGCACACATGATCTGAACTTAGGCTGTAACGAGTACATACAATTTTTGAGCTAAATTATTAATTCGAGTGAACATTATCCCCAGTGAAGATGGGTCGAATATATAGGTTCTAAGTCATTGAGCGCGATACTACATGTTAGTGCATATTGACTATGCCTCTATGTATGTGTGAGGCTTTAGATAGGGTAATGACTTCGTATTATTCACACATCCCTAGACAGAGCACTCATGTAGAAATGCTTGCCTTACAGGGTATAACTCGTGATACTGTATCATAGCACTCTAGAAATACCTTGAATAATCAATGTCACGATACATATTTGCTTATATAAAAATTATAAAATTGGGCTAAAGGTAACACCCTCGTTCGTCACATGGGATATAACAGAAGGTCCGACCTGGGCCCCACGCTATATTCCATGGACAGTTAACGGAGTTACATATTAATACCAAAACACTATGAAACCATATCGAAACCTAACATAGAGCATTCTAGAACATGCTTTTAAATATGTTGTAAGAACCCCTCATAGTACATGAATGTCCACTAAAGTCTAAAGCAAGAATGAAAGAACAAATACACAAGGAGTCTTGGCCTTATGGCCTTACAAAATTTTCTTAAACAATAAATGTCTTACATACTTCGGCACGCAGGCCGGCAACACATGAAAATAGTAAACATAAATACTTCTCTTTGGCCTTCAAGAGCCCGCACAGCATCAAGGGCTTTAGCCCGCTACTTGCCACTTGTCTCAACTGTTCCTGCAAGAACAATCCACCGAGCGGTGGCAAAATATGGCAAAGGTCAGCTAAGGCTGAGCAAATTATAATGACGTCACTATTGAAAGTAAAAACATAGTCCCTTGTACAGTTCACCCTTGGGGAAGAGGTGATCGCGAACCTACTTCTCTCATACAAGCCAAATAACAAAAAGAAATGGGAAATGACCCAAGAGCTCGACGTGGAGGTCCCACCTGAAAGATGGGGGTTAGATCTGCTTTACTCTAGAGGGGGCGGAGGTGAATAGAGTATTTAAAACTCTTTGGCTATTTTATATTTTTATAAGAGTATATCATTGATACCAATAGAGTAATAAAAAGAAATGATGTTCTAATCTAATCTACCACAGCAAAATATCACAATACAGCTAGCTTAACAAAGCCACATCAAGAACAACAAGAAAAGGGGTGACCAGACAACACATCAAATTTTATAATCGTTACCCAACCTGGGTACATCCACTCTTCTACCACCCTGCTAGGAATCCAATAGCAGGTTTTGATCAGGTGACTGCCACCCTTGAGCTTTTGATCAGGTGCCCAAAAACCAAATAAAAATTTTGAAGGGATTTAATAAACCCTTTATATAGGAGGGGGAGAGAGATTGATGGTGTCTTCTCTTTCTCAAACAATTGAGAAGACAAGTGGATTGTTGTTGTTAAGAACTCCTTTCAATATCACTTGGAGCCTTGCACAAGGTGTAGGTCTTCAGCCTTGATTTGAATATAATCCAGGAACTTCTGACTTATTTGAATATCTTGTCCTTGAAAGCTCCTGGAATGGAAGTTGAAGAAGGCTCTTGATTGTGATGATTATTCTTCTTCTTCCTCTGTAATATCAAGGAGAAAACAAAGTGTTTTTAGCACAGAGAATGCCCTGAGAGATTTTCTGTATGTTCTCTGGTTCTATATCACTCTCTGTAGTCTTATCTTCTGAAAAGAAAATCTCTTTTGTATTACCAGTCGAATTCTCCTTTAAATTTTGAATTCCATTGCATTGAATGCTGATTTCCTGGAGAATGAAATTCAGCTACAGAATAATGTTATTAATGAGTTTCCCAACTGTCCCAGTAAATCATGCAAATAATTAACCTGATGAAGACCATAATTAATGTTGCCAAATAACTGCTATATTCTGAGAATAAATGCATTTATTACTTAGGAATTATTACTAAATAATATATGGAATAGGACAGAAAAGTGGGAAAATTATAAGTCAGGATTTGCACAGAAATCGTCAACCAGAGAACAGATTTCGTCGACATGAGACCAAAGTTCGTCGACTAGAGAAATCTTGTTCATCAACTAGACAAAACTTGTTCGTCGACCTAAGATCCAAGTTCATCGACCTGAGTTCAGAGAACTACATTCTGTGAAGAACTTCCCAATACTGTGGTCAAAGTTCATCGCGATGATAACTTGTCTTCGTCGACCTGAGTTCAGAGAACTTCATTCTGTGAATAACTTGCCAATACTGTTGTAAAAGTTCATCGGGCTGATAACTTGTCTTCGTCGACCTGAGTTCAGAGAAAGTATTCTGTGTTGAAGTTGAAATCCAGACTTCGTGGAACTGAGCTTGAATATCGTCGAGCTCAACTCAGAGAATTAATTCTGAGTTCGTCGAGCGGATCATGACTATCGTCGAGCTCAGTTCGACGAATGTCGAACTCATTTTCTGAACTTAATTTTCTCTAAGTCTTGAGTCCTCTTAGGTCTTCTGCTTGCTGGTCCATGTATGGTTGAACCTAATAACTCAGCCTAAATTTCTAGGACTCAAAGACATGACCCTGGCTATACATGGTGGGTCAAACATCCTAATTAGTGAACCTAACCCAGATCAAACTAGGGATCCAACACCAACGCACACCCAAAAGATCTTAGAGCGCTTCCCCTCCTTAGCAAAAGGTCGAGATAAGGCTACCTTAGAATGCACAAGAAGATCTCAATACTAGTAAGCATGCCTTCTGAGGTGCCCCTTGGGTCCTATTTATAGTTTTCTGAAAATGGTCTGTAAATAGCCAATCTCCATTGTTTTGAACAGCTATAAGTAGTCCAAATTGGTGTGCCAAAAGCTCAACTCCACCATTCTAATAGGCTATAGGCAGACCAGCAGGGGGAAAATGGTAAAAAAACATTGTAGGTCGTTGGGCGAGTGGCCACCTGAAGGCTCTGCTCGCTTGGGGCGGCCAGTGCTCGATGGACCTGACACTCGCTGCCTCTTCCTGGACTTCGGCGAGTACCGGCCCGGCTGGCCCTACTCGCCTACCTATTGCTGGCATTTATTGGGCGAGTGCGAGCCCTTCCGCACTTCTCGCCCCTGACAATTCCAACTTGCCAGGGCAAGCCGGGGGATGCCAAGCTCTAGCCCCTTGAGTGCTCGCTTGGGACTTAGACTGCATGATCCTGCGATTCTTGCTCCAGATAAATTGATCCCAACAAACTCTGAGCTCTGTTTGACGAACGTCGAGCTCCGTTTGACGAACTGAGTGGACTGGGCAGGGTTCTCTCAACGCAATGACAGAACGGTGTTGAGTTTCTCTACTTCACTCAACGCTAAGGCAGAATGGCATTGAGTGTCTGGACTTCACTCAACGCTAAGGCAGAACGGCCTTAAGTGTATGGTCTACCGAGTTCTCGACATAGTTGGCACTGACCACCTCTCCCTACTGATGAGTCCACATTTTACACTGATTTTTGGACTCATCTGGGCTAGTTTTATTGCCTTAGCACTACACTTGAGAGCCTTTATTGCTTATTTGTGTTTATGTACCTATTTCACGATTAAGTGCACTGTAGGCCCGCTTCTGTGTGCTTTCTATGTTTCCATTTCTGTTGTTATTCTTTAGCCCTATCTCGGGGATGTGGTGTGCACGTTCTCGTGGCCTTTCTGCCCCTTCTGCTGGTACAGGGGTCGTGTGCGTGTTCCGGGATGATTGTGAAACAGGAATACTGCGCACGATCCGGGGATCTAATGCGCACGACCACTGGTCGTGCGCCCCCGATCGTGCGCACTACTCTACGTTTTCTATATAATCAGCCTGGGGTAAGCGCACAACCACTGGACTTACTGCGCACGACCACTGGTCGTGCGCCACCGTTCGTGCGCATTACACCCCCCTTTTCATAACCCTGTCTCGGTAATCGCACGAGCACTGGCCATAGTGCGCACGACCACTGGTCGTGCGCCACTGCTCGTGCGCGTATATGCTGATGCTTCTTGTCCAGGTTGCAGGTTTATTTGGAAAAGCCGCACGATCATCGACCTACAGTGCGCACGACCACTGGTCGTGCGCCACTGATCGTGCGCACTACTTCTGCGCTCTCCGTATAAAAGGCCCTGCTCCACGTTTTAGGTCAATGCCTGTCATTTGCTGCGATCGGAGAGTGCGCGGGAATCGCCTTTTCACTTCTCCAGCTGCTCCATCACTTCCACCTTCATCGGGAAGCCATTTCCACTTACTCCGAAGCTTTTCAACACTCCGGCAAAGCCCTCGGCCATTGATGACTTCAACTCCAAGCTTTCCTGCAGAGTTGGTGAAGTAGATAACCTAGAGAACAGACTTAAAGGCCTTCGAGGTGACAGATCGTTGGTAGCGGAAGCCTCCTTGGACGGAGCCTGGAAGCGGATTGACAACTCGCTACTCCGGCCACGACCCGCGGTGGATCTTCAATCTCTTTTGGTTTACTCCTCTTCCCCTTCCTCTGTGTTATGACTATTTTGAGCAGTGTAATGAACATTTCCATCCCTGAATATCAAGTTTACTTTCTAGTTAATGGAATGTTAGTTTCTTCTTATGCTTGTGAGTTCTGTCTGTGAATGCGCCTCACTCATCCCACATCCACTTCATTCCTGTGCTTTGTCCGATTGCAGTCCACACAAGAATGTTGCAATCCATTAGTTTCCTTTCCACTCGCCCAACTGAAGTTCGGCATAGCGGCCGACAAACCCATTTCACCTTGCGAAGCGGTGCCGTCGACCCGCATAGTTTTTACTAGTTCAGTAGATCAAACATCCACAATCTCCCGAGTCCGCTATTTTCTTTTTGTTCTATTTTTAACTCTCATAACAATATTCTCGGTACTGTTGTCGTTCTACGCTAATTGCATTCTTCAAGAGACCGACACTTGCGGATTTACTCCCAAAACTTTATTACTTGTGCGACCGGTGCGCTTGCCGTATTACACGCATCAAGTTTTTGGCGCCGTTGCCGGAGAATGCAACTGTAGAGCGACTTCGGATGACTTCCAATATTGTTATCAGAGTTGGTATTATTTTGTTTTGACTGCTGTTTCTTCTAGTGTGTAGTGTTTGTCGCAGTGAATGCAAGGCCGAGCTACAAGAGATTTTGTCACCTACGACCCAGAGATCGAACGTACTCTCTTAGCACGAAGACGCGCCGCAGCCATCATTTTTGCTCCAATGGGAGACCAGCTGAATATTGATGCAGGCAACCGAGTTGGAGGGATACCTCATGATGACGAAAATGAAGTGAATCCTCCCCAGGTCCGCACCATGAGGGATTATACTACACCCACTGTTGGGAGTATATACCCCGGTTTCGGATCTGCTATTACCAATCCTCAGTTCGAGATCAAACCAGCTATTCTGAATATTATTCGGAACAATGCTCAGTTCTCCGGAATGGCCACTGAAGACGCCCATCTTCACCTTACAGAATTCTCTGAGATCTGCGCCACGTTCCGCTACGCTGGAATCCCAGATGAAACAGTCAAGCTCCGCCTCTTCCCGTTTTCATTAAGAGACAAAGCCAAGACATGGCTTCACTCCCTTCCACCTGGAACAGCCCCCACCTGGGAGGCTTTGACTACCAAATTTCTAGCTAAGTTCCATCCGGTGGATCGGATCGTGACCTTGAGGCGCGCAATAGCCAACTTCCGGCAAGCCGATCAAGAAAGCTTAGCCGAAGTTTGGGAGAGTTTTAATGAGCTGCTGAGGAAGTGCCCTAATCATGGATTCCAAACGTGGAATCTCGTCGAAAGTTTCTACTTTGCTATTGATCCCCACCACCGAGCCATGATCGATGCTGCCTCCGGAGGAACTGAAAGATATGGTACCTAAACACCTAGAGGGGGGGGGGGGGTGAATAGGTGACCTAATCCTTTTTAAACTTAAATGGCAGCAATCAGTTATATCACAGAATACTAACTATTTTATCACAGCAAACACACAGCATGCACAGCAATAATCACAGCACAGCACAACATACATAGTGGTTTATAGTGGTTCCCCAAGATATGGGTACATCCACTTTCCCCCTTCGCCTATCTAGCAGTGTACTAGATTCGGCCAAACTCCTCCACTGTCTCAGAACCCAAATTGGTTCCTACACCTCAGGCCCAAAGCCTTACAACTCAGCTTTATCCCAAAGCCTACACTTAGCCAATCAAGGCCTACACTCAGCCAACCAAGGCCTACACTCAGCCAACCAAGGCCTACACTCAGCCAACAAGGCCTACACTCAGAGATCTCAATCTCCTACACTCAGGCTCTCAAGCCCTACCCTCAGCCTTTATAATTATAGGCTTACAATTCACTCAGATCCAAAGGATTCTACAAGATAAAAATGTATTACAAATATTAACTCAACAACTCAGAAATAAAAGAGGGGAGTTGAGAGTTTCTTGATGAGTTCTTGGAAGCACTCAGCTGGATTCAATCTGACTTAGCTTTCTTCAAAGCTTCTTGAGTAGAACTGAATAAGACTGAATCCTCCTATAGTAGTTCCTTGACCTCTGCCACTTAAGATCCAGAATGAATCTGAATCCTTCTTCTCAGCCTAGTTCCAGAGGCTGATTTCTTGGATGGAGCCCTCTCTCTCCAACTTCTTAGATCTGCACTTGGACTGCAAGATCTTCTTGATTTGATACTCTGTGTACCACTTTGATGACTTGTTCTTCAACAATGTGATCCACTTGTTAATCATCAACAACAGTTTCTGTAGACTGTATGTGCCTATTTATAGGCCTTCTTCATGGTAACCGGCTGATCCGGTTCATAACTGTCTTCTGACATCTCTGACAGGTGCTGTAGACCGGCTGGAACGGCAACTGTCATGTCATCCAGTCATTTCTTGAAAATCTCTAACTTTCTGATAGTGTCGAGACTTTCTGTCTTTAAGTGTCGACACTTATAGTCCAAGTGTCGACACATGCTATGTAAGTGTCGACACAAGTCTACAAGGTGTCGACACAACTCCTTGTATGTCTCGACACAGATTCTTCTTCATGTGTCGACACTGAAATTGAGTGTCGACACAAGTACTTGATCTTCTATCTTTAACAGAAATCTTCTAAGTGTCGACACATCTCCTTTGTGTCGACACAACTTCTTGTGTTGAATCTGTTAAGTGTCGACACTGCTTCTTGGTGTCGACACATAGTCTTCTATGTTGATACTTGCTGAGTGTCGACACAGCTCCTTGTGTCGACACTAGATTCTTCTGTCAAGACTTCAGCTGAGTGTCGACACATCTCTAAGTGTCGACACTTGTACTTAGAATATTTTGGAGATAATTCTGTTCTTTACTAAGTGTCGACACAGCTCCTTGTGTCGACACTTTCTTCAAGTGTTGAGTCTTCAGCTGTGTGTCGACACAGTGTTCTGGGTGTCGACACATACTTCAAATGCTGACTCTTCTGTTGAGTGTCGACACATTGTGCTGGGTGTCGACACTTACTTCAAGTGCTGACTCTTCTGCTTAGTGTCGACACATTGTGTTGAGTGTCGACACTTGTACTTAGTCTCTGCAGACTTTTGCTGAGTGTCGACACTACTCCAAGTGTCGACACTTTCTGGTGTAGACTCAGCTTCACTGGGTGTCGACACAGCTCCTTATGTCGACACTTTCTGTCTGCACTTTTCTTCACTGAGTGTTGACACAGCTCCAAGTGTCGACACTTTCTGTCTGGTGTCGACATTGCATCCCAGGTGTCGACACAATGACTCCAAGTGTCGACACTGCTTGTCTGGGTGTCGACACAAGCTTTCTTAAGTGTCGACACTTTCCCTCTGGGTGTCGACACATGGACTTAGAAACTTTTTGCTTCAGTCCTGCAAATACTTAACCTGCACAAGTAAACTCAACATACATCAAATACATTATGATGTATATCATTGAGTTGGGTGAGGCTTCTTCAAATCAGGTAAATTTAATCAATGTACCCAACAATCTCCCCCTATTTGGAGAAGTCATAACCCTTAGTCAATGATATACACCATTCATAATTAAAAATTACAAAATGATGTAAAGCAGGATAAAGTACAGCAGGGTAAACATAACATGTATAAATCACACATGTATACACATACATCAACACAGAACAATTAAGAAATAGATATATTCACAGAACAATCATGAAATATATTGATCACATATTGTTCTAACATTTGTCTTATACATTCACAGTAGTTCACAAAAAATGTTTTACATTCAAAAGATTACAAAATAATCTTCAAGTAAATTCTTAATCTATTTCTGGTCAAGTTCCTTGATAACTATTCCCTTGCCAGCTTGAACTTGAGCTTTGACAGGGGAATCAACAGTTTCAGCATCAGCAGGCTTCTTGCCTTTTAGATCTTTCTTTTTGAGCTCTTCAGCTTTGATCTTCTGTCTCTCAAAATAATGGTATGGCTTAGGGAAGTACTTGCTAGGCTCCACTGCAGTAGGAGGTAGCTTTCCCATCTTTGCCTTCCTTCTGTATTGAACTATTGCTTCCTGCCTGATCTCATGTTTTCTCCATTCTGCTTCAGAAAACCATTTGTTCCTGTCATGAGTATTGTCTTTGGCAGCTTTCCAGGCAGTTAATATTATATTCCTAGAGGTAGGGCTCCACTGTTCAAAGTCTGGCCTTTGTTCTGCTTGTTCCCTAAACCTCTTCTTAGACAACCTTGTCTCTTCTTCTTTTTGTAGAGCTTCTTCTTCTTTCTGAAGAGCTGCTTGCATAGCTTCAGTCATAGGCTGAACCACTTTATCCAGAATAACATTAGACTTCCCTTCAGTTGGGCTATACATTGTGCTCACATCTGCTTGAATCATTTCAAAGTCTGGAGGTGGATAAATGACCTGAGCTACTTCTGGTTGCTCACCTCCAAAATAGGCAGGATTTATTCCAGATTCAGCAACCTCATTGTCATCACACAGAGGAGGATATCCAAGTGTAGCTCTGATGGAATTTGATATCCACTTAGCATGTTCAGAGCTTGCCTTGACTAGTACTCTCTCCCCCTTTATGACTTCTCTAGCCATATGATCTCTGACATCATCCTTCTGAAATCTAATTTGACTATCCAAGTATCTGATTCCATCTTTAAAGTAAGGTTTGAGCTTTTGCAGTTGATCAGATATAACTTTCTGAGAGGCTTGGATAGCAGTCTTTACAGCAGTAATTTCTTCTTGAAAGACTTTATCAAAATCAGCTTTAGCAGTAGCAGATGTAGAAGGATCAGCAGCCTTGTTCTTCAATTCAGTGACTATAGCATTATGTGAAGCAGTCAAGTTGTCATTCATTCTTAACTGATTTTCAAGAACATATCCTTGCTTTAATGCTATATCATCTACCTGTGCCTTAATCTTTTCCTGGTGGGTTGCCAAGAACACCACTGCATTGCCACCTTTGTGGAAGCAGTCTGTCATCTCCTTCTTATTGAGGTTCATTTCAAACCTTATAGATTTTATATCTTGGGCAAGATCAAACTGTAATGATCTGTGCCCTGCATCAACATAACCTCTATGGCTTTTCTTTGTTCATCCATTTTAATCTGTAGTGCAATCAGTAAAGCACTATAATCAACAGTTGGAGCTTGCTAAACTATAGGCTGTGGGGCAATAGATTGTAGAGCTTTCTTATAACTTTGACTTCTTCTCTTGAAGACATACAGTTTCTTCTTCTTTTCCCTAGCACTCTCCTCATCTTTAGAGGCAGAAGTGCTGGCGATGTCAACCCTCTCCTTAGGGCTTTGAGGCTTGTCAGCTTGCACATCTTGTGCCTTCTCAGTTTCTTGCCTTATAGGCTCTTCCAGAACTTGCATTTGCTCCCCCTCAGCAGCAGCATTCTCTCCTTCAGCAGCATCAATTTCCTTGTCAAAATCTGCTTGATCCAGATTGAGGAATAAATCTTCCATGGTGTATTCTGGTGGTGAAGAAGCTGGAGAAGTTCTTGGTTCTTCAACCACAGGATCAGGAATTACTTCAACAGCAGATGTGTCTTCTTTAACAACATCTGGAGCTTGACTAGGCAGCTGAGTTTGCTGAGGAACATCAGACAAATCAGCATCTTCTATAAGAGATTCTAAAGTTTTTAGGTCAGTGAGTACCTCTTGTATGATGGTGGTGGCTTGCTCACTTTCCAGTGTAGTTGGTTCTACTACAACTGGAGGCTCCCCCTGGCTGTGATCCTTGTGGAAGGGGCTAGCTTGAGGCAGCTCCCCCTGGATATCAGCAATCTCTTGAGCAGCATGAGATTTCACTACAGGCTCTTCCTCATGCTCATCTGGAGTGAAAACAACCTGTTCTTCACTTTCAGAGCTACTTGTGAACACCTGTTCCACAGGAGCTGTCTTCCTTTTCTTTTTGGGAGGAGTGACTTTCTCAGTAACAGTCTTCTCTGCGGTTGGCATTTCCTTGGACAACACCCTGTCCCATCTTGAAAAGATCCTTTGATCCATCTTCCTCATGTGGTTTATCTTGCTGCCTGCAGCAGTATTCATTACCTCTGGTATGGTACCAGCTAGGTAGAGACTAATGATTCTGCCCAAATTGGGCTTCTTCAAGCTCTCCTTAATCTTCTCATAAACAACTATAGACCAGTATGTTTTCAGAGTGAAGATTATCCTTGTCATGATTCCAAACATATAGGCAGACACTCTGTCATGCCCTCCAGGCTTACTGAGTAAGACCTTTCCAACAATCTCAGACATGAATTTTCCTTGATTATTCATGCATTTCCTGTTAAATACAAAACCAATCTTCATCTTTGGATCAAGTCCACACCAGGTTAGAGCTTCCCTGGTCTTGGATGCAGTAATTTCTTCTTCATCTTGAGTTTTTGGTAGCTGGAGCACCTTCCTCAGATTTTTAGGTGAAACCTTGACCTTAGTTCCATGAACTCTGGATTTGATTATGTATCCAGATTCATCTACTGCAGCACCATTAAGGAATTCAAGAACCTCTTTCTTCCATATCTTAGTAGGTTCGGAAACTAAGTACTCTAACCCAGAGTCGGCGACTAGGGTTACTACTGCCTGAATTTCTTGATCGGCATCGTCGAACGCGCCGCGCACAAGCTCATATCCTTCGTTAACGTTCTCCTCAAGCTTAGGTGCCATTAGGGTTTGTAGAATTTGTCTTTAGAAAAGAGAGGTGTCGACACAGAAGTTTGAGTCTCGAAACTGTGAAAGCGTGTCGACAAACAAAGACAGAACCCTATTTATACCTTTCTGATTTTGAAGATGAACAGGCGGGACAGCTAACTTAAAATGTGTCGACACTGGCAATAAGTGTCGACACTGACTTATAATGTCTCTACACATATGTGTCGACACAAGTTTAGTCAACAGATTTTATGTGTCGACACTTGGTTATGTGTCGACACAACATATCTCGACACATTGTCGAGACTTTACTTAGAAAATTCTGAGTAAATACTAAGTGTCGACACCACTTTGGATGTGTCGACACCTACTTGGCATGTGTCGACACTAACATTCTGAAGTGTCGACACCAACTTCCTAGATGTGTCGACACCTTTTTCCTGAAGTGTCGACACCACTATTCTTTGTCGACATAGACTTGTCTATGTGTCGACACCTTTTTACTTAGTCATTTTCAAATCTGTAAACTTACTCTAAGTTTATCATTCCTAGTTCAATTTTGAATCTATTGAACTTAGCTTCTTCTAGTGGTTTAGTAAACATATCAGCTATTTGATTATCAGTTTTAACATATTCTAATAAAATATCTTCTCTTTCTACATGCTCCCTAAGAAAATGATATTTAATTTCAATATGTTTTGTCCTACTATGTGATACAGGGTTATTAGCTATGGAAAAAGCACTAGTAGAATCACAAAAAAGTGGAGTTCTACTTACCTGAAATCCATAGTCCTCTAGCTGATGTTGAATCCACAGAAGTTGAGCACAGCAACTTCCTGCAGCCACATACTCTGACTCTGCTGTGGAGATAGCCACACTGGTTTGCTTTTTGCTACTCCATGAAATTAGTCTCCCACCTAGGAATTGATAGGTTCCAGTAGTGCTCTTTCTATCCTCTTTGCATCCTGCAAAGTCTGCATCTGAATAACCTGTTAGATCAAAATCTCCATTCCTAGGGTACCAGAGGCCTAGATAGGGAGTGCCCTTTAGATATCTCAATATTCTCTTGACTGCAGTCAAATGAGACTCTTTAGGGCAGGCTTGATACCTTGCACAAACACATGTAGCATACATGATGTCTGGTCTACTAGCAGTCAAGTATAATAGGGAGCCAACTATCCCTCTATACAAGGTTTCATCCACAGGTTTCCCTGCATCATCCTTGCTAAGAGACATACTTGACCCCATAGGAGTCTTCATGGTGCTGGATGAATCCATGTCATACTTCCTTATGAGTTCTAGGGTGAACTTGGACTGACAAATGGATAAACCACTCTCACTCTGTTTAACTTGGAGACCCAAGAAAAACTTCAGCTCTCCCATACTACTCATCTCAAACTGACCTTGCATAAGTTTTGCAAACTTTTTACAAAGACTGCTTTCAGTAGACCCAAATATAATGTCATCTACATATATTTGGACTAGTATGACTTTGCCTCTAGATTCCCTAAGGAATAGAGTCTTATCTATTTTCCCCCTTGAGAACTTGTTCTCAATGAGGAAACTAGATAGGGTTTCATACCAAGCCCTAGGGGCTTGCTTTAACCCATATAAAGCTTTCCTAAGTCTATAGACATAATGAGGTAGAGTTGGATCAACAAAACATGCAGGCTGTTCCACATAGACTTCTTCCTTAAGATTACCATTTAGGAATGCTGACTTGACATCCATTTGGTAAACCTTGAATCCTTGATAGGTTGCATAGGCTAAGAACATCCTTATGGCTTCCAGTCTGGCTACTGGAGCAAAGGTTTGATCAAAATCAATACCTTCTTCTTGCCTATATCCTTTAGCAACCAGTCTAGCCTTATTCTTAATGATGACCCCTTGTTCATCCATCTTATTCCTGTAGATCCACTTAGTTCCTATTATATTGTGGTCTTTAGGTTTAGGAACTAGTTCCCAAACCTTGCACCTCTTGAACTGATTAAGCTCTTCTTGCATTGCTTCAGTCCATTGTGGATCCAGTATTGCTTCTTCAAATTTCTTAGGTTCAACTTGAGACAGGAAACTGGAGTAGATTGCTGCATTCATGTATCTGCTCCTGGTTTGTACTCCTTGTCTTGGATCTCCAATAATCTGCTCTACTGGATGATCTCTTAGATGCCTGTTGGCTGGAGGCATCCTTACTTCTGGTTGAACCTCTTCAGCATCTCCATCATGCTGTACTCCTTGTATTTCTTCAGCAATTGGCACATGTAGTTCTCCCCCTGGACAACAGCTACTCTCCTCTCCTTGCTGTCTTGCAGCAGGCACTTCTTCTATAGTAAGCTTGTCCATTTTCTTTGATAAACCTGTGGGGCTGCATACAGAACTAGACAACTCATTGTTAATAAGTTTAGTCTCATCAAAAACTACATGCACAGATTCTTCTACAACTTGTGTAGTCAAGTTGTAGACTCTATAAGCCTTACTATTATTGCTGTACCCAACAAAAATTCCCTCTTGGGACTTGGCAGCAAACTTAGTTAAGTAAGACTTCCCATTGTTAAGTATGAAGCATTTGCAACCAAAGATCCTGAAGTAGGATAGGTTTGGTTTCCTGCCTTTCACAACTTCATAGGGGGTCTTGTTTAGCCCTTTAGTGATGGTAGCCCTATTGATAACATGACATGCAGTGTTAACTGCTTCAGCCCAGAAATACTCTGGCAGTGATGTATCACTTAGTAGGGTTCTACCAGCCTCTATCAAGGTCCTATTCTTCCTTTCAGCAATGCCATTTTGCTGAGGTGTTCTAGGTGAAGAGAATTCTTGAAATATCCCAAAGTCTTCACATAGTTTTGTCATGCTTTCAGACTGAAACTCAGTACCATGGTCACTTCTAATCTTGACCACTGTACTATTTAATTCATTCTGAATTTGCTTGACAAAGCTATAGAAGACACTAGGTGTTTCAGATTTCTGTCTTAAAAAAACACCCAGGAAAACCTTGAGTAGTCATCTATAACTACAAGGGTATAAACCTTCCTACCTAAGCTGTGAACTGGCATTGGACCAAAGAGATCCATGTGCAAGAGGTATAAACACCTCACAACATCTTTGTTTTCTATGCTTCTAAAGTTGGATTTAGTCTGCTTGCCCTTTTGAGAAGCTGAGCAAATACCATCTTTAACACACTTAACTTGAGGACCATTCCTCACTAACTCTTTGCTAAAGAGTTTGCTAATTGTCTTATAGTTAAGATGGGCAAGCCTCTTGTGCCATTTGACACAATGAGAGACTGTCTCATCAGCTACAAGACAAACTGGAGAACCATTGTTCTCAATCATAATGTCTAGGCAGTAAACATTCCTTTTCCTATAACCTGTCAAAATGATCTCTTGATCACTTGACCTCTTGATATGACAACCATTTTTGACAAATGAGATGTCATACCCTATATCACTTAATTGACTTATACTTATTAGGTTGTGTTTCAACCCTTTAACATAAGCCACTTGAGTAATGATAACTAAGTTACTAGAAATGTTACTAAACCCTTTGATGATTCCTTTTTCAGAACCACCAAAGGTAACCTTTGGACCATCTTTTATTGGAATGTAGTCCCTTAGTAGTCCCCTTGTTCCAGTCATATGTCTGGAACATCCACTGTCCAAGTACCATGTTGGGGTATGGTCACTTGGACTCACCTGCAAAACAGATTTAATGAACCTTAGAACCCAAAGAATTCTTGGGTCCTTGGTACTTGTTAGTTTGCAATCTGACAAAGCTACCCACTGTCTTTCCAACAGGTAGTTTGGTACTCACTTTGGCACTGACATTGTGCCAACAGTCCACTGCAAAATGGCCAACCTTGCCACAGCACCAACATTCAAACTTGTTGTACCTTTGCTTAGGTACTGCCTTGGCTGTCTTGTCTACAGCAGGCTTGTTGAATGTTGGGGCTTTGCCCTTGGACTTAGACTTGGACTGCTCAGTCCTTGCAGGTCTAAAAAAGCCCAGTCCAGCCTTGCCTTTATGATGAACAAATTCATCAATTAAAGGTAGCACTGACTTAGGTTTAGAAAACCTAGCAACAAGATCTCTCTCTTTCTGAAGATTGCTCTCCAGACTCTTGATTTGATCATTCTTAAAGGATATAGTACCCATTTGAATCACTATTATGTGTTTCAGCCTGGCTATCTCATTTAGCTTTTGATCAAATTGCTTCTCAGAATCTGTTGCAGCAGCTTTAAGATCAGCTATTTCCTTTGCCTGACTTTTGACAAGGGACTTGCTTTTCTTGTAAGCTTGCAACAACACTTTATATTCATCTATAAGCTGATGAATATCATCCTCAGACTCAGATACATTCTCATCACTTGATGAAGAAGAATCTGAATCTGAACTAGAACAAGAAACTGAACTTGAACTTGAACCTTGTACCTTACTGGGTCCTGGCTGCTCCAGGATTTTGGCACTCTCTGTCAAAGCCATTAGCCCTTGGCATTGACTGACTTCTTGTTCATAAATAGACTCCATGATCTGCATGAATTCTTCTTCTTCTTCTTCAGCAAACAGCCTTATGTAGGCCTCAGCCTCAGACTCAGTTTCTGAAGAAGAGATATCTGATAGAGTCTTCTCCTTCTTGGCAACAAAAGACTTCTCTTTCTTGCCTTTGAAGTGAGGCTTTTTCCTGTCACCAGATTCTTTCCTCTTTTCAGGACAGTCTGCAATAACATGGCCCTGTCTATTGCAGCAATAGCACACTATCTTTGAATCAGTTGCCTTGCTTGACTTTGTCCTCTTCCTGTCTTTCTTTGAAGGCTTTTTCTCCTGATAAAAGACTTCCTTTCCCTTTGAAGTAGATGGTCTTGACCTCCACTGTTTCTTCTTTAGGAATTTCTGAAAGTGTCTGGTGAAGGCAGCAAAGTCTTCATCACTTTCACTGCTCTCAGTCTTTGTGCTGACTGACTCATCTGATTCTGATTCAACTACCTCTGGAGGTGGAGTTGATGACTTATTCCTGCACTTTCTGGGGACATCTGTCTTGAAAGCAACTGTTCTTTCCTTGTGTTCAATTCTTGTTGATTTCTCCTCCTCTTTTCTCACTGTCAAGTGCATCTCATATGACAATAACTTGCCAAATAGTGTAGGAGGAGGAATTTCCCCCAACTTAGCCATTTCTCTTATGGAACAGATCTTGGTGTCCCAATCTTTGGTTAGGGACCTTAAGAACTTGTCATTTAGTTCATAGTTACTGAACTCTCTTCCATAAGACATGAGTTCATTCACTATTCTGTAGAACTTCTTATAGCACTCAGTTATGCTATCACCCTTTCCTTGTCTAAAACTCTCATACTCCTGATTTAGCAAGGATTTTCTATCTTGTCTGACTTCTTCAGATCCTTCCATATACACAATAAGAGTGTCCCACATCTCTTTGGCTGTCTTGCAGTGTATAAGATTCTGAAAAGTTGCATCATCAATGGCACTCACTATTATGTTTTGTGCCCTCTTGTCCATGGTGGCTAGGACAATCTCATCCTTAGTCATCTCAGAGAAATCCTTTAGAGTTCTCTGATTTGCATCTAGAACTAAAATCTTCATGGGCACATAAGGCCCTTTCGTTTACTGTGATGTAGATTCTAGGGTCTGAGGCCTCCATAAACAGCCTTACCCTTTCCTTCCAGATCCCAAAGATTTCCTTTCTGCATATGGGCAATTTCATGGAACCCAATTCCTTGTGATTTTCAGAGGAACCCATGGTTCTTGATTTTCTTGAATTTCTTGAATCTGTAGTTTGCCTTACACTAAATCTGCCAATCAGGATCTCCTCAGACTGTTATTCCTTGTTTTGAGGAACTTGGCTCTAATACCACTTGAAAGATATGGTACCTAAACACCTAGAGGGGGGGGGGGGTGAATAGGGGACCTAATCCTTTTTAAACTTAAATGGCAGCAATCAGTTATATCACAGAATACTAACTATTTTATCACAGCAAACACACAGCATGCACAGTAATAATCACAGCACAGCATACACAGTGGTTTATAGTGGTTCCCCAAGATATGGGTACATCCACTTTCCCCCTTCGCCTATCTAGCAGTGTACTAGATTCGGCCAAACTCCTCCACTGTCTTAGAACCCAAATTGGTTCCTACACCTCAGGCCCAAAGCCTTACAACTCAGCTTTATCCCAAAGCCTACACTCAGCCAATCAAGGCCTACACTCAGCCAACCAAGGCCTACACTCAGCCAACTAAGACCTACACTCAGCCAACAAGGCCTACACTTAGAGATCTCAATCTCCTACACTCAGGCTCTCAAGCCCTACCCTCAGCCTTTATAATCATAGGCTTACAATTCACTCAGATCCAAAGGATCCTACAAGATAAAAATGTATTACAAATATTAACTCAACAACTCAGAAATAAAAGAGGGGAGTTGAGAGTTTCTTGATGAGTTCTTGGAAGCACTCAGCTGGATTCAATCTGACTTAGCTTTCTTCAAAGCTTCTTGAGTAGAACTGAATAAGACTGAATCCTCCTGCAGTAGTTCCTTGACCTCTGCCACTTAAGATCCAGAATAAATCTGAATCCTTCTTCTCAGCCTAGTTCCAGAGGCTGATTTCTTGGATGGAGCCCTCTCTCTCCAACTTCTTAGATCTGCACTTGGACTGCAAGATCTTCTTGATTTGATACTTTGTGTACCACTTTGATGACTTGTTCTTCAACAATGTGATCCACTTGTTAATCATCAACAACAATTTCTGTAGACTGTATGTGCCTATTTATAGGCCTTCTTCATGGTAACCGGCTGATCCGGTTCATAACTGTCTTCTGACATCTCTGACAGGTGCTGTAGACCGGCTGGAATGACAGCTGTCATGTCATCCAGTCATTTCTTGAAAATCTCTAACTGTCTGATAGTGTCGAGACTTTCTGTCTTTAAGTGTCGACACTTATAGTCCAAGTGTCGACACATGCTATGTAAGTGTCGACACAAGTCTACAAGGTGTCGACACAACTCCTTGTATGTCTCGACACAGATTCTTCTTCATGTGTCGACACTGAAATTGAGTGTCGACACAAGTACTTGATCTTCTATCTTTAACTGAAATCTTCTAAGTGTCGACACATCTCCTTTGTGTCGACACAACTTCTTGTGTTGAATCTGTTAAGTGTCGACACTGCTTCTTGGTGTCGACACATAGTCTTCTATGTTGATACTTGCTGAGTGTCGACACAGCTCCTTGTGTCGACACTAGATTCTTCTGTCAAGACTTCAGCTGAGTGTCGACACATCTCCAAGTGTCGACACTTGTACTTAGAATATTTTGGAGATAATTCTGTTCTTTGCTAAGTGTCGACACAGCTCCTTGTGTCGACACTTTCTTCAAGTGTTGAGTCTTCAGCTGTGTGTCGACACAGTGTTCTGGGTGTCGACACATACTTCAAATGCTGAATCTTCTGTTGAGTGTCGACACATTGTGCTGTGTGTCGACACTTACTTCAAGTGCTGACTCTTCTTTTTAGTGTCGAAACATTGTGTTGAGTGTCGACACTTGTACTTAGTCTCTGCAGACTTTTGCTGAGTGTCGACACTGCTCCAAGTGTCGACACTTTCTGGTGTAGACTCAGCTTCACTGGGTGTCGACACAGCTCCTTGTGTCGACACTTTCTGTCTGCACTTTTCTTCACTGAGTGTCGACACAGCTCCAAGTGTCGACACTTTCTGTCTGGTGTCGACTCTGCATCCCAGGTGTCGACACAATGACTCCAAGTGTCGACACTGCTTGTCTGGGTGTCAACACAAGCTTTCTTAAGTGTCGACACTTTCCCTCTGGGTGTCGACACGTGGACTTAGAAACTTTTTGCTTCAGTCCTGCAAATACTTAACCTGCACAAGTAAACTCAACATACATCAAATACATTATGATGTATATCATTGAGTTGGGTGAGGCTTCTTCAAATCAGGTACATTTAATCAATGTACCCAACAGGAACCATCATGAATCTTGCTCCAGATGATGGTCTGAAAGTCTTGCAAGACACCGCAACTCACAGTGCATACTGGACCGCGGGAAGAAACATCCCACGAAGCACCAGTGGAGTGTTTGCCTTGGATATCCCCAAGCCTGCTCCTGCCGCCCCAGTGATGGCAATCTCATGTCAAGGGTGCGGAAGCACTGATCATCACAGCTTCGAATGCTCAGGAGTTGAGGTACAAGATGAATCTTTGTTTTTGAATGAATCTGTTAATTTTGTTGCCAATCAAAACAGGCGAGTGCCATACGGGAATACTTACAACCCGGGGGTGAGAAATCACCCCAACTTTTCTTGGAATCCTAACACATCTGGCCAAAGATGGCAATTGGGGCAGCATCAAAACGATGCGTATGCTTCCGGTAGCCAACCGCGGCCACCTCAACCGAATTATTCCCAAGGGCCCCCCATCGTTAAGAAAAATTCTTTGGAAGAAATGTTCGAGAAGTTTGTTGAGATTTCCCAGACCAACATGACAAATCAGGCCGCCTCGATGCGCAAACTGGAGGCACAATTGGGCCAATTGGCTCAAGTGGTTTCCGAGCGCACCCAAGGCACCTTACCGAGCAACACGGAAAAGAACCCCCATGAACAAGGAAAGCGCCTTGGGGAGGACACTTCGGGAAACCGCGACGAACTTGTCATTAATTGTAAAATCAATAACATTGACACTCCAGCATTATGCGATTCTGGGGCGTCCAACAACATACTCACTTTGCAAGATGCTACAAAAATGCAGTTACAAGTTGACATTGAAAATCAGAAATCACTTATCTTAGTTAATGGCAATCTGGTTGACACGGAGGGAGGTGTGCGGGATCTTGAAATCGAGGTTAACGGCACCAGTATCACCACTGACTTTCAGGTTTTGGGACCACAGGACAATAACTCCATTCCTATATTAGGAGTCCCATTCCTAACAGCCAGTGGCGCATCCCTCGACTTTTCCAAAGGCCGTGTCACTTGGCCAAACGAAGAGTCCACCCTCGATGAAACATCCCTACATTTTTCTTCCATCCCAAATAACATATCTCTGAGTGTCACAGATGTCAAGCTGGATTCAGGTTCCCCCGCATTGGAAGCACATTTGGAGAAGACGCCAAAGAACAGACTTCCTCCAGAAGTCGATGAGAAGCAGGAACTACTGGTCTACGAAGGGATCAATTGCACCAAAGTCACGACTGTCTTTCTACTGCCAGCCAATTCTGTTGTTGAGCAGGGCGAACTAAGTTTTATTCGGGAGAAATCCCTGGACAATAATTTGTATAATTCTGTTAAACGATCTGTGACTTGGGCAGATCCGGTTGCCGTCACGGTGCCGGATAGGCCGCCACCAACCACGATACAAGCAAACCTCACAGCCTACCTTCATTGGAAGTCTCCCACGGTGGAGAAACTGAAAGAGGCCAAGCGGTTACGCGAAGAGCGCTACGCTACCTTCCGGCTCGCGAACGAGTGCACTCGCACTAATAGGACAATGCCTACCCCGAATGCAAAAAGACACTCTGCTGTTCTCTCGCATCCCACCGGAGAGACTTGCCATAAATCTGTGTATAGCTGATTGTGCCATCTTCTTTCTTGCTACTTGTTGAATGCTGGTTGCTCTATTTTTAATTTTGTTTCCTTTTGCTACTGCCAAGAACTCTCTATTTGAACTGCTAATACAGGTATTTGGTCCACCTTAAGGACGGTAAACAAAAGGGCTTTCGGGAGACAACCCAAGTTGGACCGTTCGGTCCTATGCTGTGTTTTGATTTCGGTTTATTTCTTCATATATATATATATATGTCCAGCTTTTGTTTGGCTTGCATCCTTTAATTGCAGGTGCAGGATTCTTAGAGGCGCGGCAACGTGGCCGCACTTGGACATCTCATTGCCCGACTGGTATGCTCAATTTTGAGCATAGGTAACTTCCTACCCTAGCTATTTCTCCTCTTTGGAATGTTTTTTTTTATTCATTGTCACCTTTAAGTCTGGGGGGGGGGGGGGGTAGTATGCCTGTGGTCACTACACCGCACTTTCTGTTGCATTCCAATTTCTTATTTACTTATTTCTTTTTTTTTGGTTGCACACACTGAATCACCCACACGAGTGCGCTCTTACCCACGCGCACAACCCGAGTTAAATTTATTGCTTTTGTGTAAACTTTAAAATAGTGGTACTGGCTTAGGATTTCAGGATTGAGTAGTTCGAAACTCATGCAGTGCTCCTAATCGAATACTCATGGTTTGTGTAGAGTTAGGATAGAACTAATTTTTCTTTATGATCGTAGAATTATTCTTTTCTGCTCACGTCAATATTGTTTGTACTGCTCAAAATCTGAATCTGGGATAATCAAACGATAGTGTAGGAATGTGTGTAGCCGCCACTAGACTCGTATTGCTCGAGTCGGGGGGAAGGATCATCTTTCTCGGTGGCTAAGAACTTGCCCTAAGCTACTCTCGAAGCATTGGTGCACGGTTAGTTAAGCGTTAGCATGACGTAGGCCTTCTTTTTGGCTAGTTTGAGGCTTGTTTAGCCATTCCTACCTGTTAACCATTGCATGCCAAATTTGTGCCTACCCTTCCTTTGATCCAGCTCCACTCACTTTCACCAAGGCCTGAAGCTAAACCCACCTTCGCAATCAAATGCTTGAGCTGATTTGTAATTCCTGTTTTGCCGAGGTTGTGATTAGTGGACATTGTTTTTGGGGGTGCTGATTTTATTCCCGTTTTGATTGCTTCGTTTGGGGATTGCTAGCGTAGAAAAGAAAACAATAGTTTATGAAAATAAAAAACTGATTCGCGCAATAGAAAAACAAATATTTATGTGAAATAATTGCTTTGAGATTTCGATCCCCATCCTCTGTATTGAATTTGGTCGGGTTCAGCCGTGTTCACACCCGGATTTCAAGCTAAGTTTTGGGGCGTGTGCCCCATTATTTTCTAAGTGGCTGTTTTGGTTTGGGTTGTTTTCGCTCGCTTTGGTTGCATAGAGCCTTCATGTTTATCTTTGACCACCAAGCCGTTGCCTAAGCCCCATTTCCCCCTACAAGTCCTACTGATTCACGCTTGAGTCTAACCCGCGCCGTGGAGAGAGTGTGAACGTGCAAGCGTATGGTCCCCGACATTGGTGGATTCCTTTGGAGGTGATCCTGAGTCCCGAACTTTGGCAATGCTCACCTTAGTGGCCTGCCTACTTTCTTCCTGCACATGATCGCACGATTCTCCAGAATTCTAATTTTGAGCAATTACAATATTTATTTACGTCTGTCGAATAGTTTAAACTACGTTGTATAATTAAAAAGTTTTTCTATTATATCTTCTATACTCATGATATATTTGATTTCTCGTCTTACTTCTTTCTGAAATTGCTGAGCCAGTTAGCTATCTTCGAGTCCATAGAGTGATGATTTGCTCGGGACGTGCAAATGGTTAAGTCTGGGGGTGTGATGAGTCCACATTTTACACTGAGTTTTGGACTCATCTGGGCTAGTTTTATCGCCTTAGCACTACACTTGAGAGCCTTTATTGCTTATTTGTGTTTATGTACCTATTTCACGATTAAGTGCACTGTAGGCCCGCTTCTGTGTGCTTTCTGTGTTTCCATTTTTGTTGTTATTCTTTAGCCCTATCTCGGGGAAGTGGTGTGCACGTTCTGGTGGCCTTTCTGCCCCTTCTGCTGGTACAGGGGTCGTGTGCGTGTTCCGGGATGATTGTGTAACAGGAATACTGCGCACGATCAGGGGATCTAATGCGCACGACCACTGGTCGTGCGCCCCCGATCGTGTGCACTACTCAACATTTTCTATAGAATCAGCCTGGGGTAAGCGCACGACCACTGGACTTACTGCGCACGACCACTGGTCATGCGCCACCGTTCGTGCGCATTACACCCCCTTTTTCATAACCCTGTCTCGGTAATCGCACGAGCACTGGCCATAGTGCGCACGACCACTCGTCGTGCGCCACTGCTCGTGCGCGTATATGCTGATGCTTCTTGTCCAGGTTGCAGGTTTATTTGGAAAAGCCGCATGATCATCGACCTACAGTGCGCACGACCACTGGTCGTGCGCCACTGATCGTGCACACTGCTTCTGCTATCTCCGTATAAAAGGCCCTGCTCCGCGTTTTAGGTCAACGCCTATCATTTGCTGCGATCGGAGAGTGTGCGGGAATCGCCTTTTCACTTCTCCAGCTGCTCCATCACTTCCACCTTCGTCGGGAAGCCATTTCCACTAACTCCGAAGCTTTTCAACACTCCGGCAAAGACCTCGGCCATTGATGACTTCAACTCCAAGCTTTCCTACAGAGTTGGTGAAGTAGATAACCTAGAGAACGGACTTAAAGGCCTTCGAGGTGACAGATCGTTGGTACCGAAAGCCTCCTTGGACTGAGCCCGGAAGCGGATTGACAACTCGCTACTCCGGCCACGACCTGCGGTGGATCTTCATTCTCTTTTGGTTTACTACTCTTCCCCTTACTCTGTGTTATGACTGTTTTAAGCAGTGTAATGAACATTTCCATCCCTTAATATCAAGTTTACTTTCTAGTTAATGGAATGTTACTTTCTTCTTATGCTTGTGAGTTCTGTTTGTGAATGCGCATCACTCACCCCACATCCACTTCATTCATGTGCCTTGTCCGATTGCAATCCACACAAGAACGCTGCAATCCATTAGTTTCCTTTCCACTCGCCCAACTGAAGTTCGGCATAGCGGCCGACAAACCCATTTCACCTTGCGAAGCGGTGCCGTCGACCCGCATAGTTTTTACTAGTTCAGTAGATCAAACATCCACAATCTCCCGAGTCTGCTATTTTTTTTTGTTCTATTTTTAACTCTCATAATAATATTCTCGGTACTGTTGCCGTTCTACGCTAATTGCATTCCTCAAGAGACCGACACTTGGGGATTTACTCCCAAAACTTTATTACTTGTGCGACCGGTGCGCTTGCCGTATTACACGTATCACCTACCTCCTGGAGAGTGCGGGCCTGGCTGGCCCTACTATCCTGCCACTTGTCATGCTCGCCTAAGGCTAGCCCAAGGTTACAAAGCTCTGGCCCCTTATGTGCTCGCCCGGGACATGAGAAAATGGAGCCAGCCGGTCTGGCTCCTAGCAACCCCACTCCCAGGATACGAGGTTGTACACAATCCCCGCTCTTTTTGAGCTTGTCCAAGCTCAAAAAGAATCATCCAACCTCAAGTGTTCGGCGAGTGCGGCAGGGGCCAGAGAGAATATTCGGGTTTGGTCCACCTGCGGCTATATATATATATATATATATATATAGATATATATATATATATATGCCTACGTACTTGGGTGACTTTTGCCATTCCCTTCGCTCTAATCTTACCGATTTGCCTATCCCCAAAGAGATCCAAGAGAGGCTCGCCCGAGTTTGCGAGGCTTCCTCTGCTCGAGTCAACAACTAGACCGCGGTTCCCCTCAGCATGCCGTAGAGAGGTTCGGCTAAGCCTAATCTCTCTAAGAGGGAGAAACCATTTCTCCAAGATATTGAACCCATCTTTCATGACTTGAGGTCCACTCTGGAGAAGGGTGCTGGCTCCTCTACATTGCCCTCCCCTGAGAAATAGAAGCACATCGTCGACCTTTTTGCCGACCTGGATAGCCAACGGGATGACGACGAGGCCTCCCACCGCGAGTGAAGTCCACCCCCACCCCCCACCCCTCGGCTCCTCGCGGCTTGAAACTCCGGATAATCGCCCACGAGACCTGTGTAATGCCCCGAAACTCAAATGTGCGACGTGGGACGTTTTGGGCCAGATTTGGAATCTGGCAGTAGGCACACGGCCTGGGACACGGGCGTGTCCCAGGGCGTGTCAGGCTGGAGTCAATGATTTGGTCGAGAGGTCGACGATTTTGGAGTTGACGATCGTCGAGCAGAGAACACGGCCTGAGACACGGGCTTGTCTCAGGGCGTGTCGAGCCCGTGTCATCGATCGACCCGGGGTGTCGATGAATTGCGCTCGACTAAGTGTCGAGATGGGGCACACAGCCTGAGACACGCCCGTGTCTCAGGGTATTCCGAGCCCGTGTCGACGATCGGCCAGGGAAGTCGACGATTTTCGCTTGACGAAGTGTCGAGACAAGACACACGGCCTAGGATACGGGCGTGTCCAAGGCCATGTCGGGTGTCGAGGAACTTCACTCGATGAAATGTCGAGACTGTGAACACGGCCTGGCACCCAGGTGTGTTCGAGTAGACATGGGTAAGGACATGGGCATGTCCAATACCCGTGTGAGTCTCGGGTGGTTTTTGGGCTGTGTTGATGGAGGCACACGACCGGCCACACGACCGTGTTAGTTGGAACACGGCCGTGTCAGGTCGATCACGGGTGTGTTCGATGCCCGTGTGATGTTCCAGGCACGTCAATTTTGACGGCGAATGGGGGACACGGCCCTGGACACGGGCGTGTGCCATGCCGTGTTCGGCCCAGTTTTAATATTTTAGGCCCAAATCAAGGCCGTTCATTTCTTTAATTTGAGATCCAACGGCTGTGGGTTGTTCCTGATGGGATATACCCGGGATTGGACCTTTGAAACCCTCACTTTTACTTGAGTGGTTCTCTTTCTAAGTCAAGAGAGAGGTGAGAGCTAAGGAGGAAGAAGAAGCTAGATCCGGCCATTGGAGGAGCTTCGAAGCTCCAAATCGCGAGCCGACTTCGGATCTACGGAGGCAAAGAGAGTGCGGTGCTTTTCATCCGCTTACTTTTCCATGGCGCTAAAGAGGAACGCTAGGGTAACGATTCTCTTCTTGAGCATGTGAAGCTCTCCTTCTTTGCATAGGAAGCCCGCTCTCGCGAGTTTGCGCTTAGTGGAGGCGTTCCTTCGGGTAGATATGTAAAGTCCCCATTGTGTAGAGTCCGTAAGCGAGAACGGACATAGACATGATTTGTGAAGCCTACCCGGACATGTTAGTCTGGATCGGTGATGTTGCATTGCATAAATGCTGGAGAAGACTCTGTGCGATTGGTTGTTTTTCGGGTTTTCTATATGATAGATTGCAACAGGGAGCCTTGGGGATTAACCCTAAGGTGCACCCGGAAAACTGGGCGGATGCGTGATCTTGCCAACTTGGAGGCCTGAGAGCCAACCTGAACATAACCGGATTATGTGAAATGTGTGACGGAAACGAGACTCGGGGGAAGTTTGTCCCGCGCATATGGCTTAAACTGTCGTTGTGATGTGAGCACGGGTTAGATGGAATCGTACCCGTTCTATATCGTTTGGTTAGATCTGTTGGCATAGATGAGGGTCTCGGCGGTCTATGGCTTAAAATGATTTGACTCATGCCAAGAAGACAAAATGCTCATATGTTTGTTCGTCAAAGTGGCGGTGGTGAGTCCGGAATGTCTATGACTTAAATTGACGTGACATTGGCCGGTTCACCGAGAATGTGCCCTGAGTGCATGGGGTGTGTGGCCGTGCGAGCCTATG
Organism: Platanthera guangdongensis; assembly: GCA_039583875.1. Taxonomy (NCBI): domain Eukaryota; kingdom Viridiplantae; phylum Streptophyta; class Magnoliopsida; order Asparagales; family Orchidaceae; genus Platanthera; species Platanthera guangdongensis. The sequence continues at coordinate 204,429,561 of CM077151.1, read as the reverse complement.
CTTGTGATGATGTGACATTACTATAATGCCTGTTTATGCTAATAAAAAGCAGGGAAGGAGCATCGCCACCCCGAATTGGGGGCGAGATCGTTATAATTTGGTCAGCATTGCTGATCGTTGCTTTGTTTGCCACCGTGCGGTGGTTTTGTTGCTTGCAGGTGCTGCTGGACCAAGTGGTCAATAGCAGGCTAAAACCCAAATTGCGAAGCCAGCCCTCGAAGGCCTAATTGGAGCGTTTACTGCTTTTACTCATGTATGACCGGCCTGCGTGCCGTGGTTTGTAAAACATGTAATATTGAAGTAAACCATTTTATAAGGCCTTAAGGCTTGTACTCGTGTATGTACGACATTCCTATTTGGTGTATTAGTGGACATTCATGCTCTTTGTGCTGGGTTCTTTATTGCAACTTAAACTGCTTCCGCTAGAATGCTTTGTGTAGGACGTTATGATTGGTTGGATGGTTTCCATTGAGTAACCACCCGGTCTATCTGTGGTATATGGTGTCGGGCCCCGGCCGGACCTACTGCTATATGCTATGCGATGAATAGGGGGTGTTACAATTTGGTATCGGACTACTGGTTTTGGTCAGGCTTAAGATGAATTCGTGGACGAATTCTTCTTAAGGGGTGGTGAGCACATGTGTGTGCGTCATCGTTATAACAGTAAAAGAACCCATGAATGTCCACTTAGGATTGAAAAAACACATGTTTGGGGAACCTGCGTGTTTATATAATTGCAGTTTGCAATTTTATTTGGTCGCTTAACGGTGTTTTGTACCACTATAGGTGACCATAAGTGGTGCTGGGCCGTCGGAACGTCTAGTTTCTGAGGCTAGCAGTGCACCTAATGAAGCTCCTGCAACACCTCTATCGGCTGAGACCATACGATCGGTGGTCGAAGTAGTGTTGGCCATGATTAATGTGTAGCCTGCAAGGCAAATGCAGCAGCCCGCTCCTGCGATGGAGCAGGTGCCGCTGCAAGCGGCTGAGCCGAGGAGAGTGGAACAGGTGGTTAGAGGAACCGGTTGTGCCATGGAGGGCAACCGAGAGACAGCTCAAGCATGTCATGAGTTTTAATCCTCTGGTATTCTCGTGGTTGGGAACCCCATCTCAAGCTGAAGACTGGCTCTCCAGGGTGAAGAGAGTCATGACAGCAACGGAGACAGAGGAGTGGCAAATGACCACCATTGCTACATTCCTTCTAGACGGTGAAGCGAGAATGTGGTGGGAAGGATTGGAGCTGCAACTTTTGAGAGGTAGACAACTTATTGATGTCTCGATGGAGGAGTTCTCGAGACTGTTCTTGGCTAGATACCTCCCTTCGGCGCAAAGGATAGCATTGGAGAACAAGTTCCTGAAGTTGGTTCAAGGAGACAATACCGTGGATGAATATCTCCACGAGTTTACTCGTTTGAGTCGATATGCTAGCTCCACCATTGAGGATGAGTAGCGCAAGACGAATCGATTCGACGAAGGGTTGAGAGATGATTTGAGGTTACTACTCTCGGGGCCGATGAGGCAGAGTTTCTTAACCTTGGTCAACACGGCCCGGTCCTTGGAGAAGGACATGAAGAATGTTCAGGCAAAGAAGAGCATTGGTGACAAGAAATCTGAGTTCAAAGTGACGACTACTTCAAAGTCCGGATATCGAAGATTCCACAAGAAGCATAGGACTTCGGGTCCAGCCCCTTCTGGTGCTTCTAGGGCGACTACGGGTCGAACCCCGGGTCCATGTTTCACTTGTGGAAAGACGGGGCACTTTGCCCGCGATTGTTGGAGCGGACATAACAAGTCCGAAAGGAAGCCGGGAGCGACTTATGAAGAGAAGGGCAAGGCAGTGGAGTCAACCGCGTCCCACTAAGCTCCGGCCCAACTATGGGTCTATAATCATGGCCAATAGGAGGCCATCAAACAGGCGGATGTGGTGACAGGTACGGTTTAATTTATAGCAAGTCAAATTCTTTAAATACTTGTGATGCACATGTTACCTTATCACTGCTTGTTTAGGATTTATTTTGATTTGTGAAAACCAGGCAAGAGCACTCTTCGATACAGGAGCTTCACACTCCTTCTTGTCCGAAGGATTTATATCATGCATCGGAGTCCCTTCTTCGATGGCGAAGGATAAGTTGGATGTGTTGTTGCCCAATGGGTGTTCGATGCCCGCGGATAAAATCTGCAGTGTTAAGATTCGCATTGAGAATCAGGAGTTCGATCTGCAAGCGTCCGTTACTACCGTTGGTGGAGTTCGACATTATTTTTGGCATGGACTGGCTCTCGGAGCAGCAAGCCTATACTGATTGCTGTAGCAAGGAAGTCAAGTTGGGAGCAAGTCGTGAGATGATTTTTACGGGCTTAAAGGGGTCGAGCAAGACGTTGATGTCTGCTCTTCAGGTGGTGAAGGCAGTTCGTGCTGGTGCAGAACTGTTCTTTACACTAGTGGAGGTTGCAAAGCCGAAGCCCGCGTTGGATAGTATTTCAGTGGTATCGGAATACCCTGATGTTTTCCCTAGAGATCTTCCTGGAGCCCCACCTCAACGGGAGATAGATTTTGCGATAGAGCTCGTACCAGGTGCAAAGCCTGTGTCACGCTCTCCATATTGGCTAGCGCCTAAGGAAATGGCGGAGCTGAAGGTGCAACTGCAAGAGTTGTTGGAGCAAGGGTATGTGCGCCCAAGTTCTTCGACTTGGAGCGCGCTGGTCCTTTTTGTTAAGAAGAAGGACAGAAGCTTGAGGCTCTGTATTGATTATCGGGAGCTCAACAAGTTGACGGAAAAGAACAAGTACCCGATCCCCCGGATCGGTGATCTTTTTGATTAGTTGGTCGGGTCGAAGGTGTACACAAAGATGGACCTCAAGTCCGGGTACTATCAACTCCGAATAAGGGAGAGTGATATCCCGATGATAGCGTTCAGTACGAGATACGGGCATTATGAGTTTACGGTCATGCCGTTTGGGCTGACTAATGCACCATTAGTGTTCATGGATTTGATGAACAGGACCTTCAGGGAGTACTTGGACCATTTTGTGATCATCTTCATCGACGATATTTTGGTGTACTCGTAGAGTGAGGAAGATCACTTCAAGCATCTTCATTTGGTTTTGGAGACGCTAAGGAGGAATCAGTTGTATGCCAAGTTCTCAAATGCGAGTTTTGGTTATCCTCAGTGGCGTTCCTCGGTCATATAGTGAGTGGAGAGGGTATTGTAGTGGATCCGGCGAAGATTGTTGCGATACGGGAGTGGCCTGAGCTTGCTATGGTAGCGGAAGTCCGGAGATTTCTGGGGCTTGCCGACTATTATAGGCGCTTCATAGAGAACTTCTCGTGGATAGCATTACCTCTCACTACTTTGACGAGGAAGGAGTACAAGTTCGTTTGGACGCCGGAGTGCACACGAGCTTTTGAAGAGTTGAAATGTCGGTTGACCACGGCGCTTGTGCTGAGTTGGCCGAGTGGGACCGAAGGCTATGAGATTTATAGCGACGCTTCGGGCAGCGGTTTGGGTTGCGTGCTACTACAACATGGGAGTGTGATAGCTTATAGCTCGAGACAGCTAAAAGTGCACGAGAGGAATTATCCGGTCCATGAATTGGAGTTAGAGGCCGTGATTTTTGCCTTGAAGCTGTGGAGGCATTATTTGTACGGTGTGAATATCGATATCTACACCGATCATAAGATCCTGAAGTATCTGATTGATCAGAACGATCTGAATATGCGGCAGCGTAGATGGATGGAGTTCCTGGGGGACTATACATTCAAGATCTACTACGTGCCTGGTAAAGGGAATGCGGTTGCGGACGCATTGAGTCGCCGAGCCACAGCTCAAGCCAATTGGCTATCGGTGCATGATGAGCGGTTGGTGTGGGAGTTGGAGGCATTGGAGATTGTTTGTGTGGATAAGCAATCAAGTGCTGAAGCAGTACTGAATTGGACTGAAGTCCAATATGACCTGGCTGATCGGATTCAGCTGGCTTTGGATATGGGTGTCCATATGAAGCAGTTGATTGCTGTGGAAATTCCCAATTCACTGTGGAGGACGGATTGCTTTGGAAAGACGATCGCCTATGCGTCCCAAGTGTGGGCAATTTGCGGGTGGAATTATTGTATGAGGCACACCATACTAAGTACTCAATTCACCCGGGGAGCACAAAGATGAACCGCGATGTAAAGAAACTGTTTTGGGGGTTGGGTTTGAAGAAGGATGTGGCGCTCTACGTGGCGAAGTGCCAAACTTGCGCCTTGGTGAAGGCGGAGTGCCAAAAGCCGGGAGGATTTCTTAAGTCCCTGCATATTCCGTAGTGGAAATTCGACGACATCTCTATGGACTTTGTGCACGGTTTGTCAAGGTCGCAAAAGGGGAACGACGCCATTTGGGTGGTCGTAGATCGGCTAACGAAGGTGTCGCATTTCATTCCACATAGGAAGGATGATGCGATGGAGAAGTTGGCAAAAATGTATGTGGATAACATTGTACGGCTTCACGGTGTGCCCCGCAGCATCTTGAGTGACCGAGATAGGCGGTTCACATCCAACGATTGGAGGCTTGTGCAGCAAATGTTGGGAACAAAGCTAAAATTCAGCACAGCCTTCCATCCGCAAATAGATGGGCAGACCGAGAGGGTCAACAGAACTATGGAAGACATGCTTCGCATGTGTGTCTTGGATTTTGGAAAGCAATGGGAAGACCATCTTTATTTGGTGGAGTTCGCATACAACAATAGCTACTAAGCGAGTATTCAAATGGCGCCCTTCGAGGCCCTATATGGTAGAAAATGTCGCACGCCGTTGTCTTGGCTAGAAACACGTCAGTCAAAGTTGTATAAGCGATTAGAAGTGGAGGATGCTACTTTATTGGTGCGTACCATTCGGGAAAGGTTGCTTATCGCTCAGGACCGGCAAGCGAAGTACTATAATGCCAAGCACAGGAACGTGGAGTTCGCTGTGGGCGACTATGTGTACTTAAAGATCAAGCCATTCAAGGGTGTCTCGCTGGTGCGACGATTGAAAAAGCTAAGCCCGAGGTACCTTGGGCCGTTTGAGGTTTTGGAGCGGGTTGGTGAAGCAGCCTATCGGTTGAAGCTCTCAGTGGAGCTAAGTGGTTTGCATGATGTATTCCATATTTCGGTGCTACGGAAGGCGGTGCAAGAGACTTCGCAAGTGTTCGTGATTGATCAAGTGCCGGTGGATAGTGGGTTGACGATAAGAGTCAAGCCCGTGCGGATTGAGGACTCGGAGGTCAAGCGGCTACGCAATAAAGAGATCAGGATGGTCAAGGTCCGATGGGACAATTGCGGTCGGGAGGAGCTCTCTTGGGAACGAGAGCAGACTATGCTTGATGAGTATCCAGAGTTGTTCCGCTCAGGTATAATTTAAATTTTGGTACTTGTCTTTCCTTTATATATTTTCGTGGATGAAATTCGTTTAAGAGGGGGAGAGTTGTAATGCCCCGAAAATCAAAAGAGCGACGGGGGACGTTTTGGGCCAGATTTGGAATCTGGCAGTAGGCACACAGCCTGGGACACGGGCGTGTTCCAGGGCGTGTCAGGCTGGAGTCGACGATTTGGTCGAGAGGTCGACGATTTTGGAGTCGACGATCGTCGAGCAGAGAACACAGCCTGAGACACGGGCGTGTCTCGGGGCGTGTCGAGCCCGTGTCGACGATCGGCACGGGGTGTCGACGAATTGCACTCGACGAAGTGTCGAGACGGGGCACACGGCCTGAGACACGGGCATGTCTCAGGGCGTGTCGAGCCCGTGTCGACGATCGGCCAGGGAAGTCGACGATTTTCGCTCGACGAAGTGTCGAGACAAGGCACACGACCTAGGACACGGGTTTGTCCAAGGCCGTGTCAGGTGTCGATGAACTTCACTCGACGAAGTGTCGAGACCGTGAACACGGCCTGGCACCCAGGCGTGTTCGAGTAGACACGGGTAAGGACACGGGCGTGTCCAATACCCGTGTGAGTCTCGGGTGGTTTTTGGGCTGTATCGATGGAGGCACACGGCCGGCCACACAGCCGTTTCAGTTGGAACACGGGCGTGTCAGGTCGAACACGAGCATGTTCGATGCCCGCGTGATGTTCCAGGCACGTCGATTTTGATGGCGAATGGGGGACATGGCCCTGGACACGGGCGTGTGTCAGGCCGTGTTCGGCCCAGTTTTAATATTTCTGGCCCGAATCAAGGCCGTTCGTTTCTTTAATTTGAGATCCAACGGCTGGGGGTTGTTCCTGATGGGATATACCCGGGATTGGACCTTTGAAACCCTCACTTTTACCTGTGTGGTTCTCTTTCTAAGTCAAGAGAGAGGTGAGAGCTAAGGAGGAAGAAGAACCTAGATCCGGCCATTGGAGGAGCTTCGAAGCTCCAAATCACGAGCCGACTTCTGATCTATGGAGGCAAAGAGAGTGCGGTGCTTTTCATCTGCTTACTTTTCCATGGCGCCAAAGAGGAACACTAGGGTAACAATTCTCTTCTTGAGCATGTGAAGCTCTCCTTCTTTGTATAGGAAGCCCGCTCTCGCGAGTTTGCGGTGAGTGGAGGCGTTGCTTCGGGTAGATATGTAAAGTCCCCGTTGTGTAGAGTCCGTAAGTGAGAACGGACATAGGCATGATGTGTGAAGCCTACCCAGACATGTTGGTCTGGATCGGTGATGTTGCATTACAAAAATGCCGGAGAAGACTCCGTGCGATTGGTTGTTTTTTGGGTTTTCTACATGATAGATTGCAACAGGGAGCCTTGGGGATTAACCCTAAGGTGCACCAGGAAAACTGGGCGGATGCATGATCTTGCCAACTTGGAGGCCTGAGAGCCAACCTGAACATAACCGGATTATGTGAAATGTATGACGGAAATGGGACTCGGGGGAAGTTTGACCCGCACAAATGTCGTTGCGATGTGAGCACGGGTTAGATGGAACTGTACCCGTTCTATGTCGTTCGGTTAGAGCCGTTGGCATAGATGAGGGCCTTCGGCGGTCTATGTTTGGCCGTCAAAGTGGCAGTGGTGAGTCCGTAATGTCTATGGCTTAAATTGACGTGACATTGGCCGGTTCACCGAGAATGTGCCCTGAGTGCACGGGGTGTGTGGCCGTGCGAGACTACGACTGCGATGATGTGACATTACTATAATGCCTATTTATGCTAATAAAATACAGGGAAGGAGCATCGCCGCCCCGAGTTGGGGGCGAGATCGTTATAATTTTGTCAGCATTGCTAACCGTTGCTTTGTTTGCCACCGTGCGGTGGTTTTGTTGCTTGCAGGTACTGCTGGACCAAGTGGTCAATAGCGGGCTAAAGCCCAAATTGCGAAGCCGACCCTCGAATGCCTCATTGGAGCGTTTACTGCTTTTATTCATGTATGACCGGCCTGCGTGCCGTGGTTTGTAAAACATGTAATATTGAAGTAAACCATTTTGTAAGGCCTTAAGGCTTGTACTCGTGTATGTACGACATTCCTATTTGGTGTATTAGTGGACATTCGTGCTCTTTGTGCTGGGTTCTTTATTGTAACTTAAACTGCTTCCGCTAGAATGCTCTGTGTAGGACGTTATGATTGGTTGGATGGTTACCATTGAGTAACCACCCGGTCTGTCTATGTTATATGGCGTCGTGCCCCGGCCGGACCTACTGCTATATGCTATGCGACGGATATGGGGTGTTACAACCTGTCCCCCCCCCCCTTTGGCACCCTAGGGGTGGACTTGCAGAGGCAGAACTCGCCAGCTCGTGCCCCATCCCTACAACAACTTCCTCCTGGGACAGCTGGAGCAGACATTAAATACATCCCCGTGCCGGGCTTCAACCTCCTCTGACCAAAAAGACACTATCTGGGCCGTGGTAAGAATCTGATCCTGCCACCACCTTGCACTTTTTTGGGGTAGCCGAGCTCTTCAGGTAAGCTGACCTTCAGAGGCTCTTTTTTCGTGATTTTCCTGTGTACTTGCCTTTTATACTGATGTTCAACTGTCTTTGCAGCTCTTCCCAGCCAGTCCGAGGCTAACGAATCTTCGGGGCCAACCCGCTACTCGTCCATCCCTTCTCCAAGCTCGCTAGACTCCTTTCTGTGTTCTGAAGTGGAGAACGACGAGCTATCGAGGAGGGGGATCAGGCTCTTCAAGAAGCTGGTGCACAGGCTGTGCAAGGTGCAGGAGGACAACGAGGCACTGTAGTGTGACTACGTACGGCTCGCGGATGAGGTGAGGGGCCTTCTGGCAGGTGAGGCGATGTCCACTTCCCGGCTTTTGGATGAGATCGATGAAGTCCTCTAGGTCACTCGGAGGAACTCAGGGTGGATCCGCGAGGTCCTCAACTCACAGCAACCTGCTGGGAAGGAGACGCGAGGCCAAGGTATATAGAAATGACTACATTGTCAAGCCTACCGGCACTCGCCTCCTGACCCCTCAGCCCGTGCATTTGAGCTTGCTCCTCTTTCCTTTTGTATATGATTTCTTCGAGCAGTATTCGCCCCTTGGCCTGTAATAATTTGGAAATGTTTAAGATTATAATACTTGGTATCCGAATAATGTATCGCCCTTTATATTTAGCTTGGCATGTGATGGGACAAATTATAGAAGTCAGAGAGCTGGGGTTGGCGAGCTGGGATAGGCGAGCTGGACTGATCGGTCAACTCAGCTTCAGATTCATTTTTCTATAAATAGGACCCCTCACCAACCCCATACCACCGCCTTTACTGCCTTCAGAATCCCTCTTCTCGCCTTTTCTCCTCCCATACTCGCGCTCTAACCTTCCCGCGAGCATGAGCAAGACAAACCCTGACGCTAACGTTCGTTCCAAGTGAGCCCAACACTTCACCGACTACTGCTTCTTCGAAGGGAACACGACAGAAGCGGAGCTCGCGGAGTTCATCACCGACCACGTGCCTCCTGGATTTGAGGCGTGCTGACCCACGGAGCAGGAAACTAGTAACATTTTCTACCTCAATGAGCTTGACTTCCCCATCTCACATTTCGAGGTGGGTTGTGCCTGCCACTCTGACCGGAAGTCCGCCAGATATTGAAATATTATGGCCCGGAGCCCGAGCAACTCAACTCGAACGCCATTTCCATGATGGTGGCATTCGTGTGCTTCCTCCGTCAGGAGAGAATAGAGTTCAACCTGACCGTCTTCAAGAAACTCTTCTCCTACAAGGCGACCCCAGATGACGTCGCCTACTTTGGGGGCTCCCTCATCAAAGTTCGTGAGATCGCAAACAAACATCATAAATGGATGACCAAGATCGCCTTCATCAAGGGCGATCTCGGCAACATCCCCTACTCACCTCAGCAAAAAGGAAGGATGATTTCTTGGGCGAGACATCATCAACAACAACAAAAACCGAAATACATGAGCTTGACCGAGACCATCCAAGATGGGTCGTCGGAGAACCCGCTGGAGGAGATCTCGGGCAAGGGGTAGGGTGTGGTGAGTCCTCCGCTCCCCCTACTGCGAAGAAGGTGGCCAGCGAGGCAGGCTCGCCGAAGGGCCACCCCTTCTTTGTCTTCGGGGGAAGGTGGAAAGACTCGGTTGACGAACCCTTGGTCCTGTGAGACGAGCTGGACCACCGAGTCTCCATCTCCACCTTCCACGCTTCATGGACCGACCGACAGCTCCCTTCCGGACATGCCTATGGGCTCGGCTTTGGCCTCTATGGCCGCAAGGACGTCTAGGCCTATAAGCATATGGCCCTGCGACATCTCAGCCACAAAGGCATGCAAGCCCATATGAGGTCTATGGAGTTGCATCACATGATGATCCTCTGCACCTTCAACCTCAACAACCATCTGCAGAAAGCCAAGCAGGCATGCGACGTCACCAAGAACAAGGCTTGAGACCTGGCGAGGCAGCTCGGCATTGCCGAGAACTTACTCGCCCAAAATGCTGGCTGGCTGGTAACTACCTGGTTGCTTCTTTCTCGTTTTACTTAGGATTTTCCGGCCTTCTTCGTTATAAGTTTGTTTACCCTTTTTATTTTTTAGGACGCCAAGGTCGCTGATGAGTTACGGGCTCGCGCCACCGGGATGGAAGAAGAGAACAACCAGATGCGTGCCCGCTCTATAGAGCTAGAGGCTCGCCTTGCCGGGCTGGAGGAGGAGCATGGGGCACTGAAAGAGAAGAATAAGGGCCTTAATGGAGAGATCCTCCGCCAAGCAGAAATGTTCTTCCATTCAAGAAACAGTGAGCCCCCTTCCTGTATAAGAGACAAAAGATCTTTGGCGAGGCTGAGGTCGCTGAAAGGCTGCAGTTCAACTCGATGGCGTCTGCTGAGTGCACCCTTCAGATGATGAAAGACATGGGGGTGCTGGTGGAGTGCTGCGAGGAGATCATGACCTGGGACGTCATGCCAAGTCTGTTCCCTCCGAAACCGCCTAGCAAGAAGGAGGATGGCTTTGACCAACTCTTCGGGAAGGGTTTCAAAGACAACCTATCTGAAGGAGTGGGCAAAGACCTCCAGTCCGGGGGGAGGAAGGAGAGTGCTGATCCCCACCTTTCTTTTTCTCCTATGTAATTCTTTCCCCACCCACCCTTTTGTAACATCACCTAGGCAAGTTTCCCCTTATGTAAAAAATTCATACTTAGTGCAAAGTAGATTTTTCTAACTTCTTTTTCTTGAACCTCATTACTGTGAAGCATTCGCCTGCGAGTTTTCCCCCTTGAGTGTCGTCTGTGAATGTTCTTGAAAGCTGATCTAATCTAATTAATAGACATTATAATCTAATAATCAGATTAAAAAACTTAAATAGAGACAAAAACCTATTCACCCCCTATAGTTGTAAAGTTAGCCTTGAAAACAAGACTTTCAAGTGGTATCAGAGGAAGATTGTGCTTTAAAGGCTTAACACTCTGAGTAGATCTCAAAGGTTAGATAGAAGTCTGTCTCCATGGGTTCAGGAATGACCAATTGGGAGCTGAGTGCTGTGAGACTTCCAATCTGTAGGAAGGAAGATTTTGGCATCTAGAAAGCAAGGGTGAAGCAGTTCATGGAAGCATCCTCGGATGTATATTACAGTTGAAGAAAGACCATTCATCCCTATGAATGTCTCAATGCTGGATGCCAATATCAAGACCCCCAAAACATATGATGTGATGACCAAGAATAAGTTGGCCCTGGCCTCAATATCATTATGCGTGATGTTGATGATTCTACACTCTAGAATCTGATCCATTGCAAAAGAGCAATGGAAATGTGGGAAACACTTGTGATCTATATGGAGGGGACAGATGAGGTCAGAAATGATAGGAAGTCCATGCTCAACCAAGAGTATGAGGTGTTTAGGCAATCCAAGGGGGACAACATAACCATCTATTATGAGAAGTTCTTCAGGATTGTGAATGAGCTGAAGACTTACGAAAAAGTTTTCAGTCACTATGAACTAAATGACAAGTTCCTTTGATCTCTCTCTATAGAGTGGGACACAAAAATCTGTGCCATAAGAGAAGTGGTAAAGCTGGGAGAAACAGCTCCTCACACACTTTTTTTAAAGATGCTTCATATGAGATGCAGCTGCCTGGAAGGAAAGATGAGGAGAACAACAACAAGCGCTAGGCAAGTGACAAGTCTGTGGAATTTAAAGCTGAAGGCTCCGGCGAAAACAGAAGGAAGTCTCCCTCTCCACTAAGGAGAGATGATGATTCTGACACTAGAAAATTAGAGGAAAGCACATTAGACTACTAATGGTATCATGAATATTTTGCTTCCTTCACCATGCAATTCTAGAAGTCCCTGAAGAATAAGCACAGGAGATGCAGGACTTCCTCCTCCTCTCATCCTAAGGATGACTACTATAAGTGAAAGAATTAGTGCCTAACCACCTAGAGGGGGGTGAATAGGTGTAATTCCTGTTTTTCTTTTAAGGCAGAAAATATGTTCTGTTATTAACAAGAAATTGCAAAGTCTACTGCTAACACATCACATCAATCATAGAAACAAACAATCATAGAGTGCACACAGTGTTTATAGTGGTTCCCCAAGGTCTGGGTACATCCACTTTCCCCCTTCTCCTATCTAGCAGTTTACTAGATTCGGCCTAACTTCTGCACTTCTCCTCAGATCCTCAGATCTTACAGCTCAGAACCCCAAACCAGGTTCCTACAACTCAGAGTGTAACCAGACTCCTATAACTCAGGCCAACTGCCCTACCTCAGCCTTCAACAAGGCCTACACTTAGAGATTACAATCTCCTACACCTCAGGCTCACAGCCCTACCACTCAGAGAAAATATTCTCCTACACTCAGCCTTTATATAATAGGCTTACAATCTCAGATTTATACAGATCCTATAGAAAATTGTGTTTACAAGATAATTCACCACCACCCAGATAGAGAGAGAAGGAATGGCAGGCTTCTTGATGAGTTCTTGGAAGAACTTGGCAGAGATCAACCTCTCTTAACTTTCTTCAAAGCTTCTTGAATCTGAACTCAGTAGGGTTGAACACTTGAGAAGTTGATTCTTCAATCAGCTTCTGACTTGAGATTCAGATCTCAATCTGAATCTTACTTTGCAGCCTGGTTCAGCAAATGCTCTTCTTAGAAGGAGCTCTCTCTCTCCAACTTCTTAGATCTTCTGTCGAAGGTCTTCTTCTTTTGGGTTGTTAGATAACTGTGTAGATCTTCCCTCTTAATTGTAATTCATTGCTTTCTGTTGAAGGAGAAAGGCCTTTATATAGTCTTCCTCCAAGGTAACCGGCTGATCCGGTTTCTAACAACCTTCTGACAACTTTGACAGTTGTAGTTGACCGGTTGGAAATGGCAGCTGTCAAGTCATCCATTCACTTCTTGAAAATGATGTCTCTGTCTGAAAGTGTCGAGACTGATCTTCATTATGTGTCGACACAAATAGACTAAGTGTCAACACAAGTGGACTAAGTGTCGACACATGCCTTGCTGGTGTCGACACAACTCCTTTGTTGCTGTTAATACTTCTCGACACAGCCTTCTATTGAATGTGTCGACACTGATTCTATGTGTCAACACAAATACTTCATCTTCAAAACTTAGTTGAAATTTTGCTGTGTGTCGACACATCTCCTTTGTGTTGACACAAGTACTTCTTCACTTTAACTGTGTTGAAACTTGCTGTGTGTCGACACAAGTCCTGTGTGTCGACACAGTCGATGTCGACAAAACCTTCAGTGTGTCGACACAGCCTCCTGGTGTTGACACATTTGATCTCGACTAAGCTTCTCTGGGTGTCGACACTGCCTCTAGGTGTCGACACAATTTATGTCGACTATTCTTCACAGTGTGTCGACACTGCCTGTATGTGTCGACACATTTCTTCTGGTGTCGACTCTGCCTTTCCTAGTGTCGACACAATTTACTCCAAGTGTCGACACAGCTTTTCTCCAGTGTGGACATAAGCCTTTATAAGTGTCGACACAGCTCCTCTAGGTGTCGACACATGGACTTAGAAATTTTTCTTCATTTCCTGCAATTACTTAACCTGCACATATAACCTCAAAACACCATCAAATACACCTTGATGTATATCATTGAGTAGGGTGAGGCTTCTTCAAATCTGATACACATTTTCCAATGTACCCAACAATCTCCCCCTATTTGGAGAAGTCATAACCCTTAGTCAATGATATACACCATTCATAACAAATACACAATATGATGTATAACAACAATATATGACAGGGTAAATACTTAAAACAAAACATAAAAGATATTTCATCATAGAAAGTATGCTAACATAATGAGCATTCATTATAGTTTTGTTTCCACTTTCAAAAATTTCTTTAATCAAAAGTTTACATGGATTTTAACACAAAAGATTACAAAGATGTAAACTTAAGAAAATCTAATCTAAGGCTGCTCTGGCTCTTTGATGACAATGCCCTTGCCTGACTGAATCATGGATTGAACAGGAGCATCAGTGTCATCAACTGGCTTCTTACCTTTAAGATCTTTCTTCTTTAGCTCTTCAGCCCTTATCTTTTGTCTTTCAAAATAATGATAAGGCTTAGGGAAATACTTGCTAGGCTCATGTGCATTAGGAGGTAGCTTCCCAAGTTTTGCCTTCCTTCTATACTGCACAATAGCCTCTTGCCTGGCTTCTGTTAAATTTTCTCAACGTGGTCAGCAAGATAGCCCAAACGCCAAATTAATATCTTCGGAACTACCCAGTTCGCACGCTGAACCTGCAGAAAGCCCAAGGACTAGAGGTTGCACCCAACAAAACAATGGAAGCACAAGAAGGTCTTTTTATGCATTCACTTCTTTACAATCCGAGGCATACATAGCGAGACATGATTTCGCTAGTATTACAGCTGAAAACAGAAAGAACACAAAAACAAGCCGGGCAGACAGCACCGGAGTCTGCCGAGACCGCGAGGTCGCCGAGACCGCCGAGACCGCTGAGCTCGCCCAAGCTATGCTGCAATCCGCCGAATACCACGGAGTCCGCTGAAGCCGCGAGGCCGCGCGGACAGACCGTTACTCGCCTCCTACTGAACCCGAACTGAGGAACTCCCCTACCCGCCTGAAGCTGGCGGACAGGTTATTGAAGCTGGCAAAGATGAAACAGAGCTGACAAGCCGCAGAGCGACCTAATGCTGAGTCTGCAGAGACCGCACACTTCCAAGCACTGACCGAAGTCACAGCCAAACTCCTGGCTCCTTGAAGTTATCCGCGTGACCTGCACACAGCAAACCGTCAGCCTGAAACAATCCGCGCGGACTGACAAACACAGACCGCAGCACTTCGCACACCCCAACTTACTGTTCACTCAAGTTACATAGGTTACTGTAGATGTGCCAGGGGGTCCTATTTATAGGCAAGATGAGGAGTGTGGTCACCGCCCAAGAGATAGCGACACCACCCTCAGTCCGCGCGAATACAACCACCGTCCGCTGAGTCCGCATGGACTTAGCCGGATACCAAGGAAACCGCCAGGAGCAAGGCAACCATTGACGAACCCTCTCCAGTCCGCCCAAGCTAAGCGGACAAGGCACCAGCCCGCAAAGCTCCAACTGCTTCAGGACAGCAAACCCCCTTCAATGGCTGTCCGCACCAACCCGAGGCAGTCCGCAAGACTCACACCTCAATCCGCCACAAGACCACGACCAAAGGCAAACAGCAACAGTCCGCCCGGTCACAGCGGACTTGGCGGATACGGCGGACACCATGAACTTGGCACAATGTGTGACCAAGTCCAAAACCATCAAGGGCCAGTGCGAGCATGGCGGACACAAAGTCCCGTCCGCCAAACACCCTAGCACTGACCGCAATCAGTCCGCGAGCTCCTCACATTTGTCCAACACAGCAGCTTCCTCCCGGACTCCAAACACCAGTCCGCCAACCGGTCTCCACAGCAAGACCTGCTGTAACACCTGAGCTCGACAAGGCCTCAGCCAAGCTCAAGGCCCAGTCCGCAACATCCCAAACCGCGGACACACCAGTCCGCAAGGCTTCCCGCGAACTCGAACCAACCCGCCAACAGCGCAAGCTTGCACCCGCGACCACTGAGCAAAGCACCAGTCCGCAAGCCTCTCTATCCGCAGATACCAGGCCGCACCAAACCGCGGACTCCATGCAACAACCCGCTCAGAACACAGCCGGCTTCCACCAGACTTTTCACCAGGCCGCAAACCTCAGTTCCGCCCAGTCCGCCCAGTCCGCCACGGCTGTCCGCCACAGGCCGCGCGGCCTGTCCCGTCACCCACTTCCACTTCATAAATTTCAACACTCCCCCTTGAAGTGAGAAGTGGTGACCAATCCCAGCAAGCTGCGCAAGCGTTCAAAGGGCCCCTTCGACAGCGGCTTCGTGAAGATGTCAGCAAGATTATCTTCACTCCGAACATGCCCGACCAGCAGAGATCCTTCCAACACCTTCTCCCTGATGAAATGGTGATCAATCTCTATATGCTTGGTCCTGGCGTGACACACTGGATTGTTAACCAGTTTGAGAGCACTCTCATTGTCACCCCGGAGTAAAGTAGGCCCTTACACTTGTTCATGAATATCCTCTATAAGTCTCCTCAACCAAACGGCTTCCCGAGCAGCCAAGGCCGAAGCCTTATACTCCGCCTCCATGGTTGACACCGACACCGAGTCCTGCTTCTTGCTACACCACGAGATGCTAGCTGAACCGCAAGTGAACACATAACCTGAAGTAGACCTTCGATCATCTGAATCACCGCCATAGTCAGCATCCGTGTACCCGAGCAACGCAAACTCCGCATCCCTTCCATAGAGGAGTCCCATCTCAGAAGTCACCTTGACATACTTCAGAATCCCCTTTGCCGCCAACAGATGAGATTTCCTTGGTTCAGCCATATATCGACTTACTCGGCCAACAGCATAAGCTATATCTGGCCTTGTAATCGTCAGATAGATCAGGCTCCCAACAAGTGCCCTGAACACCAAGGGATCATGAAGAACCCTTCCCTCATCCCGTCGAAGCTTTAGCCCAGGTTCCAGTGGAGTAGAGCACTTCATCCCTTCGCCCATGCCAAACCGCTTCACAATACGATCAGCATACCCTTTCTGGCTAATGAGAATCCCACACTCCTTCCTCTCCACTTCCAGACCGAGAAAGTGATGCAACTCTCCCAAGTCCTTCATCTCGAAGCGTATAGCAAGCTCAACCCTGAGCCTTGCTACTTCCTCCTCCGAATTTCCTGTGATGATCATGTCATCCACATATAGTAGGACCAAGACTATTAACTCTCCCTTCTTCTTGACGAACAAGCTAGAATCCGAGTTAGAAGCAAAGTATCCACAGAATTGCAGGTACTCTGCAATCTTCCCATACCACGCTCTAGGAGCTTGCTTCAACCCATAGAGAGCCTTCCTGAGTTTGCAGACATAGTACGGATGCTTTTTAGAGACAAAACCAAGCGGCTGATCCATGAAGATGTCCTTGTCAATCTCTCCGTAAAGAAAAGCATTCTTCACATCAAGTTGCCACATCCTCCATCCCTTGCTAGCAGCCAAGGAGATCACCACTCTTACAGATGTCATCTTCGCAATTGGACTGAATGTCTCCTCATAGTCTTCACCATACTGCTGTGAGAATCCTCTAGCGACCAGGCAAGCCTTGAACCGATCAATGCTCCCATCAGCCTTCTTCTTCAACTTATACACTCACTTGCAAGTAACCGGAGTAATGCCATCAACCTTGGGCACAAGATCCCAGGTTTCATTCTTCTTCAGAGCGTCAATCTCTTCCTTCATGGCACCTTCCCACTCCTTCACTCCAGTGGCCTCGTTGAAGTTTGCAGGCTCTCGCTCATCCAGAGGACCTGCAAAGAAGCAGGAGACAAAGCTCACTGCATTCCCATCACAGTACCGAGCCGGTGGCCTAACCACCCTCTTCGATCTCCGAAGATACGGCTCCTTGCTCACGGCTTCCGTTGCTTCTTCAGGCTCCACTCCTACCTGGGGCAAGCATTGAGCAGTGCTCCCCCTGCTTCCTGAGCCAGAAGGCTCAGCCTCGGAGTTCGAAGCAACAGGAGCTGCTGGTGAAACAGCAAGCTCCTCTTCCAAGCCTTCAGCAGCCTCCACCGGTGCTTCCTCAACCTTGCTACTTCTGGTAAGCTCCATCGAGCCACCTCCATATGACGTCAGCTCGTCAAAGACAACGTCTCTTGACACCACAAACTTCTTCGTCACAGGGTCCATGCATTTCCATCCCTTCTTCCGCTCATCATAGCCAACAAAGATAAGTTTCCTTGCCTTCGCATCCAGCTTTGTCCGTGAAGCACCCGGGACATGCACATAGCAAGTTGAACCGAACACCCTAAGGTGTCCCACACTCGGCTTCTCCTTCAGCAACAGCTCAATAGGAGTCTTCATGTTGATAGGGCTGAGTGGCATCCGGTTGATAACATAAGCAGCACAAGACATTCCCTCCGCCCAAAAGGACCTTGGGATATCTTTCGCATGCAGCCAGCATTTGCAGGTTTCCGTCAAATGACGGATCTTCCGCTCCGCTACCCAATTCTGTTGTGGAGTGTGAGCACAAGTAAGCTCCCGTTGGATTCCGTGCTTCCTGCAGAAGTTAGAAAACTCGGAAGAGACAAACTCCCCCCCGTTATCAGTTCTAAACTTCTTAATCCGCAAGCCAAGCCGGCCTTCTACCAACTCCTTGAACTCCACGAACAAACGGAAGGCTTCCGACTTCTCCTTTAAGAAGTACACCCAAGTATACCTTGAGTAGTCATCAACCAAGACAATCATGTATTTACTTCCACCAAGGCTGGCAGTAACCGTCGGTCCCATCAGGTCGCCATGAATACACTCCAATGGTTTCTTGCTCCTTGTTTGTGATTTATCAAACGGAAGGCGATGTGCCTTACCGTATTGACAGCCCGCACAAACATGCCCATCACCAAAGGAGGACAACTTCGGCAACCCCCTCACCAGACTTCTACTCGCCATTGCCTTTAGCTTGTCCATGCCAACATGCCCCAGCCTCTCATGCCAGATAGCCGCACTATCATTGGCCCTCATTCTATCAACATAGGCACTGGTGGAAAGAACAAACAAGTTCTTCACCCTCCTCCCAACATGAGCAACATCAGCCTTCACCGCTGATACGTTGCGAAGGAACCTCACGTCTGTTGGCCAAACAGAACGTGATATCCAGCGTCCACCGCATTGGTCACCGAGAAGAGGTTCTTCTTCATGCCCGGCACGTGATACACACTCCTTAACGTGAGTGGCCCCTGATCACTACCCAAAGACACGACCCCCTCCTTCTCTACTACATAAACAGTATTATCAGCAGTGATAATAGCTTCATTACCTGAGTAAGCCTGCATGGAGGTGAACTTCGATTTGTCTCCGGTGAGGTGATGACCACACCCGGAGTCGACGATCCACTCGCTGTTGAAGTCCTCAGCAGATAAGGCCCGGACACAAGTGCCCGTCATGAAAGCTCCTCCCCAATGGAAGCACAAGAAGGTCTTTTTATGCATTCACTTCTTTACAATCCGAGGCATACATAGCGAGACATGATTTCGCTAGTATTACAGCTGAAAACAGAAAGAACACAAAAACAAGCCGGGCGGACAACACCGGAGTCCGCCGAGACCGCGAGGTCGCCGAGACCGCCGAGACTGCTGAGCTCGCCCAAGCTATGCTGCAATCCGCCGAATACCACGGAGTCCGCCGAAGCCGCGAGGCCGCGCGGACAGACCGTTATTCGCCTCCTGCTGAACCCGAACTGAGGAACTCCCCTACCCGCCTGAAGCTGGCGGACAGGTTATTGAAGCTGGCAAAGATTAAACAGAGCTGACAAGCCGCAGAGCGACCTAATGCTGAGTCCACAGAGACCGCACACTTCCTAGCACTGACCGAAGTCACAGCCAAACTCCTAGCTCCTTGAAGTTATCCGCGCGACCTGCACACAGCAAACCGTCAGCCTGAAACAATCCGCGCGGACTGAAAAACACAGACCGAAGCACTTCGCACGCCCCAACTTACTGTTCACTCAAGTTACATAGGTTACTGTAGATGTGCCAGGGGGGTCCTATTTATAGGCAAGCTGAGGAGTGTGGTCACCGCCCAAGAGATAGCGACACCACCCTCAGTCCGCGCGAATACAACCACCGTCCGCTGAGTCCGCATGGACTTAGCCGGATACCAAGGAAACCGCCAGGAGCAAGGCAACCATTGACGAACCCTCTCCAGTCCGCCCAAGCTAAGCGGACAAGGCACCAGCCCGCAAAGCTCCAACTGCTTCAGGACAGCAAACCCCCTTCAATGGCTGTCCGCACCAACCCGAGGCAGTCCGCAAGACTCACACCTCAATCCGCCACAAGACTACGACCAAAGGCAAACAGCAACAGTCCGCCCGGTCACAGCGGACTTGGCGGATACGGCGGACACCATGAACTTGGTATAATGTGTGACCAAGTCCAAAACCATCAAGGGCCAGTGCGAGCATGGCGGACACAAAGTCCCGTCCGCCAAACACCCTAGCACAGACTGCAATCAGTCCGCGAGCTCCTCGCATTTGTCCAACACAGCAGCTTCCTCCCGGACTCCAAACACCAGTCCGCCAACTGGTCTCCACAGCAAGACCTGCTGTAACACCTGAGCTCGACAAGGCCTCAGCCAAGCTCAAGGCCCAGTCCGCAACAGCCCAAACCGCGGACACACCAGTCCGCAAGGCTTCCCGCGAACTCGAACCAACCCGCCAACAGCGCAAGCTTGCACCCGCGACCACTTTGCAAAGCACCAGTCCGCAAGCCTCTCTATCCGCAGATACCAGGCCGCACCAAACCGCGGACTCCATGCAACAACCCGCTCAGAACACAGCCGGCTTCCACCAGACTTTTCACCAGGCCGCAAACCTCAGTCCGCCCAGTCCGCCCAGTCCACCACGGCTGTCCGCCATAGGCCGCGCGGCCTGTCCCGTCACCCACTTCCACTTCACAAATTTCAACAGCTTCATGTTTTCTCCACTCTTGTTCAGAGTACCATTTGCCCCTCTCTAGGATATTGTCCTTTGCAGCTTTCTAAGCAGTCAGGATGATATTCATGGATGTTGGGCTCCACTATTCAAAATCATGCCTTAACTCTGCCTGTTCTCTGAATCTCTTCTTAGACAGTTGAGCTTCTTGCTCTTTAGTCAATACTTCCTAAGGTACAAGCTTATCTACTTTCTCAAAAATAATATTCTTATTACCCTCAGGAGGGTTGTACATAGATTGTACCTCTTGATGTATCATCTCAAAATCTGGTGGAGGGTAAATTACTTGAGCCACTTCAGCTTGCTCACCTCCAAAAATAGCAGAATGAAAACCAGATTCAGCCACATTATCATCATCACACAAGGGTTGATATCCAAGGGTAGCTCTAATGTTGTTGGAAATCCATTTAGCATAGTCAGATCCTACTTTGACTAATACCCTCTCCCCCTTTATTACTTCTCTAGCCACATGATCTCTAAGATCATCTTTCTGAAATCTGATTTGGGCATTAAGATAATTAACACCATCTTTGTAGAAAGGCTTTAGTTTTTATAACTTTGCAGTAATAATCTTTTGAGAGTCCTCAATAGCAGTCTTCACAGCAGCTATCCCTTCTTGTAATTGCTCATCAAATTCTGCTTTGGCAGTAGCACTTGCTGCAGTCTGTGGAGTAGCTATATTTTCATTTCAGTAACAATGGCATTATGTGAGGCAGTTAGGTTATCTTTCATCCTAATCTAATTTTCTAAGACATAGGCCTGCTTAACTACTATATCATCCACTTGTGTCTTGATTTTCTCTTGGTGAGTGGCTAGGTAAACCACTACATTACCCCTTTGTGGAAACAGTCAGTCATTTCCTTCTTATTTTGATTAACCTCAAATCTTATGGATTTGATGTCTTGAGCAAAGGTGAATTGAAGATCTTTGTGGCTCTCATCCATATATGTTTCCAAAGCTTTTCTTTGCTCATCCAATTTAACTTGCAAATCCACCAACAATGAACTGTAATCAGCAGTTGGGGCAAGTTGTGGAGCAACAGTTTGTAATGCTTTCTTGTAGGTCTGGCTTCTCCTTTTGAAGACCATGAGCTTTCTCTTCTTAGCTCTATCAGTTTCTTCATCTTCTGAAGCAGAAGTACTAGCTATGTCAACTCTATCTTTAGGATTAGGAGGCAAGTCCTGTGCTGTCTTAGGTAGCTCCCCCTGAGTCCTTTGCTCCTCATTCTCAGTTCTTCTTGCAGTCTCCTCCCGAGACCTTACATACTCCCCCTCAAGATCTACCTTCTCCCCCTCAAAAACTGCTTTCTCCCCCACAAAAGCTACCTTCTCCCCCTCAAAATCAGTTTGTACCAAATCAGGGAACAGCTCTTCTAGGGTAAACTCCTGTTGAGCAGGGACTGAAGATTCTCTTATCTCAGGAACATTATCAGCAACTGATGTATCTCCCATGACAACATCTTGTGGTTGACTATTTAACTGAGTTTGCTGATCAACATCAATTAAAGACTCAGTTAATACTTCATCCTCAATATGAAAAATTGATTGATTAACTTCATGTATTACCTCAAGGATTGTTTGTGTTGCCATTTCACTATCTAAGTAAGTTGGCTCATCCACATGTTGAGGCTCCCCGTGGAGTGGATCCAGGTGGATGGGACTAGCAGATGGTTGCTCCCCCTGCCTCTGTTCATCTTCAGCTCTTACTGGTAATCTTTCATCATTATCAGCTTCTTCCTTATCAGAACTGAAAACTACATGCTCCTCTGAACTACTAAACGTTTCAGGAGCTATTATGACTTTCTTCTTCTTCTTCTGTGGAGGAACCTCCATCTCTGGAGTAGGCATGTCCTTTGTTAACACCCTATCCTATCTTGAGATTGTCCTGATATCCATCCTCCTCATATGGTTAATTTTAGAACTAGCAGCTTGGTTCATGACTTCTGGAATACTTGCAACCAAGTACAAACTCATTATCCTACGCAAATTGGGCTTCTTCAGACTTTCCTTAATCTTGTCAAACATTACTGTTGACCAATCTGTGTTTAGTTTAAAAATGATCCTTGTCATTAAACTAAACATGTGAGCTGATATCCTATCATGCCCACCTGGCTTGCACAGAATCACCTTTCCTAACACTTCAGATAAGAACTTGCCTTGTATGTTCATGCCTTTCCTGTTAAAAACTGAGCCAATCTTCATGGTTGAATCTAGTCCACACCATTGCAGTGCTTCCCTAGTCTTAGATGTAGGTACATCTTCCTCTTCTTTAGTTCTTGGTAGATGTAGAACTTTCCTCAAACTCTTTTGGGTGATTTTTACTTTTACCCCATGGACTGTGGACTTAATCTTGAGTCCAGTTTCATCAAGGGTAGCTGCACTAAAGAATTCTAGTACCTCCTTTTTCCAAATCTTGGTTGGCTCAGAAACTAGATACTCCAACCCATTCTCTGTAATTAGGGTTACTACCTCCTTAATTTTTGATTCCGCATCGTCAAAGGCATGTCGTACTACCTCATAACCTTCATTTACGTTCTCTTCAAGCTTAGGCGCCATTAGGGTTTTGAGAAATCTTGTATTTAGAAGAGAGAGATGTCGACACACAGCTTTGGTCTCGAAACTATGGATAGCGTGTCGACAAACAATGTTGAGAACCTATTTATACCTTTCTAAAACGAAGGTGAAAAGGCGCGTCAAAAATACTCTAAATGTGTCAACACTATTGAAAAGTGTCGACACAGACTACTTAAGTCTCGACAACGGTGTTGACTACTAAGTGTCGACACCAATATAGTCGACAGAATTCATGTGTCGACACTTACACATCTGCGCCAGACGATTAGTCAATACTCCACTCGACGAAATTTGTATTGAACCTAAGTGTCGACACCACTTCTGGATGTGTCGACACCTACTCTGGATGTGCCGACACTATTTTTCTGAAGTGTCGACAAAGACTTTCTAGATGTGTCGACATCATTTCTCTGAAATGTCGACACCTCGCCTATGCATCGACACAGACAACTTCTTGTGCCGACACAATTTTACTTAGCCAATTTTATGAAACTATTCTAAGTTTAACAATTCTAATTCAATTTTAAACTTATTGAATTTGGTTACATCTAGAGACTTAGTAAACATATCAGCCATTTGAAAATCTGTTTTGACATATTCTAGTGAAAAGTCCTCCTTCTCTACATGTTCTCTAACAAAATGGTATCTAATTTCTATGTGTTTAGTACTACTGTGTGAGACATGATTATTTGCAATAGAAATAGCACTTGTAGAATCACAAAATAAAGGTGTTCTACTTACTTGAATACCATAGTCTTCTAGCTGGTGTTGAATCCATAATAACTGTGCACAGAAACTTCCTGCTGCCACATACTCTGACTCAGCTGTGGAGATTGCCACACTGGTCTACTTTTTACTACTCCAAGACACCAGTCTTCCACCTAGAAAATGACAGGTTCCTGTAGTACTTTTTTTATCTTCCTTGCAACCTACAAAATCTGCATCTGAATAACCTGTTAGTAGAAAATCTCCATTCCTAGGGTACCAAAGGCCTAGATAAGGCGTGCCTTTAAGATATCTCAAAATCCTTTTGACTGCAGTCAGATGAGATTCTTTAGGGCATGCTTGGTACCTAGCACAGACACATGTAGCATACATGATATCTGGTCTACTATCAGTCAGATATAATAGGGAGCCAACTATCCCTCTATACAAAGTTTCATCTACAGGTTTCCCTGCATCATCTTTGCTTAGAGACACACTTGACCCCATAGGAGTTCTCATGGTAGTGGATGATTCCATACCATACTTCTTTATTAACTCTAGGGTGAACTTAGACTGGGATATGGACAAGCCATCTTCAGTCTGTCTAACTTGGAGACCCAACAAGAACTTAAGTTCCCCCATACTACTCATTTCAAATTTTTCTTGCATAAGTCTTGCAAACTTCCTGCAAAGATTACTTTCATTTGACCCAAATATTATGTCATCAACATATATTTGGACTAGGATTATCTTACCTCTAGATTCCCTATGGAATAGAGTCTTGTCTATTTCCCCCCTTGAGAATTTGTTCTCAATGAGGAAACTAGACAGGGTTTCATACCTAGCCCTTGGGGTTTGTTTCAACCCATACAATGGAATCCTAAGTCTATAAACATAATCAGGTTTGAGAGGATCAACAAAACCTGAGGGCTGCTCTACATAGACTTCTTCCTTTAAATTTCCATTCAGGAATGCTGATTTCACATCCATTTGGAATACCTTGAAACCTTGATATGTTGCATAAGCAAGAAACATCCTGATTGCCTCCAATCTTGCTACTAGGGAAAAGGTTTGATCAAAATCAATACCTTCTTCCTGCCTATATCCTTTTGCAACAAGTCTAGCTTTATTCTTTACAATAATTCCATTCTCATCCAATTTGTTCCTAAAGATCCACTTTGTTCCAATGATGTTGTGGTCTTTGGGTTTAGGAACTAGCTTCCAGACCTTGTACCTCCTGAACTGATTCAGCTCCTCTTGCATGGCATCAATGCAATGAGGTTCTATAACTGCTTCTTCAAATTTCTTTGGTTCCACTTGTGATAGGAAGCTGAAGCAAAGAACAGTGCTTAGATTCCTGCTTCTTGTTTGCACTCCTTGTCTTGGATCACCAATTATCTGATTGGCTGGGTGATCCTTTAAGTATCTATTAGCTGGAGGTAGTCTTTCTTCAGGTTGAACCCCTCCAGTCTCTTCATCATGCTACACCTCCTGGTTTTCTTCTGCATCTAGAGAGTCTTGTACTCCCCCTGGACAGCAGCTACCATTTTCTACTTCCTGACTTGTAGTAGAATCTTCTACAATGGTAAGCTTGTTCATCCTCTCAGTTATACATGTAGAACTGAAAGAACTACTAGGCAACTCACAATTAATAAGTCTTGTTTCATCAAAGACTACATGTACAGACTCTTCTACAACTTGAGTAATCAAGTTGTGCACTTTATAAGCCTTACTATTGTTGTTGTACCCAACAAATATCCCCTCTTGGAATTTGGCAGCAAACTTGGTTAGTTAAGACTTGCCATTGTTAAGTTTATAGCACTTGCAACCAAAGATCCTAAAATAGGATAAGTTTGGTTTTCTGTCCTTCACAATCTCATAGGGAGTCTTTTTGTGGCACTTGGTGATAGTAGCCCTATTGATCACATGACATGCATTGTTTACTGCCTCAGCCCAGAAATACTCTGGGAGAGAAGTGTCACTTAATAGAGTTCTACCAGCCTCTATCAATGTTCTATTCTTCCTTTCAGCAATACCATTTTGCTGTGGTGTTCTAGGTGAGGAAAATTCCTGAAAAATACCAAATTCTTCACATAGTCTTGTCATACTTTTATACTGAAATTCAGTACCATGGTCACTTCTTATTTTGACGACTGTACTGTTCAACTCATTCTGAATTTGTTTAACAAAACTATATAAGACAGTTGAGGTATCAGATTTTTGTCTTAGAAAGAACACACAGGAATATCTAGAATAGTCATCTACCACCATAACTGTGTAGACCTTCCTACCTAGACTATGAACTGGCATAGGATCAAAAAGATCCATATGCAAGTGGTATAGACACCTCACAGAATCCTTGTTTTCAAGGCTATGAAAGGTGGATTTGCTCTGCTTACCTTTTTGACAAGCTAAGCATATCCCATCCTTTATATACTTAACTTGAGGACCATTCATCATTAACTCTTTGCAAAAGAGTTTGCCAATAGTCTTGTAATTAAGATGAGCTAGCCTCTTGTGCAATTTGACACAATGAGAGACTCTCTCATCATCTACAAGACAAATAGGAGAAACATTATTCTCACACACAAAGTCAAGACAGTAAACATTCCTTTTTCAATAACCTGTCAAAATGATCTTTTGATCACTTGACCTTTTGATATGACAACCATTCTTGACAAATGAGATGTCATATCCTAAATCACTCAGTTGACTTATGCTAATGAGGTTGTGTTTCAAACCCTTCACATAGGCCACTTGAGTGATAGTAATCTGATTACTAGAAATGTTACCAAAGCCTTTGATGATTCCTTTTTCTGAACCACCAAAAGTCACTGTAGGGCCATCCATGATAGGTGTGTAGTCCTTCAGCAACCCCCTTGTTCCAGTCATGTGCCTGGAACATCCACTGTCCAAGTACCAAATTGGGGCATGGCCACTTGCACTCACCTGCAACACAGATTACTTAAACTTAGAACCCAAATAACTTTTGGGACCTTGGTGCAAGTTAGTCTGAACATTAACAAATCTACCTGTAGCTCTTCTAGCAGGCAGTTTGCTACTCTCCTTGACACTGGAATTGTGCTAACAATCTAAGGCAAAGTGGCCTACCTTGCCACAACATCAGTACTCAAACTTGTTGTACCTTTGTTTAGGTACAACCCTAGCTGATTTATCTCTAGCAGGCTTCTTGTTTTGTGCTGGGGCTTTGCCTTTAGATTTGGACTTAGCAGTCCATGCAATTTTCTTAAATCCTAACCCAGTTTTACCCTTTTGAGGTACAAACTCATCAATCAAGGGTAATACAGATTTAGGTTTAGAAAACCTAGCTACAATCTCTTTCACTTTCTGAAGTCGAACCTCCAGATTTCTAATCTGATCATTCTTGAATGTGATTGTGCCCATTTGAATAACAGTTATGTTTTTCAATCTGACAATCTCATTCAGTTTTTGATCCAGCAATTTTTCTGAATCAGATGCAGCCAACTTAAGATCAGCAATTTCCTTAGTCAGTGTTTTGACCAAAATTTTTATCTTCTTAAGTGTCTGCAATAAATCTCTATATTCATGTATCAACTGATGAATATCACCTTCAGACTCAGACTCATCTACATCACTTGATGCAAATGTTGCAGACTCTGACTTAGTAATGCAATCTGATAGACATTGTACCTTACTAGGACCATGCTGATCCTGGCATTTGTCCTCTTCTGATACAGCCATCAGACCCTTGCACTGATGGTCTTCTTGTTCATATATTGAGTTCAGCACTTGCAGGAACTCTTCTTCTTCATCTGTAGCAAATAGACCAATGTAAGCCTCAGCTTCAGATTCTGACTCTGAAGATGACTGATCTGACAAGGTCTTCTCATTCTTAGCAACAAAGGATTTCTCCTTCTTGCTATGGTGTTGACTTTTCTTCTTATCTGCAGTCTCTTTTCTTTTATCTGGACATTCAGCTACTACATGTCCAGGCCTGTTACAACAGTAGCAAACAATCTTTGATGTTGTAGACTTGTTTGGCTTAGACTTGCTCCTGTCTTTCCTGGATGACTTTATCTTTTGATAGTAATCATCCTTAGGCTTACATGTGGAAGGCTTAGACATCCACTGCCTATTCTTCAGAAATCTCTGAAACTATCTTGTAAATGCTGCAAAATCTTCATCAGAATCACTGCTGTCTGAATTCTGATTGCCTGAATTTTCTGAAGCAGTTTCAGCAACAATCTTAGGAGGTGATGGAGACATCCTCCTATTTTTATTAGTTCCTTCAACCTTAAAGGCCATAGATTTTTCTCTATGCTCACCTTTTGTACTCTTTTCTTCCTCTTTCCTAGCCATTAGTTGCATCTCATAAGATAGCAACTTTCCAAACAAGGTTGGAGGAGAAATTTCTGCAAGTTTGGCCACTTCTCTAATGACACAAATCTTAGTGTCCCAATATCTTGTGAGGGATCTCAGGAATTTATCATTCAGCTCATATGTGCTGAAGATTCTTCCATAGGACATCAGCTTATTAACTATTCTATAGAACTTTTTCTAGCATTCAGTTATGCTGTCAGACTTCCCTTGTATGAAACTTTCATATTCCTAGTTTAGCATAGATTTTCTGTCTTGTCTTACTTCTTCAGACCCTTCCATGTAGACTATCAAAGTATCCAACATTTCCTTTGAAGTCTTGCAGTGAATCAAATTCTTAAATGTAGAATCATCTATGGCACTTACTATGATATTTTGGGCCCTCTTATCCATAGTTGGCAAGATAATCTCATCCTTGGTCATTTCTGAATAATCCTTAGAAATTCTTTGATTTGCATCTAGAATTGACACCTTCATTGGAACATAAGGACCTTCCTTCACTGTGATGTAGATCGTTGTATCAGAAGCCTCCATAAACAGCCTGACCCTTTCTTTCCAGATGCCAAAGTTCTCCTTTCTGCATATGGGTAATTTCATAGACCCTAGCTCCTTATGATTCTCACCAGAACCCATTTTCTTGATTTATTGATCTAGAATCTGCCTTAAGGATCTCACTCTAACTGTTAAGTCCTTTCTTTGAGGAACCTTCTATTGCTAACACAGCATAGCAATCACAGAAATAAACAATCACAGAGTGCACACAGTGTTTATAGTGGTTCCCCAAGATCTGGGTACATCCACTTTCCCCCTTCGCCTATCTAGCAGTGTACTAGATTTGGCCTAACTTCTGCACTTCTCCTCAAATCCTCAGATCTTATAGCTCAGAACCACAAACCAGGTTCCTACAACTCAGAGTGTAACCACACTGCTACAACTCAGGCCAACTGCCCTACCTCAGCCTTCAACAAGGCCTACACTCAGAGATTACAATCTCCTACACCTCAAGCTCACAGCCCTACCACTCAGAGAAAACATTCTCCTACACTCAGCCTTTATATAATAGGCTTACAATCTCAAATCTATACAGATCCTACAGAAAATTGTGTTTACAAGATAATTCACCACCACCCAGATAGAGAGAGAAGGAATAGCAGGCTTCTTGATGAGTTCTTGGAAGAACTTGGCAGAGATCAACCTCTCTTAGCTTTCTTCAAAGCTTCTTGAATCTGAACTCAGTAGGGTTGAACTCTTGAGAAGTTGATTCTTCAATCAGCTTCTGACTTGAGATTCAGATCTCAATCTGAATCTTACTTTGCAGCCTGGTTCAGCAACTACTCTTCTTAGAAGGAGCTCTCTCTCTCCAACTTCTTAGATCTTCTGTCGAAGGTCTTCTTCTTTTGTATTGTTAGATAACTGTGTTGATCTTCCCTCTTAATTGTAATTCATTGCTTTTTGTTGAAGGAGAAAGGCCTTTATATAGTCTTCCTCCAAGGTAACCGGCTGATCCGTTTTCTAACAGCCTTCTGACAACTTTGACAGTTGTAGTTGACCGGTTGGAAATTGCAGCTGTCAAGTCATCCAGTCACTTCTTAAAAATACAGTCTCTGTCTGAAAGTGTCGAGACTGATCTTCATTATGTGTCGACACAAATAGACTAAGTGTCGACACAAGTGGACTAAGTGTCGACACATGCCTTGCTGGTGTCGACACAACTCCTTTGTTGTTGTTAATAATTCTCGACACAGCCTTCTGTTGAATATGTCGACACTGATTCTGTGTGTCAACACAAATACTTCTTCTTCAAAACTTAGTTGAAATTCTGCAGTGTGTCGACACATCTCCTTTGTGTCGACACAAGTACTTCTTTACTTTAACTGTGCTGAAACTTGCTGTGTGTCGACACAAGTCCTGTGTGTCAACACAGTCGATGTCGACAAAACCTTCAGTGTGTCGACACAGCCTCCTGGTGTCGACACATTTGATGTCGACTAAGCTTCTTTGGGTGTCGACACTGCCTCTATGTGTCGACACAATTTATGTCGACTATTCTTCACAGTGTGTCGACACTGTCTGTATGTGTCGACACATTTATTCTGGTGTCGACTCAGCCTTTCATGGTGTCGACACAATTTACTCCAAGTGTCGACACAACTTTTCTCCAGTGTCGACACAAGTCTTTATAAGTGTCGACACAGCTCCTCTAGGTGTCGACACATGGACTTAGAAATTTTTCTGCATTTCCTGCAATTACTTAACCTGCACAAATAACCTCAAAACAACATCAAATACACCTTGATGTATATCATTGAGTAGGGTGAGGTTTCTTCAAATCTGATTCACATTTTCCAATGTATCCAACAATAAGGGCAGGAGAAAATCCTCTAAGGAGGATAGGTATGGTTCCAAATCTGGTAAAAATGATTCCTCTTACATGACTTGCTATCATTGCAAAAAACTTCGGCATGTGATAGCTGACTGCCTAGTCAAAAGAAAGGAATATGGTGAGAAAAAGGATCACCACCAAAAAGGAAAGAATGAGAAATCCCTCATTGCCAAAAAAATAAAAGAGCTAGACCGACTCCTCCTCATCAGAGTCAGAAGAAGATAAAGAAGCTTGCATTGGGTTGTACTCTACTGAAGAAGGAGCTTTTGAAGCAGACTGCATCAAAAGGCTGGCTGCTTTAGAAGAAGAAGCTAAGGAGGTGCATCCTACTGTTAGGATTGAATACAGTACCCCTCTATCACAATCAAATGGTGATTCAGAGGTGGATTCTAAAGAAGACAGATGCTGCCTTGGGTTGATGGCTAAGTCAGATGAAGAAGTCAGCCAAGATCAGCTTGGTCCAAGCAAGGTAAATTCTATCACTACCTATGCATGTTCAAATTATGAATCTGTTCCAGATTCCAGCGCATCTGCATCAAGTGCTGATGATGGCTCAGGATCTGAGGGAGACATCAATCAATTGATTGATTATTATGGTGTACTTCTGCAGGCTTTTAGGAAGGGCAAGCTCCTAGCCATACAACAGTCTCAGGAAATTGCCTCTTTAAAGCTTGTTCCTTTAGATTCAACAAAATTGCTTGATCTGAAGACTCAAGAAGTCAGCAAATTGAAGAATGTTACAATCCTTCAGATAAGCACCATAATTTTCAAGAACATCCATATCAGTATTCTTGAGGGAAGGCTCTAAAAGGAGAGGGAACTAGTGACTAGCTACTCCAAGCCTAGCACAGTGTTACCCTTAATAGACTCTTTCTCCTCGCAAAAAGGAAAGAAAGGGTTAGGATTCAAGGGAAAGACAAGAGCTGCTAATCCTAAGGGATAGGGTAAAGCTCAAGTGGAGCCACTAGCATCTATGGCACCTGTGAAGTTTAATAAAGTTTAGTTTCCTTCAAACATCCATTACCATGAGAGTATTTATGGTCATTGGAATCATGCTAAACCATCTTGTGTGAACAAAGATGTGTTGGATCTTACGACGCCCTTAGAGGCAGGTGAATAAGGGTTCTTTTAAATTTTTCTTAAAAATTAGACAAATTTGCTTGATGAATAAAACAATATAATTAGAGAATGAAA
The DNA here is from genome assembly GCA_039583875.1 of Platanthera guangdongensis. NCBI lineage: Eukaryota > Viridiplantae > Streptophyta > Magnoliopsida > Asparagales > Orchidaceae > Platanthera > Platanthera guangdongensis. Next base: position 204,397,921 of record CM077151.1, on the reverse strand, counting down.
ATGTGTACTAGATATAACAACAATGATATATTTAAGAAGAGATAAATTGAAAACAAGTTGTCTTTATAGAACTAGAGAAAAAGGCTCATGAAACAAATAATTACCTTGTGTTTTCGCCGATTCTTCTACCAAGAGCCGGCAAGCTAAAGTGTATCTCTTCCTAAATCTTGCTACTAGCCTCCCCTATATCTAATCACGATCTAGATGCTGCACCCAAGGCAACGATTTCTCCCTAAGCCGTACAAGTACTTGGACGCCACTCACAAGTCGGCGATTCGCTCCTAAGCCACACAAGGACCTAGACACCAATCACAAGGCGGCGATTTCCCCTCTCGATTACAATGAGAAAAAAATAGAAACAAGAACAAAAAAAATTGAACACTTTAGGTTAGACACTCTCTTCAAACAATGTGCTGAAGATGCCAACAAATCCTTGATAGAGTTTCTTCGAATGCTGCGAACATGCCATCAATCTTTTGCGCTTTGGCCTTCTTGAGAGTATGGAGTATCTCTGAGATATGGAGCTCTCTGAATCATCTATGCAGGAAAGTACACTCTAAGTAATCAAATTCGTGATTTCCATAAGAAATGAATGTCTTTCATATTCTGGCAATATTGCCTGGCGATACTGGGTATCACCACTTGGTGATATCAGTAACTGCTACCACATGTCCCATGAACTCCTCATTTTCGCATCGCAGATACGTCGAGCGTCGAATCGTGCACTATTGCCTGGAGATACTGGATATCGTTGTCTGGCGATAGTAATGTAACGGATTCCACATCGCCCACGAGCTTCGTCGTGTGTCGAATGTCGAGTGGCGCTATCGCCTGTCGCCGTTACTCAATATCGCCTGGCTATATCTCCCGTGTTCAATTCTGATTTGATTCATCACCAAAAAGATATTACGGATAGATCTGTGTTATCTGCACACCCAAAACACCCAAAAATCAAATACAAACAAGATTTGTTATTAGCAACCAGGAAGCGTGGAAGACATGCTCCAACAATCTCCCCCTTTTGATAATAACAAATCCATTAAGAAAGAAATCATGAATGTTATAATGTCCATCCGATTTGAATATCAATGCGAAGCATGTGTATTTGCACAATTTGCTCTTGGATGAAACACTCCCCTTACATGTGATCTCCCCCGAAATTGAAGCATACTGAAATTTGTCGTGGTTAAGATATGGATTATGAAGCATAATGAACTTTGTCGTGGTTAATATATGGATTATGAGTGTATATGAAAAGGCTTATAAGTGTATATGAATGATTTCCTTTGAAAATTCTCCCCCTTTGGTATTGTCAAAAGAGAGATAAGAGTGGGGCAGAAGCAAAAGAAGGAAAAACACGAAGGAGAAACTCTAGATAGGATAGGTAAGCAATGTAGAGTAAAGAAAGAAATGTGTAAACACTAACATTGGCAATGTTCAGCCAACTATATCACAAATACAAACACTAGTGAATAATATTTTGTAAAAAGTTTTCTGTCCAATTCTCATAAGAAAGACTTTTACAGAGGATAATGTTGTGTACATGTGATATGGTGTCGGAAACACTTATGCAGACTCTTACAAATGCATGAACACAGGAATGTTAAAAAACAACATAACATAGAGTTGGACATGCGGGACTATACTCGTACCCAAGAGTTCAGAGCACACAATCAAGAAATTATACAGGTAAAGATTTGCACAAGACACTTTACAATTCTTTCCAATGTGCTCAACCTCACAATGCTTGTTAAGACTTACCAGGAGGGTAAGTAGTGCTTGGTGGAGGTTCATTGTTAGCCCTTTATTATTTGTTTTTTTGTTTTGTGTGAAATGTATCACCAAAGGTGTGCACTTTTAGGATCATACAATTTTTTGATCACATTTTTGTTTGGCTGGACAAAGAAGTCTGAATTCACTTGGGAGAGCATACAGGACAATTAAATATTAGTGGTGCACTGTACAATCTCGGATAAAGCATTAGCAGAAACATGCAACACTAGGGATTATGGTAGAACATTCTCAATTCGCACATGTAGTAAGGTGAATGCATATGAAGATTTGCACAACCTTGAGTGAAAGAACATTATCATAACTAAAAGATTTCTCATACTTAGAGGCATGCGAAAAAAATTTCACATAGTTTAAGACCACTAGCACTTAAGTATGTAGAACGGATATATGAATGTTGAACAATGGAACCAAGTTATTGGGAACTCAAAAAAAAATTACACCATGCTTAAATCTAAGTAACAAAGAAAAATTGGTGGAGAAGTGAATTTTCACTATCGCCTAGCGATACCGGGTATCGCCGATCGGCGATAGTGGGAAAAATATAAAACTGGTGGCATTAAGTCAAAGACATCAAAACCAACAGTTTTTCCCGAAGGAAGATCACGGAACTCGGAGCGGACGATGGCGAAAACCTAAGACCAAGGTAAGGAACTTTTATTTTTTGCTTTTATGCTTTTTATTTTTGTGGATCTAAGTATTAGTATAGTGTAGCATGGAACCCTAGATGAGAACTTTCCAAGGTTTAAAGTAAGATGGATCATGAGAAATTGAGTTTTTGTTGGTGAAAAATGTACATATATTTAGGGATCTAAGTCTTCGTAAATGAGTTTTGTTTAAAACAACTTACAGATCTGGTATTTTGGATGAGGGAAAAACCAGATCTGAAGTTGAAAATGGAGAAAGACCATTTTCTGGTATCGGCCGACGACAGCGGGTGTCGCCGGATGGTGATATAAAAAGAATACAATTTTTTTGTTTATTAAAAAAAAAAAAATTTTAACAGCAATGGCTTCCAGTTCCAAAGCCTGTAGAAGCACATGCAGAGATTCATATTCTTCCTAACAAACATTTCCCGGAATTGAGAATGCTAACATATTGATCGGACGGGTGATTGAATTCGACCATGCACGTCAAGCATACATCCACAATCTGTTAGCAATGGCGGGAATAATGTCTATTATTATTCCAGATACATTTTCCTCCATACTAATTAGAGAGTTCTATAATTATCTCAAAGATCTGCTATTCACAGAACTGAATGGAGGAGTACAATCAAAGATATAAGGATAGGTAGTAGAGATAACCCACTACGACCTTAGAGATGAGTTTGGGTTAATAGAGCATGAAAATTCCTTAGATGTAGTAGAGAATTATCGAAAGGATAGAGATTGGACACTATTGAATTTGGTTTTGCAAGGAAATTCCACCAAAACACTAATTCAATCTACGACCACGCTCACTGAGGATGCACGACTAGTGCAAGCCATATTGAGGCACACTGTCCTACGGAAATTCGGAGAAACACGGAAGATAATGGATCAACTGAGTTATGTTACGTACATGAGTTTGGAGCGGGAGCCGTTTGACATGGCAGACTTTATCCTTTCGATAATATGCAATGCATTTAGATTAAAGAGTCCTAATTGGAAAAAAACTAAACACACTAACACTTGGAGCCGTCATCCAATGAATTTTATATAAGAAATACAATTGGATAGACCCGGATTTGTACTTCAAGGATTGTATTCCATCCATATTTTCGACGAGTGGAACACCTTCCATCAGCCGATCAACACGAGGAGGGTCAGCAAGGAGTAGTGAACCTGTGTCCACTATCCGTAACCCGCCAATTCCAAGAGATGGATCATTACGAGAATGGATAGACAACTTGCGAGAGTCATTCGAAGTACACAAGAGGGAACTGAAGAAGAACTTCTTGGGAATTCAGAAATGTTTTAAATTTTTGATAAAAAGTCTCAAGTTGAAGCCCACTCCATCAGAGACGGCAAAATGGGAGATTCCAGTCATGGAGCCTCCCCGTACATCTACTCGCCGAGCACTCTAGATGAGACGCAGTGAGCACAGTTCAGCTGATGATCAAGGGGAGATAAGTGCAGGTGACAGTAGAAATTTCTGAAGATTTTCGGGATGACTGGACAAGTTAGCGCTATCCCATGGCGACAGTCACTATCGCCGGCGACAGTGAAGTTTCTTAATTTTCAAAAACAATTTATGTTGTAATATTATGTGGGACTTAGTATATGGTGTTACACTGCTGTAATAATATAAGAGTCAGTATGTGATGTTTACATTCATGGATTATGTATTTTTATTTTGGTTTAATTTTCATGCCCATAACAATTTAAGTGTTTTTCTTGTTTAGCTTACTATGACGATTTATTAGTTTGAAATGTTTAGGATTCCTAGTTCTAATCTTAACAATGAAAAACTGGAATCTGCAAGTGGTTTCATGAAAATATCTGCAAGCTGTGAATCAGTGCTTATAAAAATAACTTTGATTGTATTTTGTTTTATGTGGTCTCTTATGAAATGGTGGTGTAAGTCAATATGTTTGGACCTATAATGATTAACTGAATTATATGTTAAGTCAATTGCACGTTTATTATCACACTTTAATTCGATTGTTTCATGAACAATTCCAATGTCTTCTAAAGTTTCCTTCATATGTAGAGCTTGTGCACAACAACTGCCTAGTGCCATATACTCAGCCTCAGTGGTGGGCAATGTAATAGAATTTTGTTTCCTACTCGACCATGAAATTGGTGATGGGCCAAGTAAGTGACAGGTGCCACTAGTTCTTTTACGATCTAATGAACAACCAGCATAATCAAAATCAGAAAAGCCATGTAATATGAATGAATCATTATTAGGATACCGCAAACCTAACTTAGATGTGCCAATAAGATATCTAAAAATGCATTTAACTTCTCTTAAATGAGACTCTTTGGGATTGGCTTGAAATCTAGCACATATACATACAGCGAACGTAATGTTAGGTCTAGAAGCAGTCAAATACAACAGTGATCTATCATTCCTCTATATAGTATTTGATCTATGGATATTCCACTTTCATCCTTTCCTAACTTTAAAGAGACACTCATGGGGGTATTTGCTTGTTTTAGATTTTCAAACACAATTTTTTTTAAAACATCATGAATATATTTAGATTGACATATAAAAATTCCACCATGTTTTTGAGTAATTTGAAATCCAAGAAAATAAGTGAGTTCGCCTACCATGATTATTTCAAATTCATTCTTCATAATTTCTATAACACTATCACATAATTTTTCATTTGTGCATCCAAAAATAATGTCATCAACATATATTTATAAAACTATAAGATCATCATTAATATGTTTAACAAATAGAGTACAATCAGCAATACCCATTTTATAATCATTCTTTAACAAATATATAGTCAATCTATCATACCATGCTCGAGGTGCTTGTTTCAAACCATAAAGGGCTTTTTTTAATTTAAAGACATGATCAGGAAATTTAACATCAACAAAGCTTGGAGGTTGTTCTACATAAACCTCCACCTTAATATACCCGTTAAGAAAAGCAGTTTTAACATCCATTTGAAAGAGTTTAAACATTTTAAAACTAGCAAATGCTAGGAAAATTCTAACTGCTTCTAAACGTGCTACATGTGCAAAGGTTTCATCAAAATCTATTCCTTCTATTTGTGAATAACCTTTTGCTACGGGTCTAGCTTAGTTCCTATTGACCCTAGATTCACTATCTAGTTTATTTTTAATGATACACTTAACCCCTACAACAGGATGATTTGACGGACTTTCCACTGACTTCCAAACTTTATTGCATTCAAATTGATTAAGCTCGTCATTCATAGCTAAAAATCAAGAATTATCATTTAAAGTAACTTCAACACTTTTAGGTTCTATGTCAGAAATAAAGCACATATTATAAAATAACTCGCGTACGGATGAACAAGTACTTACCCCTCTTGACGGTTCTCCAATAACCAAATCATGGGGATGATCTTTTGAGAATCTTTGTTCGCTTGGAGGCATGTATTCATACTCTTCTTCTTCTTCTTGTTCGACACGTTTTTCTTTATCTTTGTCTCCAAGGATTTCATCATCATCCAATCTTTGTGGAGGCAAGAACTCTTCATCTTTACATGTATTATTATCTTCTACACAAGGGAAAACTCATCAAATTTAACATGTACAGATTCTTCAACCATTTTTGTCCTTTTATTGTAAACTCTATAAGCTTTACTCGTTGAAAAATAGCCAATAAAAATGCCTTCATCTCACTTTTCATCAAATTTGCCTAAATTATCCTTATTGTTCAAAACAAAACATTTACAACCAAAAACTTTAAAATATGACACATTTGGTTTCTTTTGAAAATATAACTCATAAGGTGTTAATTTTAAGAGTGGTCGAAGCATAACCCGATTAATAACATAACAAGCAGTACTAACAGCTTCAGCCCAAAATGATCTGGGCAATTTGTATTCAGATAGCATAGTGCGAGCTAGTTCTTACAAAGTTCTATTTTTCCTCTCTTCCACACCATTTTGTTGAGGTGTACGAGGAGCGGAAAATTCATGTTTAATTCCTAACTCAATGCAAAAAGAAACAAATTTTTCATTATCAAATTCACCTCCATGATCTGAACGAATGCATTTTATTTTTAATTCTAGTTCGTTTTGAACACGTATACATAATTTAGAAAATTCTAAAAATGCATCAGATTTAGACGTTAAGAAAATTGTCCAACTGTAGCGAAAATAATAATCAATCAAAACAAAGTTGTATTTTCTACCACCTAGACTTAGTATATTAACAAGACCAAACAAATCCATATGTATTAATTATAAAGGCCTAGTGGTGGAAACGACATTTTTGCTTTTAAATGAAGAGTTTGAAAATTTTCCTTTTTGACATGGTGAACTTAAAGATGATAAATTTCCAAGCAAAAAAGATAAATTTTTAACAAGTTTGTTTTGAGACAATTTTATAATTAGCTTGGAACTAGAATGTCCAAGATGTCTATGCCACAAATCTAACTCCTCATTTTTAGATATAAAACACTTTAATGAAGAATGTGACAAATAATTAAATCTAATCATGTGGACATTTTGAAACTTAGGAGCAGTAATAACAGTATCATTTGTTTTGGAGTTAATAATTTTGCATAAATTTGAAGATGAGTCAAATAAGAAATTTAAGTCAACATCACATAACTGACTTATTGAGATTAAATTATGCTTCAAACCTTGAACATACAAAACATTTGAGATAGTAAATAATTTGTTACCTACTACACCAATGCCGATGATTTTTACCTTTCTGTTGTCACCAAAAGTAACTACTCCTCCTTTCTTCATCTTTAGGCTGAGGAACTTTGATTTATCGCCTGTCATGTGCTTGGAACACCCTGAGTATAAGTACCACACGTCTTCTTTGTCCATAGCTTGCCAACACACCGAGAAAGAGGATGAGAGTAAATATCCAGTTACCCAAGTGGTTCCTCCCATAGAATAGGTGGAAGCCTTAGGTTCCCAGATTTGTTTATCAGAACAGTGTCCCGTCTTCTTACAAGTGTGTGTTGTGTGACCAAAATTATAATATTTGGCACACTTGATGAAAGAAGTAGATGGGTTTTTTAAAATAAATATTGACCCTTTGCTGGAAGCTACAGGGACAATAGTTTTATTATTTTTAATTTGGAAACATGACTTCCCGGACTTTTTCTTATCGCCGGCGACAGTGGATGTCGTCGGGCGATAGTGTTTAGTTGAGTGTCCGAGTCTGAATATTTCAGAACCATAGTACTGGTTTTCCAAAATCATATTTTGTGATTTTTGGCCGACTCCAAATTTGTTAGTGATCATTTCTAAATCACAGAATTGTCCCCTTAATACATTATTTTCGGCAACAATGCTGTCGCATCGGTTTGCGAAGGACTTCCCGCTGCCTTTCACTTGAGATTGAGAAAACTTTAGAGATCTCTCTATGGCCTCTTTCTCTCTTGTAAGAGTTTCAACCCGAGTCTTAGTCTTAGAGAGATCTTTCTCAAGCTCTAGTATCTTTGCCAAGCAGGGACAATCCTCTTGACATGTCGCTTTCTCCTTTCAAAGTACTTTTACTTTATTTTTTTATTTTATATTTTCTTTTACTAACAATTTATTTTCAGGTTTAATCAGTTGAATTTCATCCAGTGTTTTATTTAAAAATTTGCAGGTTTTCAAAAATTCAGAATATAAATCATCACAAGCCTCAAGAGTTACCTCTGTGTCGCTCTAGACACTGCTTCCTTCATCATGTGATGAAACGCTCTTTCCCATCAAGCATATATTGGCCTCCTCTTCAGTTTCTGATCTTGAACTTCTTGATTCCTCAGAAGTGGCTTCATCCCATGTTTCTGCCTTCAGAACTTTCTTCTTATCTTTTTTTCTGTGTCGCTTCTCCTTCAGCTCTTTCAGATACTTTGGGCACTTGCTCTTTATGTGGCCAATTCTCTTGCAATGGTAGCACTCAGGCGCTGATCTATCTTCGTCATCCTCTCCATCAGCTTGGGATTTTCCTTTCCTATTCCCAGATTCTTGTTTCTTTAAAAAATTCCTGAAAGAATTTATTCTTTCAGGATTTCTCATGAATTTCCTGAATTTCTTCACAAACGGTCTTTATTCATATCCATCGTCACTTTCATCGGATTCGCTTTCCTCTTCCTTCTTGGACTTCAACGCCAAAGCTTTCTTTCTTAGCTCCAGGCTATACTCTTGTTGTTGAATCCTCAACACTACTTCATGGGTTTTTAAGTTGCCTATTAGATTCTCAATTTAGAGAGACTTTAGATCATGTGACTCCGAGATGGCAGTCACTTTTGGATTAAACTTTGAGGAAAGTGATCTAAGTATTTTTCTCACGAAATCTCCATTTGAGAAATTCTTCCCTAGAATCCTGAGTCGTTCATTATCTTGCCGAACCTTGTGTACATGGAGTCTTCATCCTCATCAACCTCCATTTTGAACTTCTCAAACTCTGATTCTAACTGGAAAAGCTTTGAATCCTTTACCTGCGATGTACCTTCATGTGTAACTTCAAGAAGATTCCATATATCATATGCAATATCACATGCATAAACCTGATTAAATTCAGTCCTATCTAATGCACAAAATAAGGCATTCATTGTCTTAGCACTATTCATACAGCAAAGCTTATCAGCTTCATCACATTTATCCTTTGGTTTTTCCATTGAAACACTTCCTACTACAGTTACCGGGGCAGTGTAGCATGTTTCTACCATGCCCCAAACATCGATGTCTAGTGCTATTAGAAAGCATCACATTCATGCTTTCCAATAGTTGTAGTCATTGCCCGTGAATAAGGGAGGTCTACTTATACCATGCCCCTCATAGAATGCGTGAGTGTTTTGCGCCATTACTCCCAGTGGTGAAATCGATTTTGGAGTAACCAAGATCTGATACCAAATGTTGGATCTTATGGCGCCCATAGAGGGGGGGGGGGGTGAATAAGGGTTCTTCTAAAATTTTCTTAAAAATTAGATAAACTTGCTTGATGAATAAAACAATATAATTAGAGAATGGAAATATATACTACCTATAACAACAATGATATATTTCAAAATAGATCAATTGAATACAAGATGTCTCTATAGAGCTAGAGATAAAGGCTCATGAAACAAATAATTAACTTGGGTTTTCGCCGGTTCTTCTACCAAGAATCGGCAGGATAAAACGTATCTCTTCCTAGATCTTGCTACTAGCCTCCACCTATATCTAATCACGATGTAGATGCTGTACACAAGGCAACGGTTTCTCCCTAAGCCGCACAAGGACTTGGATGCCACTCACAAGGTGGTGATTCTCTCCTAAGCCACACAACGACCTACACACCACTCATAAGGAGGCGATTTCCCCTCTCGATTATAATGAGAAAAAATAGAACAAGAAGAAAACAAATCGAACACTTTAGGCTAGACACTCCCTTCAAACAATGCGCCAAAGATGCTGACAAATCCTTGCTCGAGTTGCTTCGAATGTTACTAACTTGTCATCAATCTTTCGTGCTTTGGCATTCTTGAGAATTTGGAGTATCTCTAAGAACTGTAGTTAACTGAATCATCTATGCAGGAAAGTACACTCCAGGTAATCAAATTCGTTATTTCCACAAGAAATGAATGGCTTTTATATTCTGGCGATATCATCTAGCGATACTGGGTATCGCCACCTGGCGATATCGGCAACTGTTGTCATGTGTCCCACGAACTCCTCATTTTCACAATGCAGATACTTAGAGCGTCGAATCATGCACTATCGCTTGGCGATACTGGATATCACCGTCTGGCGATTGCGATGTAACAGATGCCACGTCACCCATGAGCTTTGTCGAGCGTCGAATGTCGAGTGGCGCTATTGTCTATTGGCATTACTCAATATCGCCCAGTAATATCTCCCGAGTTCAGTTCTGATCTGATTCATCACCAAAAAGATACTGGTGATAGACTTGTGTTATCTACACACCAAAAACACCCAAAACTCAAATACAAATAAGATTTGGTATTAGCAAACTAGGAAGTGTGGTAGGCATGCTCCAATAAGATGTTCCACAAAATGGTGGCTTTTACAGTAAAGGTACTAGTGCTCATGAGAAAATACAAATGGCCTATCCTGGACCATTTGTGTTTTGTGCTACAGGCCCTTCAGTCAAGGGTAAAGCTGCAGTCTATTCTCAATTTCCTCTAGCCCACTCCACGACAAAGGGCAACACTGTCAGTAGACCAAACCTGGGCATCTCTGAGGCCATCAAGAGTATGTTGTCTGAAAAGAAAGCTGCTGCTAGAAGGGATCAAGATATCCCAAGCACTTCTACTGCCAGACCCACAACTTGTCAGACTGGTGCTGGGAAACCATGGGACAGGACTGCTGCTACTCCTTCTAGACCCAGAGCTACTATTAACACAGCCAGTAGACTTGCTCAAAAAAGAAGGTACAACATCCATGAGTGTTGTGCTATGGCAAGGTAGGCAACATTGTTGTTGATTACTGGCACAATCATAATGTCCATAGAGCAAATGTCAGCTTGCCTGTCAGAAAAGCTAAAGACAGGCAGAATTATTTTCACCCTAACATGCACCAAGTACCCAATAACTGATTTATGTTTTGCAGGATAGTCCAAGTACACATAACCCTATATGGTACTTGGATAGTGGATGTTCTAGGCATAAGACTAGAACAAGGAGCATGCTAGATTGCCTCCAGGTACCAAGCATCTAAGGGACCATCCAGTTCACCAAATCATTAGTGATGCACATCATGGGGTCCAGACCAGAAGCAGGAGCATGAATACAACTCTCTACTTAAGCTTCCTATCTCAATAAGAGCCAAAGAAGTTTGAAGAAGCAATCAAGGACCAGTTTTGGATTGGAGCAATGCTAGAAGAATTGGACCAATTCAAGAGATGTATGGTCTGGAAGTTAGTCCCTAGTCCTCATGGACCAAATATCATAGGGACTAAGTGGATATATAGGAACAAGTTGGATTAAGATGGTATTATTGTCAAGAATATGTCTAGACTGGTGGCTAAAGGATACAAACAAGAAGAAGGCATAGATTTTGGCCAGACTTTTGCCCCAGTAGCCAGACTAGAAGCCATAAGGATCTTCCTTACATTTGCTGCCCATTAGAGATTTCGATTCTACCAGATGGTTGTCAAATCAGCATTCCTAAATGGGGACCCCAAAGAGGAAGTATATGTGGCTCAGGCACCAGATTTTGTAGAAGTTAACTCTCCTAATGTTGTGCATAAGCTTAGGAAGGCTCTATATGGTCTAAAGCAAGCCCCTTGGGCTTGGTATGAAATCTTGTCCAGCTTCCTCATTGAGAACAAATTCTCAATGGGGAAGATAGACAAGACCGTATTTCTAATGGAATCAAAGGGCAAGCTTGTCCTAGTCCAGATATATGTCGATGACATTATCTTTGGATCTACTGATGACAACCTTTGTAGGAAGTTTACTAAACTTATACAAGGGAAGTTTGAAATGAGTAGCATGGGTAAGCTCAAAATTTTCCTGGGACTCCAAGTAACACAGACTGATGATGGCTTATCCATATCCCAGTCCAAGTTCACTAGAGAGCTAATCAAAAGTATGGTATGGAGAATGACTCCACCATGAGAACTCTCGTGGGATCAAGTATATCTATAGGCAAAGATGAGGCAGGGAAACCTATTGATGATTCTTTATATAGTGGTATAATTGGCTCCCTTCTATACCTGACTGCTAGTAGGTGATAAGTTATAAATATACGTATTTTTATGTATGTTAATTAAATCATTTTAATTTATTTTTGTTATTTTTTCTTAATTTTGTTCAAAAGAATGCTCCTATTTGGTAAATATTATTGTAACTTAACATCTATTTGTTTTCTGAAATTTTTCAGAAAAAGTGAAAATTTGCATAGTACACGCCCGTGTACTTCAGGTCACGCCAGTGACCTAGGCCTGTTACTTCAATTCCACCAGAAATCAGCTACAGGGGAAGAAAAATCAAGTCACGCCCAAGTACACACCTGTGTCCAATATGACACGGTCCTAACCAAGCCTCGTGTCACGCTCGCTCGACATTTTGCACTCAAAGTTCACTGAACAAAGTCGACAAGCCCGTGTCAAGATGTGATATGGCGTGACTTCTCCACCTAGCCCAGAGAAGATGTCACCGGCGACTTATTAACGCAATGCTATCCCCAGTTCAACATTCTCGACACACCCCCGACATGCCCGTGATAAACAGAGTCACACCCGTGACCCGCCACGTGTACAGCAGTAAAGTCAAACCAGCAATCAAATCACGTCACCGACTCATGAACAGTGCTTAAACGCCCCCTACATGCCCGTGACCTAGGGCGTGTACTTCGAATTTTTTGCCTATAAATAGGAAGTTGTTGTTTGAGCTGAGGTTCTTCTTTTTTGGAACCATTTTGCTTAGGGTTGGCTGCTTAGGTGGTTTCTATGCTTTGTAGTGGAATTTCTCCCCCTCTCCTTTATTTTTAGCTTTGTAATCTCCTTTTTAGATTAATAAAATTTGTATATTTTCTCTCTTTATGTTATTATGGACTTCATCTATATGTCGACCCTAAGCAATCTTATTTTTATTTGTACGTTTTATATCTTTGTTTTAGCTCTTTTAAAATGGGTGTGTGCGTGTATGTGTATAAATTTATTCTTTTATGTTTTTGTTATTTATTTTACTTAGATTCATTTAGTGTTAAGATTTTTCCGCTCATTTTATTTCATTTTTATGAGTTTATAAAGGTATCTTAAAAGTTGTTTTGATTTTTCTTTAACTTAGGTTTTTTTTAGGTTTTAAAACGTTTTGCACTTTTTCTGCTTTATTTCCACATTTTAAGTTCTTTTATAAAAACATAAGAATGAAAACATTATCGTTTTAATTTTTCGAACACCTTTATTTTTGATTTTATTTTCAAAACCTTTTGCTCAATTAGATTTTATTTCTACGTTTTATGCATTTTTAACACATTTTAGCGGTAGAAATATATTTGTTTTAATTTTTCAGTCACTTTGTTTTTCTTATTTTTTCGCTTGTGTGTGTGTGCATATATGAGTTAATTTTTATCGCTTTCTTTCATTTCTGTAGAATGTGTGCATGTGTGTTTATTTCAGTAGAGTGTGTGAGTGTGTTTTTATTTTAGTCGAGTGTGTGTGTGTGTTTTACTTTAAGTAGAGTGAGTGTGTGTTTTTCATTTTTATAGTGTGTGTGTGTTTTATTTCTGTAGTGTGGAGTTTTTAATTTCTATAGAGTTTGCGCGTTTTCATTTTCAGTAGAGTGTGTGGGTGTGTTTTTAATTTTTGTAGAGTGTGTGTGTGTGTTTTTAATTTCTGTAGAGTGTGTGTGTTTTCATTTTTGTAGAGTGCGTGTGTGTTTGTATTTATTTCATCCTACTCGTTTGAGTAGAACTTGCATTCATTTCCTGCCTACTTGTTTAAGCAGGACTCGCAATTTTCTGCTTTCATTTCCCACCTACTCGTTTGAGTAGGACTCGTAATTTACTGCTTTCATTTTCAGCTCTCTTTTACTGCTTTCCTTTCCCGCCAACTCGCTTTAGTAGGACTTGCACTTTCAAATTCTGCAATTTTCTTTTCGCAAGCCGTCCCCAGTCCGATGAGTGGCTAACTGCTCTTATACGACCCTGATATTCCTCACCGGAATATCATGTACTACACGTGATGGGTGCACTTGCCTCCTTTCGTTAAAACTCGATTTGAACTGTTTTATATCCAAATAATAAATCCGCGCACCCCGTCTTCCTAAATAAAACCTTCTTCCGCTTTTCTAAATAAATCTCCCGGTGTGCCACATGTCCTAAATAAATTTTGGTCTTTTAACCAATCAAGTTTTTGGAGCCGTTGCCGGGGAAATTTTCGTGTTGTTATTTTGAACTCTGGAGAACTATTACTTTTACCTATTTATATATTTATCAAAAAATGGCCAACAAAAAATAATGATAATAATAACATTATTATTACTTAAAAAAACACAAAACACAAAAACTTAAAACATTATATTATTATTTCATATATTTCTCTCCAAACACTAAAAACCAAAAATAATTCTATAAAACTTAAAAACATAAAAAACCTAAAAAATAATAATAAAACTACTTAACAAAAAAACTTAAAGAAAAGAAAAAAAGGATTATTTTATGCTTATTATTTCATATATATTTATCAATATATAAAAAAATGAAATGACCCCGTTCCCACAAAAATAATTTTAAAAAAACAAAAACTATAAAACTAAAAACTTAAAAAAAACTATCAAACCAAAAAACTCTAAACACTACAAAAAACTAAAACAAACAACGAATCAACCACAAAACTAAAAAAATCTAAAAACTACAAAATCTAAAAATATTTAAAAACTAAAAAACCCACAAAAATCTAAAACCGAAAACACTAAAAAACTAAGAAACCCAAAAAAAACTACGAAAAAATACTAACTACAAAATAACCCTACTTAAAAACACAAAAAATAAATAATACTTTGTTATTTAAAATGTATATATCTATAGAAAAACAAAAATCCTCTCCTAAAAATCACAAAAACAAAATTCTCGTATATATGTTTTGTTTTATCTTCTTTTATCTCTTTTCAAAAACCCAAAAAATTTTTACCAAAAAAACAATAAACGCTTGAGATAAATAAATTTTTCTATAATTAAATATTATATTTTTTCCGCTTCGGCGCCCTTCACGCATTTGTGGGCGCTAGGGAATCACATATATGTAACTCTCCTATAGCCAAGACGTTAGCTTACGAGTCACACACACATTTGCCCGTACCACCTGCAACCTTTTGACCGAGTATTTCTTTTTTGTTTTTTCTGTTATATTTTTGTAATTTCTTCTAAATAATGCAGGGTTTTGTCTTGGGCCTCCCCGAACTCATTTCAGCGAAGCTTTTAAACTCCCTTTTTATTTTTGTACAAATTCTATTTTTTCTATTATCGTTCCGCATACTTAGATTGCAACATTGGGCATAATATTGGGTTTAAGTATGAGGGTGTTTTTCTATTCTTCATTTTTTATATTCTGCATTTAGCAAAAATAAAAAAAAATGCATTAAAATTAAAACCTCAGTAGGCCTGACATCATGTATGTCACATGTGTCTGTGATAGGTATCAGGCCTGCCCTAAAACATCTTATTACTCTACTACAAAGAGAATCTTGAGATATCTTAAGGGCATACCAGATCTTGGCCTATGGTACCCTAAAAATAGGGATTCTGATCTAACAGGATTATTAGATGCAGATTTTGCTGGTTGTAAAGAAGATAGTAAAAGCACTACTGGAACCTGTCAGTTCTTAGGAAGAAGGCTAGTTTCTTGGAGTAGTAAGAAGCAAACTAGTGTGTTTATATCCACTGTTGTCTTATTAATGCAACGCTGTCCCCAGTTCAACATTCTCGACACACCCCCGACATGCCCGTGATAAACAGAGTCACACCCGTGACCCGCCACGTGTACAGCTATAAAGTCAAACCAGCCATCAAATCACGTCACCGACTCATGAACAGTGCTTAAACGCCCCCTACATGCCCGTGACCTAGGGCGTTTACTTAGAATTTTTTGCCTATAAATAGGAAGTTGTTGTATGAGCTGATGTTCTTCTTTTTTGGAACCATTTTGCTTAGGGTTGGCTGCTTAGGTGGTTTCTATGCTTTGTAGTGGAATTTCTCCCCCTCTCCTTTATTTTTAGCTTTGTAATCTCCTTTTTAGATTAATAAAATTTGTATATTTTCTCCCTTTACGTTATTATGGACTTCATCAATATGTCGACCCTAAGAAATCTTATTTTTATTTGTATGTTTTATATCTTTGTTTTAGCTCTTTTAAAATGGGTGTGTGCGCGTATGTGTATAAATTTATGCTTTTATGTTTTTGTTATTTATTTTACTTAGATTCGTTTAGTGTTAGGATTTTTCCGCTCATTTTATTTCATTGTTATGTGTTTATAAAGGTATCTTAAAAGTTGTTTTGATTTTTCCTTAACTTAGGTTTTTTTAGGTTTTAAAACGTTTTGCACTTTTTCTGCTTTATTTCCACTTTTTAAGTTCTTTTATAAAAACATAAGAATGAAAACGTTATCATTTTAATTTTTCGAACACCTTTATTTTTGATTTTATTTTCAAAACCTTTTGCTCAATTAATTTTTATTTCTACGTTTTATGCATTTTTAACACATTTTAGCGGTAGAAATATATTTATTTTAATTTTTCAGTCACTTTATTTTTCTTATTTTTTCGCTTGTGCGTGTGTGCATGTATGAGTTAATTGTTATCTCTTTCTTTCATTCCTGTAGAATGTGTGCATGTGTGTTTATTTCAGTAGAGTGTGTGAGTGTGTTTTTATTTTAGTCGAGTGTGTGTGTGTGTGTGTGTGTGTTTTACTTTAAGTAGAGTGAGTGTGTGTTTTTCATTTTTATAGTGTGTGTGCATTTTATTTTTGTAGTGTGGAGTTTTTAATTTCTATAGAGTTTGCGCGTTTTCATTTTCAGTAGAGTGTATGGGTGTGTTTTTAATTTTTGTAGAGTGTGTGTGTGTGTGTGTTTATTTTCTGTAGAGTGTGTGTGTTTTCATTTTTATAGAGTGCGTGTGTGTTTACATTTATTTCCTCCTACTCGTTTGAGTAGACTCGCTTTCATTTCCCGCCTACTTCTTTGAGCAGGACTCACAATTTTCTGCTTTCATTTCCCACCTACTCGTTTGAGTAGGACTCGTAATTTACTGCTTTCATTTTATACTCTCTTTTACTGCTTTCCTTTCCCGCCAACTCGCTTGAGTAGGACTTGCACTTTCAAATTCTACAATATTCTTTTCGCAAGCCGTCCCCAGTCCGATGAGTGGCTAACCGCTCTTAGCCGTCCATATCGAAGAGCATTGGGACAGATAAAACCGCTTTAAATAATTAAAGGTCCTATTTTTCGCATTAATTAAATTTCTTAAGGTTTGCCGCGGGTTTACGATGCGTAGAATGACATATCGATTTGTGGTCTCTATTTTTGTAGTCCATATACTAGCTAGCCGAGAGGCCGTGCGTATGAACCGATCCCCCCTTGGTAAATTGAGTTTCGCACTAACCCTCGAGAGTGGAGGCGCAGAATTCTATCGGATTGCGTTCCCCACCCAATACCGGGGTTCTTAGCGTAATGCTGGCATTAAGAGGAATCATTCGTCGGACGAGAGCCCGGTCAAATAGTCTTAATGTTCTTGTTAGTTATAGTCCTAGAGACAGGTGAGCTCATTTTAGTGGAACCTCCATGATCAAGTCTCCGCCTTAATTAATTTGAAATTTAGGATCTCTTTATATTAAAAGTTTATTTTAGTAAAACTTTTTTTAGATACAGTTGCGCTAAGTTATTCATCGGCACCATCTTTAATGCTTTTTTTTTCTATTTTTATATATATAAATAATATCCCAACAAGATAATTTTCGGTAAAATAATAGTCCGCTTCAGGGAAGAGTAGAAATAATCAACCCGACCCTGAGAACAATACGACCCTGATATTCCTCACCGGAATATCATGTACTACACGCGATGGGTGCACTTGCCTCCTTTCGTTAAAACTCGATTTGCACTGTTTTATATCCAAATAATAAATCCGTGTACCCCGTCTTCCTAAATAAAACCTTCTTCCGCTTTTCTAAATAAATCGCCCGGTGTGCCGCATGTCCTAAATAAATTTTGGACTTTTAACCAATCAAGTTTTTGGCGCCGTTGCCGGGGAAATTTTCGTGTTGTTATTTTGAACTCTGGAGAACTATTACTTTTACCTATTTATATATTTATCAAAAAATGGCCAACAAAAAATAATGATAATAATAATATTATTATTACTTAAAAAAACACAAAACACAAAAACTTAAAACATTATATTATTATTTCATAGATTTCTCTCCAAACACTAAAAACCAAAAATAATTCTATAAAACTTAAAAACATAAAAAACCTAAAAAATAATAATAAAACTACTTAACAAAAAAAAACTTAAAGAAGAAAAAGGATTATTTTATTCTCATTATTTCATATATATTTATCAATATATAAAAAAAATGAAATGACCCCGTTCCAACAAAAACAATTTTAAAAAAACCAAAAACTATAAAACTAAAAACTTTAAAAAATCTATCAAACCAAAAAACTCTAAACACTACAAAAAACTAAAACAAACAACGAATCAACCACAAAACTAAAAAAATCTAAAAACTACAAAATCTAAAAATACTTAAAAACTAAAAAACCCACCAAAATCTAAAACCGAAAACACTAAAACACTAAAAAACCGAAAAAAAACTACGAAAAAATACTAACTACAAAATAACCCTACTTAAAAACACAAAAAATAAATAATACTTTGTTATTTAAAATGTATATATCTATAGTAAAACAAAAATCCTCTCCTAAAAATCACAAAAACAAAATTCTCGTATATATGTTTTGTTTTATCTTCTTTTATCTCTTTTCAAAAACCCAAAAAATATTTACCAAAAAAATAATAAACGCTTGAGATAAATAAATTTTTCAATAATTAAATATTATATTTTTTCCGCTTCAGCATGCTTCACGCATTTGTGGGCGCTAGGGAATCGCATATAAGTAACTCTCTTATAGCTAAGACGTTAGCTTACGAGTCACACACACATTTGCCGTACCACCCGCAACCTTTTGACCAAATATTTCTTTTTTGTTTTTTCTGTTATATTTTTGCTATTTCTTCTAAATAATGCAGGGTTTTGTCTTGGACCTCCCCGAACTCATTTCAGCGAAGCATTTAAACTCCCTTTTTATTTTTGTACATATTCTATTTTTTCTATTATCATTACGCATACTTAGATTGCAACATTGAGGATAATATTGGGTTTAAGTATGAGGGTGTTTTTCTATTCTGCATTTTTTATATTCTGCACTTAACAAAAATACAAAAATAATGCATAAAAATTAAAACCTCGACAGGCCTGACATCAAGTATGCCACATGTGTCTGTGCTAGGTATTAGGCCTGCCCTAAAGAATCTTGTTACTCTACTACAAAGAGAATCTTGAGATATCTTAAGGGCATACCAGATCTTGTCTTACGGTACCCTAAAAATAGGGATTCTGATCTAATAGGATTATTAGATGCAGATTTTGCAGGTTGTAAAGAAGACAGTAAAAGCACTACTGGAACCTGTCAGTTCTTAGGAAGAAGGCTAGTTTCTTGTACAAGTAAGAAGCAAACTAGTGTGTTTATATCCACTGTTGAGTCAGAATATATATCAGCAGGCAGCTGCTGTGCTCAGCTGCTGTGGATCCAACATCAGCTCTAGGATTACAACCAGTAGGTAAGTAGAACTCCTCTTTACTATGATTCTACAAGTGCTATTTCTATTCCTAGGAATCCTATCTCACATAGCAGGACTAAGCATATAGAAATAATATATCATTTTATTAGGGAGCATATGGAGAAGGAAGACATCAGTCTTGAGTTTGTCCCCACAGACAAGCAAGTGGTTGATATCTTCACTAAGCCATTAGATGATGCAAAGTTCAACACCCTCAAATTTGAGTTGGGTATGTTGAACTTGGCATAGCTTCAGACACTCACTTTTGTATTTTTTTATGTGTGTATGTATTGTTCCTCTTACTGGACATAAAGACTCCCTAGTGGTATCTGTTCACTGAAGCTTCTACTAAGGATGAGTAAGCTACTCTGGATAGAAGAAAGAAGGTTATCACATGGGAAGGCCAGATCCCATCTGCCTATTCTACAGAAGTCAAAAAGGGGGAGAGAAGGTCCTAGTAAAGGGGAGTCATAGCAAGTCGGAGATATGGTAAAGGGGAATATAAGTAATGTGACACTCAAGGAAGGACAAACACCTTGCAGCAAAATAGGGGGAGTAAGTAAATGAGGTACACTTACTCATAGCTTATCAAAATTTTCATACTTATTTTTTTAGCTGTATAGGTTGTGTGTGACATTGACCAAGGACAAAATTGAGGTTTTGACATCTTCAAATAAGGGGAGAATGTTCGGTCTATTATTCCCAATGTCCCTGATTTGTGAGAAGTCAAACAAGTCAATGTCACACACATCCACTGTATTTGATGTGCATTTGAGTTCTTGAGTGCAGGTTAGTCCATTTCATATTGATTGGACATGTCGACACAAGAAGTGGTTGCTGGACACAACACAAAAATCCACTAAGTCCACAGGCGTTGAGTGGAGTAAGCTCACTCAATGCCAGAGGTATGGATTTAATATTGTCTAGCAGAAATTTGCCTAAGTACAAAAGCATTGAGTGCAGTCTACTCACTCAATGCCATATAACATATAGTGTTAAGACTATCTCAGCCTAACTGAAAGATAGACAAAAAATGGCTAAATACAAAAGCGTTGAGTGTAGTCTGCACACTCAACACCCTACAGCTCAAAGCGTTGAGTGTTGCTGTGCTGGTCAACTCCACAGAAATGTGGAGAAAAAATTTGACTAAGTCCATAGGAGTTGAGCGTAGCATACTCACTCAACGCTAGATAACAGAAAAATTCTGTTAAGTTGTTTGGCGTTGAGTGGAGCTTACTCTCTCAACGCCAAGAAAAAAGCGTTGAGTGTAGCTTACTCCCTCAACGTTAGATAATAGAAAAATTCTTTTAAGTAGTTTGGCATTGAGTGGAGCTTACTCTCTCAACGGCAAGGCAAAAGGCATTGAGTGTAGCTTACTATCTCAACACAAGATAACAAAAATTCTATTAAGTTGTTTGGCGTTGAGTGGATCTTACTCTCTCAGCGCCAAGGCATAAAACTTTTGCTATGGGAAAAAGCGTTGAGTGAGGCAAGCTCTCTCAACGCTCTCATCGGTCTCAATGCCTTGAAGCAGAATTTTGGCTAAGTCCAAATGCATGGTTAGCTTGGCTTGGGTCGACCTCAGATTTGTCGACATGAGCTCAACGTTCGTCGAACTGAGCCTGGTGTTCGTGGAACTGTGTTTATCAAAACGTCGAGCTAAGTCTACAGTTCATCGAACTTACTTTATGATTTTGTCGAGCTCACCTTCATCGAACTGAAATCAGTGTTCGTCAAACTGATCCGACAGTTCGTCTAACTGATTTTTATTCCCATGTAGAGCTAATCTTGTTGTTCGTCGAACGAAGCTCAGAGTTTGTCGAGCTCAATACCTAGACAAACATGACTTTGTCTCAGTGTTATGGCATTGAGTGATTCCTACGCACTAAATGCCTTTGGTACTAATGATTTTATTTTGGCAAAGTCCACAGATGCTGAGTCATGCTGAAGTCAGCAAAGTCAAGAGTCATCCAAAATTCAAATGTTGCGGAAATACTGTCTGAGACGTTGGGGGGGGGGAGGGCAACTATTGCTATCTTCTAAAATTACCAAGGATTATTTCATCATTAAATGCTGTGGCCAACTCACAATAAAGAGCCATTGAATCGGTAATGAATGGAAAGCGTGGGCTGATTGGCTCAATCGGACAGAGATATAAATAATCAGATCATCATATCAAGCAGTGAATTCCTTGTCTTGGTTTTCTGAAAATGAAGGTCCGGCAGAACGTCATCTTCTTCCTAGTCATTTTCATCGAGCCTGTAGAAGTTGTTCTGCATAGAGAACCTTGCTGGGAAAGAGACAGCTGAAGCAATCCCCATCTGCATCAGCAGGATCAGAAGTTGTTCTGAAGCTAGGAGATCGACAAGTTCTGCAGGGAAAAAAGGAAGATATTTGAAGAAAGATTCTACTGTCTACATATTATCTTCAATAGTAATATCTTGGATCTGATATCTACTCAGTCTAAGAAGAAGGATACATAGAGCTTGCTCTGGTGTCTAAACATCACATTCTCTATTTTTCTTTTTTGTAATGATTATTTGTGAATCTGAGGTTTGTAAGCCTATACTATAAAGGCTGGGTCTTAGTGACATATGTTTGGCTTTGTGCCGGGTGATAGGTCTTTGTGACCTTGGTCAGCTTAGTGCCTAAGTTGTTGGTCTGTGTGACCTGTGTGTCATCTTGCGGTATCGGTGTTGTAAGTAGTTAAGAGGCTGAGTTTTGTAGGGAGAGCCAAACCTAACACAATGTTAGATATACACATAGGGATAGTGGATGTACCCAAGATTGGGGAAACACTATAAATTTGCTGCATCGTCTGTGAATGTTTTTGAAAGCTGATCTAATCTAATCAACAGATATAGTAGTCTAATAATCAGATTAGAAAACTTAAACAGAGACAAAAACCTATTCCCCCCTCTAGGTGTAATGCTAGACTTGAAACTAACACTTTCATTAGGGTGTTGCCCTCCACAATCTAGAGGTGATACCCTCCTGATTACATTGTTTCTTTTACAATATATGGACCCTCCCAGTTGGGGTTGAGCTTTCCCATAGCTGCTGATCTTCCCGCGGCATCCATCTTCTTCAAAACCAAGTCCCCTTCCGCAAATTATTTGACACTGACGTTATTATCAAAGTACTTAGCCATTCTCCACTTTACTTCTTCATTTTGGATGGCGGAGAGGTCACGCTGCTCCTCCACCATGTCAAGGGAGAGCCGCAGCTTCTCCTCCTTTTCAGCCGGCAATTCTTCTCTTCCTTCCTCCACCGCGGCCACCCGAGGCGTCTGGACTTCAAATTCTATGGGGAGTACTGCCTCATAGCCATGGAAGAGCTTGAAGGGGTCTCCCCTGTAGCTGTGTTGGGGGTGGTCCTCAGGTCCAAGAGGATCGAGGGAAGCTGCACCACCCAACTCCCCTTCAGGTTTTAAACCTTCTTCTTCAAGAGGTTTACAATAATCTTGTTCGCCGCCTCCACCTGCTCGTTGCTCGCGGGGTGGTGGACCAAGGCAAATCTGAGGTCAATTCCGAGCTGCTCATAGAAGCTAATAAATTATGCATTAGAAAACTGAGGCCCATGTCTGTGATGATGGCCTGCAGTAACCCATGGCGGTAAATGATCTCCCCCCAAACAAAATTTTTGATGACCTGGGAGGTCACCTTGGTCAGCGTCTTTACCTTCAACCACTTAGAATAATAATCTATCATGGTGAGTAAGAACCTCCTCTGTCCGCTGGCCTGGGGGAACAACCCAACCAAGTCCATTTCTTAGATGGCAAAGGGCGATGGGGTTGTGATGCTTCTGAGATGTTGTGTTGGATCCCTAGTTGATTTGGGCTAGGTTCACTAACTTATGATGTGACACATCTTGTATAGCCACGGTCAAGTTGTGTCCTAGAGTCTAGGCTAAGTCCTTAGGTTCAACTTTGGAAGGACCATGTTTCAACAAGACCATCAGATACTTCAGACTTAGAGGATTTCAAGTCTAAGTTAAATGAGTTCGACGTTCGTTGAACTCAGCTCGACGAAAGGATCTCTGCGCTTGACGATCGTGAGACATTTCTTGGTGCTGAGCTCGACGATCTTGGTTCTCTGTTCGACGAAGACTCAGTTTCTACATCAAGCCAAAGTCAGGACAACTTCAGAATTTTCTAAGTCTAGCTTCAAGCTTTGGTCGACGAATTGGATTCTAAGCTCGACGAACTTGGACCTCAAGTTCTCAGCTTCTTAGGTCGACGAAGTCAGCTTCTCAGGTCGACGAATGTTGTACTCAACTCGACGATTTCTGAACTCAGAGTATTTGTGTCGACACTTAGGGCATGTGTCGACACCAAATAATTCAATGTCGACACCAGAGGATTTGTGTCGACACCAGGATTTTAGTCACCACCAGGATATCTGTCGACAACAGAAGATTTTTGTCGACATCAGGACAATCAGTCAACACCAGCTTATGTCGACACAGAATATCAGCAGATGCAGAATATTTGGATAAGTCTACAACCTTTCTTCGCTCGACGAATTTGGTTCTTAGCTCGACGAATACTGTCTGATAATGAAGATTGTCTGGTCGACGAACTCAAGCTCAGCTCGACGAACTCAAGCTCTGCTCGACGAACTCAAATTTAGCTCGACGAATTATGTTCTCCGTTCGACGATTCCACACTAGGTTTTCTTCAAGTTTCCAGTCCCGGTTCTTAGCGATGAATCCAGAGTTATTAATGCCAGATCTTCTCGGAATGTTACCGTTAGAACGTGCAATTAATCTTGGATTATTTCATGCCGTTTTTCCATGGGACAGTTGGGGAAATCATTGATTGCCGCTTCCTTCCAAGGCCGACTGCCATTACTACTCGACATTCAAATTTTTGAATGTTCCTCAGTCAGAGAAAGATATACACAGAAAGAAAAATGATGAAGTAGTAACAGAGTACAGAGCAACAGTACGGCAAGCAATATAATCAGACAGACACTCTCAGATTGCACAGAAGAACAATCACACTGAAATCAAAAGTTCTACTACAATCAGCCTGACCAGAGAACATTTTCAAGAAGGAGAAGAAGAACAATCAATTCTATTAAGAGTCTTCTTCCCTCAACTCTACATGACTACTTCAAAGGAGTTCCTGAAGCTAAATCTGATCCAGGCATTCTAGGTCTTTGAAGACCTATCACCCTGAAGCAGTGCTCCAGCACTCCTGATTAATTCAAGATCTCAGGGGGAGAAAAAGCTGCAACAATCAATCCACAAGTCTTCTCTCTGATTGTTGACAGAGAAGACACCATCTCTTTTCTTTCCAATTCATGTACAGGGTTTTAATTCCCTTCAAAATTATATCTGGTTACAAGTCTCCTTCCAAAAGACTTGAGGTTTTTGTTTTTGAGCACCTGATTAAAAGCGCATTGGTGTCAGGCACCTGATCAAAAACCTGAGTGGATTCCTACTATGTTGGTAGAAGAGTGGATGTACCCAGGTTGGGGAACCACTATAAAAATTTCTTGTGTCGTCTGGTTGCCCTTCTTTGTGATTTGGCTGTGTTGTTATGTGATTAGTTAGTCTGCTGTGTTTATTTATTTTACTTGTTGAATTGTTCACCTAGGCTTACAACAAAAGTTGTAAAAAATTTGTAGTGAGCACAATACTCTATTCAACCCCCCAACCCCCCCCCCCCCCCCCCCCCCCCTCTACAGTATTTCAGATCTAACCTGCACTTTCAATTGGTATCAGAGGCAGGTTGGTCAAAATACCACACCTTAGTGGTTGTACAGGCTAACACCTGAACCACAAAGATCCCTCTTGTTAGATCTGTTTGTTTTGATTTTATTACCAGATTTATCTCTTCACAGACATGGACCAAAACAAGGACTATGCAAGCATCAGACCTCCAGTGTGCAACCTTAACAAGTTTCCCATCTAGAAGGCAAGAATCAGGTTATACATGAATTCTATTGATGAGGATATCTTTTCTGTTATCTTGACAGGTGTACCTCCAGCACCTGCAGCTTCTACCAGCACTTCAACCAACATGACTGCAGTGCCTCCTCCAGAAAACAATGATGCATACAAGAAAGCCAAGATGGCAGATGCTAAGGCAATGAATATCTTAGCCCAGACTATGTCAGATGACATATTCCAGAAGGTGGCTGAGTGCACCTCAGCCAAAGCCATTTGGGATTCCCTTAACCAAATGGTTGCTGGCTCTGCATATGAAAGAAAGGACAGAAGATCCAATCTCATATCCCTGTATGAGAACTTTAAAAAGAATGAGAATAAATTAGTGACTAACATGTACAATAGGTTGAGCACAATCATCAATGAGCTCAAAACCTTGGATAAGGACATCACCTTGACAGAGGTGAATGACAAGATATTAATGTGTTTCCCTAGCTCTTGGGATTCCAGAATCTGGCCAATCAAAGAAGCCAGAAGCCTCAATGAGATCTCAACTGGTCTCTGTTAGGCAAATTGAAGTCCTATGAGCAGCTGATAAAATCAAGAGAGGTAGCAGAACAGAAGGCAACAACTCCAGTTAGAAAGGAGCATAACATAGCCTTCAAAGCATCTGAAGAAAGTGAGACATCCACTTCAAATGAAGAGCTCATGAGCCACTTTGCCAAAAGGTTCTACAAGATGGCAAGGAAGGATTTTAGAAGGAAATCATCCAGACAGGATGATAAGCCCAAGTATGACAAGACACCAACCAAGGAGGTTGTGTGCTTTGATTACAGAAAGCCTGGACACTACATTTCAGAATGTCCAGAAAATCAGAAGAAGGATAAGAGCAGAGAAAAGGATTCCAGGAGAAAGCACAGTAGCAGACCCTCCTCCGGCAAATATAAAAAGAAGGACAAGGGATTTGTTGCTGAGACTTGGACTGACACAGAAGAAGAAACATCTTCCTCCAGTTCAAGTGAAGAAGAGGAAGAAGCAAGATCCAAGGAGGTGTGCCTAATGGCAATTGATGCCTCCAAGAGCAATTCCGGATTAGAAGAAGATTCTGAAGATGAAGCTGCCTCAGACTCAGAGGCAGATCAGGTTATCTATAGCTTTAACTTTAGTTCTGAATTATTTAAAGCTGAATTCAAAACTATATGCTTAGACTTAATCAATTCAGAAAAGGAAATAAAAACTCTTACAGAAAGATTAGGGAGTCTTGAATCTTTAAATTCAGAGAACATACAGCTAACAGATTAATTAACCTTAGCTAATGAACAAATAATTAAATTAAAATCTGAATTATGTGAGGCCAAACAACTTGATCAATCTCTCAATGGGAGAAGCCTCAAGCTGATGGACATTACACGCACAGTGAATACCAGATTAAATGGCAAACTGGGCTTGGGTGCTTCATCAAGTTTACCCCCTATAATTAAGAAGAATATACTTTCAACCCCCATCAAATTTATTTCTGCAAAGGGAAAAGAAAAATTAATAGACAAACCAATGTCAGAAAGCAATCCAAGACCCATAGACAAGAGAAACAAAAATATGAAAACAACAAATAAAAACAAAGTTCAGCAGCATTCGTCGAACTCAGATCGATGAAATGTGGCTAGTTCGTCAAACCCAGATCGATGGATGCTTAACGGAAACTTCAGATATAACAATTCGTCTAACTACGATCGACGAACTGTGTATGGTTCGTCGAGCAGAGGTCGACAAACGTGGGGCACAAAAAATGATTACTGTCATTCTTTGAGCAGAGATCGACGATCTCAACCCTATTCGTCGAACTCTGGTCGACGAACTTACAATAATTCGTCGAACCCAGAAAGACCAAACCTAAACCATTTCTCTTACAGAAGTTCTAAGTCAACTAATAAGACATTTAATCCAGTAGCTGATTGGGAAATTCCACCTAGGAGATATTACCCGTTAGGGTATAAACCACAACCTACATTATCTGTTATTTCCAGCTTTACTTTTCAAGAAAATAAAGGACCCAAGGTATCCTGGGTCAAGAATATTTGAATTTTTTTTTCTTTGCAGGTATAGGTGAAGAGCTGTCCAAGGGTAAGTCAGACATGGTACTTGGACAGTGGTTGCTCCAAACACATGACAGGCAACAAGGGCAATCTATCCAATTACAAGCCCAAGCTAGGACCTAAAGCAATTTTTGGAGATTCTAACAGTGGTCAATCAGAAGGATATGGGACAGTGAAGATTGGAGCAGTGACCTTCAAGAAAGTAACTTATGTAAGAGGACTTAAACATAACCTTATATCCATAAGTCAATTATGTGATGAAGGTTATCAGATACATTTTAACTCTACTTCATGTTCTATTATTGATAATAAAAACAAAACTGTTTTAATTGAACTTAGACAAGGTAACATATATTTAGTAGATTTTATATCTGCCACAACTGATATCTGCTTACTGAATGTTACTAGTAATCAAAATGAGTTATGGCATAAAAGATTAGGACATGTAAATCTTAAGAATATATCTAGGTTATCCAAAGACAATCTTGTTAGAGGTTTACCTTTTGGCCCCTACAAGAAGGAAAACCTATGTAGGGCTTGTCAATTAGGCAAGCAAACCAAAAGTAGCTTTAAATCCATTAATAAAAGTGATTCACCTAGGATATTGTATTTGCTTCATGTGGATCTATTTGGACCCATTACAGTACAAAGCCTCGTAGGAAAGTCCTATACTTTAGTGATTGTTGATGACTTCTCTAGATTCAGTTGGCTAGCCTTTCTGAGAGCTAAGTCAGATACATTCAAAGTTCTTACAGATTTTCTCAGGACCATACAGATTGAGTTCTCTACTCATGTTGCATTGATCAGAAGTGATCATGGCACATAGTTTGAGTCTCTTCTTATGCATGGGTTCTGTGAGAAGGAAGGTATCAGGCAGTGCTTCTCAGCTCCTAGAACTTCCCAACAAAATGGGGTTGCTGAAAGGAAAAATAGGACACTCATTGAATCTACAGGTACATTATTGGCAGATGCTTACATGCATCTTTCCTTTTGGGCAGAAGCTGTAAATACTGCCAAATATGTCCTGAATAGAAGCCTTATACATAAGCTAAAAAATAAGACCCCATATGAATTACTTAAAGGGAAGAAACCTAAAATCACATACTTTAAAGTTTTTGCTTCTATTTGCTACATTCACACTAATAACAAGAGATACATTAGAAAGTTTGAGGTCAAGGCTGAAGAGGGGATTTTTCCAGGATATTCCCAAGTAAGCAAGGCCTATAGGGTTTTTAATAAATCCACCCTTAAAATTGAATAATCTGTTCATGTATCTTTTGATGAAGCTAACATGTCATATAAGGAGAAAGATATTTCTACCAACAGCTTATTGCAGGTACCTTAACTGTGTGAGTCTATGGATGGACTAAACCTTACCCAAGAGGTATCAAACCATCCTTCTCCACAGGTTGCTGAAGAAAGTGAAGAAGAAATCCAAGAGGAAGTGGCTGAACTTCCTTCAACAGCTAGTACAATTCCCCAAGAGGAATTAATTACAGAAGTTGTTGTTCAACCAACTCCACCAATTGATCTTGTCACACTTAGAGATCACCCCAGATCTCAAGTGATTAGAGACATTTCAGCAGGTGTACAGACAAGGCATCAACTCAACCAAGACTTGATGCATGCCTATTTTCTCTCTCAAATTGAACCTATCACCATCCATGAAGCTGAGTAAGATCCCCACTGGATCATTGCAATGCAAGAGGAACTAAATCAGTTTGAGAGATGTAGAGTTTGGGATTTGGTTCCAAGACCCCATAACTACCCAGTTATTGGAACCAAATGGGTCTACAGGAACAAGTTGGATGCTCAAGGCAACATAGTGAGGAACAAGGCTAGGCTTGTTGCTCAAGGATACAGGCAAGAGGAAGGAATTGACTATGACCAAACCTTTGCCCCTGTTGCAAGGTTAGAGGCCATTAGGATATTCCTTGCCTATGCAGCTCATAAGAGATTCAAGGTCTACCAAATGGATGTCAAAAGTACATTTCTGAGTGGAGTACTTAAAGAAGAGGTTTATGTAGAACAACCTCCAGGTTTTATCTCTCCAACTCAACCCTCTTTTGTTTTTAAATTGCATAAAGCTCTCTATGGTTTAAAGCAAGCTCCAAGAGCTTGGTATGAGACCTTAGCAAGCTTTCTTTTAGAGCATAAATTTATAAGAGGAACCATAGATAAAACACTTTTCACTAGACATCATAAGGACCAAATTTTATTAGTACAAATATATGTGGATGATATCATCTTTGGGTCTACTGATCCCAAATTGTGCAAGAGGTTTTCTTACCTCATGCATTCTAAATTTGAGATGAGTAACATGGGTGAGCTTTCCTACTTCCTTGATCTCCAAGTGAAGCAGCTCCCAGATGGTATCTTCCTCTCCCAATCTAAGTATGCTAAGGAGCTTATCAAAAAGTTGGGGATGGGTGATGCTTCAGGGATGAAAACACCTATGGCTACAAATGCTGTTGTGGATTCTGATGCGGCTGGGAAACCTTTAGATCAGAAGCATTATAGGGCAATTGTTGGATCCCTGTTATACCTAACAGCTAGTAGACCTGATATAATGTTTGCCACATGTCTTTGTGCTAGGTTCCAAGTGAACCCTAAAGAATCTCACCTTATTTTCCTAAAAAGAATTTTGAGATATATAAAGAGTTGCCCTAGTCTAGGAGTCTGGTATCCTGTAGAGTCAAAGTTTGAGTTAACTGGATACTCAGATGATGACTATGCTGGATGTAGAGTGGACAGGAAAAGTACCTCTAGAACTTGCCAGTTCCTTGGTATGAGACTTGTCTCCTGGTTTTGTAAAAAGCAGACATCTGTGTCTACATCAACTGCAGAAGCAGAATACATGGCTGCTGGCAGCTGCTGTTCACAGATGCTATGGATACAAAATCAACACTTATACTATGGTGTCAACTTAAATAATTCAACACTATTTTGTGATAATACTAGTGCTATTGCTATAGCACAGAATCCAGTTCACCATTCTAGGACTAAACATATTGAAATAAGACATCATTTCATTAGAGATGATGTAGACAAAAAGGAAATTAACTTAATCCATATTCCTACTGATCTACAGAGAGCAGATATTTTCACCAAGCTCTTGCATGAGAAAACCCATCTGTTCTGTATAAATCAATTGGGAATGATTAATGGAGAAGTGTTAACCTAGTTTATGTCTGCATTCGACGAATTTTCCAGAGTTCGTCGAACGGAGTTTGACGAATTAGGGAAAGTTTGAGAGATTCTCGTCGAACGGAGATCGACGAATTCTCTTTGTGGGGAAATAATTTTCGTCGACCGGAGATCGACGAACTTTGCTTCAGAAGATATTTCGTCGAACGGAGTTTGACGAACTGTTTTCGATTCTTTTAGATGAGTTCGACGAATTATCTATCTATAATTTTTTTCGTCGAGCTCAGTTCGAAGAATTTTTATTTTTCGTGGAATGGAGATTGCCGATTCATATTCTAGAAAACAATACATCTAGGTTTTCTTCGACCTCCGCCCCGCGCTTTTAGTTCCTTTGCTCTTGATCGTCGCTTCTCTCTATGTTTTTCTTGCAGGTCATCAATGGTGATTCCCACAGGAGCTTTGGTTGCGACAAAGTTTGATACTGGATTCGATATGGATTTTGAGTCATTCCAGCATTCTGATCCTATTTTCCTCTACATCTTGGAACTACTGGAAGAACTCAATTTAAAAGATTTCATGACAAGAAGGATCAAACTACACGGAACTGAAATAAGAGAATGGGTATATACATCTACTGTTTCTGAGGATGATGTTTTGACAGGCAATATCGGGAATACTGTTGTTTCCCTATCTCCCGCAATTCTGTCTGAGATTTTTGGTTTGGTGAATGGAGAAGACAATATATGGATTCTGAAGAGTTTGGTGATATGCTGAAACTAATGGGTTTTCAGGTAGCAACCCTAACAAACTGCTGAAGAAGCAATTGTCTGCCACGTACCAATTTCTGGCAGACATTGTAGGGACAGTGCTAATGGGAAAGCACTCAGCGCATGACTACATAACCCGGCACCAATTCCTGGTTATGTGCGTCGTAGTGAATAAGAGACGTGTCAACTGGGGCACAATTTTCTTTAAATTGATAAAGAAAAAGAACAGCAAGAAGGAAGTCTGCTTCGGTAGAATTTTAGGGATTTTTCTCCAAGAGAAGGCTTGCTGAATGTATGGTCTCCCCGACCATCTTCATAAATTCCAGCAAGCGCCTCACATGCGCTATGTTTGGCAGGTGGGAGATGACTATCTCTAAGCCCTCAAAGGCTTCTTCCTCTTCCATCCAAACTTCTGAGAGCACCAGGGCTGTAAAAGCCGCTCCCTACCCAGCAGAAGAGGTCCTTCCATCTCCATCATCTCTTCCTGTACCTCCAGCCAAATAACTCCCCTCCTCTTCCATTCCTGCTACCACACCTAAATCTCCAGCACACACTCATGTGCCTACTCTACCCCCATCTCCACCTCTTGACATTACCAACATTCCCACACCACCTACTTCACCTCATGAGACAACAATTCCTACTCCTCCTCAGTCTCCTCTTCCCCTCATTTGTCATCCATTCCATCCTACAACATACCATCAATTTTTGTCACACCAGATGTTATTCATCCTCTATCCCCTCCATCTATTCTTCCTCCATCATCCACTTCTCTTCCTTCATCCACCATCTCTCCATCATTGGAAACCCCCATGTATCCACCATCATATCTTTGCTCACTACCCTCATCAAATCTCTCATCCAAGAGGCCATTACACCTCTTGTGAACTCCATCAAATCTTTATCTACCCAAATCTCTCTTCTATTTGCTGTCCCCTCTTCATCTAGGGGCCTGGCTCCAGGTTCTCCTGAACCCAGGCAGGGGGAGATGCTTAGTGATGAAGTTGCAGCAGATGTAGATACAGCAGCAGCAACAATAGTCACAGCAGCTGTTCTCTCTCCAGCAGATGCAGATTCAGATGAGGATACAGAAGTTTTGACAGATTTTGATTCTGAAATGATTGAGCTATTTCATTTTATGGATACTGACAATGATCTAGATGAGTCAGTTGAGGAAATAAAACCTGTTGGTGATTTCTAATTAAATCCCACAGTTAATTTATCTGCATTGTTGAAAAGTTTTTATACTCTTTTTGTACAGCTACCCTATACTAAGCCACATTTCGCTGTTGTACCATATAACTCTCCAGTAAGTCCAGATGTTGCTAAGCAACTCTGTGACAATTTTGCAATCTCAGCTTCAGCTTCCATCTCAGCTTCTAGTTCAGAGGTCATTCCAGAAGAAATTCCAGTCCCAACTTTTGTTATGGATGACTCTCCCCTACCAGATTTGGATGAGCTTATTCTAGCTGACATTGAAGAAGAGAATAGGGCAGCAGCTGAAAGCTCTGTCCCTGCTATTTCTATTTCCTGTGCAGCTCCCTCGTTTCCTGTTGCTGAAATCTCAGTTCCTGAACCTTCTACCCCTCCTCCAGAAAAGGCTGTCATTTCTGATAAAGCTTTAAAAGCTTTGGATGCCTTGTATGAAATCCCTCAAGGTTCTAATTCAGAAGATGATGATGATGATGACTCAGATGAAGATGCTGCTAGTAAGAAAAAGAAAATGCTAGCAAAGAAAAGGAAGGCTCCTCCTCCTCCAGCTCCGAAGCCTAATCCCTATGCTGACATCCCTTACTACATCTTGAACAATGTTGCTCCATACAAAGGGATGCATGCATGGATGTGGCTATCCAAAAACCAACAGAAGGATAGAAAGAGAAGCAGGAGATATTCCCCTCCTCCAGTGCACAGATTCAGGAAGGATCCTCCTCCTCCTCCTCCAGTAGTTAGTGCCTCTGGCTCCTCTAGCTCCCAGAGATCTGCCCCAATGCAAACATATCAGAGACAGCCAGGGAGATCTTCTGGAAGCAGCTAGCAGAGGCATCCTTCCTCAGGTAGTCAAAGTCAACATCAGCAGCAGTAGCAATAACAAATTTCTGAAATTCAAAAAGCTGAAAGTCCAAAGAGACCCCTCTCTCCTCCAATTTCTTTTGAAGATCCTGAAATAGCAAATACAGCAAGAATGGCTACATAGCAGGAATTGATTGGATTATCTTTGATAAATAAAGCCAAGGCTGAAGGAAAAGATATCTCTGGATTAACAACAATGTCAAAGTATAGAAAAGAAGAGCTGAAAAGATTTGACAAAGGAAACAAGCTGTTTAATGTTGATGATTATATGAAACATCATCTAGAAGCAGTTGTCCCCAGAGCAACATCATTGAACATTATTGGGGTAGCTGATATGACTATGACAAAAGCTCAAGCTCAAGATCCAAAGAGAGAAATCATTTTCAAGAAGGCAGGAGAGCAGACATCTGAAGACAAATCCAAGCAGAAGAAGCAAAAGAAGTAATCTTCTTGTTATTTCATTTTCTGTCTATTTTTGTTTTTCAAACTGTGCTATCTGTTAAACAAAGATGTGTATATATATATCTGTTGCATGTGTTGCTAATTCTCTGCCAGATATATCTCTTTTCTTGCTTTGTTTTTTTGTTTTGAGTCTCTGTTAGTAACCTCACCGAAATAGGGGGAGATTGTTGGATCCCTAGTTGATTTGGGCTAGGTTCACTGACTTAGGATGTGACCCATCTTGTATAGCCAAGGTCAAGTTGTGTCCTAGAGTCTAGTCTAAGTCCTTAGGTTCAACTTCAGAAGGACTAGCTTTCAACAAGACCATCAGAGACTTCAGACTTAGAGGATTTCAAGTCTTAGTTAAATGAGTTCGACGTTCGTCGAACTCAGCTCGACGAAAGGAGCTCTGTGCTCAACGATCATGAGACATTTCTTGGTGCTGAGCTCGATGATCTTGGTTCTCTATTCGACTAAGACTTAGTTTCTACATCAAGCCAAAGTCAGGACAACTTCAGAATTTTTCTAAGTCTAGCTTCAAGCTTTGGTCGACCAATTGGATTCTAAGCTCGACGAACTTGGACCTCAAGTTCTCAGCTTCTCAGGTCGACGAAGTCAACTTCTGAGGTCGACGAATGCTGTACTCAACTCGACGATTTATGAACTCAAAGTATTTGTGTCGACACTTAGGGCAT
This sequence comes from Platanthera guangdongensis, assembly GCA_039583875.1. NCBI lineage: Eukaryota > Viridiplantae > Streptophyta > Magnoliopsida > Asparagales > Orchidaceae > Platanthera > Platanthera guangdongensis. The sequence continues at coordinate 204,363,093 of CM077151.1, read as the reverse complement.
GTGTCGACACCAGACAATTTAATGTCGACACCAGAGGATTTGTGTCGACACCAGGATTTTAGTCAACACCAGGATATCTGTCGACACCAGAAGATTTGTGTCGACATCAGGACAATCAGTCGACACCAGCTTATGTCGACATAGAATATCAGCAGATGCAGAATATTTGGCTAAGTCCACAATCTTTCTTCGCTCGACGAATTTGGTTCTTAGCTCGACGAATACTGTCTGATAATGAAGATTCTATGGTCGACGAACTCAAGCTCAACCCGACGAACTCAAGCTCAGCTCGACTAACTAAAGCTCAGCTCGACGAACTCAAATTTAGCTCGACGAATTATGTTCTCCGATCGACGATTCCAGACTAGGTTTTCTTCAAGTTTCCCATCCCGGTACTTGGCTATGAATCCGGAGTTATTAATGCCAGATCTTCTCGGAATGTTACCGTTAGAACGTGCAATTAATCTTGGATTATTTCATGCCATTTTTCCGTGGGACAGTTGGGGAAATCATTGATTGCCGCTTCCTTCCAAGGCTGACTGCCATTACTGCTCGACATTCAAATTTTTGAATGTTCCTCAGTCAGAGAAAGATATACACAGAAAGAAAAAGGATGAAGCAGTAACAGAGTACAGGGCAACAATACAACAAGCAATACAATCAGACAGACACTCTCAGATTGCACAGAAGAATAATGACACTGAAACCAAAAGTTCTACTGCAATCAGCCTGACCAGAGAACATTTTCAAGAAGGAGAAGAAGAACAATCAATTCTATTAAGAGTCTTCTTCCCTCAACTCTACAGGACTACTTCAAAGGAGTTCCTGAAGCTAAATCTGGTCCAGGCATTCTAGGTCTTTGAAGACCTATTAAACTGAAGCAGTGCTCCAGCATTCCTGATTAATTCAAGATCTCAGGGGAGCAAAAGCTGCTACAATCAATCCACAAGTCTTCTCTCTGATTGTTGACAGAGAAGACACCATCTCTTTTCTTTCCAATTCCTGTACAGGGTTTTAATTCCCTTCAAAATTATTCTGGTTGCAAGTCTCCTTCCAAAATACTTGAGGTTTTGGTTTTTGAGCACCTGATCAAAAGCTCATTGGTGTCAGGCACCTGATCAAAAACCTGAGTGGATTCCTACCAGGGTGGTAGAAGAGTGGATGTACCCAAGTTGGGGAACCACTATAAAAATTTCTTGTGTCGTCTGGTTGCCCTTCTGTGTGATTTGGCTTTGTTGTTCTGTGATTAGTTAGTCTGCTGTGTTTATTTATTTAACATGTTGAATTATTCACCTAGGCTTACAACAAAAGTTGTAAAAAATTTGTAGTCAGCACAATACTCTATTCACCCCCCCCCTCTAGAGTATTTCAGATCTAACCTACACTTTCATGCTAGTTTGGTTGTAGTTGTAGGGGGGCGAACAACTGGCATTTATGGCACATTCTTGTGAACTTTGCAGCATCACAGCCCAGGGTAGGCCAGAAGTACCCCTGTTTGACAATCCTCCCTTCCAAGGTCCGACTCCCAGAGTGACTCCCACACTCCCTAGAGTTTACTTCTTATATGGTCCACTGAACCTCCCTCTCGGCCACACAACAGGCCAGCATCCCTGAGAGAGTCTTCCGATACAATTATCCGTCCTAGAGGATATAGTATGTCGACTAGTATTTGAACTTTTTCTTGTCCATCTCCTCCGGATACTCTCCTGTTGAAAGGAAGGTCGTGAACGAGTCCATCCACGAGGGGTGTTGATACACCTCCACAAGCTCTCCCTCTTAAATGGAGGGACGGAATAGATCAGTGATGGTACCCCCGACCTGGTGACTGTGCTTTGCCAGTTGATCTACCTGTTCTTTCTCCACCCTGGGCACGTGTCGGGTGGAGAAGGTCTGGAACGTTCCAAAGACCCCCTTCACTTTTGCTAAGTATAACTGGAGGGTAGGCTCCCTTGCCTCGAACTTCCCATTGATCTGTGAAGCCACAACCATGGAGTAAGTGAGGACCTACATGTCAACCACCCCCAGCTCCCTGTCCAGGCACATCCCGACTATTACGGCCTCATACTCGGCCTGATTATTGGTGATGGGAAAGTGCACCACCACTTTTTGCTTGATTCTCATTCCCTGGGGGCTTTCCAAAATTACCCCTATCCCGAAGGAATATTTCCACGAAGTGCTGTCGACCTTACCTTCCATGAAGCCGGATGAGTGAGCTCTTCCTCTACCACCTCAATCATGTAGTCAGCAAAAAGGTCGGCCATTGCTTGGGCCTTGATCAAGAGGCGGGGGATGAAGGAGATGTTGAACTCACTTAATTCCACCAACCACTTAGCCAACCTACCTGAATTCTCCACCCCCTTAAAGATGTTGCAGAGGGGATTGTCAGTCACCACTCGGATGGAGTGTGCTTAGAAGTAGGGTCGGAGCATCCGAGCAGAGATGACCACAGTGAAGGCCAGCTTTTCCAAGATGGGATACTGAAGCTCAGCCTTCCTCAGGACCCGACTGACATAACATATGGGGAGCTGCTTCTTCCCCACTTCTTGAACAAGGACGGAGCTCAAGGACTCTGCTCTGACCCCGAGATACAAATACAGGTCCTCCCCCTCCTCCGATCCTTGGAATAGGGGAGACTGTGTCAACTGCTCCTTCAGGGCCTGGAATGCCTCCTCACAATCCCTTGTCCACTCAAACTTCTGGCACCCCTCAATGTCTTGAAGAAGGGGGAGCACTTTTACCCAGCACGGGAGAGGAACCTGCGTAATCCTTCCAGCTTCCCTGTCAACAGCTACACCTCTTTAGCATTCTGAGGCGACCCCAGCTCCATGATGACTTTGACCTTATCAGGATTTAGCTCGACCCCGACGGCGATGAGGATATGGCCTAGGAACATGCCCTACTGGCCCTGGAAATGTACTTCAGGGGGTTCATCCTCATCTTGTATTTGAGTAGGGTAGTGAAGGTTTCCTTCAAGTCCTGGTGGTGAGAGTCCACATCTCAACTCTTGATAATGAGATCATGTACATACACCTCCAGGTTCCTCCCCTATTATTATCGAAAGATCCTATCCATCATCTTCTGGTATGTCTCCCCTGCGTTCTTCAGCCCAGGGCGAATCATCTTATAGTTGTAGCACCCATCCCCCGTGATGAACGACACATCTTTGATGTCTAGGCGGTGCAACCTAATATGGTGATAACCTGAAAATGCATCTAAGAAGCTCATTACAGGAAAACTGATAGGTGATCAACCAGCGCGTCGATCTGATGCAAAGGATAACAGTCCTTAGGTAATGATTTTTTTAAGTAAGGAAAAATCAACACGTATACGCCACCAGCCATCTCCTTTTTTAACCATAACTACATTGGAGACCAAGTCGGGGTACTGTATTTCAGATATAATGTTGGCCTTAAGGAGTTGGCACCTCTTGCCTGATGTGCTCGGCCAGCTTGTCTACAGTGGACATCTTCTTCTGTTGGACAGGGCGAGCTCCTGTGTCAAAGTTGAGGCGGTGGCATGCCATGTCCACGTCAATCCCCGACATCTCCGTTGTGCTCCAGACGATGATGTCCACGTTCTTCTGGATACATGCTAGCATCCTGCCCTGAGGTTCCAGTGTCAACCCCCCCCCCCCCCCACTGATGCGAATCTTCTCCACCCTGCCTCCAAGGGTGAGAACATCCATCTCCACGACCATTTCTACAGCCTCCAGCCTGGACTGCTCCCCCCATTCTTTGACGTAGCTCTCCTCCGGGACAAGATCCTCCTCAGCTTCTAACCCTTACTCTAAGGACATGACCTCGACCAACTCCTCCTGGTCTCCTCCTGTCACCACCTGGGTGCAGCTCTCTCATATCTACATCTCCTCTCAAACAGTCTCCAGCTCTGCCTCCTACATCCTCTGCTCCATCTCCTCAGCACCCCCTGCCAGTAGATAGAGTTTACAGTGGTGACGTAGCACTCCCTTGCCACCTTGGGGTCCCCCTAAACCCGGACCTGGATCCCCTAGGCATTGAACTTCTGGCATTAGTGGAAGGACGAGGGGATAGAGCGGAAGTCGCTGATGACGGGCCGCCCAAAGATGGCATTGTAGCTATTGGGGGCATCAACGATGACAAACATGGAGTTCCAGGACTGCCCCCTAGAGTGACGTGGAGCCCCACTCCTTCTACCTCCTTCCTCTCCCATGAAAACCCAAATAGGGGCCCATCTGAAGTCATCACCCTCTTAGCCTCCACCTTCATCGTGTAGAACGCCTTCTTGACGATGACGTTGACGGAGATCCCGTTGTCAATAAGGATGAGAGAGAATGTGAAATTCTCGATGGCTATCTAGATAACCAGCGCATCACAGAAGGGATCCTCATGATCCGGCATATCAATTCTGGAGAAAGTAATCTTCCCCTCTGTGGGTTGGGTCTGGGATGTGGATCCAACGCTCCAACACTACATTATATGGAGGCTCGCCTTCTGGGAAGCCTCTATCCCCATCCCCCATGGATCACTTTGATACCTCCCCGGGTTATAACATCCAGCCGGTCTTCGCACATATCCTCGTTCCCCCGAGGCAGGACCTCCTCAATCCTCACCTCCTGGTATCCCTGCTGCAGATACTGCTCTCTATTTCCTCTCATCTCAAGGAACTTCAGGCAGGTGGACATAGCGTACCCTTCCTCTTAGTGGAAATTGCAGTAGGGAAACTCCACCCTGACTTCACTCCTCCATCTCTACGTTGTTCTCCTCCTCTCCCCCATGGTTATAGCCATAACATGAATTTGATCAGGGAGGGGAGGTCTTTTGGCCTACCTCCAACCTGGGGGATGGAACTGATCCTGGCCCATGACTATTGTCCCTTCCCTGGTAACCTCTTTGTGTCCCCTGGCTATTGCTGCTGCAGCCACTATTCCGTCTGCCAGGGTTAAGCTCTCCTTTCTTCTTGACGTCTGCTACCTCTCGGCTCCATTTTCTCCTCTGTGGCCCACCTGGCCAGTTTTCGGGCAAACTCCGGGTTTGACTCCTCCACTTTGACTTCTCTTGTTGCCCTCTCCATCAACTCTTTATAGGAGAGGGGTGACACTCTCTTCAATTTCATCCTAAAGAAATGTTATTGTTGCCCCAAGGTAAAGGCCATCATCAGGTTATTACCGGGCATCTCCTGGACCTGGATGACCTCTTCTTGAAACCGGTCAACATAACTTGCAAGGTTCTCGTTCACCCCCTGCTTGATTTGTAGTTGGGACTCTGACTCCTTCTTACTCCTCTTGGAGCTGGTGAACGTCAACATGAACCCCCAACACAAGGTCCTCATAGCAATAAATGGAGCTGGCCAGTAGTAGGTGAAACCACTCTCTCTCCTTCTCCTTGAGAGTGATGGCTAAGATCCTGCACTTAAAGCCATCCGACATCTATCGGATCGAGACTACATCCTCAAACCACTGGACGTGCTGGACCGGGACCCTCTTCCCGATGTAGTAAGACATCTCGGGCTCCCTGAACCCTTACAAAACTGGGGCCGAAGAAACCAACTCGCTGAAGTGGCTGGGTCCCCCCGCTGGGTGAGCTGGAGGGTCTCGCGCACCAATCACGTTGAACCGGCCCCCACATGCAGAGACCTGGAAGAGCACGCGCCCAATGAGCTCGCAACATCTCCCTTCCTCGGCGACCTCCTTCCCAGCTTGCCTGCTGGGATCATCCTCTCTTATAGATGGGGCGGTTATGAGTGGAACTGCTGTAGTAGAGCACTCAGCCCGTTCGCTGAGTGCGAACTTGACGAGGTTGATAACCTCCTGCCTGAAGTCTTCGAACATCCTGACCATGGCCAGAGAGGGTGGGTGTGGCGAGTCGGACGTATCCGAGCCTTGTCCTTCTCCTCCTGCCATCTAGCCTACTGAATATTTTCTGTACTAACCACTCTCTATGCTCACTACACCGAAATGTTGAAACCGAAAACTCGGTCCCTTAACGAGTTCACCATTGGGGAAGGGGTGATCGCGCACCTACTACTCTCCTGCAAGCCAAATAACAAAAAGAAATTGGAAATGATACAAGGGATTGGCGTGGAGGTCTCACGACACACCTGAAAGTTCTTAGAGTGCTTCCCCTCCTTAGCCAAAGGCGGAGCTAAGGCTACATCAGAACACACAAGAAGATCTGAACACTAGTAAGCATGCCTTCTAAAGTGCCCCTTGGGTCCTATTTATAGTTTTCTAAAAACGACCTACAAATAGCCAACCTCCGTTGTTTTTAACAGCTATATGCAGCCCAACTTGGTCTTCCAATTGTGTAACTCTGATGGTCTAACAGGCTATAGGCAGACTAGTAAGGGCAAAATGGTAAAAAACATCATAGGTCTCTGGGCGAGTGGCCCCCAAAAGCCTCTACTCGCTTGGGGCGGCTTGTGCTCGATGGACATGGCACTCGCTGCCTCTTCCTGGACTTCGGCGAGTATGGGGCCGATTGTCCCTACTCACATACCACTTGCCGGCCTTTACTGGGTGAGTGTGTATCCATTGGCTCTGCTCGCCCCTGACAATTCCACCTCGCCAGGGCAAGCCGGGGGCTGCCGAGCTCTAACCCATTAAGTGCTTGGCCGGGACTTAGACTGTATGATCGGGCGGGTCTTTCTCCATAGAAATTGAGCCTGACGAATGCTGAGCTACATTCGACGAACGCCGAGCTCCGTTCAACGAAATGTGTGGATTGGGCGGGCTTCTCTCAATGCCAAGTCAGAACGGCATTGAGTGTCTGGACTTCACTTAATGCTAAGGCAGAACGGCGTTGAGTGTCTCGACTTCACTCAATGCTAAGGCAGAATGGTATTGAATGTCTGGTCTGGCGAGTTCTCGATGGAGTTGGCACTCGCCGCCTCTTCCTACATCCTGGCGAGTGCGGGCCCGACTGGCACTACTATCCTGCTACTTATCGGCCTCGCCTGGGCTAGCCGGGGGCTGCCGAGCTCTAGACCCATAGGTGCTCGCCTGGGACTTGAAAAAAGGGAGCCAGCCGGTCAGGCTATTGACGACCCCCTCGCTGGATACGAGGTTATAAACCCGCCCCTTGCTCGAAGCATCAGAGCTCCTTCACTACAAGGGATTAGCGAAACCAAACATTGCAATGAAAGTGCAATTTAGGCACACTTCACCACAGACATAGGAAAGACAGCCACACACCCCATGCACTCAGTGCACATTCTCGGTGTTCGGAAAAAAACACGGGGACCACCACCATTCTCTAGATGGCAACAACATGAGAAATTTGTTAGTCTTTACGTCCTGCGCAAGGCCTAAGACCCGTAACTATGCCTGCGATAGGTAAAACTACCCACGGATGCACCACGTAGCTACTGGGTAGGTTTGGCCCTTTCCTGTTGCTCACATCGCCGGGCATAATCTACCACAACGCGGGTCGGACTCCCCATTCCCATTCCTCCAATCATTACATAACCTCTTTATGATATACGGGTGGTTCGCAGACCACCTGGACGGGCACCTAGAGCACTCTGCCCCATATCTCAGGCCCCAGGTCTCCACGACACAGGCCACAAACAAATCTCCCAAGGAGCTATCGCCTACAGTATCACTACCGTCGTGTATTATCTGGGAGAAATGCGTTTCTGCCCAGACTTTCGGGAGCTCCTTGGATTTAGTACGCAAGGTTCCCTACTACAATCTACCGTGTAGAAACAAAAAATAACAAACATCACGGAGTCTTCTCCGACCAATACAAGCATAATGAAAAACATCACCAATCAAGAACAACCTGTTCAGATGGGCTTCACACACCATGCCTATGTTCGTACTTTGATTCCGAACTCTACATGCAAAAACTATGGGGTATACTATATCTACCCGAAGCAAAACCTCTCGCTCACCACACAGTCGAGGGAGAGGGTTTCCTATACAAAAGGAAGAGTACTTCACATGTCCAAGTTGAGAATTGTTACCCTTTGCATTCTCTTTGGTTCCATGCCAAAGATCTAGATGGATGAAAGTGATTGCAACGACCTTGACTCCAGATATTCGAACTCGACTTGTGAATTGGGGCTCTAAAACTTCAACGGCAGCGAGATTTACCCTCCGGCGTCACTGCACCAACACCAGGAACACATGACAACTCCAAATTCAGAAGAAAATGAAGTGAAAACTGCCAAACCAGGTATATAACCCAATCTACCGTCGTGCGGTACCTTAATTCAACGTCTTGTTTCGAGCGCAACCACCCAAACCCTCAAATCATTGGCTGACATGTGGCCACATCGTTTCAAATACACTACCGCCATGCGATAGGACACTAACGTCGCGCGATAGAGGACGTCAGTTACGACACTACAACAGTCTCTATCGCTCCACGCTAACTTCTACCGCTATGTGGTAGGATCCCGAGAACCAAATCAATTAATTTGTCCCAGCTATCACTAGCAGTAACACTATCGTACGACGATAGCTTCCCGAGTGGTCTGCAGATTAATTCCCCCGGCTACCGCTGCGCGGTAACAACTTTATGTCGTGCGGTAACATATTTCTCGAGAGATCGACGTTTTCTCGAGAACTCAACGCATTTGACGCAATCCATGGAGCTATCTGTAACATCCCATTTCCAACTAGACCCCTAAGAGTGGTTTTTGCCATGACTAGGTCATGACAAAACCCAAGGAAGCTAAAAAGGGCCAAGTGATAGAAGGCCAAGGTGAGAATCACCTTGGTCTGCCTATGGCACATCCTCATCACAAAACCTAGGATTTGACCTTAGGGCTTCACTATGAATCCATGATCCCACCACAACATCACTAACCTATCAAAGGGTCCACTAGAGCCTTAAGGGTCCATTGGAGTCAACCCAAAGTGGCCAATTTGACATAGGACATCCATAGGCCTAAATTGGGCAAGGTGCCATGACAAAGGGCAGTTGGCCTCTAATGTGCCCAACCAACCTTTCCCAGGTCTTCGTAGACCTAAAGTGAGGTCAATGGGTCACTAAGGACATATTGGGGTCAGCCTTAGAGGCCAAGTTGACCCAAGTCAACTCAAGCCCCTAATCTAGTCAAAGTACCCTTACTAAGGGTAGGTGACCTTCAAAGTGCAAGGTAGCCCTATCCATCCCTACCTAGACCTTAGGGGAGATTAATGGGTCACCAGGGACTCTTTAGGGGCAACCAAAAAGGTCAAAAAGACTAAGGTCAACCCAAGCCTACCTTGGGTCAACCTAGCCCAAATAGGCTAGCCCAAGTTCAAGCCTCCTCATGTGGCTTCTTTAGAAGATGATGTGTATGGATGGGCTGCCAATAGACCTCCAGATTAACCAAGTCAACTTGGCGACTAGGAGAGAGAGAGAGAGCTCCATTTCCATGGTTATGGAGGAGAGAGAAAATGAAAGAGGAGGGAAGGAAGGGGATCGGCCAAGGGAAGGCCAAAGGCCACCTTTAATGGCTGAATTCAACTCTCCTAGGGAAAGGGAGAAGTTTCCATCCGCTTCCCTAGCCACTAAGGGCCTGGTTCAGCCCCCTCTACTATGGCCAAATGTAGCCATTAATGGCCTTAATGGCCATTGATGATCCAACATCTCCCCTCCCCATCTGAGGCTTTAAACACCTTCAGTGGGCTGAGAGGAGGATTCCCCAATCCTTACCAAAAGAAACCGAGTGTCCCCACTGTGTAGTTGTAGAAACCGAGCGGCGCCGACTTCAGAGATGGCTTCCCGGCGATCTTCTCGACTTCAGGCCGCCGGCAAGGTCCTCCTCCTCCCCTTAACTCATGGATAGATCGTAGCAATGTCTTGGTTAAAGGTTTAGGCTCAATTGAGCCCGAACCAATTTTTTATTTCCATTGCTACAGGCCAAGAAATAATATGGTAGGACCGCTGGAATATGACTATCCGGCATCTGTGCCGCCGCCTGACGACAACCACCACCTCAACGGAGGTGATGGTGGCGGTGGCCGGCCGGGGCAGCGGCTGGATGGCCGGGGAAGCGGCTGGATGGCCGGCAGCAGACGCTTGAAGTTGGCCTAGGAAAAAAGAATCTTGGCTGTCGGCTCAAGGTTGACGATGACGGGATGCCGTCCAAGGCATGCCAAGATTCGTTCTTTATCAAATCAAAAGTATAGGTTATAATTTTAAGATATTTCATTTCTATCATAGATTTGGTATTTAATGGTTTTAATTTTTAAAAATCCTTAGATGTTAGAACAAAAAACTTGGTCAACATAGAAAATGTATCCCTTGATGTCTAGTTTAATTTGAAATTGATTTCACTCAATTTGGAGTCTTGGTTAGACCACAACACCCATTTTCGTGGGAACTATACCTAGGTCTATCCTGAGAATCAAATGGATGCCCACCATTCCTCCCATGTCCAAATGATCAGTGATGTGGTCAGGGAGTCTACCCTAGCTATACCTAGGACCTGTCCAAAATTCAGAATTTTTGGAGAAAAGTTTTCTATAGTTTTTAGGAAAATTGAATAATCCATGAATAAATTAATTATGTGTCCTAAACACCTCAATATCCCCCCAAATTTGGGTGGGTGGTCTTAGAGGGCATGTTAGGGCTCTGGTAAGAGTTTCATCTCATTTGGAGATGTTTTGGTTAGGTATTGATCCAACCCTAGGTTGACCCCTTTTAGGGTTAACTAGGTCAAGCACCCCCTATGGGTTTTGAGTTGTCAAATCACCTCAACAGAGGCTGATATTTTGGCCACTGACTCTCTATAGTATGACTCACCCTCTAATGGAATTTGGAGTGGTTAAGAGTAGGGTAGCCCTAGATCCCTATGGTAGGTGCCTAAATGGGGATTTTTAGGGTTTGAAGATCATGGGGACAAATGACCTTGGATTGACTTGAAAATTGGTGGAGAGGACCATAGGCTTAGTATGGTCCTCTAGTTAAAGTTTTAGAGAATTTGGAAGCCTTAAACCCCCTCAAAACCCTAACCCTAGCTTAGGGCACAAACCTTGTGGTGAAGGAAAATGTCACTAAAACTCTTTGAAAAAGTGATGAGATTTGGGTTGAGTAGTTTTTAAAGATAGTATAAGCTCTGGAGATTTTATCATGAATTTAGGATTAATATTTTGAATACTTCATTAACAATTTAATAATTCATATTATTTACTTAGAAATTTATTATGAAGTAATTACATGCTGGAAATTGATGAAATTTAGCTAGAGGAGCTTTTATTATATTTTAAAGCTATGTATATTTTTATGGGATTTTTGGAAGATTATTTGTAAGGGTTGCTTCATTAAGTATGTTTTCTCACGAAAAACTAATTAAATTTATTTTGATGTCTAGCAAGCCTGTAAAATTATGATTTTCACCCAATGACCCTTTTTGTAATATATTAAGATTCTGTAATTTTTGTATAATTTTCTGATGAATAATTTTGGTACTTCATTCTTTACATATGATTAAGGGAATTATTATGGATAACTTAATTAGAGGTCAAATAATTTCTAAAAAATTATGGAAATTTGTATCTAATAATATGTCTCTGTTATTTACTGTTCAAAATTTTTGGGTCGTCATTACTTGAGTAGATCATATAGTCCATGTTCAAAATTGCCCATGGACAAACATTTGGGAAAATTCAATAAATATCAAATCAATTACAAAAATTATGAATCTCTGATTTTAGACTAAATTTGTTATGATAGACCTTTGGTAAATTTTATAGGAGATTTGGAAGACAATCCGAAGTACCTCCTTTATACACCTCATATAGTATAGGGTGGTCTGCATATAGTAACTGTGAAAACTGAACTACAGTGGGTAGTGAATTTTGGAGAGTTTAATTCTCAGTATGTTGCTGGTTTGGGTAAATAAAGGAGTTCATCATTGGAAGATAGGATCTGTAGAGTGAGAGGTTCACTAGTGTTAGGTGGTGCTCGGGATCGGCGAAAACCATGAGGGGGGCACCCCCACCAGCACCACTGGCTTCCCAGCCAACACAATATCTTGGAGGCCGAGGTCGTGGCCGAGGATGTGGATACTAGGGTGGGGATCGTAGACAAGAAAGAGAGCAGGTGTATGCTTTGGACCTGGCGCAGCCTCGGAACCTAGAGCAGGTCAAAGTAGGTACGCCAAGATGTTTTATTGTTTAAATAGAATCCCCTTTCTCAGTTGTCAAATTTGTAGAACTGCACTAGGTAGAATAAATAGGAAGGAAAACTCGTTATAGAATACTAAGACATTTAACTGCCCCAGGTATAGTCCTCATCAGCGGCAAGCCTGCCTATACACTGTTCGACACGGGTGCTTCGCACTCATTCGTGTCGGAGGCCTTCGTGGAAGGGCTTGAAGGAGTGGAGCGGTTCACAGGCCTGATGAGGAGGGTGCATCTACCCGACGGATCGGAACTATTCACCTCTGCACACTGCAACATGGAGGAAGAGATTAGCAGAAAGTCATTCGAAGTATCGGCAACGATCCTAAGGATGCCAGTCTTCGAGCTGATCCTGGGCATGACATGGTTGCAATGGAACCATGCCCAGATTGATTGCCAAGCAAAGAGGATCACCATGATGTACGAGGACTCTGACATTATCATCGAAGGTATAAGACCTACCTCTCGTATACTCTTATCTTCAGTATAGGCCGTTAAGGCCCATTTGCAGGGAGAGGAGGTTTATCAGATTCTATTTGAGATGGCGGAGGCCAAGTAGTCTGTGGCAGACATCCCGGTGGTGCGAGATTTTGCTGACGTCTTTCCTGAGAAACTGCCAGGACTACCTCCGCACCGAGAGCAGGACTTCCAGATACAACTTGTGCCAGGGGCCAAGCTAGCATCTAGGTCCCCTTACCGGATGGCCCCAAAAACGTTGACAGAGTTCCGAAGTCAGCTGCAGGAACTAGTAGAGGCACGGTTTGTCCGGCCAAGCTCTTCGTCGTGGGGATCCCCGGTGATATTTGTCAAGAAGAAGGACGGAAGTCTTCGCTTGTGTATTGATTATCGAGCGCTGAACAGACTGACGGTCTGGAATACATACCCGCTGCCATAGATTGACGAGTTGCTCGATCAACTGGAAGGATCACATTTCTTCTCGAAACTTGACTTGAGGTCAGGTTATTACCAGCTACGGATTTGAGAGGAGGACATTCCGAAGACCGCCTTCAGTAGTAGGTACGGACTGTTTGAGTTTACAGTGATGCCCTTAGGGCTCACAAATGCGCTGTCAGTATTTACAAGCCTCATGAATAGGGTATTCGAGGAGTATTTGGATGTATTCGTCATCGTATCTATTGATGACATCCTCATCTACTCAAGGATGGAGGAGGAGCATACATGACACCTGACTTTGACTCTAGAGAGGCAGCGAGAACACCAACTGTATGCGAAGTTCAGCAAATGTCAGTTTTGGCTAAAGGAGGTGGCATTCTTAGGTCATATCATCAGCGGTGTCGGGTTGGCAGTAGACCCGGCAAAGATTCGGGCAATTCAGGATTGGCCACCGTTGAACACAGCTACGGATGTACGGAGCTTCCTGGGACTTCCTGGATATTACCGGAAGTTCATCGAAGGATTCTCCCGGATTGCACTCCCTCTTACATCCCCGACGAAGAAGGAATCTCCTTTCATTTGGACACCCAAGTGCGAGGCGGCCTTTGTGGAGTAGAAAGGTCGGCTTACCTCAACTCCCATTCTCTCTCTTCCGTCGGGAAGGGAGGGATTCTAGGTGTACACGGATGCCTCCTACTAGGGGATGTGTGTCATTCTGATGCAGAACGGGCACGTAATAGCTTACACCTCCCGACAGCTGAAGATACATGAGAAGAACTATCTGGTGCATGATCTGGAGATCGGTGCTGTAATCTTTGCTCTGAAGATTTGGCAACAATATCTCTACGGTGTTCACTGTGACATCTTCTCAGATCACAAGAATTTGAAATATGTGGACACCTAGAAGGAACTCAACATTAGACAGAGACGTTGGGTGGAGTTCCTATCGGATTACCAGTACACCATGCACTACCATCCCGGGAAGGCGAACGTGGTGGCGGATGCTCTGAGCCGGAAAGGAGATACCTCAGGTAATGGACCACAACTGATTTCTATGGAGCTAGTCCGGTCTTTCAGAGATATGCAGATATCCCTAGTGTCCGAGAATTATCCAGAGCTGTACATGGAGTATCTAGCATCGATGGTTGCCATAGATGATATTTGGGACCGCATCCGGGACGGACAGAAGACAGATGCATGGGCAAAACCGATATTCCAAGCCTTGGAGGAGGGTGTGACGGGAGATTATTCACTGAGAGATGGATTATTATATTTCAGAGGCAGGGTCTACATAACCGCAGGAGGTCAGATTCGGGATGACATTATGGCGGAAGCACATTGTAGTAGATATTCTATACACCCGTGGATCACCAAGATGACGGCAGACTAGAAGAAAATAATGTTCTGGCCAGGGATGAAGAAGGACATTGCATACTTCGTGACATATTGCGAGGCATGCCAGCTGGTGAAGGCGGAGTGCAGAAACCCCGCGGGATTGCTAAAGCCACTTCCGGTGCCGTAGTGGAAATTTGAGGACATCGCGATGGATTTCATTCATGGACTTCCCTAATCACGGACATGAAACAATTCGATTTGGGTCATCATTGATCGGCTGACGAAGGTGGCCAAATTTATTCCGATCAGAAGAGATGACTCGGTTGGGGTACTAGTGCAGAGATTTGTAGAGCAGTTCATTCGTTAACACGGGGTGCCCAGGACGATCGTGTCAGATCAGGATGGTCAGTTCACATCTAGGGAGTGGAGATCCGTGCAGGCTTGCTTAGGCATGCGACTGACCTTCAGCATAGCATTTCATCCCCAGATGGATGGGCAGACGGAATGCACCAACCGGACATTGGAGGACCTCCAAAGGCTATGCATTCGGGATTGAAACGAACCTTGGGTGAAGCTTTTACCATTGGTCAAGTTCTCCTATAACAACAGCTACCAGTCTAGCATAGGGATGGCTCCTTATGAAGCCTTGTACGGAAGGAGATGTAGGAATCCACTTTCATGGATTCAGGATGAGGATTCGAAGGCGTTGCGATCGGACTTTGTCGAAGACACCGAAGCTCATGTGAGAATGATACGGGATAGAATGTTGGAAGCGCAGAGCCGACAGGCTAAGTACTATTACGCCCGACACCGTCAGGTAGAGTTTCAGGTGGGAGACCTGGTTTTCTTGAATATCCGGCCCATACATGGAGTTTCACAAGTGCGTGGTCGGAAGAAGAAGCTCAACCCTAGGTATATGGGCCCTTACAGGATCCTGGAGCGGATCGGGCCCCGAGCTTACAGGCTGGAGTTGCCACAGGAAATAATGGGTTTACAAGACGTGTTCCATATTTCTTCACTTAGGTGGGCTATACTAAGCCCGGAGCAGCAGATTTTGACCACAGATGGAACGGTAGCTTCAGACCGGTCAGTTCACTTGGAGCCGGTTCGGATCGATGACAGAGGAGTACGGATCTTGCGTCGCAAGAAGGTTCCGTTAGTCAAAATTTTGTGGAGAAACCACGGCCAGGAGGATCATACCTAGGAACCGCAGGACCTGATGCGACAAAAGTATCCAGAGTTATTCAGTCAGATATACCTCACAACCACTCAAGATGTACAATTTACTTTCCTATTTTAAACTAGTAGGGCTGCACTAGGAAGAGTAGAGGCTAATCTTTTGTTTATTGGGATCTTGGCTTTGCCAATTGGGCAAATTGGTCATAGATTTAGGTTTCCCTTTAAATCCCACATAGCAAACATGGCGTCGAGATGTAATCTTTTGTTGAAATTTGTGAAGTGGAAGTGGTTGACGGGACAGGCCGGGCGGACTGGGCGGACAACTTTGGCGGACTAGGCGGACTGGGCGGACTGTTGTGTGCGGCCTGGTGGAAAGTCAAGTGGAAGCCGGCTGTTCTTCTGAGCGGATTGCACGAGTGAAGTCCGCGGACTATGCGGCCTGGTATCTTCGGATAAGGCGTTGGCTGTTTGGTTTTGCCAAGGAGTGGCCTGAGCGGATAGAGGCTTGCGGACTGGTGCTTTCCTCAGTGGCCGCATTGCAAGCCTGTGATATTTGGCGGTTTGGCTCATGTACGCGGGAAGCTTGTGGACTAGTGTGTCCGCGGTTTGGGGTGTTGCGGACTGGGCTTAGAGCTTGGCTGAGGCCTTGTCGAGCTCTGGTGTTACAGCTGGTGTTTTGCTGTGGAGGGCTTTAGCGGTCTGATGTTTGGAGTCCGGGAGGAGGCTGCTGTGATGGGGCAGGTGTGCGAGTAGCTTGCGGACTGCTGGCGGTCTGTGTGCTTGGATGTTTGGCGGATGAAGTTTGTGTCCGCCATGCTCGCATTGGCCTTTGATGGCTTTTAGACTTGGTCACAGTCTGTGCCAAGACCATAGTGTCCGTCGTATCCGCCAAGTCCGCTGTTGACCGGGCGGACTTGTTTTCTGCCTTTGGTCGTGGACTTGTGGTGGATTGAGGCGTGAGTCGTGCGGACTGCCTCGGGTTTGTGTCGACACCTATTGAAGGGGGTTGTTGTCCTGCAGTGGTCGGAAGCTTTGCGGGCTGATGCCTTGTCCGCATAGCTTGGGCGGACTGAAGAGGGTTCGCCAATGTTGCCTTGCTCCTGGCAGTTTTACTTGGTATCCGGCTAAGTCCTTGCGGACTCAGCAGACGGTGTTTTGCTATCGCGTGGGCTAGGGCGGTGTGCTATCTCTAGGGCGGTGACCACACTCCTCACCTCGCCTATAAATAGGACCCCCTGGCACATCTACAGTAACTTGAGTGAACAGTAAGTTAGGTTGGGCAAGGAGCTGCGGTCTCAGTTTGTCTGTCCGCGCGGATTGATTCACGGCTGACGGTTTGCTGTGTGCAGGTCGCGCAGGTAGCTTCAAGGAGCCAGGAGTTTGGCTTTGACTTCGGTCAAGTACTTGGAAGTTATGTGGTCTCTGCGGATTCAGCAGGAGGTCGCTCTGCGGCTTATCAACTCTGTTTCAACTTTTCCAGCTTCAATAACCTGTCCGCCGGCTTCAGGCGGGTAGGGGGTGTTCCTCAGTTCAGCTTCAGCAGGAGACGAATAACGGTGTGTCTGCGCGGCCTCGCAGCTTCGGCGGACTCCGTGGCTATTCGGCAGATTGCATCTTAGTTCGGGCGATCTCAGCGGACTCAGCGACTCTGCGACCTCGGCGGTCTCGGCGGACTCCGGTGCTGTCCGCCCGGCTTGGGTTTTGGTGCTTTCTATTTACAGCTGTTTATACTAGCGAAATCATGTCTCGCTATGTATGTCTCGTGTTGTAAAGAAGTGAATGTGTAAAAGATCTGCTTGTGCTTCCATTATTTGTTGGGATTAACATTTGTTCCTTGGATTTCCGCTTGTTCAACGTGAGAACTGGGTAGTGCCGAAGATATTAATTTGGCGTTTGGGCTACCTTGTTGACCACGTTGAGAAAATTTTAACATGGTATCAGAGGCAGGTTCAGTTGCATGACCGGTAGTCAACCAGTGTTGTTACTCAGCGCTTGAGTGGTGATCAACCTGTGTTGTTGCTCGGAGCTTCTGAAGGTTGCCAACAGGTGCTGCAATGGAAGGGAGCTTTGCAAGGGGTCTTGGCATTGAACTCTTAACGCCGACTAACTTTAAGAAGTGGAAGTCATGCATGAAGAGTTATCTTCTTGGCGAGGAGCTGTGGGAAGTCATCAGTGGTGACGACAGACAGGAAGTCACAGCTGCGTTCGGTACTGCTGAGTAGGTTAGGTTCTGGAGAAGAACAAATGCTAAGGCGGAGTTCATTCTGAAGAGAGCCGTGTCTCCGGAACTGTTTGATCACATCGTTGTATGCGAGTCGGCTGCTGATATTTGGACAACCATTGATGAGTTGTTCAATAGGAAGAATGTGGCGCGGCTTCAGTTCCTGGAGAATGAGTTGGCCAGGGCAACTCAGGGGGACCTTTCCATCTCCAAGTACTTCTTAAAGATGAAGAGCTTGTGTGCTGAGCTGTCGGCACTAGATCCTGATGAGCCTATCTCTGAGGCGAAGATGAAAAGGCACATTATCCGCGGCTTGCGGAAGGAGTATGTGGCCTTTGTAACATATGTTCAAGGGTGGGCAACTCAACCGTCTTTGCTGGAGCTAGAGAATCTGCTTGCATCGCATGAGAGCTTGGCAAGGCAGATGGCTGGAGTGAACCTGAATCAGGAAGGAAGCGAAGCTCTCTTCTCAGGCAAGAACAAAGGATGGGAAGGGAAGAAGAAGAAGAAGGTGCAGGTCGCTGGTGAGAAGGAGACTTCAACATCATATCAGGCAGAGAGGAGCAATGCTCCTAAGGACTGGAAGAAGAATTTGAAGTGCTACCGGTGTCATCAGTGAGGGCACTTTAAGCGGGACTGCAAGGTCAAACTGCAGCCTGGGCATGCTGCGGGAAAGGAGGAAACTTGCTCGAGAAGTGAAGAAGCAGAATGGGGCGGAGCTTTTATGACGGGCACTTGTGTCCGGGCCTTGTCTGCTGAGGACTTCAACCGCGAGTGGATCGTGGACTCCGGGTGTGGTCATCACCTCACCGGAGACAAGTCGAAGTTCACCTCCATGCAGGCTTACTCAGGTAATAAAGCTATTATCACTGCTGATAATACTATTTATGCAGTAGAGAAAGAGGGGGTTGTGTCTTTGGGTAGTGATTAGGGGCCACTCACGTTAAGGAGTGTGTATCACGTACCGATCATGAAGAAAAACCTCTTCTCGGTGACCAATGCGGTGGACGCTGGTTATCACGTTCTATTTGGGCCAACAGACGTGAGGTTCCTTCGCAATGTATCAGCGGTGAAGGCTGATGTTGCTCATGTCGGGAGGAGGGTGAAGAACTTTTTTGTTCTTGCCACCAATTCTTATGTTGATCGTATGAGGCCAATGATAGCGCTGCTATCTGGCATGAGAGGCTGGGGCATGTTGGCATGGACAAGCTGAAGGCGATGGCTAGTAGATGTTTGGTGAAGGGGTTGCCTAAGTTGTCTTCCTTTGGTGACGGGCATGTTTGCGCGGGCTGTCAATACGGTAAGGCACATCGCCTTCCATTTCATAAAGCACAAACAATGAGAAAGAAACCATTGGAGTGCATTCATGGCGACTTGATGGGACCGATGGTTACTGCCAGCCTTGGTGGAAGCAAATACATGCTGGTCTTGGTTGATGACTACTCAAGGTATACTTGGGTGTACTTCTTAAAGGAGAAGTCGGAAGCCTTCCGTTTGTTTGTGGAGTTTAAGGAGTTGGTAGAAGGCCGGCTTGGCTTGCGGATTAAGAAGCCCAGAACTGATAACAGGGGTTAATTTGTTTCCTCCGAGTTTTCTAACTTCTGCAGGAAGCACGGGATCCAACGAGAGCTTACTTGTTCTCAAACTTCACAAAAAAATGGGGTAGCAGAGCGGAAGATCCGTCATCTGACGGAGACCTGCAAATGCTGGTTTCATGCAAAAGATATCCCAAGGTCCTTTTGGGCGGATGGGATGTCTTGTGCTGCTTATGTCATCAACCGGATGCCACTCAGCCCTATCAACATGAAGACTCCTATTGAGTTGTTGCTAAAGGAGAAGCCGAGTGTGGGACACCTTCGGGTGTTTGGTTCAACTTGCTACGTGCATGTCCCGGATGCTTCACGGACTAAGCTGGATGTGATGGCGCGGCCCCTCCAACACTTCCTGATGATGACCCGGTTGCTGCGGCCCCTCCAACACTTCCTGATGATGACCCGGTTGCTGCGGCGCAACAAGTTAAAGATTTGCGGCGTCATGACAACGCCACGGACGCTAACGGAAAGCGGCGATACAACCTCCGTCCGCGGCGCGCAAAGCTTGCTTAATACTTTTATTTAGTTTTATTTTAATTGCTTAAAACATTTGGCTTGTATTATTTTTATTTTTATTTTTATGTTGGTGTGCTATTAAACCCTTGGTGTGTATGTAACCGCCCGGATGGATGAGATTTCATCTCCATCTTGGATGGTTGGATCTCTTTTGTAACTCCTATTTAAAGGAGGATATTATGATGAGTTATGCATTGGATGAAGAAAACCTAAACTCCCCTAAGAGAAATTTCGGCCATGGAGAGATTCCAATAGCCGCCCCCCTCCCCTTTGGTGTGAAGCCTAGCCTTGCCTCCTCCATCCCCGTTCGGTGCGACTCCGGCGTGGCTTCTCTCGGTGCGACTCCGTGGAAGAAGGAAGCAGCCCACTTCGGTGTGAAACCGGTGGAACCGTGGAGAGAGTGATTCTCCCACAAATATTGTGTGATCTTCTTCTTGGTTGGGTAATCTCTTCCCTATCTTTGTGCTTCTTGCTGTGAGGTTTTTGTGGAGGTTATTCGACCGTCTTTTCCGCGATTTTAAAGTGTTTTCGCTTGCAAATCTAAATCGAACGTTGTTATTGACCCTCTTGTTTTTCGGATTGGAAGATCCGCTGGAGTACAAACTAGGCCTAGCCTTGACTTGTTCTCCAAGATGGGGCACGCTTTGGTGCTAACAAGGGAGTTAATCTCAACTTGTTCTTGATCCCTCCTTATCGTTTACCGCCGCTCCTAAATATATTTTTGCTGCGATTGACGGCTTATTGTGAAAAGAATAGATGCTTGTGTAGGTGCGGTGAGACGTGTGCTTGTTGGAGAGGTAGGTCCTAAGGTCGTGGTATCGAGTCCGGCTAGGCGCGAGTTGTGTGCTTGTTGGAGAGTAGGTCCTAAGGACGTTGTATCGAGTCCCGTATTTTTGAGAGCCAACCGACCCCTTTTCGTTCGCTTTTGGTCGGAGCACTCTCTTATTTTTTCTATGTTCTGTGATGGGTAATCCGCCGTTAGCGTAGGCACGTCCATCTCACAAACATCCCTACACCAATTTGGTATCAGAGGCGGTCGTTTCAACTTTCACGTTGCAAACATCCTCTCTGCGTTCCTTGTTAGAGATCCGATCGTTAGAACTCAAAAAAAAAATTTT
Organism: Platanthera guangdongensis; assembly: GCA_039583875.1. NCBI lineage: Eukaryota > Viridiplantae > Streptophyta > Magnoliopsida > Asparagales > Orchidaceae > Platanthera > Platanthera guangdongensis. The sequence goes on along the minus strand of CM077151.1, from coordinate 204,342,144 downwards.
CTGTGGTCTGCAAATAGCGGGCTGAAATCTTTATTTTTCAGCAAAATTTCAAAGAAAATTTTTTTTAACGATCTACGTGTTATTCTCATCGGGAGTATATAAAAATATCTTATTTTCAATATAGCTTCAGTCCTAGGAAAATTCATCTTGCCCGGGGCCTCCCAAACCTGAATGCGCACTAGGCTAGGAACGGAGTACGCAACCCCGTCTACGTCTAGGATGGCTGCGAACGAGCATGGTGATCCCAACACCGAGGCTATAGCAGGTCTTCGTGCCGAAATGACAGAGCTTAGGAACGCCTTAGCCCAGATCCTACAAAATCAAACAAGGCCACCCCCACCTCCCGTTAATGCTGGGCAGCCCAACCGGCACCAACTGAACTTTGATTCAGATTCTGAGGGAAACTCTCCCCGTATGCCCCCTCGAGAACCCCGCCCCGAGCGAGGCTTTGATATCACGAGGGCTATCAAGATAAATGCCCCCACCTATGATGGCATGGGAGATCCCCAGATCTTCCTCCATTGGGCTATAGACATGGAGTGCTATTTCGAATGGCACAACCTCACGGACCCCCAAAAGGTTCAAGTTGCCAGGATGAAATTAATGGGACGTGCCAAAACCTATTGGCTGAATGAAGAACGTAGGTTAGGAGCTGGGCACGGGGTCCCACTCATTGGATGGGCTGTTATGAAGAACCTGCTAACCGATCAGTACGTTCCCGCGTACCATCGGACGCAAATGTTCGATGAGCTTGCCACCCTTCGGCAAGGCTCAATGTCTGTTGCTGAATATATGGGAGAACTTAAGGACCGTATGGTACGATGTGACCTTCGAGAGATCCCTGAAGTAACTTTATCTAGATTTCGAAAGGGACTTCACCCCGACATTCAGCGGAAACTCTTGCGTTATGGTCACACGGACTTGAATACGACTTTCAATGCCGCCTTGGACATTGAAAAGAACCTAGCATCTAAAGCTCACTCCCGTTATTCTAATGCGAAGAATAAGTCCACCGCTGGGGCCTCTTCTTCCACTTTTCCTGATAAAGGAAGATTTAGATCCTCCGAGTCGAAATCCGTTGTGATTACCGCGAGAAATACCAAGAACCCCGCTAGTGAGCGTATCCCCGTTGGAAAGGTTAGCAAGGCTAACACCACTTGTAACTCATGCGGTGTTCAAGGCCACTATGCCTATGAATGTCCCACCAAGACGAAGGCCATAGCCTTACTAGAGTCCACTACCGACCCTGACGACTATGTCCATGAGGCCGAAGAGGAGAGCGACCCTGACGGAGTCCCTAGTGACTTGGAGGACGATAACCGCCTTATGGTGATGCGTTGCATTTTGACCACTCCTCATCCTGTAGACGACTGGAAGAGGACGAGCATCTTTTCCCTGATCTTTAAGAGTGGAGAAAAACTTTGCAAATTAGTTATTGATGGTGGTAGTTGCGTAAACGCCGTTTCTGAGAATGCCGTTAAGCGTATGTCCTTGACCATCGAGCCGCACCCGACCCCCTACCAGGTCGCTTGGATTTGTAAGGTTACTATTAAGGTTACCCAACGATGCCTAGTCCCCCTGTCTTTCAAATCCTACACGGATGAGGTTTGGTGCGACGTCCTACCAATGGACGTTTGTCATGTGTTATTAGGCCGCCCTTGGCTATACGACCGTGATGTGACGCACTATGGTCGTGCCAACACTTATGAGTTTAAATTCAATGGCAAGATCGTCACCTTGAGACCGATTGTGCCAAAAGAGCCGGTAGTGTTGGCTAAGGATACCACCATCCCAGTTGAGAGGAAAGCCTTGAGTTTAGTTGGTAGGAAGGAATTTGTGAAGGATCCCTTCATTGGGGGAATAATGTACGCTCTTGTACTTCTGAGTGAAAAAACTGATGGTGGCGTGTTGGAAGATTTACCCCGAGAGCTACGGGTATTGTTGGATGAGTTTAGGGATGTAAACCCGGAGGAGTTGCCTTCGTCGTTACCACCGCTTAGAGATATACAACACGCAATAGACCTTATCCCCGGATCGTCCTTACCCAACCAACCACACTATAGGCTTAATCCAACTGCCCACATAGAGTTACAAACCCAGATAGAGGAGTTGTTAAATAAAGGATTTATTAGGACGAGTATGAGCCCATGTGCTGTCCCCGCTCTTCTTGCCCCTAAGAAGGATGGCACCTGGCGCATGTGTGTTGATAGCCGAGCTCTCAACAAAATTACTATAAAATATAGGTTTCCAATTCCGCGACTAGATGATCTCTTGGATGTCCTATCGGGTGCCACTATCTTCTCAAAACTGGACTTACGGAGTGGTTACCACCAGATCAGGATCCGAGAGGGGGATGAGTGGAAGACGGCGTTCAAGTCTAAGGACGGGTTGTATGAATGGCTTGTGATGCCCTTTGGGCTATCCAATGCCCCCAGCACCTTCTCCCGGATGATGACGCACATCTTTAGGCCATATATGGGGAAGTTTGTTGTAGTGTATTTTGATGACATCCTAGTGTTTAGTACCTCCCCCGCCGAACACCTCTCTCACATCAAAGTAGTCCTCTCCACCTTAAGGACTGAAACCTTATATCTAAATCTAAAGAAATGCACGTTTTATGTTTCGGAGGTTGAATTCTTAGGTTATATAGTTGGCTCTGAAGGAATTCGTGTTGACCCAGGAAAGGTTCAGGTGATTAGAGACTGGCCCGAGCCCACTAGCCTTCGTGAGGTGCGTAGTTTCCACGGGTTAGCTACCTTTTATCGTCGTTTCATACGTGATTTTAGTAGCATTATGGCACCCATTACGGACTGCATGAAGAAAGGAGAATTCACATGGTCCAAATCCGCCACGTTTGCATTCCATCGTATTAAGGAGCTTATGACCGAAGCACCGGTGTTACGTCTCCCAGACTTCACCAAGTTCTTCGAGCTTACTTGTGATGCATCTGGCGTAGGGATTGGAGGTGTCTTGAGTCAAGATGGCCACCCGGTTAGTTATTTTAGTGAGAAGTTAGCGGGTGCTAAATTAAATTATTCCAATTACGATAGGGAGTTTTATGCGGTCATTAGATGTTTGCATCATTGGAGGCACTACCTCCTTCATAAGGAGTTCGTGATCCTCTCTGATCATGAAGCGTTGCGATTCATCAATGGTCAGCACAAAATCAGCCCGCGCCACGCTAAATGGGTATCCTTCTTGCAAGAATACACATTTACTCTCAAGCACCTTAAGGGGACCGACAATCGAGTCGCCGATGCACTCAGTCGCCTCACCCTCTTACTTTCCTCCATGCAAGTCCACGTGGTAGGTTTCGAGCGCATAAAGGATGAATACGCCACATGCCCTAATTTTCAGGAGCCATACTTATCTGCCCAGGATAGCTCTCCCACGACCATCACGGCCTATTCACTTAGAGACGGATACTTATTCAAACACGGAAAATTGTGTATCCCCCACTCCTCTTTGCGACTCCACATCATTTGGGAGTTACATAGTGGTGGCTTGAGTGGCCACTTTGGCAGAGACAAAACGATAACGCTCGTAGAGGAGAAATTCTTTTGGCCTAAACTAAAGGCGATGGTTGGGAAAGTTGTGAGCAATTGCCGTACGTGCCAAGTTTCTAAAGGTACTAAGTCCAATGTAGGTTTATACACTCCGCTACCTATTCTGTCCGTCCCGTGGGAAGACGTGAGCATGGACTTTGTATTAGGCCTTCCCCCCACCCTGCGACGTCATGGTTCTATACTCGTTGTTGTGGATAGGTTCTCCAAGATGGCGTACTTCCTCCCCTGTAGTAAGACCAACGACGCCTCTCACATTGCGAAACTGTATTTTAAAGACGCCGTTAGTCACCGTGGCGTTCCGAAGACTATTGTCTCAGATAGGGACGTCAAGTTCACTAGCTACTTTTGGAAAACCTTGTGGGTTCTTATGGGCACAAAATTATTATTCTCCGCGGCTTATCACCCACAAACTGATGGCCAGACGGAAGTAGCCAATCGGAGCCTAGGAAATCTTCTTCGATGTCTCGTGAGCGACCATAAAGGCACTTGGGATTTACTGCTTCCACATGCACAACTGGCTTACAATAATTCTAAAAATCGGTCCACGGGTATGTCTCCGAATGAAATTGTCCACGGGTATAAGGCCCCTGTGCCACTTGACTTGGTCCCCTTACCTCCCACATACAAAATAAGTCAGTTTGCACAATCCTTCGCCCAACATATTCACGACTTACATGCACGTATACGAGCTACCTTGACTGCTCAATATGAGTCTTATCAAGCGCACGCTAATCTACATAGGAAGGTGTCACACTTTAAGGTCGGCGATCTGGTTTTAGTACGGTTAGTTCCCGAACGAATGCCAACTGGCACCGTTAAAAAGTTAGCTCCAAAACGCGCCGGTCCTTTTCGGATTATAAAGAAGCTAGGTGACAACGCTTTCGTATTGGATTTGCCTGCTGAATGGGGTATCTCCCCTATTTTTAATGTCTCGGATTTGACGCTGTTTGTTGCGCCTCCACAAGAGTTGGTTTCTTTGTCGTCTTCTCCCTCCACTGAAATTTCTAATGGGTTGGGGAGTGGTAGTTTGGATGATCTCTCTCCTCCGGTCCCCGCAGGTATAACATCGGATGGTACGTTGCCTTCTTTTATTCCTACTGCTGACATGTTTCCCATGTTTCCCAAGACGTTTCTCCATCCAGATATGATACTCGCTGCTGAGCCACTTACTACTCCTGACGGTGCTACCTACCGCTTCCTCATCCGTTGGCGTGACCGCCCACCGTCGGACGACTCATGGGTACTCGCGATAGAGCTTCAACGTTTGGATGTCGAGCTTCTCCGCCGCTTTCTATCAGCCCACACATCGGAGATGCGAGATTTTGAGTGGGGGAGGATTGATGGCGCGGCCCCTCCAACACTTCCTGATGATGACCCGGTTGCTGCGGCGCAACAAGTTAAAGATTTGCGGCGTCATGACAACGCCACGGACGCTAACGGAAAGCGGCGATACAACCTCCGTCCGCGGCGCGCAAAGCTTGCTTAATACTTTTACTTAGTTTTATTTTAATTGCTTAAAACATTTGGCTTGTATTATTTTTATTTTTATTTTTATGTTGGTGTGTTATTAAACCCTTGGTGTGTATGTAACCGCCCTGATGGATGAGATTTCATCTCCATCTTGGATGGTTGGATCTCTTTTGTAACTCCTATTTAAAGGAGGATATTATGATGAGTTATGCATTAGATGAAGAAAACCTAAACTCCCCTAAGAGAAATTTCGGCCATGGAGAGATTCCAATAGCCGCCCCCTCCCCTTTGGTGTGAAGCCTAGCCTTGCCTCCTCCATCCCCGTTCGGTGCGACTCCGGCGTGGCTTCTCTCGGTGCAACTCCGTGGAAGAAGGAAGCAGCCCCCTTCGGTGTGAAACCGGTGGAACCGTGGAGAGAGTGATTCTCCCACAAATATTGTGTGATCTTCTTCTTGGTTGGGTAATATCTTCCCTATCTTTGTGCTTCTTGCTGTGAGGTTTTTGTGGAGGTTATTCGACCGTCTTTTCCGCGATTTTAAAGTGTTTTCGCTTGCAAATCTGAATCGAACGTTGTTATTGACCCTCTTGTTTTTCGGATTGGAAGATCCGCTGGAGTACAAACTAGGCCTAGCCTTGACTTGTTCTCCAAGATGGGGCACGCTTTGGTGCTAACAAGGGAGTTAATCTCAACTTGTTCTTGATCCCTCCTTATCGTTTACCGCCGCTCCTAAATATATTTTTGCTGCGATTGATGGCTTATTGTGAAAAGAATAGATGCTTGTGTAGGTGCGGTGAGACGTGTGCTTGTTGGAGAGGTAGGTCCTAAGGTCGTGGTATCGAGTCCGGCTAGGCGCGAGTTGTGTGCTTGTTGGAGAGTAGGTCCTAAGGACGTTGTATCGAGTCCCGTATTTTTGAGAGCCAACCGACCCCTTTTCGTTCGCTTTTGGTCGGAGCACTCTCTTATTTTTTCTATGTTCTGTGATGGGTAATCCGCCGTTAGCGTAGGCACGTCCATCTCACAAACATCCCTACACCAGGATGCGAAGGCAAGGAAGCTTGTCTTTGTTGGCTACGATGAGCGGAAGAAGGGATGGAACTGCATGGACCCTGTGACGAAGAAGTTCATGGTGTCAAGAGACCTTGTCTTTGACGAGCTGACATCATATGGAGGTGGCTCGGTTGAGTTAACCGGAAGTAGCAAGGTTAATGAAGCATCGGTGGTGGCTGCTGAAGTCTTGGAAGAGGAGCTTGTTGTTTCACCAGCAGCTCCTGTTGCTTCTAACTCCGAGGCTGAGCCTTCTGGCTCAGGAAGCAGGGGGATCACTGCTCAATGCTTGCCCCAGGTAGGAGTTGAGCCCGAAGAAGCAACGGAAGCAGTGAGCAAGGAGCCGACCCTTCGGAGATCGAAGAGGGTTGTTAAGCCACCGGCTCGGTAATTTGATGGGAATGCAGTGAGCTTTGTCTCCTGCTTCTTTGCAGGTCCTCTGGATGAGAGAGAGCCTGCAACCTTCAACGAGGCCACTGGAGTGAAGGAGTGGGAAGATGCCATGAAAGAAGAGATTGATGCTCTGAAGAAGAATGAAACCTGCGATCTTGTGCCCAAGGTTGATGGCATTACTCCGGTTACTTGCAAGTGGGTGTATAAGTTGAAGAAGAAGGCTGATGGGAGCATTGATAGGTTCAAGGCTCGTCTGGTTGCTAAAGGATTCTCACAGCAGTATGGAGAAGACTATGAGGAGACATTCAATCCAGTTGTGAAGATGACTTCAGTAAGAGTGGTCATCGCCTTGGCTGCTAGCAAGGGATGGCGGTTCTGGCAACTCGATGTGAAGAATGTCATTCTTTATGGAGAGATTGACAAGGACATCTTCATGGATTAGCCGCTTAGTTTTGTCTCTAAAAAGCATCCGGACTATGTCTGTAAACTCAGGAAGGCTCCCTATGGGTTGAAGCAAGCTCCTAGAGCGTGGTATGGGAAGATTGCATAGTACTTGCAATTCTGTGGATACCTTACTTCTAACTCGGATTCAAGCTTGTTCGTCAAGAAGAAGGGGGGGGGCTACAAGTCTTGGTCCTGTTGTATGTGGATGACATGATCATCACAGGTAATTCGGAGGGAGAAGTAGCAAGGCTCAGGGCAGAGCTTGTTATACGCTTCGAGATGAAAGACTTGGGAGAGTTGCATCACTTTCTCGGTCTTGAAGTGGAGAGGAAGGAGTGCGGGGTTCTCATTTGCCAGAAAGGATATGCTGATCGCATTGTGAAGCGGTTCGGCATGGGCGAAGGGAAGAAGTGCTCTACTCCACTGGAACCTGGGCTGAAGCTTCGACAAGATGACGGCAGGGTTCTTCATGATCACTTGGTGTTCAGGGCTCTTGTTGGGAGCTTGATTTACCTGACGATTACAAGGCCGGACATTGCTTATGTTGTTGGTCGAGTAAGTCGGTATATGGCTGAACCACGGCAATCTCATCTAGTGGAGGCGAAGGGTATTCTGAAGTATGTCAAGGTGACTTCTGACATGGGACTCCTCTATGGAAGGGACTCGAAGTTTGCATTGCTTGGGTACACGGATGCTGACTATGGCGGTGATTCAGATGATCGAAGGTCTACTTCAGGTTATGTGTTCACTTGCGGTTCAGCTAGCATCTCGTGGTGTAGCAAGAAGCAGGACTCTGTGTCAGTCTCAACTACAGAGGCAGAGTATAAGGCTTCAGCCTTGGCAGCTCGGGAAGCCATCTGGTTAAGGAGGCTTATAGAGGATGTTCATGAAGAAGTGCAAGGGCCTACTTTACTCCGGGGTGACAACGAGAGTGCTCTCAAATTGGTTAACAATCCAGTGTGTCACGCCAGGACCAAGCATATAGAGATTGATCACCACTACATCAGGGAGAAGGTGTTGGAGGGGTCTCTCCTGGTCAGGCATGTTTGGAGTGAAGATAATCTTGCTGACATCTTCACGAAGCCACTGTCGAAGGGGACCTTTTAGCGCTTGCGCAGCTTGCTGGGCTTGGTCACCACTTCCCACTTCAAGGGGGAGTGTTGAAATTTGTGAAGTGGAAGTGGTTGACGGGATAGGCCGGGCGGCCTGGGCACACAGCTTTGGCGGACTAGGCGGACTGGGCGGACTGTTGTGTGCGGCCTGGTGGAAAGTCTAATGGAAACCGGCTGTTCTTCAGAGCGTATTGCACGGGTGTAGTACGCGGACTATGCGGCCTAGTATCTGCGGATAAGGTGTTGGATGTTTGGTTTTGCCAAGGAGCGGCCTGAGAGGATAGAGGCTTGCGGACTGGTTCTTTCCTCAGTGGTCGCATTGCAAGCCTGTGCTGTTTGGCGGTTTGGCTCATGTCCGCTGGAAGCTTGCAGACTAGTGTGTCCATGATTTGGGGTGTTGCGGACTGGGCTTAGAGCTTGGCTGAGGCCTTGTCGAGCTCTGGTGTTACAGCAAGTGTTTTGTTGTGGAGGTCTTTGGCGGACTGATGTTTGGAGTCCGGGAGGAGGCTGCTGCGATGGGGCAGGTGTGCGAGTAGCTTGCGGACTGCTGGCAGTCTGTGGCTTGGATGTTTGGCGGACGGAGTTTGTGTCCGCCATGCTCACATTGTCCTTTGATGGCTTTTGGACTTGGTCACACTCTGTGACAAGACCATGGTGTCCTCCGTATTTGCAAAGTCCGCTGTTGACCGGGCGGACTTGTTTTCTGCCTTTGGTCGTGGACTTGTGGCGGATTGAGGCGTGAGTCTTGCGGACTGCCTCAGGTTTGTGTCGACAACTATTGAAGGGGGTTGCTGTCCTGCAGTGGTCGGAAGCTTTACGGGCTGATGCCTTGTCCGCATAGCTTGGGCGGACTGAAGGGGGTTCGCCAATGTTGCCTTGCTCCTGGCGGTTTTCCTTGGTATCCGGCTAAGTCCTTGCGGACTCGGCGGACGGTGTTTTGCTATCACGCGGTCTAGGGCGGTGTCGCTATCTCTAGGGCCTTGACCACACTCCTCACCTCGCCTATAAATAGGACCCCCTGGCACATCTACAGTAACTTGAGTAAACAGTTAGTTGGGTTGGGCAAGGAGCTGCGGTCTCAGTTTGTCTGTCCGCGCGGATTGATTCAGGGCTGATGGTTTGCTGTATGTAGGTCGCGCAGGTAGCTTCAAGGAGACAGGAGTTTGGCTTTGACTTCGGTCAAGTACTTGGAAGTTGTGCGGTCTCTACGGATTTAGCAGGAGGTCACTCTGGGGCTTGTCAACTCTGCTTCAACTTTACCAGTATCAATAATCTGTCTGCCGACTTCAGGCGGGTAAGGGGTGTTCCTCAGTTCAGCTTCAGCAGGAGACGAATAACGGTGTGTCCGCGCGGCCTCGCGGCTTCGGCGTACTCCGTGGCTATTCAGAAGATTGCAGCTTAGTTCGGGCGATCTCAGCAGACTCGGCGACTCGGCGACCTCGGCGGTCTCGGCGAACTCCGGTACTGTCCGCCCGGCTTGGGTTTTGGTGCTTTCTGTTTACAGCTGTTTATACTAGCGAAATCTTTTCTCGCTATGTATGCCTCGTGTTGTAAAGAAGTGAATGTGTAAAAGATCTGCTTGTGCTTCCATTGTTTGTTGGGATTAACCTTTGTTCCTTGGTTTTCCGCTGGTTCAACGTGAGAACTGGGTAGTGTCGAAGATATTAATTTGGCGTTTGGGCTACCTTGCTGACCACGTTGAGAAAATTGTAACATCTTTCACTTCTTATGGGATGTTACAAGCTTCCTTTTCTTCGATAGAAATTCCCGTAGGCTTAACCTTAATTTCGGGGAAGAAATCTTTGTTTTGTTTATTGGGATTTGTAACATCCCATTTCCAACTAGACCCCTAAGGGTGGTTTTGGCTATGACTAGGTCATGACAAAACCTAAGGAAGCTAAAAAGGGCCAAGTGATAGAAGGCCAAGGTGAGAATCACCTTGGTCTGCCTATGGCACAGTCTCATCACAAAACCTAGGGTTTGACCTTAGGGCTTCACCATGACTCCATCACCCCACCACAACATCACTAACCTATCAGAGGGTCCACTAGAGCCTTAAGGGTCCATTGGAGTCAACCCAAAGTGGTCAATTTGACCTAGGACCACCATAGGACTAAATTGGGCAAGGTTCCCTAGCAAAGGGCAGTTGGCCTCTAATGTGCCCAACCAACCTTGCCCAGGTCTTCCTAGACCTAAGGTGAGGTCAATGGGTCACTAAGGACACATTGGGGTGAGCCCTAGAGGCTAAGTTGACCCAAGTCAACTTAAGCCCCTAATCTGGTCAAAGTACCCTTACTGTAGGTAGGTGACCTCCGAAGTGCAAGGTAGCCCCATCCAACCCTACCTAGACCTTAGGGGAGATGAATGGGTCACCAGGGACTCTTTAGGGGAAACCTAAAAGGTCAAAAAGACTAAGATCAACCCAAGCCTACCTTGGGTCAACCTAGCCCAAATATGCTTGCCCAAGTTCAAGCCTCCTCATGTGGCTTCTTTAGGGGATGATGTGTATGGATGGGCTTCCAATAGACCTCCAGATTGACAAAGTCAACTTGGTGACTAGGAGAGAGAGAGAGCTCCATTTCCATGGTAATGGAGGAGAGAGAAAAATAAAACAGGAAGGAAGGAAGGGGCTCGGCCAAGGGAAGGCCAAAGGCCACATTTAATGGCTGAATTAAACTCCCCTAAGGATGGGGAGAAGTTTCCAGCCGCTTCCCTGGCCACCAAGGGCCTGGTTCAGCCCCCTCTACCATGGCCGAATGTAGCCATTAATGTCCTTAATGGCCATTGATGATCCAGCCTCTCCCCTCCCCATTTGAGGCTTTAAACACCTTCAGTGGGCCGAGAGGTGGATTTTCCAATCTTTACTTGAAGAAACCGAGCCTCCCCACTGTGTAGTTATAGAAACCCAGCGGCACCGCCTTCAAAGATTGCTTCCAGGTGATCTTCTCGACTTCATGCCACCGACAAGGTCCTCCTCCCCTTAACTCATGGATACATCGTAGCAATGTCTAGGTTCAAGGTTCGGGTTCAATTGAGCCCGAACCAATTTTGTATTTCCATGGTTTCTGGCCAAGAAATAACTTGGTAGAACCGCCGAAATATGCCTCTCCGGCGGCTGTGCCGCCGCCTGACAACAGCCACCACCTCAACGGATTTGATGGTGGCGGTGGCCGGCCGGGGAAGCGGCTGGATGGCTGGCGGCAGACGCTTGAAGTTGGCCCAGGAAAAATGAATCCTGGTCGTCGGCTCAAGGTTGACGATGACGGGATGCCGTCCAAGGCACGCGAAGAATCGTGCTTTATCAAATCAAAAGTATAGGTTATAATTTTAAGATATTTCATTTCTGTCACAGATTTGGTATTTAATGGTTTTAATTTTTAAAAATACTTGGATGCTAGAATAGAAAAAGTGGTCAACATAGAAAATGTAGCCCTTGATGTATATTTTAATTAAAAATTGATTTCAGTCAATTTGGTGTCCTGGTTAGACCACAACACCCTTTTTGGTGGGACCTATACCTAGGTCTATCCTGAGATTGAAATGGATGCCCACCATTCATCCCTTGTCCAAATGATTTGTCATTTGGGCAGAGAGCCTACCTTAGCTATACCTTGGGCCTGTCCAAAATTCAGAATTTTTGGAGAAACGTTTTTTATAGTTTTTAGAAAAATTTAATAATCCATGAATAAATTAATTAGGTGTCCTAAACATCTCAAAATCCACCCAAATTTTTGTGGGAGTTCTTAGAGGGCATGTTAGGTCTCTGGTAAACATTTCATCTCATTTAGAGATATTTTGGTTAGGTATTGATCCAACCCTAGGTTACCACTTTTAGGGTTAACTGGGTCAAGCCCCCCTTTGGGTTTTGAGTGGTCAAATCACCTGAACAGAGGCTGATATTTTGGCCACTGACTCTCTATAGTATGACTCACCCGCCATTGGAATTTGGAGTGGTTAAGAGTAGGGTAGCCCTAGAGCCCTAGAGTAGGTCCCTTAATGGGGATTTTTAGGGTTTGAAGATCATGGGGTCAAATGACCTTGGATTGACTTGAAAATTGGTGGAGAGGACCATAGGCTTAGTATGGTCCTCTGGTTAAAGTTTTAGGGAATTTGGAAGCCTTAAACCCCCTCAAAACCCTAATCATAGCTTAGGGCACAAACCTTATGATGAAGGAAAATGTCACTATAACTCTTTGAAAAAGTGATGAGATTTGAGTTGAGTAGTTTTTAAAGATAGAACAAGCTCTGGAGATTTTATCATAAATTTGGGATTAATATTTTGGATACTTCATTAATAATTTAATAATTTGTATTATTTACTTAGAAATTTATTATGAAGTAACTACATGCTGGAAATTGATGAAATTTAGCCAGAGGACCTTTTATTATGTTTTAAAGCTCTGTAAATATTTATGAGATTTTTGGAAGAATATTTCTAAGGATTGCTATATTAAGTATGTTTTCCAATGAAAAACTAGTTAAATTTATTTTGATATCTACCAAGCCTATAAAATTATGATTTTTGCACAATGACCTTTTCTGTACCATATTAATATTCTGTAATTATTGTATAATTTTTTGATGAATAATTTTGGTACTTTCTTCTTTACATATCATTAAGAGAATTATATTGGATAAATTAAATAGAGGTCAAATATTTACTGAAAAATTATGGAAATTTGTATCTAGTAATATATCTCTGTTATTTAATGTTTAAAATTTTTGTGTGGCCATTACTTGAGTAGATCATATAGTTCATGTTCAAAATTGCCCATGGCTAAACATTTGGGAAAATTCAGTAAATATCAAATTAATTAGAAAAATTATGAATCTTTGATTTTAGACTAAATTTGTTATGATAGACCTCTGGAAAATTTTATAGGAGATTTGGAAGAAAATCCGGAGTACCTCCTTTATACACCTCATATAGTATAGGGTGGTCTGCATATAGTAAGTACGGAAACTGAACTAGAGTGGGTAGTGAAGTTTGGAGAGTTGAATCCTCAGTAAGTTGCTGGTTTGGGTAAATAAAGGAGTTCATTATTGAAAGACAGGATTTGTAGAGTGAGAGGTTGACTAGTGTTAGGTGGTGCTCGGGATCGGCGAAAGATCGTCCTTCCCGTAGGAAGGAAGTGTTTAATTCACTTGGGCAAGATTCAGTAAAATTAATTAAGGGTTGGGAAATCGGGTAGCAACCAATAATAGTAAGTGCCTTGCAAAAGGGAGCTTTGGGTGTAATCCCATCGTAGTGCTAGTGCCTTCGAGAGACCTTCACGGGGTATACCTTGGGCAGTCCTGGCCAAACGTAAACTGTAGGAGTGATAAATCTTAAAGAGCAACTGGAATAATTAGGGATTCACTTTCACACACCCGGTGTCTCGGGAAGTTGGTTTGACTTGGTTGATATTTGTGAGGAGCAGGATGGCCCGGTGAGCTTTGGCTCAGTTGATGTTTGTGACGGACGGGATGGTCCGGGGAGCTTTGGCACGGTGCTGATACATAAGGTTACATGTGCATAAAGTAAAGGTGATGGTTATTCGGTATTGTAGTGTCGATGCACCGACGCCAATACGTTGACTCAACAAGTGTATCTAGCACTTCGCCAACAGAAGTCCAGTGCACCAGCCGGAAAGAGTACGTAGGAGCTCCGCTTAGTGCACCAGCGTTGAGGCGTATGATAGGTCTGACCGGTAGTGCTTTACTGGTTTAGAGGTGGGCGAGGCCCAACCCACTGCTTCCGTCTGCGACTACATAGGTATCCTGGGTGGTTCGACTCCAAAAAGGGGGAACTAAAGGTCTGTGTGCACAGAGTCGGGTGAGTGAGTTGTACTTGCATGATCACATCATAACCAACTTGCATGTCATATCATAATCATAGCATAAAACCCCTGTCACCTATTGTATAAGTGCTATGGGACGCTTATACAATAGGCCATGCAAAACAACCCCTTGGTATATAAGCTTGTGTGGGCAAGTTTATAAATTAAGGTTAAAATTCTTTATATATATATTGCTGATAATAACTGACACCACACCTTATAAATTGGTATGGGACTTTTTATACGATGGGAGCCCAGTAAAAGATCCCTTGTTTATATGTTTCCGTATAAGTTAAGGTTACTTTCAATACTTTACTTTACTGCCACATGTACTATAAAAATTGCTAGTATAGGTCCGCTGCCATCTATTTCTGGATTACTCTCCACCTTCAAGTCCTCCCCTTTCTTCCTCTTCGCCCGATGCCTAGGGGCCATGGGGGAAGAGGTGGGGGATGATAGGACTTAGTCTTTTAGACTAACATTTTTTGAACCACATCATTTAGGGGATCGTGGAGCCTAGCATGGAGGAGCAGCCCCGCAGGTCGGCAAGCTTGGAGATGGGGCAGTCTAGCACAAGAGTTTAGATGGCGGGGACTGTGAGCCCCTGACCTTAGTTGCGTTTTATTTTGCTTTCGCTTGAGTGACTATGTAGTGAGGATTTGATGTAGCGGGCTTAAGCCCTTATTTTCAGTACATTATATTTTGTGGACTCTCCCTTCGTGGAGATTATATTACTCTGATGTGATTGTATTTTGTCACTTTTGGTTAGAGTTTTACCACTATTGTGCTTACTATACTTTTGTTGCTTTTTTGTGATCGAATCGGCCGGTAGAATCGGCGTTTCGCAGTGATGACCCTTCAGGGCATGAAGGTGTCACCGCTAAGCGGCGGTTCTTGGCCTAAGACCCCGATGTTGAATAGAAAAAAAGGGGGTCTTACACTACCTCCACGCGGTAACTAGCTATCGCCGAGCGATAACCCCCCCAGAGAAGCATCTTCCACCTTAGGGAATTTGGGGAGTTTCAAATCTTCCCCACTTCAAGAAATTTCGCACCGAAATTTGACGTTATTGGAAAATTATAAAAAGTAAATAGTGTCTCTGATTACCTTAGAGAAATAGACTATGGAAATCCTCCCTCAATTTGCTCGCATTCCCAAGACAGCTCCTCTCGGCCACAGTTGTCCCAAAAGACCTTGACCATTCTAATGGACTTGTTCCGCAGCTGCTTGACCCCTACGTCTTCGATCTGAATTGGCTTGACCTTTGTCGTCAGCCCACTATCGACCAGCACTTGATTCGCAACAACCACTTGAGTAGTCTCTTAACTATCCTTCCGTAGCACTGAGATGTGAAATACATCATGCAAACCGCTCAATTGTACCGAAAGTGCCAAATAATAGGCGGCTTCATCAATCCGCTCCAAGATCTCAAAAGGCCCAACATACCTTGGACTAAACATCTTTAAGCATTGAATCCTTGATATGCCCTTAAACGGTTTTATTTTGATGTACACCCAATCGCCCACCGCAAACTCCACTTTCTGATGCTTGGCATTGTAATACTTGTCATGTCTATCTTGAGCAATCAGTAGCCCTCATCGAATTAAACATCTTGTTGATGTAGAATCTTCAATGTCCCTTCGCTTGTAAAACTTCATTTTTCCCGTTTCTACCTAAGCCAACGGCGTACAACACCTCCTTCCGTACAGATCCTCAAAAGGCGACATCTGAATGTTGGCTTGGTAGTTCCTATTATACGCGAACGAAATCATAAAAAGATGGTCCTCCCACCTTTTCCTGAAATTGAAAACACACATAAAAAGCATATCTTACATCGTCTTATTCACCCTTTCAGTCTGACCATCTATCTGAGGGTGAAAAGCTGTCATGAACCTCAGTTTGGTCCCCGACAGTTGACGCACCAACGTCCAATCATTGGACGTGAAGCGCCAACCTCGGTCAATCACGATGCTAAGTGGCACGTCGTACATCGTACAATATTTTCTACAAACAACTTGCTAGATTCTCAACCGAATCGCCCTTCATATTTGGGGATGAAATGCAAGTCTTTCGTCAGACGATGTACGGCCGCCAGATGGCGTCATCTCCCTTTTTGCGATCTCGGCAAACCATACATGAAATCCATGGTTATATCGATGAACATTTACTATGTTATAGGCAAAGACTCCAAGAATCCGCCAGGCTTTCTGCACTCTGCCTTTATAAAGGCGCACGTTTGACACTTCGCCACATAAAGTGCTATGTCTTTCTTCAGTCTCGGCCACCAGAACAACTTTTTTATAACTCTGTACAACCTTGAGCTCCCCGGGTAAACCGAGTACTTAGTATGAGGAGCCTCGTACATAAATTCATCCCATTGTTTGCCCATACTTGGGATGCACAAATGACTGTCTTTCCACAATAACCCATCATCGATGGTAAATTGGGCCTTTGACCCATCTAAGGCCTCAACCATGAACCACTTTATGCTGTTATCCAACTCTAAAGCCTGCCGAATCCGATCAGCCAGGGCATACATCACTTCCACCCAGCTCAGTCGTGTTTCAGCACCAGACATCTTATCAACACAAGTGATCTCTGAGGCTTTTAAATTTCAAACAAGATGCTCAACATTGATTATTAAACAATTGGCCAGCGCGGGAGCTCCACGACTTAACGTATCTGCAACAGCATTAGCTTTCCCAAGTACATACTGTATCTCGAAGGTGTAGACCCCAGGGAACTTCGTCCACCTTTGTTGACGCATATTCAAATCCTTTTGATCCGATAGGTACTTCAAGATCTTATGGTCTGTGTAAATGTCGACCTTCACAACATATAAGCAGCGCGTACATAGCTTCAGTGTGAATGTTACGACCGCCAACACCAATTCATGGACCAGATATTTCCTCTCATACATCAAGCTTGCACGAACAATAAGTTATTCCTCTCCTATGCTATAACAAACACAGCCTAAGTCGCTGCCTGCAACATCATTGTATAAGCTTAAAGCCTTCTGTACCACATGGCGAACATAGGTCAGGCACCGTGGTCAGACAACTTTTCAGTTCTTCGAAAGCTTGTGCACATTCTGGTGACCAAACAAACTTATGATCCCTCCTTATCAGGGTAATGAGGGGCGGTGCTATCCGTGAGAAGTTTTCAACGAAGCACCTATAATAACCTACAAGCCCCAGAAAACCCTTGACTTCAGACACGGTAGACATCATAGGCCACTCCTGTATCACAACTACCATCAATGGATCTACTTCAATTCCCTCGCCACTTACCACATGACCTAGGAACGCTAACAAGGACAACCAAAACTAACATTTTGAGAATTTGGCATACAGTTAGTTCCTCCTTAGGGTTTCCAAGATAGTATGAAGATGCTGGAAATGATCCTCCTCACAGTGTGAGTACACCAGTATATCATCAATGAAGACTATCACGAACTGTTCCAAGTACTCTTTGAACGTACTGTTCATCAGATCCATAACAACTGAGGGTGCATTCGTCAGCCCAAAAGGCATGACAGTGAATTCATAATGCCCATAACGTGTACTGAATGACGTATTGGGTAAATTACTGTCACTGATTCTTGGTTGGAAGTAACCAGACCTCAAATCTAGCTTCGAATACACAGTCGATCCAAACTAGCTGATCGAACAAATTTTCGAACCTCGAAATCGGGTACTTATTCTTCTCTATTAGCTTATTGGGTTCCGGATAATCGATACATAGTGCAGACTACCTTCCATCTTCAAGAAGAGGACGGGGGAACTCCAAGATGAGGAACTTGGACACATATACCCCAGATCTATCAATACTTGAAGTTGCGCTTTCACCTGTCTAGCTTTATTCTTTATTATAACACCATTTTCACCAAGCTTATTACTGTAGATCCACTTGTTTCCAACTATGTTATGTCTTATGGTCTGGGAACCAGCTTACAGACCTTGTATCACTTGAATTGGATCAGTTCTTCTTGCATTGCCACAGTCCAAAATGGATATATTTCGGCATCTTCAAACCTTTTAGGTTCAACTTGAGATAGAAAGCAGTAGTACATGGCAATTTTGAGGCTTCTTCTCCTTATTGTAACTCCTTGGATAACATCTCCTATGATCTGATCTCTGGGATGATCTCTCAAGTGCCTGACTACAGGAGGCATTCTTACTTTAGCATCATGAACATCAGTGGTCGTATTTTACTGGTCTTCAGCCATATCCTGTGTAGCTTGTCATTCTTAAGGAATGCACATACAATCAACTTCTTCTTGGCCAGTTGGAGGAGTATCCTTGATGGTTATGTTATCCATCTTCAACTCTACACCTACAGATCTAGAGGACCTAGGCAGCTCACTATCAAAGACTATATTCACAGATTCTTCTACAACTTCATTTTTGTGCTTATATAATCTACGTGCATTACTATGATTATTGTAACCAACAAAAATCCTTCATAGGATTTGACAGCAAACTTTGTTATATAGGACTTGTCATTATTAAGCACAAAGCAGTTACTCCCAAAGATCCTAAGATAGGCTAGATTTGGTGTTGGGTCCATTGCCCACAATGTTCTAGATTTGAAGAAGTAAATCATATCAATGACATACACAAAGTTATATTTGATGTGTTCTTAAGTTCATGCATGCAGGTTAGTGCTTGAAATATTGATTGGATGGGTATTCCAAGTGATGTGACAAGTGTAGTATCAAAGTAAAGATGACCAGGGTGAAAACTTGAAGAAATGACTAAGTATAAAAGTGTCGACACATCTCACAACTATGTCGACACATTTGTAGGAGAAGTGTTGAGATAATTTAGACAGAAGTGTCAAATAATTCAGATAGTACTGTTGAGACAATACAGTTATCTCGACACCTTAAAGGTCAAGTCAGCAGTGTCAAGACAAGTCAGATATCTCGACACCTTAAAGCTCAGGATAGTAGTGTCGAGACAATACAACTTTCTCGACATAATTAAGAATTGAGTGAAGAATTAAAGATGTTGACACAAAGCAAGCTGTAGTGTCGAGACAACCAAACTACCTCGACACAATGAATATATGAAAAGCAGCTACGTCCACCTGCATCGAGTGAAGTCTACTCACTCAACGACATATCATCTAAATTGTTGAGTATTGCTCAGTCATTTAAAGCCATAAAAATCTGTATAAATATTGGATTAAGTCCACAGGCATTGAGTGTAGCTTACTCACTCCACGTCATGTGATAAAAAATGTTGATTGATTCTTAGTCAGTGAGAGATAGTGTTTTCAACACAGGATTTAGTCTAAGGACAAAATCTTTGAGTGAAGGGTGCTCACTCAACGCCTAATCAACTGAGAATCTGTCGAAGGATAGAGGCATTGAGTGAAGTCTACTCAGTCAATGCCATGTCAATATAATTGACAAATATTAAAACCGTTGATAGAAGAAGCAACACTCAACGCTTCCCAAGCAAGAAAATCGACTAAGTCCAAATGCATTGAGTGAAGGTTGCTCACTCAACGCCAAGTGACTAGAATCATTTCTAAGTGGTATGGCGTTGAGTAAAGCTTACTCACTCGACGCCAAGTGGAAGAAATAATTATCTAAGTATTTTGGCATTGAGTGAAGCTTACTCAGTCAACGCCTAATGACTAAAAATATTTTCTAAGTGTTTTGGCATTGAGTGAAGGTTGCTCACTCAATGCCTAGTGACAGAATGATTGGCTAAAGCCAAATGTGTTGAGTGAAGCTTGTTCACTCAACACCTGAGATAGACAGAATTTTGTCTAAGTATTTTGGCATCGAGTGATGCTTACTCACTCAACGCCTATATGATGATGTTCGATTTTGGTAAAGTCCAGAAAAGGTGACGTCAGCAAAGTCAACATAGTTCAAATTAAGTGCGCGAAAGCTATAGAACAAGACAAATGTTGTCGGAAGTCTACTATACGACTTCTTCCATTAAATCAAGATGCAGTTGTGTACTGTAGGTGGTCCCTACAGCTTTCTAGAGCCGTTAATCAGCAGAAGATAAAAGGGACAAGCTTCAGATGTTGGAGTAAACTTTAGGGTTTTACTCAACAAGAGAAAAAATGGATGCACTTCATCTTCGTTGCCATTGCTGCTGAGAAAAAACTTTAAGTCTTCCAGCAAGAACCAAAAGTTTAGTTAGCTTTTGCATCTTCTTCAGCTATAACATGATCAGAAAGCCTTCTTATAAAGAAAGAAAGAGGAGTCATGATGTAACTCTCCTGATTTTTCGATGTTTAATTTAATTCTTTTATTGGCATAAATTTTACATCAGTTCGTTACGTTGACACTTAGTTGGTTGTTACCATTGTCGGAGCATGATTTTTTCTCATTGGTTTTTGAGGTTTTGGTTTAGGAGTATTGGCTTGGCTAATTTCTCCTGTGTTTTGATATTCCCTTGTGAGCCGGGGTTTTGGCTCCGGCGTTCCTTCACTTGATCTGTGGCGCTCTGCTACTTATTTAAGAAATTAAGTAGAGCCCTTTCGAACAGTCCGGGCTTTTGGAACAGTTGTGTATGCACTTGATCATACATTTGGTATCAGAGGATGTCACAGGTTCAAGACCGGTGGGGTGCTATTAAATCCCGATTTTTGCCTTCTACCTGTGTTGGCCTGGCGGGTCAAGCAATCGTGGCCATGTGGTAACACCACCTCTGATCCATGTGGTTCATGTGGTAACTCCACCTCTGAGCCGACGGGTTGTGCTGGATGCCTGCGGGGATTGTTGGGTTTGGCGTTTCTTCACTTGATCTGTGGCACTCTGCTACTTATTTAAGAAATTAAGTAGCGCCCTTTCCAATAGTCCAGACTTTTGGAATAGTTGGGTATGCGCTTGATCCTAAACAGGGTTCATTTTGAAATACGGTGCAACCTTTTTGGGAATGATTATATTTTGACTTCCGAAGATTTTTTCCCAAGTTGGTTTGTCGAATTTTAATTCCGACTTCACCCTTGGATTTGTAGCCTCTACATTTAGATATGGTGAGATATTCAATGAAATCAGTGTTAGTGCAAATTTTGATTCATTTGGACGATTAAATAATGAAAATTGTTATTATAATACTTATATCTATAAGTATAAATACACTTGCGAGTAGACGAAAACTTTATTCATCGCTTCTTCTTGAAATCGTCGGCCTATTTACGTAATAGAGAAAGAGGCAGTCTTTGGAGAGCCTTCGGTCGTCGATTGTAGGTGCTACGGTGTATGAAATCATTGTCGGAGAGTAGATCCAGATAGCTCTCACCAATATCTACGTTTCAACGGTATGTTTTTTGCGTTTTGTGGATTTTTAGAGGGTTAGGTTGTGGTTTTGACCTTCCTTGCTCTGGAAATGTTTCAGGTTTTACTGCTTAGGTGTTTTTCCAGGCAGATCCGTGAGGAGTGCTGGTGTTGCCAAAGTTCGACAAGGTTTGAGGCTAGTGGTTGTTCCCCCTGCATGTTCTTGATTCAACTATTTTCTTGATTTTCTTTCCTCCCTGTATAGAAATTGGGATTAGCACAGGATTTCTTCCTTGTCAAACCTTATTTGCTATAGATCTTGAGGCAAGTGGTGATTTTCACCCTTACCAAGCTTTCAACTTGATGTATTCTGTTCTTGTAGGCCGTATGGTTCTTAGCATAGCAGTGAACCAGTAATCTTGGTGAGGGAGAAACCCTATTGCTGTTATTGGAGAATTATTTTCCTTTGTTTGGCTTAGATGTTAACTTGGTCTTAATCTAGGTTTAGCTGTAGCCAAAATTATAAAAAGATAGCTAGAATAAATCTATTAACCTCTGTTTAGGTATGTTAGTTTTTCTTACAGGTTTTTGGGTCCTGGCGTTCAGTGGCGTAGAGTGTGATGAATGTACTCTATAAGACCCCATTTTTTCCTTTTAAACCACTGGTCCTTATGCGCAGAATCATCATTTTGCAGTGACACCGACGCTCGAGTGGGTCGTCACTACAAAATGCTGATCCAAAAAGCCTTAACGATCACCAAAGAAAGAGAAGTATATAGATAAGTTCAAGTCCACATATCATATATAATATGAAATAAAAATCACAGCAATTTCCACATGATAAAGAAGTACTGAAGCCAAAAGTCTAATAGAAATATAAACAAGCTTAAGCTTGGTATATCAAGTCCTCACTACAACACTCTCGCAACTCTTAACATCTAAGCGGAAGAAAACTGAAATAAATCCTCGACTCGTCTCCGTGTATTAGTGGTAGTGCACAGCAACTGCTCCTCATGTCCCGTCTCCTCGTCCTTCTGGTACTGATGCTCCTATTGCACGGTCCCTAAAATGATGTGGTCACCGACCGTTAGTCATAAAGAATAAATCACTATAATCCTCTCCTCACCCCAACGACTACTAGGCATCGTGCGAGGAGAATGAAAGCGGAGGACAACAAAGAATAGTGGAACAAGCAGATGACAACTACCCTAGTAGGTGTTGGTATAAAAGAACTATAACAAGAAAGCAGTAACATAAACAAGTAAATTAGAAAAGTAAGAATATGTAAAGTAAATTAAGAAATAAGTAACCTTAACTTATATGAATGCCCATACAAACTTATACGTTAAGGGTTCTTTTGCAAGACACCCATCGTATAAAAAGTCTCATACTAATTTATACGATGGGGTGTCGGGTTGTATGCAAGTATGAGTGCAGTGTAATGATATGTCATGATTCATGCAAGTGCAACACACGCACATGACTCTATGCACACAGACCTTTTGTTCCCCCTTTCTACATCCAAACCTCCCAAAATACCTCCGTAGTGGCAAACAGAAGCAGTTGGTTCGGCGTCACCCACCTATAAATAGGTATCAGCAGTATAAGTCAGACCTATCGTATGCGTCAATGCTAGTGCACTAAGGGGAGCTCTGCATACTCTTATCAGCTGACATGCCGGACTTTATTTGGCTAAGTGCTAAACCACACTTACCGAGTCAATGTATTGGTGTTGGTGTGATGACTGTCCAATACCGAAGTACCACCACCTTATATTTTATGCACATGAAATATTAATGTTTTTTCCCACTGAGCCAAAGCTCCCCGGACTATCCCGTCCATCACAAAATATCTACCGAGCCATCGGCTAGCCTGGCTAACCAGCCCATCACCCAAACCACCGAGCCTACCGCTCTAAAGACCCAACCTAACTGCCACAACACTGGGGACAGTGAGTGTAAGTGTAATCCTAGAGTATTTCTAATTACTCTTGTATTCCATTTAATCTTACGGCTTACGTTAACTTTGGACTGCCCAAGGCATTCCCTGTGAAGGGCTTGCAAGTGTACTAGGAACTAAGATGGGTTGAAGCCCAAAGCTCCCTTTCGTAAGGTACTTATTATTATTGGTATCTACCCATAGCCAACCCCATATAAATTTATTCTTAATCTAACCCTAGTGTATTTTGACTCTCTCCCTCCGTAGGAAGGATGATCTTTCATCGATCCCGAGCATCACTTAACACTAGTCAATCCAACACCCTTTCTCATCATGACTCCTAATTAAGCTCTCTTTTTTACCTAACCAAATAAGTATACAATCAACCCAACTCCCAATGTCGATCCTTCATACTAACACAAATCTGCAGTTTTTTCTAAGTTCAAACCAACCTAAGCTATATGGTAGCATGAAGGGTGACCCCTTCAAATATTCTTCCAAATGCCCTAAAAGTTTTACTGGGGGTCTATCATGACATATTTTGACTAAATCCAGAAACTTGTAATTTTCCTAATTTAGTTAGCATTTATTAAATTTCCCCAAATATTAGTCCATGGGTAATTTTGAACAAAAAGTACTATATTTCCTTAAGTTATGTCCACCCAAAAATTATGAACACTATATGATCACAGAATATTAGTGACTACCAAATTTCACATATTTGTATAATTGTAATAACCTCTAAATAATTAATTCAAGGTAATTCAAATAAATAGAGGTAATAAAGGGAGTACCACAATTCTTAGTCCAAAAATTATATAAAAATTACCATAGCCATATAATGATCATAAAACATTACTGAGTAAGTTTCATACAATTACAAGGTAAGTGGGCAATATAGGAAAACACTTCAAATAAACCCATTAAAGTGGACTTTGTGAAGAAACATTCTTATAAACTCATCCAAATAACATGTAATAATTTTTTAGGCTTTATTAGGACATAAAAGGTTTTCTGGCCAAGTAAAACAATTTTCCAGCAAGATATAGTATTTATTATCTATTTTTCAAAATAAGGTGCACTAGTTCACTTTACACATGAAGTACTAAGAGGAAATGTCAAAATCCAAATGATTTAATAGTGCATCCAAATGATATTTAATCAGCATTGCCAAAGTTTCGTAACATTCTAAGTTAATTTAGCCATGGTTACTTCAAAATCATCACAAGGGGTAGGTTATAACTACAAGTATGAGCTACTATTTTCTAAACATCCTATAATAAATTCTAGAGACACATATTGTTATAAAAACACATCTACCAAAATTTCATAAGGATCCAAGGTCATATGACCCTTCAAATTTCTAATAAGTTATAGGCCTAAACAATTCCCAATTGATTTAAGTTGTGTGCCTAACTCTAATTGTCACCAAAATACTTCCTAGGGCTATTCACCACCCTATAACATCATGGACAAAACTCCAAGTCCATATAAGGACATATCACCCCCATGTCCTTCACAAACCCAGAAAGTTCAACCTTAGGGTTCGAACTAGGGTCCTAGGGAAAATTCATACCAAACCATCTCCAACTCCATGAGATGGTGTTTTAACTGACCATGGATCTCTGGCCAAAGTCCGAACCCCTTTGGGTGAGAATTGGCTCTACTTTGCCCCGAACACTCTTTGCCCTAAATTACCCTTAAGGGTCCAATCTTTGGTCACTCTAATACCTATTCAAATCAACCCCAAAGGGGATGAAAATTTTATCAGAGTCATAATATGACCCTAAGTATTAGCCACCAAAAGTTTGGTAGGTTTACATGTCATTAGACCCACTAAATAATTAATAAATGGTTTATTAAATTCTTACAAAAACTATAGTAAAATTATTTCCAAAAATTCCCATTTCTGGATATGTTATATTTGTAGATAATGGTGACCACCAGTCCAAATTTCAAGTCATTTGCATTTATGGACTGATGGGGGCACTCAATTTAGTCTCTAGTCAAGTCTATGTATAAGTTGCAACATTTTGAGTGTTGTTGTAAAAACACTTACCCAAATTGGTCGCAATTGATTTTCAAATAAAGTAGACTTCAAGGGCTACAATTTTCATATTGGCCACTTTTCAAGGTTCAGCACTTGAGGGTCTTAATTTTCTGTTTTAAAATAGTGTACATGAAAGGGGTAAAATTAATAATTATATATAAACTTTGCACATATCTAATCCGACGGGTAGGAGGTTGTCTTCTTCCTTCAGCTGTTGGCCGAGATCATCCAGACCTAGAGCCATTTCCAGATCAATTTGTCGGTGATCCAGTCCCCTCCCCGGCCGTCCACCACCATCACCACCTCCGTTGAGGTGGTGCCTATCGCCGGAAGGCGGGACGGCCACCGAGGGGCGATTTCTGACGAACCCGCAAGGAGATAAAACCATGAAAATCTGAAATTTTTCTCTCCCAATTGGGCTAAATTGAGCCCGATTTCTGTAATAAATGATCTAATATTCTAGCACAAGGGGAGAGGAGGAGAAGTGGACATGTGTGGGGGTTGTTGCCTTGCCGGCCGCCGCGTCGCCATTTCCGGCGGTGGAGTTTTTTGGTGCTCTACAACTGTACAATGAAGGGGTTCGGTTTCTTTAGGGGAGGGGTGGAAACAAATCCTCTTAGCCTGGTGAAGATTTTAAAATAGCAAAATGGGGGAGAGGAGGGGTCAAGCACCAATTTCCATTAATGGCCATTAGAAGAGGATTTCGGCCAAGGTAAGATCCAGTGAATGCATCCACTATAAAGCTTAGAAAAACTCTTGATATCCTTAGAACGGATGGGGGAACATGAATCAAGCCTTTGGAGGTGAGGAGAGGAAATCTTGATCTCCCACGGCCATTAATGTCCTTCTCTCTCCTCTTTCTCTCTCTTTCTTATGGGAGGAATTGATTTCAACCACTTTGGTCGCCGGCTATGCCTGTCAGTCTTCACCTAACTGAGTAGGGAGGAGGAACCGTGTCATGAGAGAAGGATTGAGGAGGCCCTTGGCCTTCCATGACCATTAAAACTCACTTTCTCTCTCTAAAATTAGGGAACTCCCATTTCTCTCTCCTAGTCACTATGGCTGATTGTTTATGATTATTTCAGCCAAAAACACCCCATTGAATCAGATGAATAATTAAAATGATGTTAGACCAAGTGGATTGGGCTTGAGCTAGCCATTTAGGCTAGTTTGACCTATTTTAAGGATTGAGTTGACCTTGGTCAAATTGACCTTTGGGGTTGACCCCAATGGGTTCTTGGTGACCCATTCGCCTCCCCTAAGATCTAGGTGGGGTTGGGTAGGGTGGGCTTGGCATCCTGATGGACACTTGACCCTTAGTTAGGGACCTTTGACCATTTTAGGGTTAGGGTTGTTTTGGTCAACTTGACCCTTTTGGGTTGACTCCAATGGATCGTTAGTGACCATATGGACCACCCAAGGGGTTAGGTGTGTTGTTGTGGGGTCCTGGAACCATGTTGAAGCCCTAAGGTTAAACCCTAGGTCTGGTGATTGGAAATTACTATTTGCATACCATGGTGATCTCCACCTTCATGCCTAAGGTCACATGGTCTCTTGAGCTTCCCAGGGTTTTATAATGACCTAGTCATGACAAAACCACTCTTAGGGGTCTAGTTGAGAATGGGATGTTACAAATCCCAAAATACAAAAATAAAAATTTCTTCTCTGTAATTCAGGTTAGGCCTGGGGGTTTTCAACTGAGAGTAGGTTAATATAACATCCCATAGGAAGTTGAACGTATACCTTACTCAAAGATATCTGGGTACCTCTGCTACATCAGATCCTGTAGCTCCCAGGTATACTCCTCCTGTCCATGGTTCTCCAATATAATCTTTGTAACACCTCTATTCGTCACGTGGAATATAACAGTGGGTCCGGTCGGGGCCCTATGCCATATTTCACAAATAAACGGCGGAGTCACGTGGGGATATCAAAATCTTTTCTACTTGTAGCCTAACTGAAAGCATTCTAGCACATCATTATATTTTAGATGAACTCAACACAGTGAATGTCCACTACATATATAAACGCCACATTTATATATAAACCAGGAATGTTTACAACACACACACGCTCATGGCCTTAAGGCCTTACAGGTTGCTCTTTACAAACATATACAATTTCATACATCGGCACGCGGGTCGGCCACACATGAAATCCAAACATTCTTCACACGGCCTTCAAGGGCCTTCACAGCAAGCCTTTATTCCGCTTAATGCAAGTCACTCCACCAACACCTGCAAATCATCATCCACACGAGAGAGGTAAACAAAGCAACAGTCAACATTAGCTGATGAGTTATAATGAACCTACCCTTTACTCGGGGTAGTGGTTCCATACCTGTATGCATTGCCATCATAATATCTATCAAGGTACAAATCACAACCATGTCAGAAACATCGGTATGCACATGACGCTCCATACACTCAGGGCACCTTATTTGTGTACCGGATGTACCCATTGTCCACCACCGATCAGAGGCTTTTAACTTGTTGGTTGGACGGTCCTAGTCCACCAATCCCGCAGGCTGGCGACATTCCATCCACACCACTCAGAGGAATTAACCTCACAACATTCATGAGCAGATCGACCCACCCTAGTAGTGTAGCAAGCCGGGTTTATCTGTGCTCCCCAGGCATTACCACCAATCGACCTCCCATCCTAATACAGATCGACCCACCCTAGCGGAGTAGCAAGCCAAGTTTAACTCGGCTCCGTAGGCATTGCCACCAATCGACCCTTCAACTAATACAGATCAACCCACCCTAGTGGTGTAACAAGCCGGGTTTATCTCGCGCTCCTCAGGCATTGCTACTAATTGACCTCTCAAGACACCTAGGAGCTTACGCAAAGCATCCAAGATCACATCCATAAATCCATATGTCCAAACAACAGAGCCTACATTCATAAATCTTACATATCATCAAATCAACAGAGTCTTCTCTGGTTTACCAATAATCATCACCAATCCAGACTAACCGTCCTGATGGGCTTCACACAGCATGCATATGCTGTACTACACACTTCCAGCTCTAGATACAGACTCAACCAAGGAATCACTTACGATATCCACCTCTTGGTGGAGGATCCTATGCATATGCATAAAGAAAGGACTTCAATGTCCAAGAAGGAGATCGTTACCCTTGTAGATCTTTTTGGAGCCATAAAATAGCAGGATGGAAATCACCGCCTCAGCTTTGACTTCACGAATCCAAAATCGAATTTTGATTCCACACTCTGCAGCTCCTCCAGCAGCTGGTTTTCTCCTTCCTGCTTTCCTTCCATTGCCCTCTCTCTCCCTTGGACAAGAAGAAGAAGGATGAAATCACGGAGTTTATCCATCATTTTTGGGCCTTATCTCAGCAGGGAAGAGCTCGGGCCCTTGGATACAGGATAAGGGAATGAACGGCCTTGATTTTCCCAAAAATAGGCTGAACACGGCCTAACACGCCCTGTGACACGCCCGTGTCACAGTCCGTGTCCCTTAAGCGGCACACAATCGACTCAACCCTGAGAAGTGCATGGCCGTGTAATACGTCTGTGTCCCACCCTACATGCCCGTTCAGGGCTAACACGCTCGTGTCTATCAGCCGTGTTGTTCACCCAGCACAACATTAGCTCACCCGAGCGGGACACGGCCATGGGACACGCCCGTGTCCCAGGCCGTGTGCCCCAAGACACACATGTGTCTATCAACACACGCATTCCTGGCTGAAACCCGCGAAGGACACACCCTGTGACATGCCCGTGTCATAGGCCGTGTACTCACTTTGCATGCCGCTCGACAATCGTCGAGTATAGTTCGTCGACCCGAGCACGACACACCCAGGGACACGCCCGTGTCCCAGGCCGTGCCACCCAACCTAAACCCAACTTGGGCTTTGGGGTGTTACAATCCTCCCCTCCTTCAAAAACCTTTCGTCCCGAAATTTGGCTTGACTACAAACATTCATCGAACCACTCCTCATTGCACCATAAGCAACCGATCACCCGAAAAAAGCGAGCCGGGTTCGATCTCAAAGGCCATATCTTGGCTCGCCCCAAGGCATCGCACAAAACAAATAGCACATTCAGAACACACACATCTACACATCCTGCACATGTGCACATCCATCCACAATTTCAATATACACCATGATTGATCGATCACTAAACTAACATAAAGTGTGCACGAACATTTCATCGTTTAACATGACGTATAACATATATGTACACAACCATCCCATTACAACAGTAGTTACAACGCCCAAGTAGTACGGGTTATGATTCGATGATTACTTCTGCTCACCCGCATTATTTTGCATATAACGTTTCATAGCCTCTTGAAGTTCCAAATTAAACACATGAGGCTGCATTTCACGAATTACGCTTTGCGGCTCTTGTACTTCAAGATTATGCAGTCGAGGTTGCGTCCGAGATGCAGATGACTCGGCCACTGCTTTACCCATTTCTTCATAAGACGCACCTGTCTTTTTTTCACTCCTTGAACGGCTATTCCAACAATAACAGGCGATATGTCCTTGCTTCCCGCAGTTAAAACATGTACGTGTATCTACATGTCCTTGCCCATTGGTTGTCCCCGAAGAGACAGTCGACAGGGTCGATTCATTATCCCTGAACCGTTTCTTATCTCGTTTCTTAAACTCCGACTGTTCCAACTGCGGAACTTTAAGTCCGGCTTCGCCATCGCCAGGCTCCTCTTCTCTTGTACCCGCTTCAAATCCTTCTCCAGCGCATGGGCGGTATCTACCAACGCTTGGAAGCCTTGATTCATCAAACTCCGGAGTTCCAACCGTAACTCGTCACGCAGTCCATCATAAAACTGATTCATCTTCCGAGCCTCTTTAGCGAAAGTAGACCCCGCATAGCTCCCCAGTCTGGTAAACTCATGTAGATATGTATCAATATCAGTCTCTCCCTGCACCAGACATTGAAATTCATTTTCCATCGCAATTTGCCGCGACACTAGCAAATACTTGGCTAGAAACAATCGTGAGAATTTGTCAATTGAGACCTCCTCTAATCCTCGACCTGCCATATGATTCACTTCCACGTCATCCCACCACAGTCTCGTATCTCCTTCTAGCAGAAAAGTGGCTAAGGTCACTTTCTGCTCCTCTGCAGTCCTGATTGCAGTCAGGATCCTCTTCACTCTTGCAAGCCAATCCTCCGCCTGCATTGGGGAAATTGCACCACCAAACGTGGGTGGATGAAACACCATAAACCTTTTCAACTGCTCATCCGTTGATTGTTCATCCACCACAACTTCAGCGCGCTCTTGCCTTACACCTGCACCAGGCCATACTGGAACCCCTGTAGGACTTCCGTTCCCAGTTGCCTGTGCTTGTAACACTGTGAGCACTGTATCAGTCACCATATGTATGGTCTCCAATGAAGGAGGTGTAGGCACTTCAACAGGTGCCCCACTCTCGTCCGGACGATGGGGGCACAAACTGCCCAACACCACTCCTCGCCACCTAGCAATATACAAAACACCATTAATCATCCATTTCATAATTGCAACTATACATTGACGTCACATTCACGCTCCTCACATGCATATAGAACATTCCTAGTGGACATTCGTGAGTTCCATTATGTTCTCCCTCCCAAAAATATCAAACCTTGCTCTGATACCACTTTATAACACCTCCATTCATCACATGGAATATAACAGTGGGTCTGGCCGGGGCCCCACGCCATATTTCACAGACAAACGGCAGAGTCACGTGGGGATATCAAAATCTTTTCTACTCATTGCCTAACTCAAAGCATTCTAGCGCAGCATTTTATGTTAGATGAACTCAGTACAGTGAATGTCCACTACATATATAAACGCCACATTTATTTATAAACCGGGAATGTTTACAACACACACACGCTCATGGCCTTAAAGCCTTATAGGTTGCTCTTTACAAACATATACAATTTCATACATCAGCACGCAGGCCGGCCATACATGAAATCCAAACATTCTTCGTATTGCCTTCAAGGGCCTTTTCAATAAGCCTTTATTCCACTCAATGCAATTGAATCCACCAACATCTGCAAATCATCATCAACCCAAGAGCGGTAAACAAAGAAACGGTCAATATTAGCTGACCAATTATAACGACCCTACCCCTTACCCATGGCAGTGGTTCCTTCCCTGTATACATTTCCATAATAATATCTATCAAGCTACCAATCACAACCATGTCACAAAACGCCGGTATCCACCTGACGCTCCGTGCACTCAGGGCACCATATTGGTGTATCGGATGTACCCATCGTCCACCGCCGATCAGAGGTTTTTAACTTTTTGGTTGGCCGGTCCTAGTCCACCAATCTCGCAGGCTGGTGAAATTCTGTCCACACCACTCAGAGGTACAAACCTCACAACATTCATGAGCAGATCGACCCACCCTAGTAGTGTAGCAAGCCGGGTTTATCTGCGCTTCCTCAGTCATTACCACCAATCGACCTCCCATCCTAATACAAATCGACACACCCTAGTGGAGTAGCAAGAAATGTTTAACTCGGCTCCCCGGGAATTGCCACCAATCGACACTTCAACTAATACAGATCAACCCACCCTAATGGTGTAACAAGTCGGGTTTATCTCGCGCTCCCTAGGCGTTGCTACCAATTGACCTCTAAAGACACCCAGGAGCTTACACAAAGCATCCAAGATCACATCTATACATCCAAACGTCTTGACAACATAGCTTATATTCTTAAATCTTACGCATCATCAAATCCATGGAGTCCTCTTGGGTTTACCCATAATCGTCACCAATCCAGACCAACCATCCAGATGGGCTTCACATAGCATGCCTATGTCGTACTACACACTTTCGGCTCTAGATACAGACTCAACCAAGGAATCACTTACGATATCCACCTCTTGGTGGAGGATTCCATGCATATGCATAAGGAAAGGACTTTAATGTCCAAGAAGGAGATCGTTACCCTTGCAGATCGCTTTGGAGCCATGAACTAGCAAGATGAAAATCACCGCCTCGGCTTTGCCTTCATGAATCCAAACTCAGATCTTGATTCCGCACTCCGCAGCTCCTCCAGCAGCTGGTTTTCTCCTACCTCCTTTCCTTCCCCTGCCCTCTCTCTCTCTCTCTCTTAGAGAAGAAGAAGAAGGATGAAATGAAGGAGTTTATCCCTCATTTCTTGGCCTTATCTCAGTAGGTAAGAGCATGGGCCCTTGGATACAGTATAAGGTAATGAACGGCCTTGATTTGCCCAAAAATATGCTGAACACGGCCTGACACGCCCTGTAACACACATGTATCACAGGTCGTGTCCCTTAAGCGGCACACAACCGACTCAACCCAGAGCAGTACACGTCTGTGTGACATGCCCGTGTCCCACCCTATATGCCAGTGTCAGGGCTGACACGCCCATGTCTATCAGCTGTGTACTTTACCGAGCACAACATCAGCTCACCGAAGCGGGACACGGCCATAGGACACGCCCGTGTCCTAGGACGTGTGCCCCAAGACACACCCGTGTTTATCAACACGCGCATTCCTGGCTGAAACCCGCAAAGGACACACCCTGTGACATGCCTGTGTCACAGGTCGTGTACTCCCTTTGCTTGCCGCTCGACAATCGTCGAGCGCAGTTCGTCGACCCGAGCACGACACGCCCTGGGACATGCCATTGTCCCAGGCCATGTCACCCAACCTAAACCTAACTTGGGCTTTGGGGTGTTAGAATCTTGACCACCGGGACCTTCTCGCACCGCAAGACTCGCACCGCTATATCATCGATTCTGATCGGCTCCACGCTGACTGATCGATCTGAGGCCACCAGGCCATCTGTAGTGGAAATCAGTTGTTCAGGACGTAGTTGAGCCCTCCGAAGTGATGACACGTGGAAGATGTCGTGTAGTCTTCATACTGTCGGGGTTGCTCCAGTTTATAAGCCAAGAGTCCTATCTGCTCCAGGATCCTGTAAGGCCCCATGTATCTCGGACTGAGCTTCTTCCACCCGCGAACCCGCGAGAATCCATACATCGGCCGTATCTTTAAGAAAACCTGGTCTCCTACTTGGAACTCTACCCGACGATATTGTACATCATAGTATTTGGCCTACCTACTCTGGGTTTCCAGCATCCAATCCTGGATCAATCTTACCATATCATTTGTGTCCTCTACTAACTCCGACCCGAGAGCCTTTGGATCCTCATCATAGATCCAAAATAATGGAGCCCTGCACCTCTGTCCATATAATGCCTTGTAAGGGGCCATGCCTATGATGGACA
Organism: Platanthera guangdongensis; assembly: GCA_039583875.1. Lineage (NCBI taxonomy): Eukaryota > Viridiplantae > Streptophyta > Magnoliopsida > Asparagales > Orchidaceae > Platanthera > Platanthera guangdongensis. The sequence continues at coordinate 204,308,801 of CM077151.1, read as the reverse complement.
GATGGCTGTTGTTTTATGAGAACTTGATCAGCAGCAGCAGTCTCTCCTAGGGCTCGCCATGGTCCAATATTCATAGGCGCAGAAGATCCTCCTGTGTCTAGTAAGTGCGCTCCGTCTACCCATCTATCGAAGGGTGGAAAGATATGTTGAAAGTCAATTGTGAGCCCAAATAAGCCTGAACCGACCTCCATTCCTTGGACATAAAACGTCCACCCCGATCTGACACGATCGGCCTGGGCACTCTATGGTAACGGACAAACTTGTCTACGGACCTCCGCACTATAACACTGATTGGAGCGTCCTTCGCATTTGGAATAAATCGGGACACCATCGTCAGTCTCTTGACGATCACCCAAATCAAATCATTCCCTACATGAGATCGGGGTAGCCCATATATAAAATTCATGGCTATATCCTCAAATTTCCACTACGACATCGGAGGTTGTTGTAATAATCTCGTTGGACTCCTGCACTCCCACTTTACAAGCTGGGAAGCCTCGAAATGCTTCACAAATATGTAATGTCCTTCTTCATGCCCAACCAATACATCGTCCTCTTCAGATCCGCTGTCATCTTCGTGATCCCTAGGTGCACTGAATATCTGCTATAGGGTGCATCCATCATGATATCATCCCGAATTCGGCCTCCTACAAGTATATAAATCCAGCCTCTAAAGCATAGCAGGCCATCTCTCAAGAGTAATCCCCTACCGTGCCTTCCTCCAGGGCCTGAATATCGGCTCTATCTTGGCATCCAACATATGCTCGTCCATTATGCGATCCCAAATGTCGTCGGTGGTAATCATCGATGCCAGGTTTTCCTCGTATAGATCTGGATCATCCTCGGATACCAGAGATATCTCCATCTCCTCCAACATCTGTACCAACTTCATAGCCATCAGCTGAGGCCCTGCTACTGATATATTATCTCTCCGGCTCAGAGCATCTGCTACCACGATAGCCTTCTCGGGATGATTGTGCATGGAACACGGGTAGTCTGACAAAAACTCCACATAACACCTCTGTCGTATTCTTAGGTCCTTCTACATATCTACGTACTTCAAATTCTTATGGTCAGAGAATAAATCGCAGTGGACACCGTAGAGGTAGTGATGCGATATCTTCAGAGCAAAGGTAACCTCTCCCAATAAATAATAGATAAGCCCATACCTACCTTGAGCTATGTATTTTTTCTATTACCATACTATATCCGTCCTAGCTGGGTGCACAATCCCTAGGGCATCAACCCTAGATTTGGGGTTCCATCCTCAAACTTGTCAATATACTCCATACTTTAAACCCTCTAAGTCACATTTACGACCACCTTATTAGGGTTGAAATGTTCCCAATCCCAAATGGGTCTCTTCCGAACATCAAATCCTATCCGACACTCAGTGTTTTTCTTGGTGGTTGTCTCCGGGTAATCTTGTTACTAGTATGAGGATTGAGACAACGTTTCTTCTGCACTTCTGCTAATAAATTATTGGCCTCAATTCTCCATAAGGCAGTTCAACCGGTTTGACTAATCCTTGATAGGGACCGTAGGGACACCTGAGTTTAAGTCTTAGGTAGCCATTCTCGTGTGAAACTCCAACTTTATTTTCTTTGGGTATCTCCTTACCTTAACCAAGTTCATACCAAAGGTCTATTTTCGACTAGGGCATACTATAAGTTGTCATGGCAAGTCATGTTTTCTAGAGGGTTGAGTCTAACTCGTTGAGTAGAGAATTATAAGATGAGATCTTCGCAGCCGGAGGTGGTCCCTATTGTGGGCAGGGTTTGCCATAGGCAACAAAGAAGAATTCCAATTGGTAGCTAATGTACAAGTGAAACTAAAGAAAGGTGGACCTTTGCATGTGATTCTCTTATGAGCACAACATTGCTTTCGCTGCTAGTTTATCCTCAAACTAAACTCGCGCAGGGTGGCCTAACATTTTTGTGGACTTCTTCTCTTTGGATTGATGTTTCGCTCTGATACAAGTTGTAAGACCGCATTTTTTTCTTTTAAACCACCGGGCCTTATTCCCAGAATCGTTGTTTTACGGTGACACCAATGCTTGGGTGGGTCGCCACTACAAAACTCCTATCCTATCGGCCTTAACGATCACAGAAGATAGAGAAGTATACAGATAAGTTAAAGTACACATATCATATATAATATGAATTAGAAATCATAGCAATTTTCACATGATAAAGAAATACTGAAGCCGAAAGGCAAATAGAAATATAAACGGGCTTAAGCTCGGTACATCAAGTCCTCACTACAACACTCTCGCAACTCTCAACATCTAAGCGGAAGTAAACTGAAATACATCCTCGACCCGTCGTCATGTAGTAGTGGTAGTGCACAACAACTGCTCTACATGTCCTGCCTACTTGTCCTTCCGGTTCAAATGCTCCTACTGCTCGGTCCCCTAAAATAATGTGGTCACCGACCATTAGTCATAAAGACTAAGTCACTATCATCCTTGCCTCACCCCTGCGACTCCTAGGCACCGTGCGAGGACATTGAAAGTGGAGGACAACAAAGCAGAGTGGAACAACCTAGTGACAACTATCCTAGCAGGTGTATTATAAAAGAATGATAGCCAGAAATCAGGAATATAAACAAGTTAAGTAGAACAGTAAGAATATGTAGAGTAAACAAAGGAATAAGTAACGTTAACTTATATGAAAGCTCAAACAAACTTATAAGTTAAGGGTTCTTTTACAAGGCTCTCATCGTATAAAAAGTCTCATACCAATTTATACGATGGGGTGTCAGGCTGTATGCAAGTATGAGTGCAGTGTAATGATATGCCATGATTCACGCAAGTGCAACACACACACACATGACTCTATGCGCATAGATCTTTAGTTCCCCCTTTCTGGGGCCTAACCTCCCAGGATACCTCCATAGTGGCAAACGGAAGTTGTGGGTTGGGCCTCACCCACCTATAAAATGGTATCAACACTACTACTCAGAACTATCGTATGCCTCAACGTTGGCGCACTAAGCGAAGCTCCTACATACTCCTGCTGGCTAGTGCACTAGACTTTATTTGGCTAAGTGCCTAACCATACTTGCCGAGTCAACATATTGGTGTCGGTGTGAGGAGTATACTATACCAAAGACCCACCACCTTATATTTTATGTGCATGCAATATTAATGTATTTTTACATCGAGCCAAAGCTCACCTGACTATCCAGTCTGTCACAAAATATCTACCGATCCATCGGCTCGCCGGGCTAACCTGCCCATCTCACAAACCACCAAGCCTACCGCTCGTGAGACCCAACCAAACTCCCATAACACTGGGGAGTGCAAGTGTAAGTGTAATCCTTGAGTATTTATAATTACTCTTGTATTCCATTTATTCTTAAGGCTTACGTTAACCTTGGACTGCCCATGGCATTCCCTATGAAGGGGTCTTGAGGGCACTAGGAACTACGATGGGTGGAATCGCAAAGCTGCCTTTCATAAGGTACTTATTATTATTGGTATCTACCCATAGCCAACACCTTTTAAAGTTATTCTTAATCTAACCCTAGTGTATTTCGACTCTCATTCTCCCTCTATAGGAAGGACGATCTTTCGTCAATCCCGAGCACCACTAACACTAGTCAATCCAACACCCTCGTCATCATGACTCCTGATGAAGCTCTCTTTTTTACCTTACTAAATCAGTATACAATCAACCCAACTCCCTATGTTCATCCTTCATACTAACATAAATCTATAGTTTTTTCTAAGTGTAGACTAACCTAAGCTATATGATGAGCATGAGGGGTGACCCCCTCAAATATTCTTCCAATTGCCCTAAAATATTTATTGGTGGTCTATCATGACATATTTTGACTAAATCCAAAATCTTATAATTTTCCTAATTTATTTAGCATTTATTAAATTTCCCCAAATGTTAGGCCATGGGTAATTTTGTACATGTACTAGATTTCCTTAAGTTTTGGCCACCCAAATATTATGAACACTATATGATTGCAAAATATTAGTGAATATCACATTTCACAGATTTTTATAAATGTAATAACCTCTAAATAATTAATTCAAGGTAATTCAAATAAATAGAGGTAATGAAGGGAGTACCACAATTCTAGTCCAAAGATTATATAATAATTACCAAAGCCTTATAGTAATCATAAAACATTACTGACTAAGCTCCATGCAATTTCATGGTAAGTGGCCTATATAGGAAAACACTTCAAATAAACTCATTAAAGTGCACTTTGTGAAGAAAAATTCTTATAAACTCATCCAAATAACATGTAATAATTTTCTAGGCTTTATTAGGCCCTAAAGAGTTCTCTGAACAAGTAACTCAATTTTCCAGCAAGATATAGTATTTATTATCTATTTTTCAAAATAAGGTGCACTTGTTCACTTTGCACATGAAGTACTATGAGAAAATTCCCAAATAAACCAAATAATTTACTAGCGCATTCACATGATATTTAATCAGCATTGTTAGAGTTTTATAACATTCTAAGTTAGTTTAACCATAGTTACTTCAAAATCATCACAATGGGCAAGATGAAGGTTATATCTACAAGTGTGAGCTACTATTTACTAAACATCCTATAATAAATTCCAAAGACTCGTATTATTATAAAAACTCTTCTACCAAAATTTCATAAGGATCCAAGGTCATATGACCCTTCAAATTTTCTAATAAAGGTATAGGCCTAAACAATTCCAAATTGATTTAAGTTGTCTGCCTAAGTCTAATTGTCACAAAAATCCTTCCTAGGGATATTCACCACCCTATGACCTCATGGACAAAACTCTAAGTCCATATAAGGACATATCTCCCCATGTCCTTCAACAGACCCCCAAAGTTCAACCTTAGGGTTTGAACTAGGGTCTTAGGGCAAATTCATCCCAAACCATCTCCAACATCATGAGAAGGTGTTTTAACTAACCATGGAGCTCTGGAAAAAGTCCCAACACCTTTGGGAGAGAATTGTCCCTTTTATGACTCGAACACTCTTTGCCCTAGAATAACCTTAAGGGTCCAATCTTTGGTCACACCAATACCTATTCAAATCAACCCCAGAGGGGCTAAATGTTTTATCAGAGTCATAATATTACCCTAAGGGTCCGCCACAAAACTTTTGGTATGTTTCGAGGTAATTAGACCCATTAAATATTCATACATTGTTTATTAAATTTTTTACAAAAATAATAGGAAAATGATTTTCAAAAATTCCCATTTATGGATATGTTATAGTTATAGAAAAGGCTGATCCTCAGTCCAAATTTCAAGTCATTTGGGTTTATGGATTGATAGGCGAACTCAATTTAGTCTCTGGTCAAGCCTATGTATAGGCTGCACTGATGATTATTTTTAACAAGTAATAAGTTGATGCGGATTCATTCTACACTCTAGTATAAACTATGTAGATGGGCATAATCTAGATTTATTTAACTTTTAGGCAAGTGCACCTATCAATCATAGTATAGGAGAAATCTACATATCATGTCGTATTCCACAGGGCCTTTTCAAATACTTGTACTCACCCTCACTCTATTATCATACCTATAATTAAAATTGATTTTTAACCTAAATTAACCTAACTATGACTACTTGGATAAATCAACATTGGAGGATTAAAGATGATAAAAAACCGAAAGTCTAAGAGCATTCACATGAAAATAACCGCTCATTAACTCAATTCTATGTAATCAGGTAATAATAAGATTATCAAATTCGTTGTATTGTAAGGGTTAAACATTTATCAAATTCTCTCTCGAGCAATTCAAAATCTAAACATAAGTTAGTAAAGTTTCTCTCAAACAATTTACAACCCTCAAATTTGCATTAAAATAAGGTACCATATCTAATACATAAATTCATGAAATTCTATCTCTAAAATACCATGAATCCATTTATTTGTATCATAATTATCCAATCAACATATCTCTCAATCATGCAAATTGAAATGCAAAGAGAAATAACACCTAAATATGAACATATAGGCATCATCACAACCTCACAATTTCTCAATCTAAAAAGTTAAAATTCATGTAGAACAAATAATAAGTTCATAACTAGGATAAATCTCTTTGTTTGAAGGCTTACATATGAATGAAATACCACAAATTTGATGAAAATAATAAGATACATGATTACCAAATTGTTCAAATTAAAGTTTCATGCGAAATAAAAGATAAATAAAGTTAGATCACCAAGAGAAAGGAAAGAATAAAAGAGATACATGAAAGATCAAAGGCATACGAAATTCTCCTTCAATTCCTCCTTCTCTTGGGTGCTCCACTTTCGTGCTCAAGAAGTTCTCCAAATGAAAATGATCCAAATGTCCACCTCTAATTTTTCTACAGGTTTTTTTATAGCCCCTTTGCAAACAGGATCGGACACGGGATCCAACACTGCCGTGTCACAGGCCATGTTGGCGGTCCAAAGGCAGTTCCACATGAATAGGAGTGTATGGTCGTGTGCCGTGTCAGATGACACGGGTATGGACACAGCTATGTTGTTCTTCGTGTTCTCCGCACACGGGTTGGTTGGCAACCGAAGTTGGATTTATGCCGAAAAGGACACGGGTAGGAACACGGGCGTGTTCCCACCCGTGTGGTGCTCTCTCTTTTTCCTGTTGTGGAATGTTATAAAATGGTATGTATGTTATGCAATGACTCACTCATGATCACACACATGCAATTACTATGTCGATACAGACTAAAGTTCCCACTATTCGAGCAGGTAGCTAACCTCTCAGGCATCAACCGCCATTGCCAGGCAGTGATAGTAGAGTGGGTATCTCTACTACTAGGCGAGAATCCACACTACTTCACCTAGGCCTACGTACGCCTTAACGCTAAGAACACAACAGCGGAGCCCATGCGTACTATGGCCCATCGGTGTCTCGGGTAGATGTGCACCAAGAACACAGCCCCGAACTAACCTTTTGTGACTCGGAAGTGGCCTCGGAAGAAAGCACGAGGACACAGCCCAACTGTTCACTTGGCACATAAGGGGCCCCGGGACTTGAAAATCGAGGACACAGCCCAACCGCCCAAAGTCTAACTGTCAACTCCCGTCGGTGTGATGATCAGTGAGCACGTAGACCTGCCATACTATCCTTAACCCAGGATTATGAAACTGCGTGTCGACTCACACCGCATGCAAATTGCACATCACCGTGGTATGGAAGGGGCCTCGGAAGTAAGCACAAGGACACAGCCCAACCATCCACCTATACCTCATCACAACACTAACCCAACTAATGACAGTCAACACCACACTTACATCCTTCCACAATACTACCCGTAGGGAGATTACGCTCTAATTATTGGACTACCAAGTTTCATTCCAACCATCAAACCTACTCATGGCCATAGTTTATCCTTCTAATGTCATTTCAAATGATTTCAACATGATATAACATAATGCACATATATAATATTCTACCAATTTCTAATAAGATATTTCGTTTAAGTAAACTTGCTTCAAATTCAGTTATATGAAATCCGATTAGTAAACTTCATCATTCATAGCACTACGGTGGTTAACATAAAATAGTTCACCAAAATCTCGAGTTAATTTGCAACATCGATGCCACCAAATCCAGATACATATTATATAAAACCTAGAGATTAAGTGCGAAATAAATCTGTACAGCAATTTCAACTGGAGATTCCCAAGGCTACAGGAATCTAGTGAGGATCTGTAACCCCTCGATGGAATGGTCTGTCCATGGGCTACAACTTTCATATTCAGCCCACAACCCAGATTGAATAGTATCATACTTGAAATCAGCCTTGAAATCTGCTGCGTACAAAATACCATTTCTGCATGCAGGATTTATCGGATGTCATATTCGTTCAGACTTCCCGGTGGCTATAGACTTCGCCTGAAGTCGCACAACCACTCGTTGGAAAAGTACATTCGAGGGCTTCAACTTTTGTTTTTAGTCGACAGCCCAGATCTAGCCATATCACACCTGAAAATGGCCAAGAAGCTCGCTTCACGCAGAACACTAATTTTACACGCAACTTAAAGAGGAATGAACCACATCAGTACATCTCCCTCCTCAAGTCGATCTTCCCAAATCACTCCTAAAATTCTTCCTCCCTTATTAACCCTCATGAGACCACTTCTCCTTGCGAAACCATCCACCCATCTTCACATAGAAGTAAGGGGAGGTTGAAGAGATCTAAAACGTAGGACACAAGTCTTAGCATGGTCATTCCTAGAAAACTTCTCCTCTCAATCAAGACTCTCTTGAGTCGATTTCTCTCCTAAGATAATAACTAGAGATCTACTACCAAGGGAGAGGGTAGGAAGCTCACCTCATTTCCGACGTTTCCACTATTTTCGGCTATGGATCGTGTAACTCTTCTCGGTGGCATATTCTCCTTCATGGCGGCGGTGGATCTGCTCCTCTAGAATTAGCTACAGAAACTTCCTTCTCTCAACAGGAGTTTCTCTCAGAAAATAAGGGATGAAATGAGCATGAAAACGGCTAGGGTTTTCATTTCCCCTTATATACGAAAAGTGATACGGGTAGGGACACACCCGTGTCCTTACCATGTCCTGCTTGGACGAAGCATCAACGACGGTTTTCATGTCGCTTCAATACTCGACACGGGTAGGGACACGCCCGTGTCCCGACCCGTGTACACATGACACGGCCGTGTTCCTTGGCTGTATCCTTCTATAGATATATCTCGATGAACTCAACTCGACAGACCGTAACACGGGTAGGGTCACTCCCGTGTCTCTACCCATGTCATACATTTTGTCGATCTCGACACACTTCGCAGATCTCGACACGCTCTGTAGTGTTAAACTCGACACAAACAGGTAGTGACACGCCCGTGTCTCTAACCTTGTCGGTCCAGTCACACCCGTGACCCAGGGCATGTAACCCACTCGACACTTTGTCGAGAGCAAATTGTCGACCTCTCGACATAACGGGACACGCCCTGTGACATGCCCGTGTCACAGGCTGTGTACCCCAACTTGCCACATCGATCTCGACACACTTCGTCGATCTCGACAGACTTCGTCAAGTCCAACTCAACACACACACGGGTAGGGACACTCCCGTGTCTCTACCTGTACCGCTTCACATGGGTAGTGACACGCCCGTGTCACTACCCGTGTCCTTCTCTGGATATACTCGAGTCATTGACTCGAGAGCTGGCCACTCCCACATGGGTAGGGACACGCCCGTGTTCCTACCCATATCCTATGCTTGACTAATTTCTCCTCCTACTCAGATGTGCTGCCCAGTTGTCAGCACTCCCCCTGAACCCAAGTCAGCACCCCTGACTCAAAAACACGCACGAGGGGCCAAGTGCGATTAAGGACGTTACAGCTAAATCCAACACAAAGTCCGAAGAAGACATGTTAATAAAATCCAGAGTGCAAGTATGGGGGAGCGGCATCAATCAACATTCATGGCGCATAAATCCGGGGAAGTACCTGTTTTTAAAATTCTGTACTTTATTTCTGTTTTAATTTCTCTCTCTCTCTCTCATACCCCTTCTTTCTTCATTGAGGACAATGTCTATTTTAAGCTTGGGGGATGATTTCCTCCTTCTCTTGTCTTTATCTTTGTTTCATGTTGTCCCCTTTAAAAATCAAAAGAAAACAAAAAGCATATTTGAAAATAAAAATCTTGTTATATTAATATTTCAATAGTACCCCTGCTTTTGTTTTGTTTTTCTCAAAATTCCATATAAATAACTTAGCCAATTATAATCTCTCTAATCGTTTTTTTAATTATGTTTCACAAGTAAAATATTGTCTTGCTGTTTTCCTAATTCATAGTAGTATGTTCACGTGAAATGTCTTTCTAAAACTTGCATTTATATTATGGTTCTCGTTTTTATTTTCTTTACTTTCTCGAAAATCTTTCATCCACTATTTTCCTTTTTATTTTTCGATAATTTTTGTAATATCAACTTTTGATTGGCGTAGTAGAGTGAACGATCCAAGGCGCATATTATTTCTATTTCCAAGATAATTTCATTAGTCTTCTTTTATTATCTAGGACTTGCTTTTTGAAATTGTTCAAAACTAATGCTTTAAATAAATTTAGAAGCATGAAAATGATTTAGGCCGTCTTTGTTTTCATTTGATCCTTCTTGCCAACCTAAATTTTTTTTACCCCTAGTTAGCCACTTTTGAGACTTTTTTCCTTCCTCGATTGATTAGCTCCACTTATCATTTCATTTTCACCAAAGCTTAAATATTCCAACCTATCTAATCACACTAGCCTTTTTTAGTTTCATCAAAACTAAATTTTCATGATTATGATAGCGTTATTTTTGTGATTTGTTTTTGGAGAACGTTTTGAAAAATATGCTCAAAAGATGTATTTACTTTTGTTTGGTCAATTTCAAATTGAAAAAAAAATTATTTCTGGCCGTTATTTTGTAAAAAAAAAGGAGAAGAAAAAGGAAAAAAAATAAAGATAAAGAAAAAAATAGTTTATTTATGATGAAATATTTTTTGAAACTTTTCTATTTCGGTTTAGTGTGATTTTAAGCCTTCATGTTTATCTTTGATTTCCATTCCTAATAAGCCCTTTTGATTCATGCTTTTGATTTTTATTTATTAGCTAAGTAAAGAAGAAAAGTAAAATAGTATAGTTTTGGATTTAAATTTAGATTTTTGTTATTTGATTGATATAGTTATAATGTGCCCCTTGAATCTTGAAACAACTCAATGCTCTTTTTCATTTTTTCGCATTACTTAAATTTATTTAAAAGATCTTCTTAAAATTTTGGATGATTTATTTTCGTTAGTAAAGCTTATAATTTAATAAACCATGGCCAAGTAACTGTTTTGGGTTTATGTTTCACATTCTCCCTACTTGGAATTTCGCATAGTACTTGTGTAAGCATGATTAAAACTTTTTGAATTAGTCACTGTTTATGATTAGCTAGTTTTTATATCTTTGCTTGGCGACAAGCAAAGCTTAAGCTTGGGGGAATTTGATAGTACTTTTTGCAGTTAAATTAATTAGTGTATTTTCGGGTTTTTAAAGCACAAATCATGTCTTGCAAGTGCTTACATTGACACCCTTTTGTAAATATTATTGTCACTAATGCATTTTTTGCTTTTTGCAGGTTTGCACGGCTCTCAACAAAATTTTGCTGTGACACGCCCCAAGGTCACGCCCTACCAGGGCGTGTACCTTGGGCGTGTAGACCTGAGGAATGAAGCAACAGGTCCGAAACTGCATTTCTTAGAAAATCAGTGTACACGCCCTCGGTAACGCCCGTGTCACCACTACATGGGCGTGTTCCAGAGGCGTGTCACCATGATCTGAGGAATCGCCACATCAAGCTCTTTTTCCCGCTCCACCGTCACACCGAAATAGTCACGACCCCCTGACACGCCCTGGTCGGGCGTGACATATGGGCATGTACCTCAATTACAACGCCCGTCACCTCCAATAATAAATTGCAATAAAACAAAGTCGCATCGAATGTGTCACGCCTAGGTACACGCCCTGGTCGGGCGTAACATATGGGCGTGTAACCAAACTACTACGCCCGTCACCTCCAGCATTCAATTTCAGCTCAAAAAGTCGCAGAGAATGTGTCAGCCCCAGGTACATGCCCTACCCGGGCGTGTCAGGGGGGTGTGACACGACCTGAAAAAAAATCTATAAATAGAGCCCATCTCCAAGGGTTCAGGGCATCTTTGGGCAGAGAGGGAGAGGTGCTGCCCCTTTGTTTCTTATTCTTTTTCATGCTTTTTCTCTCTCTTTCTCATGTAGCTTTAGTTTAGTTCAATGCTAAGTTAGTTTTAGCTTTTGTAATAGCCTCTGTAAATGCTTTAGTTCCTAATGATAGGGCCAGAATAGGATTTCCAATTCCATGCACTTGTAATCTTTTTATTTCCATGTTGTAAGCTCTCTTTAATATTAATATAAAAGTGTTGTTTTCTCTTCCTTTAGCACTTTGTGTTCTTTATGCTTTACTACTCATCCCCCCACTTCCACCTCACCATGATTAACTAATCCTCCTTGTACTCGATCTTGATGATCCGAGGTTTGAGTGATTAAGTTATGATGCTTTGAGTTCACCTTTTTCTTTTTAGGGTTTAGGCATTGAATTACCCTTGATTTATCATGAGTTGGAGATATATCATCGATATATACTCTCCACCTTTGCTTTCATTCCTGGCTAGCCGAGAGACCGATGGTTTGAAGTGAGCACTCAAGAGTAAAGGGAGTTGTACGCACCCCTCCAGAGAGGCAGACGTCCAAATCTCCCGGATTGGAGTAAAATCCAATAGTGTGGTTCACCGCATAAAACGAGTTTTAGGCCTCCGATTTAGGAGAAAGTCGGTCAGACCTTCCTAAACTCAGGTGGGCATATCTTCGAGAGAAGTGTGTTCATGTTTATGGAACCTCCACGGTTAAGTACCTTACCCTATTAAGCTTAGGTTTATTTATCGTGTTTTTAGTCGACTCTTACCGAGGTGATTCTCGATCGAGTGCTTCTCTTTTTCATCATCTTAACCCCTTGTTTTAATCGCCATTACTAGCTCTCTTTTTAACCGCAAGCATTTCTTTTTCTAGTGTAATATTTCTTTTCCTAATCGCATTTTAGCATTCTCTTAAACTCAAAATCAATCTTCGATTAGATAATAATTTTCGTGTGAGTAAGATTTTTCAACGGTTCACGGATTTTAATACGACACTTGTGTCCCCTAGCTGCATTTCGATAGGTATACTTGCCTCGTTGGATTGCTAGTTCGGTTTATTTTCTCCTTGCGAATATATTCACACCAGTCCCGAGCCCCGGTCTTTAAAAATGCTCAACTTAGTGGCCTGCCTACTTTCTTCTGATGCATGACCAAATGATTCTCCAGAATTCTATTTTTGAGTAGTTATAATACTTACTTACAATTGTCGAAATCTATAAACTTCGTAGCATAATTAAAAAGTTTATCTATTATATTTTCTATACCCATGAGTATTTGATTTCTCGCTTTACCTTATTTTTGAAATTTCTAAGCCAGCTAGCTATTTTCTAGTCCACGGAGGGATGATTTTCTCGGGACGAGCAAATGATTATGTCTGGTGGTGTGATGAGTCCGATATTTATAGGGTTTTTCGGACTCATCTGGGCTGGTTTTCTCACTCGTGCAGTGCATTTCAACCGGATATCGGTTATATTTGCATCGTTCGGTCATGTACCATTTTGTGCACTGTTTTGGCCCGAGGGTGTGCGATTACGCATTCTGTTATTGGGGGTATGCACATGGTGCTCCCCGTTGCTCTTTCCTACTGTTTCTTCGCAGTATTTGTTTCTGGGAGCTTGTGCTCCAGCTTTGGTTTTGTTGTGCAGGTGGTGTGTTTTCCCACTAGGCAAGAAATCTGTCTTAAGGGAAACGCATGGTCGTGCATTTCTTTCACGCACGGTTTGCATGAAATCAAGCGTTTTAGTTAGCTAGAAGAATGCCGAGCCGAGCTCCACAAATTTCGTCGAGCTGAGTTCGATGATCCTCACGCACGGTTAACACACATTTTCTTTGAAATCATGTGCGAAGGAAACACACGGATTTCCTGTAGCTTTCTTTTTGGTGCCTTCTGTGGTTAATCATGCGCTTTGTTCATGCACGGGCGGCAACGCCCATGCGTAAATAAAACGCACGGTTTTCCTATTTGTCCCTATTTTCCAACTCTCTGTCGCTACTCATGCAATGTCCTTCACGCACGGGCGGAACTGCCCGTGCGTGAAGGAAAACATACGGGTCAACGCATCTCATTCCTCGGGTCTATTCTGAAAGTTAATATCGCATGGTTTGCGCACGGCCATGCGCTAAACCGTGCGTTACCATTTTGTCTGACTTTTCTATTTAAGTTGCAGATTTCCTCTTTCCAGGGATCCAGCTCCGCTCCCCCGCCATTTTCGCTCCTCCGAGCAGGAAAACTCGCCTCCAGCCACCATTTTCTCTATTCTCCTTGGATAGTTGATCCGACCACTATTTCTCTTCAGAAAGTTTACAATAGTTGCGTCTTCGGCCACATTCATCTTCTCCGACCTCCAAGCTACGATCCGAGCTAATTGTTGCTGCACTTGCGAAGTTCTTCGGTCAGAACTCACCCATCAATCAAACACAAAGAAGACGGGTTATAGGGAGGAGGTGATAGCCCTTCTGGATCCCGGACGATATCCGAAGACCGAGCTCGGACAAGGATTGACAACCATTGAATTCGGCCATGAATCTCGGAAAGCCTTTGTGCGCTCGGTTGTATTTCTCCACCTCTTCTTATGGTTACTTCATTCTGAACTTGTGATAGTGGGATTGTTGCTTGAGAAAAATGTTTTGATTTAGGTTTCAGCATGTCAATATGTTGTTAGGTCTTAATCATTGCTTATGTTGTTAAGCTTCAGGTTTTCTTGTGCTTGTTATGATTGTGCCGTTCTAGCGCTTACTAGGAGCATGCATTGCAATGAGGTGATTACGACCCTCGCTGTTTCGTCCATCGTCCATACTACTCTCCATATTAAACCACCCAAGCAATGTGGTGACGGCGACCCGCATTAGTTTTTTTAGCATTGAGCTTAAGAAACCAAAAATAAACCCCCTTTGCCATGTTAACACTTGAAATCACTATTCCAATAGCAAAACCACACTCCCTACTTGCACTCGTCGAGAGATAAATATCTGGGGATTAAACTACTCACTTTTATTACTTAACAGTGATCAGCACACTTGCCGAGAGCGCATCAATGCTCAGAACAAAGCCTCAAAAGAAATGAAGTGAAAATTCCACTTCATAGGATTTAAATCGAGCTACCCCTGTGCGGTTACTACCTACCTCTGCACAGTACCTGTATCGATGACTTGTTCTGCAAGCCACTGCCCAAATCCTCCAATCTTGGGACGACACGTGGTCGCGCATAACTGCTTTACTACCTCCACACGATAACAACCTACCGCCGCACAGTAGATGATGCGTCATATCTATATGGCGCTCTCGACGCACTCGACGGTTGACGCTACCGGTACGCGGTATCTCTACTGCCACACGGTTCCTCCAAGAGAGGTATTCGGCTTAAATAGCTTCGCTACAACCGACTTTAACCCTACCGTGGGACAGTATCTCATAGAAACCATTTCCTACTTCAGAAAACTTGGGGCATTACAAAAAACTCCTATGTGGCCATGTTTGTCGATAGACAATAGTGAGAATGGGAAACCAATTGATAAAACGTTGTATCGAGGCATAATTGGCTCCCTTCTATATTTGACTCCTAGTAGGCCAGACAATATGTTTGTTATATATATTTATGCTAGTTATCATGCATGCACTAAAGAATCTCATTATACTACTACAAAGTGAATTCTATGATATCATAATGGCACATCTGATCTTGGTCTTTGGTACCCTAAGAATAGTGATTTTGAAATAACAGGTTATTCAGATGCATATTTTGTAGGTTTTAAAGAAGTTACGAAAAGCACTTCTGGTACCTGTCAATTTCTAGGTACAAGGCTGGTGTCCTAGAGCAGCAAGAAGCAAAGTTGAATAGCTATCACCACAGCTAAATCAGAATACACTCCGTAGGGAGTTGATGTGCATAGCTCTAGTGGATACAATATCAACTTTAGGACTATAACCTACAACTATATAAAACTCATATGTATTGTGATTCCTCTAGTGCAATTTCAATAACTAAGAATCTGGTATCACATAGCAGGACTAAGCATATTGAAATTTGATATCACTTCATAAAAGAGCATGTTGAGAAGGAATATATCAGCCTTGAGTTTGTCCCAACTTACAAACAAGTGGTTTACATCTTTACTAACGCACTTGATGAAGCCAAGTTCAATTATTTCAAGTTTGAATAGGGAACAAGTGGTTAACATCTATGTGTATTTGGAGGCTAACCTTTTATAGGAGAACATAAGGGAGAAAAAGATCAACTCTAGTTGTTGAGAGCGTTGAGTCAACTTCAGGCGTCGAGTGTGTCGAGTGCTTCGAGTGCAAAGCATGGCGATGAATGTGTCGAGTGCGTTGAGTTACCTTGATGCATATAATATGACGGGATGAACAAGCTTCAAATCTATGAGATTGAATCACAACCATCCATCAATAGTGGAAATGAAGACAAGGTACATGCCCTTCGACCTTGTCAAATAGGGTGAGCTATAAATTAAAAAGTGTGCCTAGAATAATATAGATCATTCCTCAGCCCATTTTGATTTTCTGCATCCTTGCCCTTGATTTCTTGTGTCGTCCTCCTCTTCTCTCTAATAATTTCTCTGATTCAATGGCGCCCAAGGGCATTGAATTCTTGTTCGAGGGTTCAGAACTAGTAAGAAATGTATTGACAGATGCACCCAAAGAGGTTCTGTCAGTTATTCATCTTCTGAATTCCATCGAACTAGAATTCACACAGTTAGAGCGCTGCGTAATTTGGGAAAGGGAAGTACGGTAACTATACTCAAATGCTAAGGCGGCCTCCTCCTCTAATGAGATCAAAACCTCCATCATTGGAAATAAGATCAATGTAATAGCAAGGAAGTTTAACAAACATTGAGAATGACCAAGATTATCTCCAGTGAAGAGGATGATGAACATTATCTAGATGATGTCAAATCTTCTTTGAAGTGGTTTGGGCTATCAACACACACAACTGGCTCAATTATTAGGAAAGAGATGATCCTAAAGGGCAAGTTCCTGGAAGATATAATAGGCAAAGCCCTAATCTGCAAAACTGGATCACATTACAAAATATCCAGAAATCTGTTTAATTTAATGACTAGAGTTATCCTCACCAAGGAAACAAACTTGGAGAAGGTAATTTTTTATAGGATAATTGAATGTATTCTTGTACCCAATCGGGGTAGTGTATTGTCCTTGTTTCTTCTAAAAACTGCTCCAGGGATGTTGTACTTGAGGCTAGGATAAATGATCCATCATATGAGGAAGAAGGAAATCAGGATGTTTGATAGATGGGATATGGTCATGATTAATCACCCTCATCCATCTGAGATGCAAAAGAAGAAGAAGGTTGTTCCAGCTTCTAATGAAAGCTCAATCAGCAACTCTTCTAATATTAGAGATATTGAACCTCATGATCCCATCCTAACAAAATCAAATGAAGTACAAAGAAGGGATATAAGTGCACATGTATCTATCTCACTAGAGCTTGCTGCAAAGGCTATTCCAACCATTATTTCTGCAAATGATGTTGAGGGAGACATAACTATGGTGAAAGCTAAGGATGTTGTGACAAATCTTGTGGAAATAATCTATGATGCTATTCAAGGGGAGATCCTAAGTGAAAATTCTCTAGTTGAGAGGGAGAATGGCCTACCAACTGATGTTCTACATGACAAGATTGACTCCTATCTACAAAATCTACAAGAAAGGAGAGTGCAAATCCCATCTGACTCTCAAGTTCTAAAGGATAATGCTCCTGTTCAGGGGCAATAGATCCAGATGATATCAATAGAGTAGAAGATGATCCACTTCAGGATCTAGTTGCTGATGATAATTGTTGATGCTCGAAAATGGAGAGAGAAGTAGGTTGTTGCGGGCACTAGCAGCTAACAAGTGTGTTCGTTCTCACAAGCGGGGATGATTGAAGAAGAAGGTTGCGGGGATAACAGAGAGGTTATTTAGGATGCAAGGAAAATCTTTTGAGTGCTCAAGAGTGGAGCAAGCGCTTGATCAAGTGTTGCAGGGATAGAGGAGAGGACAGGAGGTTATTGATCCGAGTGCAGAGATAGCTGGGAAGTTTGATTAGGAACTGTCGAGCAAAAGGTTACTTTGACGGTTGGGTTTCTAGGTTGATGCCGAGGGAAGTGAGTTGAGAAGAATAGGGGGCCGCTAGCAGCGGCAACAACATACTTCACCCACCGTGGCTTAAATGTCTCTCTTGCGACGAGCTTTCCTTTGATTAATATTCAGTGTTATAGCTTGAGTTGCGCCTTTACATGGAAAGCAAATAAATGGTACATAGGGGGAAGCTGGCGGCTAAGGAAAGAAATTGCCAGAGGAGGCCGCGCGGAATGAGAAGAGAGGTCGGCAGACCGCACAGTTAACTGATTCTGTAGCTCGCTAGAGGAAGCCAAGCGGACTGCGTGATCAGGCATAGTAGACAGGGGCAGTTACGTGGAATGAGAGAATGGAGTCCGCTAGGTCTGATGTTTGACCTTGCAGGAGGTTTGCCTTCTGTCTTTTTCCTCCCGAATGAGAGGTATGGGGGGTTATTTATAGGCCCGAGGAGGTTACGGCTTTTGGTAACGTCACCCCCGGTGAGTCAGTGATTTGTGCGAGTAGAACTAGGAGTCTGCTGAGCCAGCACCATACTGTGCGGTCATGGGATGTCTTCTGTAGCTGATATGTTATTCGCGGACTGGGATCAGTCCGCCTCTGCTGTGTTGAGCGAGCCCGTGCCAAGGTATGCGGGCTGAGGAGTAGTTCTCCGCTTACCGGGATGAGGCGGTTGGAAAGCTGATTGGCGGACTACGCAGTGAGTCCGCCGCTACTGCAGAGAAGCGTGCTAGTGGTAATACTGGAGGGCTCGGTGGCAGGTAGGGAGAGTCCGCCCAGCCCGTTGCGGACGAGACGAGTCCGACTCTACTAGAGGCTTATTGCTTGGTCAGAGGTTGGCGACCTGAATAGAGCAGGTTGCCTTTGATGCTGGGGGAGTCCATCTACTGCAGACAGACTGAATGGTTGAGCAGCGTAATGAGTCTACCTAGCCTGCAGAGAACGGGATGGATATGCTGAATGTTGTGCATCTTGGTGTAGAGTTGGAGCAAGCCCACACTCCTTTGGCTGACTGAGCTATAGTCCGTGAAATGTAGGCGGGCGAGCTGGAGGTCTGCGCTACCTGGCAGACTGAAGAAGAAGGATGCCACCTTCGCCGAAGTCTGCCTCTGTTGGAATGGTGAGGCTTACCGCCCCTGTTGGGAGGCCTGGTGGTTGTCGCCCTTTAGTAGGCGACCTTGATAGTTATCGCATTGTTGGGCAAATTGGTGGTAGGTCGCCTGGTGTTGGGAGACCTAGAGGCAGGTCGCCCAGTGAAGTAGTGGTCTGGGTGGATAGGATTCTGAGTCCGCCACTTAGTTGGGTGGCCCGCACCTTTCAGAAATGGAGAATCATAGTGCTATTAGCTGATCAAACCGTGCGGCCTGCAGGGGAGGAGTTAGGAAGAAGACTGCAACCCCTGCAGAATAGGTGGCTATTGTGCGACCTGGGTGGTCAAACATGGGAGACCTCCCTATCCGCGTGGCCTGAGCGGATAGAGAAGTTTGTCCTCCCACACTTAGACTGGTCGCGACCTCGAGGGAGAACCTAGAGTAGGCTGCGACTAGCAAGCTGGCTACCTTGGGAGGGATCACCGATTTCTAGGTTAACATAATCCCCGTAATTTTTTAAGTGCCGTAGGGAACTTCGAAAAAGTAGGAGACCGACGAAAATCATGTTCCAACCCTTAGAAAAGTTAGTGGTAAGGAGAGATAGAACCTGATGTCTCTCCTTAAAAGTAGTTTGCCAATGCCTATCTTTTTCCTGCAAAGGCAAAGTTAATGCAGGCAAAGAAAAAGGGGGGTACATCTTGTGTGTACCTAAATTGCCTTCGCAAAATAAAGAAGACATGAATGCCTTCCACTGAGCTCTACAAAATAAAGATGGGAAGAAAGGCACAAAAGAGTAATAACTTCCAAGTATCTGATGGAGGCTTGCAAGTACCTATTATCCTCTGCAAAAGGACGACTAAGTAGTAGGTGTGAAAGAAATGTAAGATGCAAGTACCTGAAGAGGACTTGCAAGCGTCTGCCAGTTTCTGCAAAAAAGGAGTTATACGCAGATATGATGGTATGTATGAAAGTAAGGTACAAGTACCTGAAGGGAACTTGCAAATACCTGCTAATTTCTGTAAAAAAGAAGAGTGAGCATCAGATATAAAAGAAAAGTAGATTGCAAGTACCTGGATGAAACTTGCAAATATTTGCCGATGTCTGCAAAAGAGAAGTTAGAAGCATATATGAAAGTAAAGCTAAGCTGCAAGTACCTAGATGGAACTTGCAAATACATGCTAATCTCTGCAAGAAAAAAGTTAGAAGCAGATATGATATATGAAAGTATGTTGCAAGTACCTGAAGGGAACTTATAAGTATCTGATGAACTCTACAAGAAAAGAGTTAGAAGCAGATGTGATAGAAAAGCTAAGCTGCAAGTAGCTGGAGGGAACTTGCAATTGTTATTTGTTGATATGAAAAGATGGATATGATTGGATAGTAGAATAAATGCTTGAAGAACTCTGCTGATAACCGTATAAAGATCAAACAACAACAGTGATGATATCTTGAATATGAAGTCCAGATCAGCAAGATGAAACCATCTTAATTAGACTCCAATAACATGACTTTTCAATCATGGAGAGCCAGATACTGTGAACAATGATTGGAGTCGTTATCATTTGATAAGAGTAATAGAGAGCTTGTAAATTATCATCTTGATAGAGCTTTATACAAGCAATGCATATAAGATGATCATAAAAGAAAAGAATGTTGTGAATCCTTTTGATAGGTCAGATTTAACCTGTTAACCTGTGAAATAAGCAGTTGATAAAAAGATGTCTGTACTCGGATATGATCGAGAAAGGACGGACGTTGCCATGGGTGTTCCCCGCGGGCCTTATGCATCTCTTGCCTGAGAAAGGTCATTACCAATATAGACTTACTTAGAGCAGGTTGGTCGCGCATCTTTAAAAGGGTATAAGAGAAAAAAGCATATGAAATCCTGAGTAGGATCTTTAGATACACTGCTCTCATCCCTTGGGTTACGACTTCGCTGATCAGTCAAGCCAGGTATGCCAAGCGGTCTATAGCATTGCTTGCCTGTGAAATGATCAGCTGAGTTGTGTGTAAAGACCTAGGGAGGACCCCTAGCGTCGTCTGGCCCACCACAGGACATGGAGGACCCATGGCACCACGGTGGTACAGCCGGAATCTACAAGGCCTGCAGGTCGTACACCCTAAATAATCTCCGACCTTTTTATCAGCACGGTGCATTGTTACCATGGGGTCTCGAACCCGCAATCTTGATAAGAACCCTTAATACCACTCCTCATCACCAACTGAGCAGCTTTGTGGTGTACGGCCTGCAGGACATGTAGATTCTGGTTGTACTACCGTGGTGTCATACAACCTCCATGGGCTACTGGTGGGCAGGGCGATGCTAGGGGTCCTCCCTAGGTCGTTACATTGTGGGCCCCACGAAAGCACTGATTGAGAGTACCAAAGTGTAGTTAGCCATCACAGTCATGAGATGATCTAAGAGACAAGGCTACACTTGATCGTCATTGCATGTCAAGCAAAGATCATCGTAACTATAATGTATCCTTTGCGAAGCACAGCAGAGCTAACACATGGAACGTACCTTGATGCACGCTTTGTGTTAGATGCCGACCAGGATCCGAAGTCATGTAATCCACCGCACGAGGGTTATACGACTCCGACTACACATATGCGAACACTCCCCGCGATATGTGGTCGTTGTGGTCTTACAGCAGAGTCCAACCTCGAGGGGCCCTTAGCAGGACTCGGTGATGTCTCGGTGTTTCAAGGATCTCTTTGGTAAAGAGAAAACAGAGGAGGAAGCACTCCAAAGAGGAAAAAGTGTCAGTATGGGATCTCCGATGTAAACCTTTTTGAAATGAAAGAAACAACACTTAGAAGTGCTTTAGAGATAAAATATTCAAAGAGTAAAGTAGACACAACCGGCCTTGATTGTGAGGAGATTCTGGAACTGTGATGTCCTTTTCTCTTCAAAATAGTCTTCCAAGCTTGCCCTCGTCAATGACATCAATGGTATTACTGATAACGAGGTCAGGGTAATTGATTTATCTCAACCCCTTTGAGAAGCAATGAGTGTTTGCTACTTCTTTGCCTTTTGAAGTTGATGGATCAGGGTGGTCATCTTTTGGGAATAGATCACGCATCTTCCCCTGCCTCAGCATCCTTTGTTCTAGTTGACAAAGTGCTCGGCAGTTTTCAGTTGAGTGTCCTTGCTCTTTATGAAATTCGCAGTACAGCTCTGAGTCTTTAGATCTTTGATCAGACGGTTGGTAAGGTCTTTTGAAATTAGCCCTACTTTTCATGACTTGACTTACTTCCTGCATGGCCTCATCTAGTTCAGATTGTTGCAACTCATCAACTGCTGTTGATGAATTGAAGCTGTTTGCCTAGCTGGGGCTTGTAGTAGTAACAAATGATCTTGAGCACGATCATGATTCGGGAAGGGGTGTCGATGACATTGTAATCTTCTTCCTATCCATGAGTGGGATGGAAAATCTTTTCGAGGAGACCTCGGAGGCTGCTTGTAAGAAGGAGAATCCTTCTCTGCTAAAAGCCTGGAGATGAAGCCGGGGTTGCTCTTCTCACCTCGAATGTATGAGTTGGCTAAGCCAATCAAATCTTGATATGTACTTGGTGCTCGGACATTAGCTTCAATCTTGAGTGGCCCTTCATGCAGACCGTGTATTAGAGCCACCCGATATATTTCTTGATCAACGATCTCAATGTCCAAAATCTCTTTCTGGAATCAATCTACAAATTAAGACGAAGTCTCGTTCTGTCGTTGCCTGATCTCAAAGAGGGCTTCTAGACCACCCTTTCTTTTTGTTGAAGTATAAAACATGAGCAAGAACTCCCTTCACAGATCAGCAAAGGAAGTGATAGAATGAGGGCGCAGACTATAAAACAAATCCCTCACTTGTCCATCAAAGGTTGTTACAAGGAGCTTGCACTTGGTAGCATCTGAGAGAGCCTAGATAGCTACGGCTGATTCAAAAGCTTGAAGATGCTTTATTAGATCAGACTCTCCAGTGTAAGTTGGTAACCAAAGCTCTTTGAAATTGGCTGGTGTTGGTTCATAACGAACATTCTCTGAAAATGGTGACGACTTTTTCTGCTCTCCTACAACATAAAGAAAGAAGGGATCATAAGTTGTAGCTGCAAAAGGAGCTGGAGGATAGAAGGAAAAATCTGCTACAGGAGGAACAAAGGTTGGAGTTGATGAGTAAGGATGACTTCCCTGAAAGTTCAGAAATCTTGTTGGGCTTCCCCAGGCAGCTTCCTGAAAGAAGTTTTGACGAGCTGCAAACTCATCATTTTGAGGTCGCAAAGGGGCTACAGGCCCTTGCAGAAAGGTTGGCGTGTAAGGAGGATAGGCCAGTGGATAGGCCGGAGGGTAGGCTTGCTGATTCTCCAATATTATTGTTGGATTGACTGGAGGAACTGGTACTGCTGCAGATTGTATCTCTAATTGTTGTTTTACTATAGCTATAGTTCAGTTGATTGTCTGGAACTGTTTGGTAGTTTGATGGAGTGATTGCTCCAAGGCTTCCCAAAGTGAGACCTCACTAGGACTTAGAGCAAAGTTCTTGGCTGATTGATGATCTGACCTTACTACCTGTTGGTTTTCACCGTCTGTTTGAGATCTGAAGGTCGCGTGTTAACTGTTGATGCATGAAAATGGAGAGAGGAGAAGGTTATCACGGGCACCAACAGCTAACGGGTGTGTTCGGTCTCACAAGCCAGGATGATTGAAGAAGAAGGTTGCAGTGATAACGAAGAGCTTATTGAGGATGCAAGGAAAAGCTTCTGAGTGCTCGAGAGTGAAGCAAGCGCTTGATCAAGGATTGCGGGGATTAAGGTGAGGAAAGGAGGTTGTTGATCCGAGTGTGGAGATGGCCGGGAAGTATGATCAGGAATTGTCGAGCAGACGGTTACTTTGACAGTTTGGTTTGCAAGTTTATGCCGAGAGAAGTGAGTTGAGAAGAAGAGGGGGCCACTAGTAGCGGTAACAACAGACTTCGCCTGCAATGGCTTAAATGACACTCTAGCAATGGGCTTTCCTTTGATTAATATTTAGTGTTACGCCTTGAGTTGCACCTTTACATGGAAAGCAAATAAAGGGTACATAGGGGGAACCTGGAGGCTAAGGAAAGAAATTGCTAGACGAGGGCGCGCGGACTGAGAAGAGAGTTCGGCAGACCACGCGGTTAACTGCTCTTGCAGCTCACTGGAGGAAGCAGATCGGACTGCCTGATCAGGCAGAGTAGACATGGGAGGTCACGTGGAGTGAGAGAAAGGAGTCTTCTAGGTCTGATGCCCTTACCGGAGGTTTTGGAACCAGTTACCCGATCCCACCTAGAGCTGGGATCGGAGAATGCAACCCACACCTACTCCTCTTAAACCACACTCCTAACGCAAGTTGCAGACCTGAAAAAAGACTGAGGGATCTTAGCTCGGAGGTCCCACCTCTTACCCAGAATAAATTCAAGTCCTTCCCCTCCCTAGCCAATGCTGAGCTAGGTGCCTGTGAGGAAGAGAGTGGAAAGGTTCAACAACCTTCTACTAGGCACCTTGTCGGTCTATTTATAGGCCTCTGAGTTTGATCTGCAAATATATATAATGAACCGACCTGAAATTACCAAAATACCCTTGGTTGGGTCTACCAACAGCCAAACTTCGTTGTTCTGAAGGGTTATACGCATACCACCAGGGGTAGAAGTGTAAACTTTCCTGGGGCAGAAGAGTAAAATCCCCCTTGGGTGTAAAAAGGTAAAAACAGCTTTCCTCTCAAGCGACGTGTGGGGGAAGTGACTAGCGGGCGAAATGATCCCACCGTTTCGTCTCGCCGTCCTCTCTCCCCTGTGGCCATCTCGCCATTTAGGGCGAGCTCGCGCCCACAAAGGGCATCTCGCCGACTACAGAGAACCCCCGTCTCGCCCCCTACGAGCGGACCATACGGTCCCGCTCTCCTATTAAGCACCTCTCGCCAGCTTCTCCGGGTCACTGCTGCTATAAAGGCCTCCCGCGAGGCAAAGGTTGTACACAATCCTCGCTCTTTTTAAGGTTGACCCAACCTCAGAAAGAAAGTCCAACCTAGGCTCGCGGTTGATGGGATTCATTTGGAAGAATCTTTGGTGGGGCCTGCCCTTGAAGCATATAAATATGAGACCCCACAACAACATGGAATTCCCCCTTTCTCATTTCCACACCTCTTCCACCCTCAACATGTCTCATAGCCAGAGCTTTCGCGAATGTCTCGCGATGGTGCGCAAACAAAACAAGGCCAACGTGGCTGCCTTCAACCGGTCTTTGATGCGTACCCCCACCTCCACCTCTTCATCCTCATGTCCGAAGAAACCAAAAGCCGCCGGCCCTGCCATCTCGGCCGGCATGACCTCCTCGACACCCTCGATAGCTGATACACTTCCTCCTGCGCCCTCCGGTGAGAGACAGGTGATTCTGGAATCCTCTTGCCCCTCCTTCACTATTATCGTCTCGCCTATTGATCATGCTCTTTCAGGGAAACCTCGCTGACTCCACTATCCCCACGAATCCTCCTGATGTCACCAACCAATCTTATCAGCGCCTCAACTCGCCTGAGGAATCTTTCCCCCCCCCCCAACCATGAGAGAGAAGACCTCTCAAGAATTGTAAGGAATCCTCGCATCCTGATTAAGAAAACTCATCCCGTCTTTTATTTCACACAGATTCCTGTTTTTTTATCGTGTATATACGACACCGTAAGGCTAATCCTTGTACTCATGGCACACGGCCGCGAGACCATCCTTTTACTATGATTTTTCGCTTTTTCTGCGCAGGTATCTAGTTCGACTCAGACACTGAGGATTGCCCCGCACGGCCTCCCCTCTCGCCTCTTCCTCACCCAGATACGATCGAGGACTATCTAGGTGATCCCATGAACACCTTGGAGTCAAAGCACCGGACAGCCAGGATGTTTCGAAAGTACACACATATCATCCGTGAGATGGAGCTGGAGAAGCAAGCTTCTGATCAACACATGACTGGCTGGAAACTGAGTGCAGTTGCCTCTCTGCCGAGATCGAGGCCGACACCGTAATGGATTGGACAGACCCCTAAGCTATCCTAAATGAGACGGATGAACATCTCCGTCTCGCTTGCCGCGGTCTAGTCGCCGCCCGCACCTTTCATCTTCCTGGTCACCCTCCATGTGGGGGAGGTCGGGGTAGCCGCTAGAAGTGGCTCAAGAACTGAGGGGTCCTGGATTCGTCTTGCCTACTTAATGTTTCTTTGTAACTTATGAATCGATTAGCCACCCACCATTTTGTTATTAATATGTTATTTAAATCTTCTTCGACGAGATGCCTGCCTCGCGCGGGATGCAATAATTAATTATGATAATTTATTATGATATTCTTATCAACTCGTCATATCGTGCTGGGTTTTTCATCATTGTTATGTTTACTCAGTCTATTCTTTAATTAATCATGATATTTTTGGCTCAGCGGAATAATCGCCGAGATGCTTCCGCCCCTCGGGTTCTGAAGAGAGAGAGGGAGAGTGAGACAGAGGAGATGAACCGTCGGGTCACCCCTTCAGTTTTCGCCTTTTCATTTTCCCGCCCATTCCCCTCTCCTCTCTCCATCCGCTATAAATACCCCGCTCTAGGATCCGGACACTTCTACGCCTGTATTATTGTACTTCGCTATTTTTGCGATCCAGAGCTCTCGCCTACTCCTCCTTGCTTAGTACCTCTCGCGTCCCGCTCTCCCTTCACTCTTTTCTCCTCTTCTATTTCTGTCACCTTGCTGGCTATGGGCAAGAAGAAGGTAGAAGAAGGCGAGGGCCGCAGCCGCTGCGGGAGGCGATTTGCAGACCACGATTTCCCTCTCGGCAGGTTATTAGAGGAAGTGTACAATCGCTTTGCCAGTGAGTTCCTTGCTGATGGTTATCTGTCTCGCCCACCCAAAGTCGGCGAGTGTATCAACACATTCTACCCCGATGAAATAGCCTTCCCCGTCTCGTACTTCGAGGCAGGTCTAAGAGTCCCCCTCTGGACAGAGGTTAAACAGGTATTCATATACTTTGGCGTTGTTCCCGCGTAGTTCAATCCAAACGCAATTTCGATGCTTGTCGCTTTCACCAGCTACTTACGGCGAGAGCGCATCGAATTCATCTTGACCACCTACCGCAAGTTGTTCATCTACCACGCCAAAGATGACGACGTTTCATATTTCACAGGCCAGGGCCTAAAGGTATGCGAGATGCCAAACAAGAATCACCATTGGCTCACTCGCTTCATTTTCATTCGGGGGAACTTGGGAGGCGTCCCTCTCGCTCCAGTGTCGCCCGCCGAGGTGTAGTATAAGACCCCTAAGGTTGGGGGTGCCGAGAAGGCTCTTTTTGTAGGGAAACATTTCGAGGTCAACTTCCTTCGGTGAGACCTCGACTCGCTTCTTCTCGTCCTTCTCAGTGAAGGTATATTCATGTCCCCTTTTCATTAGGCTTATCTTCTTACATTATTCTAAACACTGTCTCGCTCAGGAGAGAGAACTATCCCTGTCCAGCCCCCTTATCAATGCAACAGGGGTCTCGCCCTTGAGAGTATGGCGGCGGATGCAGCAAAAGAAATGCAGGCCCCCGCCACAAAGAAGAGGCCTGGGGATGATGCCGCTACTTCTCGGTAGAGCGTGGAGAAGTAGATGAAGAAGGTAGTGTCCTTCCCGAAGGAGAAGAAAAGAACTACTCCTAAGGAAATGAAATAAATGTCGGGTACCGTGACCCCCATTTCTGTGGAAAAGTCTCCCTCACCTCGCCATCAAGCCGTCTCGCCTGCCCATAGACGGCCCTACCTGATCAAACCGCCACCACCGCTGTCCAGCCCGACGATCTTCCCCCTTGCGGGGAGGGCTCTTCCAGCCGCCCGGCCCCCTCCTCGCATCCAAATTACAAAATGGGGCTTTCGACGGACGATGCCACCGGCGAACCTGTACTCTTGTGGGAGAAGGATTCCAACCACGTGTCGTTGTCTACTCTCCTTCCCTCATGGACGGAGCAAGACCCTCCCACCAGGCATGCCTTCTCCCTCGCATACGAGCTATACGATGACCTTGGGACTGAACTCGCAGATAATAAGGTGTCACGAGACCTCATCCTGAAGACCGCCCATGCCCAGTTTTGCTCCATGGAGCTTTCGCATCGGATCTCGCGCCGCCTGCTCTACAACAATAAGAAGTGGAAGGAGGCCGACGCCAGCCTTGCTGAGGAGCGTGACAAGTCCAACAACCTCGAAAAGAGGTTGACCGTCGCTGATAACCTTCTCGCACGAAGCCATGCCGGTGTGGTAAGCTTTTTTAACTGCCACTCGCCAGTTTCATTCGGTAGCCCTTCATAAACCATTGCTGACTAATGGACTTCTCGCAGGATGTCGAGACTGCTGATCGCATGCGCTCGCACATTGCGGCCTTGGAGGGAGAGAATAAGAAACTGAAGTCTGAGAACGGCCGTCTCCGGGACAATGCAGCGCCCCCTCCAGATCCATTTCAAGCTCTCCCGCCACCTCTCTATTCTGTAGATGAGGTTGATGCCCTCTGTCGAGACTCCAACATCAAGACGGTGGAGCTCATTCTCAAGATGATGAAGAAGCTGGGGGTGGTCCGAGACGATGCTGAGACGGTCACTGTCCGCGACCTGGTCCCCCAGTTGTATGGCGAGACGGATGACAGCACCACCTTCGGCGGAGAGGAGTGAAGAGATGTCAGGGTCTGGAACTTCTCCCCACCTCCTTTTTTCTTGTGTCTTATACTTGCAAATATTCCTGAGAAGTATTTCCTTTATGTGATAGTGAAGTTTTTTCTGTGACGAAGAAAGTAAACTTTATTATAACCTCTTACACTTCTTACTTCATTGCGCTTTTATCCTATGCCCTTTTGCTTGATAGTTAGTTCAAAATGCTGGACATTGGATCTCTCTTCGCCCCCTACCACACGCGAGACCGTCTAACCCTTAGCTCTCGTCTCTCCGCGAGATCAACCCGGAACTGTAAACCTTGGAGACTAACCACTCTTCATGATAGGTCCATCATTTGTATCCTAGGCATGTGCCATTGATAGTGAACACTCACTCACTGCGTGCGAGACCACCCATGCCGAGTGTCAGTCAGAGATGCTCCTCCTCCTTGGCCTACTCTTCAACTCTCTCATTTTCTAGGAATTCTCTACCAATTTCCTGACGAATATGGGCACTCCTCTCCGTGAGCTCCTACCACTTGACTTGCCTTCGAGTCAGCCCATAGCCCTGCCAGCTAGATGAGAGCCAGGGAAGCAGGTCTGCTCGGGGTCTCCTCCCCAAATCACCTCTAACCACCGAGTGAGCCCATATCCATGCCAGCCAGATGAGAGCCTGGTCAGCGGGTCTGCTTGGGGTCTCCTCTCCAAATCACTTCCAACCACCGAGTGAGCCTACAGTCCTGCTAGCTAGATGAGAGCATGTTCAACGGGTCTGCTCAGGGTCTCCTGTACAAATCACCTCCAACCACCGAATGAGCCTACAACCCTGCTAGCTAGATGAGAGACTAGTCAGCGGGTCTGTTCGGGGTCTCGTCTCCAAATCACTTCTAACCACTGAGTGAGCCTACAACCCTGTCAGCTAGATGAGAGCCTAGTCAGCGGGACTGCTCGAGGTCTCCTCTCCAAATCACTTCCAACCACCGAGTGAGCATACAACCATGCCAGCTAGATGAGAGCCTGGTCAGCAGGTATGCTCGGGTTCTCCTCTCCAAATCACCTCCAATCACCTAGTCAGCCTACAACCCTGCCAGCTAAATGAGAGTCTGGTCAGCAGGTCTGCTCGGGGTCTCCTCTCCAAATCACCTCTAACCATCGAGTGAGCCTACAACCCTGCCAGCTAGATGAGAGCCTGGTCAGCGGGTCTGATCGAGGTCTCCTCTCCAAATCACCTCCAACCACCGATTGAGCCAACAGCCCTGCCAGCTAGATGAGAGCCTGGTCAACGGCTCTACTCGGGGTCTCCTCTACAAATCACCTCCAACCACCGAGTGAGCCTACATCCCTGCCATATAGATGAGAGCCTGGTCAACGGGTATGCTCGGGGTCTCATTTCCAAATCACCTCCAACCACCGAGTGAGCCTACAACCATACCAGCTTGCCGAGAGCCTAGTCAGCGGGTCTGCACGCGGTCTCCTCTCCAAATCACATCCAACCATCGAGTGAGCGTACAACCCTGCCAGCTAGATGAGAGCCTGATTAGCGGGTCTGCTCGGGGTCTCCTTTTCAAATCACCTCCAACCATCGAGTGAACCTACAACCCTGCCAGCTAGATGAGAGCCTGGTCCACGGGTCTACTCGGGGTCTCCTCTCCAAATCACTTTCAACAAGCGAGTGAGCCTACAGCCCTGCCAGCTAGATGAGAGCCTGGTCAGCGGGTCTGCTCGTGATCTCCTCTCCAAATCACCTCGAACCACCGATTGAGCCTATAGCCCTGCCATCTAGATGAGAGCCTGGTCAGCTGGTCTACTCAGGGTCTCCCATCCAAGTCATCCCCAATTCAATGAAAAGAGATATCAGCGATTCCATCAGATCAGAAGGTCACATTTAAATTGTCAGTATTGAACAAAAGACACAATGAACAAAAAGTGTTATGGATAAAATCTTTTTAAGTCATTGCCACTTCGGGTGCGATCGAGGGATACCCCATCCACATTCTGGAGGTTGTACCCTCCCGACTTCAAGACCTCCTTTACTACAAAGGACCCTCCTAATTTTCATTGAGCTTTCTTGCGGAGGCCCCTCTACCTGCTGCATCCACCTTCTTGAGAACCAGATCACCCTTCTTGAACTGATTGATCCTTATATGCTTATCAAAGTTTCTCGCCATCCGGCGCTTGACCTCCTCCTGCCAGATCACTGCCAAATCCCAGAGCTCCTCCATGAGATCAAAAGAGAGTTTTTGTTCCTCCACGTTCTCTGTCATCCATCCTTCGTCTCCCTCTATTGCAACAACTACTCTTGGTGACATGACCTCGAACTCTACTGGTATGACAACATCTGAGCCGTGAGAGAGCTTAAAGGGGGTCTCTCCTGTGGCGGTGTTTGATGTGGTTCTCAAGGCCCATTGGACTGAAGGGGGCTGTTTCACCCAAATCCCCCTTAAGTTCTCCACTTTCTTCTTCAAAAGGTTAACAATGATCTTATTTACTGCTTCCACTTGTCTATTGCTCCACGGGTGATGAACTGAGGCAAAGCAGAGATCTATACCCAGATGGATGTAGAAGTCCACGAATTCTCTACTAGCAAATTACGGTCCATTATCAGTCACAATGGCCAGCTCTAGCCATGACGGCAGATGATCTCTCCCCATACAAATGTTTTGACCACCTGTGAAGTCACCTTGGCCAACGCCTTCACCTCCAGCCATTTTGAAAAGTAGTCTGCCATGACTAGCAGAAATTTCCTTTGTCCACTCCCATGGGGAAAAGGACCCACCAGATCCAGTCCCCATATAGCGAAGGGCTAGGGATCCATGATGTTTCGTAACCTCTGGGCTGGAAGGAGTTGGAGGGGGGCGAACTCCTGACACTTTTGACATCTTTTTGCGAACTCCTCTGCATCCTTCCGGAGGGTAGGCCAGAAGAACCCCTGCCTCAGCACTCTTCCATCCAAAGTTCGACTTCCTGAGTGACTGTCGCATTCTCCTGAGTGAATTTCCTCCAGAACCCTTAGAACCTCCTCCTCTAACACACATCGAGCCAACAGGCCCGACAGTGTCTTACGGTACAAAGCCCCATCTTTTAGCAGGTAGTACGCCAATTTGTACCTGGCACGCTTTTTATCGAGATCGCCCGCGGGCAGTTGCCCCGAGGTCAAAAAGGTGATGAAGGTGTCCATCTAAGACCCTTGCAGGCTTATCTCCATGAGTTCTCCCTCTTCTATGGACGGCCTAAAAAGCTCCGTCATCGTTCCTCTGGCTCGAGGGCCATACTTGGAAAGTTGGTCCGCTTGAGTACTCTCTTCCCTCGGGACATGTCGAATTGAAAAGCTTCGGAACTGTCCGATGATATATTTGACCATCCCTAGGTACAGCTGGAGGTGGGCTCCCTTGCCTCGAACTCCCCTTTGATCTGGCCTGCGACCACCATGGAGTCCGTGGTGACTTCGATATCTTATATGCCCAGCTCCCGAGCTATCCTGAGCCCTGCGATGATCGCCTCATATTCTTCTTGGTTGTTGGTGATCGCGAAGTGGATCTTCAGGGCCTGCTCAATCCTGGTCCCCTCTAGGCTTACTAAGATCATTCCCCCTCCAAAGGAATTTCTTCCCGATGCCCCATCGACCGTCATCTTCCAAGACGCTCGAGGGGACGCTTCAGTTTCTTGGACCTCAACAACGTAGTCCACCAGGAAGTCAGCCACCGCTTGTTCCTTGATGGCAAGCCGAAGAATAAAAGCGAGGTCAAATTCACTGAGCTCTATCAACCACTTGGCCAGCCTCCCAGAGTGCTCCACCTCCTCCAAGATATGACGGAGGTGGTGATCTGTCACCACCTGAAGAGAGTGAGCCTGAAAATACGACCTAAGCTTCCTTACCGATATGATGAGGGCAAAGGCTAGTTTTTCAAGTAACCCAAGCTCCGCCTTCTTTAGGACCTTGCTCACGTAATAGATCGGGAATTTCTTCTTTCCTTCCTCTCGTACGAGAACTGAACTCACGGCCCCCGTCCCTACTCCCAAGTATACGAACAAGACCTCCCCTTCCCTTGGCCACTGGAGTAGAGGCGTCCGAGTGAGCTGCTGCTTTAGGGCCTGAAAAGCATTCTCGCATTCGAGGGTCCACTCGAACTTCTTTCCCCCTCTTAACATCCGAAAGAAAGGCGAGCATTTCTCTCCGGCTCGAGAGAGAAACCTGCTTAGCCCGGCCAGCTTGCCGGTAAGATGTTAAACTTCCTTGGCATTTCTGGGAGATTCCAGTTCTAGAATTGCCTTCACGGTATCAGGATTGTGCTCCAGTCCGGATGGGGTGAGAAGATGCTCTAGGAATTTTCACCTATTGGCTACAAAAACACATTTTAGGGGATTGAGCCTCATTTTATATTTTCTTAAGGTTGCAAAGGTTTCTTCAAGATCCGAGACATGAGATCTGAGATCCCGACTCTTGATCATCAGGTCATCCACAAAAACCTCGAGGTTCATTCCTCTCTGCTCTCGGAAGATCCGATCCATCATTCTTTGGTAGGTTGCTCCTGCATTTTTCAACCCAAAGGGCATCATATTAAAACAGAAGCACCCATCCTCTGTGACGAAGGTGATGTCCTTGACGTCCGGAGGATGCATGCGTATTTGATGATATCCTGAAAATGCATCTAAAAAACTCCTAAGTGAGAAAATGACGGCTGAGTAAACCAGCGCGTCGATTCGAGGCAGGGGGTAACAATCCTTAGGGCATGCTTTATTTAAAAGAGAGAAATCTACACACATTCTCCACTTTCCCTCCCCCTTTTTAACCATTACAACATTGCTCACCCACCTCGTATAATTACAGGCAGACACAAACCCTACCTTAATTAGCTTTTCTACTTCCTCTCTAATGGGTCCCACCATCTTGGAGGTGATGGCCCTCTTCTTTTGTTGCACTGGGCGGGTGTTGGAGTCTAGATTGAGATGGTGGCAGGCCACGTCCGCATCGACCCCTGGCATTTCGGTCGCGCTCCATGATAAGACATCTATGTTCCTTTGCATGGAATGCTTGATCTCCTCCTGGACTCCAGGCTGAGCTCGCCACTAACCTTGATCTTCTCTTTCCTTCCTTCTTTGGTGAGAATATCAATCTCTAGCACTTCCACGGCTGCCTTCAGCCTTGGCAGTTCCTCCTCTCCCTCCTGCTCTCCCAGCACATCATGTTCCCCGGCCTCGTTCCCTATGATAGTTACCACCATCTCCTCCTGCTTGCCAGTGCTCTCTCCTTCCTGTAGTGAGATTCTTCTTTTTCCCAGTCGGGAACCCCTCCCAGGTGGCTATCCTGCATCCCCCATTTCTCTTTTTTTTCCTCCTTCCTTCCCCGTCCTTCGACCACCTCTCCTCTTCCTCCTCCATCTCACAATCCTTCTCGCCTGCTGTTTTCGGCACCCCCGCAATGCCTCCTACCACCTCTACTTCATCCTCTCCCTCGACTTCTTCTTCTTTTTCCTCTTCCATCCTCGTCTCTCCGTCCTTCTCTCCCGCCATTTCTGGCTCCCCCACAATGCCTCCTACCATCACCACTTCTCCATCTCCTCCAGCCTCTTCTTCTTTTTCCTCTTCAATCCCTGTCTCTCCGTCCTTCTCTCCCGCCATTTTCGGCTCCCCCGCAATGCCTCCTACCATCACCACTTCTCCATCTCCTCTAGTCTCCCTTTCAAACTCCTTCTGCCATTTCTCCATCCTCTTCTCCATCTCTTCAGCCTCTTCCTACCACGAGATAGTGTTCACCGCCGTCACCTAGCATTCCCTTGCTGCATTTGGATCTCCTCGCACTCTGATTTGGGTACCTTCAGAGTTGAACTTCAAGCAATGGTGAGAAGATGACGACACACATCTGAAAGCGCTGATCAAGGGGCGCCCAAAAATGGCATTGTAACTGCTGGGGGAAACCACTATGATAAAACAGAAGTTCTTGAATAGTCCCCGTAGGGTCACCTGGAGCCCCACTCCCCCTCGACCTTCTTCCTTTCTCTTGAGAATCCAAATAATGGTCCATATGCTGCCAGCAACCTCCGGGCCACCACCCTCATCTCGTTAAATGCCTCTTTGAAAATAATATACATTGAGCTCCCGTTGTCCACCAGGATCCATGATACCGTGAAGTTCTCAATGGCAGTCAGAATCACTAGTGCGTCGCAAAAAGGGTCTTCATGGTCTGGCATGTCCTTTCTCGAAAAGGTGATTTTCTCATCCTGGGGAGGGGATTGTGATGTCGAGGCTACGCTTCGAGGATACATAGTATGAAGGCTCGCTTTTCGAGCATCCTCGATCACCACCCCCCCCCCCATGGATTACTCCAATTCCCCCCCCCCCCCCCGGTCTCCAATGTCCGCTTGATCCACACATCGATCTTCCTCTCCAGTTCCAGTAACCTCTTCTATCCGCCCGGGCCTCTGCTGCTCTCCTTCTCATCTAGCTCTTCTCATTTCCAGGAATTCTGGGCAGGTAGCCGTTACGTGACCTTCCTCCTCGCAGAAGTCACAATACGGCAAGGCTACCTACCCCATGCCTCCCTTCTTGTGGGTTCCTCCTCCATCTAGATCTTGCTCCTCTTCCTCTTTCTCTGCATCTGTCCCTCCCTCGTCTGATGGCCATAGCTTACAGCGTGGGGGTAGAGGTGTTCTATGACCGTACCCCCACCCTTGCTGGTTTAATCTTCCAGGTCATCCTGGCTGGTTCCTTCCTCGCTGGGGAAATCCTCTCCCTTCCTTTGGGCATGGCCCCACTACTGCCTCCATCCTATCTCCTGGTATGTCGGTGCCCTCAGCTCTTCCCTTCTCCTCGCCTCCTGCTGTCTCCCTCCAGATTCTCTCGACTCCACCTCTGTCATCCTCGCTAGCTTTTTATGGGAAAGCTGGATTCGCTGCCTCCATAGCTATTTCCTTTGTCGTCTTTTCCATCAATCCTTCGAACGACAATTGCTGCTTTCGGGTGAGGCTCATCTTAAAGAAACATTCCCGTAGTCCCCTGGTAAAGGCCATTTGGAGGGCCAATCCAGACACCTCTTGGATATCCAGGATCTCCTCTTGGAACCTGTCTATGTACTGAGCCAAAGACTCATCCGCCCACTGCTTAATCAAAAAGATAGACTCCAAGTTCTTCCTCCTCTTCTTTGAAGTCGAGAATCGTAGCTGAAAACTCCCACTCATGTCTTCGACGCAATAAATCGAGCCTGCTAGGAGCTGGTGGAACCTGTCCCTTGCCTTGTCCTTTAGAGTGATTGCAAAAAAATTGCACTTGAATGATTACGTCATGGGCCTAATCGAGACCGCATCCTCAAACCACTGCAAGTGATGTAGTGGATCATCTTTCCCCATATAGTAGTACATCTCGGGTTTCCGGAACCCTTCCCGGACGGGAGCCGACAGGATCAATTCGCAAAAAGGCAACCCTCTCGCCACTGGTCTCGCCGCCCCTACTCTCGCGATGACTTCCCCTGGCGAGACGACGCTCGCAGGGCTGTGGAACAACTCCCTTCTATCCATGTCTCGCCCGCTTCCCTCCACCTTCACTTCCTTCCCCGATTGCTTTCCCAGTGCATCTTCTCCCACTCATGCCGAGACGAACTCTTCTTGTGGCGCAAGATCGGGCACCTGTGGTAGCAGGGTTGAACAGTCCCCTTGTCGCAAGATCCCTTGTAGCAGGTCCATGATACCTCTAATTGACGCCATGAACTCTTCTCTTCCGACAAATCCTCCCGGGTTATCCGACCCCTCTCCTTCTCCCTCTCCGTGGCCTGCCACCATGTGGTTGCTCAAGATTCTTCTCCGAGTGTTGCGGTCCATGCTCACCGCACCAAAAATGTTCCAACCAGTTACCCGATCCCACTAAGAGTATGGACCGGAGAATGCAGTCCACACCGACTCCTCTTGAATCACTCTCCTGACGTAAGTCGCGGACCTAAAAACAGACCGAGGGGTCTCAGCTCGAAGGTCCCACCTCTTACCCGGAAGAAATTCAACTCCTTCCCCTCCCTTGCCAATGCTGAACTAGGTGCCTATAAGGAAGACAGTGGAAAGGTTCAACAACCTTCTACCAGACACCTTGTCGGTCTATTTATAGGCCTCTGAGTTTGATCTGCAAATATCCATACTGAACCGACCTGAAATTACCAAAATACCCATGGTTGGGTCTACCAACAGCCAAACTCCGCTGTTTTGAAGGTCTATACGCAGAACACCAGGGGTAGAAGTGTAAACTTTCCTGGGGCAGAAGAGTAAAATCACCATTGTGGCCAAAAGGTAAAAACAGCTTTCCTCTCAAGCTGCGAGTGGGGGAAGTGACTGGCGAGCGAGGCGATCACACCTATTCGTCTCGCCGGCCTCTCGGCCCACTGGCCATCTCGCCTCTTAGGGCGAGCTCATGCCCACAAAGGGCATCTCGCCGACTGTAGAGAACCCCCATCTCGCACCCTATGAGTGGACCATACGGTCCTGCTCGCCTATTAAGTACCTCTCGCCAGTTTCTCTAGGACACTGCTGCTTGAAACTCCTCCCGCAAGCCCAAGGTTGTACAGGAGGATTCCATCATGTTTGTGTCCTCCCAAATGAGTGGTATATGGGGCTATTTATAGGCCCGAGGAGGTAACGACTTTTGATAACGTCACCCCCGGTTAGTCAGTGATTTGTGCGAGTAGAACATGGAGTCCGTCGTGTGTGCACCATTCTATGCGGTTATGGGACATCTTCTGGAGCTGATCTACTGTTGGCATACTGGGACGAGTTCGTCTCTACTGTGCTGAGTGAGCCCGCACCAAGGTATGCGGGCTGAAGAGTAGTCCACCGTTTACCAGGATGAGGCGGTTGAAAAGCTGATTCGCGGACTGCATAGTGAGTCCGCCTCTACTGTAGGGAAGCGTGCTGGTGGTAAGGCTGGAGGGCTTAGTGGTCGACTGGGAGAGTCCGCACAACATATAGTGGACGAGACGAGTCCGCCTCTGCTGGAGGCTTGTCGCTTGGTCAGTGGTTGGCGGCCTGAATAGAGCAGGTCGCCTTTTCTATTGGGGGAGTCCTTCTACTGCAGGAAGACTGAAGGGTTGAACGGCGTAACGAGTCCGCCTAGCCTGCGGCGGATGGGATGATCCGCTGAATGTTGTGCATCTTGGCAGAGAGTTGGAGCAAGCCCACACTCCTTTGGAGGACTGAGCTAGAGTCCACGAAATGTAGGTGGGCAAGATGTCCGTCTGGGCAACCTGGCGGACTGAAAAAGCATGTCGCCACCTTTGCTGAAGTTCTCCTCTGTTGGAATGGTCAGGCTTGCCGCCCCTGCTGGGCAGCCTGGAGATTGTCGCCCTCTGGTGGGCAACATTGAGAGTTGTGGCATTGTTGGGCGACCTGGAGGTAGGTCGCCTAGCATTGAGCGACCTGGAGGCAGGTTGCCCAATGAAGTAGCTCTCTGTGCTGATAGGAGCCTGAGTCCGCCACTTAGTTGGCTAACCCGCACCTATCGAAAATAGAGAATCATGGTGCGGTTAGCTGATCAAACTACGCGGCCTTTACGGGTGGACTGAGGAAGCAGTCTGCAGCCCCTACAGAATAGGCAGTTGCTGTGTGACCTGGGCAGTCGGACTGGGGAGAACGCCCTAGCCGCGCAGCCTAAGCAAACAAAGAAGTCTGTCCGGCCACACTTAGATTGGTCGCGACCTCCAGGGATAACTAGGAGCAAGCCGCAACTAGCAAGTTGGCTACCTTGGGAGGGATCACCGATTACTAGGTTGACAATAATATTTAGGGGGAGCCTTACCTTGAGCACCCTGCTCAAGTTATTGAATCTATAATTAAACTATCAGATCAAGAAACCCGAGAAGGTCAAGAAATGTCTAATGCTGAGGTTCTTGAGAAAGAAGAGTTTGTTCATGTTGCTGACATTCGAAACCACTTTTCTGACAATGATGTAGCTGTCTCTGTCATGAGTGAAGATATCAGGAAGGATGATGCTAAAGTCAACTTCCAAGGAGCACTCAATTGAATGTGGAAATGCCTACCTCCTTTCTGGCTCCACTCAAAGGTCTATTTGATGATGAAAGGAGGTAAATTGAGCTATATGTGGATGACTCAACTGAAATTTCTTCTGTATGACTTGAAGTCAAATTACTGAAAGAGAATACTGTCAAGTTCTTTACCAGGGCTGCTCCTGCTGTGTATTATATTGCCAATAAGCTACGTGAAATAAAAAAGAAGCAGAATGGTACTATTGAGAACCAATGCATCACAACAGTGAACATGAAGATGGTTCATGAGGTAACCAATAGCATAATAGAAAGCAACTAGATTATCCTAGAGAGAAGAATGGATGCTTGCGCCCAATTCCTAGATGATCATATAGTAGCGGTAAAGATGTTATTACTACATGGGTCAATTATTTGTCTCACAAGACCACTTCCCTGAGCA
The DNA here is from genome assembly GCA_039583875.1 of Platanthera guangdongensis. NCBI lineage: Eukaryota > Viridiplantae > Streptophyta > Magnoliopsida > Asparagales > Orchidaceae > Platanthera > Platanthera guangdongensis. The sequence goes on along the minus strand of CM077151.1, from coordinate 204,269,867 downwards.
AATAAGTCTATGAAGAATTCATAAAGGGAGAGAGGTCAATGATAAATGCCAGTGCAAATCATGCTATCTGGACCTCAAATATTGTTAGAGTTGTGTTGGGCCTTGAACCTATCATATATGATGAGCCTGAGATTTATAGAGTTATTGATGGGGCTGAATCAGTTGGCGATGCAAGTGCTGTTTTTCCTGCATTCAGTGTCACAATACAACATTTGTGCAGATGTGGAAGAGGAAACCAGAAAAAGTAAGAAAAGACATAGAGAAGAGATGTAAACCAGACAAGGTTTTGTGCTGTGGAGTCCTCAATCAAGAATAATTATCTTGTCAGCCTGGATCAAATAAAAGAAAATAATACTGACAGACCCAAACTTATCAGCTCCATTGAATGGGACAAGTTTGAGAGGCAAGAAGAAGTGAGAAGAAAGTTCAAAAGAGACAAGAGAGATGGTACTGTTCAGATATATGCCCAGAGCCATGCAAATATTATCCAAAGCCTTACAGTTACTTTGAAAGACAAGACAAAAGAAGAAAGAGGCTGAAGAAAAGATGGGAAAGAAATTTGGCAGGGGCATTGTAATCAAGTACCCTAAAACTTGACAATGTTATATGCTCCTTAGTCTTTTGGAATATGAAACTATTATTGTAGGCACACTATTATTCTGTTATTGATCATATTTTAGATATTTCAATTTGCCTGTGTGTGCCATTATGTGTTCTTTATCTGTGCAAATAATTGGTTATTGTGAGATAGTGTATATCATTGATTAGGACTCTGACTTCTTCAAATATGGGGAGATTGTTGGGTACATTTACCACAATGTCCGAGATTTGAAGAAGGTCATAAGTCAATAACATACACAAACATGTATTTGATATGTGTTTGAGTTCATATGTGCAAGATGTCTATAATTATGTGATTAGACGGGTTAAGAGTGTTAGAAGTATGGCTGGAGAGAATTCAACGAGATACAGAAAGTCAGGAAAATAGCAAAGTCCAAATGCGTTGAGTGACTAGACATGACTCAATGTCTGAGGTCCAAAAATTTGGCTAAGAACGAATATGTCTAGTGAAAGATTTTCACTCGACGCCTACTCAATGAAAAACTGACTAAGTATAAATGCATTGAGTGAAGGATTTACAATAAACGCCTTCTCATTTTATGTGTTAAAGGACAAATACGTCAAGTGAAGAACCTTCACTCAACGCATCAGAGATTGACAGAATTTGGTTAAGTACTAATGCGTCAATTGAAGAGCCTTCACTCACTCAACGCCTATGAATTAGGCAAAAATTGGCCAAGTACTAATGCGTCGAGTGAAGAGCCTTCACTCAATGCCTCTACATCTAGTAGAAATTGGCTAATTACTAATCCGTCGAGTGAAGAGCCTTCACTCAACGCCTATGCATCATACAAAATTCTGGCTATGTACAAATACGTCATGTGAAGGTTATTCACTCAATGCTTCTAGAGTTAACCGTCAAAGCTCAGATTCATAGGGACACAAGGCATCACTTAATGGCTGTATAGAATCAGAAATTATTCTAAGTCCTTTTGGGGTCGTGTCAAATCTGATGGCGTCATCCCTAAATTCAAATCGGCCCAAATCAAGCACTAAAAGGCAATGGTCATCGTATTGTTCCGACAATGATATCCTGGAATGAATCTGCCATTAAAGTCGGCCATGTCGCTTACCAAAAGAAGATATATCTGTTGCATTTGCGAAGATATAAAAGGGGAGACGATGATTATTTTAGAGAGACTTTTGCAAAACTTTTCCAAGATATTTTTTGCGAATAAATTTTTGCCAATTTCTCAAACCCTAATTCTTGCAAAGTCGGGTAGCAGAGCTAAATTATTTTTTTGGTATCTTCAAGCCTGAAAACAGAACAACATCTTTCTCAAGCTTAATGAAGAAGCAAAGCTTTGCTAAAGTTCAACACAACACAAGCTGAATCAAAAGTAAAGAAGCATAATCCTATTGCTGTGGAGAAGAAAGAATGTCTGTAACATAGGCAAGGAAGAAGAAGACTCAAAAGATCATGTTCGGAGTCATATTACTCAGACATTTATTTTCTTGTAGGATCTCATTGAAATCTGAGTTGTAAGACTAGTTGTCGGGAATTGTGCCCTACAATGTTCCTCAGGATTTCCAGTTGCATCCCCATTCATGCTAAGCGGTATAATGTGAAAGTGCAGCTAGATCTGATATACTCTAGAGGGGGTGAATAGAGTATATGGTGATTTTAAAACTTTTACAACTGCTGTTGTATTTTAGGTGTGTGTGTGTGTGCAGCAAATACAATAAAAAAAACAGCAATGGACTAATCACAGCACATTCACAGAGCAAGGCCAGAAAACAAAAAGAAACGAAAGCAACCAGATGACACAAGAATTTTATAGTGGTTCCCCAAATCTGGGTAGTCCACTCTTCTACCACCCTGGTAGGAATCCACTGCAGGAAGGGGTTGATCAGGTGTCCTGGCACCAATGGGGTTTTGATCAGGTTCCCAAAAACCAAACCCTCAAGTCTTTTGGTGGGAGACTTGCAACCAGAATAATTCTGAAGGGAATTAAAACCCTGTACAGAGGTGGAGTGATAGGGTGATGAGGTCTTCTCTTTCTCAAATCAAATGAGAAGACTTGTGGAATTTAGTTTAGCAGCTTTGCTCCCCTTGAGATGTAGAATGGATCAGGAAGAATACTGGAGCACTGCTTCAGGGTGATAGGTCTTCAAAGACCCAGATTTCCTGGTCCAGAGAGAGTCTTCAGGAACTTCTTGCAACTGATATGAATGTATTGTTTTGAAGTTCCCCTGAGTAAAAGCAGATGAAGAGGACTCTTGATATTGATATAATGTTCTTCTTCTTCTTCTTCTAGATCAATTTCTCTCTGGACCAAGAATGAATTATTTTTCTTGTGTTGTCTGAATCACTGTCTATCCTCTTCTTGTTGTTGTCTGGTGTTTTGTACTTGTTGTATTACTTCTGGTTTCTGTATATCTCTGTCTGTCATGGAGAGCATTCGAATTTTTGAATGTCGAGCAGTAATGACAGACGACCTGGAAAGGAAGCAGCAATTAATTATTTCCCCAACTGTTTCCATGGGAAAGTGGCATGTAATAATCCAGAATTAACTGCGCATCCTAACGGTAGTATACTGTGAAGAACTGCCATTAATTGTCCAGGAATCAGCGCCATGAAATGAGACGGGAACGAAAGAAAACCTAGTCTGGAATCGTCGACCGAAGAACAGAATTCGTCGAACAGAGTTAAGAGTTCGTCGAGCTGAGCTGAGTTCGTCGAGCTGACAGTCTTCATTCGTTGAATAGACAATCTTCAATATCAAACAAACATTATTCGTTGAGCAGAGAACCAAATTCGTCGAGCTGAGAATAAACTTCGTTGACTTGAGAAAAGTTCTGGTCTTGGACGAAATACTCTGCATCTACTGAAATGCTGTGTCAACACAAATTGTCTGGTGTCGACACAAGCCCTAAGTTTCGACACTGATTCTCTGAGCACAAAAAATCGTCGAGTAGAGATTAGCATTCGTCGACTTGAGAAGCTGTGAACTTGAGGTCCAAGTTCGTCGAGCTCAAAATATAATTCGTCGACCGAAGCATGGAGCTGGGCTTAGAGAAATTTGAAGTAGTCCTAAGAATGCTTGAAGTAGAACCCGGTGTTCGTCGACCAAAGAACAAAGTTCGTCGAGCTCAGCACTGCGAATTGTCTCACGATCGTCGAGCGCACAACTTCCTTCGTCAAGCTGAGTTCGACGAACGTCGAACTCATTCCACTTAGTCTGAAAAACTGATAGATCTGAAGTTCCTGATGGTCTTGAAGAAGGCTGGTCCATCTGAAGTTGAGATAGAGGACTGTCCTAGACTCTAAGACACAAACTTGACCCAGACTATACATGATGGGTCACATCCTAAGTCAGTGAACCTAGCCCAAATCAACTAGGGATCCAACAATCTCCCCCTATTTGGGTGAGGTCACTAACAGAAACTCCAAGCAAAGAACAAACAAAAAAACAAAGCAAAATTAAGAGATATATCTGGCAGAGAGTTTACAACACATGCAACAGATATATATTTACATACTGGCTTTGTTTTAATGCAAAATATAGACTGAAACAGAAGCAGGAATGAAAAGAAAACACAAAATTACTTCTCTGATTTCTTCTGTTTTGACTTGACTTCTGCTGCTTTATCTCCTGGCTTCTTGAAAATGATTTCCCTATTGGGATCTGAAGCTTGAGCCTTGGTCATAGTCATGTCAGCTGCCCCTATGATGTTCAGTGAAGTGGCTCTGGGGACAACTACTTCTGGGTGAAGATTCATGTACTCATCAATATTGAGTAGCTTGTTTGCTTTCCCAAATATTTTTAGTTCATCTCTCCTGTACTGAGACATAGTAGTTAAGCCTGTTGTGTCCTTGCCTTCAGCTTTAGCTTTGTTGATTAGAGATAAGCCAATGATTTCTTGGAATCTTGCCATTCTGGCTGTGTTGGCTGTTTCTGGATCTTCAGGAGGAGAATAGGGCCTTTCAGCTTCATGTTTCTTAGATTCCTGGTGTTGCTGCTGTTGTTGTTGATGGTGTTGACTGCCTGAAGATGGTGGCCTTGGCTGACTACTACCAGAGGATCTCCCTGTTTGTCTCTGATAAGTTTGAATAGGAGCAGATCTTTGAGAGCTAGAGCCAGAGGCACCTGCTGGAGGAGGAGGAGGAGGAGGATCCTTTCTGTATCTATGAACTGGGGGAGGAGAGTATCTCCTACTCCTCTTCCTCTCTTTTTGCTGGTTCTTTGATAGCCACATCCATGCAGGCATCCCTTTGTAAGGAGCAACATTATGCAGAATATAGTATGGAGTGTCTGCAGTGGGATTAGGCTTGGGAGCAGGAGGAGGAGGAGCCTTCCTTTTCTTAGAGAGCAACTTCTTTCTCTTTTTAGTAGCCTCCTCATCTGATTCATCATCATCATCATCAGAATTTGAACTCTGAGTATTATCATACAAAGAATTCAGCTTCCTCAGAGTGGCATCAGGAATGATAAGAGGTTGTTCTTGAGGTGGAATAGAAGGTTCAGAGGATGAGGGTTCAACAGCAGTAGAGACAGAACTTGCAGCTGCTGCCTTGTTCTCTTCCTCAATGTCTGCCAGAATGAGCTCATCCAGATCAGGCATGGGAGAATCATCCATGACAAAATCTGGGATAGGGCAGATGTCTGGAATAGACACAGGAGTTGGAACAGCAGTGGGGGCAGCAAAGGATGCACAAAGTTGCCTGGCAACTGCTGGACTTGCTGGAGAGGTATACTGGACAATAGACAAATATGGCTTAGCAATCTCTACTAAAGGAAGCTTCATATACACAGGATCAAAGATCTGAAGTATCTCAGATAAACTTATTGTGGGATTTATAAGGAAATCACCAGCAGTGGTTATTGAATCTACTGACTCATCAAGGCTACTGTCAGTGTCCATGAATTGAATAAAGTCAATTATTGTATCTGTAACTGCAAGTGCATTAACAAGCACTGAATCAACTGTATCTGTGGTGTCAAAAACTGTATCTGTATCTGTATCAACTGTATTCAATTTTGCAGCTTCTGCACCAGCTTCATCATGGAGCATCTCCCCCTGCCTGGGTTCAGGAGAACCTGGAGCCAGGCCCCTGATTGAAGAGGGGGCAGCAGAGAGGGCTGAGATTTGGGCAGATAAAGAATCAATGGAATTCACCAGAGGTGTAATAGCCTCTGTGATGAGTGATTTAATAAGAGGAGTCAGAAGAGAGATGATGGATGGAATGGTGGAAGAATCCATAGGTGGAGAGAAAATAGTAGAGGAGGAAGGAAGAATATGTGGAGGGGATAATGGAGGTAGAACAGTTTGTGGTTCAGTGGGTATGGTGTAGGATGGAATAGTGGAAAGGTGTGGTGGAAGAGGGGATTGAGGAGGTGAGGGAATATGCGTTTCAGTGGGGGAAACTGGAGGTGTAGGCATATGTGTAAGATCAGGCGGTGGAGATTGATGTTGAGGTGGAGTCAATTGAGGTGCAGGAGGAGTGGGAAGAGATTTGGTAGGGGGAATGACCTCTTCAGAGTCAGGGTGGGGAGTGACCTTGACGGTCCTGGTGCTCTCAGAAGCATTGGAGGAGGAGGAACACTTGGAGGGTTTGTTGATTGTCCTCTCCCATCAGCCAAACAAGGCGCAGGTGAGGCGCTTGCTGGCGTTGATGAATATGGTCGGGGAGACCAGACATTCACTGGCCTTTTCCTGGAGGAAAATCCCCAGGATTCTGCCGTAGCAGACTTCCTTCTTGCTAGTTCTTTTCTTGATAAGGTCAAAGAAAACCATGCCCCAATCGACCTGGCGCTTGTTGAGCACTGCGCACATGATCAGGATTTGATGGCGAGTGATATAGTCATGTGCCGAGTGCTTGCCCATTAGAATTTTCCCTACAATGTCGGCCAAAAATTGATAAGCGGCTGACAGTTGTTTCTTCAGAAGCTTATTAGGGTTGTTGTATGATAAACCCATGACTTTCAGCATATCAGCATATTCCTCAGCGTCCATTTCCAAGTTGTCTTCCCCATTGATCAGACCAAATATTTCAGAGAGTACTGCTGGGGACAGGGAAACGGCAGTGTTTCCAATAGTTCCTGTCAGATTTCCATCTGCAGAAATTGTTGCAGTGTACACCCATTCTCTTATCTCAGTTGAGTGTAGCTTGATGTTGCGTGTCATGAAGTCCTTGAGATGCAATTCTTCAAGTAATTCAAGGATATACAAAAAAATTGGATCGGAATGCTGGAAGGACTCAAAGTCCATTTAGAATGCTGCATCAAACTTCATCGTTGCAAGTGCTCCTGGAGGAATCATCATTGATGACCTGCAAAGAAAATTACAGAGAAAACAGCGATCAAGAGCAAAGGAACTAAAAGCGCGGGACGGAGGTCGAAGAAAACCTAGATATAAGATTTTCAGAATATGAATCGACAAGCTCTGTTCCACGAAAAAGAAGACAGATCTTCGAACTGAGATCGACGAAATAAGGTATAGGAGAGTAGTTCGTCGAACCCATTCAGAAGAATTGAAAACAGTTCGGCGAACTCCGTTCGACGAAATGGTTTTTGAAACAAGGTTCGTTGATATCCAGTCGACGAAAATTGTTTCCACACAGAGAATTCGTCGATCTCCGTTCGACGAGAATCTCTCGAACTTTCCCTAATTCGTCGAACTCCGTTCGACGAACTCTGGAGAATTCGTCGAATGCAGACAGAAATTAATTTAACTCTTCTCCATCAATCATTCCCAGTTGATTTATAAAGAACAGATGGGTTTTCTCATCCAAAGGCTTGGTGAAGATATATGCTCTCTGTAGATCAGTAGGAATGTGGATCAAGTTAATTTTCTTTTTGTCCACATTATCTCTAATGAAATGATGTCTTATTTCAATATGTTTAGTCCTAGAATGATGAACTCGATTCTGAGCTATAGCAATAGCACTTGTATTATCACAAAATAAGGTTGAATTATTTAAGTTGATACCATAATCTAGGAGTTGGTTTTGTATCCATAGCATCTGTGAACAGCAGCTGCCAGCAGCCATATACTCTGCCTCAGTAGTTGATGTAGACACAGATGTCTGCTTTTTGCAAAACCAAGAGACAAGTCTCATACCCAGGAACTGGCAAGTTCCAGAGGTACTTTTCCTGTCCACTCTACATCCAGCATAGTCAGCATCTGAGTATCCAGTTAACTCAAATTCTGACTCTGTAGGATACCAGAGTCCTAAACTAGGACAACTCTTTATATATCTCAAAATCCTTTTTTGAAAAATAAGATGAGATTCTTTAGGATTCACTTGGAATCTAGCACAAAGGCATGTGGCAAACATTATGTCAGGCCTGCTGGCTGTTAAGTATAATAGGGATCCAACAATTGCCCTATAATGTTTCTGATCTACAGGTTTCCCTACTGCATCAGAATCCACAACAACATTCGTAGCCATAGGTGTTTTCATTCCTGAGGCATCACCCATCCCAAACTTTTTAATAAGCTCTTTAGCATACTTAGATTGGGAGAGAAAGATACCATCAGGGAGCTGCTTCACTTGGAGACCAAGGAAGTAGGAAAGCTCACCCATGCTACTCATCTCAAATTTGGAATGCATGAGGTCAGCAAACCTCTGGCACAATTTGGGATCAGTAGACCCAAAAATAATGTCATCCACATATATTTGTACCAATAAGAGTTGGTCCTTATGATGTCTAGTGAAAAGGATTTTATCTATGGTTCCTCTTGTAAATTTATGCTCTAAAAGAAAGCTAGCTAGGGTCTCATGCCAAGCTCTTGGAGCTTGCTTTAGACCATAGAGAGCTTTATGCAACTTGTAAACATAAGAGGGTTGAGTTAGAGAGAAAAAACCTGGAGGTTGTTCTACATAAACCTCTTCTTGAAGTACACCATTCAGAAAGGCACTCTTAACATCCATCTGGAATACCTTGAACTTTTTGTATGCTGCATAGGCTAGGAATATTCTAATGGCCTCCAACCTTGCACTAGGGGAAAAGGTTTAGTCATACTCTATTCCTTGTTCTTGCCTATATCCTTGGGCAACCAGTCTAGCCTTGTTCCTTACCATGTTCCCTTGTGCATCTAATTTGTTCCTATAGACCCATTTGGTTCCAATAACTGGGTAGTTATGGGGTCTTGGAACCAAATCCCAAACTCTACATCTCTCAAACTAATTTAGTTCCTCTTGCATTACAAGAATCCAGTGAGGATCTTGCTCAGCTTCATGGATGGTGAGAGGTTCAATTTGAGAGAGAAAACAGGCATGCATCAAGTCTTGATTGAGCTGATGTCTTGTCTGTACACCAACTAAAATGTCCCCAATTACTTGAGATCTGGGGTGATCTCTAAGTGTGACAAGATCAGTTTGTGGAGTTGGTTGAGCAACAGCTTCTGCAAATAATTCCTCTTGAGGAATGGTACTGGATGTTGATGGAAGTTCAGTTACTTCCTCTTTGATTTCTTCTTCACTATCTTCAGCAGCCTGTGGAGTGGGATGAGTTGGAACCTCTTGGGTAAGGTTTAGTCTATCCATTGACTCACACAGTGGTGAAACCTGCAATGGACTATTAGTAGAAATGTCTTTCTCCTTATAAGACATGTTAGCTTCATCAAAAGACACATGGACAGATTCTTCAATTTTAAGGGATGATTTGTTGAAAACCCTATAGGCCTTGCTTACTTGGGAATATCCTAGAAAAATCCCTTCTTTAGCCTTAGCCTCAAATTTTCTAATGTATCTTTTGTTATTAGTGTGGATGTAACATATGCAACCAAAAACTTTAAAGTAAGTGATTTTAGGTTTCTTTTCTTTAAGTAATTCATAGGGGGTCTTCTGTTTTAGTTTATGTATAAGACATCTGTTCAGGACATAGTTGGATCTATTTACAGCTTCTGCCCAAAAGGATAGAGGCATGAAAGCATCTGCTAACAATGTACCTGCAGCTTCAATGAGTGTCCTATTTTTCTTTTCAGCTACCCCATTTTGTTGGGGAGTTCTAGGAGCTGAGAAGCACTGCCTGATACCTTCCTTCTCATAGAACTCATGCATAAGAAGAGACTCAAACTCTGTGCCATGATCACTTCTGATCAATGCAACATGAGTAGAGAACTCTATCTGTATGGTCCTGAGAAAATCTGTAAGAACATTGAATGTATCTGACTTAGCTCTCAGGAAGGCTACCCAACTGAATATGGAGAAATCATCAACAATAACTAAGGTATAAGACTTCCCTCCTAGGCTTTATACTGCAATGGGTCCAAAAAGATCCACATGAAGCAGATACAATATCCTAGGTGAATCACTTTTATTAATGGATTTGAAGCTAGTTTTAGTTTGCTTGCCTAGTTGACATGCCCTGCATAGGCTTTCCTTCTTGTAGGGACCAGAAGGTAAACCTCTAACAAGGTTGTCTTTAGATAACCTAGATATGTTCTTAAGGTTTACATGTCCTAGCCTTTTGTGCCATAGCTCATTTTGGTTACTAGTGATATTGAGTAAACAAATATCAGTTGTGGCAGAAATGAAATCTACTAAATATATGTTTCCTTGTCTAAGTCCAATTAAAACAGTTTGGTTTTTATCATTTATAATAGAACAAAAGGTGGAGTTGAAATGTACCTGATAACCTTCATCACATAATTGACTTATGGATATAAGGTTATGTTTAAGTCCTCTTACATATGTCACCTTTTTGAAGGTCACTGCTCCAATGCTTACTCTTCCATACCCTTCTGACTGACCACTCTTTGAGTCTCCAAATATCACCTTTGGTCCTAGCTTGGACTTATAGTTGGAGAGATTTGCTTTGCTGCTAGTCATGTGCTTGGAGCCGCCACTGTCCAGGTACCATGTCTGACTTAGCCTTGGACAGTTCTTCACCTGTACCTGCATCAAAAAACAAAGCTCAATTGTTCTTGACCCAGGTTACCTTGGGTCCTTGGTTTGGCTGAAAAGTAAAACTAGAAATGACTGATAATGCAGGTTGAGACTTATACCCTAGTGGGTGATATCTCCTAGGTGGGATTATCCAATCAGTTACTGAATTAAATGTCTTGTTAGCTGTTTTAAAATTTCTATAGGAGAAATTATTTATATTTGGTCGTTCTGGGATCGACGAATTATTGTATGTTCGTCGACCAGAGTTCGATGAATGGGCATGAGATCGTCGACCTCCACTCAGAGAATGACCATGGTCATTTTCTGCATCCCACGTTCGTCGGCCTCTGCTCGACGAACCATACACAGTTCGTCGATCGTAGTAGGACGAATAATTATTTCTGAAGTTTGCGTTCAGCGTTCGTCGATCGGGGTTCGACGATCTTGCAGGATTTCGTCGATCTAAGTTCGACGAATTCTGCTGAACTTGGTTTTTAACAGCTTTCTTCTGTTTTCTGTTGCTATTGTCTAGGGGATTTGACTTGTTTTCTGATCTGGGTTTTTTAGTTAGTTTCTCTTTACCCTTAGCAGTGATAAACTTTATGGGAGTGGAAAGTATATTCTTCTTTATTATGGGGGGTAAACCTGATGAAGCACCCAAGCCCAGCCTGCCATTTAATCTGGCATTTACTATGCTTGTGATATCCATCAGCTTGAGGCTTCTCCCATTGAGAGATTGCTCAAGTTGTTTTACCTCACATAATTCTGATTTTAACTTGATTATCTGTTCATTAGCTAGAGTCAATTGGTCAGTTAGTTTTTTGTTTTCTGTGCTGACAGATTCAAGATTTTCTAGTCTAGTCCTCAAGGTTTTTATCTCTTTCTCTGAGTTTATTAAATCCATGCACATAGTTTTAAACACTACTTTAAACAAGTCAGAATTGAAATCGAAACTCGAAATCACCTGATCAGCCTCTGAGTCTGAGGCACCTTCATCTTCAGAATCCTCTTCTGATCCACAGTTGCTTCTGGAGGCATCTATGCCATTAGGCACACCTCCTTGGATCTGGCTTCTTCCTCTTCTTCACTGGAGCTGGAGGAGGATGTTTCCTCTTCTGTGTCACTCCAGGACTCAGCAATAAATCCTTTGTCCTTCCTTTTATACTTGTTGGAGGATGGTCTGCTGCTTTGTTTTCTTCTAGAATCCTTGTCCCTGCCCTTGTCCTTTTTCTGATTCTCTGGGCATTCTGAAATATAGTGCCCAGGCTTTCTGCATCCAAAACACAAAACCTCCTTAGTTGGTGTCTTGTCATATTTGGGTTTATCATCCTGCCTGGATGATTTTCTTCTAAAGTCCTATTTTACCATTTTGTAGAATCTTTTGGCAAAAAGGCTCATTAACTCTTCATTGGAGGTAGATGTTTCATTGTCTTCAGAAGCTTTGATGGCCAAGTTGTGCTCCTTCCTAACTGGAGTAGTTGCCTTCTGTTCTGCTGCCTCTCTTGATTTGACAAGTTGCTCATATGACTTCAGCTTGCCTAGCAGAGATTCTGTTGAGATATCATTGAGGCTTCTGGCTTCTTTGATTGGCCAGATTCTGGAGTCCCATGAACTAGGGAAACACATCAGTACCATATCATTCACCTCAGTTAATATGGTGTCCTTGTCAAGAGTCTTGAGTTCACTAATGATTGAACTTAATCTATTGTACATCTCAGCCACTGATTCTGTCTCATCCTTTTTGAAATTCTCATAGAGAGAAATGAGACTGGATCTCCTATCCTTTCTTTCATCAGCTGAGCCTACTACCATTTGATTGAGAGAGTCCCAAATGGGCTTGGCTGAGGTGCACTCAGCCACCTTCTGAAATATGTCATCTGACATTGTTTGGGCCAAAATATTCATAGCCTTTGCATCAGCCATCTTGGCTTTCTTATAGGCTTCAGTATTGTCTGGAGGTGGTACTGCACTCAGATTAGTTGATGTGCTGGCAAAAGTTGTAGGAGCTGGAGGAACACCTGTTGAAATGACAGAGAAAATATCCTCATCAATGGAGTTCATATATAATCTGATTCTTGCCTTCTAGATGGCAAACTTATTAAGATTGCACACTGGAGGTCTGATGCTTGTATAATCCTTGTTTTGGGCCATGTCTGTGATAAGGATAAGTCCAATAACAGAATAAAGACAATGAGATCTAACTAAGGGATCTTTGGGTTCAGGTGTTAGCCTGTGCAACCACCAAGGTGTGGTATGTTTAACCAACCTTGCTTTGATACCAATTAAAAGTGCAGCTAGATCTGATATACTCTAGAGGGGGGTGAATAGAGTATATGGTTATTTTAAAACTTTTACAACTGCTGTTGTATTTTAGGTGTGTGTGTGTGTGCAGCAAATACAATAAACAAAAAAACAGCAATGGACTAATCACAGCACATTCACAGAGCAAGGCCAGAAAACAAAAAGAAACGAAAGCAACCAGATGACACAAGAATTTTATAGTGGTTCCCCAAATCTGGGTAGTCCACTCTTCTACCACCCTGGTAGGAATCCACTGCAGGAAGGGGTTGATCAGGTTTCCTGGCACCAATGGGGTTTTGATCAGGTTCCCAAAAACCAAACCCTCAAGTCTTTTGGTGGGAGACTTGCAACCAAAATAATTTTGAATGGAATTAAAACCCTGTACAGCGGTGGAGTTAGAGGGTGATGAGGTCTTCTCTTTCTCAAATCAAATGAGAAGACTTGTTGAATGTTGTTTAGCAGCTTTGCTCCCCCTGAGATGTAGAATGGATCAGGAAGAATACTGGAGCACTGCTTCAGGGTGATAGGTCTTCAAAGACCCAGATTTCCTGGTCCAGAGAGAGTCTTCAGGAACTTCTTGCAACTGATATGAATGTATTGTTTTGAAGTTCCCCTGAGTAAAAGCAGATGAAGAGGACTCTTGATATTGATGTAATGTTCTTCTTCTTCTTCTAGATCAATTTCTCTCTGGGCCAAGAATGAATTCTTTTTCTTGTGTTGTTTGAATCACTGTCTATCCTCTTCTTGTTGTTGTCTGGTGTTGTGTACTTGTTGTATTACTTCTGGTTTCTGTATATCTCTGTCTGTCATGGAGAGCATTGGAATTTTTGAATGTCGAGCAGTAATGACAGACGGCCTGGAAAGGAAGCAGCAATTAATTATTTCCCCAACTGTTTCCATGGGAAAGTGACATGTAATAATCCAGAATTAACTGCGCATCCTAATGCTAGTATACTGTGAAGAACTGCCATTAATTGTCCAGGAATCAGCGCCATGAAATGAGACGGGAACGGAAGAAGACCTAGTCTGGAATCGTCGACCGAAGAACAGAATTCGTCGAACAGAGTTAAGAGTTCGTCGAGCTGAGCTGGGTTCGTCGAGCTGAGCTGAGTTCGTCGAGCTGAGCTGAGTTCGTCGAGCTGACAGTCTTCATTCGTTGAATAGACAATCTTCAATATCAGACAAACATTATTCGTTGAGCAGAGAACCAAATTCGTCGAGGTGTGAATAAACTTCGTCGACCTGAGAAAAGTTCTGGGCTTGGACGAAATACTCTGCATCTACTGAAATGCTGTGTCCACACAAATTGTCTGGTGTCGACACAAGCCCTAAGTGTCGACACAAATTCTCTGAGCACAAAAAATCGTTGAGTAGAGATTAGCATTCGTTGACTTGAGAAGCTGTGAACTTGAGGTCCAAGTTCGTCAAGCTCAAAATATAATTCGTCGACCGAAGCATGGAGCTGGGCTTAGAGAAATTTGAAGTAGTCCTGAGAATGCTTGAAGTAGAATCCGGTGTTCGTCGAGCAAAGAACAAAGTTCATCGAGCTCAGCACTGCGAATTGTCTCACGATCGTCGAGCGCACAACTTCCTTCGTCGAGCTGAGTTCGACGAACGTCGAACTCATTCCACTTAGTCCGAAAAATTGATAGATCTGAAGTTCCTGATGGTCTTGAAGAAAGCTGGTCCATCTGAAGTTGAGATAGAGGACTGTCCTAGACTCTAAGACACAAACTTGACCCAGACTATACATGATGGGTCACATCCTAAGTCAGTGAACCTAGCCCAAATCAACTAGGGATCCAACATAATGTATTTAATGTATGCTTTAGTTCATGCATGCAGGTAGTCGATGATTGGACAAGAAAAATGAGTTGGGCAGTAAACTCAAATTTCATCAAACTCAGCTCAGAGTTCATTGAAATCAGGTTGTTGATCGTCGAGCTCAACTCAGCATAAGCTTAAGAAATCAAGATACAAAATTCGTAGAACATACCTCGAAATTCATCGAGCTCAGGTTACAGTTCGTCGAGCTCAACCCAACGCTTATCAAGCTGGTGCAAGAGAAAAATCGACTAAGGAAAAAAACTCTGAGAGCACTGAGAAGATCAAAATTCATCAAGCCCAGTTTGCGGTTTGTCGAGCTCAGCTCAAAGCATATCAAGATAAAGCTAGAAAATCTATCTAAGGCATAAGCGATGGGTCTGCTTAGAAGAAGGCGTTGAGACTGCTAAGACAGCTGAGAAGATGGCATTGAGACAGCTGAGACAGCTGAGAAGATGACATTGAGATAGTTGAGATAGCAGAGACAATATTAGATGGAATTATACTAAGTCCAGAAGCGTTGTGTGAAGAAGGTTCACTCGATGCTTCTAATGAAGAGGAAACCGCTGAAAAAAAGAATTATCTCAGCCGATAAATAGAAAACTGTTGAGTCCGTCGAGACAAATCCGCTGAGACAGTTAAAGTATAGAAACCGCTGAGACAACAGATAAGAGGAAAGCGCTGAGACGAAGGCTTGTCTCAGCTAATAATGGAAAACCGTTGAGATCACTGAGACTGCTGAGATAAAATAGCTGAGACAAATCCAGGAAATTTTTTAAGTCCAGAAGTGCTGAGAGTCAAGGCTGATGGCGTTGAGTGTCTCAACATTACTCAACACTTGATGGGATTCAAGAAATTTTCTAAGTCCATATGTTGATGACTGTTGCTGATGTCATCAAAGTCAACTCGGCAAAAAGCCATTACGGGAAAGCTGCTACAGCGCCGAAAGATGTTTTGTCCCTTTTTGATGGAGTTGACGCTCACCAATCCTTGGTGGACATACATACTATGTTGTCGTTGATTCAAATCAATGCATATAAAAGGTTAAATAGAAAAGTTTTAGGGTTAACGAATCCAAGGAATAGAAAGAGAAATTTAAAGAGGCGGCTGGACATTTATTCTGATCAAGATTGAAAGCTGAAGTCCAGCCAAGATAGCCTAAAGGTAAGAAGATAGCTGGAGCACTTCCTGCTCAGCATGTTGGTTCTCTCAAGAACAAAGCAAGCTGGTTGATCCACTCAACAACAGATAGCTGCTCACCGGTGTAGTAAGAGAGAAGATAGTTGTAGAAGAAGACTTATCCCTTCTACAGCAAGTTAACTGGACTGATTTCTCCTCAGTCCAGCAGAGCAAACTCAGAGATTTAAACTCTGAGTTATTTTTTGTTTTCTTTTTCATCTTAAATCTTGTAACTATTTTCCTATAGGATTCCGGTTTCCTGGATCTGAGTTGCTGGAAGGCGTGAGAGCCGAAGACTGGAGTGTTTAACTCTCTGTAGTAGGATCCTAGTGTGGATCTGAGTTGCTTGAAGGCTTAATAGCCTGAAGCTGAAGAGTTTAACTCTCTATGGTAGGATCCTAGTGTGGATCTGAGTTGTTATAAGGCTTAATAGCCTGAGGCTGGAGAGTTTATCTCTCTGTGGTAGGATCCAAGTGTGGATCTGAGTTGCTGGAAGGCTTAATAGCCCGAGGCTGGTGAGTTTATCTCTTTGTGGTAGGATCCAAGTGTGGATCTGAGTTACTGGAAGGCTTAATAGCCAGAGGCTGGAGAGTTTATCTCTATATAGTAGTATCCAAGTGTGGATCTGAGATTGGGTTTTTAAGTGAACTTGTGTGTAAGGCTGTATGCCTGAGGTGTAAGCTCTAAGGAGAATAGTACTAGAGTTTGTGCCTTGTCCAACTAGTAAGTTGGAATGGTGGGAGGGAAAATGGATGTACCCAATTAGGAAACCACTATAAATACTTGTGTGCTTGTTGTGTGTATTTGTTTTACTTTCTTATTGTAGGACTTAAGGACAAGCTCTAGATAAGTACAAAATGAAAACATCAAAAGAAGCTATAAATTTCAAAGACCAATTCCCCCCCCCCCCACCTCTAGGTGATTAGCTAACCTTCAATTAAATAACTTTGACGTGGTATCAGAGGGAGGTTGCTCAAAAAGGATTTAACAATCTGAGTATACCTCCAAGATTAGCTAAAAGGGTCACACTTGTGGGTTCAAAAGAGAACCACAAGGAATAGAGCTTCAAGTATTCAACAAGGAGAACTTTAAGACTTGGAAAGACAGTGTCAAGCAAATTATGGAAGCCTCTAATCCTAGGGTGCTTGCAACAGTTCATGAAGTACCTTTCATCCCCATGAAGGTCTCAACTTTAAATGCAAGCATACAGACTCCAACGAGTTATGCAAAAAATGTCTGAAGGAGAAATCAACCTTGCATCTATGGATAAGAGGGCACAACACATCATGGTGAGTGCCATGGATGACTCAACCCTCATGATAGTGGTCCACTGTAAGTCAGCCAAAGATATGTGGGATTCTCTCACTGACTATATGGAAGTGATAGGGAAAGTTAGTCTTTCTGTCAGTGGCCCAGAGTCTGAAGATGAGAAGAAGAAGAAAAAGTCCTTTGTGACCAAGATGGAGAGAAGCTGGATAGATTCTTCATCCTTTGATTCTGAAGATAAAGAGGGAGAAGCCTACTTAGGGCTGATATCAGTTGCTGCAGATCCTAAATAATAAGTGGAATATGCTACTGCCAGGATAGGAATCAGGACCCCTATATCACACTCAAATAGTGACAACGAAGTGGATGAAGAAGACTATGAATGCCATGGGTTGATGGCAATGTCTGCAGAAGTGAGAAGTCAGGAAGATTCAGAATCAATCAAGGTACAATCTCTCTCAAATTTTGCATCTTTCTCTGACTTTGAAACCAGTCCAGATACTGGTACATCTTCATCTTGTGATGAAGACTGCTATGAATCTGTGACTGATGGCAATCAATTGATTGACAAGTTTGGACTACTCCTAATTGCTCTAAAGTATAGCAGATTACTTGCCAAGAGGCAAGCCAAGAAATTAGAGGTCCTAAGGCCTTATAAATCTCTCTATAAAAATAAATCTATTGAGTTTTATAAGAAAAGACATGAGATGTATGAGCTTAAGAAAAATCGTGAGTGTCAGACCATGCTTCTAGAAGAAAGAAGAAGCACATCAGATATCTGGAACAATAGTTCTCGGAGAGGTTGGGGATTGTTATTAACCCTTCTCAGTCACAGGGTCAGTTGTCAAATGATACAACTTGCCAAGTCCATAAGAAGCTGGGTATTGACCACATAAATCACCACTTCAAATCTGATTTCCCTAATAAGAGGACAGTGTTTCAGAAGGCAAATACACCTTCTAAAACTGTCTAGTTTGCACCACTCCATAAGGGTCAATTAAATGTGTGCTCCACCAGTGAGGTGAAGGCACATGATCAAAGAAAGAGGACACTGTCCACTCTAGCCACAAGGTTCAGGAAAAAGTCTTTAGATTTGGATCTAAGCATCCTTTTTCTAAAGAAATGAGTGAGTTCACCAAATGGCAGTCTCCAAAAATAGAATTGGCCCATACTGGACCAGGTATATTTAGAACTTCAGCACCTTCACTCAAGAAGAAGTGGACAGCCTCATGCAATGCTCATCCAGCAAAGTCTGGTACTGCTCACTTCTCTCATGGACAGCAACTCTATCATGTCCTATAGAGAAGATACAACAGTCATTAATGTTGGTGTTGTGGGAAACTGGGTCACTATACCATTGACTATTGGGATAACCTGAATGTGACTAGTGGACAGTTGGGTGCTCAGCCTAGGCAGAGAGTTGCACATATGTTTTATGATGCTAACAAGAACCTAGGACCCAATTATCATTGGGTGCCTATGGGTAAATGAACTCTGTTTTGCATGTTAGTCCAAGTACCTCTCCACTTAAGACTTGATATTTAGACAATGGGTGTTCCAGGGAAATGACTGGGATAGGATAGTTACTTTTGGAACATGTTCCAGAAAAAGCAACATGTTAAGGCTAAGAATGTCAAGTAAGTAATCTTCAAAAGCTAGAGGAAGCAAGCATTAAGGTATGTCTCTCTCTCTCTCTTATATAGAGAGTTAGTTTGCTATTTGTTATGATAGTTATGCTCAAGATAAATCCAATCAAATTATTAGCAAGCCTTAGGGTAAAACAATGCATAAATTGGGTGCCAATAGAACTGGCCCATTAGCTTGTTGGGTCCCTTTTGACTTTACTTGAAAATTTACTAAGACAAGTAATTTATACAACCAAACAGTAAGGGACATAATAAAAGCTCTAAGTGTCTTGCATCATAACAGGAATGATTGAGTAAGCCGTAAAGACTAATACACTTAACTTAATAATCAAATGAAATATTTAAATTAAATTAATTAATTCTTTTCATTACATATATAAAGACGACAAGAAAAGAAAAGCCACGTCGCTCTCTAAAAGTCGTAACCCTAGCCGTCGAGACCGAAACTGTCTCAGCATCTTGCCGCTCTGTTTCAAAGGCGCCAAATGTTGTCAAGGAGCTTCAGGATGGATACGAAATAGTGAGGGATGGATTCAATCATGCCTCTCTTGACATTAAAGCAGTGACAAGGATGATTGAGGTCGCTGGCTTAGAATACACTCTTTCCGAACCCTTCACCATTCTTAGAAATGAGGTTGTGGAATTCTTCTCAAACGTTAAGATGTCCCCATCTTAAAACTCTATCAGATCTAAGATTGAAGACATCAAAATCAAGGTAAACCCTAAGAGGTTCGGAAAGGCACATCATATTCCCTTTGTCAACCTTAGTGAGGAAGAAGAGATCGCCAACACGGACAGAGACAGTGCCCTCTTATGGTGTGGATACTATGAGGCCAAATCTGGGGTCTCTGAAAAGGAAATTCTTCAATTAAAGAGGTAAATTGCTAGCAGACATTGTAGGGAAAGACCTCATCTACAAACTTGGATCACATGACACCATCTCTATGTTCATGTTTGCAGTCATGACCAGAATTATACTCAATAAAAAGACCTCATGGACCTCTCTCATCTATCAGAGAATAGTAGACTGCATATCCTCCCCAAATATGGGCAGAATCATTTCCTGAAACATAGTGAACACCTATCCTTACTCTTTCACACAGGAACAGGGGGTGAAGATTCACTACCTGAAATGAATGGACATAAAAACTTTGGATAGATTCTCTAGAGTCCTACCTATGAGCCAACCTTCAGGAATAAAGGAATCCTCCAAGGGAGCAAGGAAGAAACCCACTGAGGAAGAAAGACATTCCAACCCTGAACTAGTACTTGATTCATCCTCTCCAGCTGATGCTGGTTTGCAGGTTGATCTATCCCTCAATTAATCCTCTGCCAACATTCAACTTCAGGATACTGCTGTGCATGTTGATAAAATCCATGTCAGCTCTAGGTCAGTAGAAATCCCTAAGAATGCTGCTGAAGGAGGTAATGTTAAAAAGCATGGGGCAGACATGAACATTACCGATGATGCTGCAGTAGTTGATGATATGCCTGCTGCAGAAGATAACTTGGAGCATCTTGAGACATTAGGCACTTATCTTGATAAGTCCAGTCAAGAGAAAGATGCTCAGTTTGAGGGGGAGCATGAGTAGATGGATGTGACAAACTTGGATCAAGTTGTCAATAAGATAGTTGAGTATGCACCTACTACAGGTAAAACTCATTCCCTCTTTATTTATAACACTAATACAACTTTAGCTAAGGAGGTACTTTCCACTATAAGTGTTGTAGTTGAGCGGAGCCTTCTCAGATCCCTGCTCAGAATGTTAGACCTCCTCTCATGAGCCATACCTCACCTACTCACATCTCCAATGAGGGATTTCTAAACCAGATCAAAGCAATGTTGGATGCTCAGACAACAATCCTCAAGGAGTATGTTGACCACTCTATTTCCAAGCTGGGGGATGAGCTATTAAGTGAAGTCAAGGAATGTAAAGAAGAAACCTCTCACTTGAATCAACAGGTCACTACCTAGTTTGATATTGTAACACCCCATTCGTCGCATATCATATAGCAGTAGGTCCGGCTGTGGCCCGACGCCATATACCACCGACAGACCGGGCGGTTACTCAATGGAAACCATCCAACTAATAACTAGCATCCTATACAAAGTGATTCTAGTAGAAGCAATTATTAAAAGTTGCAAAATAAAGAACCCAGCCACAAGCATGAATGTCCACTACTCAAAATAATAGTAATGAAGTACAATACACAAGTACCATGGCCTTTTGGCCTTACAATTGTTTACTCAAATAACATGTTTTTCCAAACCTCGTCATGCAGGCCGGTCACACATGAACAAAACAAGTAAACACTCAATTTAGGCCTTCGAAGGCTGGCTCAACAACTTGGGCTTTAGCCCGCTATTTACTGCTCGGCTCCGCAGCACCTGCAAGCAACAATCCACCGCATCGGTGGCAAACAAAAGCAACAGTTAGATATGCTGACCAAATTATAAGGATACCGCCACCATAATCGGGGCGGCGATGATCTTTCCCTGCACTTTGTTAACATAACCATACAGTATAGTGAATAAACACTTCATCACAGTTGTGGGCACGCACGACCACACACCCCGTGCACTCAGGGAACATTCTCGGTGAACACAGTCAAAGTCCGCTGATTCACCACCGCCCCTTGGACGGTAATATCTCGTGAGCATTTGGTCTTTCTAGCCACTGCCTAAGACCCTCCATCTATGCCAATGACGAGTACCACGTGCCTTAGGTCTCTCTAACTGAACCTCATAGATCGGGTATGGTTCCGCCTAACCCGTTGCTCACACTGCAACATCAACTTAAGTCGTCTGTGCGGGTCAAGCTTCCCCGTGTCCCGTATCCAACACACAATACATAACCCAGTTATGTTCAGGTCTGCTCCCAGGCCACCATGTTGGCAGAATCATGCATCTGCCCTATTTTTCGGGTGCACCTTGGAGTTAATCGCTAAGGCTCCCTGTTCCAAACAACCAAGTAGAAAACCCGAAAAACAAACATTCGTGTAGAGTCTTCTCCGATAATTCACGCAATGCAACATCACCGATCCAGACAAACTTGTCCGGGTAGGCTTCACACATCATGCATGAATCTGTTCTCGATTACGGACTCTACATGTACACAATGGGGACTATTCATATCTACCTGAAGGAACGCCTCAACTCATCGCAAACTCGCGAGAGCGAGCTTCCTATGCAAAGGAAAAGTGGACTTCACATGTCCTAGGATGAGAATCGTTACCCTAGCATCTTTCCTTGGCACCATGGAAATGTATGCGGACATGCCCGTGTCATCCTGAAATGCTCGTATCAAACTACCTGAAATGCCCGTGTCATTCGGACATGTATGCGGACATGCCCGTGTCATTCGCGTAGAATCGTCACACTACCTGAAACGCCGTGTCAAACTTGACATGCCCGTGTCATCAAGAACACGACCATGTACTATGCCGTGTTACTCCATCGACAGAGGACCACCACCAACCCGAGAAGCACACGGGTCTTGGTCACGCCCGTGTCCCATTTGACACACCCGTGTCACCACCGAACACGCTTGGGTTTCCATGCCGTGTCTCACGCTTGAATAAAATCAGCCAACCACCCGAGAAGGACACGGCCTGTGACATGCCCGTGTCCCAGGCCGTGTTCGCTGCTCGATTATCGTCGAGTCCACAATTCGTCGACCTCCCGGACAGATTGTCGACCCAAGCATGACACGCCCTGGGACACGCCCGTGTCCCAGGCCGTATGCCCCCTGCCAAATTCCAAACTTGGTTCAAAATGCCTCCCGTAGCACTTTTGAGTTTCGGGGCGTTACAACTCTCTCCCTCTTAAAAGAATTTTGTCCACGAAATTACATAAAGGAAAGGTAAATACAAAAAAACTTAATCGGTACCAAAGTGGAATAACTCCGGGTAATCCTCAAGCATGGTCTGCTCTCGCTCCCAAGAGAGCTCTTCCCGACCGCAATTGTCCCAACATACCTTGACCATCCTGATCTCTTTGTTGCATAGCCGCTTGACTTCGGAGTACTCAATTTGAACGGGCTTAACCTTTATCGTCAACCCATTATCCACCGACACTTGATCCGCCGCGATCAGATGCGAAGGCTCTTGCACCGCCTTCCGTAGTACCGATATATGGAATACATCGTGCAGACCACTAAGCTCCACTGATAGCTTCAACCGATATGCTGCTTCGCCAATCCGCTCTAGAACCTCAAACGGTCTAAGGTACCTCGGGCTTAGCTTCTTCAAGAACTACACCCACGAGACACCCTTGAACGGCTTAATCTTCAAGTACACCCAGTCGCCAACAGTGAACTACACGTTCATGTGCTTGGCATTATAGTACTTAGCCTGGAGGTCTTGAGCTATTAGCAACCTCTCTCGAATCGTTCGAACCAACGATGTAGCATCTTCCACCTCTTGGCATTTGTATAACTTTGACTCACCCGTTTCCAACCAAGATAACGACGTGCGACATCTTCTACCATAAAGGGCCTCGAAGGGCGCCATTTGTATGCTCGCCTGGTAGCTATTGTTGTACGCGAACTCCACCAAGTATAGGTGGTCCTCCCACTACTTCTCAAAGTCCAGGATGCACATGCGAAGCATGTCTTCCATTGTCATATTGACCCTCTCGGTCTGCCCATCCGTCTGCGGATGAAAGGCTATGCTGAAACTCAGCTTTGTTCCCAATATCTGCTGCACCAGCCTCCAATCATTGGACATGAACCGCCCATCTCGGTCACTCACGATGCTGCGGGGCACACCATGAAGTCTCACAATATTATCCACATACAACTTTGCCAATTTCTCAACCGGATCATCCTTCCTATGCGGAATGAAGTGCGACACCTTCGTTAGACGATCTAAGACCACCCAAATGGCGTCGTTCCCCTTCTGCGACCTTGGCAACCCGTGCAAAAAGTCCATAGTAATGTCGTCAAACTTCCACTCCGGAATAGGCAAGGACTTCAAGAATCCTCCAGGATTTTGGCATTCCGCCTTCACCAAGGCGCACGCCTAACACTTCGCCACGTACAATGCCACATATTTCTTCAGTCCTGGCCACCAGAACAATTTCTTCACATCGCGGTACATCTTCATGCTCCCCAGGTGAATCGTGTACTTAGTATGATGCGCCTTGTGCAACAATTCCACACGCAAAGTGCCCACATTTGGGACGCACAGACGACCGTCTTTCCCAAGCAATACATCCACCACCTCATATTGGGAATTTGACCCATCCAAAGCCTCTATCATGAGCTGCTTCATGCTTCTATCCAAATCTAAAGCCTGCCAAATCCGATCAGCCAGGTCGTACTGAACTTTTGTCCAGTTCAATAGCGCTTCAGCACTCGACTGCTTGTCTACGCAAGAGATCTCCAATGCCTCCAACTCCAGAACCAACCGCTCATCATGGACCGACAACCAATTGTCTTGAGCTAGGGGCCGGCGACTCAACGCGTCCGCCACCACATTGCGTTTTCCAGGAACATAATGGATCTTTAACGTGTAGTCCCCCAGGAACTCCAACCATCTCCTCTGTCGTATGTTCAGATCTTTCTGATCCAACAAGTATTTAAGGCTCTTATGGTCGGTATAGATATCGACCTTCACTCCATACAAGTAGCGTCTCCATAGCTTCAATGCAAAAATCACGGCTGCTAACTCCAAGTCATGGACCGGATAATTCCTCTAGTGCACCTTTAGCTATCTCGAGCCATATGCTATCACACTTCCGTGATGTAGTAGCACACAACCAAGTCCACTGCCCGAAGCATTACTATAGATCTCAAAACCTTCGGTCCCACTCGGCAAACTCAGCATAGGCGCCGTGGTCAACCGACACTTCAACTCCTCAAAAGGTCGTGCGCACTCCGACATCCAAATGAACTTCTGCTCCTTCCTCGTCAAAGTAGAGAGGGGTAATGCTATCCGCGAGAAGTTCTCCACGAAGTGCCTGTAATAGCCGGCAAGCCCCAGAATGCTCCGGACTTCCGCTACCAAGAAAGCACAGGCCACTCTCGTATTGCAATAATCTTCGTCGGATCCACCACAATGCCCTCTCCACTCACTATATGACCAAGGAACGCCACTGAAGATAGCGAAAAATCATATTTGGAGAACTTGGCATACAATTGATTTCTCCTCAGCGTCTCCAAGACCAAATGAAGATGCTTGAAGTGATCCTCCTTACATTGCAAGTACACCAATATGTCGTCGATGAAGACGATCACAAAATGGTCCAAATACTCCGTGAAAGTCCTGTTCATCAAATCCATGAACACCGACGGCGCATTCGTCAGCCCAAACTGCATGACCGTAAACTCGTAATGCCTGTATCTCGTACTAAAAGCTGTTTTGTG
This sequence comes from Platanthera guangdongensis, assembly GCA_039583875.1. Taxonomy (NCBI): domain Eukaryota; kingdom Viridiplantae; phylum Streptophyta; class Magnoliopsida; order Asparagales; family Orchidaceae; genus Platanthera; species Platanthera guangdongensis. Next base: position 204,244,824 of record CM077151.1, on the reverse strand, counting down.
GATATCACTCTCCCTTATCCTCAGTTGATAGCATCCAGACTTGAGATCCAACTTTGACTACACCGTTGACCCGACCAACTAATCGAACAGATCATCAATCCTCGGGATCGAGTACTCGTTCTTCTCCATTAGCTTGTTCAACTCCCGATAATTAATACAAAGTCTCAAGCTCTCGTCCTTCTTCTTAACAAAGAGGACCGGTGCGCTCCAAGGCAACGAACTTGAACGCACATACCCTTGCTCCAATAACTCTTGTAGTTGCACCTTCAGCTCCACCATTTCCTTAGGCGCTAGCCGATACGGAGATCGTGACACAGGTTTCGCACCTAGCACTAGCTCAATTGTGAAATGCATCTCCTGTTGAGGCGGGGCTCCATGAAGATCGGCAGGGAACACATCAGGGTACTCAGCTACCACCGAAATACTATCCAACGTAGGATTAGGCTTTGCAACCTCCACTAGCGTAAAGAACAGCTCTGCACCAGCACGAACCGCCTTCACCACCTGAAGAGCAGACATCAACGTCTTGCTCGACCCTTTCAAGTCCATGAAAGTCGTCTAATGACCTATTCCCAACTTGACTTCCTTGTGACAGCAATCAATAAAATCTTGCTGGTCCGAGAGCCAGTCTATGCCAAATATTACATCGAACTCCACCAGCGATAGTAATGATGCTTACAAATGAAACTCTTGACTCACGATATGAATCTTAATACCACAGATTCTATCCGTGCGCATCGAACAACCATTGGCCAACAACGCATCCAGTTTGTCCTTCTAAATCGAAGAAGGTACTCTGATGCGCGATATGAATCCTTCGGAAAAAAGGAGTGTGAAGCTCCCATATTAAAGAGTGCTCTCGCCGGATTCTCACAGATAAAAACAAATCCTATAGAAGCAGTGGTAAGGTAACACACGCATAACAAGTATTTCAAAATTAACTTGCTATAACTTTAAACCGTACCTGTCACCACATCCGCTTGCTTGATGGCCTCCTGTTGGCCAAGATTATAAACTCTCGGTTGAGCAGGAGAATAATGGGATGCGTTTGACTCCACCGCCTTGCCTTCTCTTCATATGTTGCTCTCGGCTTCCTTTCGTACTTGGGACATCCACTCCAGCAGTCACGAGCAAAGTGCCCCGGCTTCCCACAAGTAAAACATGCGCCCGGGGGCCGACCCATAGTCGCCCAAGAAGCACCAGAAGAAGGGGCTGGATCCGAAGTCCTAGCCTTCTTATTGAACTTACGATACCCAAACTTTGCATTAGCCGGCACTTTGAACTCTGTCTTCTTGTCACCAAAGCTTTTCTTCACTTGTACATTCTTCAAGTCCTCCTCCAATGACCGGCCGTGTTGACCAGGGTCAAGAAGCCCTGCGTCATCGGCCCTGAAAGCAGTAGCCTCAAGTCATCTGTCAGACCTTTGTAGAAATGGTCCATCTTGCGATCCTCATCTGCAAATGTGGAGCTAGCGTACCGACCCAAACGAGTAAACTTGTGGAGATACTCATCAATGCTACTCTCTCTTTGCACCAATTTCAGGAACTCATTCTCCAATGCTATCCTCTGAGCCGAAGGGACGTACCTTGCCAAGAACAGTCTCGAGAACTCCTCCATCGAGACGTCTGTAATTTGCCTACCCCTCATGTGATGTAGATCCAAGCCATCCCACCATAACCTAGCATCATCGTCCAAAAGGAACGTAGCTATAGTGGTCATTTGCAACTCCTCCATTTCAGTAGTTGCCAGGACTCTCTTCACTCGAGAGCCAATCTTCAGCTTGAGATGGGGTTCCCAACCCCGAGAACACCAGAGGATTAAAGCTCATAACGTGCTTGAGCTACCTTCTAGTTGCTCTCCTCGGCACCAAAGGCTCCAAAGCTATCTGGTCCACTCTTCTCGGTTCATCCCTTTGAAGCGGTACCTGCTCCCTCGTAGAAGCGGGCTGCTGCATTTGCCTGGCATGCTGCAGATTGATCTTGGCAAACAATTCTTCGGCAACCAATCGTATGGTGTCAGCCAAGGGAGGTGTTGCAGGAGCATCATTTGGTGCACTACTAGCCTCAAAAACTGATAACTACTTTTAGTCATAGTTTTTGGGGGAGTTTAGTATGCAAAACCCCTAAGTTTATTTATATTTTATGCGTGTTAGGTTTTTATTTCATGTTTTAATTTTTTTTATAATATATTAATTCCTAGTTCAGTTATGTGTTTTATGCTTTTTTATGTTTAATTTTATGTTGTATGTCTAGTTGTGTTTCGTTATGAAAAATAACTATTATTATGTTATTATGGTTAGTTTTATTTTTAATAACTTATATTGTGTTATGTTATAAAATATATCTAACATTTTGTTTATTTGTTTTATTTTATTTGTAGGTTCAAAGCCTTTGATGCAGTCCAAGTGCAGCCCGCCATGGCAAGCCGAGCTCACCAACATGAACCAGTCCGAGCTACTCTCCAAGCCCAAAACCGAGCAGCCCATGCAGCTCACAAACAATATTTCGGCCCACATTATGAAGTACATGCATGGTCGGCCCCCTCTTTTCCCCCCTTCATTATTCTACATTCACCTCCTCTCTATTTTATATTTTCCACTTTCATTTCCATAAATTACATGTAATGAACCACTCCACTCCTCTCTCTTCTTTATTCCTCATGCATCTCCCCACTCACCCCCTCACTCTCTTATTTATTTCTCATTCACCCCTCTTTCCCCTTCTCTCATTCTCATTTAAACCCATCCATCCCCCCTCTTTTATTTATTTTGTTCTTTTTTATTTTCCTAAATGAAAATGCATGCATGTAGCCTCCCCTCTCTCCCCCATTAATGACATTCATGCACCTCCTCATACATGCATGGCCGGCCACATCCTACTCCCACTTCATTTCCACCACTTTCTAGAATCTTCCTCCTCTCCTATAAAAGGAACCCATGTCTCATGCTTTGAGGAGGGTGGGATTTTGGAATGCAAGTGAGATAGTTAGTTCAAGAGAGAGTTCTTTTATGTTTCTTACTTGTTGTTGTAAAGTTCTTTTCTATTAGTGTAACCATTTTCTATTTAGTGTAATATTTTTTGGTAGCATAATCTTGTCCCTTTTATATTTTTGTACTCCTCTTTCTATTATCAATGAAAAATTATTTTCTTCATCTTATTTTTGTTTCCTTTTCAACCATGTGTAGCTAATTTTCCGTTAGCGTTCGATCATGAGGATCCATGAAATGAGATGAGATTTCCTTTTACTTCTTTGTTTTATATTTGTCAAAATTATTCTCGATCCTTCTTTGATTTTTCTCGTGTCGACACCGTATTTCCGGTATACGGTAGTAGGCAATTTGATCTCATTTCATAGTAGTCGAGAGACTTGTTGATTTGAAAGATCACTCAAAGAAGGAAGGAGTTGATCGCAACCCTAGAGATATGATGACATAAATCCTCCAGATTGGATTCAAATCCAACAGTGCGGGTCACTTCGGTAATGCGACTTTAGGCCATTTTGACTTGTAAAGAGATTTCGGTCAAAACGTCTATAAGTTAGGGGATTTAATGCTCTAGCGATATTACTTCCTAATATCGGATCCGTCATAGTCGAGGTTAATTTGCAAATGTAAGTCTATATTTTTCCTTCCCGTCTCATTCCACGGTGAATCATTGATCGGATGCTAGCTTTTTATTATAAGTTTTCGTTTCAAAAATTATCTTTATATTTAATTTTAAAATTCTCAAAAACCCAACAATCTTTCGGTAGGATAATAGTAGAAGCGTGAGTAGCAGTACTTGACAGCCCCGAGTTTAAATACGACCTTTGTACTACAATTCGATAGGTACACTTGCCTTTTCGGGTTGATAGCAATCAACACACCAAGTTTTTGGCGTCGTTGCCGTGGATGCTTTTTCGTCAATATTAAGAAAACGCTTTCGCTATTACTTCTGCAAAATCAAAAAAATTAAATTTTCTCTTTCTTTTTGGTAACAATTTTTTTTATGGAATCGTCTTCTTTTGGCGCTTTTTGTAATTTTTGCGGGTCGCCCGACCACTTTTATTCTGAATGTCTTTCGAGAACCCCTCACTCTTTCGATTTCAATTTTTCTGGAGCAGGTCAAAGTGGCCAATTTGACCCTTACTCCAATTTTTATCCTACTTGGGAGGTGGGGAACCCGTATTATTTTTCACATGATTTTGCCCCGCAAAGCGCCGTGCCTCTAAATTTTAATTCAATCGATAATGGGTATTTTGAATTGCAAACTTCTCTTGATAATATTAATTCGCATTTCAAGATCATTATCGATTATTTTTCTCGTGAGGCCGCTTCGTTTTCTTCGTCTTCTTATCTGTCGCCTCCAATTTCAACGTGTAATGAGTCACCGGATATCCCGGCTTGTCTTTTTACTCTCGAGGAGGATAACTATTCAGATATTCCAGATTGTTTCCTTCCTCCTTTGGATGACACCCCTATGGATACTCCAGCGTGCTTCTTACCTTTTGAGGATGACAAGACATCTCATCGTTCTCTTTCTTTTTCTGAAGACGTTTGTGATTCCATTTCACTTCAAATTTCAACTGTTCCAAATTTTTCTATTTTTAGCGAATCTTCTTCTTCTATTTTAGATAATTCTTCTTTCGTTCTTTCTACCCCTCCTTCTCCCGAAATTTCACAAGTCCCTCCTTCTCCTTCTGAAATTTCTGTTGATGAAATTTCTTTTTTACTTCTTTTATTCCTCTTTCTATTTCTTTTTCTTTTTCTTCTTCTTCTTTTGACGACCCCTTCTTTCCCATTTTACATACGGTGGAGTTCTTCTATAACTCCATTGTTGAAGTCAAAAATGACCTCTATGGAGTTCGGGGTCCCTAGAAAGGGGTAACCTCACACCTAGTACACTCAGGAGAACGTCACGGACCAAAGGATCAAGGAGCTAGAAATAGACCCTCGGCACTAGCGCGGAGGTCCCACCTCACACCCGGAAGACCTTTGAGGTCTCCCCCTCCCTAGCCAAGGCTTGAGCTAGGGTGCCTTGAAGGATGAAGAGAGAATGAAAAAGTGATGAAGTGCCCTCTCCAAGGCACCCCTAAGGGCCTATTTATAGTTTTCCAAATCCCATGGACCAAAATGCCTGAAATACCCCTATGCCAAACATGCCTCGGTCCAATAAAAAATAGCCACACCGGGGGGGGGGGGGGGGGGGGGGGGGGGGGGGTAAAGGGGTAAAAACCACCCCGCCCCTCATCCACCTAGGGGCCGAGCAGAGGGGCGACGAAGGCAGGGGCGAGACCCCCGGCCTTGGCCAGTCTTGCCCCACCAAGCCGCGGGCAGGTGCGAGACCCCTGGCCTTGGCCGGTCTCGCCCCGCCAGGCCGCGGGCAGTGGCGAGACCCTCGGCCTTGGCCAGTCTCGCCCATCCAAGCCGCGGGCAGGGGGAGACCCCCGGCCTTGGCCAGTCTCGCCCCTCCAAGCCGCGGGCATGGGAGAGACCCCTGGCCTTGGCCGGTCTCGCCGAACGAAGCCGCGGGCAGGGGCGAGACCCCGGCCTTGGCCGGTCTCGCCCCACCAAGCTGCGGGCAGGGGCGAGACCCCCGCCCTTGGCCGATCTCGCCCCACCAAGCCGCGGGCAGTGGCGAGACCCCGGCTTTAGCCGGTCTCGCCCCACCAAGCTGCGGGCAAGGGCGAGACCCCCGGCTTTGGCCGGACTCGCCCCACCAAGCCGCGGGCAGGGGCGAGATGCCCGGCCTTGGCCGGTCTCGCCCCACCAAGCCGCGGGCAGGGGGGGTGGGCAGGGGCGAGACCCCGGCCTGCCAAAAAAGGGCCACTGGGGGAGGCCGATTTTTGCAACCCCTACTAGTATATTCCAAGGGCTAGGCCAAAAATGGCCATCAAGAGCTCCAACCACTCAAAAAGCTTAAAACTCAAAACCTGCGAATATGAGGTTGTACACAATCCCCGCTCTTTTCGAGGTTGGCACAAGCTCGGAAAGAAACGTCCAACCAAACATATTCGCTGAGTGTAACTTTCCTGCTGGGTCAACCTGCCATGCCGGCTATGGGTGCTTGGGTGGCGAGACCTCCTCTGGGTAAAAAACACTTCACCCCCCGGAGGGGTCAACCTGTCATGCCAACTATGGGAGCCTTGGTAGCGAGACCTCCTTAGGGTAAAAAACACTCCACCCCCCGGAGGGGTCAACCTGTCATGACAGCTATGGGATCCTGGGTGGCGAGACCTCCTCCGGGTAAAAACCACTTCACCCCCTGGAGGGGTCAACCTGTCATGCCAGCTATGGGAACCTGGGTGGCAAGACATCCTCCGGGTAAAAAACACTCCAGCCCCCGGAGGGGTCAACCTTCCATGCCAGCTATGGGATCCTGGGTGGCGAGATCTCCTCCGGGTAAAAAACACTTCACCACCCCAGAGGGTCACCCTGCCATGCCAGCTATGGGAGCCTGGGTAGCGAGACATCCTCCGGGTAAAGGACACTTCACCCCCCCCCCCCCGGAGGGGTAAACTTGTCATGCCAGCTATGGGATCCTGGGTGGCGAGACCTCCTCTGGATAAAAAAACACTCCACCCCCTGGAGGGGTCAACCTGCCATGCCAGCTATGGGAGCCCAGGTGGCGAGACCTCCTCCAGGTAAAAAACACTTCACCCCCCGGAGGGGTCAACCTGTCATGCCAGTTATGGGAGCCTGGGTGGCAAGATCTCCTCCGGGTAAAGGACACTTCACCCACCCCCCCCCCCCCACCCGGAGGGGTTAACTTGCCATGCCAGCTATGGGAGCCTGGGTGGAGAGACCTGCTCCGGGTAAAGGACACTTCACCACCCCCGGAGGGGTCAACCTGCCATGTCAGCTATGGGCGCCTGAGTGGTGCGACCTCCTCCGAGTAAAAAACACTCCACCCCCGGAGGGGTCAACCTGTCATGCCAGCTATGGGAGCCTGTGCGGCGAGACCTCCACCAGGTAAAAAACACTTCACCACCCGGAGGGGTCAACCTGACATTCCAGCTATGGGAGCCTGGGTGGCGAGATCTCCTTCGGGTAAAAAACAGTTCACCCCCTGGAGGGGCCAACCTTCCATGCCAGCTATGGGAGCCTGGGTGGCGAGACCTCCTACATGTAAGGGACTTGGCTTCCACGAGAGATCAACCAGCCTTGTCAGCTAGTGAGAGCCTGACAGCAGAATCATCATTGGAGTAAAGGACTTGGCTTCCACGAGAGATCAACCAGCCCTATCAGCTAGTGAGAGCCTGACAACGGAATCATCATCGGAGCAAAGGACTTGGATTTCAAGAGATATCAACCAGCCCTGTCAGCTAGTGAGAGTCTGACAGCGGAATCATCATCAGAGCAAAGGGCTTGGCTTCCATGAGAGATCAACCAGACCTGTCAGCTAGTGAGAACCTGACAGCGAAATCATCATCGGAGCAAAGGGCTTGGCCTCCACGAGAGATCAACCAGTCCTGTCAGCTAGTGAGAGCCTGACAGTAGAATTATCATCAGAGCAAAGGACTTGGCTTCCACGAGAGAGCAAGCAGCCCTGTCAGCTAGTGAGAGCCTGACAGCGGAATCATCATCGGAGCAAAGGGCTTGGCTTCCACGAGAGATCAACCAGCCTTGTCAGCTAGTGAGAGCCTGACAACAGAATCATCATCGGAGCAAAGGGCTTGGCTTTCACGAGAGATCAACCAGCCCTATCAGCTAGTGAGAGCCTGACAGCGAAATCATCATCGAAGCAAAGGGCTTGGCTTCTATGAGAGATCAACCAGCCCTATTAGCTAGTGAGAGCCTGACAGCGGAATCATCATCGGAGCAAAGGACTTGGCTTCCACGAGAGATCAACCATCCCTGTTAGATAGTGAGAGCCTGACAGCGGAATCATCGTCAGAGCAAAGGGCTTGGCTTCCACGAGATATCAACCAGCCCTGTCAGCTAGTGAGAGCCTGACAGCTGAATCATCATTGGAGAAAAGGACTTGGCTTCCATGAGAGATCAACCAGCCCTGTCAGCTAGTGAGAGCCTAACAGCGGAATCGTCATCGGAGCAAACGGCTTGTCTTCCATGAGTGTTCAACCAGCTCTGTCAGCTAGTGAGAGCCTGACAGCGGAATCATCATCGGAGCAAAGGGCTTGGCTTCCACAAGAGATCAACCAGCCCTGTCAGCTAGTGAGAGCCTGATAGCGAAATCATCATCAGATCAAAAAGCTCAGTTGGTGATTAGGGAGTGGAGGAAAGCTCTCTTATTGAGGTCCTAGGTTCGAGACCCAGTGGCAACAACCCGCCGCTGCTGATAAACAGGCATGGAGAGGGGTTGGGGTGTATGGCCTACATGCTTGAATATGATAGGCTGACTACAAGCAGTGGGCCCGGGTCTGGACTCTGGTAGGCTGGCGGTCTGGCTGGGTCCCACGTTGATGGGCCTGGACCGTTATACTACCTTCATCCCGTCAAATGCCTTCTTGAAAATGACATTGACAGAGCTTCCGTTGTCAACCAAGATCCGAGAGACGGTAAAGCCTTCGATGGCTGCCTGGATGACCAGGGCATCGCAGAAGAGATCCTCAAGCTCTGGCATGTCTTTCGATGAAAAGGTGATCTGTTCTTCCAGGGGCGGGGTCTGAGACGACGAGGCGATGCTCCGACGCTACATGACGTTGGAGACTTGCCATTCCAACTCCTTCAACCTACGCCGGCGGCTGAGGCTGAGCTGGGCCTCTCACTCCCCTTACCTCCTGGAACTCGGTCAGGTAGCCGTGGCATGACCCTCCAACTGGTGGAAGTCACAGTAAGGTAAGGCTCTTCCTCCCCTCTTTTGGCGTGCTCGGCGGTCTCCCCCAATGCTTCTTCCTCTATCGCCAATCACCAAGGCCTGCTGGGGTGGGGGTAGTAGCTGTCTAGGGGCCTGCCTCTGGAAGTTGAATCTCCCTTGGCACCCATGGAAGTTCCCCCCTCCTTGAATGAGAGCTCTTCCTAGACCTTAGGCAGGTCCTCCCTGCTGCTTCCAGCTTATTTCCGGACCCTCCTGTCCTTGGAACCCCTGATCTCTCTGCTCCTCTCTTCTTCTTCCTTCCTGATGCCTTGAGCCACCCTACTCCTTTGACTCCACCTCCGTCAACTTTGCCAACCTCTTAACAAATGCCGGGTTGGCTGCCTCCATGGCGATCTCCTCTGCCGCCCTTTCCATCAGCTCCTCGAAGGAAAGGGGGGCCTTCCCGGTCAAGCTCATATTGAAGAAGCCCTCCTTCAGCCCAACGATGAAGGCTATCTGGAGTGCATACCCTGGCATCTCCTGGATATCCAGGATCTCTTCCTGGAACCTGTCAACGTAGTGGGCCAGCGACTCCTCGACCCTCTGCCTTATCAGAAAGATGGATTCGGGACTCCTCTTCCTCTACTTGTAGGTGGAGAAGCGGAGCTGGAAGCTCCAGCTCAAGTCCTCGAACCCATAGATCGACCATGGAGGGAGTTGATGAAACCAGTCCCTTGCCTTCTCCTTCAACGTGATCGCAAAGAGACGAGACTTGAAGGCATCTGTAATCGGCCTGATGGAGACCACATCCTCGAACCACAGCAGGTGCTGGACGGGTTCATCCTTCCCAGTATAGTAAGCCATGTCAGGCTCTCTGAACCCCTCGGGAACGGGAGCTGAGATGATCAGCTCGGTGAAGGGTGACCCCCTAAGGGGTGGTCTCGCCACTTCTACTAGCGCGAACTGCTCGCCTGGGAGGTGGGCACTCACCGAGCTGGAGAACAGCTCCCAGCCAGTGAGGTCTCTCTCGACCCCATCTCCCATCCTCTCCTTCCCTGTCCATCTCCCTAGTGTACTTCCTTCTCCCCCTACTGGGGTCATCTCGCCTAGACCCCTGGGAGCCGACTCGTCGAGAGGGGGGGGGAGCTAGTTCTTGGGGGGTCGGGGTGGAGCTTCCAGCCTGAGTAGAAATGTTTCGCAGCATCTCCATGATGCCTTGGATGGAGGCCATGAACTCTTGCCTCCCCACAAAGGGTCCTGGGCTGGGGAGCTCGGCGAGATCATCACTACCTCCCTGACCTCCCATCATGACACTCTCCTGAGATCTTCTGTGTTGGTCACTCTCCACGCTCACCGCACCAAAAGTGTTGAAGCCAAAAAGGACCTCTGTGGAATTTGGGGTCCCTAGAAAGGGGTGACCTCGCACCTACTACACTCAGGAGAACGTCACAGACCAAAGGATCAAGGAGCTAGAAACAGACCCTCGGCTCTAGCGCGGAGGTCCCACCTCACCCCCGGAAGACCTTCGATGTCTCCCCCTCCCTAGCCAAGGCTTGAGCTAGGGTGCCTTGAAGGATGAAGAGAGAATGAAAAAGTGATGAAGTACCCTCTCCAAGGCACCCCTAAGGGCCTATTTATAGTTTTCCAAATCCCATGGACCAAAATGCCCGAAATACCCCTATGCCAAACATGCCTCGGTCCAATAGAAAACAGCCACACCGTGGGGTAAAGGGGTAAAAACCACCCCACCCCTCATCCACCTAGGGGCCGAGCACAAGGGGCGACGAGGGCAGGGGCGAGACCCCCGGCCTTGGCCGGTCTCGCCCCACCATGCCGCGGGCAGGGGAGAGACCCCCGGCCTTGCCCGGTCTCGCCCCGCTAGGCCGCGGGTAGGGAAGAGACCCCCGACCTTGGCCGGTCTCGCCCCTCCAAGCCGCGAGCAGGGGAGAGACCCCCGGCCTTGGCTAGTCTCTCCCCTCCAGGCCGCGGGTAGGGATGAGACCCCTGGCCTTGGCCGGTCTCGCCCCACCAAGCTGCGGCCAGGGGCGAGAACCCCGGCCTTGGGCGGTCTCGCCCCACCAAGCCGCGAGCAGGGGTGAGACCCCCGGACTTGGCCGGTATCGCTCACCAAGCCGCAGGCAGTGGCTAGACCCCCGACCTTCGCTGGTCTTGCCCCCACCAAGCTGCGGGCAGTGGCGAGACCCCCGGCCTTAGCCAGTCTCGCCCCACCAAGCCGCGGGCAGGGGGGGTGCAGGGGCGAGACCCCGGCCGCCCAAAAAAGGACCAATGGGGGAGGCCAATTTTTCCTCCCCCTACTAGTATATTCCAACGGCTAGGCCAAAATTGGCCATCAAGAGCTCAAACAACTCAAAAAGCTTAAAACCCAAAACCTGCGAATACGGGGTTGTACACAATCCCCGCTCTTTTTGAGGTTGGCACAAGCTCGGAATGAAACGTCCAACCCAACGTATTCGCTGAGTGTAACTTTCCTGCGGGGTCAACCTACCATGGTGGCTATGGGAGCCTGGGTGGCGAGACCTCCTTTGGGTAAAAAACACTTCACCCCCCAGAGGGGTCAACCTGTCATGCAAACTATGGGAGCCTGGGTGGCGAGACCTCCTCAGGATAAGAAACACTCCACCCCCCGGAGGGGTCAACCTGTCATGGGAGACTGGGTGGCGAGACCTCCTCCGGGTAAAAAACACTTCACCCCCTGGAGGGGTTAACCTGTCATGTCATCTATGAGAGACTGGGTGTTGAGACCTCCTCCGGGTAAAAAACACTCCACCCCCCGGAGGGGTCAACCTGTCATGCCAGCTATGGGAGCCTGGGTGGTGAGATCTCCTCCGGGTAAAAAACACTTCACCCCCTAGAGGGGTCAACCTGCCATGCCAGCTATGGGAGCCTAGGTGCCGAGACCTCCTCCGGATAAAGGACACTTCACCCCCCCCCCCCCCCCCCCGAAGGGGTCAACCTGTCGTCCCAGCTATGGATCCTGAGGCGAGACCCCCTCCGGGTAAAAAACACTCCACCCCCCGGAGGGGACAACCTGTCATGCCAGCTATGGGAGCCTGGGTGGCGAGACCTCCTCTGGGTAAAAAAACACTTCACCCCCCGGAGGGGTCAACCTGTCATGCCAGCTATGGGAGCCTGGGTGGCGAGATCTCCTCCGGGTGAAGGACACTTCACCCCCCCCCCCCTCGGAGGGGTCAACCTGCCATGCCAGCTATGGGAGCCTAGGTGGCAAGACCTACTCCCGGTAAAGGACACTTCACCCCCCCCCCCGGAGGGGTTAACGTGTCATGCCAGCTATTGGAGCCTGGGTGGCGAGACCTCCTCCGGGTAAAAAACACTCCACCCCTGGAGGGGTCAACCGGCCATGGCAGCTATGGTAGCCTACGTGGCAAGACCTCCTCCGGGTAAAAAACACTTCACCCCCCAGAGGGGTCATCCTGCCATACCAGCTATGGGAGCCTGGGTAGCGAGATCTCCTCCGAGTAAAAAACACTTCACCCCCTGGAGGGGTCAACCTGTCATGCCAGCTATGGGAGCCTGGGTGGTGAGAGCTCCTCCGGGTAAGGGACTTGGCTTCAAAGAGAGATCAACTAGCTCTGTGAGCTAGTGAGAGCCTGACAGAGGAATCATCATTGGAGCAAAGGACTTAGCTTTCATGAGAGATCAACCAGCCCTGTCAGCTAGTGAGATCCTGACAGCGGAATCATCATCGGAGCAAAGGACTTGGCTTCCACGAGAGATCAACCAGCCCTATCAGCTAGTGAGAGTCTGACAGTGGAATCATCATTGGAGCAAAGGGCTTGGCTTCCACAAGAGATCAACCAGACCTGTCAGCTATTGAGAGCCTGATAACGGAAACATCATCAGAGCAAAGGACTTGGCTTCCATGAGAGATCAACCAGTCCAGTCATCTAGTGAGAGCCTGACATCGGAATCATCATCGGAGCACATGACTTGGCTTCTACGAGAGAGCAACCAACCCTATCAGCTAATGAGATCCTGACAGCGGAATCATCATCGGAGCAAATTGCATGGCTTCCATGATAGATCAACCAGCCCTGTCAGCTAGTGGGAGCCTGACAGCGGAATCATCATCGGAGCAAAGGGCTTGGCATCCACGAGAGCGCAACCAGCCCTTTCAGCTAGTGAGAGCATGATAGCAGAATCATCATCGGAGCAAAGGGCTTGGATTCCACGAGAGATCAACCAGCGCTGTTAGCTAGTGAGAGCCTGACAGCGGAATGATCATTGGAGCAAAGGACTTGACTTCCCCGAGAGATCAACTAGCCCTGTCAGCTAGTGAGAGCCCGACAGCAGAATCATAATCAGAGCAAAGGGCTTGGCTTCCACAAGAGATCAACCAGCCCTGTCAGCTCGTGAGAGCCTGACAGAAGAATCATCATCGAAGTAAAGGGCTTGGCTTCTACGAGAGATCAACCAGCCCTGTCAGCTAGTGAGAGGCTGACAGCAGAATCATCATTGGAGCAAAGGACTTGGCTTCCATGAGAGATCAACCAGCCCTGTCAGCTAGTGAGAGGCTGACAGCAGAATCATCATCGGAGCAAAGGGATTAGATTTCACGAGAGATCAACCAGCCCTGTCAGCTAGTGAGAGCCTGACAGTGGAATCATCATCGGAGCAAAGGGCTTGGCTTCCACGAGACATCAACCAGCCCTGTCAGCTAGAGAGAGCCTGACAGCGGAATCATCATCGGAGCAAAGGAGAAAAGAGCCACCCCCAAGGCACTATCGACCCTGCCAGCTGGTGTGAGCCTGGTATGAGGAGATCCTCCTGGGGGTTGGGAGCTGGATATGTCACCTAAGATTTTTCAATTTCAACATCCTCTAATGGGGAAAAAAGACAGGTTACATGACCCCCCCCCCTCGACTCTGCTGATCGTGGGCTGGACTCATTAAAGCCTAAAAAAGATACAAGACTCTGCCGAGATGAGGATTCTTCAGGGGGCCTGGGCCTGATGATCGTTATCCAATTCCTTCCCCTTAGATACTTCCATCCTACTCAGGCTCTCCATGATCTTCTCCATCTCCTCTGCCTTGGCCAACCAAGAGGTGGTGTTGACAGCCGTGACGTAGCACTGCCTCGCCATCTTGGGGTCTCCCTTGATCCTGACCTGAGTCCCCTCTGAGTTGAACTTAAGACATTGGTGGAAGGACGAAGGCACACACTGGAAAGCACTGATGAGGGGCCTTCCAAAAATGGCGTTGTAGCTGCTTGGAGCGTCAACAATTACAAACCTGCAGTTTCTTGAGATCCCCCTAACTTCACCTGGAGTCCGACTCCACCTTCCACTTCCTTCATCTCCCCTGAAAATCCAAATAGGGGTCCGTCTGAGGCCAGCACCCTTCTTGGCTCTACCTTCATCCCGTAAAATGCCTTCTTGAAAATGACGTTGACAGAGCTTCCATTGTCAACCAAGTTCCGGGAGACGGTAAAGCCTTTGATGGCTGCCTGGATGACTAGGGCGTCGCAGAAGGTATCCTCATGCTCTGGCATGTCTTTCGATGAAAAGGTGATCTTTTCTTCCAGGGGCGGGGTTTGAGATGTTGAGGCGATGCTCCGACGGTACATGATGTGGAGACTTTCCCTTCGAGCGGCTTCTACCCCCACCCCCCCCCCCCCCCCACCACACCACACCCCCCCCCCCCCCCCCCCCCCCCCCCCCCCCCCCCCCCCCCCCCCCCCCCCCCCCCCCCCCCCCCCCCCCCCCCCCCCCCCCCCCGTGGATCACAGCTATACCACCTCAGGGTCCAACATCAAACCGGTCCTCGCATACATCATAACCCCCTCCTTGGGGTAGAACACCTTCAACCTGCGCCGACGGCTGAGGCTGAGCTGGGCCTCTCACCCCCCTTACCTCCATGAACTCAGGGCAGGTAGCCGTGGCGTGACCCTCTAACTGGTGGAACTCACAGTAAGGCAATGCTCTTCCTCCCCTCTTTCGGCGGACTCGGCGGTCTCCCCCCATGCCTCTTCCTCTGTCGCCGATCACCAAGGCCTGCTGGGGTGGGGGTAGGAGATGCCTAGGGGCCTGCCTCTGGGAGTTGAATCTCCCTTGACCCCCGTATAAGTTCCCCCCTCCTTGGATGAGAGCTCTTCCTAGACCTTCAGCAGGTCCTCCCTACTGCCTCTAGCCTGGTTCCGGACCCTCCTATCCTTGGAACCCCTGAGCTCTCTACTCCTCTCTTCTTCTTCCTTCCTGATGCCATGATCCACCCTGCTCCTTTGACTCCACCTCCGTCAACTTTGTCAACCTCTTAAAAAATGCCGGGTTGGCTGCCTACATGGTGATCTCCTCTGCCTCCCTTTCCATCAGCTCCTTGAAGGAAATGGGGGACTTCCGAGTCAAGCTCATCTTGAAGAAGCCCTCCTTCAGCCCAACAGTGAAGGCCATCTGGAGAGCATACCCTGGCATCTCCTGGTAATCCAAGATCTCTTCCTGGAACCTGTCAACGTAGTGGGCCAGCGACTCCTCGGCCCTCTGCCTTATCAAAAAGATGGATTCGGGACTCCACTTCCTCTTCTTGGAGGTGGAGAAGCGGAGCTGGAAGCTCCAGCTCAAGTTCTCGAACCCATAGATCGACCTTCGAGGGAGTTGATGAAACCAGTCCCTTGCCTTCTCCTTCAATGTGATCGCAAAGAGGCGACACTTGAAGGCATCTGTCATCGTCTTGATGGAGACAGCATCCTCGAACTACTGCAGATGCTGGATGGGATCATCCTTCCCGGTATAGTAAGCCATGTCAGGATCTCTGAACCCCTCGGGAATAGGAGTTGAGATGATCAGCTCACTGAAGGGTGACCCCCTAAGGGGTGGTCTCGCCGCTTCTACTCGTGCGACCTGCTCTCCTGGGAGGTGGGCACTCGCCGGGCTGGAGAACAGCTCCCAGCCGGTGAGGTCTCGCTCGACCCCATCTCCCATCCTCTCCTTCCCTGGCCTTCTCACTGGTGCACTTCCTTCTCCCCCTATTGGGGTCATCTCGCCTAGACCCCTATGAGTCGACTCGTCGAGAGGGGGGGGGGAGCTAGTTCCTGGGTGGTCGGGGTGGAGCTGCCACCCTGAGGAGCATTGCTTCGCAGCATCTCCATGATGCCTTGGATGGAGGCCAGGAACTCTTGCCTCCCCATAAATGGTCCTGGGCTGGGGAGCTCGGCGAGATCATCACTACCTCCCAGACCACCCGTCATGACACTCTCCCGAGATCTTCTGTGTTGGTCACTCTCCACGCTCACCGCACCAAAAGTGTTGAAGCCAAAAATGTCCTCTTTGGAGTTCGGGGTACCTAGAAAGGGGTGACCTCGCACCTACTACACTCAGGAGAACATCACAAACCAAAGGATCAAGGAGCTAAAAATAGACCCTCGGGTCTAGCGCGGAGGTCCCACCTCACACCCGGAAGACCTTTGAGGTATCCCCCTCCCTAGCCAAGGCTTGAGCTAGGGTGCCTTGAAGGATGAAGAGAGAATGAAAAAGTGATGAAGTGCCCTCTCCAAGGCACCCCTAAGGGCCTATTTATAGTTTTCCAAATCCCATGATCCAAAATGGCCGAAATACCCCTACGCCAAACATTCCTCGGGCCAATAGACAATAGCCACACCGGGGTGTAAAGGGGTAAAAACCACCCCGCCCCTCATCCACCTAGGGGCCGAGCACAGGGGTGATAAGGGTAGGGGAGAGATAACCGGCCCTGGCCGGTCTCGCCCCACCAAGCCACAGGCAGGGGCGAGACACCCGGCCTTGGCCGGTCTCGCCCCGCCAGGCCGCGGGCAGGGGCGAGACCCCCGGCCTTGGCCGGTCTCGCCCCACCAAGCCGCGGGCAGGGGCGAGACCCCCGGCCTTGGCCGTTCTCGCCCCAGCAAGCCGCGGGCACGGGCGAGACCCCCGTGTTGGGTACATTGGAATAAATGTACCTGATTTGAAGAAGTCTCACCCCACTCAATGATATACATCATGGTGTATTTGATGTGTTTTTGAGTTGATGTGTGCAGGTTAAGTAATTGCAGGGAAAGCTTAAAAGTTTCTAAGTCCATGTGTCGACACCTAGAAGAAAAGTGTCGACACTTAAGAAGACTTGTGTCGACACCCAGAGAAGCTGTGTCGACACTTGGAGTAATTGTGTCGACACCAAGAATGCAGAGTCGACACAAGAAGGAAAGTGTCGACACATACAGGCTGTGTCGACACACAATGAAGAAATGTCCAGAGAAGTTGTGTCGACACTTAAAAGCAGTGTCGACACCCAGAGGATCTTTGTCGACATCAAAAGTGTCGACACTAGGAGGCTGTGTCGACACTCAGCAAAACTTCAACAAAGTTCAAGTACAAGTGTCGACACTAGGAGGCTGTGTCGACACTCAGCAAATTTCAACAAACTCTAAGTACAAGTGTCGACAGAAAGGAGATATGTCGACACTCAGCCAAAGTCTCAATACATGAAGAATGTGTCGACACAAAGGAGATGTGTCGACACTCAGCAAAAGTCTCAACACATGAATAATGTGTCGACACAAAGGAGATGTGTCGACACTCAACAAAAGTATCAACACAGAAGGCCTGTGTCGACACGAAGAAAATGTGTCGACACTTAGGAAGTATCAACACAAGAAGATGTGTCGACACAAAGGAGTTGTGTCGACACTTACAAGAAATCAACTAAGTATCAAAGAAGAAGGACTTGTGTCGACACACAGGATCTGTGTCGACACATTCTGAAGAAGCAGTGTCGAGAAGTAATTTCTACAACACAAGGAGTTGTGTCGACACCATGAAGGCTAGTGTCGACACTTAGTCTACTTGTGTCGACACTTAGTCTATCAGTGTCGACACTTAAAGACTGACTATCTCGACACTTTCAGACAGTTACAAAAAAATCAAGAAGTGACTGGATGACTTGACAACTGCCATTCCAGCCGGTCTACTGCAACTGTTAGAGCTGTCAGAAGTTTGTTAGAAACCGGATCAGCCAGTCACCATGAAAAAAGCCTATTTAAAGGCTTATTGCTTCAACAGAAGAAAAAGATCGGTAGAAGATTTGCATCAATCAGTTGAAGTGATCAGAAGATCTAAGAAGTTGGAGAGAGAGAGCTCCTTCTAAGAAGACAGCTGTTGAACCAGGCTGTGAAGAAAGTTTCAGATTGAGATCTGATTCTTAAGTCAGCAGTGATTGAAGATCATCTGCATAGAGTTTCAGCCCTACTGTGTTCTAATTCAAAAAGCTTTGAATAAAGCCAAGGGAGGTTGATCTCAGCAAAGTTCTTCCAAGAACTCATCAAGAAACCTGTCAACTCTTCTCTCTTATTCTGAGTTGTGGGTATATACTTTGTAATTTTAATTTCTTGTAGGATCCTAAGGGATCTGAGTTGTAAGCCTGAAATTATAAAGGCTGAGTGGTAGGGCCTGATTGCCTGAGTGTAGGAGATTCATTTCTCTGAGTGTAGGCCTTATGAAGGGCTGAGTGTAGGCCTTGTTGAAGGCTGAGTGTAGGTCTTGGTGAAGACTGAGTGGTAGGGATTTTGAGCCTGAGTTGTAAGAGTGGGATCACTCTGAGCTGTAGGAACCTATTTGGGGTTCTGAGTGTAAGATCTGAGGATCTGAGGAATAGTGGAGAAGTTGGGCCGAATGTAGTACACTACTAGATAGGCGAAGGGGGAAAGTAGATGTACCCAAACTTTGGGGAACCACTATAAAACTGTGTGTACTCTATGTGTGACTGATTCTGTGTTTGCTTTTTAAAGTTCTGTGAATTCTGTGTTTAATTCAGCCTAAAAATTTAAAAACATTAAGGTCACCTATTCACCGCCCCCCCCCCTCTAGGTGATTAGGTACAATTTCTTTCAACTGGTATCAGAGCCAGGTTACTCAAAAAAGGACATAACAGTCTGAGTAAAAATCCTGTAGGCAGAATCAAGAATCAAGAAAATGGGTTCAACAGAGAATCACAAAGAACTAGGATCCATGAAGTTGCCAATCTGCAGAAAGGAGATCTTTGACATTTGGAAAGAAATGGTTAGACTATTTATGGAAGCCTCTGACCCTAGAATCTATATCACAGTCAAAGAAGGGTCATATGTGCCAATGAAAGTATCTGTCCTGGATGCAAATCAGAGAACTCCTAAGGACTACTCAGAGATGACTAAAGATGAGATTATTCTGGCCACTATGGACAAGAGGGCTCAGAATATTATTGTAAGTGCAATAGATGATGCCACATTTCAGAATTTGATACACTGTAAAACATCAAAGGAAATGTGGGACACACTGATAGTGTACATGGAGGGCTTTAAAGAAGTTAGACATGACAGAAAGTCTTTATTAAATCAGGAGTATGAAAGTTTCAAACAAGGCAGGTCTGATAGTATAACTGAGTGCTACAAGAAATTCTATAGGATTGTCAATGAGTTGATGTATTATGGAAGAGAATTCAGCAATTATGAATTGAATGATAAGTTCTTGAGATCCTTGACAAAGGACTGGGATACTAAGATTTGTGTCATAAGGGAAATGGACAAATTAGCAGACATTCCTCCTCCAACATAATTTGGAAAACTGTTATCATATGAGATGCAGTTAATGGTAAGAAAGGAGGAAGAAAAGACTAACAGAGTTGAGCACAAAGAAAGAGCTGTGGCTTTCAAGACAGAAGCCGCTAGGAAATATAAAAGTAAGTCTCCATCTCCACCTCCAAAAGTTACTGAGACTGAGACAGATGAGTCAGAAAGTAAGAATTCTGAAAGCAGTGAGAGTGATGAAGATTTTGCAGCTTTCACTAGATATTTTCAGAAGTTTCTTAAGAAGAAACAGTGGAGGTCTAAGCCATCCACTTCACATAAGTCATCAAAGAATGACAGGAGAAAGCCCAAATCAAGTAAAACTACATCATCAAAGATAGTTTGTTATTGTTGTAACAGATATGGACATGTTGTTGCTGACTGTCCAGAGAAGAGGAAAGAGTCAATTGATAAGAAGAAGACTCAGATCAAGGGCAAAAAGGAAAGGTCCTTTGTTGCTTAGAAGGACAAAAGTCTGTCTGATATGTCTTCTTCAGAAACTGATTCAGAAGCTTAAGCTTATATTGGACTGTTTGCTGAAGAAGAGGAAGATGAGTTCATCCAGTTAATGAACTCTATATATGAGCATAAGGACAATCAGTGCCAGGGACTGATGGCCTTATCAGAAGGAGACAAAATCCAGGATCAGCCTGGACCAAGTCAGGTACAAAATTGTTCTGCTAGTTCAATTTCTAGTACTGAGTCAGATTCAGATACATCAGCATCAAGTGATGTTAGTGGATCTGAATATGAAGAAGATATTCATCAGTTGATTGATGAATATAGAGTAGTGTTGCATGCTTTGAAGAAAAGCAAATCCTTGGCCAAGAGTCAGGCTAAGGAGATTGCCAGTCTTAAAGTTGCTGCAACAGATTTTAACAAGTTACTTGATTAGAAATTAAATGAAATAGCCAGACTGAAGCACATTACTGTTATTCAGATGGGGACTATAACATTTAAAAATGATCAAATCAGAAATCTGGAGATTAGTCTTCAGAAAGAGAGAGATATAGTAGCAAGGTTTTCTAAACCAAAGTCTGTTCTACCTTTGATAGATGAGTTCATTTCTCAAAAGGGTAAAACTGGATTGGGGTTTACTAAACCTGTCAGGACTATACAGTCCAAGTCTAAGGGCAAAGCCCCAGTACTCAATAAGAAGCCTGCTGGAGATAAAACAGCCAGGGTTTTACCTAAACAATGGTACAACAGATTTGAGTGCTGGTGTTGTGGCAAGGTAGGCCACTTTACCATAGACTGTTGGCACAATTCAAGTACCAAGGTGGTAGCAATCTGCCTGCTAGAAAAGCTACAGGCAGTTTTGTTAAGAGGCAAACTAACCAGCACCAAGGACCCAAGAATTCTTTGGGTTCTAAGGTTAACTAATCTATTTTGCATGTGAGTCCAAGTGACCATGCCCCAATATGGTACTTGGACAGTGGATATTCCAGGGACATGACTGGAACTAGGGGATTGCTGAAGGACTATACACCAATCAAGGATGGTCCTAAAGTCACCTTTGATGGTTCTGAAAAAGGAATCATCAAATGCTTTGGTAACATTTCTAGCAACCTTATTACAATTACTCAAGTGGCTTATGTTAAAGGTTTGAAACACAACCTCATTAGTATAAGTCAGCTAAGTGATTTAGGATATGACATCTCATTTGTCAAAGATGGTTGTCATATCAGGAGGTCAAATGATCAAAAGATCATTCTGACAGGTTATAGGAAGAGAAATGTCTATTGTCTAGACATTACGTGTGAGAACAATGTTTCTCCTGTGTGTCTTGTAGCTGATGAGAAAGTCTCTCATTATGTCAAATGGCACAAGAGGCTAGCCCATCTTAACTATAAGACAATTGGTCAACTCTATAGCAAAGAGTTAGTGAGGAATGGTCCTCAAGTTAAGTGTAAAAAGGTTGGGATATGCTCAGCTTGTTAAAAGGGCAAGCAGAACAAATCCACCTTTAATAGCATTGACAACAAAGATGTTGTGAGGTGCCTATACCTCTTGCATATGGATCTTTTTGGTCCTATGCCAGTTCACAGCCTAGGTAGGAAGGTCTACACATTTGTGGTTGTAGATGACTACTCAAGGTTTTCCTGGGTGTTCTTCCTTAGACAGAAATCTGAAACTCCTATTATCTTTTATAGTTTTATCAAACAAATTCAGAATGAGTTAGACAGTACAGTGGTTAAAATAAGAAGTGACCATGGTACTGAATTCCAGTCTGACAGTATGACAAAGCTATGTGAAGAGTTTAGGATTTTTCAGGAATTTTCTTCACCAAGAACACCTCAGCAAAATGGCATTGTTGAAAGGAAAAATAGAACCTTGATTGAGGCTGGTAGAACCCTATTAAGTGACACATCTCTCCCTAAATATTTCTTGGCTGAGGCAGTAAACACTGCATGTCATGTAATTAATAGGGCTACTATCACCAAGAGCCACAATAAGACCCCCTATGAGATTGTGAAGGGCAGAAAACCAACTCTATCCTATTTCAGAATCTTTGGTTATAAATGTTATATACTTAACAATGGTAAGTCTTATTTGACTAAGTTTGCTGCTAAATACCAGGAGGGGATCTTTGTTGGGTACAGCAACAACAGTAAGACTTATAGAGTCTACAACTTGACTACTCAAGTTGTAGAAGAGTCAGTACATGTAGTGTTTGATGAAGCTAGACTCATTAATAATGAATTATCTAGAAGTATTTGCAGCTCTACAGGTGTGACTGAGAAGATGGACAAGCTTACTATTGAAGAAGGATCTACTACAAGTCAGCATGTGGATGATAGTGGCTGTTGTCTAGGGGAAGTACAAGATACTCCAGTTGATGAAGAAGATCAAGAGGAGCTGCTGAATGAAGAAGCTGTAGGTGCACAACCAGAAGACAGGCTGCCTCCAGCTAATAGACATCTAAAAGATCATCCAGCCAATTAAATTATTGGTGATCTCAGACAAGGGGTACAAACAAGGAGCAGGAATCTAAGTTCAGTTCTCTACTCCAGCTTTCTATCCCAAGTAGAGCCAAAGAAATTTGAAGAAGCTATCCTAGACCCTCATTGGATTGAGGCTATGCAAGAGGAGCTGAACCAGTTCAAAAGATGCAATGTCTGGGAGCTAGTTCCTAAACCCAAGCACCATAACATTATAGGAACTAAGTGGATCTTTAGGAACAAGATGGATGAACATGGAGTTATTGCGAAGAACAAAGCTAGACTGGTTGCTAAGGGATATAGGCAGGAAGAAGGTATTGACTTTGATCAAACCTTTGCTCCAGTAGCCAGACTGGAAGCTATAAGGATGTTCCTGGCTTATGCAACCTATCAAGGGTTTAAAGTATACCAAATGGATGTTAAGTCAGCCTTTTCTGAATGGAAATCTGAAGGAAGAAGTCTATGTAGAACAGCCATCAGGTTTTGTTGATTCTATCAAACCTAATTATGTTTATAGACTTAGGAAGGCTTTGTATGTGTTAAAATAAGATCCTAGGGCTTGGTATGAAACCCTGTCTAGTTTCCTCATTGAGAACAAATACTCAAGGGGGAAAATAGACAAGACTCTATTCCTTAGGTAATCCAGATGCAAGATTATCTTAGTCCAAATATATGTAGATGACATTATATTTGGGTCTACAGAAAGTGGTCTTTGCAGAAAGTTTGCAAAACTTATACAAGAACAATTTAAAATGAGCAGTATGGGGGAACTTAAGTTCTTCTTGGGTCTCCAAGTTATACAGACTGAGGATGGTTTATTCATATGCCAGTCTAAGTTCACCCTAGAGTTGATAAGGAAGTATGGTATGGAATCATCCAGTACCATGAAAACTCCTATGGGGTCAAGCATGTCTCTAAGCAAAGATGATGCAGGGAAACCTGTAGATGAGACTTTGTATAGAGGGATAGTTGGCTCCCTATTGTATTTGACTACGAGTAGACCATATATCATGTATGCTACATGTCTCTGTGCTAGGTACCAAGCTTGCCCTAAAGAATCTCATTTGACAGCAGTCAAAAGAATTCTGAGATATCTTAAGGGCACTCCTTATCTAGGCCTTTGGTACACTAGGAATGGAGAGTTTGAACTGACAGGTTATTCAGATGCAGATTTTACAGGCTGCAAGGAAGATAGGAAAAGTACAACAGGTACCTGTCAATTCTTAGGTGGAAGGCTGATTTCATGGAGTAGCAAGAAGCAAACAAGTATGACTATCTCCACAGCAGAATCATAGTATGTTGCTGCAGGAAGTTGCTGTGCTCAACTTCTATGGATTCAACACCAGCTAGAAGATTATGGTATTCAAGTAAGTAGAACACCTCTATTTTGTGATTCTACTAGTGCTATTTCTATTTCAAACAATCATGTCTCCCATAGTAGGACTAAGCACATATAAATAAAAAACAATTTCTAAGAGAACATGTGGGAAAAGGAGATATTTCACTATAATATATTAATACAGATAATCAGCTAGCTGACATGTATACTAAGCCCTTAGTTGAAACCAAATTCAATAAATTTAAAATTGAATTAGGGATGATAGACTTAGAAAAGTTTTCAAAATTGGCTAAGTAAAATGGTGTCGACACACAGAGTTGTCTGTGTCGACACATAGAAGTGGTGTCGACATTTCAGAGAAATGGTGTCGACACATCTAGAAAGTCTGTGTCGACACTTCAGAGAATTAGTGTCGACACATGCAGTGTCGGTGTCGACACATCCAAGGTGGTGTCAACACTTAGACTTTACACAGAATTAGTCTAGTAAAGTCTCGACTAAGTGTCGAGCTAAGTTAGTGTCGACACATAAACAAGTGTCGACACATATATTCTGTCGACTATACTTGTGTCAACACATAGTTGTCGAGACATTATAAGTAAGTGTCGACACTTTTCAACAGTATCGACACAATTTAAGTATTTTGACGCGCCCTTTCATCTTCGATTCTTGAAAGGTATAAATAGGTTTTCGCCATTGTTTGTCGACACGCTCACCAAAGTTTCGAGACCAAACTTGTGTGTCAACATCTCTCTTCTCTAAATTCAAATTCTTCGAACCCTAATGGCGCCCAAGCTAGAAGAGAATGTGAATGAAAGATACGAACTCATGTGACATGCTTTTGATGAAGCGGAACCAGAAATCAACGGAGTGGTAACCCTAATAGCAGAGACTGGGTTAGAATTTTTTGTTTCAGAACCAATCAAGATATGGAAGAAGGAAGTCTTTGAGTTTCTGAATGCAGCAAATCTAGATGAATCAGGACTCAAGATTAAGTCCAGAGTTCATGGGGCAAAGGTGAAGGTCTCTCCTAAGAGTCTGAGAAAGGTACTACACCTACCAAGAACTAAGGAGGAAGAAGATGTATCAGATTCTAAGACTAGAGAAGCATTACAATGGTGTGGACTGGACTCCAACATGAAAATAGGATCTGTATTCAACAGAAAAGGAATGAACATGCAAGGCAAATTTTTATCTGAAATTGTTGGCAAGGTTATCCTAAGTAAACCTGGAGGACATGATAAAATATCTGCTTATATGTTCAGTATAATGACAAGAATTATCTTGAAACTTAATACAAATTGGTCAGCAGTTGTGTTTGAGAAGATAAAAGAAAGTATGAATAAGCCCAATCTGGGGAGAATACTAAGTCTATACCTAGCAGGAAGTGTTCCTGATGTGATGAACCAAGCTGCAGGTTCCAAAATAAACCACATGAGGAGAATGGATTTAAGAATCTTCTCTAGGCGGGATATAGTATTGACCAAGGAGCTGCCAACTCCAGAAAAGGACTCAGCTCAGAAGAAGAAGAAGAAGAAGACAGCCCCTGTGGCTCCTGAATCATCAAGTTGCTTTGAAGAGCAAGTAGTATTTAGTTCTGATGATGAACAAGGAAGGAATGTTGGACAGTCTCCAGCTAGACAAGAAGATGCAGAAAGGCAGGGGGAGCTACCACAAGCTAGCTCAATTCACCTGGATCCACTCTAGGGGGAGCCTCTACTGGTGGATGAGCCAACTCCCTTAGAGAGTGAAAGGGCTACCCACACAATACTTGAGGTAATAACTGAAATTAATAAATTAGATTTCCTTATTGAGGATGATGTTTTGTCTGATTCATTACCTAATGTTAATCAGCAAACACATACACATATCCAACCTCAAGATGTGGTCATGGAGGACACATCTGTAGCTGAGAAAGAGGTATCAGATGCTCCTGAGATCAGGGATTCACCAAGCCAACCTCCACAAGAGTTTATATTGGAAGAGCTGTTCCCAGAATTGTTACAGACTGACTTTGAAGTGGAAAAAGCAGCTGTTAAGGGGGAGCAGGTAGATCTTCAGGGGGAGCAGGTTACGTCTCAAGAGGAGACAACAAATAAAGAACCTGAAGTGCCAAAGGATGCTGAGCAGGTTCCTAGGACTGACAAGGATTTACCTTTTAGTCCTAAGGACAGAGTGGATATTGCTAGCACATCTGCTTCAGAGGATGAAGAGGGTGTGAGAGCCAAGAAGAGAAAGTTCCAAGTCTTTAAGAGAAGGAGCCAGAATTATAAGAAAGCCCTACAAACAATTGCACCACAGCCTGCATCATCTACTGATTTCAGTTCACTGATGGTAGCTTTGCAGATCAAGATGGATGAGCAAATGCAGGCTATAGAATAGTATATAGATGAAGGGCATAAGTCACTGCAATTTGATCTGGCATAAGACATCAAGTCAATCAGATTTGAAATGAATCTGAACAAGAAAGAAATGACTGATTGCTTCCATAAGGGAGGAAATGCAGTAGTCTATCTGGCCACTCATCAGGAGAAGATCAAAACACAAGTGGATGATATTGCACTAAAATAAGGTTATGTCCTGGAGAATCAGCTGAGAATGAATGATAATTTAACAGCTTCTCATAATGCAATAGTAACTGAAATGAAGAATATAGCTTATGCCCATACTGCAGCCATGACTACAGCCAAGGAATAATTTGATAAAGCATTACAAGAAGGTATCACTGCTATTACTTATGCACTCCAGGATTCCCAGAAGCTAATAACTGAAAATCTCCAAAGGTTGAAACCTTTCTACAAAGATGGAGTCAACTATCTGAATGCACAAATAAGGTTTTAGAAAGATGATCTTAGGGATCACATTGAAAGAGAAGTCATAAAGGGGGAGAGGGTATTAGTCAAGGCAGGCTCTGATCATGCAAAATGGATTTCAAATTCCATCGGAGCCACCCTTGGATATCCACCATTTTGTGATGATGATAATGTTGCAGAGTCTGAAATCAATCCTGCATATCTTGGAGGAGAGCAAGCTGAAGTGGCTCAAGTGATATACCCTCCACCAGACTTTGACATGGTACAGCAAGAGATACAAACCATGTATAGTCCTCCTGAGGGAAATCATAATGTCATCATAAAGAAAGTAGTTCAGCCAGTACCAGAGGCAATTCTGAAAGAACAAGAGGCCTTATTAAAAGAACAAGAGACTCAATTGTCTATGAAAAGGTTCAGAGAGCAAGCTGAACTGAGGCCTGATTTTGAACAATGGAGCCCCACTTCCAGGAATATCATTTTGACTGCTTGGAAGGCTGCTAAGGACAATGTCCAGGATAGAGGCAAGTGGTATTCTGAACTGGAGTGGAGGAAGCATGAGACCAGGTAAGAGGCTATTGTTCAATATAGAAGAAAGGCTAAGTTGGGAAAGCTACCTCCTACTGCACAGGAGCCTAGCAAGTACTTCCCTAAGCCTTATCATTATTTTGAAAGGCAAAAGATAAAGGCTGAAGAATTGAAAAAGAAAGATCTTAAGGGAAAGAAGCCTGATGCTGCTGATGATACTGAAGCTCCTGTCCAAGCAAAGATACAATCAGGAAAGGGCATAGTTATCAAGGAGCCTGTGCTGCCTTAGGATAGAAATTTTTCTTAAGTTTACTATGTGTAATCAGTTGCATTCAACTTTCTGTAAACTTTTGAATAATGAAAATGTTGAAGTTGTTAGAACAATGTGATATGTGTTAAATCTATTACATTACTGTTCTGAGATATTTGTGTATACATGTTTTGTTTATACATGTTTATGTACTTACCCTGTCATTTATTACTATTTTACATCATACTGTGAATTTGTTATGTATGGTGTATATCATTGACTAAGGGTTATGACTTCTCCAAATAGGGGGATATTGTTGGGTACATTGGAATAAATGTACCTGATTTGAAGAAACCTCACCCCACTCAATGATATACATCATGGTGTATTTGATGTGTTTTTGAGTTGATGTGTGCAGGTTAAGTAATTGCAGGGAAAGCTTAAAAGTTTCTAAGTCCATGTGTAGACAACTAAAAGAAAAGTGTCGACACTTAAGAATACTTGTGTCGACACCCAGATAAGCTGTGTCGACACTTGGAGTAATTGTGTCGACACCAGGAATGTAGAGTCGACACCAGAAGGAAAGTGTTGACACATACAGGCTGTGTCGACACACAATGAAGAAATGTCCAGAGAAGCTGTGTCAACACTTAAAAGTAGTGTCGACACCCAGAGGAACTTTGTCGACATCAAAAGTGTCGACACTAGGAGGCTGTGTTGACACTCAGCAAAACTTCAACAAAGTTCAAGAACAAGTGTCGACACTAGGAGGCTGTGTCGACACTCAGCAAATTTCAACAAAGTCTAAGTACAAGTGTCGACACAAAGGAGATGTGTCGACACTCAGCCAAAGTCTCAACACATGAAGAATGTGTCGACACAAAGGAGATGTGTCGACACTCAGCAAAAGTCTCAACACATGAAGAATGTGTCGAAACAAAGGAGATGTGTCGACACTCAGCAAAAGTATCAACACAGAAGGCAAGTGTCGACACCAAGAAAATGTGTCGACACTTAGCAAGTATCAACACAAGAAGATGTGTCGACACAAAAGAGTTGTGTCGACACTTACAAGAAATCAACTAAGTATCAAACAAGAAGGACTTGTGTCGACACACAGGATCTGTGTCGACATATTCTGAAGAAGCAGTGTCGAGAAGTAATTTCTACAACACAAGGAGTTGTGTCGACACCATGAAGGCTAGCGTCGACACTTAGTCTACTTGTGTCGACACTTAGTCTATGAGTGTCGACACTTAAAGACTGACTGTCTCGACACTTTCAAATAGTTATAGAAAATTCAAAAAGTGACTGGATGACTTGACAGCTGCCATTCCAGCCGGTCTACTGCAACTGTCAGAGCTGTCAGAAGTTTGTTAGAAACCGGATCAGCCGGTCACCATGAAGAAAGCCTATTTAAAGGCTTATTGCTTCAACAGAAAAAAAATCAGTAGAAGATTTGCATCAATCAGTTGAAGTGATCAGAAGATCTAAGAAGTTGGAGAGAGAGAGCTCCTTCTAAGAAGACAGTTGTTGAACCAGGCTGTGAAGAAAGTTTCAGATTGAGATCTGATTCTTAAGTCAGCAGTGATTGAAGATCATCTGCATAGAGTTTCAACACTACTGTGTTCTAATTCAAGAAGCTTTGAAGAAAGCCAAAGGAGGTTGATCTCAACAAAGTTCTTCCAAGAACTCATCAAGAAACCTGTCAACTCTTCTCTCTCATTCTGAGTTGTGGGTATATACTTTGTAATTTTAATTTCTTGTAGTATCCTAGGGGATCTGAGTTGTAAGTCTGAAATTATAAAGGCTGAGTGGTAGGGCCTGAGTGCCTGAGTGTAGGAGATTCATTTCTCTGATTGTAGGCCTTGTGAAGGGCTGAGTGTAGGCCTTGTTGAAGGCTGAGTGTAGGTCTTGGTGAAGACTGAGTGGTAGGGCTTTTGAGCCTAAGTTGTAAGAGTGGGATAACTCTGAGCTGTAGGAACCTATTTGAGGTTCTGAGTGTAAGATCTGAGGATCTAAGGAATAGTGGAGAAGTTGGGCCGAATCTAGTACACTACTAGATAGGCGAAGGGGGAAAGTGGATGTACCCAAACCTTGGGGAACCACTATAAAACTGTGTGTACTCTGTGTGTGACTGATTCTGTGTTTGCTGTTTAAAGTTCTATGAATTCTATGATTAATTCTGCCTAAAAATTTAAAAAGATTAAGGTCACCTATTCACCCCCCCCCCCTCTAGGTGATTAGGTACAATTTCTTTCACCCCGGCCTTGGCCGGTCTTGCCCCACCAAGCCGCTGACAGGGGCGTGACCCCTGGCCTTGGCCGGTCTGGCCCCTCCAAGCCACGGGCAGGGGGGCAGGGGCGAGACGCCGACCCCCCAAAAAAGGGCCACTGGGGGAGGCCGATTTTTCCTCCCCCTACTAGTATATTCCAAGGGCTAGGCCAAAATTGGCCATCAAGAGCTCAAACCACTCAAAAAGCTTAAAACCCAAAACCTGCTAATACGGTGTTGTACATCCGTCCGTTCATTTTCGGGCGTCATTCCATTGAAGATTCCACCCCATGTCGGCGCGATTCTTCAATTTCTCTCTTTTTTGATGTACTGTCCTAAGTCCATACTTAGGGAGTTACCTCTTCACTTTAGTTTTTATTTTCCATTTAACTAACCAATAACGTCGGGCTCAGACGACGTTAAACAAAGAGCGCTCTTGGGATGCACACCTTGCTTATCCTTTTTGTTATTTCTTTTTCTTTTTGTTTGCTTATTGTGTTTTGCAGGAATAAAATCTCCGGCTGTTCGTTTAACTCCATCCTTTCCTCTCTTCCTTAGGCCTGCGTCGGTGTCCAGCTCAAGCTTGGGGGAGCGACATCTACATTTGGCCTTACAAATCTGGGGAAGTCGTTTTCTTTTTAAGTATTTACTTTATTGCATTCCCCCCACCATTTTCTTCTTCCTTTTTCTCTCTTGTTCTTATTTTTTCATTGAGGACAATGCAAAGTTTAAGCCTGGGGGAGGGCTTTGCTATTTTTCCTTTTCTTTTCTTTTTAATTTCTCTTTTTCCTTTTCTTTTCTTTTTAATTTCTCTTTTTTCCAAAAAAAAATCTCTTTTCTTTTTACGTTTTTCAAAAAACAAATTTGTGTTTTTAAGTACTTTAGCTTTATCAAAAATCAAAAAAACCTAGAAAAAGCAAAACCTAAAAAAATCAAAAAATCCAAAATATCAAATTTCAAAATTTTTTAAAAAATGAAAAAATCTTAGAAAAATCCAAAAATATAATAAACCCCTTGCTTACTCTTTTTGTTGTTTTCAGAAATTTTGTTTGAGTTTGTTTATAAGCATTTTTACTATTTTTGATTTGCTAATCTTTTATTTCATCATGTTTAGTTAAATCTAATATTTAGTGATTTAGTTTTGAGAATTATCTTATGGTTTTAATTTGCTTAGAGTAATTTATTTAGCACTTTTTTTCTCTTTTATTTTAAATAGTTTCAATTTTGTAGTAATTTTGCTTAACAATTTTTGATTCCAATTATTATTATCTCATGCTTTTATATTCTTAGGAAATCTCAATCTACTAGTAGTTGCTCTCTTGTATTTTAGTTTATTTTCTAAAATTTTGTTTAACTCCTTCCTTTTTCTTTTTATTGTTAGATCATATGTCATGTGTATAAGGAGATGTTAGTTCCTTATTCTCTGGTAAACATATGCAACCCAGATGAAGAGAGGAATTAAAAGTTCATATATGTCGTGGGAAGTGATAGAATGTTAGTCTATCATTTTCGGGTATTATATATATATATATATATATATATATATATATATATATATATATATATATATATATATATATTATAAGTTCATATATGTCGTGGGAAGTGATAGGATGTTAGTCTATCATTTTCTGGTATTACATATATATTTTATTTAAAAAATTTTGGTGGGGTGTGAAAAAAATAATGATGATCACCTCCAATCAAAGACCTCTTCATGTGGATTTCCTCCCCAAACCCCTTAGCCAATATTATTGTCTTAGATTTTAAATTAAAATATTGGGAGAGCATAAGAGGTAGGTTGCATTCTTCCTTAAGTTTCTTTTATATTATGGTTTTTATAATTTTAATCTAACCTTATTTGCAGTTTACTCAATTTTGAGTGCTAGTTAATTTATTAGAGAATTTTTGGCTAAATATTTCTCGCTTTTCACTTTAATTCCATAATTTAGGACTTAATTCGTAAATCCCAAAATTTTATTTTTGGCCTGACTTTGGTGTAAATAAATTTTTAGTTTAATTGAAAACTTTATAAATGTCTTATAAATATTTCTCATACTTTTGCTCTGGAATAGCAAAAGCCTATGCATGGGGGTATTTGATGACTACTTTTAGTCATTGTTTTTGGGGGAGTTTAGTATGCAAAATGCCTAAGTTTATTTATATTTTACGCTTGTTATGTTTTTATTTTATGTTTTAATGTTTTTTTATAATATATTAATTCCTAGTTAAATTATGTGTTTTATGCCTTTTATGTTTAATTTTATGTTCTATGTCTAGTTGTGTTTCGTTATGAAAAATAACTATTATTATGTTATTATGGTTAGTTTTATTTTTAATAACTTATATTGTGTTATGTTATAAAATATATCTAACATGTTGTTTATTTGTTTTATTTTATTTGTATGTTCTAGGCCTTTGATGCAGTCCAAGTGCAGCCCACCATGGCAAACCGAGCTCACCATCATGAATTAGACTGAGCTACTCTCCAAGCCCAAACTCGAGCGTCTCATGCAGCCCACAAACAATATTTAGGCCCACATTATGAAGCCCATGCATGGCCGGCCCCCTCTTTTCCCCCCTTCATTATTCTACATTCACCCCTCTCTCTATTTAATATTTTCCACTTTCATTTCCATAAATTACATGTAATGAACCACTCCTCTCCTCTCTCTTCTTTATTCTTCATGCATCTCCCCACTCACCACCTCTCTTTCTTATTTATTTCTCATTCACCCTTTTTTCCCCTTCCCACATTCTCATTTAAACCCATCCATCCCCCCTCTTTTATTTTTTTGTCCTTTTTTATTTTCCTAAATGAAAATACATGCATGTAGCCTCCCCTCTCTCCCCCATTAATGACATTCATGCACCTCCTCATACATGCATGGTCGGCCACATCCTTCTCCCAATTCATTTCCACCACTTTCTAGAATCCTCCTCCTCTCCTATAAAGGGAACCCATGTCTCATGCTTTGAGGAGGGTGGGATTTTGGAGAGCAAGTGAGATAGATAGTTCAAGAGAGAGATCTTTT
Source organism: Platanthera guangdongensis (assembly GCA_039583875.1). Lineage (NCBI taxonomy): Eukaryota > Viridiplantae > Streptophyta > Magnoliopsida > Asparagales > Orchidaceae > Platanthera > Platanthera guangdongensis. Next base: position 204,212,330 of record CM077151.1, on the reverse strand, counting down.
ATGTTTCTTACTTGTTTTTGTAAAGTTCTTTTCTATTAGTGTAACCATTTTCTATTTAGTGTAATCTTTTTTTGGTAGCATAATCTTGTCCCTTTTATATTTTTGTACTCCTCTTTCTATTATCAATGAAAAATTATTTTCTTCATCTTTTTTTTTATTTCGTTTTCAACCATGCATAGCTAATTTTCCCGTTAGCATTCGATCATGAGGATCCATGAAATGAGATGAGATTTCCTTTTACTTCTTAGTTTTATTTTTGTCAAAATTATTCTCGATCCTTCTTTGATTTTTCTCGTGTCGACACCGTATTTCCGGTATATGGTAGTAGTCAATTTGATCTCATTTCATAGTAGCCGAGAGACTCGTTGATTTGAATGATCACTCAAAGAAGGAAGGAGTTGATCGCAACCCTAGAGATATGATGACGTAAATTCTCCGGATTGTAGGCAAATCCAATAGTGCGGGTCACTTCGGTAATGCGACTTTAGGCCATTTTGACTTGTAAAGAGATTTCGGTCAAAACGTCTATAAGTTAGGGGATTTAATGCTCTAGCGAGATTACTTCCTAATATCGGATCCATCACGGTCGAGGTTAATTTGCAAATTTAAATCTATATTTTTCCTGCTCATCATATTCCATGGTGAATCATTGATCAAATGCTAGCTTTTTATCATAAGTTTTCGTTTCAAAAATTATCTTTAGTTTTAATTTTAAAATTCTCAAAGACCCAACAATCTTTCCGTAGGATAATAGTAGAAGCGTGAGTAGCAGTACTTGACAACCCCGAGTTTAAATACGACCTTGGTACTACAATTCGATAGGTACACTTGCCTTTTCTGGTTGATAGCAATCAACACACCAGAATCTGGGCGTTCTGATGGCCCTGCACCGCTTCTGGTCACCTATAGTTGTACAAAACCTCGTTAAGCGACCAAACAAAATTGCAAAATGCAATTATATGAACACGCAGTTTCCTCAAACACGTGTTTTTTCATTCCTAAGTGCACATTCATGCATTCTGTTGATGTTATAACGATGACGCACACACATGTGCTCACCACCCATTAAAAAGAATTCGCCCACGAATTCATTTTAAGCCTGACCAAAACAAGTAGTCTGATACCAAATTGTAACAGGATCGAAAACTAGCTCTGATACCAAATTGTAACACCCCCTATTCGTCGCATAACATATAGTAGTAGGTCCGGCCGGGGCCCGACGCCATATACCACAGACAGACCGGGAGGTTACTCAATGGAAACCATCAACTAATAACCAACGTCCTACACAGAGTCATTTTAGCGGAAGTAATTATTAAAAGTTGCAAAATAAAGAACCCAGCCACAAGCATGATTGTCGACTACTCAAAATAATAGGAATGAAGTACATTACACAAGTACCATGGCCTTATGGCCTTACAATTGTTTACTCAAATAACATGTTTTATAAACCTCGGCACGCAGGCCGGTCACACATGAACAAAACAAGTAAACACTTAATTTAGGCCTTCGAGGGTGATGAATTGTAAATATACGTATTTTTGTGCACATTAATTTAGTCATTTTCATTTATTTTCGTCGTTTTTACTTATTTTTGTTCAATAAAATGCTCCTATTCTTGTAAATTTACTACTAACTTGTTTTATTTTATTTTGCAGAAAAATTTCAAAATCTGCCAAAATTGGGCAGTACACGCCCGTGTCAATTTTGTCACGCCCGTGACGGGGCCGTGACTTTGCATTTCCCGTGAAATCGGACGATTTCTGAAGTACAAGCTTGACACGACTGGCGACACGCCCGTGTCACCCGACACGGGGCGTTACAGCAGCCCGTGTCCCCTTCACTCGACGAATTCTGTTCAACGATCGTCGAACCCGTGTCACGCCCCGAGTCATGCCCGTGACCTAGGGCGTGACTCGATCTCAGCTCAACGATTTCAACTCGACACTTTTCGCTCGACATTCGTCGAGTGTCGACACCAACTGACACGCCCAGAGTCACGCCCGTGACCTGGGGCGTGACCTTTCTAGCTGGCCCGACAAGATGCTGCCGAAGACTTTTGACGCAACCCGTGCCCGGTTCTACCTCCCCGACACGCCCAGAGTCAAGCCAGTGACCTGGGGCGTGACTGCCGCGAACTCAGCCCGAAGTCAACTTTCCTGTCCAATCGCGGGCCGCCTTCATGAATAGTACTGACACGCCCCCCCTACACGCCCGTGACCTAGGGCGTGTACTTAGAATTTTTTGCCTATAAATTGCCCATTTCTGTAAGGTCCAAGGGTTCAGATTTTTGGGCCATTTTAGTGTCTTTTTGTGGGCTGCATCCGTGATTTCCTTGCTATGTAAGGAGATTTCTTCCCCCTTTTTCTTTCAATTATGTTTTTGCTTTAGCTTTGCATTTGTAATAGCTAGTAATAGTTTCCTTTAATCAATAAAAATGTTAGATTTTCTCTTCTTATTTGGCTTTGGAATGAACACTTGTGCCCACTTTTTCTCCCCTTTTTATCCTTGGTTTTATCTTTGTTCTTCATTTATGAAAAGTGTGTGTGTGTGTATGAGTGTAACTTATTTACTTTACATGTTTTTAACTTGTCTTCATGATTAGGTATGATAAGTTTTCCCTTTTTTTCACCATGTCTTTTTCTTGAGAGAAATATGATTTCATTCTTATGAATTTATAAAAGAGATTTAAAAAGTGATTTTGTTCTTTTTTTTTACTTAAGTTTTTCTTTTAGGATTGTAAAACCTCTTTTGTTCTTTTTATTTTCTCTTTACCTTTTTTATCACTTTTATGAATTCTTAAGAATGAAAAAGTTATAGATTTAGTTTTTGAGCACCTTTGATTTTGACTTTATTTTGTAAAACTTTTGGCTCATTCTCTTTTTATTTGTTCTTTTTATGTGTTTTGGGTAAGTTTTAGAAGTAGAAATCTTGTTATTTTAATTTATAAGCAACTTTGATTTTTCTTCGTTATTAGTGTGTGTGAGTGTATGAGCATAAATTTTCTTTTGGTCTTCTTAATTTTCATGTTGTGTGTGTGAGTGTATGAGTATAACTTTTTATTGCTTTCCTCATTTATGAAGAGTGTGTGAATGTAGGTGTTAAATTTTAATGCTTTCTTTTAATGCTTTGTTCAAATTTTGTAGAGTGTGTGAGTGTAGGCGTTAGCTTTATTGCTTTCTTGAAATTCATATGGAGTGTGTGTGTTTGTGTGCATTTATTTCCGCCTACTCGTTAAGAGTTAAATGGAGAATCGTTTTCATTTTCAGTCCTACTCTTTTGAGTAGGACTTGTAATTTTCTTTCTTTATTTTTCCGCCTACTCACTTGAGTTAAATGGACGGACTTTATTTCCCGCCTACTCGTTTGAGTAGGACTTGTAATTTTCTTTCTTTATTTTTTTCCGCCTACTCACTTGAGTTAAATGGACGGATCTTTATCTCCCTGTAAATATTTGAGAAAGCACTGTAATCACATTTATTTTCTCCTACTCATTTGAGTAGGACTCGCTTTCATTTCAGTCCTACTCGTTTGAGTAGGACTTGCAATTTTCAGCTTTTATTTACCACCCCCACTCGTTTGAGTGGGACTCGCAAATTTCAATTATGCAAATTTCTTTCATGTGTAACTTAGTTCCTGTTTAATTTATAATTTAGAGTGTGCGTGAGTTCTTGTTTTAGCTAACTTTTCAGCTTTCTAAATGTTTGTTATTTGTTTTTATGTCCTCTTCTTATAATCATTAGCGTTTAATTTCGAACTTGCGCCTCACTAAATTATAAAGCCGTCCCCATACCGATGTGTGGCTAATCGCTATTAGCCTCGGCATCGAAGAGCATTGGGACATTTAAAATGATTTCTAATAATTGAAGCTCTTTATTTTCATTTTAATTTAAGGACTTAAGGTTTACCCCGGTTTTACGACGCGTAGGACCACATATCGATGTGTGGGCCCTATTTTCGTAGTCCATATGCTAGCTAGCCGAGAGGCCGTGCATATGGACCGATCACCCCTGCGTAAATAGAGTTGCGTGCATACCCTCGAAAGAGGACAAGCGTAATTCTAACGGATTGGCTTCCCCACCCAATAGCGGGGTTCTTAGCGTAAAGCGGGCGTTAAGAGGAATCCTTCGTCGGACTAACGTTCGGTCGAATAGTCTTAACGTTTAGGTGAGCGATATCCCTATAGCTAGGTGAGCTCACATTTGTGGAACCTCCACGGCCAAGTTGCCTTTTATTAATTTGAAAACTAAGTCCTATAATTATTAAAAATTGTTTTAGTCTTAATCTGATTCGATGCCGAGCGTTAACCCTTCATCGAATATTTTCTAAAACATTTTTTCGCTCCTTTACTTTTTCCGTCTTTACTTTACAAAAAAAATCCACCTTACTTTCAGTAAAATAATAGTCCTCCCGGAGGAGTAAGAATAGTCAACACGACCCCGAGAACAATACGACCTCGGTATTCCCCCGAATATCGAGTATTACTTGCGATAGGTGCACTTGCCTACCCGAGCAAGCCCGCGGCGATCGACTCACCGAACCAACCACAGTAAGAGTCTGTTCGTGGGCCCATCAAGTTTTTGGCGCCGTTGCCGGGGACTCTCTTTTCGAGTTGCTATTTCGAATTTCGGAGTCTATTACTTTTACTTATTTTCTATAAACTAAAAAAAACACTAAAAACTTTATTTTAAAAACAAAAAAAGAAGTTTATTTTGTTTTATTTTTGTTTGGGTATATGACCCATGGACAACCCTCCGAGTCTGAAGATTTTGACTTCGACCCTGAGATCGAACGCTCTCTTGCGCGTATCCGATCTCAACGCCGAAATCCTTCTTTAGATCCCGAGGAATCTATCGGAGAACCCACTGTTGTAGTTATGGCCGCGCCTAACCTTCCCCCGGCGGCCGAGCGTACTATGCCTTATTACGCCCGGCCTAACCTGGATGATTCTGGGTCGAGTATTGTTCGCCCTGCGGTGGCGAATAATAATTTTGAAATAAAGTCGAGTGTCATTCAAATGGTCCAAAACGCCGTGCAGTTCGATGGAATGCCGGATGAGGACCCGAATGTCCACTTGTCCAATTTCTTGGAGATATGCGACACCTTCAAGATTAATGGCGTCACTGATGACGCCATTCGTTTGCGCTTATTTCCTTTTTCCCTTAAGTCCAAAGCCAAGGCGTGGTTGAATGCCCTCCCGCGAGGATGTATCACCACGTGGGCTGAGTTGACGGAACGGTTCCTAACGAAGTACTTTCCGCCCGCAAAAACTGCAAAGTTGCGGGCGGACATTTCTTCGTTTGTGCAAAACGATCCTGAGTCTCTATACGAGACTTGGGAACGGTTTAAGGAATTCCTCCGCCGTTGCCCGCACCACGCGGTGCCAACGTAGTTGCAAGTTCAAATTTTTTATAATGGGCTGAATTTTCAGACGCGTCAAATGATTGACGCGGCTGCCGGGGGTACGCTTAACAACAAAACCCCCGAGGCCGCCCAGGCTTTATTCGAAGAGATGGCTATGAACGCCTATCAATGGAACGTCCCACGGGGATGCCCAAAGCCGGCGGTTGGTCTTTTTGAAGTGGATGCCACTGCTCTCTTGACCCTTCAAGTTGAAAGGTTAACAAAGCAGGTGGCGGAGATGTCTGCTAACTCCTCCACTCCGCCTTGTTTTATTCCCCCTAACGTCTGTGTAGCTGAAGAGTTCGTGGACTTCATGGGAAATTCGGGTCGTCCTCCCTTCAACCCCAACAACAACCCTTATAGTAATAACTATAATCCGTGTTGGAGGAATCACCCCAACTTCTCGTGGAGCAACCCGAATAATGCTCAGCGTCCCCCTATTTCTTATGCGCCCGGATTTCTTCCTCCTCCTCCTCTTCCGAAAGCCTCACTGATGGAGGAAAAGTTTTCGAAGTATATTGCGTCCAACGAGTCAAATATCCGGAACATCACCGGATCGCTAAAAACTCTCGAAGAATAGGTTGGACAACTGGCGAGGATGATGTCCGAGCGCGCGCTCGGGGCACTGCCGGGAAACACGGAGCCCAATCCGCGGGAGAACGCCAACGCTATAACCCTCCGTAGCGGAAAGGAGGTGGTCGATCCAAAACGGACCGACCCTCAGGTACATATTTCACCTCCGACCCCATTTCCCCTTTCTTTGCTTACGTCGCCTTTACCAATTATAAAAGAAAAAATTATTTTAAACAAGGCCCTTCCATATCCGCATAAGTTAGATAACGAGCGTAAGGACGCGCAATATGAAAAATTTATTTTATTATTAAAACAAATTCACATTAATGTTCCTTTTTTTGAGGCTATCTCGCAAATGCCCAAATATGCGAAATTTTTAAAAGAACTACTTTCTAATAAATGCAAATTAGAGGATATTTCGCATGTATCTCTCAACGTCGTCTGCTCGGCGGCCCTTTCTAATAAATTGCCCACAAAACAAAACGACCCGGGGCGGTTTTCCATCCCGTGCCTTTTTGGCGATATATTAGTAAAGTACGCCTTAGCTGATTTAGGGGCTAGCATTAATCTGATGCCATTCTCGCTATTTTCACGTTTAGGTTTGGGTACTCCTAGTCCTACGAATATGCGCATCCAATTAGCGGATCGCTCGGTTAAGTTCCCTATCGGGGTAGTGGAGGACGTCCTTGTCCGAGTCGACAAGTTTACCTTCCCGGTAGACTTCGTCATCTTAGATATCGAGGAGGACGCCGAGGTACCAATAATACTCGGTCGTCCTTTTCTCGCCACCTCCCGCACACTAATAGATGTTAGTAATGGTAGCCTTCTCCTCCGAGTAGGCGATGATCAGGTTACTTTCTCTATTAATCCATCGATGGACAATTTGTCATCGAGCGACGATTTCTGCTACTCTTTAGATACCTTTTTTGGAGATCGTTCTTCTCCCGTTTTCGAGTCCGTATTTTTAAACGACGATATTTATGCGCTCGAAAATTTTAAATGCGATGAGGATACTTCTTTAGACTTGCCTTTCGAACCAATTGGTAAGAAAGACATAGGCATTAAAACCTCCCTAGAAGAACCACCCATCCTAGACCTCAAACCCTTACCCGCATCGCTCAAATACGCTTTTTTGGGAAAAGGCGATACGATTCCCGTTATCATTTCTTCGGACTTGAGTGATTCAGATACTTCCGATTTATTGGAAGTTTTATTTAAACATCGCCACGCAATTGCGTGGCAAATCTCTGACTTAAAGGGAATTATCCCCTCCTTTTGCACCCATAAGATTTTTCTTAACGATAATTGCCGCAAAACGATTCAGCCGCAGCGTCGTCTTAACCCAAACATGAAAGACGTCGTTAAAGCCGAGATTATTAAGTTATTAGATGCGGGGATTATCTACCCTATTTCGGACAGTGCATGGGTTAGTCCCGTTCATGTCGTGCACAAGAAGGGCGGTCTTACCGTAGTGGCGAATGAGCATAACGAGCTCGTCCCAACTCGTACTGTTACGGGTTGGCGAGTGTGCATCGATTATAGAAAACTTAATGATGCCACCCGCAAGGACCATTCCCCTCTGCCATTTTTGGACCAGATTTTAGAGCGTTTATCCGGTCATCCGTATTATTGTTTTCTTGATGGTTTATCGGGGTTTTTCCAAATCCCCATTTCCCCCGATGATCAAGAGAAAACAACTTTTACTTGCCCATTTGGCACCTTCGCATATCGAAGAATGCCATTTGGACTCTGCAATGCGCCGGCTACATTCCAAAGATGTATGCTAGCGATATTTGACGAGCTAGTAGAAGACATTATGGAAGTCTTTATGGATGACTTTTCTGTTTTCGGACGCTCTTTTCCCGATTGCCTTCACAATTTAGATCGTGTCCTTCAACGATGCGAGGACACAAGTCTTGTTTTAAATTGGGAAAAATGCAACTTTATGGTTCGAGGAGGTTTGGTCCTCGGCCATATGATTTCGTCTAAGGGGATAGAGGTGGATAAGTCCAAGATAGAAATTATAGAAAAACTTCCGCATCCAACAAACGTAAAATCTATTAGGAATTTCTTAGGCCATGCGGGCTTTTATCGACGCTTCATTGAAGACGTTTCAAAAATAACAAAGCCGCTTACTCACCTCTTGGAAAAGGAATCACGTTTCATCTTTAGTAGCGAATGCGAGTCCGCCTTTAATTTAATAAAACAAAAACTTATCACTTCACCAATTTTAGTGGCCCTAATTGGTCCCTTCCGTTCGAAATTATATGCGATGCTAGTGATATTGCCTTAGGTGCCGTTCTTGGCCAACGCGTAGAAAAAAAATTTCATCCTATTTATTACGCTAGCAAGACGCTCACTCCCGCACAAGTAAATTACACGACAACGGAAAAGGAACTCTTAGCCGTCATTTTCGCTTTCGATAAGTTTCGCTCGTATATAACGCTATCTAAAGTTATCGTTTTTACCGATCACTCCGCGCTTAAATATTTATTAGCTAAAAATGATGCGAATCCCCGCCTTCTTCGATGGATTCTCCTCCTACAAGAGTTTGATTTGGAGATCCGAGATAAGCGGGGAGCGGAAAATCTAGCGGCGGACCACCTCTCCCGTTTCGAAAATCCGGGTGTGGAAGCGCTCGTCGAATCTGAAATAAATGACAGATTCCCCGAGGAACGCCTCCTTGTCATTAGTTCTTCGTCCTCTTCGCCTTGGTTCGTAGATTTTGCAAATTACTTAGTAGCGCGGGTGCTTCCAAAAGAGTTTTCAAGTCATCAAAAGAAGAAATTCTTTTCTGACTTGAAAAATTTCTTTTGGGAGGACCCATTTCTTTTTCGTATCTGCGCGGACCAAGCGGTCCGAAGATGCGTTGCGGGTGTGGAGTGCTTGCAAATTCTTAAGCACTGCCACGAGGGTCCAGCCGGTGGGCATTATCAAGCCAACCGGACCGCTCGGAAGGCGCTAGAGGCGGGCGACTTTTGACCCACTTTCTTTAAAGACGCGCATAATTTTGTGCGCGCATGCGATAACTGTCAGCGGTCGGGTAACATCTCTCGTCGCGACGAGATGCCCCAAAATATTTTTTTAGAGTGCGAAGTATTCGATTTGTGGGGCATAGATTTTGTTGGCCCCCTACCTCTATCTCTCAAAAATATGTATATTTTAGTGGCGGTCGACTACATATCAAGGTGGGCGGAAGCGCAAGCTCTCCCCACCAACGATGCGCGAGTCGTCGTTACATTTCTTAAAAAATTATTTTCTCGCTTCGGCACACCTCGCGCAATTGTTAGTGATTGGGGAACGCATTTCTGTAACGCTCTTATGGCTAAGACGTTAGCTAAATACGGAGTCACGCACAAGCTTGCCACCCCCTACCACCCGCAAATAAGTGGCCAAGTTGAGGTAGTAAATCGAGAGATTAAGCGTATTTTAGAAAAAACCGTTTCACTAAATAGGAAAGATTGGTCTGTTAAACTCGACGATGCGTTGTGGGCGTATCGGATGGCATATAAAACCGCAATTGGTTGTATGCCGTTCCGGTTAGTCTACGGCAAAGCGTGTCATTTACCCGTAGAATTAGAGCATCGCACTCTTTGGGCTTTAAAACTCTTAAACCTCGACTCCAACTTAGCCGCTCAAAATAGAAAACTGCAACTAAACGAGCTCGATGAATGGCGTGCGAACGCTTACGAGAGCAATAAATTCTATCAGGAGCGCTCTAAGTTATATCACGATCGAAAAATCAAGTCCCAAAAATTATTTTCTCTTGGCGATCTTGTCCTTCTTTACAATTCACGTCTTAGGCTTTTTCCAAGTAAATTAAAATCTAGATGGTCCGGTCCCTTCCTAGTTGAAGAAGTTTTTCCATATGGAACCGTACTCGTCTCTCACCCGGAAAAAGGTTCATTTAAGGTAAACGGTCATCGGTTAAAGTCTTATATAGCAGGCGACCCAGTGATCGGTTTTAGCGAAACCATAACTTTCCTCCACATTATAAACGCGCCAAAATAGTCAAGCTACACGACTATAAACAAAGCGCTTCTGGGAGGCACCCCTCGCTTATCTTTTTCGCTCTTTCCTTATTACCTTTGCTGTTTTTTTTTCTAATAAACGCAGGGTTTCTGATTGGACTTCCCCGCACGCATTTCAGGGACGTTTCTACCCCCCCCCCTCTCTTTACTTTTGTACATATCGCATTTTATTTAATTTTTGTTCCGCATACTTACGTTACAACATTGGGGACAATGTTGGACTTAAGTATGGGGGTATTTTCGTGTTTTACTTTCTGCACTTCAATTTTTTCTGCATTTCAAAAATACAAAAAAAATACATATAACAACAAAACAAAAACAGAAAAAAAATTAATTAAAAAACATCTTAAAATGAACAAAAAAAAAATTTAATTAAAAATCCAAAAAAAAAAAATTCTCTTTCTTTCTTTTTTCCAAAAACTCAAAAACAAATTAAACAAAAATATAACAAAACAAATAAAAACAATAATATTTAGTTTCACTTTATAAATATTTTTTTTATTTTTTGTACATACTCTTTTCTCTCTCCCCCTTCCTCATTCTTGTAAAAAACCTCTCTTTTTCTCCCATATTTTTGTACATATAATGAAAATTCTCTCAAAAAAAAAATACAAAAAAAAATAATAGTTCAAAAAAAAAAATTAATAATTTCAAAAAAAAATTGAGAAAACCAAAAATACAAAAAAAGATAATAAATGAAAAACAGAGAAAAAATGATGATAAAACCTATAAAAATAAAAAAAAATTGTTTTGCAACAAATAAATCAAATATTCCATCCTTAAATTTTCCTGCTATCCAAAAATTCTGCTCTGAGTTTATTTATATGTGAATACTATTAATTCTCTGTTTTCTATTCGTTTGTTAATTATTGAGTGAAAAATTTAAATAGTCGGGGTTAAGTTTTAAAGAATTATTTATGCTTTGTTAAAAATAGCGAACTTGTTTTAGGCACTACTTCTAATTTTTCATTGATAGGAGCACGTGTATTTTGTTAGAAAATAACGACTATAGAATTCAATTATACTTACTTTTAGCTTTCTGAAAAAAATTGGAACGTACAAATTATTAAGGTTGCTCTCAAAAATTTTTTAAGATTAAAAATCTAGTTTTCCTTTCTCCCCTAACCTTATCATGACCTACTTGGCATGAAAAATTTCTATCCTTAAAAGATCCTATGTCAATGGGAATAAGATTTCGTTCCGTAAACATAGGCACCCAATAATTTTAAAAGATTATATATGGAGTAAGAGGATAAAATCCATTACTCCTACAAATATACATTGGGTTAATTTTATTCTTATGAAGTTGAAAAACAAAAATTTTATTAGGAAAATAAGATTTCGTTTTCCTAATAATCCAAAAGAAAAAAATGGAGGTTCGAGAAAAAATTACCTCACCTCAAATATCAAAACCCTCTTCATAAACCCACTACCCCCTTATCCAATTACACGATTCTAGAATTAATTCAAAAATCTTTTTGAGAGCATAATTAGTAAATTGTATTATTTCCAGTAGCACTCGTATTAGCTAGAGTTCTTATAATTCCAAACTATTTTGGTTAATCTAACCATTACAAAAGTTGTCTTCTATTTGATTGCATCAAGAAGTCTTTTGGCCAAAACTTTTGCGATATTTAAATCATCTACATAATTTTAGAACTTAACTCTTACACCCCGTATTTTTATTTCGATCTCTCTTATAATTGATTAAGCGATAGCTAAACTTAGAGTTTTTTTTATTCCTTATAGATTCACCTCAAACTTTTGCTCTGGAATAGCAAAAGCCTAAGCATGGGGGTATTTGATGAATTGTAAATATACGTATTTTTGTGCACATTAATTTAGTCATTTTTATTTTTTTTCATTGTTTTTACTTATTTTTGTTCAATAAAATGCTCCTATTCTTGTAAATTTACTACTAACTTATTTTATTTTATTTTGCAGAAAAATTTCAAAATCTGCCAAAATTGGGCAGTACACGCCCGTGTCAATTTTGTCACGCCCGTGACGGGGCCGTGACATTGCATTTCCCGTGAAATCGGACGATTTCTGAAGTAAAAGCTTGATACGCCTGGCGACACGCCCGTGTCACCTGACACGGGGCGTGACAGCAGCCCGTGTCCCCTCCACTCGACGAATTCTGTTCAACGATTGTCGAACCCGCGTCACGCCACGAGTCACGCCCGTGACCTAGGGCGTGACTCGATCTCAGCTCAACGATTTCAACTCGATACTTTCCGCTCGATATTCGTCGAGTGTCGACACCAACTGACACGCCCAGAGTCACGCCCGTGACCTGGGGCGTGACCTTTCCAGCTGGCCCGACAAGATGTTGCTGAAGACTTTTGACGCAACCCGTGCCCGGTTCTACCTCCCCGACACGCCCAGAGTCACGCCCGTGACCTGGGGCGTGACTGCCGCGAACTCAGCCCGAAGTCAACTTTCCTGTCCAATCGCCGGCCGCCTTCATGAATAGTACTGACACGCCCCCCCTACACGCCCGTGACCTAGGGCGTGTACTTAGAAGTTTTTGCTTATAAATTGCCCATTTCTGTAAGGTCCAAGGGTTCAGATTTTTGGGCCATTTTAGTGTCTTTTTGTGGGCTGCATCCGTGATTTCCTTGCTATGTAAGGAGATTTCTTTCCCCTTTTTCTTTCAATTTTGTTTTTGCTTTAGCTTTGTCTTTGTAATAGCTTGTAATAGTTTCCTTTAATCAATAAAAATGTTAGATTTTCTCTTCTTATTTGGCTTTGGAATGAACACTTGTGCCCATTTTTTCTCCCCTTTTTATCCTTGGTTTTATCTTTGTTCTTCATTTATGAAAAGTGTGTGTGTGTGTATGAGTGTAACTTATTTACTTTACATGTTTTTAACTTATCTTCATGATTAGGTATGATAAGTTTTCCCTTTTTTCACCATGTCTTTTTCTTGAGAGAAATATGATTTCATTCTTATGAATTTATAAAAGAGATTTAAAAAGTGATTTTGTTCTTTTTTTTTACTTAAGTTTTTCTTTTAGGATTGTAAAACCTCTTTTGTTCTTTTTATTTTCTCTTCACCTTTTTTATCACTTTTATGAATTCTTAAGAATGAAAAAGTTATAGATTTAGTTTTTGAGCACCTTTGATTTTGACTTTATTTTGTAAAACTTTTTTGCTCATTCTCTTTTTATTTGTTCTTTTTATGTGTTTTGGGTAAGTTTTAGGAGTAGAAATCTTGTTATTTTAATTTATAAACAACTTTGATTTTTCTTCATTATTAGTGTGTGTGAGTGTATGAGCATAAATTTTCTTTTGGTCTACTTAATTTTCATGTTGTGTGTGTGAGTGTATGAGTATAACTTTTTATTGCTTTCCTCATTTATGAAGAGTGTGTGAGTGTTGGTGTTAAATTTTAATGCTTTCTTTTAATGCTTTGTTCAAATTTTGTAGAGTGTGTGAGTGTAGGTGTTAGCTTTATTGCTTTCTTGAAATTCAAATGGAGTGTGTGTGTTTGTGTGCATTTATTTCCGCCTACTCGTTAAGAGTTAAATGGCGAATCGTTTTCATTGTCAGTCCCACTCTTTTGAGTAGGACTTGTAATTTTCTTTCTTTATTTTTCCGCCTACTCACTTGAGTTAAATGGACGGACTTTATTTCCCGCCTACTCGTTTGAGTAGGACTTGTAATTTTCTTTCTTTATTTTTTTCCGCCTACTCACTTGAGTTAAATGGACGGATCTTTATCTCCCTATAAATATTTGAGAAAGCACTGTAATCACATTTATTTTCTCCTACTCATTTGAGTAGGACTCGCTTTCATTTCAGTCCTACTCATTTGAGTAGGACTTGCAGTTTTCAGCTTTTATTTACCGCCCCCACTCGTTTGTGTGGGACTCGCAAATTTCAATTATGCAAATTTCTTTCATGTGTAACTTAGTTCCTGTTTAATTTATAATTTGGAGTGTGCGTGAAGTTCTTGTTTTAGCTAACTTTTCAGCTTTCTAAATGTTTGTTATTTGTTTTTATGTCCTCTTCTTATAATCATTAGCGTTTAATTTTGAACTTGCGCCTCACTAAATTATAAAGCCGTCCCCATACCGATGTGTGGCTAATCGCTATTAGCCTTGGCATCGAAGAGCATTGGGACATTTAAAATGATTTCTAATAATTGAAGCTCTTTATTTTCATTTTAATTTAAGGACTTAAGGTTTACCCCGGTTTTACGACGCGTAGGACCACATATCGATGTGTGGGCCCTATTTCCGTAGTCCATATGCTAGCTAGCCGAGAGGCCGTGCATATGGACCGATCACCCCTGGGTTAATAGAGTTGCGTGCATACCCTCGAAAGAGGACAAGCGTAATTCTACCGGATTGGGTTCCCCACCCAATAGCAGGGTCCTTAGCGTAAAGCGGGCGTTAAGAGGAATCCTTCGTCGGACTAACGTTCGGTCGAATAGTCTTAACGTTTAGGTGAGCGATATCCCTATAGCTAGGTGAGCTCACATTTGTGGAACCTCCACGGCCAAGTTGCCTTTTATTAATTTGAAAACTAAGTCCTATAATTATTAAAACTTGTTTTAGTCTTAATCCGATTCGATGCCGAGCGTTAACCCTTCATCGAATATTTTCTAAAACATTTTTTCGCTCCTTTACTTTTTCCGTCTTTACTTTACTAAAAAAATCCACCTTACTTTCAGTAAAATAATAGTCCTCCCGGAGGAGTAAGAATAGTCAACACGACCCCGAGAACAATACGACCTCGGTATTCCCCCGAATATCGAGTACTACTTGCGATAGGTGCACTTGCCTACCCGAGCAAGCCTGCGGCGATCGACTCACCGAACCAACCACAGTAAGAGTCTGTTCGCGGGCCCATCAGAGGGCCGGCTCAGCAACTTGGGGTTTAGCCCGCTATTTACCGCTCGACTCCGCAGCACCAGCAAGCAACAATCCACCGCAATAGTGGCAAACAAAAGCAACAGTTAGCTATGCTGACCAAATTATAACGATCCTGCCCCCATAATCAGGGCGGCGATGCTCTTTCCCTGCACTTTGTTAGCATAACCAAACATCGTAGTGAATAAACATTTCATCATAGGTGTGTGCACGCACGGCCACACACCCAGTGCACTCAGGGAAAATTCTCGGTGAACACGGTCAAAGTCCGCTGACTCACCACCGCCCCTTGGACGGTAATATCTCATGAGCATTTGGTCTTTCTGGCCACTGCCTAAGACCCTCCATCTATGCCAATGGCGAGTACCACGTGTCGTAGGTCTCTCTAACCGAACCACATAGATAGGATACGGTTCCGCCTAACCCGTTGCTCACACCGCAACATCAACTTAAGTCATCTGCGCTGTTCAAGGTTCCCCGAGTCCCGTATCCAACACACAACACATAACCCAGTTATGTTCAGGTCGGCTCCCAGGCCACCATGTTGGTAGAATCACACATCTGCGCAGTTTTTCGGGTGCAACTTGGAGTTAATCTCCAAGGCTCCCTGTTGCAATCTACCACATAGAAAACCCTAAAAACAAACATTCGCGCGGAGTCTTCTCCGACAATTCATGCAATGCAACATCACCGATCCAGACCAACTTGTCCGGGTAGGCTTCACACATCATGCCTATATCCGTTCTTGATTACGGACTCTATATGTACACAACGGGGACTATTCATATCTACCCGAAGGAACTCCTCAACTCATCGTAAACTCGCCAGAGCGGGCTTCTTATGCAAAGGAAAAGAGGACTTCACATGTCCTAGGATGAGAATCGTTACCCTAACATATTTCCTTGGAACCATGGAAATGTATGCGGATGAAAAGCACCGCAATATCCTTGCCTCCGAAGATCTGAAGTCGGCTCACAATTTGGAGCCCCGAAGCTCCGCCGGTGACCGGATCTAGCCTCCTTCTTCTTCTTGCTCTCCCCTCTCTCGTGATCTTTAGAAAGAGAATTGTAGGTTGAAATGAAGGATTTCCAACCCTATTCCCGGGTATATCTCACTGGGAACAACCCCCAGCCGTAAGATCCCAAAATAATGAAACGAACGGCCAAGATTCAGAGCTGAAATGCAAAATCTGGGCCGAACACGGAATGTGACACGCTCGTGTCCAGGACCGTGTTCCCCATTCGCCTTCAAAACCGACGCGACCCGAAAGAACACGGGCAACCAACACGCCTGTTTCAAACTTGACATGCTCGTGTCATCTAGAACACGGTCATGTACTAAGCTGTGTTACTCCATCGACATAGGACAAACACTAACTCGAGAAGCACACGGGTCTTGCACACACCCGTGTCCCATTTGACACACCCGTATCACCACCGAACACGCCTGGGCTTCTAGGCCGTGTCTCCTGCTTGAATAAAATTGGCCAACCACCCGAGAAGGACACGGCCTGTGACATGCCCATGTCCCAGGCCATGTTCGCTGCTTGACGATCGTCGACTCCAAAATTCATCGACCTCTCGACCAGATCGTCGACCCAAGCACGACACGCCCTGGGACATGCCCGTGTCCCAGGTCGTGTTCCCCCTGCCAAATTCCAAACTTGGTTCAAAACGCCTCCCGTTGCTCTTTTGAGTTTCGGGGCGTTACAGACATGGCTGGAACTGCTGGCACAAAGATGACTACCCTTATGAATTCCATAGAAACAAGCCAGCAATTCTCTATAACTGACATTGGATATGTCAAAAAAATTGTGAGTGCAACTGATGGAGTAATCAAGGGTGCAGCAGATCATATAAATCAGCATATGACCACTGTAGCTCTCCACTCTATGGAGCAGGCAATGCTTATGAAAAATGAGCTTCTTTCTGACAATAAGAGAATACTTCAAAAGTTATCAAATCAAACTGAAGCTACCACCACATTACTGCACAAGTCTATATCTTAAGAAGGCAGAAAGGGGGAGAGCTGCAATGCTAAGACTGTAGGACTCGTTAAAGATCATGCATTCAAATTAATTCAAGGCACTAGGGTTGCACTGTATCTGCCTCTACTAGATAAACAGAGGCCAGAGGATTTAGACTTCCCAGCTCAAGCTAGACTTGCATAGGATGCATAGCTTGTTTCTAGAAGAAAAAGGGAAGGGACTCAGATGGCTGAAGAGTTTAATGCCAAGAGAAGAGCTGAGAACAAAAATGATCGTGATTATGAACAATTAAGTGATGCCTCTGAGTCTATCATCATAAGTGCTTGGATCAGCCATGCACAAATTCTAAAGAACATTGATAGTGTTTATCCCTCAGAGGAATGGATAAAACATCTCGAAAGAAACTCCTTACGAGATAGAGTATTTGAAGAAAAAATGATAAGGAGAAGCAATCCTAAGAGATTGCCTTCAAGATACATCCCAAAGCCATTCCTCTACTTCAAGAGGCAGAAGGACAAAGATGAAACCTTGAAGAAGACTGTTGTAACCAAGGATGATGGTGCAAGTTCATCAAGAAACAGCTGATAGATTGCTGCTAGCTTAGGATTGTTTAAATTATCATATCTTGTCTTGTAATGTATGCCAACAATGTAAAAATTTCAAATCTTTACCAATGAAATTAATATGATTTGCCCCTAACTTCATTATTGTGTCTAATGTGCTTAAAGTTCTCACTTGTATATATGTGGTTGGTAAACATGCTATTATTGACAGATTTCTTAATTCCTATTGTTGTCTGGCTAAGTTAATGATTAGGTAGACCTTAATCATAATATTACACTGTCAATATTTGATAATTCAGAACTCACAATCATATTCTTAAGTCATCTCATCTAGAGGTAGTTTTCCAGTATTGAGATGGCTAGTGGTCATGACAATGTGTTCATCGGATCTATCTTGATATTTCTTGTGTTGATGCAACTTAGCATGGATGTGTGTTCTGCCTTCTTCAAATAGGGGGAGATTGTTGGGAATTATACCCTACAATGTTCCTCAGGATTTGAAGTTGCATAATCAATCATGCAAAGGGGCATAATGTAATTGATGTGTGCTTTAGTTCATGCATGCAGGTAGTCCTTGATTGGACAAGGAAAATGAGTTGGGCAGTAAACTCAAAATTCGTCGAACTCTGCTCAGAGTTTGTCGAAATAAGCTTGCTGATTGTCGAGCTCAACTCAGCATAAGCTTAAGAAATAAGGATACAAAAATCGTCGAACATAGCTCGAAATTCGTCGAGCTCATGTTACATTTCGTCGAGCTCAGCACAACGCTTGTCAAGCTGATGCAAGAGAAAAATCTACTAAGGCAAAAAGTGTTGAGAGCGCTTAGAACTTCAAAATTCGTCAAGCTTAATTTGTGGTGCGTCGAGCTCAGCTCAAAGCTTATCAAGTTAAAGCCAAAAAATCTTTCTAAGGCATAAGCGATCAGTACGCTGAGAAGAAGGCATTGAGATCGCTGAGACAGCTGAGAAAATGGCGTTGAGACAGCTGAGACAGCTAAGAAGATGCCATTGAGATAGCTGAGATAGCAGAGACAAAATTAGCTGGAATTATTCTAAGTCCAGAAGCGTTGAGTGAAGTAGGTTCACTCAATGCTTCATATGAAGAGAAAAGTGCTGAAATAAAGAATTGTCTCAGCTAATAATTGAAAAACCGCTGAGACCGCTGAGACAAATCCGCTGAGATAGTTAAAGTACAGAAACTGTTGAGATAGCTGATAAGAGGAAAGCACTGAGACAAAGGCTTATCTCAGCTAATAATGGAAAACCGCTGAGATCGTTGAGATCGCTGAGACAAAATCGCTGATACAAACCCAGGAAAATTTCTAAGTCCAGAAGCACTGAGTGTCAAGGCTGATGGTATTGAGTGTCTCAACATCACTTAACGCTTGATGGGATTCAGGAAATTTTCTAAGTCCAGATGTTGATGACCACTGCTGACGTCATCAAAGTCAATACTGTAGAAAGCTGTTGCGGGAAAGCTGCTACAGTGCTGAAAGATATTTTGTCCCTTTCTGATGTAGTTGGCGCTCATCAATCCTTGGTGGGCCCACAAACTATTTTGCTATTTATTCAAATCAATGCATATAAAAGGGGAAAAAGAAAAGGTTTAGGGTTAACGAATCCAAGGAACAGAAAGAGAAATGGAAAGAGGCTGCTGGACATTTATTCCGATTGAAGCTTGAAAGCCGAAGTCCAGCCAAGATAGCCTAAAGACAAGAATATAGCTGGAGCACTTCCTACTCAGCATGTTGGTTCTCTCAAGAACAAAGCAAGCTGGTTGATCCACTCAACAGTATATAGTTGCTCACCATTGCAGCAAGAGAGAATATAGTTGTAGTAGAAGACTCATTCCTTATACAGTAAGTTAGTTGGACTGATATCTGCTCAGTCCAGCAGAGCAAACTCAGAGATTTAATCTCTGAGTTATTTTTTGTTTTCTTTTTCATCTTAAATCTTGTAACTATTTTCCTGTAGGATTTAGGTTTCCTGGATCTGTGTTGTTGGAAGGCTTGAAAGCTTGATGCTGGAGAGTTTAACTCTTTGTGGTAGGATCCTAGTATGGATCTGAGTTGTTGGAAGGCTTGATAGCCTGAGGCTGGAGAGTTTAACTCTCTGTGGTAGGATCCTAGTGTGGATCTGAGTTGTGGGATGGCTTAATTGCCTGAGGCTAGAGAGTTTATCTTTCTGTGGTAGGATCCAAGTTGTTGGAAGGCTTAATTGCCTGAGGCTGGAGAGTTTATCTCTCTGTGGTAGGATCCAAGTGTGGATCTGAGTTGCTGGAAGGCTTAATAGCCTGAGGCTGGAGTTTTTTTCTCTCTGTGGTAGGATCCAAGTGTGGATCTGAGTTTGGGTTCTTAAGTGAACTTGTGTGTAAGGTTGTGGGCCTGAGGTGTAAGCTCTAAGGAGCATAGTGCTGGAGTTTGTGCCTTGTCCAACTAGTAAGTTGGAATGGTGGGAGGGAAAGTGGATGTACCCAATTGGGGAACCACTATAAATACTTGTGTGCTTGTTGTGTGTATTTGTTTTAGTTTCTTATTATAGGACTTAAGGAGAAGCTCTAGATAAGTGTAAAAAGAAAACAACAAAAGAAGCTATAAATTTCAAAGACCTATTCACCCCCCCCCTCTAGGTGATTAGCTAACCTTCAATTAAATAACTTTCGTTACTTTATAAAGGTTGAGTTGTAGGATGCTAAATAGTCTGAGTGGTTGGAGTGTGCATCACTCTGAGTTTTAGGATCTTGTGTTGGATCTGAGGTAAGGCTTGTGCCTGAGGCAGGATCTCAGTGTATACCTGAGGTAGGAGATCAGCTGGATCTCTAAGTTATAGGAGTTGGAAGACTCTGAGTTATAGGGCTGTTTACCTAAGGTAGGGGACTGTTGGAACACTCTATTACTAATTTGGGTCAGGATCACTATGTCTTTAGGAAACCTGTTTTTGACCTCTTGTATAGATCTAAAGGTCAACTAGAATTGAGTCTAAGGGTTAAGAGTTAGGTTTGGAAGCTGCCCTCAAGACCAAGGTTTTTCAGTTTGGAGATTAAGTCATATCGTCGAGCTCAGTACGACGAATCGTCGAGCTCCAATCGACGATCAACTGAGCTCAGTTCGACGATAGTAGAGCTCAGTTCGACGTTTTTCTGAAGAATTCAATGTTTCTCAAGATTCAAATTCAGGACAGTTAAGGAGTTATTCTCAGCAATTAATTCAGAAGATTTTCTAGCCGTTTTCATTTATTTTGGACCAAGTTTCAAGGGATTATCAAGGAATGTTTCTTTGGACTTTCCCCCAGAAGACATTTGCAATTAAGGATGCAATTAATGACAGGCTAACGGCTATTCTTGACAGAGGATCATTTTCTATTCAGAACCAGAGAATAAAATACAATATTTTTGAATCTCTCCAACACTCAATACACAGCACAGATAAGCAGAACAAGAAGAAGAAGAACAATTCATTCTCTGCTACAATTTTCTCTGAACAACATCTTTCTCAACATCAACTGTTCACAAGAGAAAGAGCTGTAGACATTCTCTGTCTAAAAGAATTCATACAAGAACACACACCAAAGGAGATCAACAAATCTGAAATCTTCAGATCCCCTTTGATTCAAGTGTTTAAGGCCAACATCATTCAAAGACTCCAGACACCTAACGTTTCAGCTGTTGCTGCAATTATCAATTGCTAGAGATGAAATTTCTGAAGGACTATCACCCTACAGCAAAGCTTCATTTCCTGAATATCTCAAGAACTCAGGGGGAGCTTTGACAACATCTAAATCCACATAGTCTTCTCAGCTGCTTTGAGAAAGAGAAGACTTCCATAACTCTCTCATCCCCATCTCTGTAAAGGGTTTTTCAAACTCTCTTCAAAAGTTTGTGCTTGGTTTTTGAGCACCTTATCAAAAGCTCAATGGTGGCAAGACACCTGATCAAAAAATCTGATTTGGTTTTTGAGCACCTAATCAAAAGCTCATTGGTGCCCAGGACAACTGATCAACTCATCCTGCAGTGGATTCCTACCTAGGGTGGTAGAAGAGTGGATGTACCCAAGTTTAGGGGAAACACTATAGCTCCTTGTGTCTTCTGGCTTGCTTGTCTTTATTTTTGTTTCTGGCTGTGATTGATCTGTGATTAGTTAGGATCTGTGATTAGTTTCTTTTGTAGGTTGTAATTAGTTATCTGCTGTGTTTAGATTTATTATTTGCTTCCCTATTCACTCAGTTTACAATAACTATTGTAAAAAGTTTTTAAGCATCATACTCTATTCACCCCCCCTCTAGAGTATTTCAGATCTAGCTGCACTTTTAATTGGTATCAAAGCGAGGTTGGTTAAACATACCACACCTTGGTGGTTGCACAGGCTAACACCTGAACCCAAAGATTCGTAGTTAGATCTGCTTGCTGTAGATTTTATTATTAGATTATTTCTTCACAAATCATGGCCCAAAACAAAGATTATGATAGCACCAGACCTCCAATGTGCAATCTGTCCAAGTTTGCACTTTGGAAAGCAAGGATTAGATTATACATGAATTCTATTGACGAGGATATTTTTAATTCTGTTTTGACAGTTTGTCCAAGACCTCCAGAGAACACAAGCACAAATGTTGTTCCACCTCCATCAGGAACAGATGCTGATATCAAGAAGTGGAAGGTAGCTGATGCAAAGGCTATGAATATCTTAGCCCAGACCATGTCTGATGACATCTTTCAAAAGGTGGCTGAATGTAATTCAGCAAAGAAAATCTGGGATAAACTCTCTGAAATAGTCTCAGGCTCAGCTGATGAAAGAAAGGACAGGAGATCCCACCTCATATCCCAATATGAGAATTTCAAGAAAGGAGAAGCTGAGCCAGTTACTGAAATGTATAATAGGCTCAGTCTAATAGTCAATGAACTCAAGACTTTGGATATGGAGATCTCACTGACTGAACTTAATGACAAAATCCTAATGTGCTTCCCAAGCACTTGGGATTCAAGAATCTGGCCAATCAAGGATGCCAGAAGTCTGAATGAGATCACCACAGAAGCTCTTTTGGGCAAGCTCAAATCTTATGAGCTGCTAATCAAAAATAGAGAAGAAGAGCAGAAGGCTGCCTCACCAGCCATAAGAAAAGAGAAGACAATAGCGTTCAAAGCAACTGAAGATCAGCCTGAAGAAAAAGTCACAGGCAATGATGAACTGCTCAGTCTGTTGGCCAAAAGATTTTACAAAATGGCCAGAAAGGACTTCAGAAAGAGATCATACAAGGAGCATGATAAGCCAAAGTATGATAAGTCTAACAATAAAGAAATTGTTTGCTTTGATTGCAGGAAAGCAGGACACATTGTACCTAACTGTCCAGAGAACAAAAACAAGGACAGAAGGGATAAGAAAGAAAGAAGAAAGGACAAAGACTTCAAGAAAAATGGCAATGGAAAACCCTCCTCAAGCAAGAACAAACACACTAGGAAGGGATTTGTTGCTGAATCCTGGAGTGAAACTGAAGAGGAATCAGAAACCTCATCCAGCTCCAGTGATGATGAGGATGATGCAGAAAAGTAGGAGTTCTGCATGATGGCAATCAATGCCTCACAACATAATTCAGATGAAGAAGACTCAGAGTCAAATTCAGAGACTCAACTTGAAGAAGACCAGGTAATTAGTTCATTTGATTTCAATTCAGAGGACTTTAAATCTGAGTTTAAAGCATTATGTTTAGACCTACTAAACTCTGAGAAGGAAATTATTTCTCTCAGAAATCAATTGTCTGAACATAGTTCCTTAAAGTCAAAAAACCTCAAACTCTCTAAGGAGTTGGAGTGTTGTAGGGAGCAGATAGCTTCACTGAAAGGTGAGCTATCTGAGGCCAAAAAGCTTGAAGAATCCCTTAATGGGAGAAGTATCAAGCTGACGGACATCACAAGCACAGTGAACTCCAGATTTAATAGTACACTGGGCTTGGGTGCTTCATCCAGCCAACCTATAGTTCTAACAACCCCAATCAAGTTCATTTCTGATAAAGGGAAGGGAGTTGTAGAGGTAGCTAGGAAAAATTCTGATCTGCCTAAGAAAACTAAGTTCCAGCAGAAATCGTCGAATGGAGCTTGACGATCGCCGAACACAGATCGACGATCTCAGGCAAAATCGTCGAACTCAGGTCGACGATCTCAAATTCCTGAACTCTGCCACAGTCGACCGTCGAATGGAGCTCGACAATCTGACCCAAGATCGTCGAACGCAGCTCCACGATCGTCGAATAGAGAACAGAGCTCTGGAAATTCCTTCAAGGGCAAATCAAAATCCAATCCTAAGGGTCCTTCATCTCAAATCTTTAACCCTTATACTGAATGGATAATACCTCCAAGGAGATATCATCCTGAAGGTTATAAGAGTCAACCTGGGATGTCTTTCATTTCTGAGTTTAAAGGTTATCAACATAGGCCCAAGGTAAACTGGGTCAAAAATAAATGAATTATTTCATGTGTAGGCGAAGACCTATCCAACATTATTCCAACAATGGTACTTGGATAGTGGGTACTCTACGCACATGACAGGAAACAAGGACAACCTCACATCCTTTAAAGCCAAGCTTGGACCCAAAGTCATTTTTGGTGATTCAAATTTTGGACAAACTAAAGGATATGGTGCAGTCCAGATTGGGACAGTGACATTCAAGAAGGTAGCCTATGTGGAAGGACTGAAGCACAATTTGATCAGCATCAGTCAGCTATATGATGAAGGATACCAGGTGACTTTCAGCAAAGCATTATGCAAGATAAAGTCGGAGAACAACACAACTATGTTGACAGGTAAAAGGAAAGGTAACATATATCTAGTAGATTTTCTTTCAACAGATGTAGACATTTGCCTATTCAATTCTGTTTGTAGACCTAATATTTTATGGCATAAGAGACTAGGACACTTAAACCTTAGAACAATTGCTAAGCTATCCAAGGACAACCTTGTTAGAGGAGTACCTTCTGGCTCCTACAAGAAGGAAGGACTCTGCAGGGCTTGTCAATTAGGCAAGCAAACTAAAAATAGTTTTTTAAGTCACTTAATAAGAGTGATTCACCTAGGATATTGTATCTGTTACACATGGACCTTTTTGGACCATTACAGTACAAAGCCCTGGAGGGAAATCTTACACCTTAGTAGTTGTAGATGACTTCTCTAGATTCACATGGGTGTTCTTTCTGAGGAAGAAGTCTGATAACTTTAAGTGTTTGACATAGTTTCTCAAATGTATACAGATTGAGTTCAATACTCACATTGCCCTGATCAGAAGTGATCATGGGATAGAGTTTGATTCTCTTCTTATGCAAGAGTTCTGTCAGAGTGAAGGGATCAGGCATACTTTCTCAGCTCCTAGAACTCCTTAACAAAATGGGGTAGCTGAAAGGAAAAATAGAACCCTTATTGAATCTGCCACTACATTGTTGTCAGATGCTCACCTTCCTCTATCTTTTTGGGTAGAGGTAGTGAACACCTCCAACTATGTGCTGAATAGAAGTTTGATACATAAACTAAAGGGGAAGACTCCCAATGAATTACTCAAAGGGAAGAAACCTAAAGTTGATTATTTTAGAATTTATGGTTGTATTTGTTATATACACAATTATGAAAAGAGATATTTAACAAAATTTCAAGCTAAAGCTGATGAAGGAGTGTTTCTGGGATACTCCATGATCAGTAAGGCTTATAGGGTTTATAATAAATCATGTCTTAAAATTGAGGAATCTGTTCACATATCATTTGATGAATCGAACATGTCTTTCAAGGAGAAGAACACTTCTACCATAGAGTCTTTGCAGGTACATTCTCTTGTTGAAGATTTGAACAAGTTACAGGTTGCTCAAAAAGAGGAAAGCAGTGAAGATGAAGAAAGCATTCAACATATTGAAGAAAAACAACTTGAAGAGCCAGTTGTTGTACCACAAGAGAAAACAACAATACAGGTTGGTGAACAATCAACACCCCCTGTTGATTTAGTAACATCAAGAGACCATCCAATTTCCCAAGTAATTGGAGACATCTCAGCTGGTGTGCAAACAAGAAATCAGGTCAACCAAAACCTGTTGCACACTTGCTTTCTATCTCAAATTGAACCTCAATCCATTCAAGATGCAGAGCAAGATCCACACTGGATCATTGCAATGCAAGAAGAGTTGCATCAATTTGAAAGGAACAAAGTTTGGGAACTAGTGCCAAAGCCTAAGGATCACTCCATTGTTGGAACAAAGTGGGTTTTCAGAAACAAATTGGATGATCAAGGAGTAATTGTAAGGAACAAGGCAAGGCTAGTTGCTCAAGGATATTCCTAAGAAGAAGGCATAGACTATGACCAGACTTTTGCACCAGTTGCAAGATTGGAAGCCATCAGAATCTTCTTAGCTTATGCAGCACATAAAGGCTTTAAGGTATATCAGATGGATGTAAAGAGTGTCTTTCTCAATGGAGACATCAAAGAAGAAGTATATGTCAGACAACCTCCAGGTTTTATCTCTCCAACTTATCCTGATTATGTTTTTAAGTTGAACAAAGCATTATATGATCTCAAGCAAGCTTCTAGAGCATGGTATGAGACCCTAGCATGCTTCCTTCTGGAAAATGGATTTATAAGGGGTACAGTAGACCAAACTCTTTTCATTAAAACTCATAAGTCCCATACCCTACTAGTACAGATTTATGTAGATGATATTATTTTTGGCTCTACTGATTCAAAATTGTGCAGAAGGTTCTCCGACCCAATGCATTCTAAATTTGAAATGAGTAGCATGGGTAAGCTATCCTTCTTTCTAGGATTGCAAGTCAAACAACATGCTGAAGGCATCTTTATTTCTCAAATCAAGTATGCAAATGAATTGGTTAAGAAATTTGGCATGTCTGAAACATCTTGTATGAAAACACCTATGCCTACTAATGCTATATTGGATGCTGATGAACATGGGAAATCTGTTGATCAGACAACTTATAGAGCAATGATTGGCTCTTTACTGTACCTTATAGCTAGTAGACCAGATATAATGTTTGCTACATGTATATGTGCTAGATTTCAAGTAAGCCCTAGAGAGTCACACCTAACATTAGTTAAAAGGATTCTCAGGTATGTTAAAAGTTGTCCAAATATAGGTCTCTGGTATCCAAAAGATTCAGCATTTGAATTAACTGGATTTTTCTGATGCTGATTATGCTGGATGCAAAATTGACAGGAAAAGCACCAGTGGAACTTGTCAGTTTCCTTGTGACAGACTTGTCTCCTGGTTTTGCAAAAAACAAACTTCTGTGTCAACTTCAACTTCTTAAGCTGAATATATGGCTGCAGGCAGTTGTTGTTCACAAATCTTGTGGATTCAAAACCAACTCCTAGACTATGGCTACAACTTAGAGAAGTCAAAAATCTTTTGTGATAACACCAGTGCTATTTCTATAGCACAAAATCCAGTCCTCCATAGTAGGACAAAACACATAGAAATTAGGCATCACTTTTTAAGGGATAATGTTGAGAAGAATAAAATTGAACTTCAATATATCCCAACTGATTTGCAAAGTGGAGATATTTTCACCAAAACCTTGGATGAAAAGAAACACACCTTCTTCCTAAATCAGTTAGGAATGTTAGATGGAGGAAGTCTAAAATAAGTTCCAAGATTTTAAAAGTTTAAAAAAAAATTGACCAAGACTAGGCAAACATCTTGATTTTTCTTAGTGTCTAGAGTGTTTTTCTGGTGTCTGAACTACGCTCGACGATTTTTCCCCAGATCGTCGAACGGAGATCGACGATTTCCGAAATCGTCGACCTGAGTTCAGCGCTTCTCAGATAGTCTGAACTATCTCTTCCGGTCAACGATCGTCGAACGGCGCTCGACGATTTTGTTCTCTGAACGATCGTCGAATAGAGCTCGACGCTCTCCAATATCATCGAACAGAGATCGACGATATTGAAGACTCTTCAGATTCCTTTAGAAGCCCCGATCGTCGAACTGAGTTCAACGATCTTTCCTTTTCTGCGTCAAACCCTAATATAAAATTCATTTTTCTCCGTCGTTCTCCTTTTGCGCTTTCGATTTCTCTGCAAAAATTCTCTTTCCCTCCAAACATCTCTACACTTGGTCGTTTTGTTTGTTGATTTTTGCAGGTACCCATGGTCGTCTTTGTTGCTGTTCTTGCCGCAATGAAATTCGATGCTGGATTCGATATAGACATGGAGTCTTTTAGCACCACTGATCTGGTTTTTCAGGATATTTTTGAATTGTTCAAGGAGCAGAAGCTTGTCACCATTATGTCGACAAGAATTAAGTTAGCTGCTGATGAGATTAAGGAGTGGGTCTACACTGCCCACAACCAGGACCAAAACACAATAGTTGGTTCAATTTCTGGAACCCAGGTACCCTTGACTCCAGCCATTCTGATAGAAGTCTTTGAGTTAAGTTCTGGAAGAGATTCTGCTGATTTGTTTGGAGAGGAATTTGTTGATCTGCTTGCAAGAATGGGTCACTATGATGCTAACCCTAGCAAGCTGCTGAAGAAGAACCTAGCTGTGGAATACAGGTTCTTAGCTGATGTAGTAGGAAATGTTTTGCTGGCCAAGCATTCAGCACATGATACTATCTCTAGGTATCAGCTGTGCTTGATGGGAGCCATTGTGGACAAGAAATAGTTGAACTGGGGAGAGGTCTTCTTTGACCTGATTAAGAAGAAACTCAATAAGAACTTTGTGAATTTTGGGAGGATCTTATGGCTCTTTCTGCAGAACAGATGCCCTGCATTGCTAGTCTCTTCTGGGATACATATCAATGCATCTAAGAGACTGTCTTGTGCCATATTTGGCAAATGGGACAGGCAGATAACCAAGCCCAGCAGGCCCTCTTCAAGCACAACTTCAGGCACCATGACTGTAACAGTCACTTCCCCTCAAGTCTCTGCCCCTGAAGATGACTTGCCTGCTGCTGCTTCTCCTCCTCCTCATATTCCATCTCCTCCAGTTCCATCCACCATTCAAACTCCATCCACAATCCTCATCTCCAGCCCTTCTCCAACATCTATTCCATCTCCAATTCCTAATCTTTCAATCACAGAGGAAATATTTCATCCATTATATTCCTACCCTCAACCAGACATTGCCACATCATCCACCATTCCCTCCTTCAATCTTTTAGATGATTCCTTCACGGATGACTCACCCTCATCTCCTCTTGAGCTACCATCCTCATCAACATCTTACCAACAACTTCTATAAGACATTCTGGATCAACCCACCTTCACACCATCTATCTCAATCTCACTGTCTTCCATCTCCACAATACCCTCACCTCAACCTTCACTTCTACCATCCACCAGCTCTCCACCACCATCACTAGTTGCTCCTCCATCCTCTACCTCTGCTCAATTGCCTGCTGAGCAAGTAGATATTCAAGCCCTAGCTGACCAGCTGTCTGAACTGCTAGCCCCCAGGATATCACTTCTACTAGAGACCTCCTTGGCTTCATTGCTTCAGTAAGTGGAAGCCCTTTCTGCCAGGCTATCCTCTTTATTTCCTCATGCAATCCCTTCATCAGTGTGCCTTGATCCAGCTTTCTCTGAATCTAGGCAGGGGGAGATGCCTAATGAAGTGGTGAGATTGTCTGCTGTTTCTTCAGTTTCTGCTTCTACTGTTGTTCCTCAAGCTTCAGTTCCACCTCAAGTTGCTATCTTTTTAGTAGACCTCAGGTCTCTGCTCTCAGTGTTTGATTCAGCCTATTTCAGTTGTCTTCCAGAGAGAGTTGCTGTCCAGCACTCAGAGGATCTTTCCAAGGCCATTGTGCCCTTCTCATGTTGTGACACCAGCATTATTCATTCTTTTGTTAATTCAGTATATGCTGCTGCTATTCCTTATGAAAATATTGTTGATGTTTCTGTTGCTGCTGCTGATATTGTTGATACTGCTGATGAGTTAATCTCTAAGTATATGCAGATGACAGAGGCACATGATTTTGATCCTTCTGTTTTTGCTGATGATATTACTGCTGTTATTACTGATGCTGAGGTTCCTATATCTGAAAAAGCTTTATCTGAATCTGTTGCTGCTCCAATTACTGTTGATAGTACTGCTGCTATATCTTCTGCAAAGATTGCTCCAGAAACTTATGTGTCTGTTGTTACAACTGCTGCTACAACTTCTGTATCTATTATTACTAGTGTTGTATCTGCTGCTGTCATCACTGCTGCTTCATCTGCTCCAACCCAACTTCAGAAAGAATATTTGAAAAAGATTGATGCTTTATATGATGAGCAAAGTTCTGAGAGTGATGAATTCAAGACTGATTCTGATGATTCTTCTGCCACCATAGCCAGGAAAAGGAAGGCAAGGAGCAAAGCTATGAAAAGGGTGCCTCCAGCCAAAGTCAAGGACAGTAATGATATTCCTTATTACATTCTTCATGACTGCCCTATTACTGAGCATTGGATGCAGTATTCTAAGAACCAACTTAAAGCTATGAAGAAGAAGAGGAAGTATGAGAACGGATCTTCCCAGTTTCATCTTTCTCATCCTCCTCCACCATCTCCTCCTGATGCAGGTGCAGGTGGAAGCTCAGCTGCTCAACCCTCTGCCAAAAGCCAAACCCCCTATCAGCCTCATGCAATATCTTATTATAGGGGAAGCCAGTCCAGAGGTTCTCAGTCTAGAAGAGGAAACTATAGAGGAAGCCAGAGGGAATTCCAAGTCTACTCCAAGGGCTATTCTAGACAACATCCATACTCTAGGGAAGGACAAGCTTCATCAGATACAACTTCAGGTCCTTTTCCCTATAAGTTAAAAGAAGTAGTCTCCTCTAGAGCTCCTCAAGATAATCCATCTAACAGATATGAGCCTCCAGTACCCTTTGAAGATCCAGAAAATAATCCAACTGCTTAGACTACCAGGATGAAAGAGCTAGCTGCCCTGGATCAAATTAAGAAAGCTAAAGAGCAAGGCAGAAATTCTTCCAACTTTACTACATTGTCTGAACAAAGAAAGAAAGAATTGGAAAGATATGGCTCAAGCAAATTCTTTGATTCTGATAGATATATGGAGCTGCATCTTGAAGCTGTGGTTCCTAGGCTCAAACAGCAAACCTCTTTAGGTGCAGCAGATGACAGAAGGTCAAAGAAAGAAGCTCTCAATCCTAACAGAGAAATCAAACTTATAAAGAGCAAGGAGAAAGAATAATTATGTAAGGTGACAATTATTCTGTTTCTTGATTTCTGTCTGGGATAATATATATCTGTGATTCTGCTTGTTGATTGTTTATTGTTGCTTTGTATATTATTGTTCTTTAATTTTTCCAATTTCTGTAAATAGTAATCCTAACCCAAATAGGGGGAGATTATTGGAACACCCTATTACTAATTTGGGTCAGGATCACTATGTCTTTAGGAAACCTGTTTTTGACCTCTTGTATAGATCTAAAGGTCAACTAGAATTGAGTCTAAGGGTTAGTAGTTAGGTTTGGAAGCTGCCCTCAAGACCAAGGTTTTTCAGTTTGGAGACTAAGTCATATCGTCGAGCTCAGTACAACGAATCGTCGAGCTCCAATCGACGATCGTCTAGCTCAACTTCGACGGATCGTTGAACTCCATTCGACGATCGCTGAGCTCAACTTCAACAAATCGTCGAACTCCATTCGACGATCTGCGAGCTCAGTTCGACGAACTTGACTCAGTATTGATTCTCTATCTCTGAGAATCAATACTGATTCTCAACGAATCGTCGAGCTCCAATCGACGATCGTCTAGCTCAACTTCGACGGATCGTCGAACTCCATTCGACGATCGCTGAGCTCAACTTCAACAAATCGTCGAACTCCATTCGACGATCTGCGAGCTCAGTTCGACGATAGTTGAGCTCAGATCGACGATCTCTGTTGCTGTATAAGTCCAAATCGCTGAGCTCAGTTCGACGATAGTAGAGCTCAGTTCGACGTTTTTCTGAAGAATTCAATGTTTCTCAAGATTCAAATTCAGGATAGTTAAGGAGTGTTCTCAGCAATTAATTCAGAAGATTTTCTAGCCGTTTTCATTTATTCTGGACCAAGTTTCAAGGGATTATCAGGGAATGTTTCTTTGGACTTTCCCGCAGAAGACATTTGCAATTAAGGATGCAATTAATGACAGGCTAATGGCTATTCTTGACAGAGGATCATTTTCTATTCAGAAATAGAGAATAAAATACAAGATTTTTGAATCTCTCCAACACTCAATACACAGCACAGATAAGTAGAACAAGAAGAAGAAGAACAATTCATTCTCTGCTATAATTTTCTCTAAACAACATCTTTCTCAACATCAACTGTTCACAAGAGAAAGAGCTGTAGACATTCTCTGTCTAAAAGAATTCATACAAGAACACACACCAAAGGAGATCAACAAATCTGAAATCTTCAGATCCCCTTTGATTCAAGTGTTCAAGGCCAACATCATTCAAAGACTCCAGACACCTAACATTTCAGCTGTTGCTGAAATCATCAATTGCTGGAGATCAAATTTCTGAAGGCCTATCACCCTACAACAAAGCTTCATTTCCTAAACATCTCAAGAACTCAGGGGGAGCTTTGACAACATCTAAATCCACATAGTCTTCTCAGCTGCTTTGAGAAAGAGAAGACTTCCATAACTATCTCATCCCCATCTCTGTAAAGGGTTTTTCAAACTCCCTTCAAAAGTTTGTGCTTGGTTTTTGAGCACCTTATCAAAAGCTCATTGGTGGCAAGACACCTGATCAAAAAATCTGATTTGGTTTTTGAGCACCTTATCAAAAGCTCATTGGTGCCCAGGACACCTGGTCAACTCATCCTGCCGTGGATTCCTACCTAGGGTGGTAGAAGAGTGGATGAACCCAAGTTTAGGGGAACCACTATAGCTCCTTGTGTCTTCTGGCTTGCTTGTCTTTATTTTTGTTTCTGGCTGTAATTGATCTGTGCTTAGTTAGGATCTGTGATTAGTTTCTTTTGTAGGTTGTAATTAGTTATCTGCTGTGTTTTGATTTATTATTTGCTTCCCTGTTCACTCAGTTTACAACAACTGTTGTAAAAAGTTTTTAAGCACCATACTCTATTCACCCCCCTCTAGAGTATTACAGATTTAGCTGCACTTTCAGAGACTTAATTTGTCTCTGAGGTAGGACTGTGATTAGTCTGAGCTGTCAGAGTGAAGTGCACTCTGAGTTGTAAGGTCCTGAGAGATCTGAGGTGTAAGATAAGTTTGACCTGAGTAAAGGAGGGGTTGGCCGAATCTAGCACACTGCTAGACAGGCGATGGTGGAAAGTTGATGTACTATAATAGGGGAACCACTATAAACTTTGTGTATTTTCTGTGATTTTGAAAGCTGACAAACTAACATCGACACACATGAAATGCATAATTCAAAAGAGTCAAAATATCCAAAAGAAACCTATTCACCCCCACTCTAGGTGTTCATCTACCCTTTTAAAGACATTCAATAAGTATTTGAATTTAGCTTATGAGACAAACAGAAGCCGGTGATAAGATTTCGTGGATGTTGATAGGTCACGATACTCAGACCCAACGGTTAGGGGTGAAAACTCCAACCCTCCTATGGTTGGACATGTTGAGTAGCTCGTGTGACCAGTTAAGTAGGGCGCACTGGTAGAACAAATGTTTAGCTCTCTATAATCTATGCACAGCCTCATTGTTCCATCCTTTTTCTTCACGAAGAGGACTGGTGCACCCAGGGGTAAGAACTGTGTCTAATAAAACCACATTGCATCAGTCATCTAATAGAGTGCGCAGCTCCTCTAACTCACGCGGAGCCATGCGGTATGGTGCTTTTGTAATTGGGCAAGTGCATGGCTCAAGATCTATACCAAACTCCACCTCTCTCACAGGAGGAAGCCCAAGAAGACTAATGATGAGTCTGATTTATATAGGAGTTTTCAGACTCATCTAGGCCTGTTTTTGCACTCGTGCACTACATTTCAACCGGTAATCGGTTATATTTGCTTCGATCGGTCAATGACCACACTGTGCACTACTTTGGCCTGTGGCTGTGTAATTGTGCATTCTGTTGTCGAGGGTATGTACTGGGGTACTCCTCGTGCGGCTTTGGAAATTATTTGTTATTGTTGAAACCAAAAACTTGCTCTCTATGGAGTTCGGGGTCCCTAGAAGGGGGTGACCTCACACCTACTACACTCAAGAGAACGTCATGGACCAAAGGATCAAGAAGCTAGGAACAGACCCTCGGCTCTAGCGCGGAGGTCCCATCTCACACACGGAAGGCTACCTGAGCACTTCCCCTCCCGAGCCAATGCTCGAGCTAGGGTGCCTTGGAGCTCTCTCTACTCTACCAAGAAGAAGCTAAGGGAGGAGGAAGCAAGAAGAAGATCCTCTCCAAAGGCACCCAAGGGGGTCTATTTAGAGTTTTCCAAATCCCATGGACCAAAATGACTGAAATACCCTTACGCCCAATACACCTCGGGCCAATAGAAAATAGCCACGCCAGGAGGTAAAAGGGGTAATCCCCCCCCCCCCCCCCCCCCCCGAGGGCAAGACAGTAAAAGCAGGGGGGGAAAGGGCGAGAAGGTTAGGCGAGCTGGCGGCCTGCGAGCGGGGGCGGCCTGCGTGCTGGGCGGCCTGCGAGCTGCGGCCTGGCGAGCTGTCCTACTTGGCGAGACGGGGCAAGGCGAGCTGCGGCCTGGCGAGCTGGCCTACTTGGAGAGACGGCGTCCTGGGCGAGCTGCGGCCTGGCGAGGTGGTCTACTTGGAGAGATGGGGCAAGGCGAGCTGCGGCATGGCGAGCTGGCCTACTTGGAGAGATGGCGGCCTGGGCGAGCTGCGGCCTGGCGAGCTGGCCTACTTGGCGAGACGGCGGCCTGCGAGCTGCGGCCTGGCGAGCTGGCCTACTTGGCGAGACGGCGGCTTGGGGGAGGCGGTGGTCTGCTTGCGGGCTGGGGCGGTCTGGCTGGGTGAGCTCGGCTGCCTGGGACCGGGCTGAGGCGGCTTAGGCGGCCTGGGGCCGGGCTGAGGCGGCTTAGGCGGCCCGGGGCCGGGCTGAGGCGGCTTAGGCTGCTTGACCGACTTCTCAAGAGTGCCTTGGGGGAGAAATATTTTCTCCCCCTACTAGTATGTTTCCAAGACAGAGCCAAAATTGGCCTCCAAGAGTGCAAAATCTCCAAAAAGCTTAAAAACGTGTTTGCCTTGTTTTGGGCCCACTTTTCGCGAATACGGGGTTGTACACAATCCCCGCTCTTTTCGAGTTTGGCACGAGCTCGGAAAGAAAAATCCAACCCGACGTATTCGCTGAGTGTAACTTCCACGCGGGGTCAACCTGCCATACCAGTTATGGGGGCCTGGGTGGCAAGACCTCCTCTGGATGAAAACATTTAGCCTCCCCGAGGGGTCAACCTGTCAAGCCAGCTAATGGGAGCCTGGATGACGAGACGGCCTCGGGGTCACCATCACTACCAGAGGACTTGGGCTACCACGAGAGATCAACCTGCCTTGCCAGTTAGTGAGAGCCTGGCTGAGGAGATCCTCTCGGGGGGTGGGGACTTGATCTCCCCGAGGCACATTCGACCTAACCAGCTAATGGGAGCCTGGCTGAGGAGATCCTCTCGGGGGTGGGACTTGATCTTCCCGAGGCACATTCGACCCAACCAGCTAATGGGAGCCTGGCTGAGGAGATCCTCTCAGGGGTAAGACTTGATCTCCCCGAGGCACATTCGACCCAACCAAATGGGAGCCTGGCTGAGGAGATCCTCTCGGGAGGTGGGACATGATCTTCCCGAGACACATTCGACCCAACCAGCGAATGGGAGCCTGGCTGAGGAGATCCTCCCGGGGGTGGGACTTGATCTCCCCGAGGCACATTCGACCCAACCAGCTAATGGGAGCCTGGCTGAGGAGATCCTCTCCGGGGTGGGACTTGATCTCCCCGAGTCACATTCGACCCAACCAGCTAATGGGAGCCTGGCTGAGGAGATCCTCTCGGGGGTGAGACTTGATCTCCCCGAGGCACATTCGACCCAACCAGCTAATGGGAGACTGGCTGAGGATATTCTCTCGGGGGTGGGACTTGATCTCCGTGAGGCACATTCGACCCAACCAGCTAATGGGAGCCTGGATGAGGAGATCCTCTCGGGGGTGGGACTTGATCTCCCCGAGGCACATTCGACCCAACCAGCTAATGGGAGCCTGACTGAGTAGATCCTCTCGGGGGTGGGACTTGATCTCCTCGAGGCACATTCGACCCAACTAGCTAATGAGAGCCTGACTGAGGAGATCCTCTCGGGGGTGGGACTTGATCTCCCCGAGGCACATTCGACCCAACCAGCTAATGGGAGCCTGGCTGAGGAGATCCTCTCGGGGGTGGGACTTGATCTCCCCGAGGCACATTCGACCAAACCAGCTAATGGGAGCCTGGGTGAGGAGATCCTCTCGGGGGTGGGACTTGATCTCCCCGAGGCACATTCGACCCAACCAGCTAATGGGAGCCTGGCTGAGGAGATCCTCTCGGGGGTGGGACTTGATCTCCCCGAGGCACATTCGACCCAACCAGCTAATGGGAGGCTGGCTGAGCAGATCCTCTCGGGGGAGGACTTGATCTCCCCGAGGCACATTCGACCCAACCAGCTAATGGGAGCCTGGCTGAGGAGATCCTCTCGGGGGTGGGAAACCAGGAGTGCTACTTAAATTCTACCAAATCCAACATCCTCAAAATGGGAAAATATTGGGTTACATGATCCCCCCGACTCAGCTGGTCGGGGGCTGGACTCACTATAACATAAGAAACATTCATGACCCAGCCGGGGAATGTTTTCCTCAGGGGGTCTGGGCATGATCGCCGCCATCCTTCCCCTCGGAGACTTCCATCTTGCTCAAGCTCTCCATGATCCTCTCCATCTCCTCCGCCCTCGCCAACCAAGAGATGGTGTTGATGGCCGTGACGTAGCACTACCTTGCCATCCTGGAGTCTCCCTTGACTCTGACCTGGAACCCTCCTGAGCTGAACTTGAGGCATTGGTGGAAGGAAGATGGCACACAGCGAAAGGCGCTGATGAGGGGCCTTCCGAAGATGGCGTTGTAGCTGCTTGGAGCATCAACAATAACGAACTGGCAGTTCGTTGAGACTCCCCCCAATTTCACTTGGAGCCCCACTCCACCTTCGACCTCCTTCCTTTCTCCTGAAAATCCGAACAAGGGTCCATTCGAGGCTAACACCCTCCTTGGCTCTACCTTCATCTCGTCAAACGCCTTCTTGAAAACAACGTTGACGGAGCTTCCATTGTCAACCAAGATCCGGGAGATGGTGTAGCCTTCGATGGTAGTCTGGATGACAAGCGCATCGCAAAATGGGTCCTCATGATCCAGTAAGTCCTTTACCGAGAAGGTGATCTTCTCCTCCTGGGGCGGGGTCTGGGAGGTTGAGGCGACGCTCCTTCGGTACATGACATGGAGGCTTGCCTTCTGAGTGGCCTCAACCCCCACTCCACCGTGGATCACTCCTATACCACCTCGGGTTCCCACATCGACCCGGTCCTCGCATATGTCATCCCCCTTCTCTGGGTAGAACCTCTTCAATCCGCACTAGCGGCTGTGGCTGGGCAGGGCCTCTTGCCCCCCTCACTTCCAGATACTCGGGGCAGGTAGCCGTGGCGTGCCCCTCCACCTGGTGGAATTCACAGTATGGTAGCGCTCCTCCCCTCCTTCGGCGGGCTGGGTGTTCTCTCCTGTTTCCTCTTCTCCCTCCACCTATCGCCAAGGCCTGCTGCGGAGGGTGTAAGAGCTGCCTTGGGGCTTGCCTCTGGAAGTTATACCTCCCTTGGCTTCCCTGGAAATTCCCCGCTCCGTGGATGAGGGCTCTTCTTGGACCTTGGGCAGGTCCTTCCTGCGGCCTCCAGCCTGGCTCAGGACCCTCCTGAGCTCTCCGCTCCTCTCTTCTTCTTCCTTCCTGATGTCTCGAGCCACCTTGCTCCTTTGGCCCCGTCTCTGTTAGCTCTGCCAAGTTCTTGACAAATGCCGGGTTGGCTGCCTCCATGGCTATCTCCTCAGCCGCCCTTTCCATCAGCTCCTCGAAGGAAAGGGGGGCCTTCCGTGTCAAGCTCATCTTGAAGAAACCCTCCTTCAGCCTAACGGTGAAGGCCATCTGGAGAGCATACCCTGGCATCTCCTGGACCTCCAGGATCTCCACTTAGAATCTGTCAACGTAACGGGCCAGCGACTCCTCGACCCCCTGCCTTATCAGGAAGATGGACTCGGGACTCCTCTTCCGCTTCTTGGAGGTGGAGAAGCGAAGCTGAAAGCTTCGGCTCAAGTCCTCAAACCCGTAGATCGACCTCGGAGGGAGTTGATGGAACCAGTCCCTTGCCTTCTCCTTTAACGTGATCGCAAAGAGGTGATACTTGAAGGCGTCCGTCATCGGCCTGATGGAGATGGCATCCTCGAACCACTGTAGATGCTGGACGGGGTCATCCTTCCCGGTATAGTAAGCCATGTTAGGCTCTCTGAACCCCTCGCGGATGGGAGCTGAGATGATCAGCTCGCTGAAGGGTGACCCCCTATGGGGTGGTCTCGCCACCTCCACTCGCGCGACCTGCTCGCCTTGAAGGTTGGCACTCGCCGAGCTGGAGAACATCTCCCGGCCGGTGAGGTCTCGCTGGCCCCCATCTCCCATCCTCTCCTTCTCTGGCCTTCTTCCTGGTGCACTTCCTTCTCCCCCTGCTGGGGTCATCTCCATGATGCCACCCTGAGGAGCGATGCTTCGCATCATCTCCATGATGCCCTGGATGGAGGCCATATACTCTTGCCTCACAACGAAGGGTCCTGGGCTAGGGAGCTCGCCGAGATCATCACTACCTCCTTGACCTCCTATCATGACACTCTCCCGAGATCTTTTGTGCTGGTCACTCTCCACGCTCACCGCACCAAAATGTTGAAACCAAAAAATTGGTCCCTGTGGAGTTCGGGGTCCCTAGAAAGTGGTGACCTCACACCTACTACACTCAAGAGAATGTCACGGACCAAAGGATCAAGAAGCTAGGAACAGACCCTCAGCTCTAGCGCGGAGGTCCCACCTCACACCCGTAAGGCTACCTGAGCACTTCCCCTCCCTAGCCAATTCTCGAGCTAGGGTTCCTTGGAGATCTCTCTACTCTACCAAGAAGAAGCTAAGGGAGGAGGAAGCAAGAAGAAGATCCTCTCCAAAGGCACCCAAGGGGGTCTATTTATAGTTTTTAAATCCCATGGACCAAAATGACCGAAATACCCTTACGCCCAATACACCTCGAGCCAATAGAAAACAGCCACGCCGGGGGGTAAAGGGGTAATCCCCCCCCCCCCCCCCCGAGGGTAAGACAGTAAAAGCAGGGGGGCAAGGGCGAGAAGGCTAGACGAGCTGGCGGCCTGCGAGCGGCGGCGGCCTGCGAGCGGCGGCGGCCTGCGAGCGGCGGCGGCCTGCGAGCGGCGGCGGCCTGCGAGCGGCGGCGGCCTGCGAGCTGGGCGGCCTACGAGCTGCGGCCTGGCGAGCTGGCCTACTTGGCGAGATGGGCCAAGGCGAGCTACGACCTGGCGAGCTGGCCTACTTGGAGAGACGGCGGCCTGGGCGTGCTGCGGCCTGGCGAGCTGGCCTACTTGGCGAGACGGCGGCCTGCGAGCTGCGGCCTGGCGAGCTGGCCTACTTGGTGAGACGGCGGCCTGGGCAAGGCGGCGTTCTGCTTGCAGGCTGGGGCGGCTTGGCTGGGTGAGCTCGGCGGCCTGGGACCGGGCTGAGGTGGCTTAGGCGGCCTGGGGCCGGGCTGAGGCGGCTTAGGCGGCTTGGGGCCGGGCTGAGGAGGCTTAGGCGGCTTGACCAACTTCTCAAGAGTGCCTTGGGGGAGAAATATTTTTCCCCCTACTAGTATGTTTCCAAGCCAGAGCCAAAATTGGCCTCCTGAAAGTGCAGCTAGATCTGATATACTCTAGAGGGGGGTGAATAGAGTATATGGTGCTTTGAAAATTTTTACAACAATTGTTGTAATATGAGTGAGCAGGGAAGCAGTTAAAAATCTAATCACAGAACTAAACTATACAAAAGCTAATCACAGAATAATCAAGGCCAGAAACAAAAATAAAGACAAGCAAAACCAGAAGACACAAGGAAATATAGTGGTTCCCCTAAGCTTGGGTACATCCACTCTACTACCACCCTAGGTAGGAATCCACTGCAGGATGAGTTGATCAGGTGTCCTGGGCACCAATGAGCTTTTGATAAGGTGCTCAAAAACCAAATTAGATTTTTTGATCAGGTGTCTTGCCACCAATGAGCTTTTGACAAGGTGCTCAAAAACCAAGCTCAAACTTTTGAAGGGTGTTTGAGAAACCCTTTACAGAGAGGTGGTGAGAGAGTGATGGAAGTCTTCTCTTTCTCAAACAACTGAGAAGACTATGTGGATTGATGATGTCAAAGCTCCCCCTGAATCCTTGAGATCTTCAGGAAAAGAAGCTTTGTTGTAGGGTGATAGGCCTTCAAAACTTGAGCTCCAGCAAAAAATGATTTCAGCAACAGCTGAAATGTTGAATGTCTGGAGTCTTGAAATATGTTGGACTTGAACACTTGAAAACTAGAGAGATCTGAAGATTTCAGAAAAGGTTGATCTCCTTGGATGAGTGTTCTTGAGAATTCTTTGAGACATAATATTTTGTTGAAGATTACTGATGTCTGTCTGTGTATGTCTGTGTATCTGTTTCTCTGTAATCTGTCCTAGAGATTCAAAAATTCTTATCTTTTATTTTCTAATACTGAACAAAACATTCTCTGAGAAGAATAGCCGTTGGTCTGCATTAATTGCATCCTTAATTGCAAAATCTCTTCTGGAGGAAAGTCCATAGAAATATTCCTTGAAACTTGGTCCAGAAATAAATGAAAAACGGCTAGGAAATCTTCTAAATTAATTGCAGAATAACTCCTTAACTGATTTGAATTTGAATCTAGAAACATCCATGAAGATATCTGAAAACGTCGAACTGAGCTCTGCTATCGTAGAACTGAGCTCAGCGATATGGACTAATAGTGCAGAAAAATATCGTCGATCTGAGCTCAAAGATCGTCGAACTGAGCTCAGAGATAGAAATCCAATGCTGAGTCAAGATCGTCGAACTGAGCTCACCGATCGTCGAATGGAGTTCGACGATATAATGAAGTTGAGCTCAGCGATCGTCGAATGAAGTTCGACGATCTGTCGAAGTTGAGCTAGACGATCGTCGATCGGAGTTCGACGAATCGTCGTGCTGAGCTCGACGATATGACTTAGTCTCCAAACAGAAAATCCTGGTCTTGAGGGCAGCTTCCAAACCTAGACTTCTAACCCTTAGACTCAATTATAATTGACCTATTGAGCTATACAGGAGGTCAAGCATTTGATTCCTAGAGACATAGTGATCCTGACCCAAATTAGTAATAGGGTGTTCCAACAATCTCCCCCTATTTGGGTTAGGATTACTATTTACAGAGATTGGAAAAATTAAATAACATACAAGCAGCAAAACAGAAAAGCAACAAGCTAGACATTTGCAGAACCACAGAGATATATAACATCCCAGATAGTAAACAGAAATCATAGAGAATGTCACCTTACATTGTCATTTCTTTTCCTTGCCCTTATCAAGTTTGATT
This sequence comes from Platanthera guangdongensis, assembly GCA_039583875.1. Lineage (NCBI taxonomy): Eukaryota > Viridiplantae > Streptophyta > Magnoliopsida > Asparagales > Orchidaceae > Platanthera > Platanthera guangdongensis. The sequence goes on along the minus strand of CM077151.1, from coordinate 204,171,286 downwards.
TCTCTGTTAGGATTGAGGGCTTCTTTCTTTGATCTGGTATCATCTGCTGCACCTAAAGATGTTTGTTGTTTAGGCCTGGGAACTACAGCTTCAGGATGCAATTCCATATACCTGTCAGAATCAAAGAACTTGCTTGATGCATATCTTTCTAGCTCTTTCTTTCTCTGTTCAGACATTGTTGAGATGTTGGAGGAATCTTTTCCTTGCTCTCTAGCCTTTTTGATCTGATCTAGTGCAGCTAGTTCTTTCAATCTTGCAGTCCAAGCAGCTGGATTGTTCTCAGGGTCCTCAAAAGGTACCGGGGGCTCATATCTGTTAGAGGGATTGTCTTGAGGTGGCCTGGATGACACAGTTTCTTTCAGCTTATAGGTAAAAGGACCAGATGTGGTATCAGAAGAAATTTGTCCTCCCCTGGAATATGGGTGTTCCTTGAGTAACCTTTGAGTAGACTTGTAGATCTCTTTGATTGCCTCTGTATCCTCCTCTCCTGGATTGAGAACCCCTGGATTAGCTTCCCCTATTATAGGATCTAGCATGAGGCTGATAGGGGGCCTGACTTCTGGCAGGGGGTTGAGCTGCAGAGCTTCCACCTGCACCTGCATCAGGAGGAGGTGGTGGAGGAGGATGAGAGTGTTGAAATTGTGAGGAACCCTTTTCATATTTTCTCTTCTTTTTCATTGCTTTCAGTTGGTTCTTGGAGTACTGCATCCAGTGCTCAGTGATAGGGCAGTCATGAAGAATGTAGTATGGTATATCATTGTTATCTTTGACCTTGGCAGGAGGTACTCTCTTCATGGCTTTGTTCCTTGCCTTTCTTTTCCTGGCAATGATAGCAGAAGAGTCATCAGAGTCTGTTCTGAACTCATCACTTTCAAAACTCTTGTCATCATAAAGAGCATCAATTTTCTTCATCAGATCTTTCTTGAGCTGTACAGAAGCAGATGAGGCAACATATGATGTAGCAGCAGGTGTTGAAGTAGTAACAGCAGTGACAGCAGCAGATATTGCAGGTGTTGTAATTGAAGTAGGAGCAATAACAACAGCAGCAGCAACTATAGGCTCTAGAGAAGTGACAGCAGCAATAACAGTCTCACTAACAGCAACATCAATAGTAGAGAAATCATCAGAAACTGCAGAAGGCTCAAACTCAGGTGCCTCTGACATAAGAATTTCCTTGGAAATTGGCTCAACAGCAATAATAGAAATATCAGCAGCAGTAGAGGCAACAGAATCAGAAGCAACAACAATGCTTTCATCAGAAGAAGCAGCAACATATACTGAGTTGACAAAAGAGGTGATGATGCTTGGGTCACAGCAAGAGAATGGCACAAGTGCCTTGGATAGATCCTCTGGAGGCTGGACAGCAATTAGCTCTGGCAGACAGCTGAAATAAAACTGATCAAAGTTTGAAAGCAAAGACCTGAGTTCTATTGCAAGGACTACAACAGGAGGGATTTTTTCTTAAGACACAGCAGCAGCAGCAGCAAGAACAGGAGCTGAAGAAGCAGCAATAACAGCAGCAGCAGCAGACAGGCTCACAGAAACTGTAGCAACAGCAGCAGCAGGAAGACTCACTTCATAGGGCATCACCCCCTGCCTAGATTCAGACAAGGCTGGATCAAGGCACACTGCTGTAGGGGCTGCCTGAGGGAACAGAGATGAGGGCCTGGCAGAGAGGGCTGCCACTGACAGGTGTAATGGAGCTAAGGAGGTCTCCAACAGAAGAGATAGCCTGGGTGCTATCAGTTCATACAACCTGTCAGCAAGGGCTGGGATGTCCACTTGATCAAGGGTGACTGGAGCAGAGGTAGAAGATGGAGGAGCAGCTGAGGGTGAGGGTAGAGAAGAGCTGGTGAATTGGGGAAGAGATGGCTGAGATGTGGGTAAGGTGGATATGGAGGACAGTGGGATGGAGATAGATGGGGTGAATGTGGGTTGGTCAATGATTTGTTGTAGAAGGTCTTGATAGGAAGTGGAGGATGAGGGTAGCTCAGGAGGAGAGGATGGTGAATCATCCATAAAGGAATCATCAATGAGGGTGAAGGATGGATGGGAGGGTGATGAAGTGGCATCTGGTTGAGGGTAGGAGAATAATGGATGGAAGTGGTCTTCTGGTGTTGGTAGAATAGGTACTGGAGATGGTGTAGATGTTGGAGAGGGACTGAAGATGATGATGGTGGATGGAGTTGGAATGGTAGATGGTATGGGAAGAGATGGAATTGGAGGATGAGGAGGAGAGGCAACAACAGCAGGCAGGTCATCTACAGGGGCAGAGACCTGTGGGGAAGTGACTCTGAGAGTCCTTGTGCCTGAAGTAGTGCTGGAGGAGGGCCTGCTGGGCTTGCTGATTTGTCTGTCCCATTTTCCAAACAGGGCACAAGACAGTCTCTTGGAAGCATTGATATGGATTCCAGAGGAGACCAGCAGAGCAGGACACCTATGCTGCAGAAACAACCCTAAGATTCTTCCAAAGTTGACAAAACTTTTGTTGATTTTCTTCTTGATAAGGTCAAAGAAGACTTCTCCCCAATTTAAATTCTTCCTGTCTACAAGAGCTCCCATGAGGCAGAGCTGATACCTTAAGATTGTATCATGGGTAGAGTGCTTAGCCAGTAGCATGTTCCCAACTACATCTGCCATGAATCTGTATTCCACAGAAAGGTGCTTTTTCAAGAGCTTGTTAGGGTTGGCCTCTGAATGACCCATTCTGGCAAGAAGGTCAGAATACTCTTCTCCAGACAAGTCAGCAGTATCTTCACCATTTCTCAATTTAAAAACCTCTGATAAAATTGCTGGGGTTAGAGGTACCTGTGTGCCAGATATTGACCCAACAATGGTGGAGTTGTCCTGATTGTGGGCAGTGTAGACCCATTCCTTCATCTCATCAGATGCAAGCTTGATCCTTGTGGTCATAATTGCTGTCAGGTTCTGCTCTTTGAATAGCCCCAAAATATCTTGAAAGACCTGGTCGGTTGTGCTGAAGGATTCCATGTCGATGTCAAAGCCAGCATCAAACTTCATGGCGGCAAGAACAGCAACAGACACAGCCATCGGTTCCTACAAAAATTCAACAAACAAAACGATCAAGTGCAGAATTGTTTGGAGGGAAAGAAAATTTTTGCAGGGAAATCGAAAGCGCAAAGGAGAACGACGGCGAAAAATGAATTTTATATTAGGGTTCGACGCAGAATTGGAAATATCGTTGAACTCAGTTCGACGATCGAGGCTTCTAAAGGAATCTGAAGAGTCTTCAACATCGTCGATCTCCGTTAGACGATATTGGAGAGCGTCGAGCTCTGTTCGACGATCGTTCAATGAACAAAATCGTCGAACGCCGTTCGACGATCATTGACCGGAAGGGATAGTTCATACTATCTGAGAAATGCTGAACTCAAGTCAATGATTTCAGAAATCGTTGATCTCCGTTCGACGATCTGGGGGAAAATCGTCGAGGGCAGTTCAGAGATCAGAAAAACTCTAGACACTAAGAAAAATCAAGATGTTTTCCTAGTCTTGGTCAAGTTTTAAGCTTTCAAAATCTTGGATATTATTTAAGACTTCCTCCATCTAACATTCCTAACTGATTTAGGAAGAAGGTGTGTTTCTTTTCATCCAAGGGCTTGGTGAAAATATCTCCCCTTTGTAAATCAATTGGGATATATTGTAGTTCAATTTTATTCTTTTCAACATTATCCCTTAAGAAATGATGTCTAATCTCTATGTGTTTTGTCCTACTATGGAGGACTGGATTTTGAGCTATAGAAATAGCACTGGGGTTATCACAAAAGATTTTAGACTTCTCTAAGTTGTAGACATAGTCTAGGAGTTGGTTTTGAATCCACAAGATTTGTGAACAATAACTGCCTGCAGCCATATATTCAGCTTCAGCAGTTGAAGTTGACACAGATGTTTGTTTCTTACAAAACCAAGAGACAAGTCTGTCACCAAGGAACTGACAAGTTCCACTGGTGCTTTTCCTGTCAATTCTGCATCCAGTATAGTCAGCATCAGAGAATCCAGTTAAATCAAATGCTGAATCTTTTGGATACCAGAGACCTAGATTTGGACAACTTTTAACATACCTGAGAATCCTCTTTACTAGTGTTAGGTGTGACTCTCTAGGGCTTACTTGGAACCTAGCACATATACATGTAGCAAACATTATATCTGGTCTACTAGCTGTAAGGTACAGTAAAGAGTCAATCATTGCTCTATATGTTGTCTGATCAACAGGTTTCCCATGTTCATCAGCATCCAATACAGCATTAGTAGGCATGGGTGTTTTCATACAAGATGCTTCAGACATACCAAATTTCTTAACCAATTCATTTGCATACTTGGTTTGAGAAATGAAGATGCCTTCAGCATGTTGTTTGACTTGCAATCCTAGGAAGAAGGATAGCTCACCCATGCTACTCATCTCAAATTTAGAATGCATTAGGTTGGAAAACCTTCTGCACAATTTGGAGTCAGTAGAACCAAAAATAATATCGTATACATAAATTTATACTAGTAGGGTATGGGACTTATGGGTTCTAATGAAAAGAGTTTGGTCTACTCTACCCCTTATAAAACCATTTTTCCAAAAGAAAGCATGCTAGGGTCTCATACCATGCTCTAGGAGCTTGCTTGAGACCATATAATGCTTTGTTCAATCTAAAAACATAATTAGGATAAGTTGGAGAGATAAAACCTGGAGGTTGTCTAACATATACTTCCTCTTTGATGTCTCCATTTAGAAATGCACTTTTGACATCCATCTGATATACCTTGAAGCCTTTATGTGCTGCATAGGCTAAAAATATTCTGAGGGCTTCTAATCTTGCAACTGGTGCAAAAGTCTGGTCGTAGTATATCCCTTCTTCTTGAGAAGATCCCTGAGCAACTAGCCTTGCCTTGTTTCTTACAATTACTCCTTGATCATCCAGTTTATTTCTGAATACCCACTTTGTTCCAACAATGGAATGATCCTTGGGCTTTGGCACTAGTTCTCATACTTTGTTTCTCTCAAATCGATGTAACTCCTCGTGCATTACAATGATCCAGTGTGGATCTTGCTCTGCATCTTGAATGGACTGAGGTTCAATTTGAGATAGGAAGCAGGTGTGCAATAGGTTTTGGTTGACCTGATTTCTGGTTTGCACACCAGCTGAGATGTCTCCAATTATTTGGGAAATTGGATGGTCTCTTGATGTTACTAAATCAACAGGGGGTGTTGATTGTTCACCAACCTGTGTTGTTGTTTCCTCTTGTGGTACAACAACTGGCTCTTCAAGTTGTTCTTCAATATGCTGAGCACTTTCTTCATCTTCACTGCTTTCATCCCTTTGGGTAACCTGTAACTTGTTGAGGTCTTCAACTAGAGAATGTTCCTGCAAGGGTTCTATGGTAGAAGTGATCTTCTCCTTGAAAGACATGTTAGATTCATCAAATGATATATGAACAGATTCCTCAATTTTTAAAATGATTTATTATAGACCCTATAAGCCTTGCTGATCATGGAGTATCCCAGAAACACTCCTTCATCAGCTTTAGCTTGAAATTTTGCTAAGTATTTCTTGTCATTGTTATGTATGTAGCAAATACAACCAAAGACTCTAAAATAATCAACTTTAGGTTTCTTCCCTTTGAGTAATTCATAGGGAGTTTTTCCCTTTAGTTTATGTATCAAACTTCTATTTAGCACATAGTTGGAGGTGTTCACTGCCTCTGCCCAAAAGGATAGAGGAAGGTGAGCATCTGACAATAATGTAGTGGCAGATTCAATAAGGGTTCTATTTTTCCTTTCAGCTACCCCATTTTGTTGAGGAGTTCTAGGAGCTGAGAAAGTATGCCTGATCCCTTCACTCTGACAGAACTCTTGCATAAGAAGAGAATCAAATTCTGTCCCATGATCACTTCTGATCAGGGCAATGTGAGTATTGAACTCAATCTGTATACATTTGAGAAACTCTGTCATACACTTAAAGTTATCATACTTCTTCCTTAGAAAGAACACCCAAGTGAATCTAGAGAAGTCATCTACAACTACTAAAGTGTAGGATTTCCCTCCTAGGCTTTGTACTGTGATGGGTCCAAAAAGATCCATGTGTAACAGATACAATATCCTAGGTGAATCACTCTTATTAAGTGACTTAAAGCTGTTTTTAGTTTGCTTGCCTAATTGACAAGCCCTGCAGAGTCCTTCCTTCTTGTAGGGGCCAGAAGGTAGTCCTCTAACAAGGTTGTCCTTGGATAGCCTAGCAATAGTTCTAAGGTTTAGGTATCCTAGTCTCTTATGCCATAAGATGTTTGGTCTACAGACAGAATTAAACAGGCAAATATCTATATCAGTTGAAAGAAAGTCTACTAGATAGAGGTTACCTTTCATTTTACCTGTCAACACAGTTGTGTTGTCCTCTGACTTAATTTTGCATAAGGCTTTGCTGAAGGTCACCTGGTAGCATTCATCACATAGCTGACTGATGCTTATTAAGTTGTGCTTCAGTCCTTCCACGTAAGCTACCTTCTTGAAAGTTACTGATCCAATCTGGACTGCACCATATCCTTTAGTCTGTCCAAAGTTTGAATCACCAAAGATAACTTTGGGTCCAAGCTTGGCTCTAAAGGAAGTGAGGTTGTCCTTGTTCCCTGTCATGTGCTTAGAGCACCCACTATCCAAGTACCATTGCTGGTTAGATGTTGGATAGGTCTTCACCTGCACATAAGACAATTCATTTGTTTTTGACCCAGTTTACCTTGGGACTAGGTTGATAACTTTTAAATTCTGAAATGAAAGACATCCCAGGTTGACTCTAATATCCTTCAGGATGATATCTCCTTGGAGGTATAATCCATTCAGTATAAGGGTTAAAGATTTGGGATGAAGGACCCTTAAGATTGAATTTTGATTTGCCCTTGAAAACTTCTCCAGAGCTCTGACCTCTGTTCGACGATCTTGGAGCTGCGTTCGACGAACTTGGGTCAGATCGTCGAGCTTCCGTTCGACGGTCGACTATGGCTGAGTTCAGGTACTTGAGATCGTCGAGCTGCGTTCGACGATTTTGCCTGAGATCGTCAATCTGCGTTCGGCGATCGTCGATCTCCGTTAGGCGATCGTCGAGCTCCGTTCGACGATTTCTGCCGGGACTTAGTTTTCTGGGGCAGATCAGCATTTTTCCTAGCTACCTCTACAACTCCCTTTCCTTTGTCAGAAATGAATTTGATTGGAGTTGTTAGAACTATGGGTTGGCTGGATGAAGCACCCAAGCCCAGTGTACTGTTAAATCTGGAGTTCACTGTGCGTGTGATGTCCATCAGCTTGATGCTTCTCCTATTAAGGGATTCTTCAAGCTTCTTGGCCTCAGACAGCTCACTTTTCAGTGAAGCTATTTGCTCCCTACAGTACTCCAACTCCTGAGAGAGTTTGAGGTTTTCTGACTTTAAAGTATTATGTTCAGATAAATGATTTCTGAGAGAGATAATTTCTTTCTCAGATTTTAGCAGGTCTAAACACAATGCTATAAATTCAGATTTAAAGTCCTCTGAATTAAAATCAAAAGAGCTGATTACCTGATCTTTTTCAGGTTCAGTCTCTGAATCTGACTCTAACTCTTCTTCTTCTGAATTGTGCTGTGAGGCATTGATTGCCATCATGCAGAACTCTTTCTCTTCTGCATCATCCTCATCATCACTGGAGCTGGATGATGCTTCTGACTCCTCTTCAGTCTCACTCCAGGATTCAGCAACAAACCCCTTTCTTGTATGTTTGTTTTTGCTTGATGAGGGTTTGCCATTGCCATTCCTCTTGGAGTCTTTCTCCTTTCTTCTTTCTTTCATGTCCCTTCTGTCCTTGTTTTTTTTCTCTGGACAGTCAGGAACTATGTGCCCTGGTTTCCAGCAACCAAAGCAAATAATGTCTTTATTATTATTATTAATGGACTTGTCATTCCTTGGCTTATCATGTTCCTTGTATGATCTCCTTCTGAAGTCCTTTCTGGCCATCTAATAAAATCTTTTAGCCAACAGACTGAGCAGTTCATCATTGCCTGTGACTTTGTCTTCAGGCTGATCTTCAGTTGCCTTGAAGGCTATGGTCTTCTCTTTTCTTGTGGCTGGTGAGGCAGCCTTCTGTTCTTCTTCTCTATTTTTGATGAGTAGCTCATAAGATTTGAGCCTACCCAATAGAGCTTCAGTGGTGATCTCATTCAGACTTCTGGCATCCTTAATTGGTCAGATTCTTGAATCCCAAGTGCTAGGGAAGCACATTAGAATCTTGTCATTGAGTTCAGTTAGTGAAATCTCTTTATCCAATGTCCTGAGTTCACTGACAATTAGACTGAGTCTGTTGTACATATCTCCCACTGACTCAGTTTCTCCCTTCTTGAAATTCTCATATTGAGATATGAGGTGGGATCTCCTATCCTTTCTCTTATCAGCTGAGCCTGAGACTATTTTTGAGAGTTTGTCCCAAATTTCCTTTGCTGAATTGCATTCAGCCACCTTTTGAAATATGTCAACAGACATTGTCTGGGCCAAGATGTTCATAGCCTTGGCATCAGCTACCTTCCATCTCTTGATATCAGCATCTGTTCCTGATGGAGGTGGAACAACATTTGTACTTGTATTCTCTGGGGGTCTTGGACACACTGTCAAAACAGAGTTAAAAATATCTTCGTCAATAGAATTCATGTACAGTCTGATCCTTGCTTTCCAAAGTGCAAACTTGGATAGATTGCACACTGGGGGTCTGGTGCTAGCATAATCTTTGTTTTGGGCCATGATTTGTGAAAACAAAATCTAATAATAAACTACAAAAGAAAAACAGATCTAACTTGGGATCTTTGGGTTCAGGTGTTAGCCTGTGCAAGCACTAAGGTGTGGTATATTTAACCAACCTGCCTCTGATACCAATTGAAAGTGCAGTTAGATCTGATATACTCTAGAGGGGGGGTGAATAGAGTATATGGTGCTTTGAAACGTTTTACAACAATTGTTGTAATATGAGTGAGAAGGGAAGCAGTTAAAAATCTAATCACAGAACTAAACTATACAAAACTAATCACAGAATAATCAAGGCCAGAAACAAAAATAAAGACAAGCAAAACCAGAAGACAGAAGGAAATATAGTGGTTCCCCTAAGCTTCGGTACATCCACTCTTCTACCACCCTAGGTAGGAATCTACTGCAGGATGAGTTGATCAGGTGTCCTGGGCACCAATGAGCTTTTGACAAGGTGCTCAAAAACCAAATCAGATTTTTTGATCAGTTGTCTTGCCACCAATGAGCTTTTGAAAAGGTGCTCAAAAACCAAGCTCAAACTTTTGAAGGGAGTTTGAGAAACCCTTTACAGAGAGGGGGTGAGAGAGTGATGGAAGTCTTCTCTTTCTCAAACAACTGAGAAGACTATGTGGATTGATGATGTCAAAGCTCCCCCTGATTCCTTGAGATCTTCAGGCAAAGAAGCTTTGTTGTAGGGTGATAGGCCATCAAAACTTGAGCTCCAGCAAAAAATGATTTCAACAACAGCTGAAATGTTGAATGTCTGGAGTCTTGAAATATGTTGGCCTTGAACACTTGAAAACTAGAGAGATCTGAAGATTTCAGAAAAGGTTGATCTCCTTGGATGAGTGTTCTTGAGAATTCTTTGAGACAGAATATTTTGTTGAAGATTACTGATGTCTGTCTGTGTATGTCTGTGTATCTGTTTCTATGTAATCTGTCCTAGAGATTCAAAAATTCTTATCTTTTATTTTCTGATACTGAACAAAACATTCTCTGAGAAGAATAGCCGTTGGTCTGCATTAATTGCATCCTTAATTGCAAAATCTCTTCTGGAGGAAAGTCCATAGAAATATTCCTTGAAACTTGGTCCAGAAATAAATGAAAAATGGCTAGGAATTCTTCAGAATTCATTGCAGAATAACTCCTTAACTGATTTGAATTTGAATCTAGAAACATCCTTGCAGATATCTGAAAACGTCGAACTGAGCTCTGCTATCGTTGAACTGAGATCAGCGATATGGACTAATACAACAGCAAAATATCGTCGATCTGAGCTCAAAGATCGTCGAACTGAGCTCAGAGATAGAAATCCAATGCTGAGTCAAGATCGTCGAACTGAGCTCACCGATCGTCGAATGGAGTTCGACAATATGATGAAGTTGAGCTCAGCGATCATCGAATGAAGTTCAACAATCTGTCGAAGTTGAGCTAGACGATCGTCGATCGGAGTTCGACGAATCGTCGTGCTGAGCTCGACGATATGACTTAGTCTCCAAACAGAAAATCCTGGTCTTGAGGGCAGCTTCCAAACCTAGACTTCTAACCCTTAGACTCAATTCTAATTGACCTATTGAGCTATACAGGAGGTCAAGCATTTGATTCCTTGAGACATAGTGATCCTGACCCAAATTAGTAATAGGGTGTTCCAACAATCTCCCCCTATTTGGGTTAGGATTACTATTTACAGAGATTGGTTTTGTTGTGAAGGTAGTGCATTTTCCCTAAGGAAGGAATTCTGATTTGTGGAAAACACATGGTAGTGTGTTTCCTTAGCACACGCTTTTGCCCGATCGTGCGTTTTGTTGAGCTGGAGAAATGTCAAGTGGAGCTCGACAAATATCATCGAGCTATGCTCGACAATCTTTACTCACGGTTAACACACGGTTTCTTTGGAACCGTTCGCGATGGAAACGCATGGTTTTGCTGTGGCTGCCTTGATTTATTGTGTTCTATGATTAATGGTGCGATTTTCTCACATATGTGCAGAAGTGCCCGTGCTTGAGTAAAATGCACGGTTCCACCTGCTTGCCGGAAATTTTTGCTTTTTGTTGTTACCCATGCGTTTTCCATCACACAAGGGCGGAAGCGTCTGTGTGCGAGGAAACGCACGGTTCAATTCTTCTTATTCCACAAGCTTAGCCTGGAAGTTAATATCACACGGTTAACGCACAGTCGTGCGCCAAACCATGCGTGATCATTATTTCTGACTTATTTACTTAAGCCGCAAGTCTCATTCGTCCAAAGGATCCAGTCCGCCATTTCCGCTCCTTTGAGCAGGAAAACCTTCCTCCTGCCATTTTCTTCTCTCTCCTCCTTGGAGAGCTTGTCCGACCACCGTTTTCCCTACAAAAGCTCTCAATAGCTTCATATTCAGCCGCCATCATCTTCTCCAAACTCAAAGCTCCGTTTCAAGCTCTTAGGTGCTGCATACGTGGAGTTATCAGGTCAGGTTTAACCCAACGACTATTCAGGAAGAAGACGGCTTATTAGAAGGAAGTGACAACCCTTCTCAGCCCCGGACGTCATCTGTATACCGAGCATGGAGAAGGCCCGACAACCCTTGACTCCTGCCACGAATCTCGGAAAGTCTTCGTGCATTTGGTTGTAACTGTCCCCCTTCTCTTATAATAACTTTGCTCTTGATTACTTGGTTGTTGGATTGATGAGAAAGAACTTGATTTACTTAATGATTTCAGCATGTCTATGTGTTGACATATTTTAGTTCTTGATTATGTTGGTGCGCTTCCATCCCTTGTGTTCTTGACGCGATAACGTCGTCCTAACGATTGTTAGGAGCGTGCATGGCGATGAGGTGACTGCGAGCCTCAATGGTTTGTCCATCCTCCTTATTACTCACTTGAGTAATCAACCCAAGTGACACGATGCAGGAGACATGCATTAGTTTTGTTGGTGTTAAAATTAGGAAACAAAAAAACATAATCCCTTATTACGTTGGCTCTTACAATTCCTCTTTCAATAGCGAAGTCCCACTCAGTACCTGCACTCCTTGAGAGATCGATATCCGGGGATTCAACTCCTCAAATTTATTACTTGACTATGATCGGTACACTTGACGAAAGTTCCATCAAGTTTTTGGTGCCATTACCGAGGAGTGCAATTGAAAGTGCAGGTTAGATCTGATATACTCTAGAGGGGGGGTGAATAGAGTATAGTGCTTACTAAAAACTTTTTACAACTTTTGTTGTATTCCTAAGTGAACGGGGAAGCAATAAAAATAAAGTAAACACAGCAACTATCTAAACACAGAGCAATCACAAAACACAGCAAGAAAATAAAAGAAAATAAGAAACTAGATGACACAAGGAGCTATAGTGGTTCCCCAACCAATCTGGGTACATCCACTCTTCTACCACCCTAGGTAGGAATCCACTGCAGGATGAGTTGATCAGGTGTCCTGGTCACCAATGAGCTTTTGATAAGGTGCTCAAAAACCAAACCCTCAAGTCTTTTGGAAGGAGACTTGCAACCAGAATAATTTTGAAGGGATTTAAAACCCTGTACTGAAATTAGAGAGAGAGTGTGATAGTGTCTTCTCTGTCAACAGTCGGAGAGAAGAGTTGTGGATTGATTTTAGCAGCTCTTGCTCCTCCTGAGATCTTGAATTGGTCAGGAATGCTAGAGCACTGCTTCAGGGTGATAGGCCTTCAATGACCTAGAATTTCTGGACCAGAACTGCTTCAAGAACTTTCTTTGACAGATTGATTTACTGTTGTCCTTTGAAGTTATCCTGTGAATAGAGAGAAGAAGACTCTTGATTGAATTTAGTTGTTCTTCTTCTTCTTGAGAAAGTTCTCTAGTCAAGGCTGATTGCAGTCATGAACTTTAGATTTGAGAGTGTTTGTTCTTCTCTGCAACTTCAGAGTGTCTTTCAGATTGTTTTTTTGTACTGAAATTCTTGAACTCTTTTACTTCTTGATTCTGTTCTCTTATTGTGTGTCTGTGTGTTTTTCTGACTGAGGAATATTCAAACTTTTGAATGTCGAGCAGTAATTACAGTCGGCCTTGGAAAGAATCAGTAATCAATGACTTTCCGAACGGTCCCACAAAAAAACAGCATGTAATCGTCCATAGTCAATGCGCGTTCTAACGGTAACATTCCGAGAAGATCTGGCATTAAATGTTCAGGAATCAGCGCCAAGAAACGGGACGGGAACCTTGAAGAAAACCTAATCTGGATTCATCGAACGAAGAACATAATTCGTCAAACTGCACTTGTGTTCGTCGAGCTGAGCTTGAGTTCGTCGAGCTGAGCTTGAGAGAGTTCGTCGAGCTGAGCTTGAGTTCATCGAGCTGAGCTTGAGAGAGTTTGTCGACTAGACAATCTTAATTCATCTGATAGACAGTATTCATTCGTCGAGCTGAGAATCAAATTCATCGAGCTGAGAATAGTTCTGGACTTAGACAAAAATTTCCTGTATCTGCTGAACTGCTATGTCGACATAAGTTGGTGTCGACAGATTGATGTTGGTGTCGACACAAATCCTCTGGTGTCGACATAAGCTGGTGTCGACTGAAATCCTGGAGTCGACACAAATCGTCTGGTGTCGACACAAACCCTAAGTGTCGACACAAATTCTCTGAGTCTAAAAATCGTCGAGTAGAGTTTAGCATTCGTCGACCTGAGAAGCTGACTTCGCCGACCTGAGAAGCTGTGAACTTGAGGACCAAGTTCGTCGAGCTCATAATATAATTCGTTGACCGAAGCTTGAAGCTGGACTTAGAAAAATTTGATGTTATCCTGACTTTGGCTTGATGTAGAAACTAAGTCTTCGTCGAATAGAGAACACAGATCGTCTAGCTCAGCACTAAGAATTGTCTCACGATCGTCGAGCGCATAACTCCTTTCGTCGAGCTGAGTTCGACGAACGTCGAACTCACTTTACTTAGTCTTGAAAACTTGTGAGTCTGGAGTCTCTGAGGGTCTTGTTGAAAGCTGGTCCATCTGGAGTTGAGCCTAAGGACTTAACCTAGACTCTAGGACACAAAATTGACTCTGGCTATACATGATGGGTCACATCCTAAGTTAGTGAACCTAGCCCAAATCAACTAGGGATCCAACAATCTCCGCCTATTTGGGTGAGGTCACTAACAGAGACTTAAAACAGAAAAACAAAGCAAGAAAAGAGATATATCTGGCAGAGAATTATAACACATGCAATAGATATATATATATACACAAAGCTTTGTTTAACAGATAGCATAATTTAAAAACAAATGATAGACAGAAAATGAAAAAACAAGAAAATTACTTCTTTGGCTTCTTCTGCTGAGGTTTGTCTTCTGCTTTCTTTTCTCCTGGCTTCTTGAAAATGATTTCTCTGTTAGGATTTTGATCTTGAGCCACTGTCATGGTCAAATCAGCTGCCCCAATAATTTTCAATGATGTAGCCTTGGGGACAACTGCATCTAGGTTAAGTTTCATATAATCATCAACATTAAACAGTTTGTTGCCTTTGTCAAACCTTTTCAGCTCTTCCTTTCTATACTTTGACATTGTTGAAAGACCAGAGATATCTTTTCCTTCTGCTTTGGCTTTATTTATCAATGATAGACCAATCAGCTCTTGGTATCTAGCCATTCTTGGTGTGTTAGCAGTTTCTGGATCTTCAAAAGGAATTGGAGGAGAGAGAGGTCATTTTGGGCTTTCAACTTTATGAGCTTCAGAACTTTGTTGCTGCTGCTGCTTACTTTGACTTCCTGAGGAGGATGGCCTCTGCTGGCTGCTTCTAGAAGATCTCCCTGACTGTCTTTGATAAGTTTGCATTGGGGCAGATCTCTGGGAGCTAGAGCCACTGGCACCAGCTGCTGGAGGAGTAGGAGGAGGAGGAGGGTCCTTCCTGTACCTGTGCACTGGAGGAGGGGAGTATCTCCTGCTTCTCTTTCTATCTTTCTGCTGGTTTTTGGAGAGCCACATCCATGATGGCATTCCCTTATATGGAGTCACATTGTGCAGAATATAGTATGGAGTGTATGCAGTGGGATTTGGCTTGGGAGCTAGAGGAGGAGCAGCCTTTCTCTTCTTTGCCAACAATCTCTTTTTCTTACTAGTTGCATCCTCATCAGAATCATCATCATCATCATCAGACTCTGAATCCTGAGGGGTATCATATAAAGCATCCAAAGCTTTTTAATCTTTATCAGAAACAACAGCCTTTGCTGGAGGAGGGGCAGAAAGTTCAGGAATAAGGGTTTCAGCAACAAGAGAAGAAATATCTGTACAAGATTCAGAAACAAAAGAGACAGAGCTATCAGCTACTGCCTTATTCTCTTCTTCCATGTCTGCCTGAATGAGCTCATCTAGAGTAGGCATAGGAGAGTCAGCCATAATAAAATCTGGTGCTGAAACTGGCACTGATGTATCTTCTGGAATGACTTTTGAGCTAGAGGCAGAGAGGGCAAAATTGTCACAGAGTTGCTTGGCAACTGCTGGACTAGCTGGAGAGGTATATGGTACCATAGCCAAATATGGCTTAGAGAAATCTGCTGGAGAAAAATGCATATGTATAGTATCAAAATTTCTCAACAAAACTGATAAATTCACTGTGGGATTTAAATAGAAATCACCAACAGGAGTTATTTGCGCAACTGACTCATCCAAATAAATGTCAGTATCCATAAAGTGAATTAACTCAGACATCTCAGCATCAAAGTATATCAAAATTATTATATCCTCATCTGAATCTGTATCAGCTGGAGAGGGAACTGCTGTGACTGTTGCTGCTGCTGCTGTGTCTGCATCTGCTGCAACTTCATCACTGAGCATCTCCCCCTTCCTGGGTTCAGGAATACCTGGAGCCAGGTGTAACACCCCCATCTGTCACATGGAATATAATAGGTCCAGCTGGAACCCGACGCCATATACCACAGACAGTCGGAAGGGATACTAAATGAATAATCAAACCAACCAATTAAGACTACTCGTCCTAATCATAGAGCATTCTAGCGGAAGATTTTAAAGTTGAAAGAACCCAAAATTAAATCCATCAATATGAATGTCCACAGCTACAACAACAAGAATGAAACCCCAAATACACAGAAATGGGTACATGGCCTTATGGCCTTACAAATGTTCACTTAATAAAGAGTGTTTTACATACATCGGCTCGAAGGCCGGCCACACATGATAAATATAAAAACAGCTATTCTACGGCCTTCTAGGGCCAGCACAGCAACATGGGCTCCAGCCCGCAATTTGGCGCTCGGCTCCGCAGCACCTGCAAGCACATACCACCGCACGGTGGCAAATAAAGCAACGGTCAGCTAAAAGCCGACCAAATTATAACGACCCCGCCCCTTACTCGGGACGGCGGTGCTCTTTCCCTGCATAACATTAGCCCAACAATATATATAGCGCAATTATATTTCGCCACAGGTGTAGGCTCGCACGGCCAAACACCCCGTGCACTCAGGGCACATTCATGGTGAACCCTGACCCATCAGTGCATTCACTACCACCCCCAGGATGGCAACAACATGTGAGCATTTAGCCTTTCTGACCACCGTCTAAGGCTCCGACTATGCCAACGGCCAGTCCCCGTCTTCGGGTCTCTCGCACCGAACCACATAGCCTAGGTCCAATTCCACTTGCCTGTTGCTTACGCCGCATGTCCAATTTAAGTCCTATGCGCGGGCCAAGCTTCTCTCGGATCCCAAATTTTTTAAAACAATCTCATAACCCAGTTAGGATCAAGGTCGGTTCCCAGACCGCCAAGTTAGCAGAACACGTTTCCGCTCAGTTTTCCGGGTGCGCCTTGAAGCTAACCTCCAAGGATCCCTGCTGCAATCTACCGCGTAGAAACCCGAAAAACCCAAAGCACGGAGTCTTCTCCGGCAAAACCACATCAAATGCAACATCACCAATCCAGACGGTACACGTCCGGGTAGGCTTCACACACAATGCCTATGCCCATACTTACGATTCCGGGCTCTATATGCAACACAAGGGGGACTATTCACATCAACCCCAAGGAACACCACGCACTCACCGCACACTCGCGGGAGCGGGATTCCCTATGCAGAAAGAAAGAGCTTCAAATGCTCAAGTTGAGAATCGTTACCCTTGTAGTCCGTTTTGGCGCCATGGAAAAACTACGCGGATAGAACTCTTCGCAATGACCTCCACGGATCTGCTCTCCGACTTCGAAATGGTGCTCCGATGCTCCGCCGGTGGCCGGAAACCTCCTTCTTCTTCCTCTTCTCTCTCACTTTGGAAGGAGAAAGCTTTGGAGAGAAAATGAGGAATTAACCCCCTATTCCCGGCCTTATCAGAGCAGGATCTCATCTGGGCCGTCGGATCTTAATTAAAGAAAACGAACGGCTCAGATCTGCACAAAATTCTCCAGACCTGGGCCGAACACGGCTTGGCACACGGCCGTGTCCCAGGCCGTGTGCCTCGATCCAGGCACGATCGTCGGACTTAGAAACGCACATGGGACATGACACGCCTGTGTCTCACCTGACACGCCCGTATCGGGTTCCTCGACACGCCCGTGTTCGGGGGCGTGTCACGCATAACCTCCACGACAACGGACACGACCCAACTGCACACGGGTAGGGACACGGGTGGGCACACGCCCGTGTCGGATGACACGCCCGTGTCATCCGGCCGTGTTCCTGGCCGTGTCCTTCTCGGGTTGGAAATGGCCAAAAATCACCAGCGAGACACGGCCTTGGACACGCCCGTGTCCTAGGCCATGTACCCCTAAAAGCACCAAAAACCCCTTTTTCGCGACCGACTCGCACACAACTTTCGGGGCGTTACAAATCTCCCCTACTTAAGGAATTTCGTCCCGAAATTAAGCAAAGGTACACAAAATCTAACTGATACCTGAGTGGAACAACTCGGGGTATTCCTCCAATATAGCTTGCTCTCGCTCCCAAGAAAGCTCCTCACGTCTGCAATTATTCCAACGGACTTTTACCATTCTGACCTCCTTGTTGCGGAGTCGTTTGACTGCAACATCTTCAATTTGTACTGGCCTGACCCTTGTTGTTAACTCATCATCAACCGGTACCTGATTGTCCACAACAATCTGCGAAGGCTCTTGCACTGCCTTACGCAACACCGATACGTGGAACACGTCATGCAGCCCACTCAACTCCGTCGACAGCTTCAACCTATACGCCGCCTCGCCAACACGCTCTAGGATTTCAAATGCTCCAAGGTATCTCGGACTCGGCTTCTTCAAGCGTCGAACCCGCGATACACCCTTGAACGGCTTGATCTTTAAATATACCATGTCGCCAACATTGAACTCCAAATTTCTATGTTTGGCATTGTAATACTTTGACTGTCTATCCTGAGCAATCTTCAGCCTTTCCTGAATTGTCCGTATCATTGAAGTGGCGTCTTCCACCGCTTGTCATTTATACAACTTCGATTCGCCTGCCTCCAACCAAGACAATGGCGTACGACACTTCCTCCCATACAAGGCTTCGAAAGGCGCCATTCCAATACTTGCCTGAAAACTATTGTTGTACGCAAACTCCACCATGTACAAGTGATCCTCCCAATTCTTCCCGAAATCTAGGACGCACATACGAAGCATGTCCTCCATAGTCCTGTTGACTCTCTCGGTTTGGCCATCTGTCTGAGGGTGAAAGGCTGTGCTGAACTTTAGCTTAGTACCCAACAGACCATGCACCAACCTCCAGTCATTTGACGTGAAGCGTCCATCACGATCACTAACAATACTGCGAGGCACACCATGCAATCGTACAATGTTATCCACGTAGAGTTTGGCTAACTTTTCCACCGGATCCTCCTTTCTGACTGGGATAAAGTGCGACACTTTTGTCAATCTATCTACGACCACCCAAATGCCGTCGTTTCCCTTCTGCGACTTCGGCAAACCGTGCACAAAATCCATAGATATGTCGTTAAACTTCCATTCTGTGATAGGAAGGGATTTCAAGAAACCTCCGGGCTTCTGGCATTCCGCCTTCACTAATGCACAAGTACGACACTTGGCCACATAAAGTGCCACATCCTTCTTCAAACCCGGCCACCAGAATAATTTCTTCATGTCTTTATACATCTTCGTGCTTCCCGGGTGGATTGAGTACTTGGTATGATGAGCCTCATACATCAACTCCTCCCGAATACTATCCGCACTAGGAATGCATAGTCGACCTTCCTTCCTTAGTAACCCATCTTCAACCACAAACTGGGAATTTGACCCATCCAAAGCTTCATCCAAGGTCTGCTTCATGCTGCTATCCTGAACCAAAGCCCGCCGAACTCTATCCGCTAGGTCACACTGCACCTCTGTCCAAAATAGTTTCGCCTCGGCACTAGACTGCTTATCGACGCAAGATATCTCCAATGCCTCCAACTCTTGGACCAATCTCTTATCATGTACTGATAACCAGTTGGCTTGTGCGGGAATCTTATGACTCAACGCATCCGCCACCGCATTTCCCTTCCCAGGCACATAGTGTATCCTGAAGGTGTAGTCCCCTAAGAACTCCATCCACCTCCTCTGCCTCATGTTCAGATCCTTTTGGTTCAGTAGGTACTTCAAACTTTTATGATCGGAGTAAATATCGACCTTCACACCGTACAGATAGTGCCTCCAAAGCTTAAGAGCAAATATCACGGCCGCTAACTCTAAGTCGTGGACCGGATAATTCCTCTCGTGAACCTTAAGTTGTCGTGAATCATAAGCTATCACTCTCTCATGCTGTAGCAGGACACAACCCAAACCACTACCCGAAGCATCACTATAGATCTCGAACCCTTCGGTTCCACTTGGCAAACATAAAATGGGCGCCGTGGTCAACCACCTCTTCAATTCTTCAAACGCCTGTACGCACTCCGAAGACCACACAAACTTATGATCCTTTCTTGGCAACGTCGTGAGTGGTAGTGCTATCCGCGAGAAGTTCTCTACGAAGCGCCTGAAGTAGCCAGCAAGCCCCAGAAAACTCCGGACCTCTGCCACTGTAGTCAAAGTAGGCCACTCCCGTATCGCCACTATCTTCGCCGGATCCACAGCTATTCCTTCTCCACTGACAACATGACCAAGGAACGCTATCGAGGATAACCAGAATTCACACTTGGAAAACTTTGCATACAACTGACTTTTCCTCAATGTCTCCAACACCATGTGTAAATGCTTGTAGTGATCCTCCTCGCACCGCGAATACACCAGGATATCATCGATAAATACTATCACAAACTGATCCAAGTATTCTCTGAACGTCCTATTCATCAGATCCATAAACACGGATGACGCATTCGTCAACCCAAGCGGCATAACCGTTAACTCGTAATGCCCAAACCGCATACTGAATGCTGTCTTTGGGATGTCGCTCTCCCTTATCCTCAACTGATAGTAACCGGACTTCAAATCTAACTTCGAATATACAGTTGATCCAACCAGCTGATCAAATAGATTGTCAATCCTCGAGATTGGATATTTGTTCTTCTCCGTAAGTTTGTTCAATTCCCGATAATCGATACAAAGCTGCAAGCTCCATCTTTCTTCTTAACAAAGAGAACTAGTGCGCTCCAAGGCGACGAACTTGGACGCACATAACCTTGTTCTAGCAACTCCTGCAGTTGCACCTTCAACTCTGTCATTTCTCTCATGGCTATCCGATAGGGGAGCGTGACACCGGTTTGGCACCCGGTACCAGCTCTATAGTAAAGTCTATCTCCCGCTGAGGAGGGGCTCCTGGGAGATCATCTGGAAACACATCAGGATACTCGGACACAACTGGGATGCTGTCCAAACTAGGCTTAGGCGTCGAAGTCTGCACTAGAGTGACATATAATTCTGCCCCAGATCGAACTGCCTTGAACATCTGAAGGGCTGACATCAGAACCTTCCCGGACCCCTTCATGCCCGCAAAAGTAGTCTCTCGATCAGTGTCCAGACCCAACTTGACTTCTTTACGGTTGCAATCAATACATGCACTTTGCTCCGAGAGCCAATCCATACCGAAAATTACGTCGAACTCCATCAATGGTAGAACCAACGCCCGCAAGTCAAACTCCCGGTCTCCAATCCGAATATTCACAACACAAACCCTATCCGCACGCATTGAGCACCCATTAGGCAATAACACATCCAACTTGTTTTCTGCCATCGAGAACGGAACTCCGATGCGCGATATAAACTTTTCAGACAAGAAGGAATGTGATGCTCCCGTATCAAAAAGGGCTCTCGCCGGAAACCCAAAGATTAACACAAAGCCTAGCACTAACAAACGTAAGCTAACAAATACGAAGGTAATAACTATAAAAGTTAAACCACTGCAATTTAACTCATACCTATTGATGGTTAAAACTCCAAAATTATTTGCGGTCACGCGGCGACCCGACGGTTTTATTTGAGAAAAAGGCGGAAGTGAATTTATTTAAGAAAACGGGGCGCGCGTATTTATTTTGTTTATTTTGGATATAAAAAAGGTTTAGAAATCGAGTTTTAACGAAAGCAGGCAAGTGCACCTATCGTGAGTAGTACAGGATATTCCGGGTGGAATATCGAGGTCGTATTGTTCTCGGGTCCGGTTCGATTATTTCTACTCTTCCCTGGAGGGGACTATTATTTTACCGATAATTATCTTGTCGGGATATTTTATATAAAAATACAGAAAATGGCGGAAAGAAAATGAAAGCAATAAAAAGAAAGCTTGAAGGTGGTGCCGATGAAGAGCTTAGCTCGATGGCACCGAAAAAACAATTGAACTAAAATAGACTTTAAATAAAAAGAGCTCCTAAATTTCTAATTAATTAAGGCGGAGACTTGGCCGTGGAGGTTCCACTAAAATGAGCTCACCTAGCTATAGGGCTATCGCTCACCTGAACGCTAAGACTATTCGACCGGGCTCTCGTCCGACGAAGGATTCCTCTTAACGCCCGCATTACGCTAAGAACCCCGCTATTGGGTGGGGAACCCAATCCGGTAGAGTTGGCGTGCGTCCTCTCTCGAGGGTTAGTGCGGAACTCTCTTTGCCAAGGGGTGATCGGTCCATATGCACGGCCTCTCGGCTAGCTAGCATATGGACTACGGAAATAGGGCCCACACATCGATATGTGGTCCTACGCATCGTTAACCCCGGGCAAACCTTAAGTACTTTTAATTAATTAGAAAAATTAGACCTTTAGTTATTTTAAGCTATTTTATCTGTCCCAATGCTCTTCGATGCTGAGGGCTAAGAATGGTTAGCCACTCATCGGAATGGGGACGGCTTGCGGGAAAAGCAGAAAATAAAGAGATAAAGAAAGCAGTAAATGAAAGCAGGAAATAAAGCAGTAAATGAAAGCTGAAAAGTGCAAGTCCTACTCAAACGAGTAGGACTGAAGAAAGCAGTAAATTGCGAGTCCCGGCGCAACTGCGTGGGCGGGAGAAATGAAAGCAGTAAAACACACACACGCAAGTCCTACTCAAATGAGTAGGAGAAAATAAATACGGGTCCTACTCAACCGAGTAGGACAAAATAAATGCAACGCACACACACTCTCTCTCGACATAAAGTAAACACACACACTCTACTAAAATAAAATCCAGCCATTAAACTCAAGTGAGTAGGCGGAAAAAAGGAAAATTACAAACTCACGCACTCTACAGAAAGTAAAATAAGCAGGCGCCATTTAACTCTTAACGAGTAGGCGGAAATAGATGCACAAGTACAGAAATGAAAAAAAAAAACTAAGTCACCTGAAAATGAAAACAACTGCATTTCTACCGCTGGAATGCGGTAGAAATGCATAAAAAGCTGAAATAAAAATTAAACGGGAAGAAAGTTTTGCAAATAAAAATGAAAATGCAAGTGCTCGAAAAATAAAAACGAATACATTTCTACCGCTAGAATGCGGTAGAAATGCATAAAAAGAGAACAAAAAAATTAAACGGACAAAAGTTAAAACGAAAAATCGAAGTGCACGAAAAATTAAAACGACTATATTATCATTCCTATAACTCCGTAAAAATGATTAAAAAGTGAAAATAAAACGAAAAGAACGAAAAAGTTTTACGAAATAAAAAGCTAAGTTAAAAAAAAGAAAAACACTTTGAAAACGTTTTTAGGATCTATAGGAATAAATTAGAAACTATAAAAACCTAAGTTAAACCAAAACAATGTAAAAATAACTAAACATAAAAACAAGAAAAACTAATCTCATACACACACACACACATTACAAAAGAAGGAAAATAAGCTAAGTTATAACAAGAAATAAATAAGATTGCATAAAAGTAGGCACATCGTTAAAGTCCAAATCCATGAAAAGAGAGAAAATCTACAATTTTATTAAGCTAAAAACAAAGATTACAAAGCTAAGAAAATAAAGGAGAGGGGGAGAAATTTCCCTTACATAGCATTTGGACTCATCCGAGCAGCATAAACCCTATACAAAATGGTTCAAAAAAAAAAAGGAACAGGAATCCTAAGCAGCAGCTCTGAATTTATAGAAAAAATTTTCATGGGTCACGCCCCTGGTCACGGGCGTGACAGGGGGCGTGATAGTACTATTTGGAAGGCGGCCGGCGATTTGACGGGAAAGTTGACTTCGGGCTGGACACGTGGCGGTCTCGCAGTGGTCACGCCCCAGGTCACGGGCGTGACGGGGGGCGTGTCAAGCAGGTGGATCTGGGCGCGGTGCGTCAAAAAGTCGCCGCGCGGGTCTTGTCGGGCTAGCTGGAAAGGTCACGCCCCAGGTCACGGGCGTGACTCTAGGCGTGACTGCTAGTGTCGACACTCGACGATCGTCGAGATGAATTCGTCGAGTGGAGTGAACACGGGCTTGGGTCACGCCCCGTGTCGGGTGACACGGGCGTGACCCCGGGCGTGTCAGGCTTTGGTCTTCAAAATTCGCAGATTTCACGGCTTTTGACGTGTCACGCCCTGGTCACGGGCGTGACCAATATGTCACGGGCGTGACATGTCAATTTTTTGGCAGATTTTTATTTTTTCCTGAAAAATAAAATAAACTAAGTTAGTATAATATTTACAAAAATAGAAGCAATTTATTAAGCAAAAATATGTAAAAACGACAAAAATAAATGTAAATAACTAAATTAATGTACAGAAAAATAGGTATATTTACAATTCATCAAATACCCCCATACTTAAGCTTTTGCTATTCCAGAGCAAAAGTTGGAGATGAACTTATAAGGAATAAAAGGAATCCTAAGTTTAGCTACCGCTTGAATTAATTAAAAGGAAGATCAAAATAAACATCCGGGGTTAAAGAATTAAATCCTAATTTATGAAATGTTATGAATAGACGAAGAGTTTCAAAAAGACTTCTACATAAAATAAAATAGAAAGCAAAAATTTATTTTTGTTAGTTTAACAAAGATGGATTGGATTTATACAAAAAACTTTAGCTTAAAAGAAGTTTAAAGGAAATAATGCAATTTAAAAATTATGCTCTCAAAAAAATTTTAAATTAAGTCTAGAATCATTGAAATAAGATAAGTGGTTTGGTGGTTTATGAAGAAGGCTTGGATATTGAGGTGAGGTAATTTTTTCTCGAACCTCCAATTTTTTTCTTTTTGGATAGTTAGGAAAACGAAATCTTATTTTCCTAACACATAATAAAAATTTTTTTTTCTTCATAATAAATAAAATTAACCCAATGTATATTTGTAGGAGTAATGAATTTTATCCTCTTACTCCATATATAATCTTTTTAAATTATTGGGTGCCTATGTTTACGGAACGAAATCTTATTCCCATTGACATAGGATCTTTTAAGGGATAGGGGGGAATCATGTCAAAATAAGACATGAAAAAAAAGGAAGTGAGTTTATTTTTTCAAAAAGAAAACTAGATTTTAATAAAAAAGTTTTAAGAGCAACCTTTTTAAAATGAACGTTCCGATATTTCTAAAAGCATGAAGTAGAAATAATTGAAATCCATAGATGTTATTTTCTAACATAAAAAAAACGAGCTTCTATTTATAAAATTAGAAGTGGTGGTGAAAAACAAGTTCCCTATTATAAGGAAAAGACATAAAAAAAATTCTTTAAGACTTAACCCCAGACACTTAAATCTATCGAACTTTAATTAATAAACGAATAGTAAGCAAAGAATAACTAAAATTCGCATATAAATTAACTCGAAACTAGATTTTTGGAAAGCAAAAAGGGTTAAGAAATGGTATATTCGATTTTATTTTGTTACATAATTTAACAAAACATTTTTTTTTTTTTGGAATTTTTAGAGTTTTTATCATTTTTTTTTGTTGTGTTTTAATTATTATCTTTTTAGGATTTTTTTTGAGTTTTTATCTTTTTAGGGTTTTTGGGTTTTTCTAATTTTTCTCTTTTGATTTTTAGTGGTTTTATGATAAGTAATTTACAAGAACGAGAAAGAGAAAGAAGAGTTATTTACAAAGAAGATAGGGGGGAAAGAGAGATTTTTTTACAAAGAAGAAAAGTAAAAACTCGATTGCGGCCACGCAAACAGACTCTTATTTGAATGGTTGGTTCGATGAGTCGACCGTCGCGGGCAGGCAAGACGCAAGTTTTTACAAAAAAGAGAAGAAGAGGGGGAAGAGAGATTTTTTTTTTTGTTTGTTTTTTGTTTTTTTTTTGTTTTAATTAAATTTTTTTTTTTTTTTGAAATTTTTTGATTTTTGCATTTTTTTGTATTTTTTTGTTAAGTACTGAATATAAAAAGTGCAGAAGAGGAAAACACCCCCATACTTAAACCCAACATTGTCCCCAATGTTGCAATCTAAGTATGCGGAACAGATAAGATACAAAATATAATAAGTACAAAAAAGAAAAAAGGAGGGTAGGAGCTTCCCTAAGACGAGTCCGGGAGGCCCAGGTTGAAACCCTGCATTATTTAGAAGAAAAAGAAAGAAGCAATACAATAATAGAAAAAAACAAAAAATTCGGCAAAAAGGTTGCGGGCGGTAGGGGGGCCATGTGCGTGGGGGAGTCGGAGGTAGCTAAGGCCTTAGCGACCATTGTTTGATAAAAATGCGCACACCTAACGTGCACAAGAATGGAAGCGCGCCGAAGCGAAACAAAACAAGTTAAAAAAATAGACAAAATATATACATTTGTATGTTTTTTTTTTTTTAGGACGTTTTGTTTTTTTTTTTTTGTGAAGTTTTCATTTTTTTTTCTAAATTTTTATAGTTTTGTTTGTTTTATAGTTTTTTTTTGTTGTTTTCTTTGTTTTTTCAAAAACAATAATGAAAATAAAAATATTTTTTTGTTAAGTTTTTTTTCATTTTTTGGATTTTTATTTTTAGATTTTTTTGTTTTTAGTTTAGTTTTTTTTAGTTTTATAGTTTTTTCAAATTTTTAATTTTTAAGGTTTTTCAAAATTTTTTTGTTTTGAGTTTTTCAATTTTTTTTGGTTTTATAAATTTGTAAATATATATATTTAAGTTATTATTATTATTATTATTATTATTATTATATTGGCCATATTTATAAATATATATATAAATATATAGGTAAAATTAATAGATTTCCAGGGTTTAAAATAACGAACCTAAAATTCCCCGGCAACGGCGCCAAAAACTTGATGGTTAAAACTCCAAAATTATTTGCGGTCACGCGGCGACCCGGCGGTTTTATTTGAGAAAAAGGCGGAAGTGAATTTATTTAAGAAAACGGGGCGCGCGTATTTATTTTGTTTATTTTGGATATAAAAAAGGTTTAGAAATCGAGTTTTAACGAAAGGAGGCAAGTGCACCTATCGTGAGTAGTACAGGATATTCCGGGTGGAATATCGAGGTCGTATTGTTCTCGGGTCCGGTTCGATTATTTCTACTCTTCCCTGGAGGGGACTATTATTTTACCGATAATTATCTTGTCGGGATATTTTATATAAAAATACAGAAAATGGCGGAAAGAAAATGAAAGCAATAAAAAGAAAGCTTGAAGGTGGTGCCGATGAAGAGCTTAGCTCGATGGCACCGAAAAAACAATTGAACTAAAATAGACTTTAAATAAAAAGAGCTCCTAAATTTCTAATTAATTAAGGCGGAGACTTGGCCGTGGAGGTTCCACTAAAATGAGCTCACCTAGCTATAGGGCTATCGCTCACCTGAACGCTAAGACTATTCGACCGGGCTCTCGTCCGACGAAGGATTCCTCTTAACGCCCGCATTACGCTAAGAACCCCGCTATTGGGTGGGGAACCCAATCCGGTAGAGTTGGCGTGCGTCCTCTCTCGAGGGTTAGTGCGGAACTCTCTTTGCCAAGGGGTGATCGGTCCATATGCACGGCCTCTCGGCTAGCTAGCATATGGACTACGGAAATAGGGCCCACACATCGATATGTGGTCCTACGCATCGTTAACCCCGGGCAAACCTTAAGTACTTTTAATTAATTAGAAAAATTAGACCTTTAGTTATTTTAAGCTATTTTATCTGTCCCAATGCTCTTCGATGCTGAGGGCTAAGAATGGTTAGCCACTCATCGGAATGAGGACGGCTTGCGGGAAAAGCAGAAAATAAAGCGATAAAGAAAGCAGTAAATGAAAGCAGGAAATAAAGCAGTAAATGAAAGCTGAAAAGTGCAAGTCCTACTCAAACGAGTAGGACTGAAGAAAGCAGTAAATTGCGAGTCCCGGCGCAACTGCGTGGGCGGGAGAAATGAAAGCAGTAAAACACACACACGCAAGTCCTACTCAAATGAGTAGGAGAAAATAAATACGGGTCCTACTCAACCGAGTAGGACAAAATAAATGCAACGCACACACACTCTCTCTCGACATAAAGTAAACACACACACTCTACTAAAATAAAATCCAGCCATTAAACTCAAGTGAGTAGGCGGAAAAAAGGAAAATTACAAACTCACGCACTCTACAGAAAGTAAAATAAGCAGGCGCCATTTAACTCTTAACGAGTAGGCGGAAATAGATGCACAAGTACAGAAATGAAAAAAAAACTAAGTCACCTGAAAATGAAAACAACTGCATTTCTACCGCTGGAATGCGGTAGAAATGCATAAAAAGCTGAAATAAAAATTAAACGGGAAGAAAGTTTTGCAAATAAAAATGAAAATGCAAGTGCTCGAAAAATAAAAACGAATACATTTCTACCGCTAGAATGCGGTAGAAATGCATAAAAAGAGAACAGAAAAATTAAACGGACAAAAGTTAAAACGAAAAATCGAAGTGCACGAAAAATTAAAACGACTATATTATCATTCCTATAACTCCGTAAAAATGATTAAAAAGTGAAAATAAAACGAAAAGAACGAAAAAGTTTTACGCAATAAAAAGCTAAGTTAAAAAAAAAGAAAAACACTTTGAAAACGTTTTTAGGATCTATAGGAATAAATTAGAAACTATAAAAACCTAAGTTAAACCAAAACAATGTAAAAATAACTAAACATAAAAACAAGAAAAACTAATCTCATACACACACACACATTACAAAAGAAGGAAAATAAGCTAAGTTATAACAAGAAATAAATAAGATTGCATAAAAGTAGGCACATCGTTAAAGTCCAAATCCATGAAAAGAGAGAAAATCTACAATTTTATTAAGCTAAAAACAAAGATTACAAAGCTAAGAAAATAAAGGAGAGGGGGAGAAATTTCCCTTACATAGCATTTGGACTCATCCGAGCAGCATAACTCCTATACAAAATGGTTCAAAAAAAAAAGGAACAGGAATCCTAAGCAGCAGCTCTGAATTTATAGAAAAAAATTTCATGGGTCACGCCCCTGGTCACGGGCGTGACAGGGGGCGTGACAGTACTATTTGGAAGGCGGCCGGCGATTTGACGGGAAAGTTGACTTCGGGCTGGACACGTGGCGGTCTCGCAGTGGTCACGCCCCAGGTCACGGGCGTGACGGGGGGCGTGTCAAGCAGGTGGATCTGGGCGCGGTGCGTCAAAAAGTCGCCGCGCGGGTCTTGTCGGGCTAGCTGGAAAGGTCACGCCCCAGGTCACGGGCGTGACTCTAGGCGTGACTGCTAGTGTCGACACTCGACGATCGTCGAGATGAATTCGTCGAGTGGAGTGAACACGGGCTTGGGTCACGCCCCGTGTCGGGTGACACGGGCGTGACCCCGGGCGTGTCAGGCTTTGGTCTTCAAAATTCGCAGATTTCACGGCTTTTGACGTGTCACGCCCTGGTCACGGGCGTGACCAATATGTCACGGGCGTGACATGTCAATTTTTTGGCAGATTTTCATTTTTTCCTGAAAAATAAAATAAACTAAGTTAGTATAATATTTACAAAAATAGAAGCAATTTATTAAGCAAAAATATGTAAAAACGACAAAAATAAATGTAAATAACTAAATTAATGTACAGAAAAATAGGTATATTTACAATTCATCACCTGTCACCACGTCCGCTTGCTTTATGGCCTCCTGCAGACCAAGGTTGTAGACTCTAGGCTGGGCTGGAGCATGATGGGATGCGGTTGACTCCACCGCCTTCCCTTTCTCCTCATAAGTCACTCCAGGTCTCCTCTCGGACTTTGAACGTCCGCTCCAACACTCCCGATCAAAATGCCCCGTCTTCCCGCAGTTGTAGCAAGCTCCGGGGACTCGACTTGTAATTGCCCCCGATGCATTAGCCGAAGGGGCTGAGTTCGAAGTCCTCCGCTTCTTGTTCCATCTGCGGAAACCTGTCTTGTTACTTGGCACATTGAACTCGGTCTTCCTTTCTCCTGGGTCCCTCTTCTCTTGAACTTTCTTCGCAACCTTTTCCAATGATCGGGCCGAATTGACCAAGGCTAGGAAGCCCTGCGCCTTAGGCCCAACAAGGAGTAACTATAAATCGCCGCGAAAACCCTCATAGAATCGGTTGGTCTTCCTTTCTTCTCCTGAAAACATAGCACCAGCATAACGACCCAACCGTGTGAACTCATGCAGATATTCGTCCACGCTTCTGGATCCCTAAGTCAACCCAAGAAATTGATTCTCCATCTGCAACTTCTGAGCAGAAGGTACAAATCTGGCTAGGAACAATCTTGAAAATTCCTCCATCGGCACATCCGCAAGTTGCCTTCCCACTAGAAGATGAAACTCCATCTCGTCCCACCACAGCCTCGCTTCACCTTCTAAAAGGAAAGTCGCTATGGTGGTCTTCTGCCACTCCTCAGTTATTGTGGCCGTCAAGACCCTCTTTATGGAAGAGAGCCAGTCCTCAGCTTGAGTTGGCGTTCCAACCCCATTAAACCTCGGAGGATTAAAGCCCATCACATGCTTTAGCTGCCTCTCCATAGATTCTCCTCGGCTCTACTAACTCAACTGCTGCGCATTCCACCACTCTCGGCTCTGCCACCCTAACCGGTTCTTGCTCATTCACAGGAGGTGCGCGATGCATTTGCCCTGCAGGTTGGGCATTTATCATTGCGAACACGGCTTCAGCCACCATCCTGATGGTTTCTGCTGAAGGAGGTGTAACAGGCACGAAAACAAATTGCTAAAAGCAATCATTGGAACACTCAGGTTCCAAAAACACAAGTGTATTTCCATTCCTAAGTGGACATTCATGGGTTATTTTGATGTTATAACGATGATGCACACATGTGCTCACCACCCCTTAAAAGAATTCGCCCACGAATTCATTTAAGCCTGACTGTAACCTGGATCTGATACCAAATTGTAATACCCCCATCTGTCGCATGGCATATAACAGATGGTCCAGTTGGAACCCGACGCCATATACCACAGACAGTCAGAAGGGATACTAAATGAATAATCAAACCAACCAATTAAGACTACTCGTCCTAATCACAGAGCATTCTAGCGGAAGATTTTAAAGTTGAAAGAACCCAAAATTAAATCCATCAATATGAATGTCCATAGCTACAATAACAGGAATGAAACCCCAAATACACAGAAACGGGTACATGGCCTTATGGCCTTACAAATGTTCACTTAATAAAGAGTGTTTTACATACATCGGCTCGCAGGCCGGCCACACATGATAAATATAAAAACAGCTATTCTACGACCTTCTAGGGCCAGCACAGCAACATGGGCTCCAGCCCGCTATTTGGCGCTCGGCTCCGCAGCACCTGCAAGCACATACCACCGCACGGTGGCAAATAAAGCAACAGTCAGCTAAAAGCCGACCAAATTATAACGACCCCGCCCCTTACTCGGGACGGCGGTGCTCTTTCCCTGCATAACATTAGCCCAACAATATATATAGCGCAATTATATTTCGCCACAGGTGTAGGCTCGCACGGCCAAACACCCCGTGCACTCAGGGCACATTCATGGTGAACCCTGACCCATCAGTGCATTCACCACCACCCCCAGGATGGCAACAACATGTGAGCATTTAGCCTTTCTGTCCACCGTCTAAGGCTCCGACTATGCCAACAGCTAGTCCCCGTCTTCGGGTCTCTCGCACCGAACCGCATAGCCTAGGTCTAATTCCACTTGCCCGTTGCTCACGCCGCATGTCCAATTTAAGTCCTATGCGCGGGCCAAGCTTCTCTCGGATCCCAAATTTTTGAAAAAAATCTCATAACCCAGTTATGATCAAGGTCGGTTCCCAGACCGCCAGGTTATCAGAACACGTTTCCGCTCAGTTTTCCGGGTGCGCCTTGAAGCTAACCTCCAAGGATCCCTGCTGCAATCTACCGCGTAGAAACCCGAAAAACCCAAAGCACAGAGTCTTCTCTGGCAAAACCACATCAAATGCAACATCACCGATCCAGACGGTACAAGTCCGGGTAGGCTTCACACACAATGCCTATGCCCGTACTTACGATTCCGGGCTCTATATGCAACACAAGGGGGACTATTCACATCAACCCCAAGGAACACCACACACTCACCGCACACTCGCGGGAGCGGGATTCCCTATGCAGAAAGAAAGAGCTTCAAACGCTCAAGTTGAGAATCGTTACCCTTGTAGTCAGTTTTGGCGCCATGGAAAAACTACACGGATAGAACTTTTCGTAATGACCTTCCCTGCACGGATGCGCTCTCATACTTCGAAATGGTGCTCCGATGCTCCGCCGGCAGCCGGAAACCTCCTTCTTCTTCCTCTTCTCACTCACTTTGGAAGGAGAAAGCTTTGGAGAGAAAATGAGGAATTAACCCCCTATTCCCGGCCTTATCAGAGCAGGATCTCATCTGGGCCGTCAGATCTTAATTAAAGAAAACGAACGGCTCAGATCTACACAAAATTCTCCAGACCTGGGCCGAATACGGCTTGGCACACGGCCGTGTCCCAGGCCGTGTGCCTCGATCAAGGCATGATCGTCGGACTGAGAAACGCACACCGGACATGACACGCCCGTGTCTCACCTGACACGCCCGTGTCGGGTTCCTCGACACGCCCGTGTTCGGGGGCGTGTCACGCATAACTGCCACGGCAACGGACACGACCCAACTGCACACGGGTAGGGACACGGGTGGGCATACACCCGTGTCGGATGACACGACCTTGTCATCCGGCCGTGTTCCTGGCCGTGTCCTTCTCGGGTTGGAAATGGCCAAAAATCACCAGCCAGACACGGCCTTGGACACGCCCGTGTCCTAGGCCGTGTACCCCTAAAAGCACCAAAAACCCCTTTTTTGCGACCGACTCGCACACAACTTTCAGGGCGTTACACCAGGCCCCTAGATGAAGAGGGGACAACAGACACAAGAGAGATCTGGGCAGATAAGGAATTAATGGAGGTCACAAGAGGTGTAATGGCCTCTTGGATCAAGGATTTTATGAGAGGTTTGAGCAAAGAAATGATGGTAGATGGATCAAATGAGGAAGGGGAAGGAATGGGAGGAGGAATAATAGATGGAGTGGGGGCATCTTTCATGATTGTATCTGATGGTATATTATAAGATGGGATGGTGGATAAGTGTGGGGGAAGGGGAGACTGAGGAGGTGTAGGAAGTATTGTCTTATGAGGGGAATCTGGAGGAGTGGGTTGATGATCAACTTGCAGAGGGGAAGATGGAGATGGAGATGGAATGTTTGTCAGGTCAAGTGGTGGAGATGAAGGAGGGGTAGGTACATGAGGAGGCTTCTTTGGAGGAAGAGGTGCTGGAAGAGATGGTTGAGATGGAGGGACCTCTTTAGTATGGTGGGGAGTGGCCTTTACAGCCCTTATGCTCTCAGAAGTTTGGAGGGAGGAGGAAGAATCCTTTGAGGGCTTGGACATGGTCCTCTACCACCTGCCAAATAGAGAGCAAGTAAGGCGCTTGCTGGCGTTTATGAAGATGGTCGTGGAGACCATACATTCAGCAGCCTTCTCTTTGAGAAATATTCTCAAAATTCTGCCAAAGAAGACTTCCTTCTTGTTGTTCTTCTTTTTGATCAATTCAAAGAACACCTTACTCCAATCAACCTGTCGCTTATTCACTACTGCACACATTATTAGAAATTGGTGACGGGTAATATAGTCATGAGCAGAGTGCTTGGCCATCAGTATCTTTCCCGTAATATCTGCCAGAAATTGGTAGGCGGCGGATAATTACTTTTTCAACAACTTATTAGGGTTGTTACCAGAGAAACCCATCAGTTTCAGCATATCATTGAATTCTTCAGAATCCATTTTCAGATTGTCTTCTTCATTCACTTAATCCAAATATCTCAGAGAGAACTGTGGGAGAGAGGGAAACAACAGTGTTCCCTATATTGCCGGTCAAAACATCTTCTTTAGAAATTGTAGATGTATATACCCATTCTTGTATTTCCATTCCATGAATTTTAATGCGCCTGGTCATGAAATCCTTTAAATTTAGTTTTTCCTATAGTTCCAAGATGTATAGAAAGATGGGGTCAGAATGTTGAAACGACTCAAAGTCCATGTCGAATCCAGTGTCAAACTTCATTGCAACCAAAGCACCTGAGGGAATCACCATTGATGTCCTGTAAGAAAAACACAGAGAGAAACGGCGATCAAGAGCAAAGGAACTGAAAGCGCGGTACGGAGGTCGAAGAAAACCTAGATATAAGATATTCAGAATATGAATCGACAAACTCTGTTCCACGAAAAAGAAAAATTCTTCGAACTGAGCTCGACGAAATAAATTATAGACAGATAATTCGTCGATCTCATCCAGAAGAATCGAAAACAGTTCGTCGAACTCCGTTCGACAAAATGTCTTCTGAAGCAAGGTTCGTCGATCTCTGGTCGACGAAAATTGTTTCCTCATATAGAGAATTCATCGATCTCCGTTCGACGAGAATCTCTCAAACTTTTCCTAATTCGTCGAACTCCGTTCGACGAATTCTGGAAAATTTGTCGAATGCAGACAAAAACTAGGTTAACTCTTCTCCATTAATCATTCCCAGTTGATTTATAAAGAACAGATGGGCTTTCTCATCCAATGGCTTGGTGAAAATGTCTGCTCCCTGTAGATCAGTAGGAATATGGATCAAGTTAATTTTCTTTTTGTCCACATTATCTCTAATGAAATGATGTCTTATTTCAATATGTTTAGTCCTAGAATGGTGAACTGGATTCTGTGCTATAGCAATAGCACTAGTATTATCACAAAATAATGTTGAATTATTTAAGTTGACATCATAATCTAAGAGTTGGTTTTGTATCCATAGCATTTGTGAACAGTAACTACTAGCAGCCATGTATTCTGCTTCTACAGTTGATGTAGACACAGATGTCTACTTTTTACAAAACCAGGAGACAAGTCTCATACCAAGGAACTGGCATGTTCCAGAGGTACTTTTCCTGTCCACTCTGCATCCAGCATAGTCAACATCTGACTATCCAGTTAACTCAAACTCTGACTCTGCGGGATACCAGAGTCCTAGACTAGGGCAACTCTTTATAAATCTCAAAATTCTTTTTAGGAAAATAAGGTGAGATTCTTTAGGGTTCATTTGGAACCTAGCACAAAGGCATGTGGCAAACATTATATCAGGTCTGCTAGCTGTTAGGTATAATAGGGATCCAACAATTGCCCTATAATTTTTCTGATCCACTGGTTTCCCTGCTGTATCAGAATCCACAACAGCATTTGTAGCCATAGGGGTTTTCATCCCTGAAGCATCACCCATCCCAATAGCTTGGGAGAGGAAGATACCATCTGGGAGTTGCTTCACTTGGAGACTAAGGAAGTAGGAAAGCTCACCCATGTTACTCATCTCAAATTTTGAATGCATGAGGTGAGCAAACCTCTTGCACAATTTGGTATCAGTAGACGCCAAAAATAATGTCATCCACATATATTTGTACTAACAATGTTTGATCCTTATGATGTCTAGTGAAAAGTGTTTTATCTATGGTTCCTCTTGTAAATTCATGCTCTAAAAGAAAGCTTGCTAGAGTCTCATACCAAGCTCTTGGATCTTGCTTTAAACCATAGAGAGCTTTATGAAATTTAAAAAGAAAAGAGGGTTTAGTTGAAGAGATAAAACCTGGAGGTTGTTCTACATAAACCTCTTCTTGAAGTACTTCATTTAGAAATGCACTTTTGACATCCATCTGGTAGACCTTGAATCTCTTATAAGCTGAATAGGCAAGGAATATCCTAATGGCCTCTAACCTTGCAACAGGGGCAAAGGTTTGGTCATACTCTATTCCTTCCTCTTGTCTATAGCCTTGAGCAACAATCCTAGCACTGTTCCTCACTATGTTTCCTTGAGCATCCAACCTATTCATGTAGACCCATTTGGTTCCAATAACTGGGTAGTTATGGAGTCTTGTAACCAAATCACAAACTCTACATCTCTCAAACTGATTTAGTTCCTCTTGCATTATAATGATCCTGTGGGGATCTTGCTTTGCCTCATGAATGGTGAGAGGTTCAATTTGAGATAGAAAATAGGCATGCATCAAGTCTTGGTTGAGTTAATGCCTTGTCTGTACACCTGCTGAAATGTCTCCAATCACTTGAGATCTGGGGTGATCTCTAAGTGTGACAAGATCAGTTGGTGGAGTTGGTTGAGCAACACCTTCAGTATTTAATTCCTCTTGGGGAATGATACTAACTATTGGGGGAAGTTCAGCCACTTCCTCTTGACTTTCCTCTTCACTATCTTCAGCAACCTATTGAGTGGGATGGTTTGACACCTCTTGGGTAAGGTTCAGTCCATCCATAGACTCACATAGTGATGGAACCTACAAAGAGCTTATGGTAGAAATCTCTTTCTCCTTATATGACATGTTAGTCTCATCAAAAGATAAATGAATAGATTCTTCAATTTTAAGAGTTGATTTGTTATACACCCTATAAGCTTTACTGATCATGAGTATCCCAGAAACACTCCTTCATCAGCTTTAGCTTGAAATTTTGCTATGTATTTCTTGTCATTATTGCGAATGTAACAAATACAACCAAAGATTTTAAAATAATCTACTTTAGGTTTCTTCCCTTTGAGTAATTCATAGTGAGTCTTGCCCTTCAGTTTATGTATCAAACTTCTATTCAACACATAGTTGGAGGTGTTCACTGCCTCTGCCCAAAAGGATAGAGGAAGGCGAGCATCTGTCAACAATGTAGTAGCAGTTTCAATAAGGGTTCTATTTTTCCTTTCAGCTACCCCATTTTGTTGAGGAGTTATAGGAGCTGAGAAATTGTGCCTGATCCCTTCCCTTTGACAGAACTCTTGCATAAGAAGAGAATCAAACTCTGTCCCATGATCACTTCTGATCATTGTAATGTGAGTGTTGAACTCAGTCTGTATGCATTTGAGAAACTCTGTCAAACACATAAAGTTATAAGACTTCTTCCTCAGAAAGAATACCCATGTGAATCTAGAGAAGTCATCTACAACTACTAAAGTATAAGATTTCCCTCCTAAGCTTTGTACTGTAATGGGTCCAAAGAGATCCATGTGTAACAGATACAAAATCCTAGGTGAATCACTCTTATTAAGTGACTTGAAACTATTTTTGGTTTGCTTGCCTAATTGACAAGCCCTGCAAAGTCCTTCCTTCTTGTAGGGGCCAGAAGGTAGTTTTATAACAAGGTTGTCCTTGGATAGCCTATCAATGGTTCTAAGGTTTATATGTCCTAATCTCTTATGTCATAGTTCATTAGGTCTACAAATGGAATTAAACAAGCATATATCTACCTTCGTTGAAAGAAAATCCACAAGATAGATGTTACCTTTCCTTTTACCTGTCAACACAGTAGTGTTGTCCTCTGATTTGATCTTGCATGAGGATTTGTTGAAAGTCAATTGATAGCCTTCATCACACAATTGACTGATACTGATTAAGTTGTGCTTCAGTCCTTCCACATAGGCTACTTTCTTGAATGTGACTGTGCCAATCTAGACTGCACCATATCCTTTTGTTAGTACAAAGTTTTAATCACCAAATATTACTTTGGGTCCAAGCTTTGCTTTGAAGGATGTGAAGTTCTCCTTGTTTCCTGTCATGTGCTTTGAGCACCCACTATCCAGATACCATTGCTGGTTTAATGTTGGATAGGCCTACACATAAAACAATTTATTTGTTTTTGACCCAGTTTACCTTGGGCCTAGGTTGA
Source organism: Platanthera guangdongensis (assembly GCA_039583875.1). Classification (NCBI taxonomy): domain Eukaryota; kingdom Viridiplantae; phylum Streptophyta; class Magnoliopsida; order Asparagales; family Orchidaceae; genus Platanthera; species Platanthera guangdongensis. The sequence continues at coordinate 204,134,133 of CM077151.1, read as the reverse complement.
TAACCTTTTATTTCAGAAATAAAAGACATCCCTGGTTGACTCTTATAGCCTTCAGGATGATATCTCCTTGGAGGTATTATCCATTCAGTATATGGGTTAAATCTTTGGGATGAAGGACCTCTAGGATTGAAGTTTGATTTGCCTTTGAATGAGTTTTCAAAACTCTGAGCTCTGTTCGACGATCTCTGAGCTGAGTTCGACGATCTTGGGTCAGATCGTCGAGCTCCGTTCGAAGATCGACCATGCCAGAGTTCAGGGTTCAGAGTTCGTCGACCTGAGTTCGACGATTTAGCCTGAGATCGTTGAGCTCCACTCGGCGATCGTCGAGCTCCGTTGGACAAATTCTGTTGAACTTTCGTTTTCTTAGGTAAATCAGAATTCTTCCTAGCTACCTCCACAACTCCCTTACCTTTATCAGAGATAAATTTGATTGGGGTTGTTAATACTATAGGTTGGATGGATGAAGCACAAAAGCCCAGTATACTATTGAATCTTTAGTTCACTGTGCTTGTGATGTCCATTAGTTTGATACTTCTCCCATTGAGGGATTATTCAAACTTCTTGGCCTCTGATAGTTCACTTTTCAATGAGGCTATCTGCTCCCTACAACATTCCAACCCTCAGAGAGTTTGAGGTTTTCTGATTTTAAAGTAATGTGTTCAGATAACTGATTTCTGAGAGAAATGTTTTCCTTCTCAGATTTTAATAAATCTAAATATAGTGCTTTAAAATCACACTTGAAGTCCTCAGAATTAAAATCAAAAGAACTTATCACCTGGTCCTCTTCAGATTGAGTCTCTGATTCTGACTCTAACACTTCTGCATCAGAATTTTGTTGTAAGGCATTGATAGCCATCATGCATAATTCTTTTTCATCAGCATCATCTTCATCATCACTAGAGCTGGATGAAGCTTCAGATTCTTCTTCTGTCTCACTCCAAGTTTCAGCAACAAACCCCTTCCTTATATTTTTGTTCTTGCTGGAGGAGGGTTTGTCATTGCTATTTTTCCTGAAGTATTTGTCTTTTCTACTTTCTTTCCTATCCTTTTTGTCCTTATACTGATTTTCTGGACAGTCAGACACCATGTGGCCTGGTTTCCTTTTGTCCAGTAGGCTTAGCAGCTCTTCATTGCCTGTGACCTTGTCTTCAGGCTGATCTTCAATGGCTTTGAAAGCTATTGATTTTTCCTTTCTTATAGCTGGTGAGGCAGCCTTCTGCTCTTCTTCTCTATTCTTGATGAGCAGCTCATAAGACTTGAGCTTGCCCAAGAGAGCTTCAGTTGTGATCTCATTTAGGCTTCTGGCATCATTGATTGGCCAGATCCTTGAGTCCCAAGTGCTTGGGAAGCACATTAGTATTTTATCATTGAGCTCAGTCAATGAGATCTCTTTGTCCAATGTTTTCAGCTCATTGACTATGAGACTTAGTCTATTATACATATCTGCTACTGACTCAGCTTCTCCTTTCTGGAAGTTCTCATATTGGGTTATGAGATGAGATCTTCTATCTTTTCTCTCATCAGCAGATCCTGAGACTATCTCAGATAACTTGTCCCAGATATCCTCTGCTGAGTTGCATTCAGCTACTTTTTGAAATATTTCATCAGACATAGTCTGGGCTAAAATATTCATTGTCTTAGCATCTGCCACTTTCCATTTCTTGATTTCTGCTTCTGTTCCTGAAGGAGGTGGAACAGCACTTGTACTTGTATTTTCTGGGGGTCTTGGACACACTGTCAAAACAGAATTAAAAATATCTTCATCAATAGAGTTCATGTACAATCTAATCCTTGTCTTCCAAAGTGCAAACTTAGATAGATTGCACACTGGAGGTCTGGTGCTAGCATAATCTTTGTTTTGGGCTATGTTCTGTGAAAAATAAATCTAGTAACAAAACAAACTTAAAACAAGCAGATCTAACTAGAGGGATCTTTGGGTTCAGGTGTTAGCCTGTGCAACCACTAAGGTGTGGTATTTTAACGAACCTCCCTCTGATACCAATTGAAAGTGCATGTTAGATCTGATATACTCTAGAGAGGGGTGGGGGGTGAATAGAGTATGGTGCTTACTAAAAACTTTTTACAACTTTTGTTGTATTACTAAGTGAACAGGGAAGCAATAAAATTAAAGTAAACACAGCAACTATCTAAACACAGAGCAGTCATAAACCACAGCCAGAGAACAAAAGAAAATAAGCAACCAGATGATACAAGGAGCTATAGTAGTTTCCAAACCAATCTGGGTACATCCACTCTTCTACCACCCTAGGTAGGAATCCACTGCGGGATGAGTTGATCAGGTGTCTTGGGCACCAATGAGCTTTTGATAAGGTGCTCAAAAACCAAACCCTCAAGTCTTTTAGAAGGAGACTTACAACTAGAATAATTTTGAAGGGATTTAAAACCCTGTACAGGAATTGGAGAGAGAGGGTGATAGTGTCTTCTCTGTCAACAGTCAGAAAGAATACTTGTGGATTGATTGTAGCAGCTCTTGCTCCCCCTAAGATCTTGAATTGGTTAGGAATGTTGGAGCACTACTATAGGGTGATAGGCCTTCAATGACCTAGAATGCCTGCACCAGAACTGCTTCAGGAACTTTCTTTGTCAGATTGATTGATTGTTGTCCTTTGAAGTTATCCTGTGAATAGAGAGAAGAAGACTCTTGATTGAATTTAGTTGTTCTTCTTCTTCTTGAGAAAGTTCTCTGGTCAAGGCTGATTGCCATTAAGAACTTTAGATTTGAGAGTGTTTGTTCTTCTCTGCAACTTCAGAGTGTCTTTCAGATTGTTTTTTTGTACAAAAATTCTTGAACTCTTTTACTGCTTGAGTCTGTTCTCTTGCTGTGTGTCTGTGTGTTTTTCTGACTGAGGAATATTCAAACTTTTGAATGTCGAGCAGTAATTACAGTCGGCCTTGGAAAGAATGAGCAATCAATGACTTTCCTAACTGTCCCATGGAAAAACGACATGTAATCGTCCATAGTCAATGCGCGTTATAACGGTAACATTCTGAGAATATCTGGCATTAAATGTTCAGGAATCAGCGCCAAGAAACGAGACGGGAACCTTGAAGAAAACCTAATCTGGATTCTTCGAACGAAGAACATAATTCGTCGAACTGCACTTGTGTTCGTCGAGCTGAGCTTGAGTTCGTCGAGCTGAGCTTGAGAGAGTTCGTCGAGCTGAGCTTGAGTTCCTCGAGCTGAGCTTGAGAGAGTTCGTCGACCAGACAATCTTCATTCATCTAATAGACAGTATTCATTCGTCGAGCTGAGAATCAAATTCATCGAGCTGAGAATAGTTCTGGACTTAGACAAAAATATCCTGCATCTGCTGAACTGATGTGTCGACATAAGTTGGTGTCGACAGATTGATCTTGGTGTCGACACAAATCCTCTGGTGTCTACATAAGCTGGTGTCGACTGAAATCCTGGTGTTGACACAAATCGTCTGGTGTCGACACAAACCCTAAGTGTCGACACAAATTCTCTGAGTACAGAAATCATCGAGTAGAGTTTAGCATTCGTCGACTTGAGAAGCTGACTTCGTCGACCTGAGAAGCTGTGAACTTGAGGTCCAAGTTCGTCGAGCTCAGAATATAATTCGTCGACCGAAGCTTGAAGCTGGACTTAGAAAAATTTGAAGTTGTCCTGACTTTTGCTTGATGTAGAAACTAAGTCTTCGTCGAACAGAGAACATAGATCGTCTAGCTCAGCACTAAGAATTGTCTCACGATGGTCGAGCGCAGAACTCCTTTCATCGAGCTGAGTTCGACGAACGTCGAACTCACTTTACTTAGTCTTGAAAACTTGTGAGTCTGGAGTCTCTGAGGGTCTTGTTGAAAGCTGGTCCATCTGGAGTTGAGCCTAAGGACTTAACATAGACTCTAGGACATAAAATTGACCCTAGCTATACATGATGGGTCACATCCTAGGTCAGTGAGCCTAGCCCAAATCAACTAGGGATCCAACAACAACCATTGTGTGTATTTTTCTATTGGAAAAGTTGTTGCAAGAGTTTTTGGCATTTTGATCGTTTTTTTGTGTGTGTTTGAAAGTGAGGGTTAGACCTGATATACTTTAGAGGGGGGGGGGGGGGGGTAAATAGAGTATATTTATAGCTTTTTGCTATTTATAAACGTTTCAGAGTAGAGCAAATAATATATACTAATATTTACTGTAAGCAAAGATATAACCTAAGATAAACTAATCTAACACAGCCACAGCAAAAACTAAACAATCACTGGAACATCAAGAACAAAAAGAAAGAGGGAAACCAGATAACACAAGAACTTTTATAGTTTCTCCCCAACCTGGGTATATCCACTCTTCTACCACCCTAGTAGGAATCCACTAGCAGGTTTTGATCAGGTGACTGCCACCAATGAGCTTTTGATCAGGTGCTCAAAAACCAACCCAAGTCTTTTGATCAGGAGACTTGCAACCAAGGAATAACTTTTGAAGGGAGTTAAAGAACCCTTTGTATAGTGAGGGGGTGAGAGATTTATGGTGTCTTCTCTTTCTCAAAACAATCGAGAAGACAAGTGGATCTTGATGATGTCAAAGCTCCCCCTGAGATACTGACTTTGTTCTGGAAGATTGGAGCTTTGCTTTAGGGTGTAGGTCTTCTATCTTCAGCCTTGATTTGAACAGATCCAAGAACTTCTTGACAGATAGAAATTTGTTGTCCTTGAAGAATCCTGGAGTGAATGTTGAACAAGACTCTTGATTTAGAATGAATGTTCTTCTTCTTCTTCAGTACTATCAAGGTGAAAACAAGATTATTTTCTGCACAGAGTAGGATTAGAATGTGATTACTCTTGATTTTCTCTTTGTGCCTTGTATTTTCTTTCTGGTTTGTACTGTCTTCCTTTTTTTGCTGAAAAGAGAGAAAATCCCTTTTATATGATCATTCGTATTTCTCCTTTGAATTTTTGAATTCCTTTTTGCATTAATTGCTGACGACCTGTAGAATGTAATACAGCTGGATAGAATATCTGCATTAATGGATTTCTCCAACTATCCTATTGAAGAGCGGCAAGCAATAATCCTGATGAATACCATAATCAATGCAGCTTCTAATAGTTATATTCAGAGAATATTAAGCATTGATTATTCTGGAATTACTACAATAAAATAAGGACAAAAGAAGGAAAAATCCAAGTTTGGAACACCACAGAATTCGTCGAGAAAAGAACAGATTTTGTCGACCTGAGTCCAAAGTTCGTCGAGCTAAGAAATCTTGTTCGTTGACCTGGGAATCCATGTTCGTTGAGCTGAGAACTAGGTTCGTCGACCTGAGATTAGCTGACTGCTTTCTTTAAAGAACTTCCCATTTCTGTGCTCTAAGTCTGATGGGCTGATAATGCAAATTCGTCGACCTCAATTTAGAGAAAGGATTCTGGACTTAATGTGTTGAAGTTGAGCTTCCATAAATCGTCGACCTGAGCTCGAATATCATCGAGCTCAACTCAGAGAATTTACTCTGAGTTCATCGAGCGGAGCACAACGTTTGTCGAGCTGAGTTCGACGAACGTCGAACTCACTTGTCTGAACTTGAATTTCTTCTAAGTCTTGAGTCTTCTGATATCTTCTGTTGGCTGGTCCACGTGTGGTTGTTTCTAAGGACTTAGCCTAAACTCTAAGACACAAAGACATGACCCTAGCTATACAAGGTGGGTCAAACATCCTAATTAGTGAACCTAGCCCAAATCAAACTACGGATCGAACAATCTCCCCCTATTTGGGTGAGCTCACTAATGCAAATGAAAAAAAACAACATTCACAAAGCAAAAGAATTAATATTTCTGGAAGAAAGATTAAAACATGCAGCAGAGATATATATACAATGTAGGTTTGTGTCTGTGAAATAAATTGACAGTTTTAAGGACACACAAAAAAACTGAACAGGTTATACTCATTTGTTATTCTTTATCTCCTTTTGCTTATCCTCCTTTGCTTTTTCAGTAGGCTGAATGAATTTGATCTCCCTGTTAGGATTAGCTGCTTGACTCTTTGTCATAGTCATATCATCAGCTCCAATGATGTTGAGGGAAGTAGCCCTTGGCACAATAAACTCTGGATGTAATTTCATGTAATCATCTATATTAAAGAACTTATTAGCTTTTGCATACCTATTTAATTACTCTTTCCTGTACTTGGACATGGTTGAATACTATAAGGGTTCCTTTCCTTCAGATTTGGCCTTGTTTATCATAGATAATCGAACCAGTTCTTGAAATCTGGCCATTCTGGCAGAAGTAGTTGTTTCAGGATCCTCAAAAGGAACAGGAGGAGATGCAGGTCTCTTGGGACTATCAGCTTTCTGACATTCTAGAGCTTATTATAGATGTTGCTAAGGTTGTTGATATTGCCTGCTTGAGGAGTACCTGTGTTGGCTGCTTCCAGAATGGGAAGAGGATCTACCATGCTGTCTCTAATAAGTTTGAAATTGGGTAGACCTCTGAGAAGAAGTGCCTGAAGCACCAGAAGCAGGTGGTGGAGGAGAAGGATCTTTCGTGTATCTTTGAGGAGGAGGAGAATATCTCCTTCTTATCTTCCTGTCTTTCTGCTGATTCTTGGACAACAACATCCAAGATAGTATGCCCTAGTAAGGAGTAATATTTTGAAGAATGTAATAATGGGTATCATGAGTTGGGTTTGGTTTTGGAGCAGCTGCTGGAGGATCTTTCCTTTTCTTAGAAATTTTCTTTTTCTTTGACTCTGGCTCATCATCAGAATCATCTTCCTCATCTTCCTCATTAGAAAATCCCTAAGGAGTATCATATAAGGCATTTATTTCTTTTAAAGCTTCTGTAGATATCAACAATTTTTCAGCCTAAGGAGGAGCTGCAGTTGGAGTTGGAGTTGGAGCTAGTGCTGGAGCTGGAGGACTATGTACAATTGTTGATTGGTTCTCTGCCTCTATATCTACCATTATTAACTCATCTAGATCTGTCATGGGGATATCATCCATTATATATGTTGGAGCAGAGATGGCTTTGGGAGCGGATGGAACAATGAAAGAATCTTCTCTTTGTGGAGATGGAATAGCTGGAGCCTCTCTACTTGCAAAACTGGCCTTGAGTTACATGGCAACTTTTGTACTTATTGGGGAAGTAAAAGGAACTATAGCCATAGAAGGCTTAGAGCTGTTTTCTGGAAGAAAGTTTAAGTAAACTCTATCAAAAATAGTTAATATACTCAAAATGTTTATTGTGGGATTTATAATGTAATCACCAACAGTGTTTATTTCATTTATAATAGGCTCATCCATATCCATATCAAATTCAATAAAGTCAAGTAAATCAGCAGGAATAACTGAGTCTGCTGCTGTATCTGTTGTTGCTTCTGCTTCTACTGCTGCTTCTGCTTCTGCTGCTTATACTTCTGCTGATGCTTCTACTTCTTCTTCTACTGGGACTGGAGCTACTTCTTCATGGAGTATCTCCCCATGACTGGTATCAGTAGTCACTGGAGCCAGGCCCCTGACTGAAGAAGGAGGGACAGAGAGGGAAGTGATTTGAGCAACAAGGGCTGAGATTGAAGAAGCAAGAGGTGAAATAGCCTCTACTATGAGGTTCTTGATGAGGGGAGTAAGCATTGCAAAAAGAGAAGGACTGAAAGGAGAGTCCAATGGCATGAACTCAGAAGGTTTCAGAGTGAATACAGAAGTATGGATGGAAGATGATGGTGGAGGGGAAGGTAGAGAGTCTGGCATTGGCTCATCTGCAGGTGAAGTAGTATGAAGGGGGGATGACAATAGGTCTAAAGAAGGGAGTGAGAGGAGGTTGGAAAGTGGTATGTAGGCTAGATGTGTTGGTAGAGGAGATGAGGGTGGTGTACCAGGGTGTGATGGAGTTGGTGTACCATGGTGTGATGGAGTTGGTGTATAAGACTGAATATGAGTTTGTGGATGATGTACTGGAGATGATGGAGGTGGAGGAGTAGGGACTATGGTGTGAGCTGGTGAAGGGAGATGAATTGGGGAGGCTGGAGGAGGTGGAGGTGGAGCATCTTCAGCAGGGTGGGGAGTGGCTGGAGTGCTCTTGTACTCTCAGAAGGTCTGGAGGAAGAGGAGGGAGCATTGGATGGCTTGGTGATGTTCCTCTCCCACTTCCCAAAGAGGGCACAAGTAATCCTCTTGGAGGCATTAATGAATATGGTCGGTGTAACCAGAGATTCAGCAGCCTTGACTTGAAGGAAGATGCCCAGAATCCTTCCAAAACATACCTCTTTCTTGGTGTTTTTCTTCTGGATCATCTCAAACAGAATCCTAGCCCAATTCACAGGCTTCTTATTCACAACAGCACACATCACCAGGAATTGATGCCTAGTGACGTAGTCATGGGCTGTGTGTTTTCCTAGCAGTACCTTGCCAACGACATCTGCTAGAAACTTGTATTCAACAAACAAATGTTTATTTAGCAGTTGGTTGGGTGTGGCTCTAGAATAACCCATCTTATTCAATATCTCATCAAATTCATCACTATCAATGTCCAATTCTGCTTCACCATTAACTAATCCAAAAATATCGGTTAAGGCGGCAGGGGTAAGAGATATTTCATTACCTGATATGGTTCCCGTCATGGTATTCTCATCTGGGGAGGTGGTGGTGTAAACACATTCTCGTATTTCTGCACCAGCTATCTTTATTCTTGTTATCATCAGATGCTTCAACTATTTATCTTTAAGCAATTGCAGAATTTCCAGGAAGACTAGGTCAGAATGTTGAAACGACTAAAGTCGATATTAAAGCCTGTATCAAATTTCATCGCTCCAAGAACACCTGCTGGAATCGCCATGAGTTCGCCTGCAAGAGAAAAACAAAGATCAAGTGCAAAGGGAACTGAAAGTGCAGGACAGAGGTTGATGAAAAACCTAGATATAAGGTTTATTTTTCAGAATATGAATCGATAAACTCCGTTCGGCGAGAAATTAAAAATTTTTTGAGCTGAGGTCGACGAAATATTTGATGGTCAAAAGAATTCATCGATCTCTGTTTGAAGATGTGAAAACATTTCATCGAGCTCCGGTTTACGAAAGTTTTCTGAATCAAATTCGGCGATCTCCGTTCGATGAAAATAGCTTCACTCATAGAGAGTTCATCAAACTCTGCTTGACGAATGTCTCTAGAACCTTTCACCGTTCGTCGACCTCCGTTCGACGAACTTTGAAAAATTCGTTGACCGTAGTCAGAAATCAAATTAAGTCTTCTCCATTTATCATACCAAGCTGATTTATGGAGAACAGATAATTCCTCTCATCCAAAGGTTTGGTGAAGATATCTGCCCTTTGTAAATCAGTGTAGATATAGACAAGATTAATTTTATTTTTGTCTACACACTCTCTTTTGAAATGATGCCTAATGTCTATATGCTTGGTCCTACTGTGATGGATTGGATTTTGTGTTATGGATATAACACTTGTGTTGTCACATAATAGAGTTGAATTATTTAAGTTGAAGCCATAGTCCAGGAAATGGTTCTGAATCCACAGCATCTGGGAACAACAACTACCAGAAGCTATATATTCTGCTTCAGCAATTGATGTAGACACAGATGACAGCTTCTTGCTAAACCATGAGACTAATCTCATACCAAGGAAATGACATGTTCCTGAGGTACTTTTTCTGTCTACTCTGCATCCAGCAAAATCAACATCTGAGTATCCAGTTAACTCAAACTCTGACTCAGTAGGATACCAGAGTCCTAGACTAGGACAACTCTTTATATATCTCAAAATTCTTTTTAATAAAACTAGATGAGATTCTTTAGGGTTCAGTTGGAACATAGCACAAAGACATGTAGCAAACATTATGTCAGGTCTGCTTATTGTAAGGTATAATAGGGAACCAACAATACCCCTATATAATTTCTGATCAACAGGTTTCCCATGTTCATCAGAGTCTATTACAGTATTAGTGGCCATGGGTGTTTTCTTTGCTGAGGCATCAGTCATCCCACACTTTTTGAGAATCACCTTAGCATACTTAGCCTGGGATATGAAGATGCCATCAGGTAGCTGCTTCACTTGGAGACCAAGGAAGTAGGAGAGCTCACACATGCTACTCATTTCAAACATTGAATGCATGAGACTAGAAAACCTCTTGCATAGTTTGGATTCTGTAGAACCAAATATAATGTCATATACATAAATTTATACTAACAATATTTGATCCTTATGGTGCCTAGTGAATAATGTACTATCTACAATTCCTCTAGTAAATTTATGCTCTATCAAGAAGCTAGCTAGGGACTCATACCAAGCTCCTGGAGCTTGATTTAAACCATTAAGAGCTTTATACAATCTAAAGATATATGAAGGATAAGTTGGAGACATGAAACCTGGAGGTTGTTCAACATAAACCACTTCTTTAAGTTCTCCATTCAGAAAGGCACTCTTGACATCCATTTGATATACTTTAAACTTCTTATAGGCAGTATATGTAAGGAAAATCCTGATTGCTTCCAGCCTTGTAACTGGTGCAAAGGTTTGGTCATAGTCAATTCCTTCCTCTTGCCTATAATCTTGAGCAACAAGCTTAGTCTTGCTTCTCATAATTACACCATGGGAATCAAGTTTGTTTCTGAATACCCACTTGGTTCCAATTACTGGATAGCCCCTGAGCATTGGAACCAAGTCCCAAACTCTGCATCTCTAACATTGGTTGAGTTCCTCTTGCATTGCAATTATCTTGTGGGGATCATGCTCTGCATCTTTTATGGATTGAGGCTCAATTTGAGAGAGGAAACAGGCATGCATCACATCTTGATTGAGTTAATACCTTGTACTGACATGTCCCCAATCACTTGAGATCTAGGATGATCCCTTAGTATGACAAAGTCAGTGGGTGGAGTTGGTTTAGCAACAACATTTGGAGTTAATTCCTCTTGTGGAATAATGTCTGCTGTTGAAGGAAGTTCCATTTCCAAAAATTCTTCTTCACTATCTTCTTCAGCTTGTGGAGGTGGAGGTGATATAACCTCTTGTGTAAGGTTCAACTCACCCAATTTCTCACACAAGTGAGGTACCTGCAAAATATCTGAGGTAGAAATGTCCTTCTCCTTATAATACATGTTAGCTTCATCAAAAGAAATATGGACAGATTCTTCCATTTTTATGGATGATTTATTGAAAACACTATAAGCCTTGCTAACTTGGGAATATCCAAGAAAAATTATCTCTGTAGCTTTAGCTTCAAATTTTTTAATGTGTTTCTTAATATTGTTATGAATGAAACACCTACACCCAAAATTCTAAAGTAATCAATTTTAGGTTTCTTCCCTTTGAGTAATTCATAGGGGGTCTTACCCTTAAGTTTGTGTATCAAACTCGTATTCAGCACATAGTTTGCTGTGCTCACAGACTCTGCAAAAAAGGATAGGGGCATGTTTGCATCTGCAAGCAATGTTCCTGCAGATTCTATGATGGTTCTGTTTTTCCTTTCTAATACTCCATTTTATTGAGGAGTTCTAAGAGTAGAGAAACATTGCCTGATACCTTCCTCCTCACAGAATCTTTGCATGGGAAGAGATTCAAACTCAATACCAAGATCACTTCTGATCAATGCAACTGGAGTAGAATACTCAATCCTTATGCCCTTAAGAAAGTCTGCAAGGACTTTGAAGTTATCTGACTTGTGTCTCAAGAAGAACACCCAAGAGAATCTAGAGAAGTCATCTACAATGACTAGAGTGTAAGACTTCCATCCTAAGTTTTGTACAGCAATGGGTCCAAAAAGATCCATATGTAGCAAGTATAGAATCATAGGTGAGTCACTATTATTAATTGACTTTGAAAGTGCAACAAGATCTGATATACTCTAGAGGGGGGTGAATAGAGTATATGGTGCTTAAAGACTTTTTATAAGCTTTTACAACAATTGTTGTAATCTGTGTCAGCAGGGAAGCAATAAAGAATCTAACTACAGCACTAAGCTAAACAAGAACTAAGCACAGAGAGAATCAAGGCCAGAAACAAAAATGAAAGCAAGCAGAACTAGAAGACACAAGGGAATATAGTGGTTCCCCAAACTTGGGTACATCCACTCTTCTACCACCATAGGTAGGAATCCACTGCAGGATGAGTTGATCAGGTGTCCTGGGCACCAATGAGCTTTTGATAAGGTGCTCAAAAACCAAAGCAGATTTTTTGATCAGGTGTCTTGCCACCAATGAGCTTTTGACAAGGTGCTCAAAAACCAGGTTCAAACTTTTGAAGGGAGTTTGAAAAACCCTTTATAGAGTGGGGGTGAGAGAGTGATGGAAGTCTTCTCTTTCTCAAACAACTGAGAAGACTATGTGGATTGATGTCAAAGCTCCCCCTGAATCCTTGAAATCTTCAGGAAGAAGAGCTTTGCTTGAGGGTGATAGGCCTTCAAATATTGAACTCCAGCAATAGATGATTTCAGCAATGGCTGAAATGTTGTGTGTCTGGAGTCTTGAAATGACGTTGGCCTTGAACACTTTGAAAGATGAAGAGATCTGAAGATTGAAAACTAGATCTCCTTGGATGAGTGTTCTTCAGAATTCTTTTTGACAGAAGATTTTTGAGTATTTTTCTGTAATCTGTATTGTGTGTGCTCTGTCTTGTTCTCCTTAGAGATTCAAAAACATTCTATCTTTTATTCTCTGTTCCAGAATAGAATATCATTCTCTGTCAAGGATAGTCGTTGGTCTGCATTGATTGCATCCTTAATTGCATAATCTCTTCTGGAGGAAAGTCCACAGAATTATTCCTTGAAAAATCCCTTGAAACTTGGTCCAGAATCAAATGAAAACGGCTAGCAAATCTCTGAATTAATTGCAGAATAACTCTTAACTGATTTGAATTTGAATTCTGGAAGTTATCTAAAATCGTCAAACTGAGCTCTGCTATCGTCGAGCTGAGCTCAGCGATCAGGAAATCTTAAGCAGCAAAATATCGTCGATCTGAGCTCAAAGATCGTCGAACTGAGCTCAGAGATAAAGATCCAAGGCAGAGTCAAAATCGTCGAACTGAGCTCACCGATCGTCGAATGGGGTTCAACGATATTATGAAGTTGAGCTCAGCGATCGTCGAATGGAGTTCGACGATCTGTCGAAGTTGAGCTAGACGATCGTCGATCGGAGTTCGACGAATCGTCGTGCTGAGCTCGACGATCAGACATAGTCTCCAGACAGAAAAACTTGGTCTTCAGGGCAGCTTCCAATCCTAAACTTCTAACCCTTAGACTCAATTCTAATTGACCTTTTAAGCTATACAGGAGGTCAAAAAAAGTTCCTAGAGACATAGTGATCCTGACCCAAATTAGTAATAGGGTGTTCCAACAATCTCCCCCTATTTGGGTTAGGATTACTATTTACAGACTTTGGAAAAATCAAATAACAACATACAAGGAGTAAAACATGAAAACAACAGCTAGACATTTCAGAAACATCACAGATATATATATGTCATCCAGATAATAAGAATTCACAGAAACTGCACCTTACAATGTCACTTCTTCTCTTTGCCTTTAACCATTTTGATTTCTCTGTTAGGGTTCAGGGCTTCTTTGTTGGACCTGGTGTTATCTGCTGCACCCAAGTATGTTTGCTTTGAAGCCCTGAGAACCACAGCAGTAGGATGCAACTCCATGTATCTGTCAGCATCAAAGAATTTACTGGAGGCATATCTGTCTAATTCCTTCTGTCTTTGTTCTGACATTGTAGAAATGTTGGAGGTATCCAATCCTTGTTCTTTGGCCTTCTTAATCTGATCTAGTGCAGCCAATTCCTTCATCCTGGCAGTCCAAGCAGCTGGATTCTTTTCAGGGTCCTCAAAAGGTACAGGTGGCTCATACCTATTGGAAGAATTATCTTGAGGAGGCCTGGCAGACACTGTCTCTTTTAGCTTGTATGGGAAAGGACCAGAAGTAGTATCAGATGAAACATGTCCTCCCCTAGAATATGGGTGCTGCCTGGAATACCCTTTGGAATAAACCTGAAAATCTCTTTGATTACCCCTGTATCCTCCTCTCCTAGAATATGAACCCCTAGATTGGCCTTCCCTTTGGTAGGATCTGGCATGGGGTTGATAGGGAGCCTGGCTTCTAGCTGGGGGTTGACTTGCAGAGCTTCCACCTTCACCTGCATCAGGAGGAGGTGGTGGAGGAGGATGAGGGTGCTGAAATTGAGATGAGCCCTTCTCATATTTTCTCTTTTTCTTCATGGCTTTCAGCTGGTTTTTGGAATACTGCATCCAGTGCTCAGTAATTTGGCAGTTATGAAGGATATAGTATGGATTGTCATTATTATCCTTGACTTTTGCAGGAGGAACCCTTTTCATTGTCTTGCTCCTTGCCTTCCTTTTCCTGGCAATGGTAGCAGCTGAATCATCAGAGTCTGTTTTGAATTCATCAGATTCAGAGCTCTGGTCATCATATATAGCATCTATTTTCTTCATCAATTCTTTCTTCAGCTGAACAGCAGCAGATACAGGAGGTGAAGCAGGAACAACAACAGCAGCAGTAGAGGTGATAGCAGCAGATGGAGAGGGTGCAACAGAAGCAATTACAGCAGCAGCAGCTGATACTGGACTGGTGACAACAGCAGCAACTGTCTCACTATCATCAGCAGAAATTTCACTAACAGCAGTAGAATCAGCAGAAACAACAGCAACAACCTCATTGATAACAGCAGTAACATCATCAAACTCTGCAGCAGGCTCAAAATCAGTTGCCTCTGTCATAGGACAATCCTTGGATATTTGTGCAGCAAAAACAGTTGGAACTTCAGCAGCAGTATCAACAATCCTTTCTTCAGTAGAGGCAGCAGCAGCAACATCTTCAGTAGCAGCAATCACTGAATGTACAAAAGAGGAGATAATGCTGGGGTCACAGCAAGAGAAAGGCACCAGTGCCTTGGATAAGTCTTCTGTGGGCTGGACAGCATTACTCTCTGGCAAACAGCTGAAGAAGGCAGTGTCAAAGGCAGATAGCAAAGACCTTAGGTCAATTGCAAGAACTGCAGTAGGAGTCTGACATTCTGGAGACACAGCAACAGGAGCAGAAGGAGCAGCAGACATAGAAACATCAGCAGCAGCAGCAGTATCATCAGCAGCAGGAGCAGAAACAGCAGCAGCAACAGCATGAAGTCTTGCTTCATAGGGCATCTCCCCCTGCCTAGATGCAGATACATCTGTATCAGGGCACACTGCTGGAGGTGCTGCCTTAGGAAGGAGGGAGGAAAGCCTGGCAGAGAGGGCTACCACTGACAAGTGTAGAGGAGCCAATGAGGTCTCCAAGAGTAGAGAGAGCCTGGGGGCAATTAGCTCATACAACCTGTCAGCTAGGGCTGAGAGGTCTACTTGCTCAACTGCTGGAGCAGAGGTAGATGGAATAGGTGTAGCAGAAGATGCTGGAAGTGGAGGGCTGGAGAGTGGTGGTATGGATGGCTGAGGTGTTGGGATGGTGGATATGGAGGACAAGGGGATGGATATGGATGGGGTGAAAGTTGGTTGATCAATAATGTGGTGGAGGAGATCTTGGAATGAAGTGGAGGTGGAAGGTAAATCAGGAGGAGATGAGGGGGAATCATCCATGAAGGAATCATCCAGAAGAGTGAAGGATGGTATGGATGGTGAAGAGGTGATATCTGGTGGAGGGTATGAGAACAGTGGTTGGAAGTGGTCTGCTGGTGGACGTAGAATGGGGTCTGGAGAGGGAGTTGATGTTGGAGATGGGCTGGATATGATAATGGTGGATGGAGCTAGAATAGTGGATGGAAGAGGTAGGGTTGGAATTGGAGGAGGAGGAGAGGCAGCAACAGCAGCAGCCAGGTCTTCTGCAGGAGCAGAGACCTGTGGTAGAGTGACTCCTTGAGTCCTTGTGCCTGAAGGAGCACTTGAGGAGGGCCTGCTGGGCTTGCTTATTTGCCTGTGCCACTTGCCAAAGAGGGCACAGGTTAGTCTCTTGGAGGCATTTATGTGAACTCTAGAGGAGACTAGCAAGGCAGGGCACCTGGTCTGCAGGAAAATTCCAAAAATTCTTCCAAAATTAACAAAACCCTTGTTTATCTTCTTCTTGATGAGGTCAAAGAACACCTCTCCCCAGTTCAAACTTTTCTTATCCACCAGAGCTCCCATGATACAGAGCTGATGTCTGGATATAGTGTCATGAGCAGAGTGCTTTGCAAGCAGCACTTTCCCTACCACATCTGCTAGGAACCTGTATTCAACAGACAGATTCCTCTTGAATAGCTTGCTAGGGTTTCCCTCTGGATGACCCATCTTGGCAAGTAGGTCAGAATAATCCTCTCCAGATAACTCAGCAATATCATCTCCATTTCTCAGTCCAAAAACCTCTGTTTAAACTGAGGGGGTCAAGGGTACCTGGTTTCCAGCAATAGACCCAACTACCGTGTTGTTGTCTTGATTATGAGCAGTGTAAACCCATTCCTTTATCTCATCTGAGGCCAGCTTGATCCTGGTGGTCATGAGGGCAGACAGATTCTGATCTTTGAACAAACCCAGAATGTCTTGGAAAATCTGATCAGTACTGTTGAAGGATTCCAGATCAATGTCAAAGCCTGCATCAAACTTCATTGCAGCTAGGACAGCAACTGACACAGCCATTGTACCTGCAAAAACTCAACAAACAAAACGACCAAGCGTAGAACTGTTTGGAGGGAAGAAAATTCTTGCAGAAAAATCGAAAGCGCAAGAGAGAACGACGGCGAAAAATGAGTTTTATATTAGGGTTCGACGCAGAATTAGAAAGATCGTTGAACTCAGTTCGACGATCGAGGCTTCTAAAGGAATCTAAAGAGACTCCAACATCGTCGATCTCCGTTTGACGATCTTGGAAAGCGTCGAGCTCCGTTCGACGATCGTGCAGTGAACATAATCGTCGAGCGCCGTTCGACGATCGTTGACCGGAAGAGATAGTTCATACTATCTGAGAGGCGCTGAACTCAGTTCGACGATTCTGGAAATCATCGATCTCCGTTCGACGATCTTTGGGGAAATCGTCGAGCGCAGTTCAGAGATCAGAAAAATTCTAGACACTAAGAAAAATCAGAATTTTTGCCTAGTCTTGGTCAATTTTTAGCTTTCAAAATCTTGGAAATTATTTAAGACTTCCTCCATCTAACATTCCTAACTGATTTAGGAAGAAAGTGTGTTTCTTTTCATCCAAAGGCTTGGTGAAAATATCTCCCCTTTGTAAGTCAGTTGGGATATATTGTAATTCAATTTTATTCTTTTCAACATTATCCCTTAAGAAGTGATGCCTAATCTCTATGTGTTTTGTCCTACTATGGAGGACTGGATTTTGAGCTATGGAGATAGCACTTGTATTGTCACAAAAGATTTTAGACTTCTCTAAGTTGTAACCATAGTCTAGGAGTTGGTTTTGAATCCACAATATTTGTGAACAACAACTGCCTGCAGCCATATATTCAGCTTCAGCAGTTGAAGTTGACACAGATGTTTGTTTCTTACAAAACCAAGAGACAAGTCTGTCACCAAGGAACTGACAAGTTCCACTGGTGCTTTTCCTGTCAATTCTGCATCTAGCATAATCAGCATCAGAGAATCTAGTTAACTCAAATACTGAATCTTTTGGATACCAGAGACCTAGATTTGGACAACTTTTAACATACCTGAGAATCCTCTTTACTAATGTTAGGTGTGACTCTCTAGGGCTTACTTGGAACCTAGCACATATACATGTAGCAAACATTATATCTGGTCTACTAGCTGTAAGATACAGTAAAGAGCCAATCATTGCTCTATATGTTGTCTGATCAACAGGTTTCCCATGTTCATCAGCATCTAATACAGCATTGGTAGGCATGGGTGTTTTCATACAAGATGCCTCAGACATACCAAATTTCTTAACCAGTTCATTAGCATATTTGGTTTGAGAAATAAAGATGCCTTCAGCATGTTGTTTGACTTGCAATCCTAGGAAGAAGGATAACTCACCCATGCTACTCATCTCAAATTTAGAATGCATCAGGTTAGAAAACCTTCTGCACAATTTTGAGTCAGTAGAACCAAAAATGATATCGTCTACATAAATTTGTACTAGTAGGGTATGGGACTTATGGGTTCTAATAAAAAGAGTTTGGTCTACTCTACCCCTTATAAAACCATTTTCCAAGAGAAAGCATGCTAGGGTCTCATACCATGCTCTAGGAGCTTGCTTGAGACCATATAATGCTTTATTTAATCTAAAAACATAATCAGGATAAGTTGGAGAGATAAAACCTGGAGGTTGTCTGACATAAACTTCCTCTTTGATGTCTCCATTCAAGAAAGCACTTTTGACATCCATCTGATAGACTTTGAAGCCTTTGTGAGCTGCATAAGCTAGAAATATTCTGATGGCTTCCAATCTTGCAACACGTGCAAAGGTCTGGTCGTAGTCAATTCCTTCTTCTTGAGAATATCCCTGAGCAACTAGCCTTGCCTTGTTCCTTATTATTACTCCTTGATCATCCAGTTTGTTTCTGAATACCCATTTTGTTCCAACAATGGAATGATCCTTAAGCTTTGGCACTAGTTCCCATACTTTGTTCCTCTCAAATTGATGCAACTCCTCTTACATTGCAATGATCCAGTGTGGATCTTACTCTGCATCTTGAATGGACTGAGGTTCAATTTGAGATAGGAAGCAGGTGTGCAACAGGTTTTGGTTGACCTGATTTCTGGTTTGCACACCAGCTGAGATTTCTCCAATTATTTGGGTAATTGGATGGTCTCTTGATGTTACTAAATCAACAGGGGGTGTTGATTGTTCACCAACCTGTGTTGTTGTTTCCTCTTGTGGTACAACAACTGGCTCTTCAAGTGGTGCTTCAATATGTTGAGCATTCCCCTCATCTTCACTGCTTTTATCCTCTTGAGCAACCTGTAACTTGTTCATATCTTCAACTAGAGAATGTTCCTGCAAAGGTTCTATGGTAGAAGAAATCTTCTCCTTGAAAGACATGTTAGATTCATCAAAAGAAACATGAACAGATTCCTCAATTTTCAAAGATGATTTATTATAGACCCTATAGGCCTTGCTGATCATGGAGTATCCCAGAAACACTCCTTCATCAGCTTTGGCTTGAAATTTTGCTAAATATTTCTTGTCATTATTGTGAATATAGTAAATACAACCAAAAATTCTAAAATAGTCAATTTTAGGTTTCTTCCCTTTGAGTAATTCATAGGGAGTCTTTCCCTTTAGTTTATGTATCAGACTTCTGTTCAGCACATAGTTAGAGGTGTTCACTGCCTCTGCCCAAAAGGATAGAGGTAGATGAGCATCTGACAACAATGTAGTGACGGATTCAATAAGGGTTCTATTTTTCCTTTCAGCTACCCCATTTTGTTGAGGAGTTCTAGGAGCTGAGAAAGTATGCCTGATCCCTTCACTCTGACAGAACTCTTGCATAAGAAGAGAATCAAACTCTGTCCCATGATCACTTCTGATCAGGGCAATGTGAGTATTGAACTCAATCTGTATACATTTGAGAAACTCTGTCAAACACTTAAAGTTATCAGACTTCTTCCTTAGAAAGAACACCCAAGTGAATCTAGAGAAGTCATCTACAATTACTAAAGTGTAGGATTTCCCTCCTAGGCTTTGTACTGTGATGGGTCCAAATAGATCCATGTGTAACAGATACAATATCTTAGGTGAATCACTCTTATTAAGTGACTTAAAACTGTTTTTTGTTTGCTTGCCTAATTGACAAGTCTTGCAGAGTCCTTCCTTCTTGTAGGGGCCAGAAGGTAGTCCTCTAACAAGGTTGTCCTTGGATAGCCTAGCAATAGTTCTAAGGTTTAGGTGTCCTAATCTCTTATGCCATAAAACATTTGGTCTACAGACTGAATTAAACAAGCAGATATCTACATTAGTTGAAAGAAAGTCTACTAGGTAGATGTTACCTTTCCTTTTACCTGTCAACACAGTTGTGTTGTCCTCTGACTTGATTTTGCATAAGGTTTTGCTGAAGGTCACCTGGTAGCCTTCATCACACAGCTGACTGATGCTGATTAGGTTGTGCTTCAGTCCTTCCACATATGCTACCTTCTTGAAGGTTACTGATCCAATCTGGACTGCACCATATCCTTTAGTCTGTCCAAAGTTGGAGTCACCAAAGATAACTTTGGGTCCAAGCTTGGCTCTGAAGGATGTGAGGTTGTCCTTATTCCCTGTCATGTGCTTAGAGCATCCACTATCCAAGTACCATTGCTGGTTAGATGTTGGATAGGTCTTCACCTGCACATAAAACAATTTACTTATTTTTGACCCAGTTTACCTTGGGCCTAGGTTGATAACCTCTAAATTTAGAAATGAAAGACATCCCTGGCTGACTCTTATATCCTTCAGGATGATATCTCCTTGGAGGTAGAATCCATTCAGTATAAGGGTTAAAGGTTTGGGATGAAGAACCCTTAGGATTCAATTTTGATTTGCCTTTGAAAAAGTTTCCAGAGCTCTGACCTCTGTTCGACGATCTTGGAGCTGCGTTCGACGATCTTGGGTCAGATCGTCGAGCTCCGTTCGACGGTCGACTATGGGTGAGGTCAGGTATATGAGATCGTCGACCTGCGTTCGACGACTTTGGCTGAGATCGTCGATCAGCGTTCGACGATTTTTCCTGAGATCGTCGAGCTGCGTTCGGCGATCGTCGATCTTCATTCGGCGATCGTCGATCTACGTTCGACGATTTCTGCTGGGACTTAGTTTTCTAAGGCAGATCAGAATTTTTCCTAGCAACCTCTACAACTCCCTTTCCCTTGTCAGAAATAAACTTGATGGGAGTTGTTAGGACTATAGGTTGGCTGGATGAAGCACCCAAGCCCAGTGTACTGTTAAATCTAGAGTTCACTGTGCTTGTGATATCCATCAGCTTGATGCTTCTCCCATTAAGGGATTCTTCAAGCTTCTTGGCCTCAGAGAGCTCACTTTTAAGTGTAGCTATCTGTTCCCTACAGTTCTCCAACTCCTGAGAGAGTTTGAGGTTTTCTGACTTTAAGACATTGTGTTCAGATAATTGATTTCTGAGAGAAATAATCTCTTTCTCAGACTTTAGCAGGTCTAAACACAGTGCTTTAAATTCAGATTTAAAATCTTCTGAACTAAAATCAAAAGAGCTAATTACCTGATCTTCTTCAGGTTGAGTCTCTGAGTCTGACTCTGACTCTTCTTCCTCTGAATTGTGCTGTGAGGCATTAATTGCCATCATGCAGAATTCCTTTTCTTCTGCATCATCCTCATCATCACTGGAGCTGGATGAGGCTTCTGATTCCTCTTCTATCTCACTCCAGGATTCAGCAACAAACCCTTTTCTTGTATGCTTATTTTTGCTTGAGGAAGGTTTGCTATTGTCATTTCTTTTGGAGTCTTTCTCCTTTCTTCTTTCTTTCCTGTCCCTTCTGTCCTTGTTCTTGTTCTCTGGACAGTCAGGAACTATGTGCCCTGGTTTCCTGCAACCAAAGCAGATAATGTCTTTACTGTTGCTAATGGACTTGTCATACCTTGGCTTGTCCTGCTCCTTGTATGATCTTCTTCTGAAGTCCTTTCTGGCCATCTTGTAGAATCTTTTGGCCAACAAGCTGAGTAGTTCATCATTGCTTGTGCTCTTATCTTCAGGCAGATCCTCAGTTGCCTTAAAGGCTATGGTCTTCTCTTTCCTTGTGGCTGGTGAAGCAGTCTTCTGTTCTTCCTCTCTATTCTTGATGAGTAGCTCATAAGACTTGAGCTTACCCAACAAAGCTTTAGTGGTGATTTCATTCAGACTTCTGGCATCCTTAATTGGCCAGATTCTTGAATCCCAAGTGCTGGGGAAGCACATTAGGATCTTTTCATTGAGTTCTATCAGAGAAATCTCTTTGTCTAATGTCCTCAGTTCACTGACAATTAGACTCAGTCTGTTGTACATGTCTCCCACTGACTCAGTCTCTCCCTTCTTGAAGTTCTCATATTGGGAGATGAGATGGGATCTTCTGTCCTTTCTCTCATCAGCTGAGCCTGAGACTATTTCTGAGAGCTTGTCCCAAATCTCCTTGGCTGAATTACATTCAGCTACCTTTTGAAATATGTCATCTGACATTGTCTGGGCTAGAATGTTCATAGCCTTGGCATCAGCTACTTTCCATTTTTTGATGTCAGCATCTGTTCCTGATGGAGGTGGAACAGTATTTGTACTTGTGCTCTCTGGGGGTCTTGGACACACTGTCAAAACAGAATTAAAAATATCTTCGTCAATAGAATTCATGTAAAGTCTAATCCTTGCTTTCCAAAGTGCAAACTTTGATAGATTACACACTGGAGGTCTGGTGCTAGCATAATCTTTGTTTTGGGCCATGATTTGTGCAAACAAAAACTAATAAAAAAATACAGAAGAAAAGCAGATCTAGTTTGGGATCTTGGGGTTCAGGTGTTAGCCTGCACAACCAATCAGATATGGTATGTTTAACCAACCTCGCTTTGATACCAATTGAAAGTGCAACTAGATCTGATATACTCTAGAGGGGGGTGAATAGAGTATATGGTGCTTAAAGACTTTTTACAATCTTTTACAACAATTGTTGTAATCTGTGTCAGCAGGGAAGCAATAAAGAATCTAACTACAGCACTAAGCTAAACAAGAACTAAGCACAGAGAGAATCAAGGCCAGAAACAAAAATGAAAGCAAGCAGAACCAGAAGACACAAGGGAATATAGTGGTTCCCCAAACTTGGGTACATCCACTCTTCGACCACCCTAGGTAGGAATCCACTGCAGGATGAGTTGATCAGGTGTTCTGGGCACCAATGAGCTTTTGATAAGGTGCTCAAAAACCAAAGCAGATTTTTTGATCAGGTGTCTTGCCACCAATGAGCTTTTGACAAGGTGCTCAAAAACCAGGTTCAAACTTTTGAAGGGAGTTTGAAAAACCCTTTACAGAGTGGGGGTGAGAGAGTGATGGAAGTCTTCTCTTTCTCAAACAATTGAGAAGACTATGTGGATTGATGTCAAAGCTCCCCCTGAATCCTTGAAATCTTCAGGAAGAAGAGCTTTGCTTGAGGGTGATAGGCCTTCAAATATTGAACTCCAACAATAGATGATTTCAGCAATGGCTGAAATGTTGTGTGTCTGGAGTCTTGAAATGATGTTGGCCTTGAACACTTTGAAAGATGAAGAGATCTGAAGATTGAAAACTAGATCTCCTTGGATGAGTGTTCTTCAGAATTCTTTTTGACAGAAGATTTTTGAGTATTTTTCTGTAATCTGTATTGTGTGTGCTCTGTCTTGTTCTCCTTAGAGATTCAAAAACATTCTATCTTTTATTCTCTGTTCCAGAATAGAATATCATTCTCTGTCAAGGATAGCCGTTGGTCTGCATTGATTGCATCCTTAATTGCATAATCTCTTCTGGAGGAAAGTCCACAGAATTATTCCTTGAAAAATCCCTTGAAACTTGGACTAGAATCAAATGAAAACGGCTAGCAAATCTCTGGATTAATTGCAGAATAACTCTTAACTGATTTGAATTTGAATTCTGGAAGTTATCTGAAATCGTCGAACTGAGCTCTGCTATCATCGAGCTGAGCTCAGCGATCAGGAAATCTTAAGCAGCAAAATATCGTCGATCTGAGCTCAAAGATCGTCGAACTGAGCTCAGAGATAAAGATCCAAGGCAGAGTCAAAATCGTCGAACTGAGCTCACCGATCGTCGAATGGGGTTCGACGATATTATGAAGTTGAGCTCAGCGATCGTCGAATGGAGTTCGACGATCTGTCGAAGTTGAGCTAGACGATCGTCGATCGGAGTTCGACGAATCATCGTGCTGAGCTCGACGATCAGACATAGTCTCCAGACAGAAAAACTTGGTCTTCAGGGCAGCTTCCAATCCTAGACTTCTAACCCTTAGACTCAATTCTAATTGACCTTTTAAGCTATACATGAGGTCAAAATAAGTTCCTAGAGACATAGTGATCCTGACCCAAATTAGTAATAGGGTGTTCCAACAGACTTAAAGATGCTTTTTGTTTGCTTGCCTTCTTGACAAGCCTTGCTTATGCTTTCCTTCTTGTAGTGACTAGAAGGCATTCCTCTGACAAGGTTTTCCCTAGATAGCTTAGAGATATTCTTAAGTTTAACATGACCTAGTCTATTATGCCAAAGAATATTGTTATTAATAACTTGATTGAATAAGCATAGTTCTGAATTAGCAGAGTTAAAATTTACTAGGTATATATTCCCTTGTCTACATCCTGTTAAAACAGTTTGGTTATTTGAAGAAATAATACATTTTGAATTATTAAAGCAAACATGATAACCTACATCACATAGCTGACTTATGGATATTAGGTTATGTTGGAGACCATTTACATATACCACTTTTCTGAATGTGACAGCTCCACGGTTGAAGTCCACATAGCCTTCAGTTTGTCCAAAGCTGGAATCTACAAAGTTCAATTTTGGACCCAGCTTTTCCTTGAAATTGATCAGGCTGTGCTTCCATCCAGTCATGTGCTTTGAGCACCCATTGTCCAGATACCACTTATTTTGAGTGATAGGATAGTTCTTCACCTACAAGGAAATAAATTAGATATTCTTGACCTAGGTCACCTTGGATCCTTGTTTCTTTTCATAAGAAAAGCTGGAACTATAAGAATATTCAGGCTAGCTTTTATACCTTAAGGGGTGAAATATTCTAGGTGGAAAGATCCACTGATTAAACTGATTATTGAATGTTCTTGGTCGGTTACAAGTTTTTGAAGAAATAAAATTTTTGTTAAGTTGATCTGTGTTCGATGAATTTTTGTGAGTTCGTCGACCTGAGTTCGACGAATTGGGATGAGTTCGTCGAACTGCACTCAGAGAATGATAGAAGTCATTTTCTGAGCCACAAAATCGTCGATCTCTGATCGACGAACCATACTGGTTTCTTCGATTATAGTTCAACGAATTATTATAATATAGATCTGCGTTCGGAGTTCGTCGACTTGGGTTCGAAGAATTGTACATGTTTCGTCGATCGGAATTCGACGAAAACTACTGAACATTGTTCTGGTTATAATTTTTCTTATTCTTATGTGTAATATCAGTTTGATTAAGATTGGTATTTTACACTTTATCCTTACCCTTTTCTGAAATAAATTTTATTGGGGTGGTTAATATGTTTTTCTGAATTAGTGGGGGTAGGCTTGATGAAGCACCTAAGCCCAGCTTGCCATTAAGTCTCGCATTCACTATGCTAGTGATGTCCATCAACTTGATGTTTCTCCCATTCAGGGATTCTTTAAGTTTCCTTGCCTCACATAGTTCAGATTTTAAAGATATAATTTGTTCACTGGCTAGGGTTTGTTCATCTTTTAACTCAGTATTTTCAGAAATCAAATTTTCTTGATTAGTCAGTTTTTTCCTAAGTATTTGGATTTCTTTTTTAGAGTAAATTATGTCAATACACATGATTTTAAATTCAATTTTGAAACAATCAGAACAATAATCAAAAGATGATAGTACCTGATCAACTTCTGATTCTGAAGCCCCTTCATTATCAGATACTTCTTCATCATCTAATGGGCTGCTAGAGGCATTGATGGCCATAAGGCAGACTTCCTTGGCCTTTGCCTCTTTTTCCACTTCACTGGAACTGGAAGATGTGGATTCATCTTCTGTATCACTTCTGGTATCAGCAACATAGGCCTTCTCCTTCCTTTTCTATTAGCTGGAGGAAGGCCTGCTGTATAGTTGTCTTCTAGAGTCCTTCTCTCTTCTTCTTTCTTTTTTCTGATTCTCTGGACACTCTGAGATAAAGTGTCCTGGTTTCTAGCACCCAAAACACACTACTTCTTTTATAGGAGTTTTATCATACCTTGGCTTATCATCCTATCTGGATGCTTTTCTCCTGAAGTCCTTTCTTGTCATTTTGTAGAACCTCTTGGCAAAGAGACTCACTAGTTCTTCATTAACTATTGAAGCTTCAGTCTCTTCAGCAGCCATGAATGTTATATTTTGCTCCTTTCTAGCTGGTGGAGGAGTCCTTCATTCTACAGCTTCTCTAGTTATCAGCTGGTCATAGGATTTGAGCTTTCCCAATAGAGATTCTGTGGAAATCTCATATAAACTCCGGTCCTCCGTGATTGGCCAGATCCTGGAATCCCATGAGCTTGGGAAGCACATGAGGATCTTATCATTCACTTCAGTAAGAGTGATGTCCTTGTCTAAAGTCTTCAGCTCATTGATTATTGAGCTCAATATGTTGTACATGTCAAC
The DNA here is from genome assembly GCA_039583875.1 of Platanthera guangdongensis. Lineage (NCBI taxonomy): Eukaryota > Viridiplantae > Streptophyta > Magnoliopsida > Asparagales > Orchidaceae > Platanthera > Platanthera guangdongensis. The sequence continues at coordinate 204,107,904 of CM077151.1, read as the reverse complement.
AACAGATTCTGACTCATCCTTCTTGAAGTTCTCATATTGGGAGATGAGAGTTGATCTTCTATATTTCCTCTCACCAGCAGAACCAGCTACCATTTGGTTGAGATAGTCCCAAATAGTTTTGGCTGATTTGCATTCAGCCACTTTCTGTAAGATGTCATCAGACATAGTCTGAGCCAGAATGTTCATGGCCATTGTATTAGCAATCTTGGCCTTCTTCTGAGCTTTAGTCCACTCAGGTTGTGGAACAGCATGTGTTCTTGAAGTTGATGTAGATGTAGATGCAGATGGTTGAGGAGGACCTGTCAAAATAGAATTGTAGAAGCCCTCATCAATGGAATTCATATAAAGTTTAATTCTTGTCTTCCAGATGGAAAACTTATTCAAGTTGCATACTTGAGGTCTGGTGCTTGCATAATCCTTGTTCTGTGCCATGCTATGAAAATAATCCTAAGAGAAATAAAGGGTTAGATCTAACATAAGAACTTTTGGCTTAAGGGTTAGCTTGTACAACCAAAGGAACACTGCTCTGATACCAATTGAAAGTGAGGGTTAGACCTGATATGCTCTAGAGGGGGTGAATAGAGTATCTTTAAACCTTTTTGCTGTTTATAAACTTTTCAGAGTGGAGCAAATAATATATACTAATATTTAATGTAAGCAATGATATACCCTAAGATAAACTAATCTAACACAGCCACCACAATAACTAAACAATCAGATGCACAACAAGAACCAAAAGAAAGAGGGCAACCAGACAACATAAGAACTTTTATAGTGGTTCCCCAACATGGGTACATCCACACTTCTACCACCCTGGTTGGAATTCACTAGCAGGTTTTGATCAGGTGACTGTCACCAATGAGCTTTTGATCAGGTACTCAAAAACCAACCCAAGTTTTTTGATCAGGAGACTTGCAAACAAGGAATAACTTTTGAAGGGAGTTTAAAAACCCTTTATACAGTGAGGGGTGAGAGATTTATGATGTCTTCTCTTTCTCAAAACAACTGAGACGGCAAGTGGATCTTGATGATGTCAAAGCTCCCCCTGAGATATTGACTTTGTTCAGGAAGATTGGAGCTTTGCTTCAGGGTGTAGGTCTTCTATCTTCAGCCTTGATTTGAACAAATCCAGGAACTTCTTGACTGATAGAAGTTTGTTGTCCTTGAACAATCATGGAGTGAAGGTTGAAGAAGACTCTTGATTTAGAATAAATGTTCTTCTTCTTCAGTACTGTCAAGGTGAAAACAAGATTGTTTTCTGCAAAGAGAAGGATTAGAATGTGATTGCAGTTGATCTTCTCTGTGTGCCTTGTATTTTCTTTCTAGTCTGGACTGTCTTCCTTTTTTTGTTGAAAAGAGAGAAAATCTCTTTTATATGATCACTCAGATTTCTCCTTTGAAATTTTGAATTCCTTTTTGCATTAATTGCTAACGTCCTGGAGAATGTAATACGGCTGGATAGAATATCTGCATTAATGGATTTCCCCAACTGTCCTATTGAAGAGCGGCAAGAAATAATCCTGATGAATACCATAATCAATGCTGCTTCTAACGGTTATATTCAGAGAATATTAAGCATTGATTATTTAGGAATTACTGCAATTAAATAAGGATAAAAGAAGGAAAAATCCAAGTTTGGGACTGCACAGAATTCGTAGAGCAAAGAACAGATTTCGTCGACCTGAGTCCAAAGTTCGTCAAGCTGAGAAATCTTGTTCATCAAGCTGAGAAATCTTGTTCGTCGACCTGGGAATCCATGTTCGTTGAGCTGAGAACTAGGTTCGTCGACCTGAGATCAGATGACTGCTTTCTGTAAAGAACTTCCCATTTCTTTGCTCTAAGTTCATCAGGCTGATAATGCAAATTCATCAACCTGAGTTCAGAGAAAGGATTCTGTACTTAATGTGTTGAAGTTTAGCTTCCAGAAATCATCGACCTGAGCACGAATATCGTCGAGCTCAACTCAGAGAATTTACTCTGAGTTCGTCGAGCGGAGCATGACTTTCGTCTAGCTGAGTTTGACGAACATCGAACTCACTTGTCTGAACTTGATTTTCTTCTAGGTCTTGAGTCTTCTGTTGTCTTCTATTGGCTGGTCCATGTGTTTGTTTCTAAGGACTTAGCTTAAACTCTAAGACACAAAGACATGACCCTCGCGATACAAGGTCGGTGAAACATCCTAATTAGTCAACCTAGCCCAAATCAATCTAGGGACCCAACTATGTTGTATGACAGATCTAAAGCCCAGGGATTAGGTGAAGATCGTGGAGTAGATCTTGAAACTGCAGGAGCGAGGCAAGCTCACCGGCATGCTGCTGCTGCTGAAGGAAGAGAAAGAATGGAAGAACTAGGTCAAGAAGGAAATGGCCTTGATGAACAGCTCGGTGAAGACCAGCGAGGTGAGACTTCACGACCCCTACCGCAGGAAATGTTTACCTTGCCTGTAGCCCGGCCATCGTAAACAATCACTTCGAGATAAATCCTGCCATCCTCAACATGATCCAAAATAACATGCAGTTTTCGGGCTTGCCAAGTGAGGATCTGCAGCTCCGTCTGGCAGAATTCTCGGAGATTTGTGGCTCCTTCCGCTACGCTGGTATTACTGATGACGTGGTGAAGCTAAGGCTATTCCCCTTTTTGCTGAGGGACAAGGCAAAACCCTGGCTCCAAAATATTGCTCCCGGGACTACAACTACATGGGAAGCTCTTTCCTCGAAGTTCATAGCTAAATTCCACCTGGTGGACAAAATAGTAAACACCCGAAGGGAGATAGCCACTTTTAGGCAGCTGGACCAGGAAATATTCTCTGAGGACTGAGAGAGATTTGTTGATATGTAGCATCGATGCCCCCAGTACGGCTGTGGGCCATGGAATTTATTTGAAATCTTTTATTTTGTTGTTGAGCCCAATTACAGGGCTATGATCTATGCGGCGGCTAGAGGAACTTTCATGAACCATACTCCCGATGAGGTTTTGTGGCTCCTTTATGACACTGCTACCCATAACATGTATTGGACTGCGGGAGAAACACCACGAGGGGTGCGAGAAATTTGTTTGATGTAAATGCGGTGCATCCGCATGCATAGGCGAGCCATCCTACGATGGATGGAATGATGGTGGTGACTAGATCGACCCCTCCTCCGGCTGGGGTGATGGCTATTTCATGTCAGGGTTATGGAAAGCTCGACCATCATACATATGACTGACCAGCTGGAGAAGCTTTTGCTGATCCCTCAGGTGTTTCTGCTGACGAGAATGTAAATTTTATAAGTAATCAAAACCACACTGCTCCTTATAACAATGCTTATAACCCGAATGTGAGAAATCATCCGAATTTCTCCTGGAACCAATATGCGCCCGGTCAAAGGTGGCAGGGAGGCCAGCATCAGTTTGATGCTCATGCTTCTAATAACCATCCATGATGGCCGCAAGAAGGTTATAATCAGAACGCGTATGGGACGCGAAAGAGTGCATTAGAAGAAATGATGAAAAAGTTTGTGGAGATGACCCAATCCAACATGGCCACTCAGACTGCCTCCATGAGAAACTTGGAGATGCAGCTGGGTCAACTGGCCCATATGTTCTCTGAACGTACTCGCGGCACCCTCCCGAGCGACACGAAAAAAAATCCATGTGAGCAATGGAAGTGTGTTGGGGAGACGGATGAGTGTACTGAAAATGAAGTGGCCGTGAAATACGAAATAAATGAGGTTGAGATTGTGTCCCTATGTGATTCTGGATCTTCTTGCAACCTTCTTACTTTGCAAGATGTTGAGAATTTTAATTTAAATATTGAGTCGAATGTCCAGAAATCACTCGTGCTGGCCGATGGGTCGGTAGTGAAGACCGACGGTGAGATAAAGTAGGTGGAAGTGATTTTGAACAGGGCTGCAGTGATCACTAATTTTCAGGTTTTGTGACCAATGGAGAATGCTTCAAAACCTATCTTAGGGGTCTCATTCCTGAAAGCTAGTCAGGTGATGTTGCAATTTAATGCGAGTGGCATCACCTTGACATCCAAGGTTGATTCACCTTTACCACCATCCCTTCCCTCTATGATTTCAAATGAATCCAGAAAACTGTCGGACTTAAATGTTGTATTATTTGACGGTTTGCCAAGGATTCCTGAGACAGGTATGCTGAAGAAAGCTGAAGGAGAAACAAACTCGGAGTTGCTTGGAGTGCAACTAGTTGTGGATGAAAAAGGTTGTGAGAATAGTGAAAGTAAAGTTCCCGAGGCAAAGGAGCGAAGCACGGCTGATGAAAGCGTGCTTAATTTTGAATCAAAGACTTATATTGATTCAAATCAATTGTGTAAAACTATGAAACAGGTTACCTGGGCTAATCAATCACCTGTCGTGGGTGAGGAAAGGATTCCTCCGGACGGGAAAGCTAGAAATACCTATGGATTGGATGGAGTGGTTGTACCACCTTGGCGATCTCCATACGTAGAATTGCTAAAGAATGAATGGTGAAAGCACAAGGCGCTGGATTTTGCCCGCCGGCTCGAGAAGGAAGAGGCTAGGGGCAAGAGAGATTCGTCTTCCCTAGGCCCTAAAGCTCCCACTCCTTCCTCTTCTTGCATGACTGGGCGGATCTATCACAAGTCAGCATTTAGCTGAGAAGTGTAGGATCCCCGGGGCCCTCCTCCTTTCTTTTAGTTTAATTTTTGCTTTAAGTTGTGTGTGCCCTTAGACTTCTTCGCTGCATAATGAACAAATACTATGAACTTTATATAAGACTGTTAATACAAGAATTTGGTCCACCTTAAGGACGATAAAGAAAAGGGCTTATGGGAGACAACCCAATTTTGCTGCTTTTAATTTGTTCAATTATGCTGCTATGATTATATGTTTATAGTATTCATGCTTGGAGGTATTCTCTTTTGCAGGTGGAGTTCGTTTGGGCAGTGGACCTTCTACTAAAAATAATGCCGATCTTTTGGTGTGCTCATTTGCTGAGCATGGGGTAACCTCTCCCCTAACTTGTATTTCATTAATTTTATTGCAAATCTTTTGTTAGGTTGTTTAGATTAAGTCTAGTAGGGGTGAGTTATGCGAGTTACCAGTGTACATGCACCACTTTCACTTTCATACCAAAAGCACCTTTTTATTTTATGTTTTCTATTTTCATGAAATCATTTCTGCATTGTGCACCTACACCCACATGAGCGCGATATTAACCACGTGCATGGCTCGAGTCAAATGTATTTCTTCCATGTAAACATTAAAATAGCGGTGCTGGCTTAGGATTTTAGGATAGAGTACTGTGAAACTCGTGCAGTGCTCCTAATCGAGTACGCGTAGATTTGATTTTTCTTTATACGCATAGATTTATACATTTTTTGCAGATGTAAATATTATTTTTACTACTAAAAACTATTGAATCTGGTGTAATCGAAAGGTACTGTAGGCATGTGTGTAATCATCGCAGGACTCATTTTGCTCGAGTCAGGATGAAGGATCATCTTTCTTGGTGGCTAAGAACTTGCCCTAAGATACTCTTGAAACATTGGTGCATGGTTAGTCAAGCGTGAGCATTATGCAGGCCCTCATTTTGTCCCGATTTAGCCTTGTACCCTGTCCTAACATTAATCTTTGTTAGCCTATATTGTGTCTATACCACCGATTAATTTAGCCCTACTCCGTGATCACCAAGGCCTAAAAGCCTATCCCAGTAGAACACCCCTATCTCGAGCTATTAGTATGTTACTTCTTGCCTTTGGGATGTTGTTGTGGTGTTGTTATGTGGTTGTGTGGTGGAGTTTTCTTGATAACTTGTGCTTAAAGTGTTACTTTATAAAAATTAAAAAAAGAGAGAGAAAAGAAAAGAGGGTAAAAAAAGAGAGGGATGTTATTTGTTGTGAAATAAGAAAGGTAATTTGAAATTCCATTTGTGATTTTATTTCTGTGGCGGAAGGCAGTGCACACACCCTTGTTGTCAAGTTCAAGTTTGGTGGTGTGGTGCACCTGCATTTTGTGTTGGTTCGAGGATAATGTTTTGCATGAGCTCATTTGGGGTTGTGCGTAGCCGTCATTTTTAACCTTGTGCATCCTTACCTACGTATACACCCCAGCAACATCATTATCCTAAAGCCCTACGGATTCACGCTTGAATCAAGCTAGCGCCGTGGAGAGAATATGAACAGGCAAGCGTATGGTCCCCGACATTGATGGATTTCTTTGGAGGTGATCACGATCCTCAGTGTTTGGAAATGCTCATCTGAGTGTCCTGCCTACTTTCTTCCTATATATGACCGAACGATTCTCCAGAATTCTAATTTTGAGTAGATACAATATTTATTTACCCATGTCGAAAAGTATAAACTCCGTAGTATAATTAAAAAGTTTATCTATTATATTTTCTATGCCCATGATGTATTTGATTTCCTGCAATACTTTATTTGGATATTACTAAGCCAGCTAACTATTTTCTAGTCCACGGGGTGATGATTTGCTCGGGACGAGCAAAAGTTTAAGTCTGGTGGTCTGATGAGTCCAATTTATATAGTGTTTTTCGGACTCATCTGGGCCTGTTTTCTCACTCTTGCACTGCATTTCAACTGGTAATCAGTTATTTTTGCTTCCATCGGTTAATGACCACTCTGTGCACCACTTTGGCCTATGGGTGTGCAATTGCGCATTCTTTTGTTGGTGGTATGTACTGGGGTACTCCCTGTGTGGCTTTGGATATTCTTTGTTGTATATTTGGTGCTGGGAGCTTTTGGTCCAACTTTGGTTTTATTGTGTAGGTATTGCATTTTCCCCAAGGCAGGAATTCTGATTTATGGAAAACGTACGGTCGTGTGTTTCCTTAGCGCACGCTTTTTACCGATCGTGCGTTTTGTTGAGCTGGAGAATTGTCAAGTGGAGCTCTATTAATATCGTCGAGCTGTGCTCGATGATCTTTACATATTGTTAACACATGGTTTCTTTGGAACTATGTGCGATGGAAACGTATGGTTTTCCTGTGGCTACCGTGATTTATTGTGCTCTGTGGTTAATCGTGCGATTTTCTCATGCACGGGCAGAAGTGCTCGTGCGTGCACGGGAAGAAGTGCCTGTGCGTGAGTAAAACATACAGTTCCACCTGCTTGCTGGAAATTTCTGCTTTCTGTTGTTACCCGTGTGTTTTCCTTCACTCATGGGGGGAAGCGTCCATGCGCGAGGAAACGCACGGGTCAACTCTTCTTCTTCCGCAAGCTTGGACTGGAAGTTAATATCACACGGTTAACGCACGGTCTTTCCCCAAACTGTGCATGACCATTATTTCTGACTTCTCTATTTAAGCTGTTGGTCTCATTCGCCCAAAGGATCCAGTCTGCCATTTTCGCTCCTTTGAGCGGGAAAACCTTCCTCCTGCCATTTTCTTCTCTCTCCTCCTTGAAGAGCTCGTCTGGCCACCGTTCTCCCTGCAAAAGCTCTCAATAGCTTCATCTTCGGCTGCCATCGTCTTCTCCAACCTGAAAGCTCTGTTTCAAGCTCTTAGGTGCTGCATATGTGGAGTACTCCGGTTAGGTTTCGCCCAACGGTTATTCACTAATAAGACGGGTAATTAGAAGGAAGTGATAGCCCTTCTCAACCCCAAACGTCATCTATAGACCCAGCACGGACAAGTCCCGACAACCCTTTACTCCGGCCACGAATCTTGGAAAGTCTTCGTGTGTTTGGTTGTATCTCTACCCCTTCTCTTGTAGTTACTTTGCTCTTGATTGCTTGGTTGTTGGATTGATAAGAAAGAACATGATTTTGAAATATAGGGAAAGATCTTAACTTGCACTAGTTAGAGTTATATCTATATTCTAAGAAAAGAAAATCACAACACAAAAGTAAAGAAAACAGAGCAAGCAACATAGAAGACACAAGGATTTATAGTGGTTCCGCCTAACTGGGTATATCCACTCTTCTACCACCCTAGTAGGAATCCACTACAGGTTTTGATCAAGTGACTGCCACCAATGAGCTTTTGATCAGGTGCTCAAAAACCATACCTCAAGTCTTTTGATCAGGAGACTTGCAACCAAGAATAACTTTTGAAGGGAGTTAAAGAACCATTTATACAGGAGGAGAGAGAGAAAGCGACGTTGTCCTCTCTGTCAACAGTCTAAGAGAAGACTTTAGTGGATTTGATGTTAACAAAGCTCCCCCTGAGTTATAGAGTTGTTCAGGAAGATTGAGCTTTGCTTCAGGGTGAGTAGGCCTTCAGATTGATGATGTCTCCATCAAGCTTCTCATACTTATATTGATTGTGTGTCTCTTTAAAAGCCTGGAGTAGATGAAGAACTCTGCGAGTATATAGATTGATGCAGAGTTCATCCTTTTCTCTAAAATGGAAAGCCTTCACTGTATATCTAGTCTCTGTCTGTTCTCTGCCACTCTATGTGTTTTTTGTCTTCCTTGTTGTTTTTTTTTTCTATCGAATTCACATATTTGAATTCATTTATCTTGAAGACGGCTGAAGCATTCCCGAGAGTAGAAGATGCCTTGGAATTTAATCCACAATTAATCTTCTATAACTGCCCACTTTGAACGACTATTTCTATCGGGAATGTTTAGCACTAATTGTTCTGACTGTAATTAATCCTTAATTAATTCTGCCAACTGTAACTGATTGCACAGAATTCGTCGATCGGAGCTCGCAGATTGTCGAGCTCAGTTTCTTATTTCGTCAAGCTGTATTGAGTTCAGCGATCGTCGACCTGATCTTGGAGTTTCTCGAGCTATGTTGGGTTTCCTCGCGCAGTGCTTCTTGGTTGAGTTCGTCGAGTCGAGTTCAGAGAAGGAACTCATAATTCTTTAACCTGAGCTAGTCGTTCATCGACAAGAGTTCTACTAACGTCGAACTGATTTTCTGACAACTGTAATTCTTGGAGTTCTTTCAGTAATTCTCTTGAACTCTTTTGTGGCAAAACTAGAAGTAAACCTATGACCCTTTACTATACATTGTGGGTCAATCTAAACAAACCTAATAGTGATCCTTTCCCAAATCAGAACTAGGGTTCCAACAATCTTCCCCTATTTGGGTGAGGACACTATTTACATAAAAAAAATGCAAAGCAAAAACAATCTGCCTGATTTATTAGAATTTTCAGCAGATGAACATAAGTGCTTTGAGTAATAAAATAAATAAATAAAATAAAATTATTGCTGCATCTTATTGCTGCATCCTTCCAAGCAATTTCCCTTAACACATAGAATAAACAATCTCCCCCTACATACTTTTCCTTGCACAAATCTGAGTATAATTTATAACCTAGGAGAATAAAACGGCTCACTCTACTACTGTAGCCTTTCAAGAAATATCTCACTATACAGCCACTGATATATCCTCTGTATTGGCTGAGACTAAAGTCTTTTGGTTACTATCAAATACCGTTGTTCATCTGTGGTAAGATAGGTCTTTTCCTGAAAAGAGATGTTAGAAGTTCTGTACCCAGATTACCTTGGGTCCTATTTTTATTTCACAATAACAATTTGAAATGAAAGAGCATACAGGTTGATCCTTGTATCCAATTGGATTATATTTCCTAGGAGGAATTATCCACTCAGTAAATAGATTTATAAAATGTTGATTATGATTTTGAAATAAGTTAAAATTCCTGCTCTGAAATTTTGAGTTTGACGAATTAAGGTCTTTTCGTCGAACTGAGTTCGACGAATGGTATTGAGATCGTCGATCTCTGCTCAGAGAATAATAGAAATTGTTTTCTCTGTTCCACTTTCGTCGACCTCTGTTTGACGAATCACATTTATTTCGTCGAGCATAGAATCCTGACCGGTTAAGTTTGAAATCATTGTTCATATTTCCTCGAGCTTTGTTCGACCAATGGTGTTGTTTTTGTCGAGGTCGGTTCGACGAATTATTTTGAACAAAAAATTTCTGAAGATTTTTAGTTTGATTTGGTAAAACTTCAGTTATTTTCTCTATGTTCTCTAACTTTTCTTTTTCTTTAATTGATTCTAAATGACTTATTTGTTGAAGTGCATTCTTCAAATCTTCTTAGAGTTTTGTATTTTCAGAAGATACATTATTTAGTTTCTCTCTGAGAAGTTTTATTTACTTCTCAGATTGAATTAAGTCTTCACACAATAATTTAAAATCAGTTTTAAATTTTTCTGATGAAAGATCAAGGGTATAGATTACCTGATCTTCATCTGATTCACATTTTGATTCTTCATCGGAGTCTGATTCTTCATCAAGATTGCTGCAGGAGGCATTTATTTTCATTAGGTAAAATTATTTTGCTCTAAACTCTTCTTCATCATCAGTTGTATAGGATGAAGCTTCAGAGTCACTCCAGGTTTCAGCTTTAAGGTTTCTTTCTTTAGCTGATCCAGAAACCATTACTGTGAGGGAGTCCCATATATCTTTTGCAGATGAACATTCATCAACTTCCTGAAAAATGTCATCAGACATTGATTGTGCAAGAATGTTCATTGCTTGTGTATCAGCAATCTTCAGTCTTTTCTAAGCATCTGTCCATTGAGATGAAGAAACAACATTGGTACTTGTCGTTTCCTGAGGTTGAGTTGGTCCTAACAAAATGGAATTAAAAATGTTTTCATCAATGGAGTTCATATAAAACTTAATCCTTGTCTTTCATAGTGCAAGCATATCAAGATTGAACATAGGTGGTCTGGTGCTTGAAAAATATTCATTTTGTGTCATGATAAACTCTAAAGATGTATAAGATCTATCAGATCATTTTGGTTCAGGCGTTAGCCAGTACAACCAAGAAACATTGCTTTGATACCAATTGAAAGATAGGGACAGTTCTTAACTTGAACTAGTTAGAGTTATATCTATATTCTAAGAAAAGAAAATCACAGCACAAAAGTAAAAAAAACAGAGCAAGCAACACAGAAGACACAAGGATTTATAGTGTTTCCCCCTAACTGGGTACATCCACTCTTCAACGACCCTGGTAGGAATACCCTACAGGTTTTGATCAGGTGACTGCCACCAATTAGCTTTTGATCAAGTGCTCAAAAACCAAATCTTAAGTCTTTTGATCATGAGACTTGCAACCAAAAATAACTTTTGAAGGGAGTTAAAGAACCCTTTATACAGGAGGGGAGAGAGAGAGTGATGTTGTCTTCTCTGTCAACAGTCTAAGAGAAGACTTAATGGATTTGATGTTAACAAAGCTCCCCCTGAGTTATAGAGTTGTTCAGGAAGATTGAGCTTTGCTTCAGTGTGAGTAGGACTTCAGATTGATGATGTCTCCAGCAAGATTCTTAGACTGATATAGATTGTGTGTCTCTTTAAAAGCCTGGAGCAGATGAAGAACTCTGTGAGTATATAGATTGATGCAGAGTTTCTCCTTTTCTGTAAAATGGAAAGCCTTCACTGTGTGTCTATTCTCTGTCTGTTCTCTGGTACTCTGTGTGTTTTCTGTCTTCCTTGTTGTTCTATTTTTTTCTATCGAATTCACATATTTGAATTCATTTATCTTGAAGACGGCTAAGCATTCCCGAGAGTAGAAGATGCCTTGAAAATTAATCCACAATTAATCTTCTGTAACTGCCCACTTTGAACTGCTATTTCTATTGGAAATGTTTAGCACTAATTATTCTGACTGTAATTAATCCTTAATTAATTCAGCCAAATGTAATTGATTGCACAGAATTCGTCGACTGGAGCTCGCAGATTGTCGATCTCAGTTTCTTATTTCGTCGAGCTGTCTTGAGTTCAGCGATCGTCGACCTGATATTGGAGTTCATCGAGCTCAGCTGGGTTTCGTCGAGCAGAGCTTCTAGTTTGAGTTCGTCGACTTGAGTTCAGAGATGGAACTCAGAATTCGTTGACCTGAGCTAGTCGTTCGTCGACCAGAGTTAGACTATCGTCGAACTGATTTTCTGACAACTGTAATTCTTGGAGTTCTTTCAGCAATTCTCTTGAACTCTTCTGAGGCAAAACTGGAAGTAAAACCTATGACCCTTTACTATACGTTGTGGGTCAATCTAAACAAACCTAATAGTCATCCTTGCCCAAATCAGAACTAGGGTTCCAACAATCTCCCCCTATTTGGGTGAGGACACTATTTACATAAAAAATATAAAAATGCAAAGCAAAAACAATATGCCTGATTTATAAGAATTTTCAACAGATGTACATGGGTGCTTTGAGGAATAAAATAAATAAATAAAATAAAACTATTGTTGCATCCTTCGAAGCAATTTCCCTTAACACATAGAATAAAAACTCTCCCCCTATATACTTTTCCTTGCCAAAATCTGAGTAGAATTTATAACCTAGGAGAATAAAAATGCTCACTATACTACTGTAGCCTTTCAAGCAATCTCTCACTCTACTGATGTAGCCTTTCAAGCAATGCTCACTCTACTGAGAGAGTGATGTTGTCTTCTCTGTCAATAGTCTAAGAGAAGACTTTAGTGGATTTGATGTTAACAAAGCTCCCCCTGACTTATAGAGTTGTTCCGGAAGATTGAGCTTTGCTTCAGGGTGAGTAGGCCTTCAGATTGATGATGTCTCTGTTGGAGCATGCGATCCGCGCTTCTTAGTTTGAGAATAACAAATCCCGGATGTATTTGATCTTGGTATGTGTTTTAAATATGCAGGTATAACAGCATTTTTATGTACAAAAGAAAGGCTGAGCATGACATTGATGATAAGGAAAACCGCGCTATCACTGGAGATAACGCTACCGCGGGCGATAGCACAATCAGTTCCTGCTGACGTCAGCCTTAATCCGAACGTTGTCGCGCACGAAGTCACGGTTCAGCGATATCGTGGGGCGATACCGATGTCGCCGTGCGATATCCCATGATCGTCACGTTCTTCGCTCAGATCTGAAAATCAGCGCGACATGTGCCACGTGTCAAGCAACGGAGAGTTATCACTATCGCGGGGCATTAACGCTACCGTCGGCGATAGAATGAAGTGATATATACGACCAAAAATTTCAGGGAAGAGTTGGATCGTGCAGAGCTTTGTTTTCCCAGAGAATTTTTAGAGCCTTCATCTCCGTTTCCAGACGAACTCCCTTGGTCCGTTGAAATCTCACGAGCGAAGGAGATACGACCGTGCGTTCAAGATTGGAGATCTTCTCGTTGGTCCACCATCATCTTCAGAGCTCATGATTTTGAGGGAGTTTTTAAGTTTTACTATTGTACTTTCATTTTCACTCTTTATCTTTGTAATTGGGAAGGGAAAATCACCACCTTGTGTGTGGTGTCTAAGTCCGTGTGTGGCTTAGGGGCAAATCACCACCTTGTGTGTGGTGTCTAGGTCCGTGTGTTTCTTAGGAGTAAATTGCAGCGTTTTGTGCAGCGTCTAGATCATAGGTTTGATTTAGGGGGAGGCTAGTAGCCATATCTAGGGAGATATTGACTATAGCCTACCGGTTCTTGGGAGAAGGATCGGTGAAAAAGCTAAAAACTATTATCGTTGTAAGCCTTGATTTCAAGCTTTATTGGAATCATTTTACATATATATTTTGGAGAAATAAAATCTTGTTTTTCATTTCATTGATCTGTCTCAAACATAGTATCTAGTTTCATATTTTATAAAAAGTTCAAAAAAGTTTAAAGAGCCCTTATTCACCCCCACCTCTAAGGGCGCCACAAGATCCTACAGTCTCTAGTAAGCTTCTTAGAGTGATATTGATTGTGTGTCACTTTAAAAGCCTGCAGCAGATGAAGAACTCTGTTAGTATATAGATTGATGCAGAGTTCCTCCTTTTCTGTAAAATGGAAAGGCTTCACTGTATGTCTATTCTTTGTTTGTTCTCTGGTACACTGTGTGTCTTTTTGTCTTCCTAATTGTTTTCTTTTCTTTTCTATCGAATTCACATATTTGAATTTATTTATCTTGAAGACGGTGAAGCATTCCCAGAGTAGAAGATGCCTTGGAAATTAATCCACAATTAATCTTCTGTAACTGCCCACTTTGAACGGCTATTTCTATTGGAAATGTTTAGCACTAATTGTTCTGACTATAATTAATCCTTAATTAATTCTGCCAATTGTAACTGATTGCATAGAAATCGTCGACCGGAGCTCGCAGATTGTCGAGCTCAGTTTCTTATTTCGTCGAGCTGTCTTGAGTACATTGCTCGTCGACCTGATCTTCGAGTTCGTCGAGCTCAGCTGGGTTTCGTCGAGCAGAGCTTCTTGGTTGAGTTTGTCGACTTGAGTTCAGAGAAGGAACTCAGAATTCGTTGACCTGAGCTAGTCGTTCGTCGACCAGAGTTCGACTATCGTCGAACTGATTTTCTGATAACTGTAATTTGGGAGTTCTTTCATCAATTCTCTTGAACTCTTCTGAGGCAAAACTGGAAGTAAATCTAAGATCCTTGACTATACATTGTGGGTCAATCTAAACAAACCTAATAGTGATCCTTGCCCAAATCAGAACTAGGGTTCCAACAATCTCCCCCTATTTGGGTGAGGACACTATTTACATAAAAAAAAATTAAAAATGCAAAGCAAAAACAATCTTCCTGGTTTATAAGAATTTTCAGTAGATGTACATGGGTGCTTTGAGTAATAAAACAAATAAATAAAATAAAACTATTGTTGCATCCTTCCAAGCAATTTCCCTTAACACATAGAATAAACAATCTCCCCCTATATACTTTTCCTTGCCCAAATCTGAGTAGAATTTATAACCTACGAGAATAAAAAGGCTCACTCTACTGTTGTAGCCTTTCTAGCAATGTCTTACTATACAATCACTGATATATCCTCTGTATTGGCTGAGACTGAAGTCTTTTGGTTACTATCAAATACCACCGTTCATCTGTGGTAAGATAGGTCTTTTCCTGAAAAGAGATGTTAGAAGTTCTGGACTCAGATTACCTTGGGTCATATTTTTCTTTCACAATAATAATTTGAAATGAAAGAGCATACAGGTTGATCCTTGTATCCAAGTGGATGATATTTCCTAGGACGGATTATCCACTTAGTAAAAGGATTTGTATAATGTTGATTATGATTTTGAAATAAGTTAAAATTTCTGCTCTGAAATTTTGAGTTTGACAAATTAAGGTCATTTCGTCAAACTGAGTTCGACAAATGGTATTGAGATCGTCGATCTCTGCTCAGAGAATAATGGAAATTGTTTTCTCCTTTCCACTTTTTCGACCTCTGTTCGACGAATCACATTTATTTCGTCGAGCATAGAATCTTGACCGGTTAAGATTGAAATCTTTGTTCATAGTTAATCGAGCTTTGTTCGACAAATGGTGTTGTTTTTGTCGAGCTCGGTTCGACGAATTATTTTGAACAAAACGTTTCTGAAGATTTTTAGTTTGATTTGGTAAATCTTTAGTTATTTTCTCTATATTCTCTAACTTTTATTTTTTAATTGATTCTAAATGACTTATTTGTTCAAGAGCATTTTTCAAATCTTCTTTGAGTTTTGTATTTTCAGAAGATACATTATTTAGTTTCTCTCTGAGAAGTTTTATTTCCTTCTCAGATTGAATTAATTCTTCACACAATATTTTAAATCAGTTTTAAATTCTTCTGATGAAAGATCAAGGGTAGAGATTACCTGATCTTCTTCTGATTCACATTCTGATTCTTCATCGGAGTCTGATTTTTCATCAAGATTGCTGCAGGAGGCATTTATTTCCATTAGGCAAAATTCTTTTGCTCTAGACTCTTCTTCATCATCAGTTATACAGGATGAAGCTTCAGAGTCACTCCAGGTTTCAGCTTTAAGGTTTCTTTCTTTAGCTGATCCAGAAACCATTACTGTGAGGAGTCCCACATATCTTTTGCAGATGAACATTTAGCAACTTCCTGAAAAATGTCATCAGACATTGATTGTCCAAGAATTTTCATTGCTTGTGCATCAGCAATCTTCAGCCTTTTCTGGGCATCTGTCCATTGAGATGAAGAAAAAACATTGGTACTTGTTGTTTCCTGAGGTTGAGTTGGTCCTGACAAAAAGAATTAAAAATGTTTTCATCAATGGAGTTCATATAAAACTTAATCCTTGTCTTCCATAGTGCAAGCTTATATAGATTGCACATAGGTGGTCTGGTGCTTGAAAACTCTTCATTTTATGCCATGATAAACTCTAAAGATGTATAAGCTATATCAGATCATTTTGGTTCAGGTGTTAGCCTGTACACCAAGAAAACCTGCTCTGATACCAATTGAAAGTTAGGGACAGATCTTAACTTGCACTAGTTAGAGTAATATCTATATTCTAAGAAAAGAAAATCACAGCACAAAGAAAATAAAATCACAGCACAAAAGTAAAGATAATAGAGCAAGCAACACAGAAGACACAAGGATTTATAGTGGTTCCGCCTAACTGGGTACATCAACTCTTCTACCACCCTGGTAGGAATCCACTACAAGTTTTGATGAGGTGACTGCTGTTGAATTTTCTCAAAGCGGTCAGCAAGGTAGCCTAAAGCCAAATTAATATTCTCAGAACTACCCAATTCACACTTTGATCATGCAGAAACCCATAGAGTAAGCTTAACACCAACCACAAATGGAAGACTAAGCAGGTCTTATATTCATTCAGACTTCTTTACAAGGCAAGGTATACGTCGCGAGACATGATTTCGAAAGTACACAAGCTACAAATAGAAAGAACAAAACAAGCCGGGCGGACAGCACTGGAGACCGCCGAGACGCCTAGTCTACCAAGGTCACCGAAGCCGCGCGAGCTGCAACTGCTACAAGCCGAATAGCATACGGAGTCTGCCGAGACCGTGAGGTCGAGCGGACATACTGTTATTCAATGCCTGCAGAAGAACTGAGGAACAGACCGCCTACCCGCCTGACACCGGCAGGCAGGTTATTGGAACTTGGACAAGCTGAAGCAGAAAGCTGACATGCCGCAGAAGCGACCAGCTGAGACCGTAGAGACCGCACACTTCAATGCCCAACTCCTGGCTCCTTGAAGCTAGCCGCGCGACTGCACACAGCAATCCGTCAGCACTACTCAACCCGTGCGGACAAAAAACCGCAGACCGCAACACTTGCCCAAGCCTAACTTACTGTTCACTCTGTTACTGTAGAAGTGCCGGGGGGTTATATTTATAGGTGAGGTGAGGAGTGTGGTCACCACCCTATTGAATAGAATCACCAACCCAGCCTGCGCACTAGCAAAACATCCGTCTGCTGAGTCCGCAAAGACTTAGCCGGATTCTAAGAAAACCGCCAGGAGCAAGGCACCGAGGTTCACTACCAGGCTGCCTTGAACCAGACCGCCCACACTATGCGGACAAGGACAGTCTGCACAGTCAGCAAACACCATAACACAAGGACAGCCACAACTCCTTCAGCAATAGTTCACACACGGAAGAGGTAGTCCGCATAATACAAGACTAAAGCCTCCATCCGCCATAAGTCCACGACCAAAGACAGTCCGCCCGTTCAACAGCGGACTTGGCAGATACTGCGGACACACTTGACTTGTCAAAGAATGTGACCAAGTCCAGTAAATCACCAAAGGCCTAGCGCAAGCTCGTAGGACAAGCCCAGTCCGCCAATACCCAAATCAGATCGGTAATTCCACCAAGGTAAGCAGATCGCCAATACTACTCGCACAACTGCCCAAACAAACAGCCAACTGCCGGACTCCGTCACCAATCCACATAGTTCTCCATAGCAGCTAACACCTGCTATTCACCAGAGCTTGGCAAGGGCCACAGAAAACCTTAAGACCAGTCCGCCACAGCAGACACTGCGGACACGCCAGTCCGCAATCCTCCCGTGGATAAGGCACCCAATCCGCCGATTAACACAAGCTTGCAACACACAAGGCGCTGAACAGAGCACTGCCTACAGCCTGCAAACCGCAGTCCGCTCAGTCCGTTTTGCCAGGCCCGACATCCTTGGCCATAGGCCAACCAAGCCGCACAACAGACCGAGCAAGCCGCCTACCAGGCCGCACAGTCCGCTCCTCAACAGCCAAGCCAACAAGACAGCCAACACCCAGGTCGCAACCCGCAGTCCGCCCAGGATGCGTACTCAGACCGCTCAGGCCGCACAAGCTGCTCTTCAACAGCCAAGCTAGCCAAGGTCATCAGGCCGCAACAACAGTCCACCCAGGCCGCAGACTCAGTCCACATAGGCTGCTTAGACCACCCGGCCTGCCAATCACCCACTTCCACTTCATAAATTTGAACACTCCCCCTTAAAGTTAGAAGTGGTGATCAAGCCCAGCAAGCAACGTAACCGCTGAAATGGCCCCTTCGACAGAGGCTTCATGAAGATGTCAGCAAGATTATCTTCACTTCGAACATGCCCGACCAGAAGAGATCCCTCCAACACCTTCTCCCTTATGAAGTTGTGCTCGTTTTCAATATGCTTGGTCCTTGCGTGACACACTGGATTGTTTACCAGTTTGAGAGCACTCTCATTGTCACCCAGGAGTAAAGTATGCCCTTGCACTTCTTCTTGAACATCCTTTGTAAGCCTCCTCAACCAGATTGCTTCTCGAGCAGCCCAGGCCGAAGCCTTATACTCAGCTTCCGTAGTAGACACAGACACAGAATCTTGCTTCTTGCTACACCACGAAATACAAGCTGAACCATAAGTGAAAACATAACCCGAAGTTGATCTCTGATCATCCAAGTAACCACCATATTCAGCATCCGTGTATCTAAGCAAAGCAAAGTCCGCATCTCTACTATAGAGGAGTCCAATATCAGAAGTTGTCTTGACATACTTCAAGATTTTCTTTGCGGAAACCAGATGATACATACTTGGTTCAGCCATAAACTGACTTACTCGGCCAACAACATAAGCAATGTCTGTCCTTGTAATCGTCAGGTAGATCAAACTCCCTACAAGAGCCCTGAACACCAAGAGATCAAGAAGAATCCTTCCTTCATTTCGTCGAAGCTTCATCCCAGGTTCCAGTGGAGTAGAGCAACTCTTCCCTTCGCCCATGCCAAATCGACTTACAATGCGATCTGCGTATCCCTTCTGGCAAATGAGAATCCCGCACTCCTTCCTCTCCACTTCAAGACCGAGAAAGTGATGAAGATCTCCCAAGTCTTTCATCTCGAAGAGTATAGCAAGCTCAGACCTGAACCTTGCTACTTCCTCCTCTGAATTCCCTGTGACGATCATGTTATCCACATACAGTAGGACCAAGACTTACAGCTCCCCCTTCTTCTTGACGAACAAGCTAGAATCCTAATTGGAAGCAAGATAACCGCAGAATTGTAAATACTCTATTATCTTCCCATACCAAGCTCTAGGAGCTTGCTTCAACCCATAGAGAGCCTTCCTGAGCTTGCAGACATAGTTCAGATGATCTTCACAAACAAATCCAAGTGGCTGATCCATGAAGATGTCCTTGTCAATTTCTCCGTAAAGAAAAGCATTCTTTACATCAAGCTGCCACATCCTCCAACCCTTGCAAGCAGCCAAGGCGATCACCACTCTAACTGAAGTCATCTTTGCAACCGGACTAAATGTCTCATCATAGTCTTCTCCATATTGCTGTGAGAATCCTCAAGCAACCAGGCGAGCTTTGAACCTATCAATGCTCCCATCAGCCTTCTTCTTCAAATTATACACCCACTTGCAAGTCACTGGAGTAATGCCATCAACCTTGGGCACAAGGTCCCAAGTTTCATTCTTCTTGAGAGAAACAACTCTTCCTTCATGGCATCATCCCACTCCTTGACTCCAGTGGCCTCATTCAAGTTTGCAGGCTCTCGCCCTTCCAGAGGACCTGCAAAGAAGCAGGAGACAAAGCTCTCTACATTCCCATCGCAGTATCGAGCAGGTGGCTTCACAACCCTCTTTGATCTCTGAAGAGGTTGTTCCTTGCTCACTATCTTCGTTGCTCCTTCAGGCTCAGCACCACCTTCAGCAAGCTTTGAGCAATGCTCCCCCTACTTCCTGAGCCAGAAGCCTCAGCACCAGAACTTGAAGCAACATGAGCTGCTTGTGAAAGAGCAAGCTCCACTTCAAGGCCTTCAGCAGCCACCTTCTGTTCTCCATCAACCTTACTTTCGGTTAGCTCAACCGAGCCACCTCCATACGACGTCAGTTCATCAAAGACAACATCTCTTAACACAATAAACTTCTTCGTCGTTGGATCCATGAATTTCCATCCCACCTTCCGCTCATCATAGCCCACGAAGACAAGCTTCCTTGCCTTTGCATCCAGCTTGGTCCTTGAAGCACCCGGGACATGCACATAGCAAGTTGAACCGAACACCCGAAGGTGTTCTACACTAGGCTTATCCTTCATCAACAGCTCAAAAGGAGTCTTCATGTAGATCGGGCTAAGAGGTATCTGATTGATGACGTAAGAAGCACAAGACATCCCGTCCGCCCAGAAGGACCTTGGAATGTCTTTCGCATGAAGCCATCATTTGCAAGTCTCCGTCAAATGATGAATCTTTTGCTCCGCTACTCCATTTTGCTATGGAGTGTGAGCACAAGTAAGCTCTATGTGGATCTCATGCTTCCTACAGATATTAGAAAACTCGGAGGAGACAAACTCACCACCGTTATCTGTTCTAAGCTTCTTGATCCGCAAGCCAAGCCGGCCCTCCACCAACTCCTTGAACTCCACAAACAACCAGAAGGCTTCAGACTTCTCCTTCAAGAAATATACCCAAGTGTATCTTGAGTAGTCATCAATCAGCACAAGCATGTATCTGCTCTCGCCAAGGCTTGCAGTGATGGTTTGTCCCATCAAGTCTCCATGGATGCACTCCAATGGTCTCTTGCTCCTCGTTTGTGATTTATCAAATGGAAGGCATTGAGCCTTGCCATACTGACATCCTCGCAAACATGACCGTCGCCAAATGTAAATAGCTTAGGCAAGCCTCTTACAAGGCTTCTGTTTGCCATAGCCTTCAGCTTATCCATTCCTATATGCCCCAGCCTTTCATGCCAAATAGAAGCACTATCGTTTGCTCTACATCCGATCAACATAAGAGTTAGTAGCAAGAACAAACAAGTTCTTAACTCTCCTCCCAACATGACAACATCAGCCTTCACCATTGATACCTTGCGAAGGAACTTCACTTCTGTTGGCCCAAACAGAATGTGATAACCCTCATCGACCGTATTGGTCACCGAGAAGAGGTTCTTCTTCATGCCCGGTACGTGATACACACTCCTTAACGTAAGTGGCACCTTATCACTACACAAAGACACAACACCCTCCTTCTCTACTGCATATACAGTATTATCAGCAGTTATAATAGCTTCATTACCTGAGTAGGCTGGTAGAGAAGAGAACTTCGACTTGTCTCTGGTGAGGTGATGACCACACCCAGAGTCCACGATCCAATCATCGTTGAAGTCGACAGCGGACAAGGCACAGACAGAAGTGACCGTCATGAAGGCTCCGCCCCATCGAGCTTCCTCACTCTTAGAGCAAGCTTCCTCCTTGCCAGTAGCATGCCCAGGCTGCAGTTTGACCTTGCAGTCATGCTTGAAGTGTCCCCGCTGATGACACCTATAGCACTTCAGGTTCTTCTTCCAATCCTTCTTAGGAGCAGCGCTCCTCTCTGACTGATAAGAAGTTGAAGGCTCATTTTCAACAGCGGTCTTCTTCTTCTTCCCTTCCCATCCTTTCTTCTTCTTACCTGAGAAGAGAGCTTCACTGCCTTCCTCAGTGACTGTCATAGCAGCAATCTGCCTTGCTAAACTCTCCTACGAAGCAAGCAGGTTCTCAAGCTCCAGCAGAGGTGGCTGAGTAGCCCAGCCTTGAACATATGTCACAAAGGCAACATACTCCTTTCGCAAGCTGCGGATTATGTGCCTTTTCATCTTAGCCTCAGAGATAGGCTCATCCAGATCAAGCGCTGACAGCTCCACACACAAGCTCTTCATCTTTAGAAATAACTTTGAGATGGTCAGGTCTCCTTGAGTTGTCCTTGCATCTGCGCTACTAAGAAATTTGCAATGTCTGCGAACCAAGGCGAAGATGACGAAGATTGATGAATGGCAAGGAGGCATTCCTCGGGGAATCTGTCATTTATTTCAGATTCAACGAGCGCTTCCGCACCCGGATTTTCTAAACGGGAGAGGTGGTCTGCCGCTAGATTTTCCGCTCCCCGCTTATCTCGGATCTCCAAATCAAACTCTTGTAGGAGGAGAATCCATCGAAGAAGGCGGGGCTTCGCATCATTTTTTAACTAATAAATATTTAAGCACGGAGTGATCGGTAAAAACGATAACTTTAGATAGCGTTATATACGAGCGAAACTTATCAAAAGCGAAAACGACGGCTAAAAGTTCCTTTTCCGTCGTCGTGTAATTTACTTGTGCGGAAGTGAGTGTCTTGCTAGCGTAATAAATAGGATGAAAATGTTTTTCTACGCGTTGGCCAAGAACGGCACCTAAGGCAATATCACTAGCATCGCACATAATTTCGAACGGAAGGGACCAATTAGGGGCCACTAAAATTGGTGAAGTGATAAGTTTTTGTTTTATTAAATTAAAGGCGGACTCGCATTCGCTACTAAAGATGAAACGTGATTCCTTTTCCAAGAGGTGAGTAAGCGGCTTTGTTATTTTTGAAAAGTCTTGAATGAAGCGTCGATAAAAGCCCGCATGGCCTAAGAAACTCCTAATAGATTTTACGTTTGTTGGTTGCGGAAGTTTTTCTATGATTTCTATCTTGGCCTTATCCACCTATATCCCCTTAGACGAAATCATATGGCCGAGGACCAAACCTCCTCGAACCATAAAGTTGCATTTTTCCCAATTTAATACAAGACTTGTGTCCTCGCACCGTTGAAGGACACGATCTAAATTGTGAAGGCAATCGGGAAAAGAGCGTCCGAAAACAGAAAAGTCATCCATAAAGACTTCCATAATGTCTTCTACTAGCTCGCCAAAGATCGCTAGCATACATCTTTGAAATGTAGCTGGCGCATTGGAGAGTCCAAATGGCATTCTTCGATATGCGAAGGTGCCAAACGGGCAAGTAAAAGTTGTTTTCTCTTGATCATCGGGGGAAATGGGGATTTGGAAAAACCCCGATAAACCATCAAGAAAACTATAATACGGATGACCGGATAAACGCTCTAAAATCTGGTCCAGAAAAGGCAGAGGGAAATGGTCCTTGCGGGTGGCATCATTAAGTTTTCTATAATCGATGCACACTCGCCAACCCGTAACAGTACGAGTTGGGATGAGCTCGTTATGCTCATTCGCCACTACGGTAAGACCGCCCTTCTTGGGCACGACATGCACGGGACTAACCCATGCACTGTCCGAAATAGGGTAGATAATCCCCGCATCTAATAACTTAAAAATTTCGGCTTTAACGACGTCTTTCATGTTTGGGTTAAGACGCCGCTGCGGCTGAATCGTTTTGCGGCAATTATCGTTAAGAAAAATCTTATGGGTGCAAAAGGAGGGGCTAATCCCCTTTAAGTCAGAGATTTGCCACGCAATTGTGTGGCGATGTTTAAATAAAACTTCCAATAAATCGGAAGTCTCTGAATCACTCAAGTCCGAAGAAATGATAACGGGAAGCGTATCGCCTTTTCCAAAAAAGCGTATTTGAGCGATGCGGGTAAGGGTTTGAGGTGTAGGATGGACGGTTCTTCTAGGGAGGTTTTAATGCCTATGTCTTTCTTACCAATTGGTTCGAAAGGAAAGTCTAAAGAAGTATCCTCATCGCATTTAAAATTTTCGAGCGCATAAATATCGTCGTTTAAAAATACGGACTCGAAAACGGGAGAAAAACGATCTCCAAAAAAGGTATCTAAAGAATAGCAGAAATCGTCGCACGATGACAAACTGTCCATCGAGGGATTAATAGAGAAAGTAACCTGATCATCGCCTACTCGGAGGAGAAGACTACCATTACTAACATCTATTAGTGCGCGGGAGGTGGCTAGAAAAGGGCGACCGAGTATTATTGGTACCTCGGCATCCTCCTCGATGTCTAAGATGACGAAGTCTACCGGGAAGGTAAACTTGTCTACCCGGATAAGGACGTCCTCCACAACCCAGATAGGGAACTTAATTGAGCGATCCGCTAATTGGATGAGCATATTCGTAGGACTAGGAGTACCCAAACCTAAACGCGAAAAGAGCGAGAACGGCATTAGATTAATGCTAGCCCCTAAATCAGCTAAGGCGTACTTTACTAATATATCGCCAAAAAGGCACGGGATGGAAAACCGTCCCGGGTCGTTTTGTTTTGTGGGCAATTTTTTAGTAAGGGCTGCCGAGCAGACAGCGTTGAGAGATACATGCGAAATATCCTCTAATTTACGTTTATTAGAAAGTAGTTCTTTTAAAAATTTCGCATATTTGGGCATTTGCGAGATAGCCTCGCAAAAAG
The DNA here is from genome assembly GCA_039583875.1 of Platanthera guangdongensis. Classification (NCBI taxonomy): domain Eukaryota; kingdom Viridiplantae; phylum Streptophyta; class Magnoliopsida; order Asparagales; family Orchidaceae; genus Platanthera; species Platanthera guangdongensis. The sequence continues at coordinate 204,083,631 of CM077151.1, read as the reverse complement.
GAACATTAATGTGAATTTGTTTTAATAATAAAATAAACTTTTCATATTGCACGTCCTTACGCTCGTTATCTAACTTATGCGGATATGGAAGGGCCTTGTTTAAAATAATTTTTTCTTTTGTAATTGGTAAAGGCGGCGTAAGCGAAGAAAGGGGAAGAGGGGTCGGAGGTGAAATATGTACCTGAGGGTCGGTCCGTTTTGGATCGACCACCTCCTTTCCTCTACGGAGGGTTATAGCGTTGGCGTTCTCCCGCGGATTGGGCTCCGTGTTTCCCGACAGTGCCCCGAGCGCGCGCTCGGACATCATCCTCGCCAGCTGTCCCACCTGTTGTTCGAGAGTTTTTAGCGATCCGGTGATGTTCCGGATATTTGACTCGTTTGACGCAATATACTTCGAAAAAGTTTCCTCCATCGGGGAGGGTTTCGGAAGAGGAGGAGGAGGCAGAAATCCGGGCGCATAAGAAATAGGGGGACGCTGAGCATTATTCGGGTTGCTCCAAGAGAAGTTGGGGTGATTCCTCCAACCCGGATTATAGTTATTACTATAAGGGTTGTTGTTGGGGTTGAAGGGAGGACGACCCGAATTTCCCATGAAGTCCACGAACTCTTCAGCTACGCAGACGTTAGGGGGGATAAAATAAGGCGGAGTGGAGGAGGCAGCAGACATCTCCGCCACCTGCTTTGTTAACCTTTCAACTTGAAGGGTCAAGAGAGCAGTGGCATCCATTTCAAAAAGACCAGCCGCCAGCTTTGGGCGTCCCCGCGGGACGTTCCATTGATAGGCGTTCATAGCCATCTCTTCGAATAAAGCCTGGGCGGCCTCAGGGGTTTTGTTGTTTAGAGTACCCCCGGCAGCCGCGTCAATCATTTGACACGTCTCAAAATTAAGCCCATTATAAAAAATTTGAACTTGCAACCACGTTGGCAGCGCGTGGTGCGGGCACCGGCGGAGGAATTCCTTAAACCGTTCCCAAGTCTCGTATAGACACTCAGGATCGTTTTGCACAAACGAAGAAATGTCCGCCCGCAACTTTGCAGTTTTTGCGGGCGGAAAGTACTTCATTAGGAACCGTTCCGTCAACTCAGCCCACGTAGTGATACATCCTCGCGAGAGGGCATCCAACCACGCCTTGGCTTTGGAGTTAAGGGAAAAAGGAAATAAGCGCAAGCGAACGGCGTCATCAGTGATACCATTAATCTTGAAGGTGTCGCATATCTCCAAGAAATTGAACAAGTGGACATTCGGGTCCTCATCCGGCATTCCATTGAACTGCACGGCGTTTTGGACCATTTGAATGACACTCGACTTTATTTAAAAATTATTATTCGCCACCGCAGGGCGAACAATACTCGACCCAGAAACATCTAGGTTAGGCCGGGCGTAATAAGGCATAGTACGCTCGGCCATCGGGGCAGGGTTAGGCGCGGCCATAAGTACAACAGTAGGTTCTCCGATAGATTCCTCGGGATCTAAAGAAGGATTTCGGCGTTGAGATCGAATAAGCGCAAGAGAGCGTTCGATCTCAGAGTCGAAGTCAAAATCTTCAGACTCGGAGGGTTGTCCACGGGTCATACACCCAAAAAAATTAAACAAAATATACTCTTTTTTTGTTTTAAAATAAAGTTTTTAGTTTTTTTTTATAGAAAATAAGTAAAAGTAATAGACTCCGGAATTCGAAATAGCAACTCGAAAAAAGATTCCCCGGCAACGGCGCCAAAAACTTGATGCGCCCGCGAACAAACTCTTACTGTGGTTGGTTCGGTGAGTCGATCGTCGTGGGCGTGCTATAGGAGGCAAGTGCACCTATCGCAAGTAGTACTCGATATTCTGGGGAATACTGAGGTCGTATTGTTCTCGGGGTCGTGTTGACTATTCTTACTCCTACGGGAGGACTATTATTTTACCGAAAGTAAGATGGATGTTCTAATTAACTAAAGACGGAAAAGCAAAGGAGCGAAAAAATGATTTAGAAAATATTCGATGAAGGGTTAACGCTCGGCATCGAATCAGATTAAGACTAAAACAATTTTTAATAATTATAGGACTTAGTTTTCAAATTAATAAAAGGCAACTTGGTCGTGGAGGTTCCACAAATGTGAGCTCACCTAGCTATAGGGATATCGCTCACATGAATGTTAAGACTATTCGACCGAACGTTAGTCCGACGAAGGATTCCTCTTAACGCCCGCTTTACGCTAAGAACCCCGCTATTGGGTGGGAACCCAATCCGGTAGAATTACGCTTGTCCTCTCTCGAGGGTATGCACGCAACTCTATTTACCCAGGGGTGATCTGTCCATACGCACGGCCTCTCGGCTAGCTAGTGCATGGATAACGGAAATAGGGCCCACACATCGATTTGTGGTCCTACGCGTCGTTAACCCGGGGTAAACCTTAAGTCCTTAAATTAAAGTGAAAATAAAGAGCTTTAATTATTACAAATCATTTTAAATGTCCCAATACTCTTCGATGCCGAGGCTAATAATGATTAGCCACACATCTGTATGGGGACGGCTTTATAATTTAATGAGATGCGAGTTCGAAATTAAACGCTAAATGATTATAAGAAGAGGACATAAAAACAAATAACAAACAATTAGAAAGCTGAAAAGTTAGCTAAAACAAGAACTCACGTACACTCCAAATTATAAATTAAACAGAAACTAAGTTACACAGTAAGGGAAATTTGCATAATTGAAATTGTGAGTCCCACTCAAACGAGTGGGGGCGGGAAATAAAAGCTTAAAATTGCAAGTCCTACTCAAACGAGTAGGACTAAAATGAAAGCGAGTCCTACTCAAATGAGTAGGAGAAAATAAATGCGATTACAAGTCCTACTCATATGAGTAGGCGGGAAATAAAGTCCGTCCATTTAACTCAAGTGAGTAGGCGGAAAAATAAAGAAAGAAAATTACAAGTCCTACTCAAACAAGTAGGCGGGAAATAAAGTCCGTCCATTTAACTCAAGTGAATAGGCGGGAAAATAAAGAAAGAAAATTACAAGTCCTACTTAAACGAGTAGGCGGGAAATGAAAACGATGCGTCATTTAACTCTTAACGAGTAGGCGGAAATAAATGCACACAAACACACACACTCCATATGAATTGAAAGAAAGCAATAAAATTAACACCTACACTCACATACTCTACATAATTTGAATAAAGCATTAAAAGAAAGTATTAAATTTAACACCTACACTCACACACTCTTCATAAATGAAGAAAGCAATAAAAAGTTATACTCATACACACACACACTTCATAAATGAAGAAAGCAATAAAAAGTTATAATCATACACTCACACACACATCATGAAAATTAAGAAGAACAAAAGGAAATTTATGCTCATACACTCACACACACTAATAACGAAGAAAAATCAAAGTTGCTTATAAATTAAAAAAACAAGATTTCTACTCCTAAAGCTTACCCAAAACACATAAAAAAAAACGAATAAAAAGAGAATGAGCAAAAAGTTTTCCAAAATAAAGTCAAAATCAAAGGTACTCAAAAATTAAAACTATAACTTTTTCATTCATAAGAATTCATAAAAGTGATAAAAAAGTGAAGAGAAAATGAAAAGAACAAAAAGGTTTTACAATCCTAAAAGAAAAACTAAGTAAAAAAAAGAACATAATCACTTTCCAAATCTCTTTTATAAATTCATAAGAATGAAAACATAAGTCTCTTAAGAAAAGAACATGGCGAAAAAGAGGAAAACTTATCATACCTAACTCAGAAATGAAATCTAATACAAAACCTATCATGAAGACAAGTTAAAAGCATGACTATTAAACATGTTACACTCATACACACACACACACTTTTCATAAAGAGAAAAACAAAGGTGAAACTAAGGATAAAATGAGAAGAAAAGTGGGCACATGAGTTCATTCCAAAGCCAAATAAGAAGAGAAAAACTAACATTTTTATTGATTAAAGGAAACTATTACAAGCTATTACAAAGCTAAATCTAAAGCAAAAACAAACATGAAAGAAAAGGGGGGGGAGAAATCTCCTTACATAGCAAGGGAAATCCACGGATGCAGCCCACAAAACACATAAAAAGTGGATCAAAAATGTGAACCCTTGGACCTTATAGAAATGGGCAATTTATAGGCAAAAAATTCTAAGTACACGCCCTCCGACACGGGCGTGTCGGGGGGGCGTGTCACTACTATTCATGATGGCGGCCGACGATTGGACAGGAAAGTTGACTTCGGGCTGAGTTCGAGGATGTCACGCCCCAGGTCACGGGCGTTGTAACACCCCCATCTGTCGCATAGCATATAACAGAAGGTCCAGCTGGAACCCGACGCCATATACCACAGACAGTCGGAAGGGATACTAAATGAATAATCAAACCAACCAATTAAGACTACTCGTCCTAATCACAGAGCATTCTAACGGAAGATTTTAAAGTTCAAAGAACCCAAACTTAAATCCATCAAATATGAATGTCCACAACTACAACTATAGGAATGAAACCCCAAATACACTGAAACGGGTACATGGCCTTATGGCCTTACAAATGTTCATAAAATATAACATGTCTTACATACATCGGCTCGCAGGCCGGCCACACATGACAAATGTAAAAAAACAACTATTCTACAGCCTTCTAGGGCCAGCACAGCAACTTGGGCTCCAGCCCGCTATTTGGCGCTCGGCTCCGCAGCACCTGCAAGCACAAACCACCGCACGGTGGCGAACAAGGCAACGATCAGCTAAAAGCCGACCAAATTATAACGACCCCGTCCTTTACTCGGGACGGCGGTGCTCTTTCCCTGCATAACATTAGCCCAACAATATATATAGCGCAATTATATTTTGCCACAGGTGTAGGCTCGCACGGCCAAACACCCCGTGCACTCAGGGCACATTCATGGTGAACCCTGACAAATCAGTGCATACACCACCACCCCCAGGATGGCAACAACATGTGAGCATTTAGCCTTTCTGACCACCGTCTAAGGCTCCGACTATGCCAACGGCCAGTGCCCATCTTCGGGTCTCTCGCACCGAACCACATAGCATAGGTCCAATTCCACTTGCCCATTGCTCACGCCGCATGCCCAATTTAAGTCCTTTGAGCGGGCCAAGCTTCTCTCGGATCCCAAATTTTCCAACACAATCTCATAACCCAGTTATGATCAAGGCCGGTTCCCAGACCGCCAAGTTAGCAGAACACGTTTCCGCTCAGTTTTCCGGGTGCGCCTTGAAGCTAACCTCCAAGGATCCCTGCTGCAATCTACCACGTAGAAACCCGAAAAAAACCCAAATCACGGAGTCTTCTCCGGCAAAACCACATCAAATGCAACATCACCGATCCAGACGGTACACATCCGGGTAGGCTTCACACACAATGTCTATGCCCGTACTTACGATTCCGGACTCTATATGCAACACAAGGGGGACTATTCACATCAACCCCAAGGAACACCACGCACTCACCGCACACTCGCGGGAGCGGGATTCCCTATGCAGAAAGAAAGAGCTTCAAATGCTCAAGTTGAGAATCGTTACGCTTGTAGTCCGTTTTGGCGCCATGGAAAAACTACGCGGTTAGAACTCTTCGCAACGACCTTCCCTCCACGGATCCGCTCTTAGACTTCGAAATGGTTCTCCGATGCTCCGCCGGCGGCCGGAAACCTCCTTCTTCTTCCTCTTCTCTCTCACTTTGGAAGGAGAAAGCTTTGGAGAGAAAATGAGGAATTAACCCCCTATTCCCGGCCTTAACAGAGCAGGAACTCATCTGAGCCGTCGGATCTAAATTAAAGAAAACGAACGGCTCGGATCTGCACAAAATTCTCCAGACCTGGGACGAACACGGCTTGGCACACGGCCGTGTCCCAGGCTGTGTGCCTCGATCCAGGCACGATCGTCGAACTGAGAGACGCACACGGGCCAAGACATGCCCGTGTCTCACATGACACGCCTGTGTCGGGTTCCTCGACACGCCCGTGTTCGGGGGCGTGTCACGCATAACCGCCACGGCAATGGACACGACCCAACTGCACATGGGTAGGGACACGGGTAGGCACACGCCCGTGTCGGAGGACACGCCCGTGTCATCCGATCGTGTTCCTGGCCGTGTCCTTCTCGGGTTGGAAACGGCCAAAAATCACCAGCCAGACACGGCCTTGGACACGCCCGTGTCCTAGGCCGTGTACCCCTAAAAGCACCAAAAACCCCTTTTTCACGACCGACTCGCATACAACTTTCGGGGCGTTACAAATCTCCCCTACTTAAGGAATTTTGTCCCGAAATTAAGCAAAGGTACACAAAATCTAACTGATACCTGAGCGGAACAACTCGGGGTATTCCTCCAACATAGTTTGCCCTTGCTCCCAAGAAAGCTCCTCACGTCCGCAATTATCCCAACGGACTTTTACCATTCGGACCTCCTTGTTGCGGAGTCGTTTGACTGCAACATCTTCAATTCGTACTGGCTTGACCCTTGTTATTAACTCATAATCAACTGGTACCTGATTGTCCGCAACGATCTGCAAAGGCTCTTGCACTGCCTTACGCAACACCGATACGTGGAACACGTCATGCAGCCCACTCAACTCTGTCGACAGCTTCAACCTATACGCCGCCTCGCCAACACGCTCCAGGATTTCAAATGGTCCAAGGTATCTCGGACTCAGCTTCTTCAAGCGTCGAACCCGCGATACACCCTTGAACGGCTTGATCTTTAAATATACCATGTCGCCAACGTTGAACTCCACATTTCTATGTTTGGCATTGTAATACTTTGACTATCTATCCTGAGCAATCTTCAGCCTTTCCTGAATTGTCCGTATCATTGAAGTGGCGTCTTCCACCGCTTGCCGTTTATACAACTTCGATTCGCCTGCCTCCAACCAAGACAACGGCGTACGCCACTTCCTCCCGTACAAGGCCTCGAAAGGCGCCATTCCAATACTTGCCTGAAAGCTATTGTTGTATGCAAACTCCACCATGTACAAGTGATCCTCCCAATTCTTCCTGAAATCTAGGACGCGCATGGGAAGCATGTCCTCCATAGTACTGTTGACTCTCTCGGTTTGGCCATCTGTCTGCGGGTGAAAGACTGTGCTGAACTTTAGCTTAGTACCCAACAGACCATGCACCAACCTCCAGTCATTCGACGTGAAGCGTCCATCACGATCACTAACAATACTGCGAGGCACACCATGCAATCGTAAAATATTATCCACGTAGAGTTTGGCTAACGTTTACACTGGATCCTCCTTTCTCACTGGGATAAAGTGCGACACCTTTGTCAATCTATCTACGACCACCCAAATGGCGTCGTTTCCATTCTGCGACTTCGGCAAACCGTGCACAAAATCCATAGATAGGTCGTCAAACTTCCATTCTGGGATAGGAAGGGATTTCAAGAAACCTCCGGGCTTCTGGCATTCCGCCTTCACTAATGCACAAGTACGACACTTGGCCACATAAAGTGCCACATCCTTCTTCAAACCTGGCCACCAGAATAATTTCTTCATGTCTCTATACATATTCGTGCTTCCCGGGTGGATTGAGTACTTGGTATGATGAGCCCCATACATCAACTCCTCCCGAATACTATCCGCACTAGGAACGCATAGTCGACCGTCCTTCCTTAGCAACCCATCTTCAACCACAAACTGGGAATTTGACCCATCCAAAGCTTCATCCAAGATCTGCTTCATGCTGCTATCCTGAACCAAAGCCCGCCGAACTCTATCCGCTAGGTCACACTGCACCTCTGTCCAAAATAGTTTCGCCTCGGCACTAGACTGCTTATCGACGCAAGATATCTCCAATGCCTCCAACTCTTGGACCAATCTCTCATCATGTACTGATAACCATTTGGCTCGTGCGGGAATCTTACGACTCAACGCATCCGCCATTGCATTTCCCTTCCCAGGCACATAGTGTATCTTGAAGGTGTAGTCCCCTAAGAACTCCATCCATCTCCTCTGCCTCATGTTCAGATCCTTTTTGTCTAATAGGTACTTCAAACTCTTATGATCAGAGTAAATATCGACCTTCACACCGTACAGATAGTGCCTCCCAAGCTTTAGAGCAAATATCACGGCCGCTAACTCTAAGTCGTGGACCGGATAATTCCTCTCATGAACCTTCAGTTGTCGTGAACCATAAGCTATCACTCTCCCATGTTGTACCAGGACACAGCCCAAACCACTGCCCGAAGAATCACTATAGATCTCGAACCCTTCGATTCCACTTAGCGAACATAAAATGGGCGTCGTGGTCAACCGCCTCTTCAATTCTTCAAACGCATGTTCGCACTCCGAAGACCACACAAACTTCTGATCCTTTCTTGTCAATGTCGTGAGTGGTAGTGCTATCCGTGAGAAGTTCTCTGCGAAGCGCCTGTAGTAGCCAGCAAGTCCCAGAAAACTCCGGACATCTGCCACCGTAGTCAATGTAGGCCACTCCCGTATCGCCACTATCTTCGCCGAATCCACAGCTATTCCTTCTCCACTGACAACATGACCAAGGAACGCTATCGAGGATAACCAGAATTCACACTTGGAGAACTTTGCATACAACTGACTTTTCCTCAATGTCTCCAACACCATGTGTAAATGCTTATAGTGATCCTCCTCGCACCGCGAATACACCAGGATATCATCGATAAATACTATCACAAACTGATCCAGGTATTCTCTGAACATCCTATTCATCATATCCATAAACACGGATGGCGCATTCGTCAACCCAAACGGCATAACCGTGAACTCGTAATGCCCAAACCGCGTACGGAATGCTGTCTTTGGGATGTCTCTCTCCCTTATCCTCAACTGATAGTAACCGGAATTCAAATCTAACTTCGAATATACAGTTGATCCAACCAACTGGTCAAATAGATCGTCAATCCTCGGGATTGGATATTCGTTCTTCTCCGTAAGTTTTTTCAATTCCCGATAATCGATACAAAGCCGCAAGCTCCCATCTTTCTTCTTAACAAAGAGAACTGGTGCGCTCCAAGGCGACGAACTTGGACGCACATAACCTTGCTCTAGCAACTCTTGCAGTTGCACCTTCAACTCTGCCATTTCTCTTGGGGCTATCCGATAGGGGGAGCGTGACACCGGTTTGGCACCCGGTACCAGCTCTATGGTAAAAATCAATCTCCCGCTAAGGAGGGGCTCCTGGGAGATCATCTGGGAACACATCGGGATACTCGGACACAACAGGTATACTGTCAAGTCTTGGCTTAGGCATCGAAGTCTGCACTAACGTGACAAACAGCTCTGCCCCAGACCGAGCTGCCTTGATCACCTGAAGGGCCGACGTCAGGATCTTACCCGACCCCCTTCATGCCCGCGAAAGTCGTCTCCCGGTCAGTGTTTTGACTCAACTTAACTTCCTTATGGTTGCAATCAATACATGCACCCTGCCCCGAGAGCCAATCCATACCGAATATTACGTCGAACACCACTAATGGTAGAATCAACGCTCGCAAACCAAACCCCTGATCCACAATCCGAATCTTCACTACGCAGACCCTATCCGCGCGCATTGTGCACAACTAGGCAACAACACATCCATTATGTCTTTTGCCATCGTAAGACGTACTCCGACACACAATATAATTCTTTTGGGCAAACAGAGACGCGAAGCCCCCTTTAACGAACGATGCTCCCGCCGGATAAACGAAATTCAGAACAAAGCTTAGCACATGTGGTTCTAGGCTAACATGCACAAAGGCAACAAGTGTCTAAAGCTAAATGCTAGAATTTTAGACCTTACCTGTACCACGATCGCGTGCTTTCTGGCCTCTTGCTGACCTAGGTTGTACACTTCAGACTTCCTCTGGGACATAAAACGTCCGTTCCAATAGCTACGGGCAAAATGCCCCACTTTTCCGCAGATATAGCAAGCTCCTGGGACTCGACTTGTGGTTGCCCCCAACGCACCAGATGAAAGGGCTGAGTTCGAAGTCTTCAGCTTCTTGTTCCATCTGCGGACACCTGACTTTGAACTTGACCCTTTGAACTGTGATTTCTTAGTACTAGAGTCCTCACCTGCTCCTGACATAGCTTCCTTAATCTTCTGAGCACCATCCCAACATTCTCGGGCAAAGTGCCCTTTCTTGCCACAAGTATGATAGTTGTAAGTAACCTTGCTAGTCGATGATCTAACCTTTTTCTTCCGCGTTCTGCGAGATGCACCCCTCGTAGGACTTTCAGAGTTCGATACCCTACTCACTGGTATCTGGTGAATTTTTCCCATTTCCACTTCCAAAGATCTGGCCGACTCTACCAAGGCTCGGAGTCCCAATAGTTTTGGTCCTAGCAGTAGGATTCGCAGCTCACCACGCAGCCCATTATAGAATCTATCAACTATAGACTGTTCGTTCTCCAATTCAAAGCGTGGGTAGCGGCTTATGAAAACGAACACCTGCAAATACTCATCGACAGAGTGCGTACCCTGCACTAAGGACATATTCAACGGCTGACCTGATGGCCTCCTAAATGTCATTTGATCCAACACACCACCCGACATTGAAGTCATCTCGGGGACAAAAGGTTGCACATTGCTTCCCTGCTGTGCACTAGTCATAGCGAGCACCACTTCAACGATTCTTCTTATGGTTTCAAACGATGGAGGGGTCTCAAGCACGATGCTGGGTGCACTATAATCCTCAGAAACCAGACATTCTGTCGGCTCTGCGCCACTCCCGGTCACCTATAGTCGTACAAAATACCAATAAGTGACAAAACAAAATTGTAAAAAGGAATTATAGGAACACGCAGGTTCCTCTAAAGAAGTGTATTTTTCATTCCTAAGTGGACATTCATGGGTTCTTTTTGATGTTATAATGATGACACACACATGTGCTCACCACCCCTTAAAAGAATTCGCCCACGAATTCATTTAAGTCTGACCGTAACCAGAAGTCTGATAACAAATTATAACACCCCCATCTGTCGCATAGCATATAACAGAAGGTCCAGCTGGAACCCGACGCCATATACCACAGACAGTCGGAAGGGATACTAAATGAATAATCAAACCAACCAATTAAGACTACTCGTCCTAATCACAGAGCATTCTAACGGAAGATTTTAAAGTTGAAAGAACCCAAACTTAAATCCATCAAATATGAATGTCCACAGCTACAACTATAGGAATGAAACCCCAAATACACTGAAACGGGTACATGGCCTTATGACCTTACAAATGTTCATAAAATATAACATGTCTTACATACATCGGCTCGCAGGCCGGCCACACATGACAAATGTAAAAAAAACAACTATTCTACGGCCTTCTAGGGCCAGCACAGCAACTTGGGCTCCATCCCGCTATTTGGCGCTCGGCTCCGCAGCACCTGCAAGCACAAACCACCACACGGTGGCAAACAAGGCAACGGTCAGCTAAAAGCCGACCAAATTATAACGACCACGTCCCTTACTCGGGACGGCGGTGTTCTTTCCCTGCATAACATTAGCCCAACAATATATATAGCTCAATTATATTTCGCCACAGGTGTAGGCTCTCACGGCCAAACACCCCGTGCACTCAGGGCACATTCATGCTGAACCCTGACAAATCAGTGCATTCACCCCCCCCCCCCCCCCCCCCCCCCCCCCCCCCCCCGCCCCCAGGATGGCAACAACATGTGAGCATTTAGCCTTTCTGACCACCGTCTAAGGCTCCGACTATGCCAATGGCCAGTCCCCGTCTTCGGGTCTCTCGCACCGAACCACATAGCCTAGGTCCAATTCCACTTTCCCGTTGCTCACGCCGCATGTCCAATTTAAGTCCTTTGCGCGGGCCAAGCTTCTCTCAGATCCCAAATTTTCCAAAACAATCTCATAACCCAGTTATGATCAAGGCCGGTTCCCAGACCGCCAAGTTAGCAGAACACGTTTCCGCTCAGTTTTCCAGGTGCGCCTTGAAGCTAACCTCCAAGGATCCCTGTTGCTATCTACCGCGTAGAAACCACATCAAATGCAACATCACCGATCCAGACGGTACACGTCCGGGTAGGCTTCACATACAATGCCTATGCCCGTACTTACGATTCCGGACTCTATATACAACACAAGGGGGACTATTCACATCAACCCAAAGGAACACCACGCACTCACCGCACACTCGCGGGAGCGGGATTCCCTATGCAGAAAGAAAGAGCTTCAAACTCTCAAGTTGAGAATCGTTACCCTTGTAGTCCGTTTTGGAGCCATGGAAAAACTACGCTGTTAGAACTCTTTGCAACGACCTTCCCTCCACGGATCCGCTCTCAGACTTCGAAATGGTGCTCCGATGCTCCGCCGGCGGCCGGAAACCTCCTTCTTCTTCTTCTTCTCTCTCACTTTGGAAGGAGAAAGCTTTGGAGAGAAAATGAGGAATTAACCCCCTATTCCCGGCCTTAACAGAGCAGGAAATCATCTGAGCCGTCAGATCTAAATTAAAGAAAATGAACGGCTCGGATCTGCACAAAATTCTCCAGACCTGGGCCGAACACGGCTTGGCACACGGCCGTGTCCCAGGCCGTGTGCCTCGATCCAGGCACGATCGTCGAACTGAGAGACGCACACGGGCCAAGACACGCCCGTGTCTCACATGACACGCCCGTGTCGGGTTCCTCGACACGCCCGTGTTCGGGGGCGTGTCACGCATAACCGCCACGGCAACGTACACGACCCAACTGCACATGGGTAGGGACACGGGTAGGCACACGCCCGTGTAGGAGGACACGCCCGTGTCATCCGGCCGTGTTCCTGTCCGTGTCCTTCTCGGGTTGGAAATGGCCAAAAATCACCAGCCAGACACGGCCTTGGACACGCCCGTGTCCTAGGCCGTGTACCCCTAAAAGCACCAAAAACCCCTTTTTCGCGACCGACTCGCATACAACTTTTGGGGCGTTACAGGCGTGACACTGGGCGTGTCGGGGAGGTAGAACCGGGCGCGGGTTGCGTCAAAAGTCTTTGGCATCATCTTGTCGGGCCAGGTGGAAAGGTCACGCCCCAGGTCACGGGCGTGACGCTGGGCATGTCGGTTGGTGTCGACACTCGACAATCGTCGAGCGGAAAGTGTCGAGTTGAAATCATCGTGCTGAGTATGAGTCACGCCCTCTGTCACGGGCGTGACTCTGGGCGTGTCTCGGGTTCGACGATCGTTGAACTGAATTCGTCGAGTGGAGGGGACATAGGCTGCTGTCACGCCCCGTGTCGGGTGACACGGGCGTGACTCCAGGCGTGTCGAGCTTTTTACTTCAGAAATTTGCAACTTTACTGGAATTTGACGTGTCACGCCTTGGTCACGGGCGTGACCAATATGTCACGGGCGTGACTTTGGAATTTTTGGCAGATTTTTGATATTTTCTGAAACACAAAAATAAAGCAAGTCAGCAAAATTATTTACAAAAAAGGAGCAATTTATTAAGCAAAAACATGTAAAAATGACGAAAATAAATGAAAACGACTAAATTAATGTACACAAAAATACGTATATTTACAATTCATCAAGTTCGCAGAGGCCGAACTCGCCAGTGCGCACCTCCCCTCCTCGCCAAACTAACGCGGCTGTGGGTGCGGGTATGGGAACCATCCCCACCCCGGGATTCGAGATCCTCTCGCCGGGGGCTCGCGGTCCAGGCCGCGGGAAGGATCTCAGGTTCATCCCTCCCCACATCTCCTTTGAGCGGCCGAGCTTGTCAGGTCAACCTTGCTTCTTGCCCCATGAGATTTTTTCTGCGTTTATCTTCTTCCTAACACTTGTCTTCATAGCTCTTCCCAGCCAATACGCTGCCGAGGAATCCTCGCGGGCAGCCCACTATTCTCCCCTCCCTTCCCCAAGCTCGCTGGACTCTTACCTGGGTCCTGAGGTAGATCAAGGCGAGCTAACGAGGAGGCAGATAAAGCTCCTCAAGAAGCTGGTGTGCGGGCTGCGCGAGGTGCAGGGGGTCAACGAGACGCTACAGCACGATTACGCACGTCTCGCCGACGAGGTGCGAAGCGGCCGGGCTGGCGAGCTGATGTCCCCCTCTCGGCTCCTGGACGAGATAGATGATGGTCTCTCGGTTGCGCAGAGGAATTCTGGAAGGATACGCGAGCTTCTCCGCGTGCGGCAGTCCGGGGAGTGTGGGTCGCGAGGCCGGGGTAGGTAAGTGCGAGGCTCCTTTGCCGAGCCGACCGGCACTCGCATCCCAGTGCTCTCCCTGCTCGCGCAACCTACTTTTTATTCTTGGAACTTGATCTGTAATGAGTAGCTTTTTAGAATATTCTTGGACATGTTAATCAAATAAAACACTGCAATGTTTGACTTAGCCTTGGTTGGGATGCGTCGGAAGTCGGCGAGCTAGGGTGGCGAGCTGGGGTGGCGAGCTGGGGTGGCGAGCTGGGGCGGCGAGCTGAGCTGATTGGACGGCCTGCCTCAAAATTCTTTTCCTATAAATATCCCCCCTCACCTACCCCATAATGTTTCTTTATTGCTTTCTTTTCCTCTCTGTGCTTCTTTCTCTTCCTGCTATTACCGAGATCGTTCCTCCGCGATCATGGGCAAGACCAACCCGGATGCCGACAGCCGCTCCAAGTGCGTGCAGCACTTCACATATTATTGTTTCTTCGAGGGGCACACTAGCGAGGAGGAGCTCGCTGAGTTTGTGGCAGAGCGCGTGCCTCCGGGATTTGAGACGCGCAGGCCGAGGCAGGGCGAGGCTATCAACACCTTCTATGAGGACGAGCTCGCCTTCCCCAACTCGCACTTCGAGGTGGGGTTGCTTCTGCCCCTCTGGCCGGAGATCCGGCAGATCCTGAAGTATTACGGAGCCGTTCCCGCACAGCTAAACTCCAACGCCATCGTGATGATGGTGGCGTTCGCGAGTTACCTCCGGCGGGAGAGGATTGAGTTCAACCTGACCGTGTTCAGGAAGCTCTTCTCCTACAAGGCGATGCCGGACGGGGTCACCTACTTTGGAGGTTCGCTGATCAAGGTTCGTGAGATCGCAAACAAGCACCACACCTGGATGACCAAGATCTCCTTCATCAAGGGCGATCTCGGCAACATCCCATACTCCCCCCAGCAGAAGGGCGAGGAGGTATACCGCCCGCCGGCCATGTCCGGCAACGATGCTGAGCTCCATAAGTACTTCCTCCACAAAGACTTTGAGGTCTCCTTCCTGCAGAGGGGCCTCGACGCGCTCCCTCCCGTTCTGCCCGGCGAATGTATGGTTCTCTCCCCCATCTTGTCGAGCTCGCCTGGTCACCGAGCTCGCCATATTGTTGCTGAATCCCTTCTATCTTTTTCAAAGTGTTTTCCTGCAGGGCGGCGGTGGCAGCCTGTCGGGATGAGGCAGCTGATGAATTGTAAATATATCTATTTTTATGTACATTACTTAAGTCGTTTTAATTAATTTTTGTCATTTATACTTGTTTGTATTCAATAAAATGCTCCTATTTTTGTAAATATTATACTAACTTGTTTTATTTTATTTGTCAGGAAAAAAATCAAAATATCCAAAAAAATGTCATGTCACGCCCGTGACATATTGGTCACGCCCGTGACCAGGGCGTGACAGCTCAAAATCCCGAGAAGCAGCCAATTTTGAAGAGAAAAGCATGACACACCCGTGTTCAATGATTCGACACGCCCGTGTCAGCCTGACACGGGGCGTGACCAAGCCGTGTCCATCCCGCTCGACGATTCAACTCGACGTTCGTCGACCGAAGAGGGACACGCACGTGTCCGATGTGCGACACGCCCGTGTCAGCCCGACACGCCCCGTGCCAGCCAGGTCACCGTTTCGCGCTCAACGTTCGTCGAACCCAAGAGGGACAAGCCCGTGTCCGATGTGCGCCATGCCCATGTCAGCCCGACAAACAGCCGCCGGCGAATCCCGAAGTCAACAACGCCTTTAAGCGCCGAACGAGACGCCCACCGTCACGCCCGTGACCTGGGGCGTGACCGCCGCATTTTCGGCCGGAAAGTCAAATCGCCGTCAAATCCGTCAGATCGCCGAATTCCGCTGTAACATAGTGCTGACACGCCCCCCGACACGCCCGTGTCGGAGGGCGTGTACTTGGAAATTTTTGCCTATTTAAGGGCAGCTACTGTATGAGTTCAGGGTTCCAAAAATCCGAACCATTTTGATGTATAAGGGCTGCCGTTAGAGCTGCTTTAGTGCTATGTAAGGATTCTCTTGCCCCCCCTTTTTGAATTTAGTTTGTTTAAGCTCCTGTAATCAACTTCTTTTATTAATAAAATAGATATTTTCCTCATCCTTATATGCTCTGAATTTTCTCTAAAAGGCCTCCTTTTCATCAATCTTATATACTTTCATGTTTTAAAACGAAAATGCTCTTGTTTACCTTTGAATTATAACAAAATTTATAGCCGTTATTTTGTCCAATTTCATTCTCAAACTCTTAAAAATTGGTTAGACTTAGGATTTTCATGCTTTAAAATGCGTTCTTATGAACTTGTAAAACCTAAAAAAGGTGGTTTTCACCCCTCTTAACTTAGCTTTTACTTTGTTTTAATTATAAAACTATTGTTTCTTTTTAGCTTACTTTCACTTTTTAAACCATTTTACAAGGCTATAGGAATGTATAAATTGTTATTTTTATTTTTCATCAACTTTCAATTTAAGTAATTACAAAAAATATTTTCGCTCGAACAATTTTTATTTTCACCTTTTAAGCATTTCTATCAAAATCAAACGGTAAAAATGTAAACGTTTTAATTTTTCGGGCACTTGCCTTTCTCACTTTAATTTGAAAACTTTTTGCTCAAACAATTTTTATTTTGCCTTTTAATGCATTTATACTGCATTCCAGCGGTAGAAATGCAGTCATTTTAATTTTTCGATAACTTTGTTTTTCGTAATTATTTTACCACGAGTGTGTGCGTGTATGAGATATTTTTCAGCTCCTAAGTTAAATTATGCAAGTGTGTGTGTGTGTGTGTGTGTGTGTTTATTTATGTCGAGTGCGTGAGTAGTTACTTTAAAGTAGAGTGCGTGTGTTGTTTTTATTTTTCCGCCTACTCATTTGAGTTAATTGGCTGGATTTTATTCAAGTAGAGTGCGTGTGTTGTTTTTATTTTTCCGCCTACTCATTTGAGTTAAATGGTCGGTCTGTATTTTCAGTCCTACTCGTTTGAGTAGGACTTGTAATTTTCAATCTTTATTTGTCCGCCTACTCATTTGATTTAAATGGCCGGTCTGTATTTTCAGTCCTACTCGTTTGAGTAGGACTTGCAATTTTCATTCTTTATTTTTCCGCCTACTCACTTGAGTTAAATGGCTGGATTTGATTTTCCGCCTACTCGCTAGGAGTTAAATGGTCGGACTTTATTTTGATGTAAATATTTAAGAAAGCCTTGTAATCGCATTTATTTTCTCCTACTCGTTTGAGTAGGACTCGCTTTCATTTCAGTCCTACTCGTTTGAGTAGGACTTGCAATTTTCAGCTTTAATTTTCCGCCCCCACTCGTTTGAGTGGGACCTGCAAATTTCAATTATGCACTTTTCAGCTTTTATTTCCCGCCCCACTCGTTTGAGTGGGACCTGTAAATGTCAATTATGCAATTTTCTCTTATGTGTAACTTAGTTTTATTTCTGTCTCTTGTTATATGTTTGAATGAGTGCGGGTGTGTTAATTTGTCATAACGTTTCTAATATTAGGATATTTTACTTTTCTTCTTATTTTCTTTATAACTTTTCAGCGAATAGTTTAGGACGCTCGCACAACCAAACATATAAGCTATCCACATTCCGATGAGTGGCTAATTGCTTTTAGCCCTCGGTATCGAAGAGCTTTGGGATCTAAAATGTTTTAAACAACCAAATGTCTAATTTTTCAATTTAATTAAAAACTTAAGGTATACCCCGGGTTAACGACGCGTAGACCCACATATCGATGTGTGGGCTCTATTTTCGTTATCCATACGCTAGCTAGCCGAGAGGCCGTGCGTATGGACAGATCACCCCTGGGTAGATAGAGTTTCGCACTAACCCTCGAGAGAGGAGGCACGCTAACTATACCGGATTGGGTTCCCCACCCAATAGCGGGGTTCTTAGCATACTGCGGGTATTAAGGGGAATCCTTCGTCAGACGAGAGCCCGGTCGAATAGCCTTAATGTCTAGGTGAGCGATATTCCTAGAGATAGGTGAGCTCATTATTTTGAACCTCCATGGCCAAGTTTCCACATTAATTAAATTGAAATTTTAGATATCTAGTTATTCAAATCTATTTTTAATCCTAACGCAATTCGATATCGGGAGTTATCTCTTCATCGACTATTTTCTTGAAATCTATTTTCGTTCCTATTTTACTTAAAACCCTCAACTTCTATTTCGGTAAAATAATAGTGTTTTCGGAGGAGTAGGGGTAATCAACCCGTTCCCGGGAATAATACGACCTCGGTATTCTCCCGAATATCGAGTACTACTTGCGATAGGTGCACTTGCCTCATCTAGCAAGCCCGCGGCGATCGACTCACCGAACCAACCACAGTAAGAGTCTGTTCGCGGGCCAATCAAGTTTTTGGCACCGTTGCCGGGGAATCTCTTTGATTTGTTATTCTGAATCCGAACTCTATTACTTTTACCTTTATTTCTAAAAACTAAAAAAAAACTTAAAAACTTTTCTTCAAAATCCAAAAAAAAGAAGTTAATTTTCTACTTTTTATTTTAGGGTGTATGACCCGTGGACAGCCTTCGGAGTACGAAAATTTGGATTTCGATCCTGAGATCGAACACACTCTTGCGCGTATTCGGTCTCAACGCCGAAATCCCTCTTTGCATCCCGAAGAATCCATCGGAGAACCCTCTGCCATTGCTATGGCCGACCCCAATCCGAACGCGGCCCTTGAGCGTACAATGTCATATTACGCCCGACCAAATTTGGACGATACTGGGTCCAGTATTGTTCCCCCGATGGTGGCGAACAATAATTTTGAGATCAAATCGAGCGTTATCCAAATGATCCAAAATGTCGTGCAGTTCGATGGACAGCCGGATGAGCACCCGAACGTTCATTTGTCTAGTTTTTTGGAGATTTGCGATACTTTTAAGATTAATGGCGTCACTGCTGACGCCATTCATTTGCGCCTTTTTTCGTTCTCCCTCAGATCCAAAGCTAAGGCGTGGTTGAATTCCCTCCCACAAGGATGTATCACCACCTGGGCCGAGCTTGCGGAGCGGTTCTTAATGAAGTATTTTCCGCCCGCCAAAACTGCAAAGTTGCGGGCGGACATTTCTTCGTTCGTGCAGAACGATTCTGAGTCTCTTTTTGAGACTTGGGAGCGCTTTAAGGAATTCCTCCGCAAGTGTCCGCACCACGCGCTGCCTGCGTGGTTGCAGGTCCAAATCTCCTACAATGGGCTTAACTATCAGACGCGTCAAATGATTGACGCGGCTGTCGGGGGTACCTTGAATAATAAGACCCCCGAGGCTGCCCAACTCTTATTGAAGAGATGGCTATGAACGCCTACCAATGGAACGTCCCTCGGGGACGTCCCAAGCAGGCGGCCGGCCTCTTTGAAGTGGATGCCACTGCCCACTTAGCCTTTCAAGTAGAAAGGCTGACGAAGCAGGTGTCGGAGATGTCTGCTGCCTCCACGACTCCGCCTTGGGCGATTCCCCCTAATGCCGGCGTAGCAAATGAATTCGTAGACTACGTGGGAAATGCTGGGCGACCTTCCTTCAACCCCAATAACAACCCTTATAGCAATAACTATAATCCGGGTTGGTGGAACCACCCCAACTTCTCATGGAGCAATCCGAATAATGCGTAGCGCCCCCCAATTCTTTCGCGCCTGGATTTCTGCCGCCTCCCCCTCTTCCAAAACCCTCCCCGATGGAGGATAATTTTTCTAAATATATAGCTTCCAACGAGTCAAATATCCGGAACATCACCGGATCGCTTAAAAACTTAGAACTCCAGGTTGGACAGCTAGCGCGCGCTCGGGGCACTGCCGGGAAACACGGAGCCCAATCCGCAGTAAAATATCAACTCTATAACCCTCCGAGCGGAAAGGAGGTGATCGATCCAAAACGGACCGATTCTCAGGTACATATTTCACCTTCGACCCCTCTTCCCCCTTCTTTGATTACGCCACCTTTACAAATTTTAAATGAAAAAATTATTAAAACGCCCTTGCCGTATCCGCATGAACTTAATAGTGAGCCTAAGGACGCGCAATTTGAAAAATTTATTTTATTATTAAAACAAATTCATATTAATGTTCCCTTCTGCGAGGCAATCTCTCAGATACCTAAATATGCGAAATACTTAAAACAACTTCTTTCCAATAAACAAAAATTAGAAAATATTTCGCATATTTCTCTTAATTCTGACTGCTCCGCGGCTCTTACTAATAAATTGACCCTAAAAAGAAATGACCCGGGACGGTTCTCCATCCCGTGCCTTTTTGGCAATATATTAGTAAAATACGCTCTTGTAGATTTAGGCGCGAGCATTAATTTGATGCCGTTCTCGCTCTTTCAAAAATTGGGTTTGGGCACTCCGGCCCCTACTAAAATGCGAATCCAACTAGCGGATCGCTCGGTTAAGTTTCCCGTCGGGGTAGTGGAGGACGTACTTGTCCGAGTTGATAAGTTTATCTTTCCGGTAGACTTCATCATCTTGGACATCGAGGAGGACACTGATGTACCAATTACACTCGGTCGCCCTTTTCTTGCTACCTCCCGCGCATTAATTGATGTCATTAACGGTCGTCTCCTCCTTCGGGGAGGAGATGACGAAGTTACTTTCTCTATTAATCCCTCCATAGGAGACTCATCATCGAGCGATGACTTTTGTTATAATTTAGACACATATATCGGAGATAGTTCTTCCCCTATTTTTGAGTCTACTTTTTTAAACGACGATATTTATGCGCTCGAAAATTTTAACTGTGATGAGGATACCTCTATAGACTTGCCTTTCGAACCAATTGGTAAGAAAGACATAGGAATTAAAACCTCGTTAGAAGAACCGCCCTGCCTTGAACTCAAACCCCTACCCGATTTACTCAAATACGCCTTTTTGGGGAAAGATGATACACTCCCTGTTATCATTTCTTCACATTTGAGCGAATCGGAGACTTCCGATTTATTGGGAGTTTTGCTTAAACATCGCCACGCAATTGCTTGGCAAATTTCTGATCTCAAAGGGATTAACCCGTCTTTCTGCACCCATAATATTTTCCTTCTCGATAATTGCCGCAAAACTATTCAGCCGCAGCGACGTCTTAACCCAAACATGAAAGACGTCGTTAAGGCCGAAATTATTAAATTATTAGATGCGGGGATTATTTATCCCATATCGGATAGTATGTGGGTTAGTCCCAATCACGTGGTGCCCAAAAAGGGCGGTCTTACCGTAGTGGAGAATGAGCACAATGAACTCGTCCCAACTCGTACTGTTACGGGTTGGTGGGTGTGCATCGATTATAAAAAACTAAATGACGCCACCCGTATGGATCATTTCCCACTACCATTTTTAGACCAAATTTTAGAGTGTTTGTCCGGTCATCCGTATTTTTGTTTTCTCGATGGACTATCGGGGTTTTTCCAAATCCCCATTTCTCCAGATGACCAAGAGAAAACAAATTTTCCCTGCCCGTTTGGTACCTTCGCATATCGAAGAATGCCATTTGGCCTCTGCAATGCGCCAGCTACATTCCAAATATGTATGCTGGCGATCTTTGGCGAGCTGGTAGGAGACATTATGGAAGTCTTTTTGGATGACTTCTCTGTTTTCGGAAGCTCTTTCCCGTCCTGTCTTAGTAATTTAGATTGTGTCCTTCAGTGATCGAGGACACGCATCTTGTTTTAAATTGGGAAAATGTAACTTTATAGTTCGAGAAGGTTTGGTTCTCGGCCATATGATTTCGTCTAAGGGGATGGAGGTCGATAAGGCCAAAGTTGAAATTATCGAAAAACGTCCCCCGCCTTCCAATGTTAATTCTATTAGGAGTTTCTTAGGGCACGCGGGCTTTTATAGACGTTTTATTCAAGATTTTTCAAAAATAATAAAGACGCTAACTCGCCTCTTGGAAAAGGAATCAAATTTTGTCTTTGATAGCGAATGCGAGTCTGCATTTAATTTCATAAAACAAAAACTTATCAATTCACCTATTTTAGTGGCGCCTGATTGGACCCTTCTGTTCGAAATTATGTGCGACGCTAGTGATATTGTCGTAGGAGCCGTTCTTGGCCAACGTATAAACAAATATTTTCATCCTATTTACTACGCAAGCAAGACACTCACTTCCGCACAAGGAAATTACACGACAATGGAAAAGGAACTTTTAGCCGTCGTATTTGCTTTTGATAAGTTTCGCTCGTATATAACGCTATCCAAAGTTATCATATTTACCGACCATTCCCCCTTAAAATATTTGTTAGCGAAAACGGACGCCAAACCCCGCATTCTTCGATGGATCCTTCTCTTGCAGGAGTTCGATTTAGAGATCCGGGATAAGAGGGGCGCGGAAAATTTAGCCGCCGATCACCTCTCCCGCTTAGAAAATCCTGCTGCGGAAGCGCTCGTCGAATCTGACATAAATGATAGATTCCCCTCGGAACACCTCCTAGCCATAACTACTAGTTCTTCTTCCCCGCCTTGGTTCGCAGCTTTTGCAAACTATTTAGTTGCGAGGGTACTTCCAAAAGACTTTTAAAGCCAGCAAAAGAAGAAATTCTTTTCTGACTTGAAATATTTCTTTTGGGAGGACCCTTTTCTTTTTCGTATCTGTCCGGACCAAGCGGTCCGAAGATGTGTTGCGGGTGTGGAGTGCACGCAAATCCTTAGGCACTGCCACGAGGGTCCAGCTGGTGGGCATTATCAAGCTAACCGGACCGCGTGGAAGGCGCTAGAGGCGGGCTTCTTTTGGCCCACTATATTCAAAGACGCTCACAATTTTATGCGCGCATGCGATAGCTGTCAGCGGCCGGGCAACATCTCTCGTCGTGACGAGATGCCCCAAAACATGTTTTTAGAGTGCGAAGTCTTCGATTTATGGGGCATAGATTTCGTCGGCCCGCTACCTCCGTCTTTCAAAAATATGTATATTTTAGTAGCGGTCGACTACGTATCGAGGTGGGCGGATGCGCAAGCTCTCCCCACCAACGATGCGCGAGTCGTCATTACATTTCTTAAAAAGCTATTTTCTCGCTTCGGCACTCCGCGCGATATTGTAAGCGATAGGGGACGCATTTCTGCAACACCCAGATGGCTAAGACATTAACTAGATACGGCGTCACGCACAAACTTGCCACCCCCTACCACCCGCAAACTAGTGGCCAAGTAGAGGTAGTAAATCGAGAGATAAAGCGCATATTAGATAAAATCGTTTCACTTAATAGGAAAGATTGGTCCATCAAACTCGATGATGCGTTGTGGGCTTATCGTACCGCATACAAAACCACAATTGGTTGTACGCCGTATCGATTAGTGTACGGCAAAGCGTGTCATCTACCCGTAGAATTAGAACATCGCGCACTTTGGGCTTTAAAACTTTTAAATCTCGACGCTAACTTAGCCGCCCAAAATAGAAAACTGCAACTAAACGAGCTCGATGAATGGCGTGCCAACGCTTACGAGAGCAATAAGTTCTATAAGTAGCGTTCTAAGTTTTATCACAACCGAAAACTCAAGCCCCAAAAAACTTTTTCTCCGGGCGATCTTGTCCTTCTTTATAACTCACAACTTAGACTTTTCCCTGGGAAACTTAGATCACGTTGGTCCGGCCCCTTCAAAGTTGAAGAGGTTTGGCCTTATGGGACCGTACTTGTCTCCCACCCGGATAAAGGCTCGTTTAAAGTGAATGGTCATCGCTTAAAATTATACATAGTAGGCAATCCTGGGTGCGGTAGTTTCAAATCCATAACCCTCCTAGATATATAAACCGCCAACATAGTCAAGCTACGCGACTATAAACAAAGCGCTCCTGGGAGGCACCCCATTGAAAGTCCACCTAGTGTCGGCTATGTGCACCTATGGGGGGGGGGAATAGGTGACGTGTAGCGCTTTTGCGGAACTTACGAATGTACCTGCACAATAAAAATAAAAAGCACAGCACACAGAATACACAGGCAATTTATAGTGGTTCCCCGACTTGGGTACATCCACTTTCCCCCTTCGACCTATCTCCCAACACGGGACGACTCGGTCTCTTCTCCAACAGGATTGAAATCCAATCCCTGCACTATCGGAAGGAACCCTTCCACACGTGAGAGTCAACACTCCCACAAAACGGGTTGCACCCAACCCTTACAACACGGAACAATCGTTCCTTTACAACAAAATTAAATATAGAATGTACACGAGATACAAACTTCGTTTGGAGACTACGGTGTTCCTCTTCGTTCGACGACGTGTTCGTGAAGTCAACGAAGAGTCTACAACCTTGGTCTCTCTTGGAGAGGATCTCCCCGGAACCGGCGGCGGCAACACGAGCGGCGGCTAGCTTCGGGATCGGCGGCTATGATGATGAGCGGCTGCTGAACTTGGAGATCCAAACTTCGTAGCGAAGCTAGCTTGGTCTTCCAACGGTCACACGAGGATCGGTCGTCTCGATCGATTCGGACGGGGAAGTTTTTCCCGATCAACAAATCGAGAGACAAGAGATCTCTGGATAGACATGTGAGACTCAAAGCTTTGCTAAGCTTCTGTCGCCGGAGATCGGGAAGAAAAGCGATCAGCAGCGGCGACGGACTAGCGCGAGTGGCGACGGATGCGGCAGAGCTATTTCGTGATTTTAGGGTTTGCTCTGCTCGGCTTCTTTCTATCTGCATATTCCGTTCAAAATACCCGTATATAAATACTGTAGATGCTTTCCAAAATGACCGTTGTGGGATCCACAAGCTGAATCCCTAAGTCCCGGTCCAGAATCTTAACAGCGGCAGAATCCGGTTCAGGAAGTTCCAGAAAAACGCCCAAGTCAAAATCGGTGGGAATCGAAAGTGATTCTCGCCGAGTCGCCGAGAATCAAAGGTGATTCTCGAAGATTCAGCGAGAATCAAAGTTGATTCTCGTCGAATTTGCCTTGGTTGCACGCACTGCTTTAGGCCAGGTCGAGACGGCGAGAATCAACCAGTGATTCTCGACGATTCGACGAGAATGACCAAGTGATTCTCGCCGAATCGGCGAGAATCACTTGGTGATTCTCGTCGATTCTTACTTAGAAGCAGAGGTGCTTGCTTAGAAGTGGCTGGGTCGAGTTCGGCGAGAATCAACTTCTGATTCTCGTCGAATCGGCGAGAATCACAAGTGATTCTCGTCGAATCGGCGAGAATAACTTGGTGATTCTCGTCGATTTAAACTTAGACGAATTTTCGTCTTTCCACCTATGAGGTGCTCCTTGACCCATCCCTGCTCCTTGTCTGCTCCTGCATATTTACATCCCTGTGCTTGAAAATAAGTGCACTCCAATAGAGAGAATACACGTAGGCCAACACACTGATCTGCTCAACGAGGGATTACGTCGTGCAGACCCGTGTATATTGACCTACTGCACCCTGACATTGGTGTGCACTTAGCGTGGAAAACCTGCAAGCACAACTAGAAAGATTTTATCAAATACATAGTCTATTGACCTTAGCTTGTCCAGGGGCTTCTTCAAATCAGGTACATTGTGGATACAATACCCAACAATCTCCCCTAATTTGAAGAAGCCTAAACCCTACAAGCTAAGGTGAATAGAGCAAATGGGAATGAAAACCATAAACTTAAAATTGAGTTGAGTGAGTTATCCCTTACCAATACCAATTTCTTGGGAGCAAGCTTGGAGCCACCTTAGCCTTAGCCGAGAGGGTAATCTCCCCCTTTTCGGCTTCTGCAAATCGGGGTCTGTAGCGTTTGGCCCTTTGCTCCCCCTCAGTTCTTGCATCTGTACTCACGCTGGAGTTCCTTGCTCCCCCTCAGATCATGCACGAGCCTGGAGCTTCTGTAGTCTTCATTCCTCATAATTGAGCATCCCCAATTCAGTCTTGAAAAGATTGAACTTGGCCTCGTCTAAGGGCTTTGTGAATATATCAGCAATCTGCTTGTCCGTGGGGACATAACAGAGAGAGATGTCCTTGTTTTCCACGTGCTCCCGAATGAAGTGGTAGCGCACTTCAATATGCTTCATTCTGCTGTGCGATACAGGATTGTTGGCAATGGCAATTGCACTGGAGGAGTCGCAGTACATGGGTACTTCCTTGAACTGAAGGTCGTAGTCGGCTAACTGGTTTCTGATCCATAGAAGTTGTGCGCAACAGCTTCCTGCCGAGATGTACTCTGACTCTGCTGTGGAGGTTGCAACACAATTCTGTTTCTTGCTGTTCCATGAGATAAGCCTCCTGCCGAGGAATTGACACGTCCCGGAGGTGCTTTTCCTGTCATCCCTGCTCCCTGCAAAATCAGCATCTGAAAAGCCTATTAGCTCGACATCATTGTTTCTCGGGTACCACAAGCCAAGATTAGGAGTACCTTTAAGGTATCTTAGAATTCGCTTTGCAGCGACATAGTGAGATTCCTTAGTGTTCACCTGATATCGGGCACAGACACATGTGGAGAACATAATATCCGGTCTACTGGCAGTAAGGTAGAGCAGGGATCCAATGATGCTTCTGTATTTGGTTTCATCGAAAGGTTTACCTTTCTCATCCTTATCCAGAGACATGGTGGATCCCATTAGAGTCCTCATAGAGGTTGCACTCTCCATACCGAATTTCTTAAGGAGTTCATTTGTGAACTACGTCTGAGAGATGAAGATTCCATCCTCAGACTGTTTCACTTGAAGTCCTATGAAATACTTGAGCTCTCCCATGCTTCTCATTTCAAACTTTCCTTGCATAAGTTTAGAAAACTTTTTGCAAAGATTGTTGTCCGTTGAGCCGAATATTATGTCATCGACATAGATTTGCACCAGCAAAATCTTGCCTTTGACTTCCCTGAGAAACAATGTTTTATCTATTTTACCTCTGGAGAACTTGTTCTCAAGAAGAAAACTAGATAAAGTCTCATACCAAGCTCGTGGAGCTTGTTTCAACCCATATAAGGCCTTATTAAGAAAATAGACATGATTGGGATAAGTAGGATCGACAAAACCTGGGGGTTGAGCGACGTATACTTCCTCTTTCAGGTCTCCGTTCAGGAATGCCGATTTCACATCCATTTGATAGACTGTAAATCCTTTGTGTTTAGCATACGCCAGGAACAGCCTGATTGCCTCGAGCCTTGCTACTGGTGCGAAGGTCTGGTCGAAGTCAATCCCTTCCTCCTATCTGTAACCTTGAGCCACCAGCCTGACCTTGTTCTTTACGATGACACCATGTTCATCCAGCTTGTTTCTGAAGATCCACTTCGTGCCAATCACATTCTGTTTGTATGGTCTGGGAACCAGCGTCCAAACATTGCAACGTTCGAATTGATGTAATTCCTCTTGCATGGCCAGAATCCATGCCGCATCCTTGTTCGCCTCGTCGAACTTCTTTGGCTCTACCTGTGACAGGAAGCTAAGATGCAATACTTCGTTAATAGTACCTCTTCGAGTTCTGACACCGACACGAGGATCTCCGATGATCTGATCTCTAGGATGATCCCTCACGTGCCGGAGCTCAAGAAGTCTGGCGTCTGGAGCTTCGACTACTTCTTGTGCTTCTCCTTCTTCTAAGATATTTGTTCCATTTTGATCTTCAACATTTTCAGATGACGTGGAGGTGGAAACTTTGACGTACTTAGGAGCGTCATCTTTAGCGGTCTCATCCAGACTCAGCTGTTCAAGTCGAGCACCTGCATCTTCAAGAATACTACTGGAAGAATTGCTGTTAAGCAAACTTCCTTCATCAAATACAACATTGATTGATTCTTCTACCACTAGAGTTTTCTTATTGAAGACCCTATATGCCCGACTATGGGAACTATAGCCCATGAATATGCCTTCGAAGCATTTTTCACCGAATTTAGTACGCGGGTACTTCCCATTATTCAGTACATAGCATCTGCAACCAAAAATCCTCAAGTAGGACATGGTTGGTTTCCTGCCTTTCAGTAGCTCGTAGGGCGTCTTACGATGATGCTTGTTAATCAATGCTCGGTTTTGTACATGACAAGCTGTATTGACACCCTCTGCCCAGAAGTATTCTGGGAGAGAAGCGTCGTTCAACATTGTCGTGCAGGCTTCAATGAGAGTTCTATTTCTCCTCTCTGCAACTCCATTTTGCTGAGGAGTGTGCGGGGAGGAAAACTCATGAAAGATACCTTGTTCTTCACAAAATTCTGTCATTGCACCAGATTCGAATTCTGTTCCATGGTCACTTCTGATTTTGACCACGGAGCAGTTAAATTCGTTCTGAACCTGCTTGACAAAATTAGTGAAGATGTCACACGTATCTGACTTTCGTTTCAAAAAGAACACCCATGTAAACCGAGAATGATCATCAACTATCACTAGCATATAGGACTTGCCTCCCAAGCTATGAACTTGCATTGGACCAATCAAGTCCATATGTAAAAGGTAAAGACATCGGGAAGAGTCTTTGTCTGCAATGCTCTTAAAGGTAGCCCGAGTCTGTTTGCCCATCTGGCATGCAGGACAGGGGCTATCTTTGATGCACTTGATACTGGGAGCATCCCTTACCAAGTTCTTAGAAAACAACATACTAATTGTCTTGAAATTAATATGTGCCAATCTCTTGTGCCATTGTTCACAAAGAGATGCACTGCCTGTTGCTACAAGGCATACAGGGGTAGATGAATCTAAACTGAGAAAATCTAAACAGAAGATATTTCTGCTCCTAATGCCTGATAATACCGTTTCAGAAGAGGTACGTGACATTATCAGACATTTATCCTTGCAGAACTTAACGTCATAACCTTTATCACATAACTGACTTACACTGATCAGGTTATGGTTTAACCCTTCAA
This sequence comes from Platanthera guangdongensis, assembly GCA_039583875.1. Classification (NCBI taxonomy): domain Eukaryota; kingdom Viridiplantae; phylum Streptophyta; class Magnoliopsida; order Asparagales; family Orchidaceae; genus Platanthera; species Platanthera guangdongensis. Next base: position 204,054,749 of record CM077151.1, on the reverse strand, counting down.
CATAAGCCACGTCGGTGATAGAGATTATACCGTTGGAAATCATACCATAACCTCTGGTGACTCCTCGATCTGACCCTCCAAAGATGACTTTGGGTCCATTCTCGACTGGAGTGTAATCACGCAGCAGGCTTCTTGTCCCGGTCATATGCCGGGAGCATCCACTGTCCAAATACCAGATCGGCGTTTTGGTGGCCTTTGGACATTCCTGCAAAACAAAATTAATTTGCCTTAGGAACCCAATCGAACTTGGGTCCTAGATTCCTGGTTAGCACACTCCCCCTCGGTTGGTTAACCCTACGAGTGGTCGGTCTCGCATTGCTAACATAGGGAGTCTCGTAATTCCTTGGATTAAACCAACAATCCACGGCAAAGTGACCGACTTTGCCACAGCACCAACAGTCGAATCTGTTGTACCTCTTCCTAGGCTCCTGCCTTACCCTGGGAACGGTGGGTACTGCTGGGGCCTTGGATCTGGAGGTGGAGGCCTCATGGTGACAACAGTCACATGACTTTGTCACCTTCTGTATAACAGGCTTGGCTTTTGGTGCCTGCTTTCCATTATGGCCGCTAGAGAACGGACCATAATTTCCTATGTGGATTTCCTCATAAGGTGCCTTGAAGGCACTCTCACCGAAGTTCCGGGGAAAGTTCCAACCGTCATACCGGCTCTTTGGCTTTGCAACCGAGGGCCGGAAAAGATGCCCAAATGTTGACTCAAAGTCATGTTGGTTGCAAGGAAAGCTGGGCTTCCTGAACGCAACAGGACTAAGAGGAGCCTTGCCCTTTTCATCTGCAGAGGCCTTCTTGGCGGCCTTATTCTTCCTCTGGTTCCTGTTTCTCCTGGAAGAGGAACCAGATACCCCTACATGCCCCAAGCCAGCTCCTTTGGCCTGAGCAGAGAAGGTATCAATAACTGGAAGAACAGTTTTTGGCATAGAGAAGCTCTTGACGATCTTCCTTTCTGCCGCAAGTTGTTCTTCCAACTTGTCGACTTCCTCCTGCTTAAGATCAAGGAGTTTAAGAGACTCTGAGTGCTTTGAAGTCAGGTCGAGGTGTTCCTGTCGGAGAGAAATCAAGCTGGTGACCTCTTCCCTTAGGGAAACACACTCGCCCTTAAGGAATTTTACTTCCTTTTCTCAGCCTTCAATCTCTTTCGGCACTCCTCGAAGGTGTTGAGCAGAAGCTCATACTTCTCGAGGAGCTCAGCTTCGCGGGCCGAAAGGCTATCCTCAAGTTCATCATCCTGAGACTCAGGATCAGAGTCAGAGTCGGAGAGAGGTGTGTGAGCTTTTACCTTCCCAGTAAATGGGGGACATTCTCCTTCTGAGTCGGAGCGACCCACCAGCCCGAAGTAGGCTTCCTCATCATCACTGGAGTCTGAGGAATCAGACTCACTTAGTGTCTTTGGCCTTCTGGCGATGTAGCTCCGCTCCTTCTTCTTATCTCTGGAGGATTTGAGCTCCTCCCCTTTCCCTTTTTCTCTTTTGCTTTGATAGCAGTCGGCCACGACGTGTCCTGGCTTATTGCATCCAAAGCAAATAATATCAGAAGAACGATGTTTGTTAGGTTTAGATGCATACCTGTCAGACGAATAATTTTTCTTCTGATGCCTGGAGGAGGAGCTGTCTTTCTTTCTTTGATTCCTCATCTTGAGGAACTTCTTGAACTCTCGGGTGATGAGGGAGAAATCCTCCTCCGACTGCTCTGAGCCGGAGGAGCATGGTTCAGAGTCCTCCTCCTCTTCCTTATTCCTCGCGCGGTATGACATCGCACCCTTGCCCTTTCTGGAGTAACTGGCTTTTAGGGCCACAGTCTTTTCTTTTGCAGCAGCCTTCTCTGCTTCTTCCTCTGCTTTCCTGGTGTTCAGCTGAAGCTCATAGGACATCAGCTTCCCAAACAGGATTTGTGGATCAGTTTCTGCTAGTCTGCCAAATTCTCTGATGGCGCAGATCTTTGTGTCCCATTCCTTAGTAAGAGACCTAAGGAATTTGTCATTGAGTTCACCATTGGTGAACACTCTTCCGTAGCCCTTGAGGGCGTTGACAATCTTTAGGAAGTTCTCGTAGGTGACTCTGATCTCTTCCTTAGGCCCTTGCCTGAAGGCCTCATATTTTTGGTTCAGGAGGGATCTCCGATCATCCCTCACTTCATCCGTGCCCTCCATTAGGATGATCAGGCACTGCCAGATCTCCTGAGCTGTCCTGCAGTTGCTGAAGTTTTGCATCATAGAATCATCAACTGCGCTCACCAGAATGTTTCGTGCCTTCTTGTCCAGTCCCACTAGCACCATCTCGTCTTTGTCCATTTCAGAAAGTGTCTTCGGCACCTTCTTGGTGGGATCGATGGTGGAGGCCTTAGTGGGGACATAAGGTCCCTCCTCCACGATCATGAAGAGTCGAGGATCGACTGCTTCCATGTAAAACCTGATTCTTTCCTTCCAGATCGGAAAGTTGAGCCTGGTGCACACTGGGATCTTGCCGGAGAACTTGAGCCCGTCCATAGTAGATATTTGTCTTCTTCTTGACACTAGGGGCAGGATTCAACTCAAGGTGTTAACCTTTTTGATGAGGAACCTCGCTTTGATACCACTTGAAAGTCCACCTAGTGTCGGCTATGTGCACCTATGGGGGGGGGAATAGGTGACGTGTAGCGCTATTGCGGAACTTACGAATGTACCTGCACAATAAAAATAAAAAGCACAGCACACAGAATACACAGGCAATTTATAGTGGTTCCCCGACTTGGGTACATCCACTTTCCCCCTTCGACCTATCTCCCAACACGGGACGACTCGGTCCTCTTCTCCAACAGGATTGAAATCCAATCCCTGCACTATCGGAAGGAACCCTTCCACACGTGAGAGTCAACACTCCCACAAAACGGGTTGCACCCAACCCTTACAACACGGAACAATCGTTCCTTTACAACAAAAGTAAATATAGAATGTACACGAGATACAAACTTCGTTTGGATACTACGGTGTTCCTCTTCGTTCGATGACGTGTTCGTGAAGTCAACGAAGAGTCTACAACCTTGGTCTCTCTTGGAGAGGATCTCCCCGGAACCGGCGGCGGCAACACGAGCGGCGGCTAGCTTCGGGATCGGCGGCTATGATGATGAGCGGCTGCTGAACTTGGAGATCCAGACTTCGTAGCGAAGCTAGCTTGGTCTTCCAACGGTCACACGAGGATCGGTCGTCTCGATCGATTCGGATGGGGAAGTTTTTCCCGATCAACAAATCGAGAGACAAGAGATTTCTGGATAGACACGTGAGACTCAAAGCTTTGCTAAGCTTCTGTCGCCGGAGATCGGGAAGAAAAGCGATCAGCTGCGGCGACGGACTAGCGCGAGCGGCGACGGATGCGGCGGAGCTATTTCGCGATTTTAGGGTTTGCTCTGCTCGGCTTCTTTCTGTCTGCGTATTCCGTTCAAAATACCCGTATATAAATACTGTAGATGCTTTCCAAAATGACCGTTGTGGGACCCACAAGCTGAATCCCTAAGTCCCGGTCCAGAATCTTAACAGCGGCAGAATCCGGTTCAGGAAGTTCCAGAAAAACGCCCAAGTCAAAATCGGTGAGAATCGAAAGTGATTCTCGCCGATTCGCCGAGAATCAAAGGTGATTCTCGACGATTCGGCGAGAATCAAAGGTGATTCTCGACGATTCGGCGAGAATCAAAGATGATTCTCGTCAAATTTGCCTTGGTTGCACGCACTGCTTTAGGCCAGGTCGAGACGGCGAGAATAAACCAGTGATTCTCGACGATTCGACGAGAATCACCAAGTGATTCTCGCCGAATCGGCGAGAATCACTTGGTGATTCTCGTCGATTCTTACTTAGAAGCAGAGGTGCTTGCTTAGAAGTGGCTGGGTCGAGTTCGGCGAGAATCAACTTCTGATTCTCGTCGAATCGGCGAGAATCACAAGTGATTCTCGTTGAATCGGCGAGAATCACTTGGTGATTCTCGTCGATTTAAACTTAGACGAATTTTCGTCTTTCCACCTATGAGATGCTCCTTGACCCATCCTTGCTCCTTGTCTGCTCCTGCATATTTACAGCCCTGTGCTTGAAAATAAGTGCACTCCAATAGAGAAAATACACGTAGGCCAACACACTGATCTGCTCAACGAGGGATTACGTCATGCAGACACGTGTATATTGACCTACTGCACCCTGACATTGGTGTGCACTTAGCGTGGAAAAAATGCAAGCACAACTAGAAAGATTTTATCAAATACATAGTCTATTGACCTTAGCTTGTCCAGGGGCTTCTTCAAATCAGGTACATTGTGGATACAATACCCAACACCCATGTTTATCTTTTTTGCTATCTCTTTATCTTTTTCTTTGCTATCTTTCTTCCTAATGCAGGGTTCCTAAACTGCGCCTTCCCCACCTCCTATCAGGGAAGCTTCTACCCCCCCTTCTCTTTCTTTTCTTTGTATATACTCTCTTTCCTGTTTTGTTCCGCATACTTACGTTACAACATTGGGGACAATGTTCGACTTAAGTATGGGGGTGTCTTCTTACTTTATTTTCGCACTTCTATTTTCTGCACTATATTTCTATTTTCTGCACTTCAAAAAAAAATATATATATATATATATATAAATATATATAAAATATATACCCAAAAACTTAAGGCCTAATTTTTTTTTTCTGTCTTTAAAATGTTTTTTTCTTTGTCTTTTAAACCAAAAATCCCAAAAGAATTGTAAAACAAAAAAACAAAACCAAAAAAAAAATTATAAAACACAAACTCAAAAAAATTAGAAAACCAAAATTTCAAAAAAAAAATTTGTTTCATTTTGTACAAATCTGTGTAAATATTTTTGTAAATAATCTTCTCTCTCCCCCTTTCTTTTCTCTCTCATTCTTGTGAATACCGTTTCTTTTTCTCGCACTTTCCGCAAAACATAAAAAATCTAAAAAGATAATAAGTTTAAAATAAAAATATTCAAAAAATAAAAGAAAAACTAAACAAAAATTCAAAAAAATTTGAGTAAACCAAACCTAAAATACAAAAACAAAAAAGAGATAATAAATAAATAACACAAAAAAATGATGAAAAAAAACTCTAAAAAACCAAAAAAAAATTATATTTTGAAACAAAATAAATCAAATATACCATCCTAAATTTTCTTGTTATCCAAAAATTTTGTTTTGAGTTTATTTATATGTGAATTTTATTAATTCTTTGTTTGTTATTCGTTTGTTAATTATTGATTGAAAAATTTAAATATTCGGGGTTAAGTTTTAAAGAATTCATTATGCTTTGTTAAAAATAGCGAACTCGTTTTAGGCACTACTTCTAATTTTTCATTGATAGGAGCACGTGTATTATGTTAGAAAATAACAATTATAGGATTTAATTATGTTTACTTTTAGCTTTCTGAAAAATTGGAACTTACAATTTATTAAGGTTGCTCTCAAAATTGTTTTTTAATAAAAAGTCTAGTTTTCTTTTCTCACCTTCCTTATCATGACCGACTTGGCATGATAAAATTGTTATCCTTAAAAAATCCTATGTCAATGGGAATAAGATTTCGTTCCGTAAACATAGGCACCCAATAGATTAAAAAGATTATATGCTATGGAGTAAGAGGATAAAATTCATTACTCCTACACATATACACTGGGTTAAAATTTATTATGAAGTTGAAAAAATCGATATTAGGAAAATAAGATTTCGTTTTCCTAATAATCCAAAAAAAAAAAGGAGGTTCGAGAAAAAATTACCTCGCCTCAAAAATCAAAACCCTCTTCATAAACCAACATCAACCCCCTTAGCCAATTTCACGATTCTAGATTTAATTCAAAAATCTTTTTGAGAGCATAATTTGTAAATTGCATTATTTCCAGTAAAACTCCTATAGGCTAAAAGTTCATATAATTCCAAACTATTCTTGTTAATCTAACTATTACAATTATTGCTTTTTATTTGATTATATCAAGAAGTCTTTTGGCCAAAATTTTTGCGCTATTTAAATCATCTTCATAAATTTAGGACTTAACTCTTACACCCCGTTTATTTATTTAGATCTCCCTTATAATTGATTAAGCGATAGCTAAACTTAGAGTTTTTTTCTATTTCTTATAAGTTCATCTCAAATTTTTGCTCTGGAATAGCAAAAGCTTAAGTATGGGGGTATTTGATGAATTGTAAATATACCTATTTTTATGTACATTACTTAAGTCGTTTTAACTAATTTTTGTCATTTCTACTTGTTTTTATTTAATAAAATACTCCTATTTTTTGTAAATATTATACTAACTTGTTTTATTTTATTTGTCAGGAAAAAAATCAAAATCTGCAAAAAAATGTCATGTCACGCCCGTGACATATTGGTCACGCCCGTGACCAGGATTGACAGCTCAAAATCCCGAGAAGCAGCCAATTTTGAAGAGAAAAGCCTGACACGCCCGTGTTCAATGATTCGATACGCCCATGTCAGCCCGACACGGGGCGTGACCAAGCCGTGTCCATCCCGCTCGACGATTTCAACTCGACGTTCGTTGACCCAAGAGGGACACGCCCGTGTCCGATGTGCGACACACCCTTGTCAGCCCGACACGCCCCGTGCCAGCCAGGTCACCGTTTCGCGCTCAACGTTCATCGAACCCAAGAGGGACACGCCCGTGTCCGATGTGCGCCACGCCCGTGTCAGCGCGACAAACTGCCGCCGGCGAATCCCGAAGTCAACAACGCCTTTAAGCGCCGAACGACACGCCCACCGTCATGCCCGTGACCTGGGGCGTGACCGCCGCGTTTTCGGCCGGAAAGTCAAATTTCCATCAAATCCGTCAGATCGTCAAATTCTGCTGTAAAATAGTGCTGACACGCCCCTGACACGCCCGTGTCGGAGGGCCTGTACTTGGAATTTTTTCCTATTTAAGGGCAGCTGCTGTATGAGTTCAGGGTTCCAAAAATCCGAACCATTTTGATGTATAAGGGCTGCCGTTAGAGCTACTTTAGTGCTATGTAAGGATTCTCTTCCCCCCCCCCTTTTTGAATTTAATTTGTTTAAGCTCCTGTAATCAACGTCTTTTATTAATAAAATAGATGTTTTTCTCATCCTTATATGCTCTGAATTTTCTCTAAAAGGCCTCCTTTTCATCAATCTTATATACTTTCATGTTTTAAAACGAAAATGTTCTTGTTTACCTTTGAATTATAACAAAATTTATTGCCGTTATTATGGCCGATTTCATTCTCAAACTCTTAAAAATTGGTTAGACTTAGGATTTTCATGCTTTAAAATGCGTTCTTATGAACTTGTAAAACTTAAAAAGGTGATTTTCACCCCCTCTTAACTTAGCTTTTACTTTGTTTTAGTTATAAAATTATTGCTTCTTTGTAGCTTACTCCCACTTTTTAAACCATTTTACAAGGCTATAGGAATGTATAAATTGTTATTTTTATTTTTCATCAACTTTCATTTTAAGAAATTACAAAAAATATTTTCGCTCGAACAATTTTTATTTTCACCTTTTAAGCATTTCTATCAAAATCTAACGGTAAAAATGTAAACGTTTTAATTTTTCGGGCACTTGCCTTTCTCACTTTAATTTGAAAACTTTTTGCTCAAACAATTTTTATTTTGCCTTTTAATGCATTTCTACTGCATTCCAGCGGTAGAAATGCAGTCATTTTAATTTTTCGATAACTTTGTTTTTCGCAATTATTTTAGCACGAGTGTGTGCGTGTATGAGATATTTTTCAGCTCCTAAGTTAAATTATGCAAGTGTGTGTGTGTGTGTGTGTGTTTATTTATGTCGAGTGCGTGAGTAGTTACTTTCAAGTAGAGTGCGTGTGTTGTTTTTATTTTTCCGCCTACTCATTTGAGTTAATTTGCTGGATTTTACTCAAGTAGAGTGCGTGTGTTGTTTTTATTTTTCCGCCTACTCATTTGAGTTAAATGGCCGGTCTGTATTTTCAGTCCTACTCGTTTGAGTAGGACTTGTAATTTTCATTCTTTATTTTTCCGCCTACTCATTTGAGTTAAATGGCCGGTTTGTATTTTCAGTCCTACTCGTTTGAGTAGAACTTGTAATTTTCATTCTTTATTTTTCCGCCTACTCACTTGAGTTAAATGGCTGAATTTGATTTTCCGCCTACTCGCTAGGAGTTAAATGGTCAGACTTTATTTTGATGTAAATATTTAAGAAAGCCTTGTAATCGCATTTATTTTCTCCCACTCGTTTGAGTAGGACTCGCTTTCATTTCCGTCCTACTCGTTTGAGTAGGACTTGCAATTTTCAGCTTTAATTTTCCGCCCCCCACTCGTTTGAGTGGGACCTGCAAATTTCAATTATACACTTTTCAGCTTTTATTTCCCGCCCCCACTCGTTTGAGTGGGACCTGCAAATGTCAATTATGCAATTTTCTCTTATGTGTAACTTAGTTTTATTTCTGTCTCTTGTTATATGTTTGAATGAGTGTGGGTGTGTTTATTTATCATAACGTTTCTAATGTTAGGATATTTTACTTTTCTTCTTATTTTCTTTATAACCTTTCAGCGAATAGTTTAGGACGCTCGCACAACCAAACATATAAGCTATCCCCATTCCGATGAGTGGCTAATTGCTTTTAGCCCTCGGTATCGAAGAGCTTTGGGATCTAAAATGTTTTAAATAACCAAAATGTCTAATTTTTCACTTTAATTAAAAAACTTAAGGTTTACCCCGGGTTAATGACGCGTAGACCCACATATCAATGTGTGGGCTCTATTTCCGTTATCCATATGCTAGCTAGCCGAGAGGTCGTGCGTATGGACAGATCACCCCTGGGTAGATAGAGTTCCGCACTAACCCTCGAGAGAGGAGGCGCGCTAACTCTACCGGATTGGGTTCCCCACCCAATAGCGGGGTTCTTAGCGTACTGCGGGCATTAAGGGGAATCCTTCGTCGGACGAGAGCCCGGTCGAATAGCCTTAATGTCTAGGTGAGCGATATTCCTAGAGATAGGTGAGCTCATTATTTTGAACCTCCACGGCCAAGTTTCCGCATTAATTAAATTGAAATTTTAGATATCTAGTTATTCAAATCTATTTTTAATCCTAACGCAATTCGATACCGGGAGTTATCTCTTCATCGACTATTTTCTTAAAATCTATTTTCGTTCTTATTTTACTTAAAATCCTCAACTTCTATTTCGGTAAAATAATAGTGTTTTCGGAGGAGTAGGGTAATCAACCCGTTCCCGGGAATAATACGACCTCGGTATTCTCCCGAATATCGAGTACTACTTGCGATAGGTGCACTTGTCTCATCTAGCAAGCCCGCGGAGATCGACTCACCGAACCAACCACAGTAAGAGTCTATTCGCGGGCCAATCAGCAACCCTTTCTCAACCCTTTTCCAGCAAGAGGCGACCTGAGGACGTGGGGTCGAACCCGCCACACCGCCAGCGACCACTAAATAAGATGCAGAAAGCCCTATTGGCTCAGCGAGGGCAACAACAACATCAACAGCCTAGCCCCAAATACATCAGCTCGTCGGAGACCCCTCCCGATGCGTCGCCTGAGAGGCCGCTGAAGGAGATTACCAGCAAGGGCCGGAAAGGTGGCGAGGGCCCCTCTTCCATGGCGGCGACCTCCCCTCCTCCATCGGAGGGCAGCCCGCGAGCACGCGGAGCCGAAGCAACACCCCCTCTTCAACTTCGGCGGGCGGTGGAAGGACTCGGCGGGCGAGCCCATGTTGTAGTGGGACAAGCTCGCTCATCGAGTCTCCATCTCCACCCTGCACCCATCCTGGCACGAACGCGAGCCCGCCACCGATCATGCCTATACCCTCGGCTTCGGCCTATATTGCCGCGAGGATGCCGAGGTCTACAAGAAGATGACCCTCCTGCAGCTCGGCCATGAGGGCTTGCAGGCTCACCTGCGGACCCTGGAGCTCCACCACATGCTGGCGCGCCGCAGCTTTGCCCTCAGCCACCAACTCCAAAAGGTTAAGCAGGCTCACGACATCGCCAAGGATAAGGTCACTGACCAGGCGAGGAAGCTCGGCATAGCGTAGGGTCTACTCGCCCAAGCCGCCGCCGGGCTGGTAAGTGTCAAACACTACTCTTCTTTTTACTTAGAACATTTTGCGCTGATACCAGACTGAATTTTCTCTACCAGGATGCCAAGGCTGACTGGGAGCTTCAGGCTCGCAATGCCGAGCAGGGGAGGAGATCAGCCAGCTGCGTGCACGCCTGGCCGACCTGGAGGGCGCGAATGTGAAGCTGAAGGGGGAGAATCAGCACCTCCTCAATGAGGTCCGTCGCCAGGTGAAGATCTTCTTCCCGCCCCACGACATCGACCCTACCCTCCCTTACAAGGGCCCGCGGATCTTTGGCGTGGCCGACCTCGCCGAGATACTGCGGATCAACTCCATCCAAGCCGTCGAGTGCACCCTCCAAATGATGAAGGACTCGGCGGTGCTGGTGGAGGGATGCGAGGGGATCTCGGCCCGGGACCTGATGCCGAGCCTGTTTCCGGCAACGCCGCCTAGCGAGAAGGAAGACAGCTTGGATGCGATGTTTGGGAAGAGCTTCTAGGATCCATCGGGTAAAGACGAGGACTAGTCCGGCGGGGGGGGGGGGGGGGGGGGGAGACCTGAGGATAGCCTGTATTTTTTTTCCATTTTGTTTACTCGCCAAGGCGAGCTCCTTGTAAACATTTTGTAAACATTTATTTAATGAATGAAAGATTTTGACCATACCCGTGGCATTTCTCTCTCCCTCTTATTTTGTACTTTCCTTGTTGTGCTATATATATCCGCGAGTGCTTCCCCTGACGACCTCGCATAGACAGGTTACGCGAGTAGGATAGTCATGTGTACGCGCCCGCGAGTGAGTATGTTCTGAGTGCTCACCGAGCCACAGGCGATTCGGGAGCGGGCTGCTCTCCGCCCTTGTCACGCCATCTTAACTCGCCCGTGAGCCCTCCAGGTTGAGCTCAAAAAAGAAGAAAAAATCTTCTAAGTGAAACAGGCGAAGGGGTGAAGTGCCCTGGCCCGGTTTGCCTTCCTTTGGCGAGGCCCGGGTTCGCCACCTACTCGCCGATGCCGAGCTGGGATTGACGAGTCCAAACTTGCCTATGCAGAATCCTCTTGCTGATGCCGAACTGGGTTAGCCGAGCCCGAGCTCGCTTCTACAGAACCCCTTTCCCCTTGCTTCCTGACACTTTGAAACTTCTTGATCTCTTCCTGGCGATACCACCGAGTGACTTCCTGCCCTGTCAGCTATGTGAGAGTCTGGCAGCGGGATCTACTCGGGGTCCAAACACATTCCATCGAGTGAATTCCGGCCCTGTCAGCTAGGTGAGATCCGACAGCAGGATCTGCTCGAGTCTAAGGATGACACCGAGTAACTTCCGGCCCTGCCAGCTAGGTGAGAGCCTGACAGCGGGATCTGCTCGGGGTCCAATCAAATTCCATCGGGTGACTTCCGGCCCTGTTAGCTAGGTGAGAGCCTGACAGCGTGATCTGCTCGAGACAAGGATGACACCGAGTGACTTCCGGCCCTGCCAGCTAGGTGATAGCCTGGCAGCGGGATCTGCTCGGGTTCCAAACACATTCCATCGAGTGACTTCCGACCCTGTCAGCTATGTGAGAGCCTGACTGCGGGATCTGCTCGAGATAAGGATGACACCGAGTGACTTTTGGCCCTGCCAGCTAGGTGAGAGCCTGGCAGCGGGATCTGCTCTGGGTCCAAACATATTATATTTCTCTATGCAGGCAAGCTATGACAGTACCGAAGTGTGAAGAAATTTATTATAATCAAAGTAACGCTTACATTCTTCAGGGGAAAAAACATTTTAAGTCGTCACCACTCCAGGTGAGACTCAGGGTCTCGCCCTCTACATTTTGGAGTCGATGGCCTCCTGACTTCAAAGCTTCCTTAACGATAAACAGTCCCTCCCAGCTGGGGTTGAGCTTCCCTACAGATGCTGACCTCCCTGCCGCATCAACCTTCTTCAGCCCCAAATCCCCTTCCACGAACTGTTTGACCCTGACATGCTTGTCAAAGTACTTGGCCATTCTTCTTTTCACCTCCTCCTGCCGGATAGCGGAAAGGTCCCTCAGCTCTTCCACCATTTCAAGGGAGAGCCTCAAATCCTCCCCGTTCTCTGCCTGCCATTCCTCTCGGCCCTCTTTGGCCGCAACGACTCGAGGTGTTTGGACTTCAAATTCCACGGGGAGCACTACCTCGCACCCATGGGAGAGCTTGAAGGGGCTCTCTCCAGTAGCCGTGTTGGGGGTGGTTCTTAGGGCCCAAAGAACCGCGAGAAGCTGCTCCACCCAGCTCCCCTTCAAATTCCCCACCTTCTTCTTGAGGAGGTTGACGATGATCTTGTTCGCGGCCTCTACCTTCCTGTTGCTCCTAGGGTGATGGACTGAGGCAAATCGGAGGTCGATCCCAAGCTGCTCGCAAAAGCTAGTGAACTCGACGCTGGCGATCTGGGGCCGTTGTCGGTGACGATGGCCTGGGGCAGCCCATGACGGCAGATAATCTCCTCCCAAACAAAGTTCCTGATAACTTGTGAAAGAAATAGTACCTAATCACCTAGGGGGTGAATAGGTGAACTTAATCTTTTTAAAATTACAGGTAGAAACACTGAATAATAAGGCCTGTATTTGCAATTCTCTACAGCAATTCAGCATAGATAATACAGCAATCACAGAATTAATCACACACAAAGTACACACAGATTTTTATAGTGGTTCCCCAAGGTCTGGGTACATCCACTTTCCCCCTTCGCCTATCTAGTAGTGTACTAGATTCGGCCTAACTTCTCCACTTCTTCTCAGATCCTCGGATCTTACACCTCAGAACCACAAACAGGTTCCTACAACTCAGAGCGGGACCCACTCCTACAACTCAGGCACAAAGCCTTACCACTCAGTCTTCACCAAGACCTACACTCAGGCTAAACAGCCCTACCTCAGCATTCAATCAAGGCCTACACTCAGAGAATCGAATCTCCTACACTCAGGCACTAAAGCCCTATCTCAGCCTTTATAGTTTAGGCTTGCAACTCAGATCTATACAAGATCCTACAGAATATAAAGTTTACAATTCAGAAAGAGAGAGATAAATTGACTGGCTTCTTGATGAGTTCTTGGAAGAACTAGGTAGAGATCAATCACCCTTAGCTTTCTTCAAAGCTTCTTGAAATTAGAACACATTAGGGTTGAATCTCCTGTGCAGATGATCATCAATCAACTGTTGTCTTGTGAATCAGATCTCGATCTGAATCTTACTTATCAGCCTGGTTCAACAGCTGTTCTTCTTAGAAGGAGCTCTCTCTCTCCAACTTCTTAGATCTTCACTTGAAGATCTTCTTCCTTTTTTTGTTGTGATTCAATTGATTGAATACTTCCTTGATGCTTTCTGTCGAAGGAGAAAGGTCTATAAAATAGTCTTCCTCTAAGGTAAACCGGCTGATCCGTTTCTAACAACCCTTTTGACAGCGCTGACGGTTGAAATTGCAGTTGTAAGTCATCCCATTTCCAACTAGACTCTAAGAGTGGTTTGAGGCCATGTTCTAGGTCGGACAATACCTAGGGGAGCAGAAATGGGCAAATAAATAGAAGGTCAGGATGAGGATCACCATGGTGTGCCTATGGCACAACACATCACCCAACATAGAGTTTGACCTTTGGCTTTCACCATGACTCCATGACC